>OU611785.1:2502500-5002500 GCA_914767645.1 Hydraecia micacea
GCAAAAGCATTCAAAACAATAATTACCTATTGAAATCGTGAAAACAAAACGGATATTTTTATAACTCGGTCACTTTATCAACACAATCCAGTGTTAAACCAGTTTTTAGACTTCCTAGCCATACAATATTACAGAGTAGTTTCGTTTAAGGCGAAAGCGTCTGGGTAGCCCCCAAATTTAAAAATTCTTTTTTTTTTTAATATTTCCAGATCAGTATCAGGTTGTTTATTGATCTAAATATAATTCGCCCCCGTAACAAATATTTACTTTTAGAATTATAATCTTAAAATCATCAATACATCTCTCTATCTTCATATTACCCTATTGAATAACTATTTCATGAAATCATGACATTTGAGGCCAATTCTAACTTGAAGTTGTATTTGATGCTGAGGAGCTTGTGGCTAGATCATAACAGCCGCACCGGACGATCGATCGGGTTAAGCTACGCTTGCCCCGGTTAGACTGTGGATGGGTAACAATCTTTACATACCAAGACCCCTTTGTCCCTCGGAAACTACGTTAAGCCGTTGGTCCTGGCTGGCTGCATTCGTGGATTTTTGACAGTCGTTACTGGTCGTCAGAAGCCGGAAAATCTGACACCCAGTCTTACGAAGTGGTATCGTTTTACCCAGTAACTGGGTTATGGAGGTCAGATAGGCAGTCGCTCCATGTAAAATACTGGTATTCAGCTGCATCCGGTTAAGACTGGAAGCCGACCCCAACATAGTTGGGAAAAGGCTAGGCAGATGAGTTGTATTGCTGATTCTAATGATTATAATTCTGTAAAGCCATATTTGTTACGGTCGCGAATCATATTTTGATCAACATGCAACCTGACACTGACCTCGGAATTGCAAAAAACGTAAGAAGGTTTGAATTTCGCGGGCTACCTAAGAGCCTGTGCACACCACGTTTTTTAAACGCGCCGTCAAAGCGCGTTTTAGAAACGCGCGTCGAAGGCGCGCTTTTATCCTACAGAGCAGTTTGTTGTCGTTTATATCGATACAAACGCGCGTTTGCATCGCGTCTGTATCGCTACACACGCGCGTCTGTATCGACACAAACGCGCGTTAGCATCGCGTTTGTATCGATCCAAACGCGTATTTGAATTTGTACAGGTGTGCAAAACAGGCTGCGTCTGACTTGCGTGCGTATCGCGTCTGTATCGCTACAAACGCGCTGCAACGGCGCGTTTAAAAAACGTGGTGTGCACAGGCCCTTACTGCATCCCCTTTAACGAAACGATTTTATTTTATCGGAAACTGTACATACATTTAAAGTACTATGAAAATTTAATTTTCCAAGTTATACTTATATTACTGGGCGTGGCAACCCATACGTTATCACAATACCTTATAACTGTGTACAGTCAACAAAAGAGATAAGTATGCAGGATCGTCGGATATAGTTGAAGTTTATTAGGAAACCGATTGATGTTGTCGACAGAAATTTAATTTGACAAATTAAATGTTTGTTTTCTATTAATAAAATTCATTTTTATTCGAGAACATTCATCGGTTTCATACTAAACTTCAACTATATACGACGATCCTGCATACTTATCTCTTTTGTTGACTGTACATTAGAAAGACAGAATTATTTACATGGAGACTTATAACAGTGTAGAATATTATTAATTACATAGAAAACGGAATGTACAAAGTTACCATAATAATTGAATGAAGATAATCCCTCATGTATGGCAATAATTAACAGATGGTGCAAAGCAAATAGAAATAAAGTGAGAATGAAAATAATCTAAATATCCATTAAAGCGTGATCTACGTGGCGTAGTTATTGGCCTAGCTATAAGAATCTGTTGGATATCTACATCATTTTAACAAAGGAGGAACGTCCAACTTCTCTTGAAAAGCATAAGATTTGTTTTCTTCTTCCAAAAATACTAAACACGACTGATGACTGAAATATGGTGTACCTACCTATGATAGACAATAATAAGCATTATTGTTCCCACTGCTGGGACACAGGCCTCCTCTCTGTGAGAGGCAATGGGACATAATCCACCACGCACGCCCAGTACGGGTTGGTAGATGTCACGTGTCTTCGAATTTTTGGTTCTAGAATATGCCGGTTTCCTGACTATGTTTTCATTCACCGTTTTGAGAGCAGTGGTGATGAAATAATTTACACAAAGTAAAGCGCCTGACTGGGTTCGAACCTACGACTGCGACTTGTACGTCACGGCCGTTCTGAGCCACCACTGCTACCTAGACAAAGCTTACATTTTTCAGTATATGTGTTTCTCGGGTACCATGATCATGTTTGTAAAACTGGCCTGACCGACCATGTAGATCAAGCTTTAATTTGTTTAATGGTTCTATTCTAAAAAGTAACCTATTGATAGGTCTTAACACCCAAAATCATTATTCGTTTTTTCAGTTGAACTCTAAGACTAAAACACTCTGCACAGACAAAGATTGACTCCTATAACAAGTTATTTTTTATTCCGATATTCCCATGGGATCGAGACTTATGCGGGTGAAACCGCGGAGCGCTGCTAGTTTAAAATATTTCCCCATTTTTAGGGTTCCGTAGTTCTGACAAGGAACCCTTAGAGTTTCGTCATTTCCGTCTGTCTGTCTGTCCGAGGTTTTGCTAAGAGACCGTTATCGTTGAATAGGGTTGCTAAAATTATTTTTCGATGTAATGCTCCATTTACGAAATATTAAACTTTAAAGTGCAAATTCCGTCCCCCCCCCCTCTAAAAGCTAAGCTGCTGGCTTGAAAAATCTGGAAAAATTACGATGATAGTGCATTTCATTTCACTTTAAAGGAAAATTATAGCGTTTAAGATCACTTTATAAGTATCGTATTACCCAGTAACTGGGTTGTGGAGGTCAGATAGGCAGTCGCCTATCTGACCTCCACGAACTCGAACTCCTCGAACCCCCACAGCGCATACTTCCACGTAGTTTCCCCCGGGCAACGCCGTGTCTGACCACCGTAACGGAGTGGCAGACCGGCGGCTAAAGTGCGCTGTGACTCGTAGACATTGATGCGGTCGTCTACGAATATGACGAATAAAATTGTGCGTGACGCCTCTGGGCGTTTTATTTCGAATCGCTCTTCTCAGGGCGATTCAAACGGCCCTTCTCAGGGCCAACCCAACGGCTCTTCTCAGGGCCAATCCAACGGCCCTTCTCAGGGCCACGCCGGCGACGCATTGGCGTCGGAAGCTGACCGCACACCATCTGCGGCCAGCTTGTTTACTAGGCCAGACGAGTTGTCGGACTCCGACGACTCCAATATGGATACGTCGGCGGCCGAAAACGACTGCCTCAAGCGGAAGAGGGCCTATCTGAGGCCCGGGTCTGAGGGCTCCTCGGAGTCGGCCGGAAGCAAGGCGAAGAAGAAGTCGAAGTCCAAAAAGGCTTCGACTTCTATCGCGGCTTCTACCCACGTTGTGGGCTTGGTGGACGCCGAGCGCCAGCTAAACTTGGCGAAAAGGGCGCAACTCCAGCAAGACCTGGAGGAGAGGGTCGCTGCCAAGGAGCGCCAGGCACAAATCGCCCGGTCGAGGGCTGGCTATGGTGCATCCAGTGTGCTGTATGCTGACCACTCCCTGGCGGAACTGGAGCGCATGGCGCAAGAGGACAAGGAAGAGGTCCTGGAGGTCGCCTCAAAGTCCTCCAACTTGAAGGGGACCTTTCAAAAGGCCCTCAAATGCCGGGCCGCCAGTTTGCACGGCATTGTCCTGGAGCTGGTGAATGAAGTGGTCAGGACAGGAAAAGGGAAGGGGGGGAAAAAGTCGGCCCCCCAGCCCGCTGTGACTGCTCCTGCAGCCAAAAGGGCTCCAGCCGGCGGGAGAAAGCTAGTTGCTCCCAAAACCGCGGCCGTCGTGGTGACCATCACTCCGGAGGCCGTGGAGCGGGGCGAGTCGTACGAGTCCGTCCTAAGACGGGCTCGTACCAATGCTGATCCCTCCCAGCTTGGGATCGGTAACATCACGTGCCGCCGAACCCTAACCGGGGCTCGAATTTTCGAGTTCTCGGGGGAACAGCGCGGCACAAATGCGGACCTCTTCGCAACAAAGTTGCAAGAGGTCATCGCGGATGCGGCAACGGTCGTCAGGCCTGTTAAGACCGCAGCCTTGGAGGTGGCCGATCTGGATGATTCGGTCACCAGGGAGGATGTGGTGGCGGCCGTCGCGGCGGCTGGAGGCTGCGACGCTGGTGCGATAAAAGGTGGAGCCATCAGTCTAGGCCGCCGCGGCATGGGCATCATCCGCGTCGAGTGCCCAGTCGCCGCGGCTGGGGCCGTCCTTGCTACAACCAAGAGACGGCTGCTTGTGGGACTCAGCTTGGCTGTGGTCCGGCCACTTGAAGACCAGCCTATGCGCTGCTTCAAGTGCTTCGCGTTCGGCCACACCCGAGCCACGTGTCCCTCCAAATTCGACTGGGGAGACACGTGTTTCCAATGCGGGCAAGAGGGACACAAGAGTGCCACTTGCCGCGTCACCACGCCACACTGCACGGCGTGTGCCGCCAGTGGCCGCCCCGCGGACCACAAGATGACGGGCAGGAGCTGTAAGCCCCCCGTGAGGAAGGGCATAGTGCCGGCGCAGGTTCGCCCTGTTGCCACCGCTGCCGCCGTCGTCGCCGCTGTAGCTCCAGCGGCGGTAGCTGAGGAGGGAGGTGCGATGTCGGAATAATGGTTTCCGACTACCGCATCCTCCAAGCGAACATCAACCACTGCAGAGCGGCCCAGAACCTGCTAGTGCAGGTCATGGCCGAGTGGTTGGTGAACGTAGCGGTGGTCGCCGAGCCCTACTCGATCCCCGGCAGCTGGTTGGGTGACGAGGACGACTTGGTGGCACTAGCGGCGCGGCCTTCCACAGACTCCCCTCCCCTCTCGCTATTAGAGAGGGGACCGGGATACGTGGCCGCCGCGTGGGGAGACTTAGCCCTCGTGGGCGTATATTTCTCCCCAAACCGCCCTCTTCAGGACTTTGAGAACTATCTCGGAGTCCTGGCCGCCGTGGTCGACAGGGCGGCGCCGCGTCAGATCTCCGTACTGGGAGACCTGAATGCCAAGTCGGTGGCCTGGGGCAACCCGGCCACCGACGCACGCGGGCGAGCGGTAGAGATGTGGGCGGCCTCCTCTGGACTCTCCCTCTTGAACAGAGGAAGCGTGCAGACATGCGTGCGGCGACGGGGTGGCTCAATAGTGGACGTCACTTTCGCCACCCCTGCGTTAGCCGCGCGGGTGTTGAACTGGCGGGTGGACCTGGTGGAGACCATGTCGGACCACCGCTACGGCTGCGGTTCGAAATCTCCACCAGTGGCCCCGAAGAGATGCGGCCCCTCTCGGGGCGACCACCGTTCCCACGGTGGGCTCTAACCCGCCTGGACAGAGAGGCAGCGGGGGAGGCGGCGTTCATCCAAGACTGGCTTTCGCCGCCAGCCGCCGGCCTGGATGTGGACACCGTGGCGGGGCAACTGAGGGAGTCTCTGACCGAGGTATGCAACTCTAGCATGCCTCGGTCTCGCCGACCGCTACCCAAACGCGCCGTTTACTGGTGGTCGGTGGAGCTGGCGGGGCTTCGAGCAGCGTGTGTGGAAACAAGGAGGGCCTATACGCGGAGCCGGCGGCGGCGTCGACGGAACCGGGCCGACGAGGACCACCTCTATGAGGTATACATGGAGGCAAAAATGGTCCTCGATCGGGCCATCGCCACCGCCAGAGACTCGGCGAGAGCCGAGCTGCTGGAGGGTCTCGACAACGACCCCTACGGGCGACCATATAAGGCAGCGCGCAACAAATTGCGCCCCTTTGGTCCACCGGTTGCCGAGACCCTGGAGCCCTCATTTCTGGATGGGGTGGTTCAGTCCCTGTTCCCGTGCAGGGACAACTTCACCCCGCCAGTGATGGACCCACCGCAGGGGGTAGCTCCGCTAGACGAGGAAGTAGAGGAGGCCCCTCCTGTCACGGAGTCGGAACTTGGCGCGGCGATTCTCCATATCCGCGCGAAGAAGACGGCTCCAGGCCCGGACGGTGTTCCCGCAAGAGTGGTGGCGATCGCCGCCACTCAAATGGAGAAGAGGTTTCGGAACCTCTTCAGCGCATGCTTTGCATCTAGGAGGTTCCCGAAACCGTGGAAGGAGGGGCAGTTGTGCCTTCTTCGCAAGGAGGGCCGCCCAGCAGACTCCCCCTCGGCATACCGGCCCATCGTTCTGCTCGATGAGGTCGGTAAAATGTTCGAGGGGATAATCGCTGCTCGCCTAAAGGGCCATCTGCGGGATATCGGGCCGGACTTGTCGGACGCTCAGTTCGGTTTTCGGGCTGAGCGTTCCACGGTGGACGCGCTGGCCTGCCTTAAGGGCCAGGTGAAGGAGGCGATGGATGCGGGGGACGGATTGTTGGCTGTGTCATTCGACATAGCCAATGCCTTCAACTCCGTTCCCCACTCCACCATCCTAGAGGCGCTACGATTTCACGGAGTGCCTCGATACATGCGCAGTCTGCTGGCCAGCTACCTGGAGGATCGGGCGATCCTCCTGGTAAATAGGACTGGCCAAGTCCGGCGGTACGCCGTCGAAGCCGGCGTTCCACAGGGGTCAGTCTTAGGACCTCTCCTCTGGAACATCGGCTATGATTGGCTCCTGCGGGGCACTCTCCTCCGAGGCACGAGTGTCGTGTGCTACGCGGATGACACTCTCCTAACCGCCCGAGGGGAGAATTTCAGGGAGGCGGCCAATTTGGCCTCGGCGGGCGGATCCTTGGTCGCGGGGAGGATCCGCCACCTAGGTTTGACGGTGGCGCTGCACAAAACCGAAGCCGTATTCTTCTACGGACCTAGGCAGCGTCGCCCCCCACCTGACGCTCACATCTTCGTGGAGGGCATCAGAATAGAGGTCAAGGCCCAGATGAAATACTTGGGCCTTGTAATTGACAGCAGGTGGCGCTTCGGTCCGCATTTTAGCGGGCTGTCGTCGCGCCTGCTGAAGACCGCGGGCGCGCTGTCGTGGCTGCTTCCCAACTTGGGGGGGCCCAGCGCACGATGCCGGCAACTTTACGCCGGCATCTTGAAGAGTATGGCCCTCTACGGAGCCCCTATCTGGGAGGACTCCCTCCAAAGGAGGGAGAACGCCGCTGCATTGCGGGCACCCCAAAGGGCCATAGCCCAGCGGGTGGCGCGGGCCTACCGTACGGTGGGCTTCGCGGCAGCATGTGCTCTGGCCGGCACCCCTCCTTGGGAACTCGAGGCGTGGGTGCTCGCCAGAGTATATGAATGGACGGCGGGGCGGAGGGAGAGAGGAGAACGCCCAGCCCAGGAAGAGCGGGAGGCCGTCCGGCAGGAGGCGAGAGACGCCATCGTCGTTCATTGGACGGGGGACCTCGCCACCGCAGCCTTCGGCCGCCGAACCATCGACGCAATTGGGCCAGTCCTGCGAGACTGGCTCGAGCGGTCGCATGGATTCCTCTCCTTCCGTCTGGTGCAGGTGCTGTCCGGACACGGTTGTTTCGGATCGTACCTGCACCGAATCGGACGGGAGGAGACGCCGTCGTGCCACGACTGTGGCGCGGCGGAGGACGCGGCGCAGCACACGCTCGAGGTGTGCCCGTCGTGGTCCGAGCCGCGCCGCAGTCTCATCGCGGTGATCGGACCGGACCTATCACTCCCCGGTTTGGTTAACGCCATGCTGAGGGATGAGAGGTCCTGGGCGGCAGTCGCCTCCTTCTGCGAACATGTCATGTCCCAGAAGGAGGCGGCGGAGCGTGTGCGGGAGGAAGATCCTCACGCGGCGCTGCTCCGAAGGCGGAGGAGGGGTCGAAGAAGACGTCAGTTTGACAGTCATCTCCGACTCCTCCTAGATGGAGGCCAGCAGGCAACGGGTGCGGGGGCACCCTTACCTGTATTGCACAGGCCTCCACCAGTGTCGGACGGGAATGGCCAGGTGTCCCCGGCCATTCCCGTAGCCCCCCAACATGGGGGGCATGCGGGGCCCGCCAGCTAGGCGGGCATGCGCCGGGAGGGTTGTGGAAGTAAAGGCTGAGCCGGTTTCCCATGGCCCTCCCATCACGGCGATGTGGGTACACCGCTGAGTTTTAGTGGGTATACTGTCGGTGCCATTCCGACAGGAGTCCCACATACCCTGTCTCGACCCCCGCGAGCGGGGATGCGTAATGCATTTCTCAGCGAAAACAAAAAAAAAAAAAAAAGGCAGTCGCTCCATGTAAAATACTGGTATTCAGCTGCATCCGGTTAGACTAGAAGCCGACCCCAACATAGTCGGGAAAAGGCTAGGCAAATGATGATGAATTATGTATATAGTCCCAGTAGTCATGCATGTCTTTGTGAATTCTGTCTGTGCATTGGACGACGTCATCACGTCAGCGCCGGCTGTCGCTGAAAACCAGCGCTGGGGCTCTGTCGTGCATAGGGTCGCAGCAGAATGCTGAGCGACAGCCGTTTTGCGTGGATGTAACGCATGTTTCCCTTACCTTTTTTATTTTAGTTTTGTGTCATGTTAATTTTTGCGTCATGTTCACCGCAAATAAACGTATTTTCTTTCTTTCTTTCTAATTAATAATATCGATGTAGAAGGGTGTTTCAGTCTGTGTGTTTGAGTTCAACGTAAAAACTGTAAATAACAATGACAAAATTATAATTAACCCCAAAAGCGAATTCTTACAAAAACAGTGTAATGCTTAGTTAAGTATCGTGCTTAAAATTATTTTATCGCACTAAATTCGTATTTTTACAAGTCCCTTTACATTTAACCGCCAACCATCGACGCAAATGCAACGGTGTCTTTCATTTTCTCATCATAATCTTCATAGTCCAGCATTGGCACCAAGTAGTCTTGGCCCATCGCCACTGGTAGAAGAAATAGCAGGAACAGGAGGATCCAACTCTGGAAGCACTTCGATGCACTGTTGAGAGTGACTGGAAAAAGAAATTAAATGTTAGAATCTGTTCCCCCCACGATGGAGGAAGTCCATGAGGATTTCCAACGCGCAACAAAAAAAAAAAAGTATGCAAGATTGGAATTGTGATTTTGATAAAGGAATTTCCAGTTAAATGACTTCATTCCATTCATGTAGCTCATTCTATATATCTAGAGACGGACGAGTACTTCGACGCCTAAGAGGGGCCTTTGTGTTTTTTTTTTATAATAAGTTAGTTAGTCTTTTATTTTAGTATCTAGTGTATATAGGGTGACTGGTAATTAGTGACCGATACTTACTCGTAAACACGTGATTGTACTCATGATAACAAACAACTTTTACTGTGGGACCAAACCTGAAATCGCGAAAAAAAATCAACTGTTCCCTACATTTATGTTCGTATAACTCGTCAAAATGTAGGGAACAGCTGATTTTTTTTTCGCGATTTCAGGTTTGGTCCCATAGTAAAAGTTGTTTGTTATCATGAGTACAATCACGTGTTTATGTATCGGTCACTAATAACCAGTCACCCTATATAGTTAAATTGTAATTATAGTTAATAAATGTGATGACTGAAGCTGCTTTAGCGATAAAGTTGAAATTCCAATAAAGTCATAATATACCTAGAAATGTTTCAAACTAACGCTCGTTTTCACTAACACTAGGAAACGCCTAAATATTATTGCACAATTGGATTTTCAACTCTAGGCGCTGAGTCGAAGGTTGAAAACTCAACAATACGTTTTTGTTCAAGCATTGATTTAGGTGTCACCTGAAGGTTTTTAAAACCATACCTATATAGCAAAGATTATTCCCCAAAGAGGTACGTAGAGTATATTTAGCCAGTAAGTTATGTTTGTTAAATTGGCTGTTTTGCTTTTTTGTTTTTAAAGATATTCTCAATGTATCATCCCGGAATTTGTATTCATGCTCGTTTAATAGCAAAAGGCTCGTCCATTTTGAAATTGCCGCCCCATCGGACTATGAGAGTGAAAGAAGAGGGAGTGCACGTGTGTCTCCGCGCACAATTGTGAACTATAGTATCTTCCGCGGCGAGGGCTAGTCTCGGTTGAGATTGGCCGCGTGGCCGAAATATGGTCAGGAGGACTTTAATAACAGGCACATAAGACATTATTTTTTTGTTTCTGGCAACGGCACCCTTTGCCTAACACATTTAAATCATTTTGAACGATATTGCTAAACCAGTGCTCGATATGTTCGAAAAATTTGTCTGCTCTACAACGTAAATAACGCAATGCAAGTTGTTGAACCGTCAAAATGAAAGTCATTGCTACTGTAGTATGTTACGCTGTTACCCCGCGGGTCTTCAATGCATCTAATATTGCAGATTCCTAGGTCTGTCTATAGGCGGCCTGGACTAAATAAGTTCAGAAGGCTAAATCTAGTACTTAAACAACGTTCAAATTCAGGTCGCAATCTCATTTCAGCAGTAATCAATATCAAAAACTTGTCAAAAATTTATATACATTTACATAAATTTAAGGTTTTTTTAGGCTAGACTAGAACATGAACCGAGTTAAAAATACGGGAATTGCCTTGCCTCTTTGGTCGGTTTACATCTTCATCCAGTAACATATCATTAAACTTACTCCTCTCAGGTCTAGGATCCGTATCTGGTGTAAAGAAGTCCAGGTTGGCTGAGCTCCTGTACACGTCATACACCGTGGACAGGCAGGCGACCCTCAGACGGCCACTGAGGAACAGCTCTGGCGTCACCGTCACGTCAGCCTTGACGCTTGTCCAGAGGAGACCGCTCTCTGAAGGATGTAGGCTCGTCTCTGTTGAACGGAGCTGGAATGAGGTGGAGATAAGCGTTAGTAGAGGTTCAATCATTCAATAGATAAAGCTTCTAATTATGTAAATATGTTTCTAACATTAATCCTTAGTTTCAAACAAAATAATATTCACATAGCATAAGCTAACAGACTTCAAATAATAAATAATAATATGTACAGTCAACAAAAGAGATAAGTATGCAGGATTATCGGATATAGTTGAAGTTTAGTAAGAAACCGATGGATGTTGTAGACTGAAATTGAATTTGATAAATGAGCTGTTTGTAATCTATTAATAAAATTAAATTTTATTCGAGTACATCCATTGGTTTCTTACTAAACTTCAACTATATCCGCCGATCCTGCATACTTATCTCCTTTGTTGCCTGTACATGTATATAAAAAAGAAAACGGGGAAAGAATCATAGGGTATCAAAAAAATCGTCCGCATCGCTGTCAGCAGCCTGGGAGAGGCCTATGTCTAGCAGTGGACTGCAATAGGCTGAGTTGATTTTGTTGATTGCTGTCAGCAGGAAAAATGCCTAAAAGGCTGGCAGCATTGCCACGTTGTATAGCGATGCTGATTCTTTGCCCAAAAAATGGGCCAAATAAGGAATAATATCCATTTAAATAAAGATTTTACGAGGACAGTGGGTCAGTACGAACACATAAGCTGGGGAGTTTGTTCCGCCATTTCTTCTCCCCAGCGAAAGCCCTAGGAAGTGGCGAAGGGCGGGCGTTTTGGGGGACTGTCTTATGTAATTTTGACGTTCGAAAAGTGCTGATTCTCGGCCTACTTTGAATAAATGACTTTTGATTTTGATTTAATCAGATAACATAATCAGTTTATAATGTTCCCACTGTTGGGACACAGGCCTACTCTCTGTGAGATTACGGTAAGGAGCCGAGCAAAAAGAAAAAAATGTCAGAAAGAACGCTAAGCGAAAAGTTATAGCAGGCGATGCAGTGCGACGGGCAGGGTCGGGGAAACAAGGAATTTGACGCAGACGAAGACGCGGGCAGGAGCTAGTATTACAATAATTATGTTGACAAGTATCAAAGAAATCACAAACTTCATTAAAAGTACTTAAAATAGATAAGCAACCTTTTTCGAAGTTACAATAACGATGAATGAGTATCAAAAAGAAAAACTTTACATAAACGCATAGAAAGTAATAAAAATAATTAATGAGAAATATTACATTTAAAAAGAGCCACCTGCTTTTACAACCCTTGTTGAATTAAGTAACAAGTGTCTAAGGTAATCTAATTACAAAAGTTTTACATTTACAAATTAGGTCCTTTATAACCATTAAAATTGTAAAAAAGGAAACTTTCTTTGGTGAAAAGTGAAAAGTGCTATAAGCCTTTTCAGGAATTGAATAGAACAGAAAATATAGAATGTCCACGCGCGTAAAGTTTATATTGTTTCTAAAAGGGTAGGTCCAACGTTTCTGGTAGGTAAAAAAAAAATATTTCTATTTGGTATGATTTTGTATTCAAAACATTAGTTCAATAATTATTTTATATTCAGACACATTTTTTATATAAAGGCAAATAAAACATTGTTAACAATCGCTTCATCCGAAGCTAGATACTATTGACAGAATTTTCCCTTTTTGAATGATGATTAAATCGTAGTTCATCGATAAATTAACAAAATATAAGTATATTGAATCGTCTGTATCGAACTTCTACCAGAATTATCTAAATCCGCTCCAGCCTGTCCCTTGCTGCCCTCCCCCCGACGCCCTAAGCTGAGGACCGTACCCCACAGACTCTGCCCTTAGCGTGTAGTTGCTAAGTTTATAAGTTTTATGCCCTGGTTGGAGGCCCTTTGAGATACCACAGGATATCTCGGTTAAAGGTCATAGCACACGTATCAAAGTGGAAAGGGATAGTTACCGTATCAACTCGAGCCATTCAGAATTTTTTGTATGAAACTCCCTACTGCAACGCACACTAATCGGAATCGTAACGTAATCGCCTCGCCTCGGGACAAGCTCACGAACCGCGGTGCGGCGCGTTACTGCTCGTCGTCCCCGCGCTTACGTCTCTCCGTACCCGAGCTTACGCCTCTTCGTCCACCCTTGCCCATCTCACCCCTCCCGCGGCCTGCCTGCTGCACCATCAACCAGCGATCGGCGAACCGTAGCCGAGTCGACGTATCGGAGCTTCTGATCCGCTTTGGTTACGTGCTTACGTTATGTAGACGCCTGTTTGACGCCGAGGCGAAAGGCGATACGGTGACGATCCCTTTCCGAGTTGATATGTGTGCTATTACCATAAGCAGCCAACAACCTAATAGGTTGGCCTGCGCGATGCCATACACAAATAGTAATAACTTATTTACTTCGATTTATCAGTATCACAGTCGAATCAGTCATTTTAGCAGCACTATCACGGTCATATTCTAAGCCACATAATAATAACGGGTCCCTAAAGACGGACGGCGCCGCCGAGGCCAGGCCAGAAAGAGATGGCGAGATCACCTGGACGCGTACCGCGAGGGCTGGTTCGAGGTTGCGTGGGAAAAGAGTTCCTGGAAGGAATTGGGGGCCAGCTGAGGGCAGAAAAGGCTAACAAAAAAAAAATGAAGATACTTACAGGCTCCTCATTGATGTAGATAGTGAGATTGGCAGCAGGCCTCGCAGGTGAAGACGTGCAGTTAGCTTGCAGCACTTCACCAGGCTGGTAACGATCCTTGTCTGCCTTCAGTACTGGTGCGACTGACGGCAATGCTGAAACAGTTGGAAGAGAGTCATTAGTTAATGGTCTGTTATATACCAAGCACGGATATGGCGGGATGAGCTGGACTCCTTCAACAAGAACTGATTCTTATCAACTTCGAACTGAGAGAAGTGGAAAGAGAGTAGGGTGGCCTTTGACCAACAATGGGACATCACAGGCTAATAATATAATATAAAATTTTACCAAGGACACAATGTCATTCGCGTCTCATATTAGCATCAAAGTAATTCAGACGTTTTTGTTTTTATTATGGCCGGTTTTATTTAGTCATTTCAAGTATTCATTAGGTACCTACCACCCCGGGGAGGTGGGACCCGCTGAGGAACAGCGGGTCGAGGCCTGTCGGGGGAGCGGTGAATGCTTATGCGAATCCCGCACCCCCGGCCATAGGTAGAGGTGGAACACCGCGGTGGTTTTAGCCGGTAAGAGTCCGGCATGCCCCTCTGTCCCCCCCACGGTACCTACCACCCGATAACGGAAGTGTGTCTGCAGGACAATACAGGCTCCTATAATTGATTCCGAAAGGTTTATGTGTATAATACATTAATATAAAATCGTGTGAAGCAGGGGCGGGTCGCAAGTTTTATATACAGAAATATATTCATCTAACATCACAATATCATACAGTTCCTAAATCTGTAGGGATTTCCTTCGAACCAAAACATTGTAATAAATTGAATCCTAACAAAATAAAATACTTATTCAAATGGAGATGGGAATCCTAAAATACATGTACATCTAATAATATACGATCCTAAGGGGCCCACTTGATTTCAATGCCTTGACCGAAGTATCAATTCTGTTTGTTTTTTTATAAGAATGTTATAGGTACTTGAGGTCCGGCCGCGCTAAATTTGAGAAAGATATAAACAACAATGGCCGCTCGAAATTGAATAAATTCGTTAAACAAGAACATATTTTATTTTAAGTAATTTTTGTTTTCGTCTAGTTAGCTCGAAGATTTAAACGAAAACAAACATTAGGTACTTAACATAAATGTTCTTATTTAAAGATTTTTATTCAATTTCGAGCGCCCATTGTTGTTTACATCTTTGGCAAATCACGCCATAACGACTGAACGGATTTCGATAAAATTTGGTACACGCATAGATCATGACCTAGGTTAGGATATAAAATACTTTTTTATGCCGGTAAGACGTTCCCATGGTATAATTCCCGACTTTTACGCGAGCGGGGAAAGTAGTTATAGTAATAAATATTCATCAAACAAGATATACAATAAATAATATTACCAGCTATCAAAGGAAGAAAAATTATTATCTTAATAACTCATGCATGTGATACTAGGAAAATATAATATTCAAGGTTCATTAGCAAGTCTGGAGGTCTGATTAGACGACATAATCAGCTTTAGCTACGCGATTTTGTTGGTAAACTAATAATCTGCTCAAACGGGCTTTAGAAAGCAGAGAATTGTGCATATGCTTGTATAACGTTTACTTGATTGAAAATAAAGACGACCAAAAAGAACGTATTTTCTCTCGTTTTACTCGTGTCCAGAGGAAACGACTACATGTTGTGTGAAATCGTTGAATATTATTGTACCCGGATAAAAGTGTCTTTTTTATGTTATGTTGAAGGTAATAGTCTACTTTTATGTCCATCCAAATCCATTCAGGCGTTAAAGCGTGAATGAGTAAAAATTATCCCAACTCCTACATTATAATAGTAGTGTAGAGGTATGAGGAACAGGGTGTAAAGTTCACTCATACTCTATAGAAAAGGGAGGATCCTCCGACCAGACGGGTGTTGTGTCTGGCGGACAAGTGCCCGATGATTCATGTCGGGCCGTTGTATATTATGCTAGTTGCGCGGTAAACTCTGCTTGTGAATAAATTAATAGCAATTTAAACGACAAAAATAAAAGTCATATGGATACGGAACACAATGTAAAACCATTAACAAATAATTACATGTCAGTTTTTAGGCTAAAATAAAAATATTTCCACTGAGCGTGGCTAGCTTTCGAAATAATATTTTTTTACCACACATGTTACGTCACAGTCTGGAAAGCATGAAAACGAGTGACGATACTCGAGTCCGTCTGGTGCATCCTCGAGAGTCTGCAACGCTACCAACCTGCCGACTAGTCTAAGTTTTTTCTCGACATGAGATATTTTGTACAGTTTGTACGATATGAGAAAACAATGACCTAAAGACTGCTAGATGACGATGACGTGGAGGACTGTGACCCGAGTATTGTAGCACAACAAGAAGAAAAGGTCAATGAATGAATTGATTAAGGGAATCCTATTGATTGATATTTCATGAAATAGACATTCAATGGGATTATATGAACCACAGAACAGATAAAGAGGTTAGAAGGGCCTTGTGGGCGGGGCAGGCGCGCCGCACGTTTGAGCAGACGCTCGAATGTCGACCGAAATTTGATTCACCCGCTCACAATCGCTTTCTTGTTGTGACAGCGTCCGAAGTTCCGCGGAAAAAAACAATTATGCCGTCTTGCGCTATTATAACGTGTCGAAAAAGAAGCCAGGAGTGTAGTGTAGCCCGAGGAGGGATTTCTTTTCACCGGTAAGTCCAAAAACATTAAAATACAAGTGATATTTGTAATTATTAAAAAAGTATTATGTAGTTTGTAGACAAAAACGATAAAATCGCATTTAGGTGAAAAATTATACATTGCTTGCAATACATGGGTACGATCTTGCACGACGTGAGCGGTCGCGCAATGTATTGCGTTCCCTGCGAACGTCGCGTGCGTCGAGCCAAAGCTTGAATTCTGCGAAATCTATGCGCATCGATAGTGTTGTACCAAATTGTAAACAATGTCGATATTAAGTATGTGTGTACGAATGATTCTTTTCAGTAATATTATAATTAAAATAACTTTGTTTATTAACATTAATTATTGTTTATTGTGGATTATTAATTTAGTACCTAACTTAATGGGTTTTTCGTCTAATTAAAAAAAAAAATCCGATTTCAGTAAACAGATTATTAGCCACATCGCGGGATACATAGCACACATTTTAATAAAGAAACTTGATTGTGACATTTGTGTTGGTGCTCTGTTGTCAAATGAAATAAATTCGGACCATAAATTTATAGTAGCAAAAGACAAAGGGGGTCTCTTGTATCCTTCTAAAGATCTAATACTGATCTGTACAACGTCCGAAGGAATTATTAAAATTTACACCGACAATCTACGAAACATTAACAAACATAATTATGTTGACAACTAATATTTTGCGCAGCTTTGTCGGAACCGAATTATTTAGCAACATTAGCAATCATCTGGTTGGATTATATCCTACTGCAAGCCATGTTATAGACCTAACTAAAGCTATAATCGGAAAATATATTAATGTAAGGTTGCATTTTATTTTGAAAAATTCTAATTTAAGAGATAGCAAGCGCATGTTACTTAATAAATACGTATTATTTCAGAGACAATGATAAAATAAGCGTTGAAATTGAGTTTAATTATTGTTCAATATTAAAATATTCCTTTATTTTTTACTTGTGTCATTTATTTGCTTACTTACTTACTTTAGCCCAAATTATTGTTCAATATTAAAATATTTAAATTTCGCGGCAGTATCGGATGCTCCCCCTTAATTTGACATTAATATTTATATTTATTTAGGAAGTCCACATTATTCGTACCGTACCCGCAACTTAAAAGATAGCAAAACTTTAATTAACAAAATTACAGTAATTTTATCGATATATTTGATCGACCTTTTGGTCGCCGTAACATACATGAGAAATAAATTGCTGTGTGCGTGTACGTCAAACGCACTGTTTGCGTTAGTGTGACAACCAATAGCAAACACGCGATCTAAGTGCATGTGGTTTATTTGTGTGCGTAATGCGCGTACGTATTGATCTCTTGCTTGTAGTGGAGTGAAAGAGTGGGAGACATGCGGCGACACGCGTTCTAATACAAATCGGGAACTATTTCCTTTCTAACCTCTTTTATCTGTTCTGTGATATGAACTTAGAGGGTTGTACAGATGATTTTAATGATTATAAAATTCTGTTAAGTCATATTTATTACGGTCGCGAATCATATTTTAATCAAGATTCAACATGACACTGACTCGCAAATTGCAAAAAAAAAACGTAAGAAAATTTGAAATTCACGGGCTACCCTAGGGCTTCTCCATTAAGAAAGAAGTAAACATACAAACAAACTAAATAGACAGATAGATGAAAGATCAGGATAAGCCATAGAAAGAAAGATAAAAGGAAAGAAAGAAAAATGCGTTCATTGGCATTAGAGCAAAAAAAAAAACTTTAAAACCACCATCAGCTCAGTGATCATCAGAAATTAAGAAGGTACCTAATTACAAGAAAATACCTAACCATACACACTGTATACCTGAAATCTTAGGCGAAGTGAGCTTGAAGTGAGCTGTCAATAGTGGCAATCACTAGTTAAGTGTTAGATGGAATGACAGCTCACTTCATTTAAGTTTTGAAAACTTCTTTAGGCGCGATAGGCAATTTTTGAAATGGAAAAAACCATTGAATTCGCGCCACTGTTAGTGTAACCGACGCCGCTTCGGATGTGTTTGGCTGTCCTCGGGATGTTCTCGGTTTTAATATTATATATATCCGATATGTCAGTGAGTAAAACAAATTATTCTGTTTGTGTTTTTTTTTTTCACTTCTTTCGGCACTCCATGAATGCCACTGTTTTTTTTTTCAATTTTTATTTTTACAGAATAGACCCGCTAGTACTTACTCACGTTTAGATCACCAGCGCCAAAATAAAACTGGGACTTGAATGGCACACGTTGGAAAACTACTGATCTTACACAGATATTATCTACATGCCTATAAAAGTCTGTCAATCTCAAAATATCAAGGATGAACATGAAAATATATCGCTACGAATATGTTTGTTTTCCTACGTTTCTTCAGCAGGATTTTATTTACTAATAAAACAAGATCGAAGATAAATATTTTCCATCCTCTAACATAATTTGAAAATAAGGACGCGATGTGTTTTCGTAAATGTGATATAAAGAAGTTGCGCACAAAATGGTTGGTACGAAAATATTGTAGCGTTATTGTGTCTTGTATTGTTTGATAAAACAAAGCATATTGTAGGTATTCAACAGAAGAAGGTAGAGAAATTCTAGCACAAAGTGGTTTCTTGAAAATGCTGCTTTCCCGCTTTTTGTTAAACTGGCAGCGGATCCAAATTATAGGTACTTGGGAAAAGCCTCTAATCTTGGACTAGATTAAAGGCAGATACGGGTACAGTCAATAGTCTTTGTTTAAAAAATCTACAAATGTCGTTTTACTTTGCTTGGAACTAGACTGCTTTTCTTAAAAAGGCTGGAGTATCTGTGTTAAGAGTCCTGGACCCTTTTGAAGGATATCGCTAATCCATTGCTTCGTATGTTTGAAAAATGTCTCTAGAACGTAAATCACGCAATGATCAATAATCGAGGTCAAGAGCAGGCCCATTCAGCAATAAATAAAAAATGTTATTGAAGTGTCAAAATTAAAGACTGTTAGTGTGCCACAATTACCCCACCGACTACATTTAGAAGCATAGGTATATAGATAACTAAAAGAAAGAAAGAAAGAAAAAAGAAAATACGTTTATTTGCGGTGAACATGACGCAAAAATGAACATAAACACAAAAAAAAATAAAGTAAGGGAAACATGCGTCACATCCACGCAAAACGGCTATCGCTCAGCATTATGCTGCGTCCCTATGCAAGACAGAGCCCCAGCGCTGGTTTTCAGCGACAGCCGGCGCTGACGTAATGACGTCGTCCGATGCAGCACACAATTATTAGAACACTGTGCCGGTGCAGCGTACTTAAAGAATAAAAATTTAATTTAGATGTGATAGAATAATATTATATGAAATAGAAAACAGACACAGATACAGTACATGCTATGAGAATATCATCCTCAATAATCGTTTTACTCTTTATGTCTACTATCTACTATCTCCATCATACTCGTAGGTATCTACACCATAAAAACACATCAGTAACAAACAATGTTCTAGTAAAAATCAAGGACACACTGGCGGGCTTATCGCTCATAGAATTTTATTATGCCAACATCATAATAAGAGGTATTCCACTCAGAGCACTGAGACTCGACTTTCCATAAGCCAAAAACTTTTATAATAATAAAAAAAAACCCTTCTAAAAACTCTACTAGCCCCGTACATTCATAATAAAACAGGAACACAACAACTATCTACATCCTATTCCATTACAAAGTACAGGATATGCCGAAACTTAGGCTATCCAATCCCTAATAAATATAAGATCGGTCGGAGATAAGGATACTGATATCGCGAACTTTATGTCCCATAAAATAACAATACTGAAACTGTTATAGCCAAACACTTCGCGAGATGGAATTAGGACCTTCCGAAATTGTTTTGTGGTTAATAGGAATGCAGCTGTGGAGGAGATTGAATGAATCTTTGCCATTATACAGTAATATACAGGGTTACTACAGGATAAGTGAATAAGAAAGAAAGAAAATACATTTATTTAGCACAGACTAAAGGACACAGAGAGCAGTGGTGGCCCAGTGGTAAATGCCGCGACTTACGATTTGTAGGTCGTAAGTTCGAGAACCCAGACACGCACTTTGTGTAAACTATTACCTACTACTACTATTATTGTCTACTTTGTTAGTAGTTGATATTTTATATCTACTATACCTGTTTTTCTTTTATGTTAATTAATGTAATTGGTGTTACCGTTTTAATTAACAATAAACAATAATAACAATATCACCACTGCTCTCAAAACGGTGAAGGAAAACATCGTGAGGAAACCGGCATGTCCTAGAACCAAAAATTCGAAGACATGTGACATCTACCAACCCGCACTGGGCCCGCGTGGTGGATTACGGCCCACTCCCTCTCACAGAGAGGAGGCCTGTGTCCCAGTAGTGGGAACATTATAGGCTGATTATGTAAAAGACACACAATACACCAGATCATACATCAGATAAAAACAAAAAATAAAGATCAAATAAAAGTGTAAAGTCCGATGTAAAAAAATAAGCAGGAAAGTGTGCCTCACGGCTGCGCTAAAAAAGGCCCAGTTCAGCAAAGATGCCAGACAACTAGCGCCTGACGCTGGTTTTCAACTGGACCTGGTGTGTGAGGTGACGGATGTAAATGAGTTTTATTAACCGACGAAAAAACGGAGGAGGTTTTCAAGTCGACGCGTATTTTTTTTTTGTTTTTTACTGCAACGTGACGTGTGTATACTTAAAACAGTTACGAATAATTATGAATAAATAGTGTGATATTGAGTAACATTGCAAAAAATAAACAAAATTGCGAAAAAAAATCAGCTTTCCCTACATTTATGTTCTTATAACTCGTCAAAATGTAGGTAACAACTGAATTTTTTTTCGCGATTTCAGGTTTAGTCCCATCGTAAAAGTTGTTCATAATGATGAGTACAATGAACTCTTAAGAGGTTGTTGGTGTTTTTCCAACAACCCTGTATATTTTATATGTGGAAGCTTGTAATTAGCAAATTTTCCTGTCTACGAATGATTTTTAATTGTGTCGTTAAGCTTTCTGTAAAATACTTATCTATACTAATATTATAAAGAGGTTTTGTTTGTAAGTTTGTATGTAGGGGGTAATCTCCGGAACTACCAGTCGGAATTCAAAAATTCTTTCTGCGTTTGATAGCCCAATTTTTGAGGAAGGCTATATGCTATTTAACATCACGCTAGCACCCTTAGGAGCCGAGCAAAAAGAAAAAAAGTCAGAACGGAAGCGAAAACGAAGTAGTAGTGCGGTCAGGCGATGCGATGCGACGGGTCGGTTGGGGGAAACAGAAATTTCACGCGGACGAAGTCGCGGGCTGAAGCTAGTAATAAATAAATAAACTTGTTTCTCTACGCTTGAAAATACAAAAATCCAACCTTACTATCACGAAAAGATGCTAAAGTAACATATTTTATTGTTTCCACTCGTACGGTCGGGTTATTTTTCAAGCTAGAATCACAAACTCGATTTCTTTCAAAATGTTGCCTTGATTATTCAATTACGAACGCGACAATAAAATTGTTATGAGACAGTAAAACTTTTACTGAATTACGTTAAACTGAGGACCAAGTGTCCGCCAGAAATTACTGAGTTGAGTAAACTTTTCATTGAATTATTAAAACGGTTTGTTTTGGAACCAAACAAGCGGAAAACTTTGTTGTTTTGACAAAATACACTTCATCATGAACATACTTTAACTATACAACTTTTTATGCCACGATCGATCAAACGCTGGTTGTATTCCTAAGGGCTGATTTTTCCGAAAATTTTATTCGAGGAATAGTTTTGAATTTTTGACAGTTTTTGTATGAAATAACTGTCAACATTTCAAAATTATTCCTCGAATAGATCAGAGGGCCAATTCTCGTAATTTTAAGAACGTTCACAGTCTGATCTCAGTCTCAATCTGTCAAAACTACCTCTAATTTCCCTGCATTTTGACAAGTTTTTGACATTTGTTTGTCGCTGAGATGAGACTGTGACTAGATTCCCCACTCTTCTTACTAATCGCTAGTGGTTATCGCTAGTTAATTCCGCTAGTGTTTTAGTTTTTTGATACACAGTAATTAACTAATAAGTAATTACAGTGTCTCGACAAAACTGAAACACTAGCGGAATGTTGCACACTTGTAATGTAAGCGATTAGGAAGAAGAGTGAGGCGCGTCTTCGTGGATGGCGCTAGCTGTACCTCAGAACTCCGTTATTTATTAGCCGATTTGCAAAATTCTTTTTTTACAGTTGAGGTTTGGTATACTGGGCTGTCACTAACTACCTACTCTCGTCACCAAAACTATACATACATAACATAATCAGCCTATAATGTTCCCACTGCTGGGACACAGGTCTCCTCTCTGTGAGAGGAAGTGGGCCGTAATCCACCACGTGGGCCCAGTGCGGGTTGGTAGATGTCACGTGTCTTCGAATTTTTGGTTCTAGGACATGCCGGTTTCCTCACGATGTTTTCCTTCACCGTTTTGAGAGAAGTGGTGATGAAATAATTTACACAAAGTAAAGCGCCTGTCTGGGTTCGAACCTACGACCTAACTTGTAAGTCGCGGCCTTTACCACTGGGCTACCACCGCTTTAAAAAAAAAAAAAAATAGAAAATTTTCTAACTCGATATGCTTCAATCCGTCAACAACTGCTACATTCATACCATACACTTTGCCTACGCTAACGCCATTTTGGAGGGTTTTTGAACTGTTATTTATGATTTATTCCGGTCTGATCTTGCTTATAGCTGAACACTTTTTCAACTTTCTCCACCTACGAGACGGTTCTCGTTACTTCTACCCTCCATACCCTAGCATAAGGTGAATTGACAGCTCACTTCACCTAAGTTTATACGGGGTGATTTTTAGATCAGTAGGTAATTCAAACAAACCGATACCTTTCACCTCATTATTCACCATGGTCTCAACAATCACAAAGTTTTCCTATACTTCTGCATTGTCCCTTCACGTCCCAGTTAACAGACCACTTAAGAACACAATTTTGATAGCTTCCCGGTCAATTAAAAAGTTTTTTATTTCATTATTCAGACATAATATTTAAACTGCGAATAAACTTAAGATTCCGAAATTGAGTTAAAGCGGCAAAAGGTTCTTTTAAGTACTCGAGACTATAAAAATGTAACGGTTACAATTAAAATTCGAGATGGGAGGGCAGTTATAGTGAGCTGTCATTTTGTGGAAGTGACTTGTTTGATATTATTGTAATTACTACTGGCTAATCTCAATATTCCTAATATGTTTTTATGCTGACAAATATTTGTTTTTATACATGACATTGTCACTTTAAATAAAATCTCCTACACAACAGTATGTTACTGATTTCTATACCAAAATTACCAAGTTTCCTTTAATTTTCAACAGATTTTTTTTTATTTTAAGTGTCAAGTTTATTTTAGTTGATCTATATGTAACTAGTTTTGAACGGTTTTGGTAGAAGCTAGTTAAATATGGAGCCAATTTAATAAAGCCGACAGGTTTTACAAGATTTTTTCATAGTTTTAGTGTTTTATTAAACAAGACGGGTGTTATGACAATTTTCCAAATACGTAGGTATGTAATTTTTTGAAAAATGTGTCAAATAGGTTGAATAGGCCACTGATTCATGAGCATCTGCCTAGCATTTCCCCAACTATGTTGGAATCAACTTCCAGTCGAACTATTTTAAAAGCGAGCGACAGCTTCCACAAACCAGTTACTGAGTAATACGATAGGCGCCTTGCTTGACGTTGAAATAATGACGTTTATTGTGAAACTTCTTCTTTTTCTTATTATTTTTTTTTAAATTTACGAACCAGCTTTTAATTTTAGATACGACTTGCCATCAACAGGATCAGACAAGAAAATTATTTAGCCACTGTTTCCAAAAACTCTTATCCTTAGCCCCATAAACAGAAGGGCAATTCCCGTATTTAAAAACACTCAGTGTCACAAACTTGTCAAAAATGTAGGGAAATTAGAGGCATTTTTGACAGATGGAGACAGATCAGACTGTGGACGTTCTTAAAATTACGAGAATTGCCTCTCAGAGATGACCAATAAGTTCCCCAGAAACAAAGTACAAAACAAAACAAAGTGCAAATTCGGGAGTTGAGAGTCAATTCCCGGCAAGTGTAGGCGCGGGCTTGCGGGCGGCGAGCAATGGGTAACTCGCCGTCCGGTAAGGACCAGGGGGTCTACTCCCTAAGTCCGTCAACGAAGTGAACGGCCCGTCCGACAGTAGCCCGATACGTCGGACTGAACCCTACTCCCTAACGATTTCGGATTCATCAGTTTCAAACGGAATCATAGACAATATTCGTGAACGAAGGACGCATGGCGATAGAGTTGCGTTATTTTACCGGTCGATTACCGGTTTACTTATTTTGTAGTTTTTTAGCTTATTAAACAAAAATTAATACTTTTGTCGTTAGAAATTGACAACATATTTTAAAATATACTTTTTATTATGTCTTAAATATAGAATTGAATTATTTTTGCCATTTTTGTCCGGAAACCGGCATCATCCTGTTGATACCTTTGCCTGTTTACTTTTTGAAGGAAATTTTCAAATGAAATGTCAAAGTATAGCACGGGTTTTTCTATGGCTATAGTAGGTACGATGTTGATGCTACGCAGAAGTGACTTTAAAAAAGTTCATATACTTTGTCAGCCGGGAAGTTTTCTGTATTCTAATTAGCTTTCCATTCCATGGTTAATTGTGTAAAATGTCCCCAACCGCTGCAGCAACTCACTGGCAAATTGAGGCCCTTCTCGATTTTATGGGTGAGAACAAAGAATTGGCTCGCCGATTATTGAGGGGTGCCGACGGGAGAGTTCGCTCAAAATGGCTGTGGGAAAACCTGTGCAACTCCCTTAACTCAATGGGAAGTTGCACTGAGTCCGTCGAGCAGTGGCAAAGAGTGAGGATCCAAAAGTAAACAAGACCACAGTAAATGGGTGGGACGGATTGGTAATACAGCTCAATAAGTTGCAGAAACTTTAATATGTCCTTACTTTCATTCTTGGATCAACACCACTTCGGCGTATGTGTTGAGGCCATGTTGAGGCAAAAGAGGTATTAAATCCGCACATAAGCCCTAGAATAATTCCCGAGTGAGTCTATAGTTCCCTATGAACTCAACGTCGGGAATACTCGCCAACCTAAAGTTTCGGCGTAAATGATACCGACGTTGCCTCCGCTCTTCCTGTAAAGCTTCTTCAATCAATAAAAAAGCAGCCATAGTTTGAAATTATTTTATTTTAGTAACTTTCGTCGATAGCACGAGAACTAGTTTGATGTCGTATCAACTGACATAACTATCCGTCAAAACCAGTGTCATGTTCAACTGTTCGGACGGGGAAAAACACATCGGGAGTAGGGACAACAGTCAAATCGCGTTGTCATTCATTCTTCGCTCGGGCCCCGAACGATTCATCCGTTCGTAGGTCATAGGGAGTAGGAAACGCCCGTAACGAAGCCCGAAGCGACGGACTTCGTGCTTAGGGAGTAGACCCCCAGGCCCGGGTCGACGGACGCCGTATTGCGTTCCACGCGCGCCTCGAAGAGATGTCAGCACTAACTGACGGGGTCCGCTAGAGGCGATGCCTGCCAGGGTCGCGGGTTGCTCGAAAGAGTTACCGTGGCCCTGGCACAGGCAACTGAAGGAACACGGGTGGGTTTTAGTCAGTAAAAGTTTGACATGCTCTTGTTATTTGATAAATTCCCACCCAAAAAAAAGATTTATGACCAATAAGTTCCCTCGCCACAGTACAGAAACAAAGTACCTACTACAGCGACAGTCTATTCGATAAATAATAAGCTATAAAGAGTGTCATTTTGAAATAGCGACAAATTGCTCCACCTGTTACCAAGCCCATAAACTAGCTCGGTAACTGGGATAAATTGAGTGGATACATCGCGACTAAATTTACAGCAGCCATACGTATTTTCTGTGTCGATAGAATGCTGTAGGTACATTGTAATGAATTTTATTTTCTGGCTGCAGGATGAGCATGACGTTGCATCTTTGCATTTTCCATTCCTGCATAGCTATTCACAAACACTCGATACGCTTCCGCATCGTATCGAACATCAATCAATGTTATCATAGGAGTCTACTAAACGCTGTTCACAAGTCCAAAACCCGAAAGTTTTGTCAGTTTAAATCAAATATACGCCCGCTATTCTTCCAACAGCTATTTGCTGTCGGGGGCAAGTCAAATCAGGTTATCGAAATGTGTCATTTTCGATACGATAGCCTGTCGTATGGTTGTGAATAGCTATGCAGGGCCCTAATTCACTATAACCACTTAAAGATTCCTTATTTGAAAACCACGTCAATTCCTTAGCTAATCTCGACATCTGCTAATAACGTATTCTCTATGATGCAATGAACGAAAAATGAATGTATTCTTACCAATGACATCAATGAACTTGGCAGCAATCTGCGTGGCGAAGGACGGGGAGTCTGCAGTCACCTCGCAGCTGAAGTTACCAGCTAACGTCAGGTCCAGTCTTCGGAGCAGCACCTGAGTGCCGTTCGATCTGTTCATCTGAAAATCATCGTGGAATAAAATTAATAAAAGTAACATACATACATACCACAGATAATATAATACTGATACATACATAATCGACCTGTATAATGTTCCCACTGCTGGGATACCCAGTGAGAGGGAGTGGGCCGTAATCCACCACGCGGGCCCAGTTCGGGTTGGCAGATGTCACATGTCTTCGAATTTTTGGTTCTAGGCCATGACGGTTCCCTCACGATGTTTTCCTTCACCGTTTTGAGAGCAGTGGTGATGAAATAATTTACACAAAGTAAAGCGCCTGTCTGGGTTCGAACCTACGACCTACAACTCGTAAGTCACGGCCGTGACCACTGAGCCACCACTGCTCCAATAAAAGTAACATTTAGAGGTTATTATCAAGAAAAGAGACAAAAATGTTCTCCTTCTTCTCTCGTATTAGAACGAACTATAATGAGACATGAAATTATTTATCATGCAAATGGGATTTCTAAACCTATATACTTAATACGATACCTAATACCTTATTGTACACCAGAAAATACATAACAAAAAAAAAATACAATGAACACTACAAAAAATACAACGGGCGGCCTTATCGCTTTCTGCGATCTCTTCCAGGCAACCTTGGAATGGACAGTGATTGCGTGGTCATAAAAAATGAGGTTGTCATTGGTGCAAAATAATATATCATCTTGTTCACGATTGAAAATAAATGACTACTACAGATTATTACAGCTACGATAACAAGAGGGGCAATTCTCGTAATTTTAAGAACGTTTGCAGTCAGAAGGCCGATTCTCGCAATTTAAAACGTTCAAAATCTAGTCGTAGTCTCATCTCGGCGACAAACAAATTAATATCAAAAACTTGTCAAAATGCAGGGAAATTAGAGGTATTTTTCACAGATTGAGACTGAGATCAGACTGTGAACGTTCTTAAAAATACGAGAATTGCCCCTCAGGTATCAGTCTCAATCTGTCAAAAATAAAATTACCTTACATTTTTGACAAGTTTTTGACATTGATTGTCATTGAGATGCGATTGCGACTAGATTTTGAACGTTTGATTAACCTTTAGATTAGTACAGCTACGAGAACAAGATCACATCATCAAGTACTGTTCCTTCACAAGTCCCTTAAATATTTATATTATTCAGTACTACAATAACTAAGTATACAAAGATGAATATTTATTTGAACTTTTATTCTATGAGCAAATCTGTGGAAAACATTCACTTTAATTTTCGGCAGGATAATTTAATTTTCCAGCTGATTTGAACTTGTTTATAGAGAGGTTAGAGGTTATTGACCGCCTGTCAAAAATGCTTTGTTTTTATGTTAATGGGATTATAATTTCTTTAAAAGTTACTAAGTGAAGATTAAGAAAATATCCATAATGACAGCGTGTAATTAGATTTGTTAATTATCACGTTTTTGTAGCTACTTAATTGTAACGTTATGAAAAGACTTAAAACAACATTACTGGTAACGTAAATGGCTTTACTTTCGTATATTATCACCATTATTCTGTGGCACGTTCCGTGCCTCGGAAAGCACGTTAAGCCGTTGGTCCCGGCTGTCATTCGTGGATCTTTGACAGTCGTTACGGGTAGTCAGAAGCCCGAAAATCTGACAATCAGTCTTACCAAGGGGTATCGTATTACCCAGTAGCTGGGTTGTGGACGTCAGATAGGCATTCGCTCTATATAAAATACTTGTATTCGGCTGCATCCGGTTAGACTGGAAGCCGACTCTAAAATATTTAGGAAAAGGCTAGCAGATGATGACATTATTATCATTATTCAGAATATTATCAACTGTGCTAGCTTCTGCCCGCGACTTCGTCCGCGTGAATTTTCTTTTACCCGCTACCCACCCCGTCGCATCGCATTGCCAGCCCGCGCTATTACCTGCTTTGTTTTCACTAAGCGTTGTTTATAATTTTTTTTCATTCTGTTCGGTTCCTAAGGGCCCTAGCGTTATCACGTTAGGGTCTAAAGAAAAAAAAATCCTAATGCCTTCCTCAAAAACTTTGCTAACAAATGCAAAAAAAAAACTTTCAAATCTAACTGGTAGTTCCAGAGATCTCATCACCTTTCTTATTAGTATAGATATAGATAAGAACATCAATGACAACAAATTCACTACACAGCGATTTTAGAAAGCTGAAGGGACTCATTAAATTTTCCTGTGCCATTTACAACGAAAGATCCAATTATTTTCAGTCCATTAACCAAGAAGTATCACTTTGTAACATTTTCCGGATCGCAGATACAATTACTGTTAGAAGCTTCGATTTTCGGTTCAAGATAAAAATAGAAAACATCCAACACAATGCAACTCGTGCAGTAAATATCCGGAATGGATTTTAAAGTATCCACCACCAACAGATATTCCCTTTAAACACCTCTACAATAAAAGAGATGTGAAAAATCTCATTCCGCTGTAATGAAAGGAAGACAGCACTATACAGACGCTGGATCGCACCTCGAAAATCGTTTTCAATCCCGATCCAGTCTTTATCGATTCAATCTAGCAAAGTGAGACCATACCAGTGACGTCGGTAGCGAAATTCGGAATGTTTTCAAACAGGTACACAATCTGTGTACTAGATATTTGTCGCCCCACAGCCTTTTTGTATGTTCCTTTTTCGCTGACCGTATTCAAACGTGAAACTGCTCAACTTTGTTTAAATTTTGGAACGCTTGTTCACCAACCTGAGGTACAGACGCCAGCACATCAAGCTACTACAATCTGTCAAATTTCTTTAGTATAATAGATTTTGAACTTTATCGCTAAAGCATAAGGTTCAAAGTTGATTGGGAAAATTTGACAGTTACGGCTAGCTTTGTCTGTACATTGGCCATCAAACTTTTTCGGAACTTCGTTGTAGCCATTTTAAATTTTAGTTATGTTTTTATGCTGTGCTTACGATTTTTTTTTACACTAGCTTTGTTTTGTAGCTGCGGTCAACTTTGTTCTCCGCGGTCGAACACCATCTTTTAATGTTTGGTGTTCTTTAGGTAAATTATTTTCTTAATATTCATGAGAATATTTAAAAAATATATACATGGACACATAAATATTTACATATTTAGTCACGTAACAACTTCTAAGCACCATAATCATCATCATCATCTATCTAGCCTTTTCCCAACAGTTGGGGTCGGCTACCAGATCGGCTACCAGTATTTTACATGGAGTGACTGCCCATCTCACCTCCACAACCCAGTTACTGGGTAAAACTGCTGAACCAAGTAGTAGGCACAATTACAAAAAAAAAAATTTAAAAAGGACAAAAGCCCTCTCCAACAAAATGGTTCTCGTCGATCAATTGAACAAATTGCATGAACAGTGCACCATTCCACTTCTGAACCAAACCAATCAACTGAGCAAGGATCGTTTTCTTTGTTTATTGCAGGTGACTGAAAGAATTAGATTCTGTGATCGAGTCCTATCCATCCGTGTAATAGTCTTTAATCTGTCCGTGAGGGGAGCCAATGGCAGAGCAGGAAAACATATTGGAAGGTAAAGAAAGACCCTAATTATCTTTATGTTGCTCTTGGGTGAGGTATCAAAATTTGGAAGGTTGGAATGGAAACGAATTAAGATAAGATTGCATTAACTTTAAGTAATTAAAGTCGGAACTCAGAAAAAGAACATAGATTTTAAACTGCTGCGTATGTGGTTAGAGGTATTGAAGAATTTGGGCAACATTATGGAGTTTCAGGTTAATTAAAGTCATAATTGTTCGTTGTAAAAATGGGATAGTACTATGCGTCCTGTATAGATCTATCTTTCTCTTTCACTGGGATAATCTGATAGCTTAAACCCGATATGAAACGGCATCAAATGACATAAAAACAGACAAACAACTTAAAATTTTTACTCACATCTACATAGATCCCAGGCAATCCAAATACCCTCGTATCTGGTTCCTCCATCGGCGTATACCTGTAGAACTCATGGTTGCCCCTGTACCACTTGACGGAGTACAGTGGCGCCCCCTGCATGTCCCGGGAACAAATTAAAGCGGCTGTGCCACCCCTGATGACTGTGGAAGGCTGTACTAGGAGCATGACGTCTCGAAGGCTTGTGACTCCTGAAAATTAAAAAAAAAATCGTGATTAAATTCGTAACGTCTTAGGTTAAAGCATTGGGTGTTTTTCAAGGCCTCAATGACAACATCGAAATTCGGTCTGCTTTATGTGCTGATTTTTATTTTCATTTGTACTAAAGTCAATAAAAAATATTACGTGAGTAATCAGATCTGAGAGTTCACAGAATCGCTGCTCGTTATCATAATCGAGTCAGTGGTTTTCAAGATTATTCAGATATGAATAAAAAATTGTCTGCAATGGCTGAATTTAAAAAAAAATGTAGATTTCGGCAATGTTTTTAAACACTAGTTAGTCGAAATCTACAGACATAGCATTTTTAATATCGCTATTTATCATCACAAAAGTCACAATTCATAATGGTTTGCACCGAACTTAATACGAGTCAGTAATTTGTTCAAAAATAATTTCAAATGGCATATGTACCTACAGGAACAAAGCCACGTAATACCAAAAAACAAAGCTGCTTAAGCCAGTTCAATAAATCGTCAAACACGACCTGATGTCATGAGATATCGCGTTGGTCTTTCAGCTCGCGTTCGAAAAACAAATGACGGAGTATGATCACATTTCCTGATATCTAATAGATAGGGCCTTTACCGAAGCTCAGATAGATCATCTCATAACTCTTATAAGACACGGCACATATTGTCTGACCGAATCCAACACAATAAGAAGGCGCAGACCTATAATGTTTGTCCCGATCCGAATTTTCATTTCGAAGAAAATATTTCTGAACAAATACTTTTAGCATTTTTTGTGTAAACAAACTTTGCTTTATTCAGTTAAGTTTTTGTTAGAAACAATCCAGGATAGTGTAGTGTTTACTCTTAGAAAAGTGGAGATAAATCACTTTATATTTTTGGGTCAATACACGAGCGAGCCACAATGGCTAACCCATTCTTAGCGAGAAACTCATTACAGACGATCGTGCAGTATTGACAACATAATTAACTTCGTTGATACTCTATTATTTTTGATTCGTTGATTTAATTTACTGCCAATTAAAAATCAAGATTATAAATATCTTTAAGTCGATAAAGTATGGTTAAAATTCACATTAAAGGACATTGTTGATGCAATCTTTATTTACCTATATGAAATATTTTGGCATATACAATAATTTGTGTGATTATTTAAAAAACCGGTCAAGTGCGAGTCGGACTCGCACACCGAGGGTTCCATACAAATTTGTAGGTATGTAAGTAACAAAAAATTTACGGTTTTCGGATTTTTTCCTTTACTTGTGCTACATGACATTGCTTCTTGCCAAATTTTATATAGTTCAACGGGAGATACCCTATTGGTTTTGATTCCCTTGCATGTGTCAAAATATGCGGCATAAACGTAACATAAAGGCCAGTATCTTTTGATTGCGTTGACTTAGATGTTTAATTTCTCTTCAAGGGTTTGCAGCCCGTTCATTTCAATTTGATAACTCCACGCGTTCCTGAGAAAAAGGGTCTTGACAGACGGAAAACGAAGTGATAAGGGTTCCATTTTTCCTTTTGAGGTATGGAAGTCTAAAAATCGTGAGTAAAGCGGCATGTCCTAGAACCAAAAATTCGAAGACATAAGAAATCTACCAACCCGTACTAGGCCCACGTGGTAGATTACGGCCCCACACAACACGATCTTTTTTTTTTCAAAATTAACAAAACATTTAAGAAAATTAAAGTAGGTATCCATTTTAGCACGCGCCCGATATGCCATGTATTCATCGCAGAGTTCAGAACTTGAAACAAGTTCGGAACGCGTTGAACTAGCGGTATTTACCTAATTTTGACCGCTCCTATGAAAACAAGGTCGCTCGACGACGTCGTCAAATCGCTTGCCTACGCGCACGTATGTGTATCCCTTCCCTTAATTACATGCTCTAAATTTGCTTTATAACACTTTGAATAATGTGGTTTTTCTATTTCGTGTAACTTGTTGAGTATGTGGAATAGGGATTTAACTTAGTGGTATATGTTTTTGAGTCTTTGGTCTAGTATCATGTAAAAGGAATACACGATTCAATTAATTTTTCTCGATACAATAAAATTGCAAAGTTATATAATATTTTTTTTTACTTTTTTCGAAATAACGGCGTAACGCTCAAGAGTTATTCAATGGAATTTACTTTAAAACATAGAGAATTATCATATCAAAGTTTACTCAAAGTAGTTTTAAATTTAAATAATTTATTTTGTTAAAAAAGGAGTAAATTCGTTTTGGCACATACGTCGTTTTATTCCGAGCGCACCACGGATATCTATGGAGCGCACGCACATTATAGCCATCACTTTTCTTTTGCATTTCAAAAGTAATTGCATCACTTTCGCTCGTTTTCGAGGATTTTAGATTTTCGAGGTAGCGCCTTAATTTGGCGCACGTGTTCAATTTCATCTTGTATACTCTGACTATGCTAAGTATAGGTAGCTACACCCAAACACCGTCTCCATTTTCACACATGATGTAGCATGGAGATATATGAAAACGTACCTCACTTTCAAAGAGTATTTCACTCGGTCTTGATGTACAGACGCCAGCACATCAAGCTACCCCAATCTGTCAAAATTTCCCAATCAACTTTGAACTTTATGGTTCAGCGATAAAGTTGAAAATCAAGCCAAAGTGAAACCAAAGTTAAGAACATTAACAACGCCCTGTAAATTTCCACCTACCCGCACTTTCGTATACTTGGCATGCTTGTGGTTAAACAAATGTTCAGTTTTCGAAGTATGTAATTGTAAAATGGAGGTATTATTTACATTATTGATAAACTTTATTACAACTACAAGATAAGAAACTTTGGATGGTCTAAGTGTCAGATAAAGTTGAAACATTTGTTTCATTAATGGCTGATTTTTCAATCATCTGAAAACTTAGTTCGAGGAATAATTTTGAAATTTTGACAGTTGTTTCATACAAAAACTGTCAAACGTCAATTTTATTCCTCGAATAAAAGTTATCTGGCGATAGAATAATCAGCCCTTTTTTATTTTTTGATGGGAAATCTTCCCGCTCTGGGTGGAGCGGAAGGGAGTGTCAGACTCTTACTGACTAAAGCCCACCCGTGTTCCTTCCTTAGCCCTCTATGTTCCGTGGCAGCGGTAACCCTTTCGGACGATTCCGCTACCCCGGCAGGCTTCGGCCTTAGCGGGCCCCTTCCTTTTGCTGACATTTCTTTGAGGCGCGCGTGGAACAGATACGCGCTCCGGCACGGGCCTGGTCCCGATCGGACGGTGAGCTACCCATTACTCTTCGTCCGCAGGCCCGCGCCTACAGTCGCTGGGAGTCGTCACGCTCCCGCTGCGGCTGGGACGTGAGGTCCTCTCCCTTAGCCATTCCGCCACGTTAGCCCTTGCACCAAATTTTTAAAAGTAGGTACTTTTTATTGGTAAAATTTAATTTATGGCTTGTAGATCCCTGTTGATCCCGCATTATAGCTGATAAGCTTTACAACTGACCATGTGGTCCTGGGTTCGATTTCCGGGTCGGGCAGTGATATTGGGTTTTTCATGGTAATACATGTAACATAAACATAACTGGCGAAATGTGGGTGTAATTACCTATACACATCAGGAGTAGGTACACTTCTGCCTGACCCATCGGGGAATAAAGGCGTGATGTTATGTAATCTGCGTTCGCGATTAAGTTGCCAAAAATGTAAACAAATATAATTTTATTGAAAAATAACTTTAATTCCTACACAATAAAGTTCAGTTTACGCTACAACTTCAAACCTTGTTATAACTTTACAATAGTGAAATCAACTTAATTACCTACCATTACTGAAATATGAGCATAAAAAATATGCTAACAATATTTTATGCTCACATTTCAGTCATGTAATGTTTACAAAATTTGTTACGTCATAAAGTTTGAGAACTATCCGACAAATACTAGATTGAAGTACCTAGTAAGTACCTACCTTAAGGCTGTATTAACAAACAGTTCTCCGAGTGGCGTTTTAATTGAATAATCATAAATTAATAGGTACTTACATAATTTTATTATGAAAGTTAACTTTTGAAAAACGCAAGCAAGAATATTGGCACTTCCCAATTCAAATTCTCATGCTTCGACGAACATTCACAAAGCTTAGTTAGTAGGCATTACACGTTATTAGTTTACGTTTATCATAACAGATGGCGTTAGCAGTCTCACCACAGTTCACTTTCAAAGATAATTAATTAATTTAATAATGTGTGGTTTTCCTCTTGATAAAACGTTGCACAGCAGAACAATAATATTGTGAAAGTTTTTAATAATTATGTTGTTGTGTAGTCTACTTAGGATGAAATTATTAAAAAAAAAATATATTGACTTTTTGGCTCATTCCTAATTGGCACCTTTTGAAATTATAATTAAGTAGGTAGGTAGGTACTTTATTAATTAATCTCTCTGTCGACCTATTTATTTTAGGATACGTAGGCGTGATTTTCGTTGCTCATACTTTTCTATCTGTGTTGGTACGTGGTTGGTACCTACAGAAATAACGTGCCTACATCAGGATTATGTCTAAGCAGACAGACATCGTTCCATATAACTAAAAGCCTAAATTCATTTTAGATCGCGTGGGTAGACCATTTAGAACAAATTAAGATTAAATACTTGCGGAAAATAATCAAAAAATATTTTTTAGTTGTAAATCAGTAACCTTGAATACTGTTTAACATACTTAATAATACTAAGCCCTAACCGCTGAAGATGTATTATCTTTATTTGTTTGAACAACAAAAAACGGGTATTTCAGGCCATCGGATCATATTTTTAATGAAATAATGAACCACTATACGTTACAGATTTAATAATATTTCTGCTTTTGTCATGTTACAATGTCATTGTTTTCATCATTCAAAGCTAACAGGGATAGGCCTTTATTAAAATGAGCAAAAAATAATACTTGCAGAATTATGTTGTTGATATAAAAGCTTATTAAATATACAATAATAATATGTATAATGTAATAATATGTCACCGACACAAAAGGTTGGCGTGTGTACAGGCGCCAGCACATCAAGCTACCCGAAACTGTCAAATTTTCCCAATCAACTTTGAACCTTTAGCAGTAAAGTTGAAAATCTATTAAAGAAATTTGACAGATTATATTAGCTTGATGTGCTGGCGTCTGTACTAAATAGATTTAAAAGCAACTACCTGCGCCCCGCGGTTTCACCCGCATCGATCTCGTGAGAATGTCGCGATAAAAAGTGTCTTATGTGTTAATCCTAGTTATAAACTACTAGCAACGCCCCGCAGTTTTACCCGCATAAGTTTTGATCCCGTGGGAATATTGGGATAAAAACTATCGTATATCCTTTCCCGGAACTCAAACTATCTCTATACAAAATTTCATCTAAATCGGTTCAGCGGTTTAAGCGTGAAGAGGTAACAGACAGACACACTTTCGCTTTATAATGGATACTGCCAGATAAGTTACCTGGAACTTTCAGAGGTGATGAAAACTACTGGGTTCCGAACATTAGGTAGCTTTAATCTTTGGAAATAATATTAAAAGAGGGACCTCTTTAAAACAGCGCGTTTAACATTCACTCCGAGGTATCTGTGTCATCGAAATGTGAGCAAATAAAACCGGAGTGTGATGTTTACTGTCGGACCCCTAACTGCGTGCTCTGACTATCATAGTGGGTTAAAGGATGTTGATACTTGATAGTTTTGATACTTTTATGGTGTATTTTTTAAGGTAACTGCGATTATGTTTTTTATGCTATAGTATACGGACCAACGGTACAAGAATCTTTTGGCGCGTGGCTATAATTGTAACTAAAATGTATGTGACAATTTCACAAATGTTTACCAACAAAAATCTAAATATATAAAAGAAGAAACTGACTGACTGACATTATCAACGCACAGCCCAAACCGCTAGGTCTAGAAATTCCAAAGGCACGTAGATTCCTTATGAGGTCTAGGGGTGCACTAAGAAAGGATTTTTCAAAATTCATCCCCTAAGGGGGTGAATGGGGGAGGGTGAAATTTCACGCGGACGAAGTCGCGGGAAGAAGCTAGTAAAATATAAATCTGCTTCAGATTAAACGAATACTCATCGTTTTTCACAAATTCGTTTCAATATAAATTGAAAGTACGAGTATCTCAAAGATCTTTAAAGCCAGATTTATTCAATAATCCTAACTTTGTTACACAAGACGGTACATAAAATCTAAAAGTAACGTCCTCGCGGTAAGTCATTTACAGGGATAGCAGCCTGCCATAAAACCTACGTTAATCCTATTTCGTATCTTCCAAAGACTCCAGAATGTAAACCGAAACATTAATAGGTCGTTACACAAAGAAATATACTTCAATCTGCATAATTTTAATGTAACTTTTCCGCTCCTCAAGTAAAATCGCGTCATTATTTAAATTTTCTCTTCGGAAGACAACCCGATCTCTATCTGGAAATGGCGTCCTAATCTATTTTGGCATCAGAAAGTGTTTTTGGGAAATAATAAAGATTCGACATCCGTGTTCTTTAGGCTTTTGTAATGCGACATTTATAATCCATGGAGTTGTTACTGGCTGTTGTTTTTTATTGTGCTGCAGAGGCAAAGCTGGATACTGGAGTAAAACCAGCCAATAACGTTTTGAATTTAGAAGGTAAAAGATTTTAGAAACAAGTATTTGTTGCTAAGGAAAACCAGTACTTGGGAATAAGGAGGCTCTTTCTAGCATTACAAAATGTAGACCTGCCGCGAGTAGTTCGTGAATGGGTGCCCATCTATGGTCCTCGTTGTTGTGCCTCGAAATGCGAGTTATGCCATTGGTCCCGGCTGTCATTCGTAGATCTTTAGCAGTCGTTACGGGTAGGCTGAAGCCGATTGCCAAGGGGTATGGTGTTACCCAGTAACTGGGTTGTGGAGGTTAGATAGGCATTCGCTCCATGTAAAATACTGCTATTCAGCTACATCCGTTTAGAATAGAAGCCGACCCAACATAGTTGAGAAAAGGCTTGACAGATTGATTGTAACGTTTCAGATTAAAGAGAAAATGATTTAAGGTACGAGTTCGTAGCCGACCGCATACAGCAGCAGCAGACGACGTGTCACTACGACACTACTGGTTTGTATGTATTTCTATGGAATACCTTCCGCAGCTAGCGACACGTCACCCGACTACACGTCGCACGACCGCAGACGTCGTGTCGTCCGACCGCAGATCAGTAGTGCCACCGACGCTGGATTTGGACACCGCAGTTGGGTTCGGAATCATGACTGCAGCGATATGTCGCAACGTCACGTCGTCTGCGGCTGCTGTATGCGGCCGGCTACAAACTCGTACCTTTAGAAATGTTTACAGATTACCCTAGAATCTACAGCAGACAAACAATGATCGTCTTTTTTATGAAATGACAAAGATTTATGATGTAGGTTAAAACAAAGATTTGGACCCTAGGACTAGAAATCAGTCATAGTGAACCTGTCACTCACAGACCTATGTAAGTAATAGTGATCCCTTTTTGTGATTTAGAAATGAAAAATTAGGCCGATTACCTTCCATCGGATGAACTGACTGCAAATAGATCACAGGGGATCGTAACGAGATTTTCAGTTTTTCTTGTCATCTCTTTTCTATTTTTCCATTCGTATTTGCTGATTAGGCTAAGAATTTGACGGCATTGGTCAAATACTTGGCGTTCACAAACTGAGGGTTGTTATTGGTAAAAGGAAAAGCATTGCAAATTTTAAATTTGAAAATACTCGTTTCCTACATAATCATTATTTAGATTTAAGACTATATCTATGGTAAGTATTCAGGATCGTCGGATATAGTTGAAGTTTAGTAAGAAAACGGTGGATATTCTCGAATAAAATTTTATTTTATTAATAGAAAACAATCAGCTCATTTATAAAATTAAATTTCAGTCGACAACATCCATCGCTTTCTTACTAAACTTCAACTATATCCGACGATCCTGCATATTTATCTCTTTTGTTGACTGTACTCGGCACGGCTTCTTTACAGTACGGCTATAAACCGTGCCATAGAAAAAACGCGTCTGGCAACAAGTTTCCATAGTGATCCATACAATACTGACGACCGTGTCTACACACGGCGAAAAAACCGTAGTTTTTCACAGCAAGAAAATTACGTGTGTTTACAAAGGGCCCAAGGCTGCGTTTCCACCAGAGATGAGCGAGGATGCGTAGCGAGGAATGTGTGTAAAACTAACCAATAACAACGCTAACTTAGTTCAAGCTATGAAAATGACGCGATGTTATTGGTTTGTTTCACACACATCCCTCGCTAGGCATCCTCGCACATCTCTGGTGGAAATGCAGCCTAATTGTGCTTGCCATATAAAAAACAAAAAATGCGATAGGTTTATTTTCGATTAAAAAATCATTCAAATTTGCGTTACGTTTACTCCGTTTGTGTTCAACTGATTTGGGTTGAAAACCAATTTGAATCTGTGATTGAATATTCCAAGTGAAAAACATCCTATTTATATGTAACGTAGATTATCTAAGGGTCACATCCCAAAAATACTACAAACTTCTAACACGTCCTCCATCATACAGACGTTATACTTCATCTGAACTCATCCAGAACTTTCCATAGTTCATCCACCCACCATTGGGACATATGTGTCTTTAGAAACCGGCCAACATGAAATAGAACATTCAAATCGAATTGTGAAACAGGCCAGTGGAAATATTTTTTTGACTTTTATTCTAAGGTATAAATGTTAGTGGGATATTTCACCTTTGTTTTCAGAAGTCTTTTCTGACCTAAGAGAGGTTTCAGATATGAAAAGGTTTACGGAAATTATTTTTTATTTTGTTGGAGGTGCCGTTTTGTTTAATTGTTTCCTATTTTAGAAATGATGTTTCCAAATTGAGAGAATCCAATGCATTTAGGTATTCTAATTGTAGGGCACATAGGGTACAGTATTTTTATGTCACGAAGCGACGCGTGCTTCTCTTGTGGTAATCAAGTGTAAGAAAGAAAGAATGAAAAAAAGTTTATTTGGACACAGTTCGTGAAACACAAAATACAAAATAAAAAAAATAAGAAAAAAAAGGTTTCAGACAACAATAGTGTGTGCCTCACGGCTGCGCCAAAAAAGGGTCATTTCAGCATTAATGCCAGACAGATGCTGTCTGACGCTGGTTTTTAAATGAACCTTTAGGGAAAACAAAAATTCTGAATGTATATGCATGAAGATGAGTAGCGTCAGCACATTATAACACACACATACTTCCGTCTTAGCCATACACACACAGACTCACCCTCATACACATTTACTGCGTGATTATTCACTTGGTAACCACAAGTAAATCGCGCATCGCTTCGTAAGAAAAAAAAAAAAGAAAAAAATAGTCTTATGAAAACTTAGGTAGATAGGTACCAATTGCGGATACCAGTCTTTCAACCAAGTATGGGGATTATGGCAATTTCCTTCGTGGCCATGAGACGTTTACATTTAGTTGACGCTGCCTGTACATTTGAGCGGACCGTGTAAGCGGTGAAGAGCGAGGTAGTCTTGAGTATTGTAGCGGAGTGTTCATGTGCACTGAACCAAGAATGGTGTGAATATAGTGAAATTCTATTAGTTTATAGTGATATGAGAAACAGGGTGTAAAGTTCCGCATCCCCCATAGAAAAGGGAGGATCCTCTGACTAGACGGGTATTATGTCTGGTTGGCTACTGTCCGATAGTTGGTGTCTGGTTTGTTTTTGTACATACTTATATCAATCGCGCCGAACTCTGCATGACGTCAGAAGGCCAGTTCCCGTAACAAAAACCGCAAAAACTAGTCAAACATATATGGAAATTACATGAAGGCCTACAGAAAGATATTCGATCAATCTACTTTGTTGTGTCAATGCATCTGTCGCTTGAGGAACAAATGCCATTTCATTTCAGTAAATTGCTTGTATTATTAAGAATACTGGTACATCATCAATCAAATTGTTGCTTACGCACAAATCGATCATTTTTTGAGCCCGTAGGTACTTCATCACGTAATATCATTAAGATATGAGGATAAAGCCGCTCTTATTAAGACTTTGGAAACGAAATTCAATAGAACGCGACTGAAATGTAAACGCCTACTTATTTTGTTCCATAGATTTGGCAAAATATCTACTATAATACATGTAGGTACATACATAAACTCACGCCTTCTTTCTATGGAGGTATGGAGGTCGGCAGAAACTACAGAACGAATCTTAACGAATCTGCTATGATCCTTACATACTCTTTTGCTTCAGTTACGTTCATACATCTGGTCATATACGCACGCAGGTTCCCTGACGCATGAGAGCGGTGAATGCTTATGCGAAGCTCGCACCCCTGGCCATAGGTAGAGGTGGAACACCGCGGTGGTTTTAGCCGGTAAGAGTCCGGCATGCCCCTCTGTCCCCCCGACGACGGAGGAAGTCCATGAGGATTTCCACTTGTACCAAAAGGGCAATTCCCGTAATTAAAAACGTTCAAAATCTAGTCACAATCTCATCTTAACGACAGTCAATGCCAAAACTTTGTCAACATTTTTGGGAAATTAGACGTATTTTTGACAGATTGAGACTGAGATCAGACTGTGAACGTTCTTAAAATGACGAGATTTGCATCTCTGATCTTCAAAGTCAAAGTTAAAACGTTTATTGCGAACTAAGTAAGTATACAATGTTGGTGTTATGTTATGTTAGTACTTATGACTTAGCGGCTTTTTACAAGCATTGCAATTATCATTCGCCTGCCCTTATCATCATAAATTAGCAAGCATTAAACATTATTATTAATTATTACCAAGACCATCACCACCACCACCATCTTTCTGAAGAACATTACCAATGAGGTCACTATATATCCTCCTAGGGCGTCTCCTCCTGGCGTTTCCCCTCACATCTGCCTTGTAACTACCTTTTGATAATCGCCTTTTATCTAAAGTTCGACTGCGACAGATTTTCCAAAGATGTAAACAATAATGATCGCTCGAAATTGAATAAAATCGATAAACAAGAGTTTTTATTTTAAGTAATGTAAGTTTTCGTCTAAATCTCCGAGCTAACTAGATGAAAACAAACATTACTTCAAATAAATACTCTTGTTTATCGATTTTATTCAATTTCGAGCGGCCATTGTTGTTTACATCTTTGGAAAATCTGCCGCGGTCGGACCTTACATAATAATTTTACTATTTACATCGAATCAACATCACGTGACTTAGTTACGAAAATTACATTTTATTTCGGTATGTCATAAGACAATGGTTTATATTATAGGTAAGTTTACATGTCATTATTTTAAAACTTATCCATTAATAAGTATAAGGTAGAGGTCTTATAGACGTCTTCGACGGTCCTACCGTGTAATATATTTTTCTACCTATAATTAATTTTAACGACCATTTTGCTTTCACAGAATTAATTAATTTGATTTGCTCACAAATCCCGGTGGATACATTTAATATTGAGTAAGTATACTTTACATCTAATTGAAATGAGAAATGTATAGGTAAGTACGAATATCGTGAGTCTATTTCTTCCACCTTGTCACATAAACCTTCAAAGGTTTTTAGACAGGTGTATGCTTCTATAATTAGTTAGTGTAACTTAATGTATTGAAAAATAAAAAATATATTCGAGCTTTTGCCATTCGCCTTTTTTAGCTTTTAGCGGATCACGTGAATCACTTATTTAAAAAATAGGTATTTGTATTCCTGTCACGCTTTTTTCGGAAGCCGTACACAAAAAAAAAAAAAAATTCATTGTAGTTGTTACACAGTAAAAGAATTAAACATTTTTTTGCACAGACTCCAACACATCAAGCTACCAGAAACTATAAAATTTTCTCAATCATCCTTGGACCTTATGCTTTAGCAATAAAAATGAAAATCTATTAAAGAAATTTGACAGATTGTAGTAGCTTGATGTGCTGGCGTCTGTACCATATTCTGACCTGACCGCGTTACATTGTTTGTTATGTATCATTTGAAGCTTGATTGTTGAAGATGTACAAAGACACTTAAATGTACCTAGGTACATTATGGAGCAAGGTAAGTAGTCCATCAGGGCAATTAGAACGGCTATTTTAATGAACTTTCAACACAGTAAATTGCTTAGCGGTTCGAAGACTGCTTTGTAAACTTGTGGTCGTAAATTCGGTTCTCAACTATTGTCATTTTTACAAGCTTTTATTTAACTTGCAATGTATGTATGTATGTAACTATGTTTGTTCGGGTGGACTCTTGGAGCTCAATTTTGAAGCAGATATCTTCAACCGATTGAGCTGAAATTTTGTATGCACGTTTAGTTTGGATGACAATGCATGGTTAGCTGTGTGACGTCATTCTAAATCCAACATGGCGGAACACCCAAGATGGCGGACTAGTTATTTTTGATGCACTCCTACAATATGGGTATCAAATGAAAGGGCTTGCTGAGAACGACTCGAAAAATAAAGTGACGTCACTCTAAATCCAATATGGCGGACTTCTAAAGATGGCGGACTAAGTTTTTTATGCTTTTCTACAATATGGGTATCAAATGACAGGACTTGCAAAGAATGCGAGTTGAACTCCAAAAAAAAAACTGTCCAGCGATAACTAAAAAAGTAAAAATAAAAAATAAATTGAAAGTAAAAAACTTTTTTTTTATTAAAAATTGCACTGCTGTGTATTCCACTGAGCCGTGCATTTATTTTTTAATTTAATTTAAACTTCAAAATTATTTATTTTGGTGATCATTCGATTTAGCTAACTTTACACAGTGTTTGTATTGACATGTTTTGAACCTTACTTTATGCCACGATGCGCTATGGTCGTTTACCTAAAAAAAAACCGGTCAAGTGCGAGTCGGACTCGCGCAGCGAGGTTTCCGTACAATTTTGGAGGTATATAAATAGTTTATCACGGGTTTTTTTTGGAATGTAATTTATGGTTTCCGGAATGTTTGCTTTACTTGTGCTACATGACATTGTTTCATGGCAAATTTCATGATTCTAGGTCAACGGGAAGTACCCTATTGGTTTTGATTCCGGAACATAAACGCGCGTATCTTTTTAGAAGTTTGATATTTTGACTACTTCAAGGGATTGCAGCTCTGAGTATTTGGTATGAATTTCAGCTTGAAAACTCCACGCGCTCTTGAGAAACAGGGTCTTAACCGACGGACAGACAGACGGGTAACGAAGTGATCTTATAGGGAAGGGTTCCTTTTTTCTTTTTGAGGTACGGAACCCTAAAAAGATTCTTACAGCGCCTTAACGTGTCAAAATTGGCTATTACGTAGCATATCATCACTCATGCCTGTCTTCCTCGAAGGCCAATGTTTCATGTTGCTATATTACGGTAGAGGGCCTGACTTTGACATGGGATTATAGATTTTCTTTGACATTGTTTCTACAGCCTCTCTATACTTAGTATCTTGAGCATAATACAGGGTGGCACGATATACAAACTGTAACCATGAAGTCAGAACAAATGATTCTAGAATTTTTTTGTCGGTTATCAGAAGAAAAAAAGCTTTTACATGACAAAATAATGCAATACCTATGATAATAATAATACCAGCCTATTATTGACCCACTGCAGGGCAAAGGCCTCTTCTCATACAGAGAAGACACGAGCATTGATCACCACGCTTGCTCAAGAAGGGTTGGCCGCGGTCAAAATGTATGGCCGAGCATATCTTTTTTTTTAATAACTGATGAAAAATTTTATCGCAGGGGAGTCTAGAGTCATGTACTGAATTCATGGTTACAGGTTGCACCTCGATGTCCCCCTGCCACGCGGTATAATTTCGGTAGGCAAAGAATGACGTCAGAAAAACCTACTTAGAGCTCTCACACATCTACGACACTGTGCCGCGACAGCTGTCGCCGTCTGTTGGCGACGGTTGCCGGCGCTCGATCGCGGCACTCTATCCAGCACTCGGCAGCGCATGGACTGAGAAACAGAACGTATTTCATTCCGCAAAAATGAACGACTTGGACATCGATTTATTGATTACTTCGATTAAAAAATAATGAGTGCTTATGGAATTATAAAAGTAAGGAATAAAACCCTTAAACCGTAGCTCCCATACAACAACATTAGGAAACCATCTGATATCTGTGCCGGTCGCGGGCAGTCGCAGGCTGTCGCGCGACGGTCGGGGCCCGTCGCCGACCTGCGTCGGCGACCGCTCGCGACAGCTGTCAAGGGCCGGCATGGTGTCGCAGATCTGTAAGAGCTCTTAAGGTGATTAAATTGGTTATCCGCGCCATTATTCACGACACTTAATTCAAGTACCTACTAAGTTACATGACTTCGCACAAAACATTACTCTCTTAAGTTAAATTAAGCAAAAGCTAGCCATTTATTTATTGCTAGCCACTGCTTCGGATCACTAACTCTTCTGGAGTCCCGGTTTCGATTCGGTTTCGATTTTCCACTTCAGCTGAACTGTGATTGGTTTGGAAAAGCGGCGAAGTGCTAGTCGGACTCGCACACGAAGATTTTCGTACCATAAGGCAAAAAAACGACGATAACAAATCGTTTCGTGTATGCAGACTCCCTTTAATTTTTAAATTTATTTTATATTTATTATAATGTTGTTATAACGACAATAGAAATCAACTGTCTACATATTACGGTTCATGAGATACAGCCCGCTGACAGACAGACGGACGGTCAGACGGGCGGATGGACAGACGGACCGTAGAGGTTTAGTAATAGGGTCACGTTGGCATCCTTTTGGTACGGATCCTTAAAAAAGGCCTTTTCTTGATGTACAGACGCCAGCACATCAACCTACTACAATCTGTCAGATTACTGTAATAGATTTTCAACTTTATCGCTAAAGCATAAGGTTCAATGTTGATTGGGAAAATTTGACAGTTAGGTGTAGGTTGATGTGCTGGCGTCTGTACCTACTGGTGTCGTAGTTTAGCAATGACCTATACCTATTATACATGTTTATTAGAGGTCAGTGTAGTTTAAGAAAAGCGAAAAAATAATTTGAGGCCGAGGATGTCTACACAGACTTCTGTAACTTATATGGTGTACCTTTTTTCTATATTACAAAGTCGTTTTACATGTCCGTCTGTGTGGCTGCGTTGTTCTTCTAAACTCCTTATCAAATTTTGGATAAGGGTGTGAGTGGAAACGCCAGGATGCCCTAGAAGGACATAGTGACCTAATTGGTCGTGTTCTTTAGAAAGGTCAGGTGCGTAGTATAAAAGGCGAAGGATTTATACGATTTGAAGGGGCAACAATTACAAATTTTATTCAAACACGCCTCTCGAATTTTAGATAGGTTAAATAATTTAGATTAAATATTTAAGGTTTAGTAATCAAGAGGGAGACAACGCTTTTTTACCGGCTTTTAGAAGGCTTATTAGTATCGTGCACAAACCTATTCGTAGTTATTTTTAAATTGAGAATTTTAAAAAAAAGTTATGAAGCATACCAACATTCGTACGACTACACACGAAAGCCGACGAAGGAGTTACGCTTATCAGTAACTAATAATAATGTTTGGTTTAATTCCACTCCATTTTCCCCTATATTTTTTTTTTTTAATCATAGAGCTTTGTACAGTATTACCGTTAGATCCGTCTTTTTTTTTTTTTTGTTAAATTTGGGCTTATTGAGTTTTTTTCTGGTCCCTTTTATTTTGAGAGCTCAGAACGAATTGTTCAGTTTTGATTTGCATCTAGCATTGCCGTTGATAGACCATGAATGCATCATACACCAAAAACATACAAAAAACACTTCAAACACATGTAAAAGAAATACTGGTCTTAAAAGCAAAAAATTTGGAAAACTAAAAAAAAATTATATAGAAAATTTAAAACCTTTAGGGTCTTCAATTTAATTATGTATTTCTTAAATGGGTCTACCTACGACCCGCCTTGTTTGGCTAACCCTCCGCCATACACCTTGTACAGTAAAGAAAGTAACGAAGTACAAGGTGACTGGTAATTAGTGACCGATACCTAAACACGTGATTGTACTCATGATAACAAACAACTTGTACTATGGGACCAAACCTGAAATCGCGAAAAAAAAATCTGCTGTTCAGTACATTTTGACCAGTTAGGCGAACATAAACGACTAAACAGCAGATTTTTTTTCGCAATTTCAGGTTTGGTCCCATAGTAAAAGTTGTTTGTTATCATGAGTACAATCACGTGTTTAAGTATCGGTCACTAATTACCAGTCACCCTATATACATATGTATGGTATGTATAGAAGATTCCATTTCAAGTCATTTGGGATTTTCTTTAGTTGATTCGAGGGTAAGTACCAAACTGTGTCCACAGAGTACGAATAAAGTCTGTACCTATTCATCATCATCATCAGCCTATAGCAGTCCACTGCTGGACATAGGCCTCTCCTATTGCACGCCATTCAACTCGATTTTCGGCAACTCTCATCCAGCTGCTACCAGCAATCCTGCGAAGATCGTCGCTCCACCTAGCCTGAGGGCTGTACCTATTAATATTAAAGTATCTCGTAGCAACAGTGCTACGAGATACGTTTTCGATGAGTTTTCACAGTACCAACTTACAGAAGTTGGTACTGTGAAAACTCATTACCCTGTAATGAGGAAGCACTCGGGTAACACGTCTCTCGGGTGTGGGAGACAGTGATTTATTATTTTGTGATGGTGATAACATGGCTTTATATTAGAGAGTAAATAATTCAAGTTGATTTTCGACCAACCTACTTCGAATTTAGATTTAAGATAATGGCTACCTGTGCGGCTATGGCCGTAAAGATTGCTTTCATTTTCCGGAATTAAAATTACCTTTCTTAGTTACATAAAAACAAGCTTTTTACAAAATGTCTTTTAAATCGGCTAGGAAGTTTAGAAACTTAAAAATTGCAGAGTGTAAAATCTATAGAATGTTATAATACAGAAGTAGGTATAAAAAAAAGCCTCCATAGAAACCAATTACGAAATCCCGGTTTCCTTGACGGCCGAAGCGATATAACACATTATGAATCTAGTGTTAATAGTTAAAAAATATTATAATTATCTAATATAGGTTATTAAGCCAGTGCCTAGCCTCCGCTATAATAGCACCAACAGCATCCCGGGTGGACCCTTTAGGTGCTCACGCGCAACCTGCAAATCGCCGCGCAAATCGCCGCGGCGCGTTGCATCGCTTGCGAAGTAGGGCGTGGAAACCGTCACCGTGTGCGTCCGCGAACATGCCCGACACAATGCACCAACGCGGCAGCCCCAACAACGCCCTGAACGCATTGTTAGAGTAACCTAGCATAAAGTGGATAAGACAAAGTTTAAAACAGAAGACGAACTAGCGAACTAGCAGGGGGTTGAGGGGGGGTGGCCCCTCTACCCCCCCCCCCCTCCCTTCAGGGGATCAGACCGGAATAAATCTTGCAGCACATGTAGGGTACAACCAGGATAGTTGCTGCACCTTTTGAAATCACTCCATATCTCTCAGTACAAAAAGCAAAATATTTTATATATAAAACTGGCCGGTACTTTTTTATCTACAAAGGGGTTCGAATATTTTTTTCTATGGAAGCTGGCCACCAATCCACCCACCGCCATTTTGATTTTTTTTCAAAGTTTCCGCGCACGATGAAAGTAGTACATATGTATGGGTAGGAGACCCTTATACAAACAAATAATGTCAAGTAATTATGGTACCCTAAAGTGTCACGTTTCCGATTTATTTGGAGGTAAACATCGCCATAATGAGAACTATTCGGTCAGTCGGTTAAGGTCGACAGATCCTAATACGTTTGGAATAGATGACCCACCGAGAAACAGCACCCTAATTGCGTAATAGGTACACTATCAATCTCAATTTGAAACATTTTGAAAGAAATTGCTAATCCATTGCTTCATGTGTTCGAAAAATAATCTGCTCAACAACGTAAATAACGCAATGTATGTTATTGAACTGTCAAAATGAAACCCATTGCTACTGATAGTGTGTTACGTAATTACCCCGCAGGACAACTATTCAGCAAAAAAATTGATCGCATTTGGCCTTCCCATGCAATCGCACAGAGACATGCGACACGGTCAACTTAGTGGTCGTTAGAGTCTTTAAATAGATAAATAAATAAAATAACATGCAATTCATCCGTGAAACTAGAGTAATTACAATCTAGGCAACTATACCCCTGGGACATCTTGGTTGGGGTATCCTGGTTTTACCCTATTAAACTTGTTTAAACCGACACACTACCTAATTATGAGTGTGAAGGTGGAATGTACAGGACTTTTCAGGAGGATTTCCTCAAACTTGCCAACCAAATAACGTCAATATGCTAAAAATATCGAAAAAAAACATTCATGCTGCCAGTCAGAACGCATGTTTTCCGATGACAGCGATGCGGACGAGTATTTCGAGGCCTATTTTGTTTTTATTTATATAGTTAGCCATTTAATTTAGTACATAGTGTAAATAGTTAGTTATCTATACATAAAGACGCCAGCACATCAAGTTACCCGAAACTGTCAAATTTTCCCAATCAACATTGAACCTTATACTTTAGCGATAAAGTTGAAAATCTATTAAAGAAATTTGACAGATTGTAGTAACTTGATGTGCTGGCGTCTGTACAATAAAACCGTGCCTCGGAAAGCACGTTAAGCCATTGATCCCGGCTGCCATTCGTGGATCTTTGACAGTCGTTACGGGTCGTCAGTAGCCCGAAAGTCTGACAACCAGTCCTACCAAGGGGTATCGTATTACCCAGTAACTGGGTTGTGCAGTTCAGATAGGCAGTAGCTCCATGTAAAATATTGGTGTTCAGCTGCATGCGGTTAGACTGGAAGCCGACCCCAACATAGTTGGGAGAAGGCTAGGCAGATGATGACATGCAATAAAATTCACATAATCTCAAACTGTAACCTTTCAACTGTAATCTTTCAATTACAATGGAAATTCGAAATTCAATCTGACATTCCAGTAGCAATCTGAAATGACACCGAATTTTCGAAGCGTTCATTCGGCACTGACTGTACCATATAGCAAGGAATTCTCTGTCAGCGGATAATCCCAAGCCCATATAATATTCATTTTTAATATGGACTTCAAAGAAGTGTGGCGTGCAGAACGCAAAAAGTTCCGTATTAAGCGGATCAGGAGCAAAGCGGGGCGAGTGACAGTATTTTTCATAAAAGGGAATTTAATACAATGAACTAAGGTTTAATCGGATAGAAATTAATCACGAATTTATTATTATATTATTCAAAGAACGATTGTCGGATAGGAATCAAATGAATGTCACACAAATAGTGCGATTGTCATTGTGAATGAATTCGATTAATGGTAGACATCCCTTTGTGAATATCTGAACCGTGTAGTTTATTCAATAAATCACGTTATTATCCCCTATTTCTATGATGTGCAGTTAATAAATATTAAACACACCTGTGACCCACTTTCCACTTTTCCTTTTAACTGGTATTGTGTGTCTTTTAGTATGTGCTAAATAAATGTATTTTCTTTCTTTCCTTTCTATAATACATAATGTACCCACTCTTTTTCTTTGGGTAAGTGTGCATAGGTTCGAACCCAGAGAGGCGCTTTACTTTGTGTAAATTATTTCATCACCACTGCTCTCAAAACGGTGAAGGAAAACTTCGTAAGGAAACCGGCATGTCCTAGAACCAAAAATTCGGAGACATGTGACATCCACCAACCCGCACTGGGCCTGCGTGGTGGATTACGGCCCACTCCCTTTCACTGAGAGGAGGCCTGTGTTCCAGGGGAATATTATAGGCTGATTATGATGGAGTGTGCATGTACACGAGCGACACGCGTCCACGACAGAGGCAACTGCTCGTGTATTTGAGTACGGTACTCAAGTCAACGACAAACCAAACCAACAGCGCCCCGCGGTTTCACCCGCATAAGTTTCGATCCCGTAGAAATATATGAATAAAAACTATCCTATGTCCTTTCCCGGGACTGAAGCTATCTCTATACTAAATTTCATCATAATCGGTTCAGCGGTTTAAGCGTGAAGAGGTAACAGACAGACATACTTTCGCATTTATAATATTAAGTATGGATAAACCAATTACAGGCACTTTTAAATTGTCAAGGGGTCGAACAGTCAGAAAGATGAAGCTAGTTGCCCATTCCAAAGCGTAGTAGGTACCTATGGAGAAGAGCGGGCAAGAAACTACACGGACACTCTTAAATCAAAATAATATGGTTATAAAATTACATCATTCATGTTAAAAATTATGCATGTGAGAACGATGCAGAACGTTAAAAGCGTCCGTAATGAAAAAAATCTAATATTAAATTAAAATAAGCAGCAAAGAGATGACAAGTCCCAACTAACGGCACCCGTTTACGAACATGACGCACGCGGTAGATACCTACTCAACTAGTGTTGACGGCTGTCGCCGACATGCATCAACGGTTGCAATTGCCACTGCCTTCGACGCGTCTCGCTCGTGTGTATGCACCGGTATGCACACTAAAATGTTCCACAAGGAGGTCTTATAACATGAGACGTATAAGTTTATAACAACGAAATGTGGCCCATACTGTAGTTACCTGTCTACGCCTTCAGGGAATTCGGTGAGGTTATATATTTCAAAGACAGTTTAGGGTTAGTCGGAAACGATGTTATATCCACCATGCTGGAAATACAGGGTCTTAAATGATCTATTACAAAGTCGTCATATTTGCATTCTGTACATCGAACTTTATTAACATTGTAAACAAAATAATTGCTGGGAATCTTTAAATTTACTTTAATGTGACAATCGCGATTTACCTATGGCAAAACATTGTGCCAATGAGTGCACTCAACGATATAGGGATCGTGGTGGTATTTAAAGTAAAGTTACACCCAAACACACTCACACTACACCCTCACACACACACGCCCATACAAGTAGCATCAGTACATTTAAAGTTTGTTTTTAAATAAAGAAATTTTGAGACTTATTCGTCAACTCGCGTGTGTCAAACTCGCGCGCCGCGCGCGAGTTGACACCTTCCGATTTTACCAACTTTTTTTGTCGTCAACTCGCTCGATCTTGAAAATCTGACGTATTTATGTACATTCAGCTACAAAAACGTCTTATAAAATGTATAATATAGGTACCCACTTTAAATGTAGCTATAAGACATTTTTCACACCACCTGCTCGACAATGTCAAATTATATGACATGCAAAACATGCGTTCGGGATTCAAAATAGCGCCCGCGACATTAAGCCACTACATTATCCCCTTAGTGCATAATCTACTATTATACGACTTGACTTTAAGTTTAAAATAAAACAATTATCGTTTTTGAGATAGATATTTAACATAAATCAACATGGCAATAATATAAAAAAGCGGCCAAGTGCGAGTCGGACTCGCCCATGAAGGGTTCCGTAGCAGCAAGTAACATAATATAAAACTTCTTGTAGTTCGCTGTAACTTTGAGTTGATTGAATGAAAGGTAAATTGTAAAAAAAAATGTAATAAAAAAACTGAGTTTCAGTTCTTAGTATGGGGGAACCCCCAAAATTTAATCATATACTTAGATTTGCAAACTTTTTATTAGTCGAATACCATACAAGCAACAGAGTTTTAGTATCCGCTAGTAAATATTGTAAAACAATTTTAGCAAATCCTAAGTACAGTACTATGCAGTGGCGAAGGCATTTATGACAGAGGTAAGCCGGAGCAAAAAAAATGTCAATAAACCGTTTCATTAAATTGGTTCCTATTTCTATCTACTTTTCTAAGGTGCGAATTAGCGAAAAATGACAGTACCCAATTTATGTAATGCTAAACAACTCCTTATAATAATATGAATTTGTCAGATTATTAATATCTGTAAAGAAACCCCCTTTATTCCATAAAGTACTAGAATCTGAAAAAATTTGATCGTCAAGAAGTTGGAAACTTGACGATCAAAATTTCCGTAACCAGAAGGTTGTCAAATGATGGTCCAGGACAAAAAAAAATATCGCAATGACGGGAAGAATAGAATACCCTTCGAGATGAGTTGAGCTATAAGATTACCGACTAATTCTTGCACTGACTAGATTAGGTACTCAAATCTGTGTGATTCTTTCTCCGAAAGACCATTTCAGACACTAATCTACATTTTCCGCACATGATCTGACCAAGATTATGTCTGCACTTTAAAATAGACTTTGACCCAGTTGGGGTTGAAACACTAGGGCCATGGGGCCCGAGTGCCCACTTAGTATTTCGAGACATCGCCAAGCGGTTGGTCGACTCTTCACGTGACCAGAGGGCTGGCCTATTTTTTGGCCAAAGAATCAGTATTGCCATACAACGTGGCAATGCTGCCAGCCTTTTGGGCACGTTTCCTATTGACAGCGATGCGGACGAATTTTTTGATGCCCTTTGTTTGTAAATATTAAATATTTGTAAATCTTTGACCCTAGAAGTTGTTTCGCTAGCTCTTCTCAGGGTTAGTCAGATATTGTCGACTCCATCTATCATATTTTTTTATACTATGACGTATAAAAGTGATTCCGATATCCTATTTAGAGAATAAACAATTTCATTTTTATTTTACTCTCGGTTTCATTAAGCGTCATTTTACACCAGTTATAAATTGTTTGTTAATTTCCAGCACAAAATGACAAGTACATTAAACAGATTCTGTTCTTCTTGACATACAAAACGTCTCGAGACAGAGTAGGTAGTTTCGAGGTCGCGTTGGTCATCCATCTTAAGCCTGACATCAGGCTTATAGACTGATGGAACTGTGCCAAGTTATTAATCAATGCTTAGAATCAAGGCCAAGGATTATCCGGAAAAGAACTGGATTCTTTTCTACTGCTTGGAGGAAAAACAAGATGAGGTGATAGCTGTCTGGTTAAGTTGAAGGTCATTGAGGCTGACTATATAAAGGAGACTGAGGTCACAGTTTTTGAAATGCATGAAGAAGCCTCCTCGTGTAGCGCAGTTTGTTCCGCCAGTTACTCAACTGAACCGAGCGTACGGCGCATCCTGGACAATCACACCTAACACCTTATTTGACTGGAAAATTCTTCCCTTGCGGTGGTAGGGCTAACGCCCGCCTAGTTTGCGACCACCCTCCCACCGGAGTCCGGCGTCAAGCAGCCTGCTGTGTTTCGTCGATGCGTGGGGTTTCCAGTACCTTAAGCATCTTCTGGGCATGCTCGTTCCATCATAGACCTCATCCATCGCTTTCCATCAGGCGTAATTGAGGTCAACAGGGGACTCATTCATCAATAAAAAAATAATGAACAAAAAACAGTTTTGTGTCGACCCTAGAGGGATCACCAGTAACTGGGTTGTGAGGGTCAGACAGGCTGTTGCTCCATGTAAAATTTTGGCATCTTGTCAGACTGCAAGCCGACCTATATAGTTGGGAAAATACTAGGCCGATGATAAAGATGATGACTAGAGGGAATCGGAACTACTAATGTCACGGTCTTGTAATTTGATACTTCTGCTCCATAAGTAATTTTGCTTACATAATCGGCCTATAGTGTTCCCACTCATGGAACACAAGCCTCCTCTCGGTGAGATGGAGTGGGCCCTAATCCACCACACGGGCCTAGTGCGGGTTGGTAGATGTCACATGTCTTCGTTCACACACAAATCGCCTGACTCGGTTCGTACCTACGACCTACAACTCGTAAGTCGCGGCCGTTACCACTGGGCCACCACTGTTCCTATTGGCCAATTTTTCGTACAGTCTTTTTATTCTTGCAATGGAGATAATTTAAAGAGGCACCCCAGGTGACGATACTCTGGGATGTGACAATACTGCCCATATTTACCACGACACCTAAATGTATGCCTAAACAAAAGCGCAGTTAGATTTACAACGCTCGGGACCCAGTGCCGAAAGTTGAAAATCCAACAGCACTTTTTTTGTGAAACTGGGCATACGGAAGTAAATCTCCTTTAGGCAGCACCGTTACCAATTTAGCTGATTAAGTAATATGTTCACTTCAGTATGAGCTATTATTGTGCCGACACGAAAGTGGCAATGGTTGTTCATTAATTGCATCCGAGCCATTCACTCGTGGTCCGATACGCGTTACGAAATGGACGGGAAAAGGTTTTACCGATGTTTTTTCCTAATAAAAACTAACCAGAATATAGAAGCTGGTGACGACAATACGACAGTAAAATAAACTTCGTATATCCTAATGATGTTCTCAGTCCGCATACAAAAATTCAACCAAATACAAGGAGTAACAGAATAAACGCAAGTCCTAAAAGTAGTTTGTTTATAATTTGACTACTGAATCCGTAACTTTTAAAATAGGTTTTTTTTTTAAATTATGTATTTTACCATACTGACCGCCGATTGACCCAAAGAAAATTTAATCTTATTTCAAGGGAATAAGACTCAATTTTGTGCATAAAGTAATGCTAGAGTCAACACGATTTTCTTAATAATAATAGTTAACTTGGTCATTGGCTTGGTTTTGGCCATTGCATTATGATTTTATCTCAATACTCTAATTGAAGCGTATGAGGTCTTGCGTTATTTTACATCATCATCTGCCTAGCCTTTTCCCAACTATGTTGGGGTCGGCTTATTATTTTATTATTTTACATATTGTGTATTAAATAGATTAGTCATTACAGCTAGTCCGACTCAAAACCCATAGATAGTCGGCTCATCAGTTTTATTAGTTTGTTTGAAAAAATCACGTTTTCAATATCGATGTTAGGATTTATTAGATAGTTTCAAAATACTCCCATGCTAATTGCTTCCGGCGACTGGGACCGCAATTAACTAGGACCGCGGTCCCAATCGCCGGATGCGTAAAAATGAAATAATTTTCTTCCGGCGACTGGGACCACTCATAAATGATAACGAAATCAAAAAATGTACAGTCAAACGAAAAATTTTTAGATGTAATAATTGAAGAAAAATCCTTTTTGATTTAAAAACATCATTTATTGATATAAAAACAAACAGCCTTTACTACAGTTCTGTTATTTAAAACTTTCGTAATAAAAACATACACGAAAATCATGTTAATGTTAAAATATAAAAATCATGCTAACAATAATAAAAAAAAAATAACATGAATCGTGCTTATAATAATAATCAACAATTTTCAAACAATTAACAATCAGAAAGTAATTATTTATCACAAAATCAGCCTTTAAGTGGTACCGTAAATATAATAAAAAAAATAACATAAATCACAATAAAAATTATAAACGTGGGTACTATGTCAATCACAATTAGTTTAAAATGGCCGTTATGGCTTCACACAAAATCAGTCAAGTAAGTAATTATCACAAAATCAGCCTTAACTGTGTTAAAATATAAAAATAATGTTATAAATTTAAAACACCCTTTGACCACTGTTCTGTTATTTAAAATATACTTAACAAAAAGATTCACATAAATCGTGCTTATAATAATAATCAACAATTTTCAAACAATTAACAATCAGTAAGTAATTATTTATCACAAAATCAGTCTAAAGATCAGAAGCAATCTAAAGTAAAAATATTTCTAACCACGTCGTTTAACCCCCCTATTAGCTTGTTTTGTTTATAAATAAGTTAATAAAAAATTGTTTTACATAGGTACCTGAAAACTATTAAATGAAGTCACTACACCCCACTCACATCACACAATTTGCAACAAATATTCAGCGCAGTATCTTACAATGATCTAATACGACACTGTCTGATACAAAACTTCACTTTCTTAAACTGATAAGCTTCTTGTTAGTGATTGGCCGAGCCTGTCATCGGGCGATGCAAAATTTCCCGTTTATAACAAAAGGGCTACCTGACCTTGAAATCGACAGGCAAAACGGACTCGAGTTAGAGAGGGATAGTATTATACCATCATACAATGCTATTCCCTTTGTGTGTGTTTACCTGCATGTGTGAATTATGTAAAAACGGGCTAGCTTAATCTATTACTAAGCGCATAGGATAAAATCATATCTAGAACGAGTCAATGATATTCATATAAATAATTTAGATTTTTTTTTCGTTTGACTGTACCGATTTTGGCTTGAATAATAGATTTTTTTAAGTTATCTATGAGTGGTCCCAGTCGCTGGAAGAAAAATAATTAATTTTTACGGATCCGGCGACTGGGACCGCGGTCCTAGTTAATTGCGGTCCCAGTCGCCGGAAGCCTCGTAATTGTATTGTCAGTGTTTTCATTCATTGTCGTTCTAGCTCTTGCATACGATATCGTCTACGATACAAGATGAATAATAAGCCTACTGTCCTTTTCTAACTACGTATCTGTTAATTTTCAAAACGATCCGTTCTACCGTTTTTGCGAGAATTGTGTCGAGTAACAAACATCCAAACATACAAACTTTCACATTTGTAATACTAGTATGATAATTTTCGTCTTCAGGTCATATAGGTATATTTTAGATACTAAGGTGTCAATCGTTTATGTAATATGAATACCTTTGATGTCTGTATTACTCGTGGCATCATTTGATCTCATACTTTATCTTCTAAGTTTGAACGTGAAGGTACCACGGTATGGGCTATTATGTTAGTTTTGAAATCTAATATTATTATCTCGTTTCGAATTTCTACTAACAACATTCTAAACATCCCCTAATCTTTCTTAGAGGGTGTTTTATTAAGCGATGCCAATGTGTAGAGGACAGCTTAGACAAATCTTATCTAAGTAGTAGACGAATTTCTATGAAAACTTTATGGAAATTGTTCTAATAGAGGCGCCTCGCGCCTATCTGCGGGAGCCTTTTAAGGGGCTTACAGGACCTAAACGCAAAAAACGCAAGTTTTAGAAACAATAAAAGTATATGATCGACTACAGTAAAAAAAATCAAAAAAATATATGATAATCTTCAGGATAAATGCTAGGATGATAGTGTGTTGAAAACATAATACAACTTATTTGGTACGATAGAAAAAAATCATGAAGATACCTCTAAAAACTTTTTTTTTACAACAAAATTCATACTAATATACATACAATCATTATGATTTTTTGTCAGATTATTCTACAAGCAACATGCTAAAACTATAGTGTTTTAGTTTTTTTGTCCAATCACTAGATTTTTCGTAAATCGATAATTGCTTCATATTTTGCAATAAATTACCAGCGTTGTGGCATCGCGCTTCTCTTTCTTTTCTATGCCGTCCGACAAAGACCGCGCTTTAGGTCATGTAGTCCTCTTAACTCAAAAAAACCTAAATTCAGTTTCTTTTAATACTTTAAAATACACAGCATTTCATTTATATAATCTATCAACATTAAAAAACACACAAAATATTTTTTTTGTAAAGTGTCCATGTCTGTGTAGTCTACCATTAAATAAATTAGGTGTCAAACCAATGACGCGATCCGCTATCAATGTTTTAAATCATTTTCATTCACAATGTTGCAATTTTTGGATCAAAGGATTTAAGCAAAAACTTTCATTTAAATCATCGGCGCTCAGACTAATGACTATATTTGTTGGTTTGAAACAAAACCAATTCATATAGATTTATGGAATATTGTCGGTAAATGTTGTACAGACGCTAGCACATCAAGCTACTACAATCTGTCAATTTTATTTACCGATTTTCAACTTTATCGCTATAGCATTAGGTTTAAGGTTGATTGCGAAGATTTGACAGTTTCGGGTAGCTTGATGTGCTGGCGTCTGTACCTACCTATTCTACTTACACCAAGAAAGAAATGGCAATCATTGTCGTTCCCACTGGGCCACCAAGATCGTAATTTATAACCTTTGTTCGCTGTATACCTAAACGCACTGTGCCTAAGACGCGTTATGCTTAAACGTCATTTCAAATAAGCGTTTGGTCTGTGTCTCACATTGCCCATTTCGCGATACGACTATGTCGCTATTGGACTATATCTCACATTTGACAGGTTTTAAGTTTTAAGTCCAGCAGTAGATTGGTCTTTATGCCAATTGCGTGGAGTTGAACTCGTGGCCAATTATAACTTCAAAATTGAAACACAGTTGCCACATAACATCGCTTCGGTTGTCCCGCGGTATCACATTACATATTATGAGTTCACGGACGTAAACAATGGATTTTCTCAAACTGTGATTTATTAGTTTTGTTTTGTTGATGTTTGTTAGGTTTGTGTATAAATCAAAAGAGTAGAACAGAAAGAAAACTTGTTTATTCTTCGCAAACAAAACGCACATGACCTACAAATAAAATAAAAAAAAAACATTAAATATACAGAAACAACGTATTCAAAAGCCTCGTACTCAAGCATATAATAGTTTTCAATTTTGTCCATTGCTTGATCTCAGGGCCAGGGACCATAGACAACACACATTAGTTGACAAAAAAATCAATAAAAAAACCAATGAAAACGAATGAATGAATTAATCAATAATTTTTATTACATAACTTAGGTACAGTTGACGTCGATCATAATAATTATAGAGGTGACCATTCAAAGAGTGTCCGTGGAGTTTCTTTCCATAGGTACCTACCTTGTATTCCCGTTGTCCCCGTGATTCGTGTCCCCGTTAACGGGGACAACGGGAATTTAATAAAATAATTAAAATTACTTCCCGTACTCTTTGAATGGGCAACTAGCTTCATCTTTCTGATTGCCCGATCCCTTGAAAATTTAAAAGTACCTGTTTACCGTTTATTTAAAATAAATGCTTTGAGTTGAGCGAGAATAATCTAGTTCGTAATTCCTTTTGATAACAATTCCCAGAAAATTGACACTTCACTAAAGTTGAAACAAAGATCACATAAAGCGATAAGGCCGTCCATTGTATATTTTGTAGTGTTTGATGTTTTTTTTTATGTTACTTATGTATTTTTGTAGTGTACAAAAAAGTATAAAAAAATAAACTATATAACTGTCATAGTCACTTTCAACCAAGCAATTACAAGGTTGACTATAAGTACTTCTTTTTCTTCTGCCTAGCCCAACACGGCTGACAGTGAAACCGGATAAAGCTCGATACCAGTATTTTACATGGATCGATTAAAAGAAAAACAAAAAGTATTTATTGCAACTCGTACAGGAAGATCACAAACTAAACACAATCAAAAATAAAATAAATTATATAAAATAAAATAAAAAGTAACAAAAAGAAAAATGAAACAGAAAGTCCTATACGAGGCCAAAAAGCTCCTACATCAGCATGATGCTGCGACATTTAAAAAATAAATGTCGCAGCGCTGGTATTATTCTGATTGCCTATCTGACCTCTACAAAATATTTACTGGACAGCTCTCGTAATTTAAAACGTTCAAAATCTAGTCGCAGTCTCATCTCGGCGACAAACAAATGTCAATATCTTGCCAAAATGTAGGGAAATTAGAGGTATTTTTGACAGATTGAGACTGAGATCAGACTGTGAACGTTCTTAAAATTACGAGAATTGCCCCTCAGATATCCCTTGGTAACACTGGCTGGTAGCTACCTGTAACGACTGTCAAAGATCTACGAATGACCAGCCAGGACCAACGGCTTAATGTGCATTCAGAGGCACGGAGGGGTCTCGTTATGTAATGGATGATCACCCATCCATAAACCAACCGCGGCAAGCTTAGTTTAACCTTCAATACTATACTTTATCATCTCATCTGCCTTGCCTTTTCCCAACTATGTTGGGGTCGGCTTCCAGTCTAAACGGATGCAGCTGAATACAGTGAATACCAGTATTTTACATGGAGCGACTGCCTATCTGACCTCCACAACCCATTTACTGGGTAATACGATACCCCTTGGTAAGACTGGTTGTCAGACTTTCGGGCTTCTGACTACCCGTAACGACTGTCAAAGATCCACGAATGACAGCCGGGACCAACGGCTTAACGTGCTTTCTGAGGCACGGAGGGGTCTTCAATAATATATTGATGGTCTCAAAATAAAGGCTATTTATGATGTCCTCAAAATATGTAAACTAACAATAATTTCGATACTAACCGGGTAAACTAAATTATATGAAATTGTTTGTAAAAATTTCAATATATCATAATCAAATTTTATTAATCTGGACTTATACAAGTCTATCTATGAGTATCCCTGAGAGGTAAGGGTGTGACTTCTCAAAAGGTTTCTCAGACTAACTGATTTGATTCGATTACTCTTATGTCTAGACCAAACTTTAGGCACCCACAATTTGTTAGCATTTGTAAATCTAAATATTATGCCTACATTTATTTTAAAAACTACAAAGGAGTACGTTATGTAGAGCAGCAAGAAAAATTGTTTATTTGATGAAAAAATACTTTAGTATACTTTGAAAATACGCTTTGTATAAAGCCCAATTATTTAAAATTAGCTTTTACCCGCAAGTTCGCGTCGAGGTCGATAATTACCCCACAAGAACATACCGAGATAATAAAATAATAATAATTTGGCACACAGTAACCCCCTTACTAATAAACGTTGTATAGCGTCTGTATAGTTACACAGCGCTTTGTCTTCTTCGTTCGAAAGTCAAATTACTGACGACTGAAAGAGAGAAATCGGTGTGTAACTATTCATCTGATATAATACGTTTATTAGTAAGGGGGATAGTGTATAACCTCGATAAAGTATCGAGGTTATCTATACAGGGTCAAATTAAATTAGTTAGCGAAACTCCGCAGACGTGAAGAGTAGCGATATCTAAACACGACAAAATAAAAATTAAATTGTTTTTTTGGGTTCAATGCCCCTCTGGTAGTATTGTTAATTGAAGTGTGAGTTGACTTCCAAATTATTAGAAATTGAAATGTTTTTAGAAAAAACAAAGTATGACATTGTTTGTTGTACTGAACATTGGTTAAAGGATTACCAAATGTTAATTAATTATGAGAACTATAGTGTGGGCAGTTGTTTTAACCGTAAATCTATGCAGCGTGGAGGTTCTCTAATCTTAATAAAAAATTGTTTAAAATCCAAGCAACGAAATGACATAGTAGGTTTATCAATTGAACATTGCATCGAACTGTCCTGTGTTGAGCTAGATAAGCATGTTGTAGTGTGCGTTTACAGACCCCCTAATTATCAGAACTTTTCTGTATTTGAGTCAATAATGGAAGATGTCTTAGCGAAACTTGCATCCAATAACAAAGCGGCAATTATTTGTGGTGACTTTAATATTAATATTTTGGAAAATAATGCAAATAGCAGTAGATTATTAAGCCTTTTCAAATCGTTCAATTTATCTAATGTTTTTACAGAACCTACTAGAATAACTCCAACTTCTGCTACTTGTATCGATAATGTTTTTTGCGATTGTGATTATTTAGATAAAGCCATCGTAAATTATCTGCCGTCTGATCATAGTGGACAAACGGTAACTTTTAAGTTTAAAACACCTTTGCAAAAAGTGCAAATACAATTTAGACCAATAACGACTGGTAAACTAATTAGATTCAATAGTACCCTAAATAATAAGTTAAATGAGCTGAGTCATGATATGGATGATGCAAATAAATTGTACGAGGATTTCTTTTCAGTAGTTCACACTCAATTCAATAAAACTTTTGAAAAGAAAACGAAAAACATTTGCCCTAATTTTATATTTAGTGACTGGGCAACTAAAGGTATTAGGATAAGTAGGGAAAGACTGTTCGAGCTGTATGGCCTTAAGCCTTATATCAATACTGAAACTTTCAGCAAGTATGTTGCTACATATTCCAAAATGTTTAGAAACACATGCAAAATAGCCAAAGCTCTGTACATTAGCAACAAAATCAAGTCAACAGAAAATAAAATAAAAACAGTTTGGAAAATTATAAATAACGAAACTAGTAGGAATAAAAAACGAAACACCGATTACACGTTGGAGACTTCACGTGGTGCCCTAAGCTCTAACTTAGAAGTAGCTCAAGAATTTGCAAATTTCTTTACTAATATACCATCAAAAACGACGGAAGCCTTAAATTCCTCACCCGACGTATCAATGGATCTATTAAGAGCGAACGTTCAAGCCTGCCCGGTTGAATTTCAATTTAAACATATTAACCCCGTAGTAGTAATTAAAGCTTTTAAGCAAATTAAGATCAAATTGACCGAAGATCTTTGGGGAATGTCCATTAAAGTCTGTACCTCCATAATTGAGACTATTGCGCCTTACTTAGCCTTAGTATTTAATTCGTGTGTTGATCAAGGAGTCTTCCCCGATTTAATGAAATACAGTAAGGTAATACCACTTTACAAATCCGGGGACAGTAAAGACACCAATAATTATAGACCCGTATCCGTGTTGCCGGTTTTCAGCAAGGTGTTTGAAAAGATAATGCTTAATCAAATGCTCAATCATTTTAACACGAATAAAATCCTTCACGATCAACAGTATGGTTTCACCAAAGGACGTTGTACGACCGACGCCGGTGTTACCTTATTAAAACACATTTTTAACGCGTGGGAAGAGGCTCAAGACGCCATAGGAATCTTTTGTGACCTCTCCAAGGCATTTGATTGCGTCGATCACGAAACCTTGCTTTTGAAACTTGGGCATTACGGACTTGGAAAACTTGCACTCAGTTTAGTTAGTTCTTATTTAAATGATAGACAACAGCAAGTTCAAATAAATGGTGTCAATTCACATGGTTTAACAGTAAAAATGGGTGTGCCACAAGGCTCAATATTGGGTCCTTTCCTATTTTTAGTCTATATTAATGATCTACTCCATTTATTAAATAATCAACCACAAATGGTGTTATTTGCTGATGACACTTCCTTAATTTTTAAGGTAAATAGACGTGCTACAAATTTTGACGACGTAAATAACGCCCTAATGCAGGTCCAAAATTGGTTTACTGCTAATAATTTAGTATTAAATGGAAATAAAACTAAGTGCATAAGATTTTCTTTACCAAATGTCAAAGGTAGTGATTATGAGATTATATTGAATCAAGAGAAACTAGAATTCGTCGATAAAACTGTTTTCCTAGGGATCACGCTCGACTCACGGCTACAATGGGGTCCTCATTTAACATCTCTTGCAGGACGGCTAAATTCAGCAGCTTATGCTGTTAGAAAAATCCGTCAATTTACTGATATAGATACCGCGAGACTAGTCTATTTTAGTTACTTTCATAGTATCATGTCTTACGGTATTTTACTTTGGGGACGGGCTGCAGACATCGATTCTATTTTTATTCTGCAGAAAAGAGCCATCAGAGCCATATATAATCTCCGCAGGCGTGATTCTCTAAGGGAACTGTTTAAGGAAATTAACATCATGACGGTGCCTTGTCAATATATCTACGAAAACATCATGTATGTAAGGAAAAATTTACATCTTTTTAACAAAAGAGGTGAAAGACATAATTATAGTACTAGAAATAGGGACCTATTAGTTCAACCAGGTTTCAGACTGGCTAAAGTAGACTCATCTTTTATGGGGTACTGTTTAAAATGTTATAATAAAATACCTCCCCACATTCTTCAACTGAATGAGACAAAATTCAAGTCTTGTATAAAACGCACACTATGCAGGCAGGCATATTATAAGTTAGGGGATTACATCGCGGATAAAAATGCCTGGCTCAATGCTGGTCCTGCTCCACAACCACAACTAATTGATTAACACATGAAAATACTGTTGGAGCTGCTGAAGATTGTAAGACTATCTTTGCATTGTATAAACTCAATTTTCTTTGTATTGTATAATTGCATAGCACAGATGTGAGTTCTATGTACTATAGTGCTACCATTTACCGGGTAATATGTCTTTCATTGACTTGAATGAGCCCTGGCGGCTGATAGTATGTCATGCTCACACAAATGTCTCGCTGACGGTGGCGTGTGTGTTGGATCATTTAGCTCCCTTCAAAATGGTTGAGCTGAATGGTGCTGATCTATGCGTCATGTTCGTGAACGGGCGCCGTCAGTTGGGGCTGGTCATCACTCAGCTGCCTCGGCTTATTTTGAATTATTTTATTTTGAATTGTTGTTTTGTTACTATTTGCTGTACTCTGGACGCTTTTAACGCGTAGTAAGTTTCTTTTTTTACATCGTTCTCACATAATTATAAATTCAAAATAAATGATGTAACTAATATTTTTGTAAAACTATAATTTAAAAGAGTGTCCATGGAGTTTCTTGCCCGTTCTTCTCCATAGGTACCTACGCTTTGGAATGGGCAACTAGCTTCATATTTTCTGACTGACCGACTTCTTGACAATTCAAAAGTGCCTGTAAATGGTTTAATTGAAATAAATGCTTTGAGTTTGAGTTTGAGTTTGACAAAATCTGTTTCATCGTTTTTAGATATCGATACCCATCACTTTGGTGACGTTTGCACAAAAAAACTGATATTTTAAATGACAATACACTTTCGGTGGTTGATGACCCCCAAAAAAAATATAATTAAATTAATTAATTTTTTTGTTTTATCATGTTTAAGTATCGATACATCTGCGGAGTTTTGCTATCTAATTTAATTTGACCCTGTATACATACTACGGGTAAATTATCGAGTTCTTTTTTTACAAAACAGGCTAGAATTTCTTCTATGTCGTGAAAAATTCAGAAATCTCAACTTCACAAAAATGGAAACTAGGAACAATAAAATGTCGGTCATCCAAAATTATTTGGTTCTGTGCGGGGAGCGATCAGTAGCGCAAAGGCCAATCGCTCAGCCACTGCGTCAAACTATACGGTAAAATTCAAAAATATTTGAAAATAAAGGCTTTGTTTGGTACATAGTTTTTTATTTTTCATTACCGAAATTCATGAGTTTTAAAGGCCTATAACTTTATGTAGGATAGACGAAACTGGCAACACTTTTTTTTTTGTTTTTGTCTCGACTATTGGTAGATTTATCTAAAATTATTGTTTGGTGCAAATAGTAACTAGACAAAAAGTAATAAGCTACAAACATTACAAAAAAGGGATAAAACGTGATTTTGAGCTTTTCTTTGCATTGCATTAAAAAAAAACTAAAAGTGGTTGAAGACTTAGGATTTCATCAAAACATCCTTGGTGTGTGGCTTTTAGAACAAATTCCGGGTCACAAAAAAACTATTTGACTTTACTTGCTTAAAAGTCGTCTATCTGTCTGTCGGTCACCAGGCTGTATCTCATGAACCGTGATAGCTAGACAGTTGAAATTTTCACAGATGATGTATTTCTGTTGCCGCTATAATAACAAATTCTAAGAACAGAATAAAAGAAATATTTAAGGGGGGCTCCCAAACAGCAAACGTGATTTTTTTGCCGTTATTTGTATGTAGTGTTAACTCGAACATGAAGGGTTCCGTAACACCGTACAATAGTACGGTGGTACGGAATCCTTCGTGTGCAATTCCGACTCGCTCTTTGCCGGGTTTTTTTTGTGTTTGTGTTCTTTTATGCGTCATGTTTGCCACAAATAAACTTATTTTCTTTCATTCTTTTAGGCAGAGGTTTACCTAAGTTTATTCACATTTTACCAGTTAAAAATTACATTCTAAATTCAAAAAAACTACGTATCCTGCGAGCCTACCAGTCGTAACCTGCAGGGTAATTGCGTAACACACTATCAGTAATAATGGGTTTCATTTTGACAGTTCAACAACATTCATTGCGTTATTTGCGTTATTGAGCAGGCACATTTTTCGAACATATGGAGCAATGGATTAGAAATACGCTTCAAAATTATTCAAATTGAGAGTAATAGTGTGTTACGCAATAGGGTGCTGTTTATACATTAAACAACTGTTCTTTACTTCCCAAGTATCTTTACTTCCCAACAAAGACTTCCAAAAGAATCCATTTACAAAGCCCTTTCTTAAAGAAACGGAAAAATTTCTTAACATTCTTAGCCCAATAACAGAATCGGGGTTTCAGATTGACCTGTGTAATGTACCAGAAAATGGAATTTGCGTGTGTTATCGATAAAATGGTAGGGAATTACGCACTTTCGGGTGAATTCAATAATGGCCTTTAGCTGGTATTCCACGTAACTCAGGAACCTTTTCAGCACGGTTAAAAGGTTTTAATTAGATTAACAGATGTTACCGCGTTGAGAAATCATGTAATTTATTTTCTGTGAGACCTTGCTTATTGATTATGGATATGGGAGAATAAAGACTTAGGCCCTTTATACACTCGCGTTTTTCTGGCTGTTATAAACTACGGTTTATTTGTCGTGTGTAGGCACGGTCGTCATTGTTGTAAGGATTACTATGGAACCTTGTTGACAGACATGTTTTTCTACGGCTTGGTTTATACGCCGACGTACCGTGAAGAAACCGTTTCGTGTACGTCTTTTGGTAATGGTTTGAGACGAGAACGTATAAAATCATTATTAATTTTGTACTAGATTTTTATACTGTTACGAAAAATTTCTCCGTATGTACATTTAATATAAAAAATCAATATCCTTTTCCGTTTTTTAGTTAAAAACTAACAAAGTTTGTTAATTAATGTAAAAAGGACGAGTTTAAAATGGTTTCATTATGAAGCTAATTACTATAAAGAGGAGCAGTGGTGGCCCAGTAGGAGCAGTGGTCCAGTGGTAACGGCCGCATCTTACGTGTTGTAAGACGTAGGTTCGAACCCAAGCAGGCACTTTACTTTGTGTAAATTATTTCATCACCACTGCTCTCAAAACGGTGAAGGAAAATATCGCGAGGAAACCGGCATGTCCTAGAACCAAACATTTGAAGACATGTGACATCACCAACCCCCACTGGGCCTGCGTGGTAGATTACGGCTCACTCCCTCTCACAGAGAGGAGGGCTCTATGTCCCAGCAGTGGGAACATTATAGGCTGATTATTATTTATTTATTTACTATAAAGATACAGTGATCAAAAAGCTTCACACTCCGCTAAAAATCCTTGAAACTTAAATGTACTTGTAACTAACAAACGCGGAATTTTAACTGGAATGTGAATTCATTATCAACGATAAAGTTACTGGTTAAAAGAATTAATAACCGCATTAAAGGCAACTCACGCGAGACGAGTATTCTCACATAATTTACTAAGTTGATAAACCCCGCAGGTATTAAGCATAAGCTGAAAATAACTTCAGCTTCAATCCACGTAACTTGGCAATTTAAGTTTTCAAAACTATTCTGAAGTTGTGCTAGTTAAACGCTAGTTGTACGGCCCTAGAGGTTTCCTATTTAGCGTTGGTGTGATGTTCAAGAATAAGCGAGTAAACATTTTTATGAATAAATTATGTATCGAATTCTAGTAAGTAGGTAACGTATTATTTGACTTATGTTTAACTTATTACCAGATAAAGTAAAATATAACATTAAAAAAAACACTTTTTACTGCCAAAAATAGTAAATGATCACCAAAATTAAAACTCCATTTTATTGTAAAATGCCTAGGTAAAGGTTTTTGTATTCTGATTTGCTCGCTCTTGAATCTTGTGTTGACAGAACTATTTCTGTATAAAGGGTTTAAAATAACCTAACCAAACATAACCTCGGGGTGCCCAGCTATAGAACTATTGTAATTTTAGACTTTTTTTTTTTATAGTCTAAATTTTATTAGTCATACAAGTTTAGAATATATTTCATATATACTTTCATATCTAATTTTTATTTACGAGTAATTTTAGACTTAATTTTTTGGTGTTTAGTATATTTATTGGTGGCCATTATAATGTAACCCCATTTTATTTCTAGGAAGAAGTCTTTTAAGCTTAAGAGCGAATTCCACCAAACTTTAATACCTAGAATATAGGCTTGTCCTGAGAATACATTTTGAATTTTTGACAGTTTTTCCATACAAAAACTATCAGACGTCAATTTAATTCCACGGTTAAAATATAACTGACTTTGGTAGAATCAGCCCTAAATCACTGAAAATTAAATGAATAAACTTCAGAACATATTATAAACTAGCAGCTCCCCGCGGTTCATCCGCGTAAGTTTCGATCCCGTGGGAATATCGAGATATAAAGTATCCTGTGCTAATCCAGGAAATGGTCTACCTGTGTGCCATTTTCCATCCAAATCTGTTCAACGGTTTACGCGTGATTGAGTAACAAACATCCAAACATCTTCACAAACTTTCACATTTATAATATTAGTAGGAAGTAGGATTAAAGTCGTTTTTCGTGTTTTTTCGTATGACCGTCATGGAATTACTATCGCATTATTCTTTTGAACTCGCAATGGATTTTGATGATTTTCACTATATTTTAGAGAATTTATTACCAAATGTTTATGTATAGGTGCAGGTGTAATGCAGGAATGAGGTTTTGTCAAATCTTAAAAACCGTGCAAAGCAGGGGCAGGGCGCTAGTGCATGAACATAATTTTCATCAGATTACTCGCGTCTGGCTACGCGAAATCTTTGCTACGCACCAATCTACGAGCGTAGGTACTCTCTACGGTCGTAGCACATTGCTACGCCCGTACGCAGCTATGTGCTACGACCGTAGAGGGTCTCTGAGCTTTTGTAAAACATTGTATTATAAAAATTCAGTTCAATCATTTTAATACAGCGGCACTTATTTACACGAACACCTACTAAGATGAGCCGCTTTTTCGTCGATTATCAAAACAAAAATCTGCTGTTTCATAGAAAACTGCAATACGTATGCGGCCAAAATGTATGGAAAAGCTAATTTTTTTTTTAATAACCTGTGAAAAATTTCGACGCACTGGGAGGTTCAGAATCATTTATTTATTTATTTAATTAAAACGGTTTAAAACCAAATACAGAAATTAAATACACACACAAAAGAAACACATAAAATATTAATTAATATAAAATATCAAGTAAAAAATTTAACAACACTTTCATAGTACTTCTAACATGCCGACAAAATCTTCGTCCACTCATTCACAAACGGATCGTTTGTTGGAATAGAGTCCAAGAGATCATTAAGTGCGGCCAGAGTACGTGGTCCTGGGGACTTAGCACGCGCAACTGTGCGATATGTAGGTACTAAATCAGTTGGAAACAGGTTCTGCATCGATGTACAGACGCCAGCACATCAAGTTACTCGAAACTGTCAAATTTTCCCAATCAACCGTAAACCTTATGCTGTAGCCATAAGGTTTAAAATCTATTAATGAAATTTGACAGATTGTAGTAGCTTGATGTGCTGGCATCTGTACCTGCCAACCCTGCACTTTGTTTATAATTTTATTTCGGGTCATGTTACCAATCTAATTTCGGTTTGTGGAATTAATAGCATAAACCTCTATTATTGACACTTGAATAAATATTTCAATCATTATTTCTATTAATTTCGAAAATTTAAATGAATTGGTTTGCTAATTATAAACCAAACAATTGAAATATCGCTGAAATGTTATTAACCACACTAACGTAACACAATATCTCATTGAAATGGTCACTCATATTATTTTATAAATAAGGTATTATAAAATTTAGGTAGTAAAGACGTTACGCAGTATTTTCATTATTTAAAAATGAGTAGCAACACAATACACAAACGCACAAAGGATTTTGGATTTCTAAGCAACCGATCCACTACTTAGTAAAAAAAGGAAAAGGAGGGTGTCAAGTTTTAAAACTCAATTTTGCAATAAGTGAACTGGAGCGACTCAAGTAGGTACAGACGCCAGCACATCAATCTACTACAATCTGCATTAATAGATTTTCAACTTAATCTCTAAAAAATAAGGTTCAAAGTTGATTAGGAAAATTTGACAGTTTCGGGTAGCTTGATGTGCTGGCGTCTGTACAAACTCACCGTTATTAAAACTATACGTTGTTAATTTTTAATATCTAACAACCCAAGTACATTATTCATAGGACATTATTTTCCTGACGTTTAAAATATAACCAAGACTTTTTTATACTACAGAATTATTATATTTATGCCTTTTGCAGCCAAGTTTAAAAGACTGCCTTAGTTGGTCTAGTGGCCGCAAGCGCTACTGCTAACCAAGAGGTGCTGGGTTCGAATTCCAGGTCGGCAAAAGTGTTATTGGGTATTTCCATAAATCGTTTCTCAGTATCAGTTCGGAATCTGGATTTGTCGCACCCCTATGGACATTACTGGCAAAATGTGACTTTACTATACCTGGTTAATCCATCGGGAATTACAGGCGTCATGTTGTAGCGGTATCTACAATGCCACATGCAAACATCGCGTCATACTGACGTCACGCAAATCCTGCATCTCGCAAGCAGAGTTTACCGCGCTACGAGCATAGATACAACGGCCCGATATGAATCATCGGGCAGTTGCCCGCCCGACACAACACCCGTCTGGTCGGAGGATCCTCCCTTTTCTATAGAGTATAAGTGAACTTTACACCCTGTTCCTCATACCTCTATAATGTGTTATGCTACATTTAAAAAAGCGGTTGAAGATAGCTCTTAAAATATTCATCATCATCATCAGCCTATAGCAGTTCACTGCTGGACATAGGCCTCTCCTATTGCACGCCATTCAACCCAATTTTTGACAACTCTCATCCAGATGCTACCAGCCATCCTGCGAAGATCGTCGCTCTACCTAGCCTGAGGGCGTCCCAAATACATTTACCGATTCGCGGTCTCCACTCAAGGACACGTCTACCCCAACGGTCATTGGTTCTACGGCTAATATGGCCGGCCCATTGATACTTCAACTTGCTTATTCTGTGAGCTATGTCGACAACCTTTGGTTCTCTCTCTCTCTTAAAATATTAAGATAGTATAACAAAAAATAAAGCGTTTTTCTACCAACTCTCTTCCTCCCCTCACTCGACCCCGTATTAGACGGTTGATGATGCTTTTAACTGTAATTTCAGCAATTTCGGTTGGCTCAAGTCGGTTCACTGTTGCGATGCGTGCACTCAAACTAGCTCGGTTCTTTCGTTCATGACGGTAATTACTGCGAAGACTTCGAACTAAATTTTCTTATATAGTTTGAAGGGTCGGGAAAGTTATTGATGTGTTCTCGTTCAATTTCCTGTATGCGAGTTTACGGTAAATTGGTGAATGCAGTAAATTTACAAAGGGTAGTTATGCCGTTAATGAGGTGCCAGGGAAGCCGCATGTGCAGAAGGAATTATTGCCAAACTACCTTGTCTTCAACGTAGTCTTTAATCTTATAATATGCTTTTTTGATAAGGACTCGTTTGATGAGGGTTTTGAACTTTCCATCGCTAAGTTCTGTAACCTGCTTTGGCAACTTGTTATAAAAACGGATGCTGTTTAGAAGAAATGACTTGCTAGTTTTAGTTAACCTAAATTTAAGTGTCACAATTTCATTTTTACTACGTGTATTTATATTATGGAAATCGCTTCTTATTTTGAAAAGTATTAAGTTTTTGCGAACATACAATATACTTCAAATAAATTCAAACAATATTTAACAATATTTCTATTTTCTCTATTGACTTCAATCTGCTACTAGTAGAAGCAATTTCAGCTTCATTAGCGACGTTAACAACCCACATTCCTAGTATTTTTGCCTAGCAATGTGAATAAAATCCACGTGTATTCAAAACCGTATGAATAAAAAACACGATTGCACAAAATCTGCACAGATAGACTGAATACCAAAATACAGTTTGGATTCCGTTTGCATAATGTCCACTAAACTAAATTCCAACTGCAGGCAAACTTGACAATATCTACATAACAACGAAAGGGACGGGACTGGGTAAACAAACTTATTAATTAAACTAAAAATCTGATTTAATTGTTTCTGTCAGATGAGATTTTGTAAAAGACTGGTTTGGAATAGGTGTACGAGCAAGTTTGCCTTACTTATGGCTCAACGATCTTTTTCACCCATATTTCTCTAAGTACGCAGCCCTTTAGGGTTATAGGTATGTACCTACTGGTAAGTTTGCCAAAGAGCGATGAAACGCAGCATTCTGGGTGTAAAAAGACAGGACAAAATTCGGAACACCACGCTGAATTCCAAAACGGGTATAATAGACGTAGACAAGAAGGCCGCCAAGCTCAAATAGGGTTGGGTAGGTTGCAGGATGACTGCTAGGCAAAATCCACACAATGGATACCTGAAGATGGACGGGGCCGCTGAGATTGACCTGGACGCGTACCGCGAGGGCTGGATCGAGGTGGCGCGGAAAAAGAGTTCTAGGAAGGACTTGGTTAGGCCTTTGTCCAGCAGTGGGACAGTATAAGCTAAACAACAAAAAAAAGGAAGCCTATTTGTCTATCTGACAGTTACATAGCTTAAATCTTTACGAAGTTTCAATTTAGTAGTAATTGTTGTAAAAAGTTATAAAGCAACCTTGCTCGTTCGTTTATCAGCCACTTCACACCAACTTGGAAAAACTCAAGAAGCCCTAATTAATAACAAAAGAAACAAAAAAATAATAAACACAACTGGCTGGCTGCAAAATTAATCGCACATCAGAATGCTAAAAACAACACAGAGTTCTCGCTAAAAAGAAAAAAAAAACAGCAAAAAATCTAATTTCGCAATTTGTCTGCAGCACAGTGCAATGTTTTTAATTGAAATTTATTCGAACAACGCCATGTTTTTTTTTCTCTTTGAGCTTTATGTTTGGCCGTTTATTTTTATGAATAAGTTTTTTATATATGTATGTTGTGGATATTTTTCCTGCTTGTTGGAAGGTGAGCCATTTATAACCATTTTAAATGGCTCACTTTCCAAAAAATTATACATTTTAAAGTCGGAAAAGTGATGAATATTTACGTTATATTCGGTCGTGGGAAACAATATTGATTTTTATTTGAAGTAAATAAAACGCTGACTTGATTGATAGACTATGTGCTAACCACCATTATTTCTCGTAATAATGTACATACATATTCCTATAGTCCTCAATTTTTGTCAATTTAATGTTGACTAACTTATCAGCAAATAAACTGTGTGGTTTGCAGCGCTCTGACAGGATTCATGTACAAAAACCGACAATTAATCCAGTTATTGTAAAATGTGTGATTTGCATGCAAGCATAGCATATAATCAGCCTATAATTTTCCCACTGCTGGGACACAGGCCTCCTCTCGGTGAGAGTTTTTGAGGGGATGGTAGATGAATAAATAAATTAATCAACGTTTATTATACAATGACAATGGGTTAAACCACGGAATGAATCATTTCGATTTAAAATACTGGCTTATTTCTTCCACCCTTTGACTGGCACAGTAACAAGTTGAAAGTTTATCTCTAACCCCCTTACTAATAAACTTTATATAGCGTCGGTATAGTTACACAACGCTTTGTCTTCTTCTTTCGAAACTCAAATTACTGACGACTGAAAGAGAGACATCGGTGTGTAACTATTCATCTGAAGGCCAATACTCGTAATTTAAAACGTTCAAAATCTAGTCGCTCGCTGTCTCATCTCAGCGACAAACAAATGTCAAAAACTTGTCAAAATGTAGGGAAATTAGAGGTGTTTTTGACACATTGAGACTGAGATCAGACTGTGAACGTTCTTAAAATTACGAGATTGCCCCTCTGATATAATATGTTTATTAGTAAGGGGGTAATATATATATGCTTAATGCTTCGTTCAACATATAGTAGGTATGCCTTAGAGGTCGATTGAGTGAAATAGGTCAAATCGTCTGTAGGTGACAGACTGACAAGCTGTCGCGTTGTCATTTGGAATCTATCAATATAAGGGTGCTTTCATAGTGCAAGTAAGTTTCCGGTAGGTACGTAGCAAGGTTTTATACTAGCAGGAGTATTCGAATTTTCAAACTAAATCCATTTTAGCATAAAATTCACAAAATATTTAAATGAATAAAAAAATACGGCCAAGTGCGAGTCAGACTCACACACGACGGGTTCCGTAACACAAGGCAAAAAACGCCGAAGAAAACACGTTTCTTGTATTGAGACCTTCTTTCATTTTTATTTATTTTTATTATTTGTTGTTATAGCAAAAATAAAAACACTCTGTGCAATGACTGTCTACCTATTATTTATTACCTATTCATGAGCTACAGTCCGCTGATAGTCAGATGGACGGACTGACAGCGAAGGCTTAGTAATGAGGCTCCGTTGGCACCCTTTGGGTACTGAACCCTAAAAAACTACAATTGATCGAAATATACACCTACTTGTTATGACACTACTGATAGGTTTACTGAGTTTTTTATCTCCCTCACTCCCTCTCACCGAGAGGATGAGAATCATTATAGCACAGTATCTTTATACTGTGATTATAGGCTGGGTATTGCCTTGCACAAAATGTACACCCTTACGAATATATTACTGTACCCTCAAATTATATTACGAGTATTAGATCTGGTACTGAAAATTTGATAGACACCTGACTGTGTCATGTTTTTAAGATAACAAAGTTTTGGAGAAAATCTTTTAAGTTGTTAGAGTTATTCAATTTTACAACTATTTAATTAATTTTCAAAATATTCCTAAACTAACTTTGGAGATGCAAAAACAATTCGGCATTAAATTAATGCACCTTTTTTTGTTTGGAAATTATATTTGACAATGTATAAATTTCTAAATAATAGAGCACAATCTCATAATAACTGCCTGGTGGCCCTGTGAAAACGGATACGACTTACGAGTTGTAGGTCGTAGGTTCGAACCCAGACAGGCGCTTAACTTTGTGTAAATTATTTCATCACCACTGCTCTCAAAACGGTGAAGGAAAACATCGTGAGGAAACCGGCATGTCCTAGAACGAAAAATTCGAAGACATGTGACATCTACCAACCCGCACTGGGCCCGCGTGGTGGATTACGGCCCACTACCTCTCACTGAGAGGAGGGCCTGTGTCCCAGCAGTGGGAAAATTATAGGCTGATTATGATGAACTGACTGGTAGCAATAATTTTAATAATTAATTATTAATAATTATCATTTTGGTACCTTTAAATCTAGTAATCAACTAAAAGCCGATTCATGTTTAAATCCTGATCGAAATGTACATGAGTCATTCGATATCCGTGTGAGTCATAAATATTAACATTTGCGTGCGTACATATTGCGGTTAATCACTAATAATCTAGAATAACTGATTGCAGGGATTTCTACAGAAAAGGTTTATGGGTTTATCCTATCCTACTAATATTATAAACGCGAAAATTTGTGAGGATGGATGGATGGGTGGATGTTTGTTACTCTTTCATGCAAAAACTACTGAACGTATTTAGATGAAATTTCGCACACTTATAGTTTATGACTAGGATTAATAGATAGGAGACCTTTATACCGATATTCCCACGGGATCGAAACTTATGCGGGTGAAACCGCGGGGCGAAGTTAGTATATAATAAATACATAAACCCACACCTTTTTCCCATGTAGGGGGCAGGCAGAAACTACAGAACGCCCACGGGGTAATTGCGTAACACGCCAATAGTAGCAACGTCTTTGATTACGACAGTTCAACAACATTCATTGCGTTATTTACGTTGTTGAGCAAACAAATTTTTCGAACATATCAAGCAATGTATTAGCAATATCTTTCAAAATGGTTCAGATTGTGGTTGAAGGTGTGTTATGCAATTAGGGTGCTGTTCTATTTGTTTAATTAATTTTATCGTGCTTAGTTTGTGTGCTTAGTCGCATTTAGATATTAAAAGTCAGTCAGGAATAAAAAAGTGTTTTTTTATATTTATTTAGCTACATCTCTTGGTACCGTGCATTCGCGATTTATTTGCCAAAAATGTAAGCAAATGTGAATTAATGGAAAAATAACTTTAATTCGTACATAATAAAGTTCAGTTTACGCTACAACTTCGAACAACTTAATAATCATTGAAATTAAGTTGATATTGTTTAACTTGAAATAGGGTAGGGGTGTACGTGTGCAGCAATTAGCATTTTTACTTTACATACTCTCCAAAAGTATTCAATATCCCATCAATCAATCAGCCTAGTTTTTCCCCAACTATGTTGGGGTCAGCTTCCATTCTAACCGCAGATGCAGCTGAATACCATATTTGACATGGAGCCATTGCCCATATGACTACCATAACCCAGTTACTAGGCAACACGATACCCCTTGGTACGACTTGTTGTCAGAATTTTTGGGGTTCCGAATGGTTAGTCAGAAGCCCAAAAAGTCTGACAGTCCAGCAACTGTCAAAGATCTTCGCCCTAGACGACAGTCTGGGCCAACGGCTTTTTTTTTTTTGTGGATGGGAAATCATCTAATGACTTCTCCCGCTCTGGGTGGAGCGGAAGGGAGTGTCAGATTCTTACTGACTAAAACCCACCCGTGTTCCTTCCTTAGCCCTTTATGTTCCGGGGCAGCGGTAACCCTTTCGGACGATCCCGCTACCCTTTCGGTCGATCCCGCTACCCTTTCGGACGACCCCGCTACCCTTTCGGACGATCCCGATACCCTTTCGGACGATCCCGCTACCCCGGACGATCCCGCTACCCCGGACGATCCCGCTACCCCGGACGATCCCGCTACCCCGGACGATCCCGCTACCCTGGTCCAACGGCTTAACATGCTTTTCGAGGCACGGAGGGGTTTCGATAATGCTTAATGAATAGTCACCTTTATTATTTAGCCACGAGCCCCTCCCCAATCACCCAACTATCAAATACAAATAGACAAAAAAGTTCCTACAGGTTGTTGGGAAAATATTGAAAAACAGCTAGATTCAAAGGCGTGCTGGTGAACTGAATGAATAAAGTTCGCTTTAGGCGCTGCATGCCTAACGAAATCTGTCGCTTTACAACTCAACGCGAATCTGAATAAGCAGAAACAAGTTCAGAACTGACTCCGGACTACTAAGAGGTAGGGTTGGCACTTTTTCTTGTTTTTATTTTACCAATAACTTAAATAAGATACAAATCGTTTCTTTTACTTAATTAATTGTTTTATCTGCTTCAGCTCGCGATTTCGTCCGCGTCAAAATTTCTTATTTTAACATAAAATATATCCTATGAGACTCGTGTAGCCAATTAGTGAAAGAATTTTCGAAATCGGATCTTTAGTTCCGAAGATTACCCCTTACCTCAGAATACAGAACAATGTATTCTGAGCCCCTTACATACAATCTCAAATTTTACCTCTTTACAACATTTTCTAATACTTATAAAAAAAAAAACTCGTGTCACAATATTTGTTATCGTACTCCTCTGAAACGGCTTGACCGATTTTTATGAAATTTTTTGTGTATATTTGATAGGTCTGAGAATAGGTCGTAGGCTATTTTTGTTTTTTGCAAAACAACGTTTACGGGTTCTTATAATTATAATATACACAGATAGAAAAGTAGTAATTAAATATATAAGGTTGTGTTTATAACTTACTTACTTTATAACTTACTTAAAAATATCCGTGAGTACGTATCTAATTAAGAAACGGTTTCACCTATTTATTTTACTACACTTGTGGTATTTTGGGGTTTTATTGTAATTAGTAGAAGTTATCACGCCTACCTTGGTTTTAACTTCGACACGCATGGGGGCTTTTGAAACAATCACTCTGAATAATATATTAATAAAATTGTCGGAACAGAGGTATAATGGTAATCGCCATTATGATTATTTATTAAGGGCTGATTTTCCAATCATCTGATAACTTTATTCGGGGAATCATTTTGACAGTTATTCCATTATATAAAAACTGTCAAACGTCAATTTTATTCCTCGAATAAAAGTTATAGGACGATGGCAAAATCAGTCCTAAAGAGGATAAAAATATATACACTGGATAAACTTTTTATACTAAATTAATTAACAAACTATTATAATTCAACTATAATAAACTTAACCTAACTGAAACTCACAAACAAAAATATGGCGTTGAAAAATTTCTAATTGTTAGTATATTATTTATTGAATAATTTTATATTCAACTAACAAAATCAGTATCGAATAGTTAATAATGTTGCATTGGTGTGTGACAAGTTTAAAATATTTTTTTCGAATAATTAGTGCAATTACAAAATTGAGTTATTTCGTTAATAAGCAATGTGTTTAAATTGCGTTTATAACAGCTTGAATGCCGTAATTACAGAAACAATAAAACAACAATTGTGTCTCGCGTGAATCCACGTTTATCTTATCCATACTTATGCGAGGAGATAAGGTGCTAGCTTCAGCCCGCGACTTCGTCCGCGTGAAGCTAGCTTTTATTATACACTTATTTATTGTAATTAAGGCTGTTTGTGTTTACATACAAAATTCTTACGTTGACAAAATTAAAGTATAGATTTGGTATTTAAAATCAATTTTTCAAAAATAGTGAAAATAATGCAGCAGCCTTCCATTTATATAGGAGTTATTTTATTATATACTAACCCCCTTACTAATAAACGTTGAATAGCGTCTGTATAGTTACACAACGCTTTGTCTTCTTCTTTCGAAAGTCAAATTACTGACGACTGAATGAGAGAAATCGGCGTGTAACTATTCATCTCATATAATACGTTTATTAGTAAGGAGGTTACAATAAATAGGTTTGATTATATCTAGGAGTAACTTACGATTCTCGCGGTACAGGTAGCCCCAGCAACAAAAAAAGGACAATGGGTATCGCTTGAATCCAAACACAATTATCACAAAGGTAGTTAATTGCCCGTCCCGCAATTACCGACGCAATAAAAAGCTATTTCCTTTACTTTTATTGCTCTCTTGTGCTGATAGGCAGCTAGTTCATTATATTTTCTTTGATATATACCTAATGCTGTCTAATTAGAAATTTTTTCAAGGTCAGTAGTAAAGTACCGGCCCGTTGGTCTCGTGGTCACAAGCGTGACGCTGAGCGGGGTCCTGAATTCGATTCTCAGGTCGGGCAGTCCCGAATTTCCGGGTCCCGGGCGGGTCCCGAAGTTTGGATGTTGGCGGTGTGATACCCCCGCAACACTCCTGCGCACTATAATTTCTCCCGCGCCGAAGGCTTGTCTCTGAGACTTATGATTGGTCGGCATGCAATCCACGTTACTAGGTTTCAGCTCTTTAAAACCTATAGTCCTTTTACAGTTAATTTCACTTCTGCTAGCAACCCAAGCAGCAACCTTATGATAATGAGAATAAAGATTACTTTAATTTTGTCAGTGATATAAAATCAAAGGTAAAATAACGTAATATGTAATTGGTTATATATTATATTCATAGTTTTAATAGGTTTATGCGTATCTTTATATTTAAAATATTTATTCCTCAGTTTTCATGATTGTACCTACCACTGTTTGTCTCTGCATCACCCAAAGGTTGACTGGTAGAAAATGCCTATTGCATTAAGTCCGAGTATTAAATAAATAATAAATAAATTCTGGTCTGATCCTCTGAACCCCCCTCCACCCCCCCCCCCTCCTCGATCCCCTGCTATTTCGTCTTCTGTTTTAATCTCTGTCTTATCCACTTTATCTAGTTTACTGTACTGTAAGCAAATTCTCGGGACAGTCGAAATTGCTATAATTTTGACAGGTCATCATGTTTAGCTCCATGCGTCATGTTCGTGAACGGTCACTGTTAGTTGGGGCTTGTCAACTCTTAGCTGCCTCGGCTTATTTCAAATATTTTATTTTCGGAATGTTTTTTTTTTTTGTTTCTATTAGCTATACTCTGGACGGCTTTGAAATGTACGTTATTTTAACACCGTTCCCACATTTATAATTAATAATTTTATAAAAATATAATTTAAAAGAATGTCTATGGAGTTTCTTCTCCAAAGGTACTACCCACTAGGCCTTTTGGAATGGGCAACTAGCATCATATTTCTGACTGACCGACTCCTGGATAATTTAAAAGTGCCTGTAAATAGTTAAATTGAAATAAATGCTTTGAATTTGAGTTTACCTGTTACGGGATAAAATACAAAGTTGAATTTTCATGATGATATTTTTTGCGTCGACCATTAAATGTTAGAAAGGCGGCCACGCACGTCTGCATAAATTGAGAAACCTTTCTAAATGGTACAAACGCGTAAGGGTCACCAAATTAATGCAGGCATATACGTACACGATGAACTCACTGCGAACCAAAATATGATTAATTAAAATGGAATTTAATTCAGTTGACAATAGGCTGTAATTCGGTTTCACCCTTATTATGTTGGCACTTAATTCCGTTGACAAACAATGGAACGTTTGGGACCTGCGTTTAAGTCTCTATTACTAGACAGTATATTTAAGTAAAATAACTCGCATTTAAGACTTAATAATACCAGATTTGTATGAGAAGGCACGAGTATTGATCACCACCACAGATATAGATAGACCTAGATAACGCAAGATCACGATCTGTATAAAAACCAAGCGTGCCATTTTTTGACTACCTACTATGACGTCACTAGCACTATTTAGTGAGGGAAAATTCAAATCGATTTAAAGACGCCGCCGCGTGCGGCACCCGTCTCGCCCCACCCGAGGGGCCTAGCGCCAGCGCTCACGCTCACCCAGCCAGCAGTACACAGGACTGAGCGCGAAAGTGGTGGCTTACGATTTTTGTACGTAAGCTGGTGCGAGTTTTGGCACGCTAAGTACACACATCAAAAGTGTCTAGGGATCAAGCATTTTTATGCGGATTTCTTGAGATTGAGATGTGGCTTTGTAATAAATTTATGATTTTATAAATTTATATGGATCCTTTTTGGTGCATTTCATAATTTGAATCAGGAACTGTGAATCAAATTCGAGTAAAAGATGAAAATCAGCTGTCAATATTTTCCCTATAAAAACATACAACGCATTGAAGACATTATTAGTGCTACTGTTTCCCTACTACTGATTAAAACCAACGTTATTATGGAGCGGCGACGTCATTTAAGCAGGGAAGAAATGCTCAGAGCCGTGGGAATGATAGAAGCTGGTTCCCGGCAACGTACTGTGGCTTTAGCTCTGAATACAAGTCAGAGTGTTATCAGTCGACTTTGGACACGTTACCGAAGCACTGGTACCGTGGCTGAGCGCCATGGAGGACGGTATCGCTGCACCACACGGAGACAAGACCGATACATTCAAATCTTAACTCGAAGAGCTCCAACAATAACCGCCATGATGTTAGCCGTGAGGCTTCATCACTCTTCAGGGAACTTAATTAGCGACCAAACAGTCAGAAACCGCTTGCATGAAGTGAACCTTCATTCCCGAAGACCGCTACGGGTACCACCTATAGCAATGCACAATCGTAGGATTCGATATCAATGGGCTCTTGAACACAGAAATTGGGCAGAAGAACAATGGCGTTTCGTGTGCTTTTCTGATGAGTCTCGTTTTGGTATGAGACCGGATACAAGACGTATACGACACTGGAGAACCCCTGGACGCCAACAGCGATTAAAATCCTGCCAGGAAGTCCATCCTTATAGTGGTGGAACCATCATGGTATGGGCGGGTATTTGGATCGGCGGAAGAACTGAGTTGATTTGGATCAGAGGCAACCTCAACGCTCAAATTTATGCTGAGACGATTGTATCAGACGTCATCGTTCCTCTACAAGTGCAAATCGGTCCCTTATTTCAGTTAATGCATGATAATGCACGACCGCACACCGCAAGAGTTGTAAGACAGACTCTCGCCGCAGCTAACATCAATGTCCTGCCCTGGCCTGCTCAGTCGCCAGACTTGAACCCGATTGAGCATGCATGGGATATGCTACAGAGAAGAGCTCTGCCGAATATGGAGGGTATCCAGTCGCAAGAAGACCTTTTTTTGTTGTTGCAACGAACATGGGCTGCCATTCCACAGCGTGATTTGGATGAACTCATTTTGAGTATGCCAAACCGATGTTCTTGTGTTGTTAGTGTTCGCGGTAGAAACACGGATTATTAATTGTTTAAGTTACCCAATAAAATTTTAAAGAAAACTGTTATTTCAGTCTTTTTTTCGAACTTTTGTGTTAGTGGTTCAAATGTCAAAAATCCCTTTATTAGGAAAATGGCAAATTTCTTTATTAATGCAAAGGTGACTTGGTTTATCGTTACTGTGACAAACGAAAACACTTTATTTGATGAATCCTTAAAGAAAATTTTAATTAATATCAATCAGGAGAAAAGTTATTGCAAAAATATATGTTGATCCCTAGACACTTTTGATGTGTGTAGTTGCTCTTGCGTTATCTAGGTGTATCTATATCTGTGATCACTATTCATACTTGCTCAAGACAGGTTGGCGATTTCAGATTTATATTGACTATAAGTCTAGGTTTGCTCACGATGTTTTGCTTTCACAGATGTCGGTAATGTCGAAGATAAACTCTTACCCCCTTACTAATAAACGTTGTATAGCGTCTGTATAGTTACACAACGCTTTGTCTTCTTCTTTCAAAAGTCAAAACTCTGACGACTGAAAGAGAGACATCGGTGTGTAACTATTCATCTGATATAATACGTTTATTAGTAAGGGGGATAAAGTACATATAATTTGAAAAGTCACATTGGTACTTGCCCGGATTTGTAACCCCAACCTCGAGTTGACAGGCGAGGCCTTAACCACTAAGCCATAACGACTTGAAGACAGTATATTTAAGTAAAATAATTCATTTGCAAGATTCGTTTGTAATTCAATAAGAGGTCAATAAATGTGACAACCCTGAAACTAGCGCCCTCTACGTTCGGCGAGTGAATCAGTTCGCGCTGCCAGTACAAGCTCTTTAATTGGAAATTGTCGAACGGTGAGCCAATGGTGTTCTACAGTACACCGTTCTGGTTTCATGTATGAGTTGATAAGAGGTAGCATAAATGGATTTTAGGCTGAACGGGAGGAAATTTTCGAATGGAAAAATACCTTTACCTTTACCTTATTGCCCATTGTATATTTTTAGTGATCGATCATTCTTTTTGTTATGTATTTTTGTGGTGTACAATAAAATATATATAAATAAATAAATACGGGATGCATTGCAGGTACAGACGCCAGCACATCAAGCTACCCGAAACTGTCAAATTTTCCCAATCAACTTTGAACCGTATGCTTTGGCGATAAAATTGAAAATCTATTAAAGAAATTTGACATATTGTAGTAACTTGATGTGCTGGCGTCTGTACCTACTTTTTCTATCGTTCAGAGATACAGAAATTTTATCTCACGAAGCGACGCGCGCTTTATTTGCGGTAACCAAGTGTACAAACACGCTGTGAATGTGTGCGTGAAGACGAGTAGCGTTGGTCAGCACATAACACACGCAAGCACACACACACTTCCGACTTCGCCATTGTCTCGGACGGTACCGAGAGCTCATGTGCTAACACACACATTTACATCGTGTTTACACACTTGGTAACAACAAGTAAAGCATGCGTCGCTTCGTGAGATTAAAGTACTGTACGGTCAGCGACCAAAGACTATTACACACAATCATAATTGTCTGAATTATTATGTTCCATTTCATATTTCAACTAGAAGTTAATTCTTTTAATTTTACCTCTGTCCCGGTTTTAATTAAATATTTAGCTCAATAATTAAGATTTAATCAAACTTATGTGTTAATAAATTTTTGTCACTGCCTGTATAAGAAGTATCGTATAAAACAATCAATAAATCATCATCATCACAGCTGACAGAGGTACGACTAAACAAAAAACATTACAACCGACTGTGGCACAGCCCAAAGAGGGCAATGCTTTATAACCTATATAAATATACAATGACATGAATATTTACTTTGTAAAGTATTTTTATTTTATTTAATTATTGTGAATGTGAGGACTACTCGTATGTGGGTCATTTCTTTTCTCTGTTTTCCTTCTTAGTTAGTTTTAATCATGATCTGGCAGTTTGAGTAATTTACGCGGCCTACCCAAATGTCCTTTCTTTGGTATTGTTCGTCGAATCGTTGAGCTCCTCAAGTTCTGAGTTCAGCTGCACGATTTTTGACAAATGCGTGCACTGACTGGACAGGTCCGCTCAATCTCTGTGGTTCTTTCCTCAAAAGACCATTTCAGACACCAATCTACATGGTCTCCACATGATCTGGCCAAGATTTTGTCTGGACTTTAAAAGAGACTGTGACCTCTGAGTTTGTTTCGGCTTTTCTTCTCGGAGTAGTCAGATAGGAAACGCCGACCTCATCTAGCTTAAAAAAAAATATTATTGACGTTTAAAAGTGTTTGTACAAACCTACTTACAGAAATAAATCATTTATCATTTAACCTTTGACACACTTGTGTTAGTAATACCTAAATATAAACTGGGTACTTCTATCCAACTAAAAACTTAATTGTCGTGCAGGGTAGAGTGGAGGGCACTAGGCCACGCGGACGCTCACCCATGAGATGGACTGACCACATTAAATCCGCAGTGGGTGATCTCTTGTATGAGTGTACAAAAGATACCAGAAATCGGAGTAGGTGGCGAGAAATCGTGAAGCGAATCACAACAGCTATAGGTAGCTAGAAGTGTACGCGCTTTGACCACGCTTTTCTCCCTTCTCAACTCTCCCACTCCTCCTTCTTATCTCGTGTCTCACTTCCAGTACCTATGTTCTTCTCACAATACATTTTAATTATTTTTATTGAGTTCTGCTGTCCCCATTCAATGGGGACAGCGTCAATGGGGACATCGGGAATGGACGACGCTAAGAATCTGCGTTCTTCTAACAATCTTCTCCTACTCTGTCCTTCTCATACTTCTGACTTCGTTCACTCCTCCTTTCATATTCAGTCCATTCTTCTTTGGAATGCGCTTCCTCTTGATATCAGGACGGCCACCAGTCGGTATGCATTTAGGCGGAAATTGCAGAGTTATTTTCAAAACAAATAAGTAGCGTCAACATCTCTCTCCCTTGAATTTGTATATATATATATATAAATGATAAGTATATATTATAGTAAATAGTATGTATGAGTATTTGTGTACCTAGTTTTAATAGATTTTTTTTTATCCTTGTTCCTCTCAACCAAAGCACCTGCCATCTAATCTCTTCTCTAGAGAATGCCTAAGGCATTAAATCCGCCTTTGTACCTTTTTTGTGCGAAAATTTTAAATAAATAAATAAACAGCCCCTAGACAAGAAAGTACATGAGGACCACGACCAATCTGACAAGAGTGCTACGAAGAAGAAAAAGAAAAACTTCACATCCAACCCACAAAGCTAGTAATTAAATAAAGGACTCCATTAAGCGACAGCCCTGAAACTCGTGTCCTATGTTTGTCGAGCGAATTCAGTCTGGTGACGTCACAACTTCTAATTGCTACACGACTACTGTATTTTCTTATCCGCATGTGCTAAGATGAAAGTTAAAGTTTAACGTACTGGATAACTGTGGGTTTGATCATGATGTGAGTCAAGATAAGTGAGCTAACTTGCGTCTGCTTATGATATGGGTTCGTTTACTTAGACAGTTTTGCTGTGTACTTGTTTTAGGTACGATTACACTAGCATCTCGAGGGGCTTGTGGCTAAGTAATAACTGCAGCACGGGTCGATTGATCAGGCTAAGCTACGCTTGCCGCGGTTGGTCCGTGGATGGGTGACTATCTTTACATACCAAGACCCGTCCGTACCTCGGAAAGCACGTTAAGCCGTTGGTCCCGGCTGTCATACGTGGATCTTTGACAGTCGTTACGGGTAATCAGAAGCCCGAAAGTCTGATAACCAGTCTTACCAAGGGGTATCGTATTACCTAGTAACTGGGTTGTGGAGGTCAGATGCCTATCTGACCTCCTCCTCTGAGTCGCTCCATGTAAATTTATTTTTTAAATGTTGCAACATATGCTGAGATAGGAGCCTTTTGGCCTCGTATAGGACTTTTTATTTTATTTTTAGTTTTATTACTTTGTTTTATATAACTTGGATTTTTTATTTATATTTTTTACTGTGTTTAGTTTAGTTTGTGATCATCCTATACGAGTCGCAATAAATACTTTTTCTTTCTTTCTAAAATACTGGTACTCAGCTGCATCTGGTTAGACTGGAAGCCGACCCCGACATAGTTGGGAAAAGGCTAGGCAGATGATGATGACCCTAGCATCTCGTGGCTATGCGAGTTGTATAAAGATGTGGTCGAACTGAGGCGTATTCCGCTTTGAATGCGGGACGAAATTTGCTCGCACAGATTGTGTCAACTAAATTGTTGTATCTGGCCTGGATAGCTGCGCGACTTAATTATTAAGGCGAAAAGGTTAAAAGTTTTGTTGTATGATCAAAATGTGAGTCGTGACGGTAACAAGTGTGTATTCACATAATCCTAATAATGGAAACAATACTTTGCATAACGCTTACATAATTTTTGGGTTGTGGAGGTCAGATAGGTAGTCCTTAGACTGAAAGCCAACCCCAAAATAAATGCGGAAATATAATAAATAAATTCCGATCCTAATAATTGAAATCATCAATCTAACTCTGTAAATTTAAATTACCCTGTCGAATAACTATTTCATGAAACGGTGACTTTTGAGGCCAATTCTAACTTCGAGAGTTGTATTGATGAATATTATGGTTATAATTTCGTAGATACACTAGCTTCTGTCCGCGACTTCGCCCGCGTGAAATTCCACCCTCCCCCCATTCACCCTCTTAGGGGCGGAACTTCGAAAAACCTTTCTTAGTGGATACCTACTCTTCACAAAGAACACACCCTCCAAATTTCATGTCTCTAGGACCAGCGGCTTAGGCTGTGCGTTGATATACCCATCAGTCAGGACTTTGAGTTTTATATACAGGGTCCCATTAAAATAGATGGACTTTTAACACAGCGCTCAGTACGTCTAATCAAAGATATCCAAGCAAAAAAAAACACTGATTAAAGTGATTTCATTTTGACCTAAAATAACAAATTGCGCGCACATTAGTGTATTTTCGTTAGCTGATTATTTTTCTTGTAACTAATGCGTTTTTACTATATATTTTTTTTACCATCGTCCTTATTTTGTTGGTCTGAATGATTTCTAAAAACTTGTCCATCTATTTTAATGGGACCTTATATCCTAACTAATATTATAAATGCGAAAGTAAGTTTGTTTGTTTGTTACCTTTTCACGCCTAAACCACTGAACCGATCATCCTGAAATTTTGCATATACGTTGTCAGGTGTACAGAAACGGACATAGGGTACCTTTTATCCCGAAAAAAAGTGCTGTTCCCGATGAAAACAACAGTAACGCGTTATTATGATAATAGATGGCGTCACGTGTCTATTGAACTTTGTCACATTATTTAATTCTGAGGCGGTACGAAGTTCGCCGGGTCAGCTAGTATGTATATATTTTGTAGATACATATTTGTCACGGTCCACGATAATGTTATAACGTGCACGTATTTCCATACATTTTACTTATCTTCCATGGAATGGACGTCCGCGATAATATCTTCACGTTAGAAATTATAAAAGCGTGCAATGACAATCAGTTGGAGATTCAGGAAATGGATTTACATTATTCTCGTATGCTGATAATACCCTGCTCACTCCTCAGCCTACCCCAATCGTTTCCCCGGGGCGGTTTTTCTGCTGATAGGCATGAAGAGTGCACGTGTTACGGATACTGATTATTCTAATTTTTAACCGATTTCTAAAATTAAAGGATTTTTTTTCGAGATATTTTTTTAATTTAAGTGTGTCGCGCGTGTTATTCTCGACGTGATCTTATGAAGAACATCGCAGATAGAAATTCAAACTCCTCTGTGTACCCGGGGATTGAGGGGGGCGTGGAGAGGGGGGGGGGTGTTCAGGGGATCAGGCCGGAATAAATCAAATCAACCGTAATGCAATCGGATATCTCTGTTTTTTTTATTAGCCATTAATGCCCCACTGCTGGCCTACTCTTATCCCACCTCTCTCTGTCCAGAGCTGCCAAGGAACAATCTTTATAAAAGGAGTCCAGCTCATCCTGCCATCTACATCTAGGCCTGCCACGATGTCGTCTGCCATTAGGCGGGACCCATTGGGTCCTAACTTTGAAAAAAGAAAAGCTTTTCTTTGCCGTCTCGCTATCGAGTGAAAAATAGAAAAAAAAAACAGTCTACAAAGAAAATCATGATGATCTAGGTATAAATTTTGGTTTTCATAATTTCATTTAGACATTAGTTTCATCCTACGGACTCATTAAAACTATAATAAATTATGTAATTTTACGTGAAATTAACATTTATGTAATTTATTATGCTTAATTTTTAATAGCGATAAGACTGATATTTACTGCTTATTAAATGTGTGTTACTTTCCACACTTTATTTTCCATTTAACAGTTTTATTTTCGTAGGTCGTGAGGTCGAACTCAGACAGGAGCTTTTTTTTTTTTTTTGTTGGCCTATCCTGTCCCTCTGCTGGGCAAAAGCCTCCCCCAAATCCTTCCAGGAACACTTTTTCCACGCCACCTTGATAGGCGCTTTACTTTGTGTAAATTATTTTATCACGACGGCTCTCAAAACGGTGAAGGAAAGCATCGTTAAGGAAAGTGCCATGTCTTAGAACCAATAATTCGAAGACATGTGAAAACTACCAACCCGCAGTGGGCCTGCGTGCAGGATTACGGTCCATTCCCACTGACCGAGAGCAGGCCTGTGGCCCAGCAGTGGGAACATCATAGGCTGATTATGCAGTTTTATTTTATATATTTTTAAACGCAAGCTCCAATAAAACAATACTTCTCATAGTCAATGTTATGAAAATGTAAACACCTGCAACATATTCTATTTTTCTCTATGGCAATGGTGCCGATATCGACAATTCTGCCAATGTCAGATGTGATGTGAGAAAACGTGGGGGACAAAAAAAATATATTAAAAAAAAGAAGTAAAATACTACATCCAATAGTAAACAGTTGAATTTAATGTGAAACTTGTGGACGAGTATTAGTAGGTACAGTGTTACCTTAAAGCACACTGTGGCGAGAATCCCACCGTAATTGTGCGTAACACACTTTCAATCCCACTGAATCATTTTATGAAGCAACGAATTAGCAATATCCTTCGATATTGCTAATTCATTGCTTCATATCGTCGCTAATCTAAGTAAGTGACGTAACTGATTCCAAGCGTATTTTACAGTACAGATTGCAATCGTGTTAATATTGTTTATTGTATTAGATACGTCACTTCGTGAGGTCTTTGTTTTTATTTTGTTCGGAATACATGATCAGATATCAGATTCGACTTGGAAAATGTATCAAATTACTATAATTGGATCGGCTTAGGCCAAAATGTCAGATACGTCAGTTAGTTAGATTAGCGACAATAATATTATGTTCGAAAAATGTCTATGCTCAACAATATAAATAACGCAATGAATGTTGTTGAACTGTCAAAATGAAAGCCATTTCTACTGTGTGACAGACGCCAGCTCACATCAAGCTACTACAATCTGTCAAATTTCTTTAATAGATTTTCAACTTAATTGCTACAGCATAAGGTTCAAAGTTGATTGGTAAAATTTGACATTTTCGCGTAGCTTGATGTGCTGGCGTCTGTACAATTGTTGTAATTCTACTACTAAATCCTATGATTTTTATTTTTCAAATTCCCAATGTGGTTCCTTCAGTTAACACGCACAGTTTGCGTGGATGAGACGCGTTTCCCCTAACCCTTTCTTATTTTTTTGAGCATTATGTTCTTTATTGCGTCATGTTCACCGCAAATAAACTTATTTTCTTTCTATAAGATTTTGTTGCGTTTTCCACCATCATTAGAGAATTTATTCCGGAAGATTTATGTTTATAATAACTACGTTAATATTGACATAGATATAGCAAAGACATATCAATGTTTCGACATGCCACCATTGCACCCGTGCGAAGCAGGGGCGGGTTGCTAGTTAATATATAACATGACGCCATCCATTATACAGTTTGTCAACAAAAATGTGAAGCTGAAAACTCAATATTTGCACTAATATTATTGACTGTTAATTTACTGATGCATGCCTTTATTTACCTACGTATAATATTTCTATAACTCTGTACGCAGCGAGATATTTTCAGTTTCCTTTCCAAAAACTGAATGGAATTGATATATTATTGATGTTAAAATCATGAATATAGTGGCCAGGTGGATTTTGTTTCAATTAATGTTTCATTTTATTTTTAACACGAATATCATACATTTTTACTTTTGACTAATTAATATAAAGTTTTACATACTTAATATATATTTTTTATTTATTTATTTTACCATTTATGTACACACATAAATATAAACAGACAAGAAAAACAGAACAGAAAAATAGGTACAAAGGTGATGCTTATTTCATAAGAAATCTCTTCCAGCATACCTGCGATAGGACAATAAATAGAGAGATGTAGACAAAAAAACAAAACACAAAAAAACAAAAAGAAACTACTTTTTTTGTCAGTTGCTAGGTTTTAAAATTGCACAGCCGAACTGTAAGACGTGAATTTTATTCCACGCATAAAAGATATCTATAAAGAGACTTTGGTAAAATCAGCCCTAAGTTAGCTAATATTTTTCATTAGTTTTCGACCATATGAGCAAAATTCCAACTATATTAGGGTCGGCTTCCACTTCCAGTTCTGACCTATATCAATACAGACCACAAAATATAGGTTGGTCATATTCAGAGAACTCAAATAGCAAGTCTATTTAACTTGTTGGAGGCGATCCTATATGTGAGTACATTCGCCAAACTAGCTAGATTGCTTGAATTTGAATTCATGGCTGAATTGCTTGTCCACTCGTAGGGGTAATTGTGGGGTAGCTGGAAATTTGATTCTTAGTCATCTGCCTGGCGTTTGATGTACTATGAGTATGCTGGGGTCTGGGGTCAACTTCTATGGATATGTCATGGTCATGCCATTAATTTATCCCCGTCATCTTAGCGTGTCGACCACAACCAGTTCCTGTAACGTACAGAAAACAGGACACGCAGGATACAATTTAAAGTGTCCCATCGTTTGTGTCCGTGGAGTTTCTTGCCCGTTCTTCTCCATAAGTACTACGCTTTGGAATGGGCAACTAGCTTCATCTTTCTGACTGACCGACCCCTTGATAATTCAAAAGTGCCTGTAATCGGTTTATTTAAATAAATGTTTTGAGTTTGATTTTATGAATCTCCATCTGGACAGGTTGCTTTGATCAAACTGAGTCCGGAGTCACTCTCCAGATAACTCTAAATAAATGGACAATTATGCCAAAACGATGGATTGAATTGCCATTTCAAATCTACCAGTGGTTTCTGTGCAATCTGCCAAATTACTAGGTACTGCGATTGGCTAATATTTTCACCACGGCATAAACTACTCTTATTAGGCACATGGTTTTTGAGGATACAAGGGAAGAATAATGCCATAAGCATATATAAAGTCTATTTAAACTTGTATCAAATTAATATTATTTCAAGCTAAACAAATATCAACTTTATTTTGTCGGTTTTTGGCAAATCTTTTCATTTCGTTTCTTTTTTTCTTCCTAATTTGGATTACTTATATACAATAATTGAGTCAAATCAAAGATCCCAACACAACTTCATCGTCCGACATCTTGACTACGAATGACAACGAATCTGGAGCACGGGCGAGCAAAGAGTTCGAAACGAGCATGTTACACGGATTTTAGAACACGGTGTAACGTAACATGCTCGCTGCGAATGGTACGTTACGGCCCGTAACACCAGTCAGTACCCATCTCTACGTACTCCTTTTGCCTCGGTTACGTTACTATTAATATTTAAAATAGGGGTTTTTTTTATTTAGTTGCATGAAGTTACTAAAAAGTACAGACGCCAGCACATCAAGCTACTACAATCTATCAAATTTCTTTAATCGATTTTTAACTTTAACGCTTAAGAATAAGGTTCAAAGTAGATTGGGAAAATTTGACAGTTTCGGGTAGCTTGATGTGCTGGCGTCTGAACACAGGCGAACTTTATGCCACTTGTAGTAAGTCGCCTCTCGTGGAGGCTTTTTGACTGCAAATTAATTTTGGCATAATTAAATCATAATTTGACAACGTAGGTAAAAAGCACTAAGTGGTTCCCCGACGAAAGATCATGACGAAAATTTAGAACACTCGTCATCCCCGAACTGAGTAGGTACTTAATTAAAGCGTTCTCCCATCTGAAATGTACTCCGATGTGCAAAACTAAATTTTCACAGACTTCACTGAACGTGAATGCATAAACCCCTGTCTAAAGTAACTCGAGCATAACTAACCATAAACTACAGCGAAATCCTCCGTTTCCGAGCAAAGACAAATAAGTTCTTAAAATTACTTTTTTTTCTCTTTTCAATTCTATAAAGTCTGTGGCCACGATGCTTCATCTGAAGAATCTTAATTAAAAACCAGAAACAATAGAGTTGCCAACGTGAAAATGGCTGGTTTGTGCATCGCATGAATATTATGCAGTCTGTGGTTAGCTTCCGGATTTTTTTTTGTCTATGGATGTTTACGCTATTGTGATGTCTTATTATGTACGGGGGTCCCTTGGCTTTTGTAGATAAAAATGAGAAAGTCCCAACCATGGAAACAAGTAGGTATTGCGGTACAGATCTACCGTGAATAACCTTATCTTTAAAATTTTCTAAGCAACTTTTGTTATAAATCTTGTTGCGGATTGCGATAAGCTGAATATAAAACTCTAAAGGATAACTCGGCTCAAAAAGTCTAATCTTGCCTTGAATTTCTTACGATACGAACCACATTTTGATATCAAAAAAGATTTTGATTAAAGAAAACGTAATCCTATAAAAAATTGTACGAAATAATTCTTAGACAGTACTTACCAATTTCTTCGAAGATATTTTGAAGTTTAGATAAAATACTCTGCAGGTACCTATCTAAGCTACCAGCTGCCACGGTATTATTGATCTCCCTCTTTCCTAAGCTCAACAACTTGCAACTTAATGCGTGAAAAGAGGTAGAAAATTAGGCAGGCGTTCTTCGTAACATGGCTTGCATGGAAACAGGTAGTACCAAAAGTTTTTTGAAACGCCGCGTCTTTTTAGAAGTGTAGTGACGGCTTTATTCGCCCGGACGAAGAGAGAAGAAGGATTCGCTCGCGTGTAGTTAGGAAATTATCTTACAAGAAAGTACTAAATACCCCAACTGAGGTTATGGTCTAGCTGTGTGCATCATCATCGAAATCCGTTCAAAGCTGTTATGGCTTGAAAAGGTACTCGTAACAGATAGGTATATAGACAAACAAAGTTATTTTGGGGGCGTGTTAGAGTATACTAAAAACAAATAGATCCTACTTCAACACTATCGTCTTTCTTATTCTAAAGGTGCTCCCTCACTTGGAGAATTCGCCTGTAATGTAACTTTGCAGAGTCGAGCATTAAGCTTGGAGGAGAACCGAACATTACATTGCGCAACTTGATGATACAATGATTGATTCTTTGTAAATTATCCAAACCGTCTATGTATTCGTCCTATTATGTATTCAAACCGTCGTTTCGTCGGTTTTAAAATAATTCATGGCACCAATATTCTGTTTTTTTATTTCGTAAATAACAATGTCGAATTAATGTTGCCGCGCAGCACATTATGGAATCAACTAAATGCTCAAAATCGAATCTAATGTTACATTACAGGCGAATGCTCGTCAGTCAGGGAGGCGGTATTGTTAAAGTAATGCTCAAAATCGAATCAGAAATGTTACATTACAGGCGAACGCTCCCGGTGAGGGAGCAGCTTAATTCAAACATTATTATAATAAATATTATTTTTTTCTGTTCGAGCCCGCCCTTACCACTTGACTGAATTCCTCACTTTCTCATAGTGACTGTACTACCCTTTTAGCCTAAGCCATCATCATCTGCCTATCCTTTTCCTGTGTTGGGGTCGGCTTCCAGTCTAACCGGATGCAGCTGAATACCAGTATTTTACATGGAGCGACTGCCTATTAAGTCCTCCCAACCCGCACTGGGCCCACGTGTTGGATTACGGCCCAATCCCTCTCACCGAGAGGAGGCCTGCGTCCCAACAGTGGGAACATTATAGGCTGATTATGATTTTTTTTATATGGAAGTTTCGGACCACGTAGTATTGGCTACCATCGCTCAACTTTCAACCCACATCCATGGGGACAAGTTTGAAAACTCAGTGCCATCACTCGTGAAAGGTCCTTTATTGCAACCGAGATGACGTGTTCATATTTAATTGAATTTACATTAACAAAAATCCTCTCCGGAAACGGTATTAATGAATGAATGCCATCATGACCTCCGGCCTACTCTCACATCGCTACATTTTTAAACCGAATCTCACCACGCTTTTAATTTTATATTGGCACCAGAATTCTATCATAAAAGTACAATGCTACGGTCGCAATTTCAGTAAGCTTCAGTTTTCCTTAGTGCATGCCAAAAACCATTTAAGAAAACGCAGACATTTAGGCTTATTGTAGTTTTAAAGTACTGTCCAGTCTAGACAATTTGTTTTTTTTCTAATAAAATTTTATTGCTGTATTAAGATCCGCCCTGTTAAGTTTGGTTTAACTATTTGGACTGAGATCAAAAGTTGACTGCTTAGGTCATGGATACCCGCTAGCTTGGATCAGATGGGAAGTGAATTCCATTTTGTTTTTGTCAACTCTCAGATAATTAAATATGTTATGTCGTAGGTATGTGGGAAAATGGGAGAGGCTCATAGCCCAACGCTTGCCGCGGTCGGTTCGTGTATGGGTGAGATATATACATTATACACTTCCGTGTCTCGGAAAGCATGTTAAGCCGTTAATCCTGACAGTCATTCGTAGATCTTTAACAGTCGTTACGGGTAGTCAGAAGCCCAAAAGTCTGACAAATAGTCTTACCAAAGGCCATCGCGTTACCCAGTAAGTGGATTATCGAGTTTAGGTAGGCAGTTGCTCCATATAACATACTGATATTCAGGTGCATCCGGTTAGACTGGAAGCCGACCCGAACATAGTATGGAAAAGACTAGGCAGATTGAGGTGTAAGGGAAAAACAGTTAATTACTATTCGAGATTTGATTAATCATTGCGCTTTTTGTACTGCAGTGTGAATTAGTAGCGACAATAAAATAACCGTTGGACGCAATTGTAATAGATCAAAGCGCAATTTTTTACATTTGCATATATGAAGTTATTTTTGTAGTTGTATTTTTTATAACATTCATTACTTTTTATTGACATTTTTATTTTGATTGATTTACGTGACATAAGGCTGGGTTTCCGCCAGAAATGAGATGCGCAGCGAGGGATGTGCGTAAAACTAACCAATAACAACACTAGCTTAGCTCAAGCTATGAAAATGAAGCGATGTTATTCGTTGGTTTCACACACATCCCTCGCTACGCAACTTCGCTCATTTCTAGTGGAAAAGCAGCCTAACTCATGATATATTTGATGACGGGTTCCCTCTATCTCGCAGAATCTTGATGCTCCGAAATTTATTTGGCATAACACACTTGGCAATTTCTTCTCAGGAATCAATCAGCGAAGAAATGCCAGCACCATCTAGTTTTTATAATATTGACGTGTAAAAAATTCTTTAAAGATCTACATACAGAAAAAAAACAGTGGCACTCCGGGAGTGCCGACAGAAGTGAAAACTTGAACAATCACGTGTGGATTTTTTGAATCGTCATAATAATATAACACAAACAGAATACTTTGCCACCACTCACTGAATTGGAAATACATTAAAACCAAGTGCATCACGAGGACAGCCGAACACATCCGAATGTAGCGCGGTGTCGGTAACAGTGTCGCGAGTTCAATGGTTTTTTCCCGTTTCAAAAATGCCCAACGCGCCTAAAGAAGTTTTGACTTAAAAATACTTAATTTCATTCAAAAGCGAGATATTTTTGACGGAGTGTAATTTAAGCTGGATATACTCCTATAATTAACCAAACGAATCCCAATCCCTCTGAAGCAAACGTACAAACGGCGCACTTAATTCTGAAATCCCATTACTGTTAACATACATTTGGAAATTCAGCGACGCGTAGGTAGGTACTTATCAGTGGACGTGACTGCACAAAAGTACCATTTTCTGAATAAATAATATTTTTATAAGCCCGCTATGTAGGTACAGACGCCAGCACATCAACCTACCCGAAACTGTCAAATTTTCCCAATCAATTTTGAACCTTATGCTTTAGCAATAAAGTTGAAAATTTATTAAAGAAATTTGACAGATGCAAATCTGTACCAAAGAGCTTTGATAGAGCGAACATCTGCGTCCATAAATTTGATATTATATTTTCCAATACATCATTATTTTCTCGCTTTTCTAAGTGACTGTATACCTATTTTCAATTGAAAGCTTGCTCAGTACCTAGGTCGTTAAAATGTCTTGCTTCTAGAATTCCAGATGCTTTATTTGATTATATAAACGATCTCGTTCGATGTATCTAAATTGCAGACATTTTCATCACGACTGCGTCGCTGATCCAGTGGTGGCAAGTGTTGCTGCTAAGCATGAGGTTCGATTCCCAGGTCGAGCACGGTGGTATTGGATTTTTGTATAAGAAATTTCTCAGTAGCAGCCCGGAAATTGGATTTGTGTCCGGTTGAATGCAGTATGCTCGCCTCCTAAACAGAACTGACAAAATGTAGTAGGTACTTACAGCAGAGGCAGAGGGCGGCAGAGGACCAGAGGTGCACCCACAGATATAGAACTATATCGACCTTTTTTTTATTGTGAATGGGCCCGCTCTTGACATCGATCACGCCTGATGGAAAGTGATGGATGAGGTATATGATGGAACGAGCGTGCCCAGAAGATGTCTAAGGCACTGGAACTCCCATGCATCGACGAAACACAGCAGGCTGCTTGACACCGGACTCCGGTGGGAGGGTGGTCGCAAACCAGGCGGGCATTAGCCCTACCACCGCAAGGGAAGAATTGGCCAGTCAAATAAGGTGTTGGGTGAGACTAGTTTTTATGATAAAATAACATGGTATTCCCAAACAGGGTAAGCAGGTGGAGCCTACTGATAGAACCGGGTAAAAATCCAGGCTCTGAGCTGCTTCTAAGATTTTCTAAATACAAACTCCATAGACCCCACTAAAGACCAAGTTGTCTATGAGGCAGTCAATACCAATATTATTATTGTTATACTACAGACTTATAAACTCACCCCTTCTTCCCGTGGGGTTAGGCAGAAACTACAGAAAACCACATGTAACAATCCTTACATACTCTTTACTAACCAATAATTTATTATATTGTAGGTAACATAGCAGCTTTTGCAACCTGCGAAACTCTAAATATCTTGAGAATTGAATTTCGGGACCTTTCACCTTATGTAATGCTAAAGTACAGCTAAGTTCTCAACTTCAACTTCTCATTTCAGAAATCGTGTTAGTAATTATGAAATGGGACTCGAAAAGTAAAATTTTAAAATAATTTCAATATCCCTATTTTTTTTTAACTAGAAAATCCTTCTGTGTAAAGCCATCATAAAAAGGCTACGAAGATCATCCAAAGGAAACAGATGTAATATTAAAGGCAGAATATATAAAAAAATATGCCTTTTGCATTGCCATGAGCAACGGTAGTCTGCCATTCTATATAGTTCACAAAGTATAAGATATATCCTCCCACATTTTCAATAATGTAATGATATCTTTTAAAAGCCCAGCATTATGCCGATATCGTTCAAATATCTGGTGAATGCGTTATCTTCTTTTTTTTTTGTTACCCTAAATGTTTGTATATATTAATATTATTTTTGGAACCATTTTCGTAAACTCTTTAAAGGTCAGACGGTAGGGTTACATGATCGGTGGAGTAGCTAAGTGTGTACAGTCAACAAAAGAGATAAGTATCCGATCCTGTGATCGTCGGGTATAGTTGAAGTTTAGTAAGAAACCGATTGATGTTCTCGAATAAAATAAAATTAATAGAAAACAAACAGCTCATATGTCAAATTAAATTTCAGTCGACAACATCCATCGGTTTCTTACTAAACTTCAACAATATCCGACGATCTTGCATACTTATATCTTTTGTTGACTGTACCTTTTCGTGTGAAGACTTACTAAAGTTTGTTCAAAAGATGCCAAACAAAAGCGGCTTACAAACACTTCCCACATAAGTCTCGAGAAATCTCTAATAATACAATGTTTCGCTTAGACCTTTTTAGGGTGTTTATTTTTAAAACGTAGATCTCACGATTACACAGAAATATATTAGGTATATATTATACGTGCAATGGAGCGCTGTATTCTAGGCGTCAAATTGACAGACCGTATTCGCAACACCACACTGCGCTCCAAAACACAGAATACTTACGTTGCTCAAAAAGCCGCTAAGCTGAAGTGGGACTGGGCTGGCCACGTCTGCCGTATGCCAAATAAGCTGTGGTCCAAAATAACTACCACGTGGAGCCCTGACACAGGTAGAAGGCGTCGCGGCAGATCCCGTAGTAGATGGCGGGACGAGCTGGACAAAACAAACGACCAGTGGCCCATTTTAGCCCTGGATCGAAAGAGCTGGAAGTCATGGGGAGAGGCCTTTACACGGCAGTAGGATGATGCAGGCTAACAGTAACAGAAATCCGTAAATTTTTACTACCGTCTACCTAAGTATTTTATAAAACTAACTAGTGGTAACGAATGCGACTTACGTGCTGTAGATCGTAGTTTTAAACCCAGACAGGCGCTTTACTTTGTGTAAATTAGTTCATCACCATTGATCTCAAAACGGTGAAGGAAAACATGTCCCGCTATATCCCAGAACCAAACATTCGAAGTCATGTGACATTTACCAAACCGCACTGGGCACGCGTAATGGATTACGGCCAACTCTGTCTCACCGAGAGGAGGCCTGTGTCCCAGCAGTGGGAACGTTATAGGCTGATTATGCTATCACACAACATTTTATATGAAATTATATTTTCTGTAAAATGGCATACTCAGGCAGAAAAAGTTACACTTTTTAGAGCGTCATTTCTATCACTCATAATGCTCAATTTGCCATATTTACGAATTTTCGAAAATTTATTATTTCCGATCTAATTAAATTAACTATACAGAGTAGCGATTACGTTATCAAATTAAACAGAGGCTCAGGGGAGACCCCTTTACAGTCTCCCCAGGGATGTGCCCTAACAGGCGTTGCACTGAGGGGGTACCGGATTGGTCTATTAAGAGGTAACGGGAGCTCCAAGTGCTGATGGTGATCACCGGGGTGGTTTTAGTGAGGTAAGAATCCCACACTACCTGGCCTTTTTCCCCAAAGTCCAGATGCCTTATGAAGGCTTTCCCGAAAAAAAAAAGGTACTGTATCAGTCTGTATAATAAAATAAGCATTTTAATAAAAATAGAAAATCGAGTTTTTCAAACAAAACAAATAGCTTAAAAATTGTCACGAAATAATAAAAAGGCACTAGACACGCGCGGGGCGATGGTATCAACAATTCAACACAAACTGTATGGTATTGTTACAAAATAATCACAAATTAAGTTTAATATTGTTAAATACTCAAATGAAAAAAGGTCCCACGGCTAGAATGTTAATTGTTATTAAATATTTTAATTGTGTTTGTTTAAAATACGTTATGTAGAATACATGGTTTCAATTAATGTGATAACCTAACCGCCTCACTATATAGCTATATATAAATCTCAACCAATATTCATAATTACAGGACCCTTAGCATCAAACATACACCTTGATAGCTTGACATGGATTTAAACCACAGAGTATAATAACCATTCATGAATCCCTTAGTCACAGATACACATATCTACCTGTAACACCTCAATTTAACTGACTTATTTATATACGAGTCCTTGAGGCAACAGGTGTTAATTTGATTAATATAAACCACACTACCTCCAAATATTAAGGATAAGTGTTTTGCAATCAACATTGATCACAACGTTGATCACAGTTCTAACCTAACCTAAAATTTAGTCGGGGCGCCATGGCTTAGTTACTGCGATCAATTCGGCTCGCGCGTGATTGGTTACAGACTTCCAACCTAAACTATAATTGAATAATTATCATTCAGGCCGTTAGTTGAACGGCCGCCGCACCGTTCAGTTAAAAGGCTAGGCGGTTAACTAAACGGCTAATTAAACCAGTTGGCTGCGACACATATACACGAGCGACACGCATCGACGACAGAGGCAACTGCGTGTATTTGAGTACGTTGTAGCTGACATACGTCGCTCGTGTGTATATATGTTACGGCTAATAACCGAAGTGCGGCTACACCTAGGTTTAGCCGGGTACAACTAGGTGCATCCTACGTCGACGAAGCCCCGCTTCGCGGGGCTCCTATTTCTGTGTAAAGGGTTTAAAGTAACCTAACCAAACCTAACCTCGGGGTGCCCTTCGCTCGCTCTTGCATCCTACGTCGCCTATCGATCGACCGCAACCATGCAACCGATGTCACCAGAAGGACACATGAACCGCATGTGGCCGGCTACACCTAGTTGTACCCGGCTAAACCTAGGTGTAGCCGCACTACGGCCGGCTAAACCTAGGTGTAGCCACACTTCGGTTATTAGCCGTGACATATACACTTATATTTTAGGTTTAGGCACGGTCGTCAGTGTTGTATGGATCACTATGCAAGCTTGTTGTCGGACACGTTTTTTCTACGGCGCGGTTTATACGCCGTACCGTAAAGAAACCGTGCCGGGTTTAAAGGGCCTAAGGCCCATCGTCTGAAATATTTATATATCTGATAACTATTATGACTTGGCCTATTACCCGATTCTGGCATGTCGTCGACACGGGACAACCTGTATAAATGGTTACTTTTCAGGTGTTTGGTTATCAATATCTGGAATATTGCGAAAATGTCTTATTATTTATTATAAGTTTCTTACTAAATTTACTATCTTACTAAAGTAAACTATTTATTGACGTAATATTCTAGATGTTACTAAGGCTTCACTGTGCAAGAAATAGCTCTGAATTTCCTTCAGGAAAATTCTCGCTTGAGATTTTTTTCTACCTTTTCGGAGAAGAGGCGAGATCTAATTATGTACTTATTAATTAGACTTCTAGAGGAAAATACCTACATTTTTGTATGCAAAAAGTTAAAATATCATTGCAGTAGCAAATATTTATCTACACAGTCTTTCTTAGGTTTTTTGCTTACTTATCAGTTATCTTCACATTAATATTACAAAGGCGAAAGTTTGTGCGTGTGTTTGTATGTTTGTTTGTTACTTCTTCACGCACAAACGGCTGAACCAATTTTGATAGAATCTGGTATGGAGGTAGCTGACACCCTGGATGAACACATAGGCTACTTTTTATCCCGATATTCTCACGGGATTGACTCTTATGCGGATGAAACCGCGGAGCGTTGCTAGTAGCTTATATAACAGTGTTTGCTTACATATCAGAGGGGCGATTCCCGTATTATTAATAAAGTCGCATGTCAAAATACCTCGTGTACCTAAATTTTTGAGAAGATATTGGAATTTATTGTCGCTGAGATGAGATTGGGGCTGGATTTTGAATGTTTTTAACCCTTCGCCGTATGAACGTACAGACACCAAGCTATCCGAAACTATAAAATTTTCCCAATCAACTTTGAACATTATGCTTTAGCGATAAAGTTGAAAATCTATTACAGAAATTTGACAGATTGTAGTAGCTTATTGTGCTGGCGTCTGTACCACGCGAGGCACTTTCTGACTTTTTAATTGTTTATGTATTTTACGGTATTCTACCAGTTAAATACTGAAATTGGGTGTCAGGCTCAGAGATTTTAGGGTTCTATGCTTTCCAAGCTCTGGGCCATACAGACTGTATCCGTCTGCTTGCATACATTTTGTACAAACTGTTTCCCAAAACATCCGATTGTGCAAGGTTTTACTTACACGAAAGAAGTAAAAAAGGGAATCAGTCATGCCCTTTTTTGCTGTGTTAGTGAAAACGGGCATCACTCTTCGTGTAATCGACACCTAAATGAAAGCGTAAATAACAGTGCGTTGATAGATTTTCAACTATTCGCGCTGAACCGTGCGTTGAAAATCCAACAGCGAGCTTTTATTTATGGCCGAATCCTATAATTTACCCACCATTATTGGTTAATATGAAGACTCTTGTATCTTTACCAATAATGAAGCAAATACCTCATAGCTTTGCATAGACCCTCAGATATGGAAGTAACTATCACAGGTAAAATTAGCTTACGATTTTATATGCCCAGTTTGGAAACAAAAATGCTCCCGTTAGTAAGCAAAACGATTCGTTTTTGTTTATAAGAACCGAGCATTTGGCGTTGCTTAGATTTAGTTAAAACGAGCATGAGTCCCTAGAGTCCAACTGTTCCAAGGTCGAACTATTCTTAATAAATGCAAAACTAGGTACCATGAATAAATTCCCAGAACGGTTTCGAAAACAGTAAATTGATTTTGCAATTAATTTACCGAAACGCGGGTATTTGGTTTTAAATAACAGACTAATGCTTTAGAAATAGAACTTCAGTTAAGTTTGTAAGCGGTTGTCCCGTGAAAATGAGTCTAATGCAGTACACCAAAACTTGGAAAACAATCAAAAAAACTTACAAAAAAAAAACTTGTATATAACTTATAACTTCGTTATAAAAATATTTAAATGAGGACGATATTCTCATCTTCTCTCTAAATCTTATTAAAAACTACCAACTTTCGGAAAATAAATCACGCAATTCCCTGATTAGCACGAGAAAAGCGTAATTTAGATAAAAAAATAAATAAAAAAAAGTGTAAATCCTAATCTAGTCAAAGAAACTGGCGAAGGCAAAAACAAAACTTGCTTTTATCGAATCCAAAATGTCGGAATGCAATGCCCGTCGTCGATTCTATAGTAAATTTCATTGCGACTGGAATAGCTTACAAATTGAAAGCAACCCTTTAATTTTATTCAAGCCAGATATTTTTATAAGTGACCAACGGTGCAATTTATTTATTTATTAAAACTTTATGCACAAGTAAAAACTGTACAAAGGCGGACTTAATTTCATATCATACAATGCCTTCCATTTTGACAGTTCAACAACATTCATTGCGTCATTTACGATGTCGAGCAGACGATTTTTTTCAAGCAAATAAATCAAGGGATTAGCAATGTCCTTGAAAATTATTCAAATTGTGATTGAAGTGTGTTACGAAATTAGGATGCGACACCCCAATAAATTGCGTAAAGCACTTTCAATCACAATCCGAAGGATTTTGAACGAAATTGCTAGTATATCGTTACGTGTATGGCTACCATAAGGGTGGTGCTGCAATCGCTTCCTATGAAAATTGCGGGCACTGTAATATTATCTATACAGTATTGTGACTCGGCCCTGTTCTAGATATAATTACCTACAGCCGCGCGGTACGTAAACACGCGATAGGGCTGCCCGCCTACAGTATTTTAATTTCATCAACCTACTTGAGTTTCTTTCTAGTTTTGTGATTGTTTAAGTAAATATTATATTTTTTATTTAAAAAAAATTTAATTCATTGTGAATGAAATAGGAAGAGAATTCAAACAACCAAAAACAGCACAATATAGTCTATAATTGCTCTTTGCCATATTAAGTAAGTACTTGTACTTATTTCAATTAATATTTGTCACAAATCGCACGCTTACTGCTTATAAAACCATCACACCGTCCGGCGTCCGTTCGTCACTGCGGAGCATTCGATACTGTTTGTACTCGTAAACCGAGTGTAAACCGAACTCAAAGCGCGTAAGTATGACTCGCGTTCCGACCGTTTGTATGAAGATAGAATACTGTATATCGAAGTACAGCATGCCGGAGTAGATTACGTCGAAATTGACTCGTGTCGGACTACCATTGTTGTCGAAGAAGTATGTCGTCGAAGTCACATCGTTTCCTAGTTAAGTCATGTCGAGGAAACGCTTTGTCGGAGTAAAGTAGTGTCGGACTTAAGGTATTTCGAACTAAATTATTGTCGAAATGAAGACATGTCGGAGTTCCATAGTGTAGAAATAAAATTTTGTCGTATTACAGATTGTCGAAATTCAGTTGGTAAGTCAGATAAATTATTACCGTGTTGCGGGTGACAGACCTCCATTGTTTTTATTTGCGACACCACCCGCTGCTTTATTCCAAGAAAACGATCTGAGAAAACTTAAGGTAAGCGATCTAAGGTCGTCAACATGTCAAAAGCAAGCGTTATGATCAACACCCATCCCGTTCCCACTTTCAAGAGAAGAATCCCCTGTAGCAATTTGTTCTTTTATTTGTATACCAGATTAAGCAATCATCCGGACTCTCGAATGTCCGTTAATATTCAATTTGCGATATTGACCACAAAGGACAAAGAAAACAATGGTAATAAATATTACGGTAGCGTCCGAAGCGACTCGGACGGAGTGAACGGATCGCCGGACCGAACAGGCAAATGAAACGTGAAATTATCTGGGATTTCTGGGACTACTGTTTCACTGTATGTTGCCATTTAAAGTAACTGAAGTATTTTTGTTTTCAGCAGGACTTTATTTTCTTTGTCTAGGAGGGGTTTTGAAATCTATTAATAAATATGAAATGCTGTTCGTTAGTAAGCGCATCACCTGAGAACGGCTGGACAGATTTGTGTTTCTTTTTTATGGTCGGACGTCGGATCGTCGGACTAGATAAAATTGTTTGCGAAAGAAAAATTTGGAAAATTTGCCCGGAAAATTGAAAAATTTCGGGAAAATCGGAAAGTGCAAATGAAAATGAAGTAAGTGAAAATCTACGGGATTTTTGTAGGAATTATTGAAACATGGACTGGTTAACGTCAGACGCATCAGCTAGTTAAAAATAAAGTTGGAAAGCAGTGGAACAAGTAGACAAAAATGTGGCAGAGGAGGATTTATAAATGTACTATGAGTTAGAAATTAGTTCATTATTATTTTGGATGGCGGTTGTTCAAAGTATGTACAGACGCCAGCACATCAAGTTACTACAATCTGTCAAATTTCTTTAAAAGATTTTCAACTAATCGCTAAAGCATAAGGTTCCAAGTTGATTGGGAGAATTTGACAGCTCCGGGTAGCTTGATGTGCTGGCGTCTGTACCTAAACAGTCACTACAATACAATACAGACAATAGCAGCCGAGATCAAAGGACATTCCGGTCTAACTGGACATCAGTAATGATTATATGCATTGGCTGCACCGAAACCATTTACAAAGGTATTGTAACTGATTAAATTGAGTGATGATGCTGGCTTTTGATAAAACAGCTCTTGTGTTAAATGTAACGTTTGTCATATCAATCATTGGCATTACCAATGATTAGGTAGACAATGTGGTAAGTATCAGAATGGAGTATTACAAATTACATTTTAAAAACATTTTCCATGAAATAATTTCTCCACAGCGATTGAAATTGGACAATTTCAATACTTTGTTCCTAAGAAGACTCAACTACTATACGCTACAAGATCTTTACTACCAATAGGTACATTTACTCCCAACACTTATTATTTAACGAAAATGTGAGCCAATGACGATTACTGACCCATCCCCAAGCAATCAAAATACCATTCCAAAAACAAGAAAAAAAAAACAAATTAAATAAAAAATAAATAAAACCCAGCAAAACAAATGACCAACGGAATAATGACGTCATTTCCCGCCTTTATTTACGGATCCATAAAGTAAAAAGGGACGGACAATGAACCCTGGATCGTCGGTCAGTCATACCGAAGATGTCTGAAGATGACATGTAAAGGAATTCCGCATTTTCTTCCTAAAATGAAAATATTGGTATGATAAATAAATGGACGTCAGTATACAGGCTGTTTGCGAAAACAAGACAAACAATTTTGGTGCCCGATTTTTTGCCTAAAAAGACTGAAGAGAAACAATGTGTACCCATTTTTCTTTATAAAAAGTAAGAGTGAAAATAGGCAGAAAATCCAATTTACAAAATACATAATTTCAATTCCAGATGATTACATTTCGCTACACCACTCCCGAGTGTATATATTATATTATACAGTTTATTTAACTGTACCACGCTCCAGCTGTCAGGCAATTCATCTAAATACAGACATAACACACATTACAATATCACTTGCTAAATGGAAAAAACAGACGTACGAAACGACTCAAATACTTTCGAATTCATTACACCTGAACCCAGCATAGACGTTGCTAGTCTAACGTATTACATTTTCAACAACTCAGAAAAAGAAATACAAATGAAATGAAATTGTTGAGCTCCTTAAGTTTTGAGTTGAGCAGCATGATTACTGACTTGATGCGTACACTGATTGGACAGGTCCACTCAATCTGTGTGGTTCTTTCCTCCAAAGATCATTTGAGCAAGTTTTTCTAACTGAACAGACAGCTGTGCTGCTGGGGAGTTTGTTGCGCCACTTCTTCGTCCTAGGTAAAGCATTAGGAAGTGATGAAGGGCGGGCGTCTCGGGGGACTGTCTTATGTAATTTTGACGTTCGAAAAGTGCTGATTCACAGCCTAATTTGAATAAATCTCATTTGATTTGAATAAACCATCCTTTTTCGCGGCAAAAAAAAACGTGTTTGTTATAAAAATAATTAGCCCCAAGCCCCACCAAAAAATAAACATCCTATACTTTGTTATTGTTGTTAACTCATAATCATTCAAGAGTAGGGCATAGACATGTTTACTCCATCCACCACTTGAGGGGATGCTCTCAGCGAAAACATGTCAAAAGGAAAACGGTAATGTATAGTGCAGATAATAAATAAGTAATGTAGTTGTCTAGTAGGTAAGCATATGTTTCACGCAGAAGCTTTTTACGTAATGAAAATACAGCTGTCAGTATATAAATGTGTACCTTTATAATCTAAAGGGAACGGAATATTATAAAAAATAATGGGGCTTGTGTTACAGCAGTAAGGTAAAGTATTTTTTTTCGCTTATTTTATGTCTAAACTACTTACGGTAACCTTTGGCTATAAGAGTAGGGGAAAACCACAGATACGATGGATGGACTGTGAAAGATGATGTGGGTAGAAAGGGGTGACTACCGCGATGAAGATTAATAGAGAAAGACATACTACGCCGACCACTAGCAAATCGGACTCGCGCACCGGGGGTTCTGTACCAAATTGTAGGTATGTAACTGTTTATCACGGGTTTCTTTTTTGTAATGTAACTACGCATTTACGGTTTTCGGATTTTTCCCTTTACTTTTGCTACATGACAATGCTTCTTGACAAATTTCATGATTCTAGGTCTACGGGAAGTACCCTATAGGTTTTGATTCCCTTTATCATCATCAGCCGCCTATTTATAGCAGTCCACTGCTAGACATACGCCTATCTTATTGCACGCCATTCCACTCGATTTTCGGCAAATCTCATCCAGCTGTGCGAAGATCGTCGCTCTACCAAGCCTTACTTAAAAACACGTCTGCGCCAACGGTCATCGGTTCTACGGCTTAAATGGCCGGCTCGTTGCCACTTCAGCTTGCTTATTCTGTGAGCTATGTCGACAAGTTTGGTTCTTTGCTGGATCACCTCGTTGCGGATTTAGCGCTAAAACAATTTTGTGACAATTTACATAATGTGTAAAGTACCAGTGTTAATCGACATTGTTTTATTTGATCATCTCAAAAGTTATCGACCTTCAAATGATGTACGCTTTTTAAATGAATGGATAAACAATTTCAAATAAATATAACATTCACTATTGTTTCCTTTGTTTTCAATGTAGATTTAAGTATATTCTATGTTACACTTGCTTATTATCTGGTTCATATATTGAGATTATTATTATGTTGACATTAAGTAATTATTTTATTTTAAATGTGTGTCTGTGGTTTCGACACCACTAACTTTATTATTATTTGTATACTCTCGAGTAAAATGTAGCAAACCTATCAACTTATTATAACATCCTATTGTAATAAAACCTACATTTACGAGTAAATTTGATTTGATTTGCCAAAAACAGCCATCCAATTTCTTCTCAAGTATAATACCTATAATGGGTGTAAGAAATTATATCAAAGGAAAGGGAGGGAAAGGGAAGTCTTTATAGACTTGTTTGTAATTTAATAATTTTAAGACTATAGAGTCTTAAGGTGAAGGCTTCTCGAAGATCAAAAGGCTCTGCGTTTACACCCTTCGTTCTACTGCAATTAAATATCAGCCGTATTGCAGGGGTACAAGTTATAATTTTGGATTCACACTTTGCCTGTTTGCAGGATTTAGAAGGGCCTAACCAGATGAAGAAAAGTGAATGGAATTGAAAAATGCTTGGGAAGCAAAACACAAAGGGGACGATAATGCTTTATATTTTGCAGTGGATGAAGAAAAGCTCCCAAAGCAATTTTATTGTTCGATCGTAATAAAATAGCATTTTCATCAAAAATGAGTAGCAATATCTATTGATCCGAAGTGTTAAAGGCAGCAGATAACTGCAGAGTAAATATTTTATAACGGTTATGAATAAATCCATACTAATATTATAAATGCTAAAGTGTGTCTGTCTGTCTGTTACCTCTTCACGCTTAAACCGCTAAACCGATTTACATGAAATTTGGTATAGAGATAGTTTGAGTCCCGGGAAAGGACATAGGATAGTTTTTATCCCGATATTCCCACGGGAAGCTTATGCGGATGAAACCGCGGGGCGCTGCTAGTTATAAAATATATTTAACTTTCGAATGGTGGGCAATGTTCGGCCAAAGAAACCAGGGCCGTCCAAAAGCGCGTTGGGTTGATGATATCGTCAAAGTCGCGGGAAAAATGATGAGGGACGCTTGGAACTTTGAAGTATGGCAGAAAAAAGGGGACGCCTATACCCAGAAGTGGTTCAATTCGATGATTGAGCCTGCACCACAAATCACTACATCGGCACATAATTAAGATATAGCGATATCTACAACGCGTCATACTGACGTCACGAAATCCTGCATCTCGCAAGCAGACTTTACCGCGCAACTAGCATAGAGACAACGGCCCGACATGAATCATCGGACAGTTGCCCGCCAGACACAACACCCGTCTGGACGGAGGATCCTCCCTTTTCTATAGAGTATGAGTGCACTTTACACCCTGTTCCTCATACCTCTATAAAGATAATATACGGTCCGAGTGACAGTTTGTAAAAAAAAGGCATGGCGCCCTGTGAACGGGCGCTTTGTCTACTTGCTGCTTGGCTTTCGGATGCAACGCGCGTATTTAGGGACGTTATAGTGTTGATTGGTATGTGTTTGTTGCTAATTAAAAATGATTTGTAAGAAATGTAACTTTGTAGGTTATTTAGTCATTTGTTTTTTAATATATTCTTTACATACCGAGACACCTCTGTGCCTCGGAAAGTACGTTTAGCCGTTGGTCCCGGGTGTCATTCGTGGATCTTTGACAGCCGTCATGAGTAGTCAGAAGCCCGAAAGTCTGACAACCAGTCTTACCAAGGGGTATCGTATTACCCAGTAACTGGACTGTCGCTCCATGTAAAATACTGGTATTCAGCTGCATCCAGTTAGACTGAAAACCGCCCCCAAAATAGTTGGGAAAAGGCTAGGCAGATAATGACATCATAAACAATAAAACAGTGTGTTATTTAGTGCTTAAGAATTTAAAACATCATTCTGACTCTGTTAACTTCAAGTGATTGACTTCAGCACACCTGTCTATTCTACTGAATATTTAGCTATGCTGCTGGGGAGTTTGTTGCGCCACTTCTTCTTCCTAGCGAAATCACTAGGAAGTGTTGAAGGGCGAGCGTTTTGGGGGATTGTCTTATGTAATTTTGACGTCCGAAAAGTGCTGTCAAAATCTCAGCATAATTTAAATAAATAGCTTTTGATTTTACTGATTTATCAAGAACTAGCGACCCACTCCTGCTTCGCACGATTTTTACGACTTGGCAGAACATGAAGGTTTGTGCATTATATTTAAGTTAAATATGATTATATTTTTCACAAAAACCTTCAGGAATAAAACTCGAAATAATGTTGGAAACTACATCAAAATTCGTTGCCTAGTCTAGAAGAACGACGCGGTCATATAGACATACACGAAAAGCGACTTCAATTTACAATTTGTATAAATATAGAAGAAGTGATGTCTCTACCCGGACTATATAAAAGTGCTGTCCCCAAATTCAGGTCGTATTCGATCTCAATAACTCAACCGCCCACGATTACAATGAAATAAACATGAAATAAAATAAAATAATGTAAGACCTCAGAGACAGTTCGATCTTATTTGGTATTTTCGTATTGGATAAAGTGGCTGTTAACGGCGGCCATCTTGGATTTAGTGACGTCACGTATTCTATGACACTCCGGAACAGTAGGACTGTAACGACACCTCGTTTGTTGTTGAAATAAGTTGAGATTGCAAGCGAAAGGTAGACCTACCTTCTTCTTCTTACGCGTTTCAGCATAAAGTGTTTGAAAAAAGATCAAACCATGGTAAAATACAGGCTGGCAGGGATATTAACGCACAGCCTGTTATCATGACTTCAGTACATTTTTTTTTATTGCTGAATGGGCTTGCTCTTGACCTCGATCACGCCTGATGGAAAGCGATGGTTGAGCTCTATGATGGAACGAGTGTGCCCAGAAGATGACTATGACACTGGAACTCCCACGCATCGACGAAACACAGCTGGCTGCTTGACGTCGGACTCCGGTGGGAGGGTGGTCGCAAACCAGGCGGGCGTTCGCCCTACCACCGCAAGGGAAGAATTGGCCAATCAAATAAGGTGTTGGATGAGACTATCCAGGATCAAGCGCTCGGTTCAGTTGAGTAACTGAACAGTTGCGGAACAAACTGCGCTACACGAGGAGGCTTCTTCATGCATCCCATAACCGACGACAAATTTCAACGCTTGAGGGTCCAGAATCATGTACTGAATCCGTGATAACAGGTTGCGGGGTCGATGTCTCAGCCATCCTGTATTAATAGCCGGTCGACAAAATGGTTGCGGGTCTAACTGTGTGGTGCATACTTATGGAGACTAGGAGGTGCTAAGAATAAGGTAATTATTCCAAACAAGGAAAGCCAACTTTAGAATGTCAAGAGAAAGAAGACCTTAAATCAAGGAGGATTAGCACTGCACACCTGCTATAAGTTTAACATATTTATTTATTTGGGGTCTCCGGCAAACGGTACACATAATATAGAATATAAATCACAATATATAAAAATGTTTACGTATGCTCCTTAGAAAGAAAGAAAAGAAAGAAAAAACGTTTATTTGCGGTGAACATGACGCAAAAATAAGCATAAACACACAAATAAAATGAAAAAGAAGGTAAGGGAAACATGCGTCACATCCACGCAAAACGGCTATCGCTCAGCATTATGCTGCGACCTTATGCAAGACAGAGCCCCAGCGCTGGTTTTCAGCGACAGCCGGCGTTGATGTGATGACGTCGTCCGATGCAGCACACAATTATTAGAACACTGTGACGTAGTAGCGTACTTAAAGAAAAATAATTTAATTTATAATGATAGAATAATATTAGGTATACTAAACAGAAAACAGACACAGATACAGTACATGGTATGAGAATATCATCCTCAATAATCGTCCTTCAATTATAGGGGACCTCAGCATGCACAGTCTTAGGTGTAGACAAGATAAAACTAAAAATAAACAAACTAAATTATGAAATTTCAGAAAAAGTTTTTTTTTTTGGATGGGAAATCATCTAATGACTCCTCCCGCTCTGGGTGGAGCGGAAGGGAGTGTTAGACTCTTACTGACTAAAACCCACCCGTGTTCCTTCCTTACCCCTTTATGTTCCGGGGCAGCGGTAACCCTTTCGGACGATCCCGCTACCCTGGCAGGAATTATTTCACCTTTGTTGACTATTGTATAGAAGTAACATAGTTACATAAATTAGTTATTGCACATGTGTAGACACTCAGTGCCCTATCATGAAGATATATGTATCTTCCTAATGGAAACTTGGTTGTTTTCCCGCCAATCACACGGTGAATAAACTCACAAAATATTAGTTTAGAATGCGTAAAATGTAGCCCCGAGCTCGCATATATCCCGTGAACTAAAAGCAAACTGTTCGAGACAAGACTGCGGGGCAATTACATAAATTATTGCAGCGTATAATTGCTCCTAATTAAACCGTTTTTGCGATACGTGCTGAAACATATATTCAGGCATGAATATAACTAGTTTGTACGTAAGGATAATATTTATGTGACGTCATAGAAGAAAGATATGCAGGGCAGTATTAAAAATTCTTTCGCTGGTATTCACTAATATGAATGTTGGGTATCGCCGAAAATGTGCTGTTATTTTCAAAAGAAAAAAAATTGTTTTTGTTGTTCTGTACCTACAATAAAGATTAAATAAAGGGCATTGTACTATGCTATTAAAGAAGGTAGATACTTAAATTACTTATACAGGGACTAGCTTATGCCCGCGACTTTGTCCGCGTGAATTTTCGTGTTCCTCCGACTCACCCCATCGCATCGCATTTGTCATCTTTGTTTTCGCTGACTTTTTTATTTTTGCTCAGCTCCTAGCGTAATTTTAAATAACCTATAGCCTAACTAATGACTGAAATAAATAATAAACTATTTCACCACTCCATTATCTAAACCCTATTAAAGACCCCCTTTCTATAATTTCTCTTTAAATAGGCCCTAATCAATATTCCGTAAAGTCGAAGAGCCGCACGTGTGAAAAAAAAAACAATTTATTGCCGTCCCTTATTTAAAAAAAAATATATATTGCTGAGTGGGCCCGAATATCGTATCGTTCTTGACCTCGATCACGCCTGATGGAAGCCATTGCCTGAATTTCATCAAAGTGGACTGACACAACACTTTTATCAACGTACACGCTTGGTTGGGTTATGCCTACCATAAAGGTAGGGGGTTATTCAGTTTCCGCAGTCAGATAGCATCTAGCGAGACATTTACTGAAAATTATTAAAATTTTATCCCCGTTCTACACAAGGAAAGAGTGGCAATTTCACACCAGAATTCACTCTAGCTTAAGTGTGCCTCCAATTATACTGCCATCAAGGACGGTTTGTTAATTTAATTTTCAATCTGGCAGCATATACACGGCTATTTTTAGTTAGGCAACAAGCTTCCACACGGTGAATACCCCATCAACGTCCCTTCAGTGGTTTTTGTTTTACGCCTGCGCAAACTTACACAAAAAAAAAAAAGAAAACGAAAATTCTGAACTCAAGTTTGAGTTCTTTATTAGATACAGTCAACAGAAGAGTTATGCATACAAAAACATCTTTCCGCTACGCTGTCAATATTCATTGTTATTGTGTGTTTAATAACTTTTAAGTGAACTTAAGAAACTCAGAAGAGCGAAGAAAAGCAACACAACAAGTCGCATTACATCAAGTTCTTTTGTTTCTGCCATAGGAGTCTATGAGAAAAAGGCGTGAGTTTTGTTTGTAAGATACAAACAAAATACTTTTTCTACGTTTATAATTATTAGTCTATGGTGATAGGTTTTGTAATTTTTAACCGACTTCAAAAAAGGAGGTTCTGTATTCGACCCGTATGTTATGTATGTTCGCGATTCTCTCAAAAACTAATTTACCCATTTTGATATTTCTTAAATTACCGTGATCTACATACGTTCAGGAAGGTTTTAGTATATAATACATTAGGTAATTATTCGTATGTACGAAGTTATATGCATAAATGTACTGCATCTCCGGCATTTCTATGCTAATTTTGATGATTGTTCTTGCTTGAAATAACTTGAATTTCGGAAGTCGGTGTCAAAAAACGAAAATGCGGAACGAACGACACCGACTTCTGAAATTAAAGTTTTTTTTCCACTTTGTAGTGGTTTTTATTAAGTCGGTTGTTTTTTAATGTTATTATAATATAATATGCGTACTTAATAAAAAGGAATGGATGAAAAATTAATTATCTTCATTATCTATAATATTTTTCGTGAATTTTTCCCATGTTTTAATAGCTAGTTATTCTGTTATGAATAACGCCCTGAAGGGCGGAGTAAAAGCAAAGATCATCAAAATCGGTCCAGCCATTCTTGAATTATAAATTAATGGTGTTTAGTTACACCATTTATAACTTAATAATGGCTGGACCCGACTTTGTTTTATATAAATCGATTACATATAAATAGAACAAGTCCATTCAATCTGTGTGGTTCTCTCCTCAAAAGACCATTTCAGATACCAATCTACATATAATTACGGTCTTCACATGATCTGACCAATATTATATCTGGACTTTTAAAGAGACTGTGACCTATGAGTTTGTAAAACGATAAATAAAAGTGATTACAAAGTTGCAAATAAACTCGATCAAAAACTGTTAAAAACTACAAAATAAATATTCGTTAACGACTTCGAACTCACTTTATTTATTTAAGGATTTCACGTCTTACAAAGTATGAAATTCTACTTTAGGTATATGAAATTTTGGTCGCCTGCCGTTGGTCGCAAACTCGCAAATAAAATAAAGCCTGAACTTTACAGGCTATAAGAGTGCTGAGCCCGGATTTTCTCCATGTAATAAAATAGAGAATGAGGAAACTTTAGAACCGAATTATAGTGGATGTATAATAACTTAAGTTCGGCTCTGGGGTTGACAAGCTCCCCCCTCCCACCCCCTCTTACTGAGGTGGTCGTAATAAATGAGTATCGGCCGATTTATACACGAATCACGATTAATATAAATCGAATGACCATAAGGCCTTTTGTACACGACACGGTTACTTTACGGTATGGAGCATAAACCGCGCCGAAGAAAAAACGTGTCGTCAAAAAGCTTCCATAGTGATCCATGTAACACTGACGAACCATGCCACGGCGTATAAACCGTAGTTTGTTACGGCAAGAAATACGTGCGTGGACAAAGGGCTTGAGTCTTCTCAATCAGCCGGTCAATTCTATGAAAATTTCCCATTCTACCTGACCCCTAGCGTCAGGTACAATGGGATTTTTTTACAGAATTTGGCACTATTGACAGCTCATTTTAAGCTCACTTCACCAACATTTTCAGCGCGAGATTTTTACAGAATAGACCGAATGGTATAGATTACCAAACAGTTCACCTTAATACCTATTTGGAGGTGGTGTAGTTTATCTTAATCAAACTAACTAACACGTGTCTTATTAAGACAACACGTGACAGTTAGTTTGATTACTAGTCCGCGAGGACTCGTACATAATGGGGTTTATTTACAAACGAAGGTTTAAAGTTGAGTGACGTTCAAACGTCAAAAATGTATGGTTAAACAGTCGCTAATCATTACTCAACTTTAAGCAACGTTTATGAATAAAAGGGTTAATATCTAAGTCAGTTAAATTAAGGACTTATAGATAGGTATGTGTAGATGTTTTTATGGTTTGGAAGATAAACACCCACTTCAATAGTCACATATATAGTTTATTTTTGTAGTTAGATAGAAGGAGAAATCACAGCAGTAGCAAGATAGATTTAAGAGTATAGATTTAAGAGATAGATTTAGGAAAACAATAGTAGAAGGTACACTATTAAGAATTTGCATACAAGTAACGAGGGCTCCGCGGCGGTGTATCAATTAAGACTGCAGGTAGGTGTTTTCGCGAGCGCATCGTCAGCCGCTGGTCGGCGTGCGCGGGCGTTGTATAGCTATGCGTATGTAAGAAATTAGCTGGCCCGCCGCATACTACCGAGTGTCATCCGGCGATGCTTGTGAATTATAGTTTTTATATGTTTTTGTGATGTGGATGAATGTAAGTGCGATTTGTATGAGTAATGTATGACTGTGTGTTAAACAATACTTAAATAAGTGATATATATATTTATTAGTTTGTATTTATGTAGGGTTTTTAATATATAAAGATAAATAAATGAATAAATACAATAAGTTGCCTACATCACTCCCCTCCAGAGGCCGTGTCTACGGACGATAATAATCAGGGAAATGTACCCGCCTTCCTGATCGTGTCGTCTGTGTGGCTGGACGATCCAGTGACTGAGGCTGAGTTGGTTGAGGAGTTTGAGGAGGATGTGTAACGGTTTGTGGTGGTCTTAGGTCATCTGACAATATATAGGCTGGTTTCAAGCGGTCTATGCTTACTGTCTTGTCTTTACCCTTGACGCGAATTACAAAATATTTGGCACCCCTCTTCAGTACTTCGTGTGGCCCTGTGTAAGCAGACTGAAGTGAACCACGTAACATGTCTTCCCTCAGAAATACATGGCTACATGTGGCCAGATCTTTGTAAACGAAGATTCTGCGAGTAGAATGGTGCTGGGCCGGGACCGGTCGTACTTTCTCGGCATAGGACTTCAGTCGCGCCGAGAAATCGGTTATGTCGGTGGTATATCCTGTTACGTCGTGGCCGAAAAATTCGCCAGGGAGGCGCAGTGGCTCACCGTAAACCAGCTCGGCTGATGATGATTGCAGGTCCTCCTTGAATACACTCCTTATGCCGAGTAGTACGAAAGGTAACGTCTCAGTCCAGTTTGCGTCAGTATGGCAGGTGATAGCTGCCTTCAACTGCCGGTGAAACCGCTCAACCAAACCGTTGCACTGTGGGTGGTATGCCGTTGTCCTGCGGTGATCGAAACCAATCAATTTAGACAGTTGTTGAAACAGCGCCGATTCAAACTGCCTTCCGCGGTCAGTAACAACTTGTGAAGGACAGCCGTATCGGGACACCCAACAGGATATGAACGCTTTGGCTACCGTTTCGGCGGTGATATCGGTAATTGGTACAGCTTCCGGCCATCGCGTGAAGCGATCGACGAGTGTAAGGCAATACCGATAATCACCAGCTGGCGGTAATGGGCCGATCAGGTCTAAATGAACATGTTTAAAACGCGCTGATGGTAAATCGAGCGTTCCTAAAGGTGACGCGACATGCTTGTTTACCTTCGTGCGCTGACATGCTAAACATGCCTTAGACCATTCACGACAGTTTTTGCGCATAAGAGGCCAGACAAAGCGTTGCGCAACCAGTTTGGCTGAACTGTTAGCACCTGGATGACTGAGTGAATGTAAGCAGTTAAATACCTGCTGACGCAGTTGTACGGGGACAAAAGGCCTTGGAGTCGTTGTACTTACGTCGCAGTACAGCTCAGTACGACTACCAGGGACCTTCATCTTGTTTAGGCGAAGAGATGTTTCGCCTTGGAGGTTCGCTGCAAGGTCAGGGTCTGTTTCCTGGAGTTTGGCCATGATTTCCAAATCAACTGGCATCTGCAGCTCATTGACGCGGGAAAGCGTATCAGCGACGATATTGTCTTTTCCCGAGATGTGGCGAATATTAGTTGTGAACTGCGAGATGAAGTCTAGTTGCCTAAACTGCCGTGGAGAGCAGTTTTTCTTTCTCTCATGAAAAGCATAACACAGTGGCTTATGGTCTGTATAGATGGTGAAGAGAGTGGCCTCCAGCATATGGCGGAAATATCGTATACTCTCGTAGATTGCCAGGAGTTCGCGATCGTATGGTGAGTATTTGATCTGTGCTGGACTCAACTTACGTGAGAAAAATGCTAGAGGCTGCCAAACTCCGTCTTTACGCTGCTGTAGTACTCCACCTATCGCCGTATCAGAGGCGTCAGTGACGAGTCCTAACTTGGCGTTTGTGTCGGGGTGAGCTAAGAGAGCTGCATTACAGAGGCTCTTCTTGCAGTCCTCGAAAGCTTGCAGGGAAACTCCTGTAATGTCTACAGGGTGGGAAGCTTTAACTGATCCAGTCAACAATGCGTTCAAGGGGGCTTGTATCTGTGCAGCATTGGGCAAAAATCGCCGGTAAAAATTGACCATCCCCAGAAAACGTCTGAGCTCCCTGACGGTTTTGGGGACGGTGAAGTCGGCAATAGCTTTCACCTTACTGTCGAGGGGTTTGGTGCCCTCTTCTGAGATCTGATATCCCAGAAATGTTATTTGTGAGACGCCGAAGACACACTTGCTGGTGTTAATAAGTACGCCGTAGTTTCTCATTCGGGTGAAAAGCTGCCTCAGATGGTCTTTGTGCTCGTGGCTCGTTCTAGAAAATATTAGAAAATCATCTAAGTAAGGGTAGCAAAAATCTAATCCCCTTGTCATTTCATCGACGAATCTTTGAAAAGTTTGGCCTGCGTTTCGTAGGCCAAACGTCATAAATGGAAATTCCCATAGGCCGAAGGGTGTAGTGATTGCCGTCTTTGGAATATCGTCCTTAAATACAGGTACGTGATGGTAGGCTTTCACTAAATCAATCACTGAAAAAATTTTACAACCGGAAAGACTGTTTGAAAAATCTTGTATGTGACGAATAGGATATTGATCGGGTATGGTTCTAGCGTTAAGTAACCTATAGTCACCACACGGACGCCAACCGTTATCCCTTTTGGAAACTAGGTGAAGAGGTGATGCCCATTGACTGTCAGACGGACGTGCAGTGCCATTAGCCAACATTGCCTCAAATTCTTGTTTAGCTATCTTAAGTTTATCGGGCGCGAGACGACGAGGTGAGCATGACACTGGGGGGCCTGGTGTAGTGCGAATATAGTGAACAGTGTTGTGCTTGACGACACCCGGAATACCAGCAGGGCGTGTTAGTTCCGGATATTCTGACAAAATTCTGTGGAATTCGCTATCACCAACAGTCGAAACTTTTACACTTAGGACATTACAATTTAATTTATATATAGTGGCTACAGTGCTAACAGTGGTTAAAGTATCAATAAGTTTTTGTTTACTGACATCGACAATCAGTTGGTAATAAGAAAGAAAATCTACCCCTATTATAGGTTTCGTGACGTCAGCAATGACGAAACGCCACGGATAGTTACGACGTAACCCCAAGTCAAGGTTTAATTGAATGTAACCATACGTATCGATAGTAGAACCATTGGCAGCACTTAGTTGATATGACGTTTTACAACGGCGGCGATCACAAAGCGCGGTTACAGGGTAAACACAAATATCACTACCCGTGTCTATTAATAACTGTATATTTGACTTGCGATCTGTAACAAAGAGGCGACCCGTAGAACTAAGGCAGTCGTCCGTCGCCATCACTGACTGCCCGGTGTGTTTTCCGCCTTGTAGTCACAGGGCTTGATGCATTTCTTTGCCTTGGTGCCATGTTTGTTGTGGTACCAGCAAATCGGGAACCGTCGATAACTGGATTGCGACCTGTGCGGTGTTCCACTTCGCAGTTGTTGTCGGGGTCGTGAATCTCGTTCGCGAGATCTCGACTGCCGATTCACTTGAGTCGTGAGTGCGCTCACTTGACGAGTCAGCTCCGCAACCTGCCGCGTCAACTCGTCCACCGGTGATGGTGAGGCTGCTGCGACCTGTTGTGTCGGCGTCGCGATGTCGTTTATACGGTCTGCGAGTTCGGCTAGGTTATCCAGTGACAACGCCGATTGCGACGCGACGATCGACTGCATACCTGTAGGTAGACGACTGCTCCAGATTGTCCTCAAAAAATCTTCGGGTATCTCTGGGCCCGCGAGGTGCTGAAGATGCCGTAGAAATTGTGAAGGTTTGCGGGTACCAAGCTGCTCGTGCATCAATAATTGCTTGACTTTATTCTCTCGAGACACTGATAAGCGTTTTATAAGCTCGTTCTTCAACCTCTTGTAGTCGGGTGGGCCGGTAAGAACATCCTCCACTTCCGCGGCGTACTGTCTGTCCAGCGTGGCCAAAATATGGTAAAATTTTGCCGTTTCATCCGTAACTTTCATAACCGCAAACTGCCCTTCTACTTGCGCAAACCATATTGCCGGTTTTTCGGGCCAGAAAGGTGGTATCTTCATATGTATCGGTGCAGGCGTAGTGGATATGGTTGCCGGTCCTGGGATTGGTTCCGCCATTTTGAAGCGACGCTCACGTGTACGCTCAGTCACCTGAGATTTCCTGGAGTCCTCGCTGCTGCTAGACATTAATCTTCTTTTCTTCTTTTCGTCGGGGTCACCAGTTGTAGATGTTTTTATGGTTTGGAAGATAAACACCCACTTCAATAGTCACATATATAGTTTATTTTTGTAGTTAGATAGAAGGAGAAATCACAGCAGTAGCAAGATAGATTTAAGAGTATAGATTTAAGAGATAGATTTAGGAAAACAATAGTAGAAGGTACACTATTAAGAATTTGCATACAAGTAACGAGGGCTCCGCGGCGGTGTATCAATTAAGACTGCAGGTAGGCTTTCACTAAATCAATCACTGAAAAAATTTTACAACCGGAAAGACTGTTTGAAAAATCTTGTATGTGACGAATAGGAATAGAATAGAATAAAATAGAATAGAATAGGATATATAGTCTTGGTTGAATGTTGTGGTCTGTCTGTTACTAAGGGATTCTAGAATAATTATTATACTCTGTGGTCTAAATACATGTGAAGCTATCAAGGTGTATGTTTGTTGATAAGGGTCGTGTAATTATGCGTATAAATCGCGTCGTAGAAAAAACGTGTCCGTCAACAAACTTCCATAGTGATCCATACAATACTGACGACCATGTCTACACACGGCGAATGAACCGTAGTTTTTCACAGCAAGAAAAACGTGTGTGTCCAAAGGGGCTATTAGTGGAAATCAATACCAATGATGATACCGCTTTAAATTGCTAAAACTTTCATGCAAAACTACTTCACAATTGTCGCGAATTCTTTTATGCATTATCCTTTGTCCTCAGGTATGATGTAAATGATTCAGGATATACAGTTTTCGACCCAAAATCGTTGACGACATGCCTGAGGAAGCTGAAATCAGACACCAATTAAAGTGAAGCAAGTTAGGATCAAATAAGGTCTCAGTCGGTTTCAAATGCCCTGAATCGTTGAATCTCGTCTCATCCGCTCTTATGTGGTTAGCTCTGCTCCAAATCAATTTTATTTGAAAAGGTTAGAGATTTAGAGGTTAGGTACTTTTTCTGACATGCGCGATTATGAGTTATCATCATCCTTCTCCTGTCCCTACCCAATTTATGTAGGGTCGGCACAACATGTCTTTTTCTTCAATACTTCTCTATAAAGGTCTATTCAGACCTAAGCGGTATTCGCTGCCGCTGTGAGTAGAAGTGCATAACGCGCAGGTTTCGCTCAGGTATTTAGAATCAAATTCCGCGGCTAGAGCTGAATAGTTGGTGTCATAGTACCGCATAGGTATTGTTTCGCTTGTTGGGCGAAACAGATTCCGCCAGTCGACGCGGCGCGGGAGCAGCGGCATGCATCCTGAAATCCGCTTTGTTCTGAACAGTAATATTACCGCATACCCACTCGGTTTTCTCTACCGTAGTCACTCTTTTCTAACCATATCATTATTAATTATTGGTAGATTATGAATAGAAAAGTAAAAGATATTGAGCCATGAACTAAGGACTAATACCGCAATACAGTCGCGATGCTGTCGCTGGTCGTATACCTTCGCCCACATAACCATGATTCTGCATCGCCACTATCGTGATACAGTATCGATACAGCTGCGATTCAGCATCGATGCTGTCGCGATGCAGTCGTACGCTTTAGTGATATTTGAAAGCCTGTGGACGCTACAGTGGCAAGATAGACTAGGTCGGTAAATATTGGGTGCACCCATATAATAAAGAAATACTACGTAGTAGCCATTATGTAAACCAACACTGTCGTGCATCAGTATTGCTGGATCAATACACTAGCGCGTTTGCATCGTTGTAGAAGTGATGCTGAATCAATACTATGCGATTGTATCGCTACTGAATCACTTCTTTTGCGCGTTGCAAACGCGACAATCGCTCAAAATTTGCTATGCAGACCGAAACGCGTCGAAAAACTCGCCGTGGGCGACCGCCCTTAATTGTAATGAAACTAACCATCCGCCTGAGGCGAATTCGCTTTTCGGATTTTCATTCCAGTACGGAACTAGCCGGGTAAGCCCGAAATAAACACGTGTGTAAACCTAAAAAAACATTGAAATAAGTACCTATTTAAAAATACATGTTAATGCATTTACCTCTAGTATAAACGACTTCCATGCTATTGTCCCAACTTAAAGTCCACTTAATACTACATAAAGGGTATATAATCGTGGACCACTGTGTGAACAGGTGTACGTAATGGCTAACAATGGTCCGTTTAGCGTTACAAACACAACGTTAGACTGACCGCAATGAATAAAACAAGAGAACACATAAGTGTGCATTTAATTGTTTTGCAGCTTTCTAAAATTCTTTTATAATGTTTTGTTTGGTAAGGTGGAAAGTCGTGGTTGGAGAAGTAAGGACCTGTTTCTTGACCACCAGGTTGTGGTTTATAACTAGCATTAATAACTTGCTGGCAAGTAGCCATGTGTGGCGTTTATAATTTCTTAGGGTGCTTAAACAGGGTCAAATAAAATTAGGTAGCGAAACTCCATGATGGGAAAAAAGAAATTAATTTGTTGATTTTTTGTGGGGTCATAGACCGCAGTTAGTGTTGGTTAAAAAAACTGTTTTTATGTGTAAATTTCACATATGTGATTGGTATTGATATTGAAACACGATAAAACATATTTTCTCAACTCAAACTTAAAGTAAACAACACGACCAGCGGTCGTTAAACCCAACAAAACATCACATCTTTTTGTGTTTATTTTACCGTGTTTAGATATCGATACCCATCACGCCTGCAGAGTTTGCTAGTAAATTTAATTTGACTCCGTATAGTTGACCTCGGAATTACTTTACCACTGAAGTGGCATGAAACTTGCACGTCATAAAACGATAAGATATATTTGTCTGTGCGGCAGTTAGATAGCTTCTACCTTAGCGAATTTTCAATTTTCTGGGTTTTTTTTTTCAAAATTTGTGAAGCGTTACCTCTCACAAAGGGGAGGCCTATGTCCCAGTAGTGGGAACGTTATAGGCTGATTATGCTATGTTCTGTTAATTACGTAGTCGACTTTACACACGGTGCAAGTAACTTTAGTGTAAGGTGTGTGTGGGTGTGGTAACCCAAGCAATTCTTAAGTCACTGGACTAAAGTGCGATTGTTCATAGTTTTAGATAAGTAACACCATGCGTTATAATGTGCAACATAAGCAGAATCACTCTATAATGTCCCCACTGCTGGAACACAGGCCTCCCCTCTTCGAGAGGGAGTGGGCTGTAATCCACCACGCGGGCCCAGTGCCCGGTTGGTAGATGTCACATGTCTTCAAACTTTTTGGTTCTAAGACAGGCCGGTTTCCTCACGATGTTTTCCTTCACCGTTTTGAGAGTAGTAGTGATGAAATTATTTACACAAAGTAAAGGGCCTGCCTGGCTTGGAACCCAAGCTCTTAAGTTGGGATCGTTACTACTGGGCCACCACTACTCTAAATGTGTGCTAAAGCAATAAATGAGATGCCGTAGATACTGACGGTTATTTCGTCATTCTGCCAAACTTTACTACAGTAGGTAACTTGAATAGCCGCATACATTGTCTTTGTTCTGATAAAATAAAACTACAGCCTTTATCATACAAGTCACATACAAAACGAGTTTTGCCTACACGTGCAATTTTTTTGAAACTATTACTGAGGAACGCTTTCCTTGCAGTAACATTTTACGCATCAAATAAAATTTCTCCTAACAAGGAAGTTCCGCATTTATTTTTCTTGAAGAAAATGTTGCGCCCCAGAGGCTCATCGATGTTGGTTCGCCGGTGTTAAAATACAGAATGAATAATACTTGTGTACATATATTTACGGGAGCTCTCTCTTGAGGGTTATCTGAACTATCAGAGCTTAGTTATGTCCTCCTGGTAAGTGGTTGGTTGAAGATCACTTGTAAATAAATACTGAGTTCGATAAGATTGACGAAGAAAAAAAAAAGAGGGTGTGTTGTTATGACCACGATAGAGGTGAAAAGTTACGACTGGAGCTGAGTATACCCGATTCAGCGTCACCTACCAGAGTGTGACGGTTCAGTTTGGTTCACTGTTCGGAAAGAGCGCAAAATGCGCCTAAAGAATTTTTCACTTAGAAAACAAAGATATAAACAAAGATTTTCAGTTATCTTTTTTTAAATAAGACATATCGAAAATGTTATTTACTAACTTTTTAGACCTTTGTATCCTGCTTATGCATAAGAAGTTTCATTAAAATCGTTTAATTCATTTCGAAAAACAAGGGCTTGAAAGTTTATATAAAATGCCGTACATCGTAACGTCCTATATTTTAAATTCCAGTGTTTTAAGAACCAAAAATTCGAAGACATAGAGACATCCACCAACCCGAACTGGACCCGCGTGGTAGATAGCGAGGTCATAGAGAGGTCTGTGACCCGGTAATGGGAACATTATAGGCTGATTATACTTATTTTATGCTATATTTTATGTGTGAGCTTTCTAACTGACACTTAATCAAGATTCCGGGTTGTTATTGAGAATTACAAAGAAGAGATAAATGGTCCTATGTTTACTGGCCTCTTTGATTAAGATTTACCGACACTGACCGACACTGTTAGCCTCAAGAAGATGTATATCAAAAAGAAATCATTAAATGGCCACAATCTTCATTCCATAATATTGTAGGTGTCAATGTGTAGCCAGAAAACATATTACACATAGCTAGTCATTTATACAGTACCAGCATAATCAATCTATAATTAACATATTTTGACATTCGCAAGGGAATCAAAACCTATAGGGTACTTCCCGTTGACCTAGAATCATGAAATTTGAAAAGAAGTAATGTCATGTAGCACAAGTAAAGGAAAAATTCCGAAAACCGTACATTTTTAGGTTCATACCTACAAATATGTACGAAACCCTCGGTGCAGGAGGCCGACTTGCACTTGACCGGATTTTTTGGATGTTATGTTAATGTTACAACGAAACTATTCTTTTACCCCTAGAACTACTTCATAAAGACACGGAGAGAACGAAAAACACACATATTATAGATCAGACACGAAGTAATCTCTGCAGTAAGCACGTTGCAGGGGTGTTGAACCTTCTGTATCGAGTTACCTCCTTTGTTGTGTGTTGATCTCGTCGTGTCTGTTGTTGAAATCCACACAATACGCTAGAATACGTCTCCTTGTGAGCAACTGAAATTTGATCGCGACAGCAAATATGTGGCTTTGTATTGTCCTTTTTTGTTCAGTTTTCTTTTGTGTTTAGGTACCTATTTAATTAACAGGTTTGAGAACATTGTTATGTTCACTAAATGGAATAAAAATAAAGTTTTGAAAAATAAAGTGATTGTTCTTTCTACAACGTCATTTCGATACTTATTTATTTTCACGTCATAACTTTTAATATGACAGTAGGTAAGCGGTCCATGGCTAAATGACAACAGCCGCACAGGTCGATCGATCAGGTTAAGCTACGCTTGCCGCGGTTGGTCTGTGGATGGGTGACCATCTTTACATACTGAGACCCCTCCGTGCCTAAAGCACGTTACTAGCATTTCTGCTACTTCTGTTCCTAACTTTTATTTGCGTTTAATTTATCTTCCTGTGCTGTCACAAACTAGATAAAATGAATTACATTGAATAATTCGTGCTCTTTTCATTAGGTAATGGTTCTTACATGAAGTCACGCCATTTTTGTTCAGGTTATAAATTCTATGGAAAACTAACTTATGATTTATGAGTTACTTAGCTTTTGTCAGCGGGTTCGCCCGCGTAGATGTTGGAAAATATCTGATGGGAATGTACAATCTAGGGACATAAGTCGAGTAGCACGGTAAGGATTGTTTTGCTGTGAACGCGCAGTACAAGCCGTACCCGTACCTAATATGTATGTATAAGTGTATTAACACAGAACGCACACCTCAGAATTTATACACTGGTGTCGAGCGAAACAAAAACATATCACTTTCTAATTACGTATGACCTTGGGCGGTTCATAGGATTGCTAAAATTGATAGCGTTTTAATAAGTTCAAATAGCTCATAGTGTAACGTATAAGATAAAGAAACACTAGGTTCAAAGTCGATATGGGGTTTTTTTTTCTTTTCAACAAATTTATCTTCATTTGTTCTTTTATTATTCGATAAATTAATAAACGAGAATAATAATGTAATAATTGTTTTTATTATTATATAGTTAGTGAAATATGGGGTTAAGAATAAAAATCTTTTATAACTGATTACAAAATGTTTATTCGTTATAATTTTATAAAGTATAAATAAACTTCTAGTTTAGGACTTATTGTGGTTATAGCTTAAGTATTCATTTTCATTACGAAAAGAAGATTGAAACTAAACCTCAAAATAATCCTTATTACGAATATGCTACAATATAATTTTATTATTATTTACTATTTTTTATTTAATAGGTATACCTACTTATATTTTTTTTATTTTCTAATTCCTTGCTTTCCATCGCTGTATCGCAAAATATAAACGTTCTTGTTTATGATTTTCAATCAACTATGGTTTTTGAGCTGGTTTTTGTTTGCACGGCGAACGGTTCGTAAAGACGTGTCGAATAATAATTCGGCAAAATATCTCGTTGGTATATAACCAGTCGCTTTCGACTGGCAAGGCTACCCTCTTCCTTATTTAGTGACCCTCCGACTCACAGAAGGTAATTTCTCTAAAACAAAAAAGAAGTACTGTTAGGCTACTAGAAAAATACGAATAAGTATTACCTACGAATTAGAAACAAAATTATAATGAAAAAAGAAATGTTACATATAGATAATCATCACTTAAAATCTAGCACTTCGAAATTATAATTTTTTTATCTATTTAGACCTTATAATACGTTTCAAAAAATAACTACAAGGATCAGCAGTTCTATTTTAATAAAATAAATGTTTGAAAAAATAATTAACTCATATTCATAATACTCACATTAAGTTCGGTTTCATAAGATATTTGTGTTATAATATTAAGTCCACTTTTACGCAGCGCAATCATATTCGCTTTAATTTCAATATTCTGCATTTTAAAAGGAACTACAACACGGCTAATAGATAGAACACAGACACACGTCGCCAATAAACAACCAACCAACAACGTTATAATATTTAATCGCGGTGAATGACTCGTATAACTGTCTACCTTATAATTTATTTATTTCGATATCTGTGGGTATAATCATAAAGTTTTACGAATTAAGCGCACAAGACGAACATGACAAGGAAATATAATTAAAGTCAAAAGCGTGATTATTCGAAGTAATTATTAAAACATTAAAAAACTATCATCGCGCGTGAGATTCGAACTCACGGATCGCTACGCAGAACGCACTTACCCAAATATGATAACCGCTAGGCTATCATGACATATACCGTAGCGGTTGAATTTATGAAATACAATCAGTTGCAAATTAATGTGAGTGTGTGTGTCTATAGTAAAGAAATTACTCATTAAAAGAAGGTCGTAAGTAAAACCAAAGTGTCAATCTATTGCTTTGTGAATTTGCTACTCCACTTATGTCCCTTACTGTACTACCGCGATAAAAAGCTTACAATGAGTTAATATAGGTTTATAAACTATCTGTGTAGTAAATTTCATCCAAATCCGTTCAGCCGTTTTTGCGTGATTGAGTGAAAAACATACAAACTTTCACATTTATAATATTTGTAGGATTTATTCAGGTCATCGAAAAGGTTTAGCTCACCTGAGTTGGAATTTAACTACCGCTACTTATGGAAATGTATGTACCTACAATATATTTCTATAAGCTTTCCTAAAATAAATATTTAATCTCATATACTTGTAATAGAATATATGCAAATAAAGATATGGGTCATGAGCATAATCTGCTTTTCAAAGTCAAAGTCAAAAGTCAAATCATTTATTTCAATTAGGCACACTAAAGGCACTTTTGAACGTCAAAAATTATAATAAAACGAATTTATTCTAGTCGCCCATTTCAAAGGGTAGTTTTCGTATGGAGAAGAATGGGCAAGAAACTCCACCGTTACTCTTTTAAAATGTTTTAGTACTAGGCTCCGGTCACAAGTGGGAAAATGTAAATCCAATCTGGTAAAGTGGGGGCTACCTGGACGGAACTATGCTACTACACCTCCTATCCTGCCCTCTGTGTCCCAAAACATGTAGTCAAAGTGACCTTTGCGCTGCAACCGACAACGTCGTGAAAGAGCCCAATTTTGGAAAAACAAGATTTAAAATACAGTCCTGCCAGCGACACGAAAAAGAAGAAATACTAGGCTAGGGCCCGCGACTTCGTCCGCGTGAATGTTTTTTTTTTTTACATAAAATATATCCTTTGAATCTTGGTAATACTGTAGCTTTCTATTAGACAAAGAATTTTCAGAATCAGATCAGTAGTTTCGAAGGTTATCCCCTACATACAAACACACAAAACCTCTTTATAATATTAGTAGATATAGACTCGAGTAAGTCCCTTTGTACACGGTTTCTGTACGGTACGCCGCATCGTAGTATTATACTATCTGTGGCTGCCATAGATATATGAAAGAACATTTCTATGGTAGCCGCATAAACCACGCCGTTGAAAAAACGTGTCTGTGGACAATAGCTTCCATAGTAATCCATACAACACTGACGACTGTGCCTATACACGGCGAATAAACCGTAATTTTTCACGGCTAGAAAACGTATGTGTATTTAGGGCCTTACACGGTTTGTATTATCATTGATGTCCTATTGATGTAAAAAATAACATGGCTGACAAACTATTTTGCAGTTTCGCAAATAAATACTCGTACAGATCAATGTTGTAATGTGGATGTTCGAACTTTTCGGGTAACAAGGCGTTATGTGCTGTTCTAGAGTAGAGTGCAATGTTTTGGGAGACAATAAACGAACAAACAAAATCCATTCCCAGGCAACAATAAAACTAATCTATAATTTCTAACGAAACAACCTTATCAGGTTTCGGTCCACATTCACTTCAAATATACAACTTTTCCGTAATAGGACTTAGGGACAACAATTAGATTTTCACTTCAATTTTCTCACAATATTTCAAACATTCTGAAAATTCGATAAATATAATTTTCCTTTTATAAAGATTATGGTACCTACCCACTTAACATCTTTTATAATCGAACAAGGTTATCCAACCAAGCATGTTAGCAAGAGTTCCTCCGAAAATATAAATTCTTGTACTAAACCATTTTCTTAAGGTGAATGCGCAGTGGTAGCACGCGAAATTCAATTTTTCTTACGTTTTTTGCAATTTTCAGGTCAGTGTCAGGTTTTATCTTGAACAAAATTTGATTCGCGACTATAACAGATACGTATTTACAGAATACGTCTTTCTAAATTAGATTTGTACCATTAATTTTATGAATATAAAACAAACAGCTCATTTATCAAATTAAATTTCAGACGACAACATCCATCGGTCTCTTACTAAACTTCAACTATATCCGACGACCTTGCATACTTATCTCTTTTGTTGACTGTACATAAAGAATTTGGCAGAACTTAGTCTATTTTTAGAGGTTGCCAGAAACACTAATGACTCCCACTGGCAGACTGTCTATCAGGGTCTTAATGTAAGAGAATTTAGAACGTGAATGTTCATTGTTTTAAATGTGTTCTAAAATACATACATTAGGTTGGAATTTCAACTGAAAAGTTTTGGGATTGGTAAACCGTTTCATAGGATGATATACGAGTAAAGTACTTACAGAATTGTTGGAAGATTTAGGGATTTATTTATACACGATGATTAAAGTTAAGTGACGTTTAAACAGTGCAGTTTAGAGCAGTGGTGTAGTGGCCCAGTGGTATCGGCCGCGACTTACGAGTTGTAGGTCATAGGTTCGAACCCAGACAGGCGCTTTACTTTGTGTAAATTATCCCAACACCACTGCTCTCAAAACGGTGAAGGAAAACATCGTGAGGAAACCGGTATGTCCTAGAACCAAAAATTCGAAGACATGTGACATCTACCAACCCGCACTGGGCCCGCGTGGTGGATTACGGCCCACTCCCTCTCACAGAGAGAAGGCCTGTGTCCCAGTAGTGGGAACATTATAGGCTGATTATGATGACGTTTAAACGTCAAAAACGTGTAGTTAAACAGTCGCTAATTACTAGATAACTTTAAGCAATGTTTATGAATAACAGGGTAAATGCTAGTTGATAATAAGGATAGGTAGGTCTTAAGATGCGCGTCGATGACAAAAGTGTGAAATTCCTACTTCCATACTATCCATACGGCATACTAATACTATAAATACGATAGTAACCCTGTCTGTTTGTCTGTCTGTAACCTTTTCAAGCCTTAACGTCTAAACGGATTTCGATAATGTTTGGCAAACAAGTAGACCTGGATTAGGACATAGGATACTTTTTTACCCTGGTAGTATGTTCCCTTGAGACAATCCCCGACCTTTACGCAGGCGAAGCCGTGGACAAAAGCCAGTTTTTTTTTATATTCTAAGATACTACTACGCATGAGGGGTGGGTAATCAATGCAGCCGAGCCGTCAACACTCTACCATCACCTGCGGGGCAATTGCGTAACACATTATCAATCGGAATCGGTTTCATTTTGACAGTTCAACAACATTCATTGCGTTATTTACGTGTTGAGCACACAAATTTTTCGAACTTATGAAGCAATGGATTAGCAATTTGCTTCAAAATGATTCAGATTCCGATTGATAGTGTGTTACGCAATGAGGGTGCAGAATAGCGTGATTTTTAAGCTTATTATAATGCTAGTTGCGCCCCGCGATTTCACCCGCGTAAATGTCGATCCCATAGGAATATCGGGATAAAAAGTAGCCTACATATATGTATGTTAATACAGAGTGTCAGCTACCTCCATACAAAATTTTATCAAAATTGGTCCAGCCGTTTGAGCGTGAAGAAGTAACAAACATATAAACACACACACCCACTCACAAACTTTCGCCTTTATAATATTAGTGTGATTATTGATTAAAATTTTATGCCTACAAGGACTTTTAGAGGACGATACTATCGTGATCACATGGTTGTTTTTATCAAATACGATATTATTTTATGATCAACGTAATGTTCAAGGCAAAGTTTATTAAAATATTTTGTTAAAACTTTGGCACGGAATTAGACACACTTTCTCAAACATAAAACCGTATACCTGTACCTACGGCAAATGTAATTGGATGTTGTAAATGGAATCACGTACAGTAGGTATACGTGTGAATCTATACATACATCACATATTATTATAAAATTAAACTCGTATTTCGTGTCTGTCTGTGTGACCGCATTGTTCTTTTAATATTCGCAACGGAATTTGATGCGGATTTCACCATCATTTAGATAATTTATTCCGGAAGCTTTATGTGCATCACTCTTAATATTATAAAGGCGAAAGTTTGTGAGTGTGTGTTTATATGTTTGCTACTTCTACACGCTCAAACGACTGGACCAATTTTGATAAAATTTTGTATGGAGGTAGCTGACACCCTGGATTAACATATAGGCTACATTTTATCCCGATATTCCCACGGGATCGACATTTACGCGGGTGATACAGCGGAGTGCAGCTAGTAATACATAAATGTTAAACTTAAATATAATAAAGAAACCTCGACGTTTTCTCAAGTTTTAAAAACCGTGCGAAGCAGGGCGGGTCACTAGTTTTAAATTATCTTGTTAAACGAGTTGAATAAGATTATATAGGATCGTCCCTCTCACAGAGAGGAGGCCTGTGTCCCAGCAGTGGGAACGTTATAGGCTTATGCTATATAGGTTCGTTGCGATAAACAAATCATGTCAACTTTTTACAGCTACTAAAATAAGAAACTTTTAACTATATTCCTACAGAGATTTCTAACGTTTTCATATATATGTATATGCTGCCGTCCTTTAACTAAAAGGCCGTTAAGCCCAAAAAGTTGTTTCGGAGTAAATGCGAAAAAACGTGGGAATCGTTGTTTCTTAAAAACTATGATACTTAGGATAATGATTGTTGGACACATCAATTGATATTTCTTTCTGTTTATCGTAGATAACCCTTTTTGTCCAATAACTATTATTAATTAATTTTAAAATTCATTTTTCTCATTTTGTTAAGCATGTAACCTAGTTATTGCATCTTATTACTGTACTAAAAGGCCGTTATCCATACCTTAGCGGCTTTTTAGTCAAGTAATTTATTTAAAATGTTAAGCTTCATAATGTTTGTTATATTTTGTTTAGAAATACTTAACTAAAAAGTTGTTAAGTGACATAACTGCTTTATAGTCATGACATTCGCTTTAATTTCAATTTCAATAACTTTCCTAATGAGCAGTTACGGGGCTTTAGATGCTTTTTAGCTAATTGTTGGCAATGTTATATGGAATTTTTGTAAACTCTTAACTACTTTACTTAACTAAAAGGTGGCTAAAAATATTTCGCTTGTGGTTAACTTCTGTATAGTGTAGCATTCATATGGAAATATGTGAGTAATTAATTAAATACTAACATCATGTTCTTTTAAAAATCAAAAATATAATTCAACATTTAAAAGATAAAAGAATTACTTATAATTTTAATACGCAATAATAATCAACTTATAACTAATTATGATCTAACAGGTCATGAGCTCATTATTTGGCATGGACAATATTCTTAATCCATGTTCTTTATTCCATTGATTCAACCATTGATTTAATAGAAAACTTCTAACCCAGTTATTGTAATAAACTAAAGGCTACATTATATCAGACATGAGGCAACTTCAGTCCTAAATTATTTAAATATTATAACAAATAAAAGTACCTAATAAAATATGTAGTAAAATTGCACACTAAATAAATAATAAAACATAAGCAGCACTTTCAAGTGTAGATAGATACATTTGGCACACTGGTAGACCATAACCTGGAATAAAACATTGAATACTTTTTATACCAGTAGTTCATTCCCGTGGGTTAATTATTCGAAATGATATCGTTTACCAACCTCTACGCGGACGGATCCATAAGTAAAAGGTTGTAGTTTTAAGTATTTAGGAACATAACAATATCTAAATTAAACACGGTCATCAATATACTCAGCCTATCGCAGTCCACTGCTAGACAAAGGTCTCTCCCAAGCTGCGCCATAACACCCTGTCCTCTACCTTCCGCATCCTGTTTGTCCTAGCCACCTTATGTAGGCCGTCGATCCATCTAGTTGGTGGGAGGCTCACTCGACACTTGCCGATACGCGGTCTCCACTCCAGGACTCGTCTGCTCCACCGGCCATCGGTCCTTCGACAAACATGGCCAGCCCACTGCCACTTCAGTTTGCTTACTCTGCAAGCTATGTCGGTAACTGCGGTTCTTTTCCTGATATTTTCATTCCTGATTTTATACTTCAAAGAGACTGAGCATAGCTCGCTCTATAGCGCGCTAAGCGGCCTTGAATTGTGGACCAGCCCGACCGTCAATGTCTTCGTTTCGGCAACGTATATCATGACAGACAGGACGCACTGGTTAAGACCTTAGTCTTCAAACACTGCGGGATAGGCGACAAGACGAAGTTTTCCAAATACTGCCCAGCCCAACTGGATCCTTCAGTCGGCTTCTTTCTCAAAGTTGTGTCTACTGAGCTGGTTGACTTGCCCTAGGTAGACATAATCCTTCAAAACTTTGGTTGGACTCGTTAAGATGTGCGAATTGTACATGAATTTTGTCTTGTCCAAATTTAAGCTGAAGCCAACCCACCGAGAGGCTCCATTTCGGCTGGAGAGACTTAGTCAATATGGCGATGTTATCGCCAAATCGAACAAGATGAACAGACGCTGAAACAGTTAGACCAGATGTTGCACAACCTAAATGGAGCCTCCATTTTTTGGATGAGGTTGTTTTCTGATCCTGGATCTGAAAAGTCATTGTGGCAGCGTCGTACAAACATCTCACCGCACGCGCGCGCGCGCGCTCTCTCTATCTTTCTCTCTCTCTCGTCTCTTCGATGTAGCGTCAGTCAATTCGACATCGTTGCAGAAAGGCCAGAACTGCCCATATTTTGACGGAGTCGCATCGTTTCTCGTAGTCCACAAATGCTATACACAAGGACTGGTTATACTCCGCGGTATTCTGTATAATTTGCCGAACATAGATGTGGTCTATGGTACTGAAGCCTTTTCGAAAACCGGCTTGATTTGGCGGCTGGAACTCGACATGTCTCTTCGCGAGATTGTCCGTGACGATCCTCGAGAGCAGCTTGTATAAGTGTTTCAGCAGTGAGATGGGTCTATAGTTCTTCAGCGAGGATTTGTCACCTTTTTTGAAGAACAGAACCACCGCATCTCTGCTCCACGCCTCGGGCGTTGTACCCTCTTAGATGACGGAATTAAAGAGACTCGCTAGCTCTTTGATTTTATTGTATTTATTTTTTTGGATCGTAAGTAAGCACTAGGAAGTGGTGAAGGGCGGGCGTTTTGGGGACTGTCTTTTGTAATTTTGACGTTCGAAAAGTGCTGATTCTCAGCCTAGTCTGAATAATTGACTTTTGATTTTGTTTTCTTGTCGTTTTGGGTTTTTCTGTTTCAATATCTTCATCTGTATCGTCACTTCTTCGATCTTAGTTAGATCTCGTAGTTCATATCTTTGACAGAGTCAGTGTCAGTGCCCTCCGGGTGGAAAGATTTAGTCCGACGGGACGGCGGATGGCTTGAGCAGGGCACCCGCACCCCACTCAACCCCGGAGTGAAAGCGGCGCGAGAGTCGGCTAACTGCCTTTTAGCTAAGTAATGAGGCTTAGCTGCTTTTTAGCTAAGTATTCTGGGAAATGTGCAGAATTACATGCTTAACTAAAACAGCGTTAAGGGCTGGTAACTGCAAATAAGTAAATTTTTTCACATAAACTGTTCTTTAAATGCTAACTATAAAGAAGTTATAGTCCGTTAGCGTCTTTATAGTCAAGAAAAATCAGATAACGTGCTTGTAGTTAAGTAGAAGGCTAGAAAATAATCATCACATCGGGCAGTTAAGGTATTTTAAAGTACATTAAGCTAAGAAGTGTGGGTTAGACGCTTTCAAGTGATGGAATCATCAAAAATTATGTTACTTAACGGCCTAAAAGATGTCCATATCTTTGGAACTATTTATGTTATAAAAATGTTTCTTAGACAGAAAGATAGAGAATTTAAAACTCTATCACTTTCTATTAAAAAGTAAAAATTGACCATTTGAGGGTTAACGGCTTTTTAGTTAAAGGACGGCAGTATGGTCTTCGAGACATGAAATTCGGAGGGTGTGTTCTTTGTGAAGAGTAGGTATCCACTAAGAAAGGGTTTTTAGAAATTTCACCCCTAAGAGGGTGAGATGCGGGGTTGAATTTTCTGTGAATATATTCCGACCTCCACGCGGGCGAAAGCGTGGGCAAAAGCTAGTGGATTATAAATTTCCTTTAATTTTTTTTGGGTTGTGATAGAAAGTCGCGCGATTGGGTTGCTGGAATAATAGTACTAAATCCAGAAGACGAGCGACCTTCAGCCTGCTTTAATTAAAAACCTCTCACGCTTCGCGCCTGTTATGTTGGGGTTTGATCTTTCTACACTGAAAAACAGAAGTTCTTTTTCAGCAAAATAATGTAGGTTTTTGAGCGAATATTCAACGAGCATGTCAGTCAAGGATTGAATACTTGATTGAATAACTCCAATCTGTACAGTTACTCAGGCAGGCGGCAGGCTCTTTACTTTATGTGAATTATTTCATCGCCGCTGCTCTCAAAGCGGTGAAGAAAAACATCGTGAGAAAACCGGTAAGTCCAAGAACCAAAATTTGAAGACATGTGACTTCTACCAACCCGCACTGAGCTCGCGTGGTAGATTAAAGCCCACTCCCTCTCGAAGAGAGAAGGCCTGTGTCCCAGCAGTGAGAACATTATAGGCTGATTATGCTGTTTATGCTGTACAGTTACCAATGAATTATACATAATTTTGAGATTAGCCAATGTTGGTCTCTAACTCAATACATAGCCTCGATCATTCCTGCCTTTAATGACTTGTATAATCAAGTAAAACCTCACACAAATCCCAAAGTGGCGACATAACTGAGTTATAAAATGGCCATTCGGAAAATCATTGGGGACTCACCCCTCGAAGCCTTTCGAGTTCGAAGTAATGTTTGAAGAATATCACAACAGATGGAAAAATAAGGCGTTGGCAGGTCTTCCGCAAGGTAGATGACCTTATGAAGACCACAAGAATCCGATGGATGCGAGAAGCACAGGTCCGGTCGTTGTGGCGACGCTTGGGGGAGGCCTATGTCCAGCAGAGGATGTCTTTCGGCTGAATTGATGATGATGATGACATCATAACATCACGCCTATTTTTAAATGATCCTAAATACTAAAATATACGGTTGTGTAACGAATAATTCCATAGTTTACTTCCTGTATCATATTGAATTCCATGCTCGGATGAAGCATGTCTCAGTCGCCAGATGCGGCTAAGTATGTATCGTATGGGTGACCTTGAGTGATGCTGGGCAATTAGATTAGACACGTGTTCATAAACTAAAGGACATTTGACGTAAATATCATTCCTATTTATGTTCATGTGCTCATTTATTTCGAGAAGCAGTGGTGGCCCATTGGTATCGGCCTCGACTTACGAGTTGTAGGTCATGAATTCGAACCCAGTCAGACGCTTTACTTTGTGTAAATATTTTCATCACCACTGCTCTTAAAACGGTGAAGGAAAACATCGTGAGGAAACCGGTATGTCCTAAAACCAAAAATTCGAAGACATGTGACATCTACCAACCCACACTGGGCCCGCGTGGTAGATTACAAGCTCGCACCCTCTCGAAGAGGAGGCCTGTGTCCTAGCTGTGGGATCATTATAGGCTCATTCAGGGGCCCTAGGACGAACGCGCAACGTAGAAGTAACGTAAATTCCGACGATTTTTGAATAGAATACAATTATCCTTCAGCATTTTGGTTGATTTTTTTGCGACAGGCACAATTAGTATGTATGTACATATGAATAAAGTCTTAAATCTTAGTAAATATTATGCACGGAACGAGTATTTTCGAATCTACGTAACGTTTACCTACTCCGCGCGTGCGTGCTTGACTCACAGTCCTAGATAAATCTCTGTACATACTAAGAAGCTCAAAGCTCAATACTCCATGTGTGACGTCACAGCCTTCGTTCCTCATGTATGCAGGTGTTATTGCACATTATGTACACACTGGAAGGCGGCACGGAACTTGCTTATCGCGACAAACTTCATATAACAACTGCAGGGATATTCAGTTGGGACTCGGAGACTGTGAAGAATTTTTCGGTAGGTATATTTTGTTAAGAAATACAAGGAAACGTGTCAGTCAAGTTTGTTTGTTGTAAGTGAGATTAGATTCAGATCCAAAGCTTTGTACTGATAAATAAATGCTAGCTAATCACATAACACATAACGCCTGTATCCCCTAATGGTTAGCCAGAGATGTACCTCCCACATTTCGCCGGACATGTTTTAAGTCCCATGCTCTAGGGGGAGAGCCTATTGCCATCAACAAACCCACTCCAGGCTGCTACAGAGAAATCACTTTGCTCGACCCAGGAATCGAATCCAGGACCTCATGCTCAGCAGTAGCGCTTGCGACCACTAGAGCAACGAGGTTAGCTATATTTCAACATTATTGTTAATGCTGGCACAAAGCAATTTCAAAATTAATTAAAAGCATTTCGAATTATGCATAAAATAATAAAAGCCCACTACAAAACTTAAAAGGGGAAAACTCATAAACTTGATGCACCCAAGTAAAAAATCTTACAACACGAGATTCTTTTACGTAGCTCATAAAAATTCATTAAACTTTACTTAAAAAAAAAAAAACAAAGGAAGGCTGGTCCGAAGTCGGTAACAAAATTTGGAACACCCAATTTTCCTTTTGAGACCTAAGTATGTAAAATGGCCGACGGCTCCTCGGTAATCCTCGGGTCAAATGCGCCGAGATTATGTATATTGGAACATAATTGGATATCCTAGGATAAGAAGGTAAACGAGTGGGAAGCCTTCGTGACATTTGAGCATAATGTTTGGTTTTCTTTTAATGCGTTTTTATTGGATACGAAGTACTGGGATTATTGGGACACGTGTGGATAATATTGATCGTTGTTGTAATCTCTCTCTCTCTGTTGATTCTAAGCATTTGACAACACATTAACACACCACAAGATACAAGCGATGCTTAGTTTGTGGCTCACCGAAATCGTCACATTGTATTTTTACTTTTTGATAAATAAACTTATTATTATTATTATTTTAGGGTTTTTGGGCATAAATAGGTGGACCCAGCATGGCCGCGCGGAGTAAAGGTAACGTAAATTAGAACGATTTAAAAAATTAAAATACTCTTTTTAAATTTAGTTCATTTTATTCATATCTTTGGGAAGCATGACAAAAAAAAATTAAAGCATTATGCTATAGGATCATTAAAAAATCAAAAGAGGGATTTGAAAAAATCGTTTGAGTTTACGTTAAGTTTCAAAATTCAATAATTCTAAATAAATAAAGGTCAATAATTCGGATTACTTGCATGTTTAAAAACGTTCAAATTCAAGGCGCATTCTCATTTCCGCGACAATCAATGTCAAAAATGAAGGCAAGCTAGACGTATTTTTGATAGATTAAAACTAAGATCAGATTGTGAACGTTCTTAAAATTACGGGAATCGCCCCTCAAGCGTTAGAGCCAGGGTCTAGAAAAACCACTATTTCAGTATTTGACATAGCCTATCTGGCTGAAAACAAAGCAGTTACGAGCGAATTTTGAAATTATGCATACCTACGTGAGTTCAAACCGAATCTATGGACGTATAAAATTCGGTAACGCGCTAAACCCATGAGCTACTTTATAACCGTCAAATTCGTTTGATAGTATGTTTTCCATTAAAACGCGTTATGCCATCATCTGTCTGTTTGCGATACAAAATTCTATAAAGCCGTGAGACGTGTTTTGTTAAAAAAAACTTGACGCACGTCACGCACAAAAAAATCGATGAGACATCTGCAGGCCAATCCCCGTAATTAAAAACGTTCAAAATCCCGTCTCAGCGACAATCAATGTCAAAATGTATGTAAATTGATTTTATTTTTGACAGACTGATATCTGAGGGCCAATTCCCGTATTTTTAAGAACGTTCGCATTCTAATCTCAGTCTCAATCTGTCAAAAATACAATCAATTTATATACATTTTTGACAAGTTTTTGACATTGATTGTCGCTGAGATAAGATTGCGCCCTGAATTTGAACGTTCTTAAAATTACGAGAATTACCCTTGTAATATAATATAGGTACAAAAAATGCATTTGCGGCGCCAATCTCGCAGTGTCCGAAGGAGCATTGGATACATTTTAGAACCACAAGCTTGAACTAATTTACACATGTCATGATATATTATCGAATGGTGGACAGGCCTACCCAAAGAAACTGAAAGGTTTTATATCCTCAAAGTGGCATGAAACGTCTGAGGGCCTAGATAAAGTTTCATATCATCAGCGATAGCAAAATGGTAAAGTCAAAAATAAAGGTATTGGATTGATTTAGGCAGTTGAAAGTTGTTGCAGAAATACGAATGGCTTTGATAGCGATTTTTTTATTTATTTTTTATTTGAAATGGACTTGCTCTTGACTCTAGTCTAGGTCGAAGGTGACAGAGACAAAGTCGACGATGGAGCGAGCTTATCCAGAAGAAGCCTGTTCACTCTCACTTTGAAGAGATTTGGGTTGTATGCGCTCGGAAAAACAGACGCAGGTAGAGAGTTCCACTCTTTTGCTGTGCGCATTATAAAGGACATTTGCAAACGCTTAGTGCGAATTGGTGGAATATTGATTGCCACTTTTCTAAGCCCTGTGACTGTAGAGAAAGAAAGGGGGCTTTTATTTGGTTCCCTATCCATTTACATAAAACTTTAAGACCTAATTTAACTTGGCATACTTTTGTTTCTCCTAATTATATTTTCGCATAACATTATTTACGCATAACAACTTACACATAGTTTCTCTAATCATAATAATGATTAAGCATGACATTCTAAAGCATACATTTTGCATGGTCGTCTTCGACGGAGCCCCGCTGCGCGGGTCTCCTATTTCTATCTGCAGGATTTAAAGAAACCTAACCAAACCGAACCTCGGAGTGCCCCTGACGTCGTTTAGTATTATACGAATAAAATTTATGCCAAAACAAATTAGCCTTCAAGATAATTATGCCAGCATAAACTGTATGCCAAAAAAAGGCAAACTATTATTATGGCAAAACAAATTATACCAAAATAGTTATGCAAAAGTATATTAGAAAAAGGAACATTATGCGAGAAGAGTTATTTCCTAATTTATGTAATAGGTATTTTTACCGACCTTTTTTTTGTTCTTATTTTTTGTGTTTATCACTAGAAAGTTTTAAATGGTCTTCAATTTCATATAGTTTAAGAACACTGTATAAATTAGCTGTAAGTTTCCCGAACAGAATAAAATAAACGGTGAAGTATTGGGCCGCGACTTAAGAGTTGAATCGTGGGTTCGAACCCAAGTAAGCATTTTACTTTGTGTAAATTATTTCTTCACTATTGCTCTCAAAATGGTGAAGAAAAACATAGTGAGGAAACGGAATGTCCTAGAACCAAATAATCGAAGATATATTATGTGACATCTGACAACCCGCATAAGGGCCCCTGTAGTTGATTACGGTCCCTTCGCTCTCTCAGAGAAGAGGCCTCTGTGTCCCGGCAGTGGAAACATTGCGACGATGAAATGACAAGAACTCCTAACTGACATTTTTTTCAATTTTACTTTTTTTACGTAGATAGACTTTACAAACGATTATTTAAAGTATCTACGTAAAAAAAGTAAAATTGAAAAAAAATGTCAGTTAGGAGTTCTTGTCATTTCATCGTCGATTGTAGGCTGATTATGGGGTATTCCGGGGTGATGACGTAAGTAACTCTCTTTTATGACCAACTATATTTTGTATATTTCACTAACCTATGTACATTGCATTCATTCCATTGGAACTAATTACAGATAATATGTCACAAACAGCGGAGGGGACGCATTCACGACAATGATCAACGCTCAATCATTAATCGCAGTGCCCATCGCATAAACAGTGTGATAATGGCGGTCATAATTAGCCACTTAACCCGGACCAGGCTATTCAGTATAATATCCGTGTTGATGATAAAATCAGTCGTTAGAACCCCAGCTACATGCTGTTGTTTACGATAATTATTATAAAGAAGGTAGGTAGGTACTTCAATCCTGTAGGTACACCAATTTTGTTATAAAGCAGAACGAGAAGAATATTATAAATAAAATAAAAATATTGTATTTTAAGACAACCAGGGCCCATCATGTTAGTTACAAAATTTAAACACTATGTTAGCAGGTACAAAAATAAAAGTGGTAAAAAAAATAGTAAACGTAAAAATAATGTCGCTTCATCAGCCCGCACCTCTCACATGCAGATTGATGAAACGCTTGAACAACGGAGCGTCCAACCTATCTGCTATCATTTTATTGAACATTGAATTATGGTTTATTTATGAACGTAAACGAGGCAAAAGAAATATGTAAAGATCTTAGCAGGTGCATTCTGTAGTTTCTGCGTCTCCATGAGGGTAACAAAACACCTTCTTGCCATGAGGGAAGAAGGCGTTTTTTTTTTTTATGTACAGACGCCAGCTGCACATCAAGCTACTACAATCTGTCAAATTTCTTTAATAGATTTTCAACTTTATCGCTAAAGCATAAGGTTCAAAGTTGATAGTGAAAATTTGACGGTTTCGGATAGCTTGATGTGCTGGCGTCTGTGACCTATGTGGAGTTTATGTTATGTATGCGAGGTGAAAATAACATGTTTCTTGATCTTATCGTGCCTTGCTGCTCTCCCCCAGCGACGGTCTAAGCCGAGATTCGTACCCCATAGTGCCCTTATCGTGTAGTCGCTTAGTTTATAAGTTTTATGCCCTAGCCTTAATTTGTCGAGGCACCCACAAGAAAGTCTCAAATCAAATCAAATCAAAATCAAAATATTTTTATTTCACATAAACCAACATGGGCACTTATGAAACGTCAGAAGCTAGGTGCACGGTTCCAATTGGTCGTTTCCTATGGAGAAGAACCGGCAAGAAACTCCATGGTTACTCTTTTAAAAATAATTGGCTTTTACAATGTTTTCGAGTTACAGTAGGTATGGGAGGACAGCGTAGGCCTGTCAACAAGTACCAGGTACTTGATAAAATAAAAAATGGTCTACAGATCTAGTCTACAAGGCTTACAAAGTCCTCACATTTACAAAATAAGGATGTATCAAAAGGATAAACAAAATATAAAAATCTACTAAAACCAAGAGATATGATTGCCATTTCAACTAAGAAAAAATCTAGTCTAATTACCTTCTAGGTTGACTTACGAGATGCCGTCCACAAAAAAAATAACATGCTTCGTTGGACTCATGTAATACCTAATAGCATTTAAGAAAATAAAAACAACATGTTTTTAAATGAAGCTCTACAAAACTGCTATTGTATCCCAAATATCGTCAAAGCAAAACGTGGATACGTTTTTGAAGTCGAAAACAGCATACGGTGGGTACCGCTTAGGGTAATTAGATGATGAAAATGCTCGTGATCGCGGTCGCAATCACGATACCTCACAATTTCTACATGAATGAAGGTGCAAACACGTCGGTTCAGTCGCACGGACCTGAAAGCCAGTCCTGTGTTTGTGCTGTATTATACCTACTCCAGAAGAACGAGTGGAACCGATTTGACTAGTCACGAGCGTCCAAGCAGCCCGCGATGTATCGCAGTGAGGTATCCTTCGGCATGTGCGTTGGTACTTATTAGCCTGCATTTGTTTTACATGAGTTAGCTCGATACCTCGATGTTACCACATCGAGGTATCGCAGTGAAGTATTTTCGGAATGTTTTTTTTTTACTTATAATTACCCTTATGTTAATTTAAATAAGTTTCAAATTGTCTATTTGTGTATTAAAAGAAACAGTCTTTACAATCCTATGTAATCGGAATCTAGTTTCTCTAAAAGGCCTTCAAATTGTCTTAGTTAAAGCATCCGATGTTTACCGGATTACAGTTGCCCTCAACTGTAATCCGATAAACATCGGATTATGTTGGAAGTGGGTATTAGAAACACACCATAATATAATTATTAAAATATCAATGATTATTAATAGTAACTCAGTACACAAAATTATCGGTAATACTTTTTGTTACGTAAATAATACCCAATTGAACCGGAATTCATGCAGTGAGATTAAATCCAAAACTCCTGTATTTTTTAAAGCGGATTCGAATTTCATCGTTATTATGAATGTGTTTACATAGATATTACCAATATGTTGATGATCATTATCGAAAATCATTTTGTTAAACTTCATAACTGAAAATGTCGCACTGAACAAGTACCCGATTATCCATTTGTTACATATATAACGAAGCTTTTATCGACACCGAGTGTCAAGTATGACACGATTTCTATTATAAAGAAGTATTTATAGAACAGTAGCGCTTTGAATAAAATACCTCTTGCGTCTAATTGGCGTATAACTGAAAAATCTACACAAATAAATAAAATTGAAGTACCTGTTTGTAATGTCAAAGTAACAGCTTTTTACTAAATGCTTATGAAAGTATATTATACGGCACTTTTATATAAAAACAATTTTTATAAAATCTGTGTCCGTCTTTCTGACAAATTTCTGACCAACTTTGACGGGACTTTCACTAGCAGACAGCTAATGTTATAAGGAGTAACTTAGACTACTTTTATTTTAGAAAAATAGTTAGTAAAGAGACACATTATTGTTTTCCGTCATCCTTGCGAACGAAGCCGCCGATGATAGAAATAAGCTATCATTAAAACTCATCACGTCAGAAAGAAACTATGATTGTGAAGATAAAAAGCCATTAAACGACATAGTTGGCGAAATTCCAGAAATGAATAAAGGAGTCGGCAATAAAAAAATGTAATATCCAAAGAAAACAGAAAGAAAACAAGCTATTAAAAAACCAGCATACGCTCATGTCCTTGAAACGAATTTAGTAACAGACAATGCAGCATAATATCAAGATAAATTTTCCCTGTAAGCGTTATTAACACTAAATATTTTAAGACTCCTTTTGTACCAGTCTAAAAGTTTATTAATAGTGCGAAGTAATTTGCAAGTGCTTGGCGGGCCGTGCCAAGTATTTCCAGTTCATACTCTTTTGTATGTTCTAAGGCTGAAGCCTCACAGGCAGGTGCTTCGCCTGGCTAGTATATATAATCAGCGTATAATTTTCCCGTTGCTTGGACACAGGCTTCCTCTTTGTGAGAGGGAGTGGGCTGCTATCCCTTACGCGGGCCCAGTGCTGGTTGGTGGAACCAAACATTCGAAGACATTTGTAACAGTTGTCACAAATGTTGTTTGGTTCTAGGACATGCCGGTTTCCTCACGATGTTTTCCTTGAGAATGGTGATGATAACTATTATAATTTACACAAAAAATCAAAATCAAAATATTTTATTTCACATAAACCGACATGGGCACTTATGAAACGTCAGAAGCTAGGTGCACGGTTCCAATTGGTCGTTTCCTATGGAGGAGAACCGGCAAGAAACTCCACGGTTACTCTTTTAAAAATAATTGGCTTTTACAATGTTTTCAAACTACAGTAGGTATGGGAGTCAACAAGAAATGAACTCATTCTGATTTTTTGTCAGATTATTCTACAAGCAACATACTAAAGCACTAGTGTTTTAATTTTTTAGTCCAAACAATAGATTTTTTGTAGATAGATAATTGCTTCATATTTTGCAATAAATTACCAGTGTTGACATCGCGCTTCTCTTTCTTTTCTATGCAGTCCGACAGTGACCGCGCTTTAGGTCATGTAGTCACCTTAAAGAAAACTTCACTCTAAAAATTTATAGGATTGCCCCTTATGGGAACTTTGCAAAGATTGATTCATAAGTAATTATTGTAATATACCTAATGCCCGATTCAAGCATTTGGTTGACTCTTGACCAGAGGGGCTGGCCTATTTTTTGGATCAAGAATTGCATCGGCATACAGCTTGGCAATACTGCCAGCGGTGTGACAATAGTATATTTCGACTATCAGTTGTGCGAAAGCACATCACCTCGACGTTCGTTAGTGCGACTGATTGTTTTCTCGACAAACAACAGGACGACGGAACTTTTGAACGACGAACGATAGCGCTACACAGTTTTCACTAGACAAACTAAACCCACAGACACATTACTGTGTCGTGTTGCATCGTGACTCAGGATACACCAATCAAACGAATCTATTCAGGACTACTTCAAATCACAACCAGTTTTGATTGGCTAACACTGCGTCAGAAGGCGACACGACACAACACAGTATACGTTTCTATATTTTGTTGCTATTTTGCGGAGCCTGTGCTGACAGGCCACCACTTCTGCCACGTGCTAACAAGGACCATTACCCTTTATGCTGTATGTCCAAGTGTTCAAAGAAGTCTGTGACCTTTATTCGCGACCTAGTCGTGTGTAAAGAAACGAAGATATTTAATAGCGTAGAAACAACACAGGTAACTAACCCTTTTCTTTACTCGTATTTTTTTATTCTTTATTTATTTGGTAAATTGGACTACATGTCCCCTCGGAGAAAGATACGTCAGAAAGGCGTAACGAGGTAGGTAGGTACACGGCAAGACTTTTCTTGTAAAGAAAATAAAAATAAATTTAGTATGAAATTGTCCCACTGCAAAGCAAATATATAATAATATTATGATTTATAAAAAGAGACTTTCTAAATTATAGTAGAGAAATAAATTTACTAGGCTTGCTTGGAAATATGTATATTTATAACATCTAACTGATGTTTTAAATAAAAAAAATTAAAATCAAAATATGTATTTTATTTCACATAAACCTACATGGGATTTCTGAAACGCCAGAGGCTAGGTGCACGGTTCCATTTAGTTGTTTCCTATGGAGAAGAGCCGGCAAAAAACTCAACGGTTACTCTTTTAAAAATTCAAACAACAACTTTTACAACGTTTCCAAATTACAGTGTAAGGCCGGGGCCGCACTGCCGTTCTATTCTGTAAAAATCTCACCGTGATAACTTAGGTGAAGTGAGCTGTCAATTGTGTCAATCCCTAGCATCAGGTCGAATGATAGCTCACGTTAAGCTCACTTCACCTAACTTTTCACGGTGAGATTTTTACAGAATAGCATGGCTGGTACGGCGATAGGAACGCGGCGGCGACGATATGAACAAATAAATTTCGCTTCTCGTTTCTGCAGTGCGGCCACCATATGAGTTTGTTTTCACGAACTCGCCGTCTCATCGCAGTCGCCTTAGTAGTGCGGCCGCGGCCTTAATAGGTATGGGAGGACAATCTAGGCCTGTCAACAAGTGCCAAGTTAATCCGTAAACAATTATAAAAACGTTTACAATTTATATTTTTGGTCTTGCTTGTTTCATTTTTGTAAGGGACAGCCTACGCAGTCTTTTGTACAATACAATATTGGTAGGTGAATGAACGGAAACATTTATTTGTTAAACACAGGTAAGATTAAGGAACCCTGATTAGAACTACTCCCAAATTATATTTAACTAGGCAGTGCCCCGCGGTTTTACCCGTATAAGTCTCGATCCCGTAAAAATATCGGGATAAAAAGTATCATATGTATTAATCCTGGTTATAAACTATACGTGTGCCAAATTTCATCCAAATCCATTCAGTAATTTTAGCGTGAAGAAGTAACAAACATACAAACACTCACAAACTTTCGCCTTTATAACATTAGTGTGATACGTACCTATGTATTTTCCTTCAATAAAGGTTCAATAAACCCTCAACCACAGTTTGACCTAGCAACCACAAGATCGTTATTTAGCCTTCCACGCATTATCCAGGTACCTATATCCATTATCCATATAAGAGTAACAGCTTGCCCAACCGTCATGCCCGATTATGTTCTACACACGGTTGATACGTCGTACGAAGCATATTCTGTCAAACGGAAATGCATGATGAATTAACCCTGCAAACAAGACTATAGTTTACAACGGACATCGTGTATGGACGAACAGCAACCGAATACTGGTGGCCTACCATGATCTAATTAAAAACGATTCAAAAACAAGACATTTCAGTTTAGGTTCCTAAACTGCATCGCTTGAGCTGCTCTATGGACGTCATGGTACCAAACAAGTATGAATGAAACCAAAACTTGCGACTCAGTTTGGGACAATCGCTGTCAGCAGAATGGCACGGCCTAAACTGAATCATTAAACTGACGTCATGGTACGAATTAGAAGAACAGTTCAGTTTAGGTCCTAAAATGGATCGCGTTAAGAGCTTATGGTAGGCCTCCAGAACCTGTAGCAATATTCAATATTTGCACTACGAAAATCGCCCTTTGTAAGTACTACGAAAGTTAATTGATATCAAATTGTTACATGTTCATGCAGTTGACTGTTACAACTTTTATCACTTCTAAGAATTTCAAACTTTTCCGAAAAATATAACATTCAAATTCTTTCGCTTCGTCATATAAATGAACTATGGCTAAATTGTGAAAGTACTATACGCGAACTTTTCCACTTCTTATCTTTTTCCGTTGAGTTCTCAATGATCACTCCTGTTAAGTTCCGTTGCGACTTGTGATATTGCGCAACGAACTGTGAAATGAAACTTGAAAGTTGGTCTTCGTATTTTTTTTTTTTTTAGATTTTCGCGAAGAGTACTTACTGTTGCTGCCTTACTTTTTCAAATAAGTAGATTTCCTTGTTTTCACTAGGTCTTGTAGTATTATCACAGTAGGTATTGATTTGGGATAAATATTTCCGTAAGAAAACATCAAAATAAGTGTTTATTTTAAGGAAATATTGAAAAAGTTTATTGCTTGTTTTTTTTGCTACTTATTATTTCATAACAACAGTAATTTTTATTAGGATCTCGTACCCAAAGGGTGCCAACGATAATTTATTACTAAGCCTTCGCTGTCTGTCCGTCCGTTCGTCCATCCATCCGTCCGTCCGTCTGCCTGTTTGTCAGCGGGCTGTCCGCCTGAACTGTCTTATGAACCGAAATAGATAGACAGTTTAAATTTTCACAGAGTGTCGCTATAACAACAAAAAATAAAAATTAAAGGAGTTGGGTCTCCATACAAGAGACATGATTTTTCGGCGATTTCTGCGTCGTGTGCAAGTTCCACTCGCACTTGGCCGTTAAAATCAAATTGTGAAGACCTATTGAAGTATTCTTTTTTTATGAAATTCCATGGCACCAAATTCTCGGCCAAGAATTGGTCCATTAATGATAATTAACATTCAAAAAGGGTACTAGTAGAGCATTCTAGTTGTAATTACACGGATAACACCTTCTATTATAACAACATAATTTACTTGAAATCCCCAATTCAGTCCCTAATCGCTATGATTACGGTAATATCCGATGCAATTTCATTCAAATGGACTGGAAATCAGCATGATAAACCACTAATCTAACATTTAGCTAACGACTAACATAACATAACGCCTGTACCTATTTTTTGAACCGTAGGCAGAAGTGTATCAAAGTGTAACTGAACCAATTCAGTTCAAAATCGTTAACTGAATCGATTTCTGTAATCCATTCTATATAATAATATAAATGCGAAAGTGTGTCTGTCTGTTACCTCTTCACGCTTAAACCGCTGAACCGAATTAGATGAAATTTGGTATAGAGATATTTTGAGTCCCGGGTAAGGACATAGGATAGTTTTTATCCCGATATTCCCACGGGAATCTTATGCGGGTGAAACCGCGGGGCGCTGCTAGTTTTTAATATACGGAATTTTTTATCCCAAAAATAACGAACACTACGTAAATTACAGTCAGTCACGCTGTAGGTACAGTGAAAACTAACCAAAATGGAAGAATTACCTACTACGCTGGACCCGTATACGCGTGTGAATGTGTGCGTGTGTTAGAAAATGAAGTATAATCTATCTATAAAAGTCTATATGTATATGTTATAGACCAAGTAATAAATACGGTCATTTTTCATAATGCCCGGGCATTATGAATAATAACAAGCTACTTAGAGCGAAAAAAATTATTATAATTTGAACTTCCTTATTTATCACATTGCCTCGACATTATAATTATTGCCGTGTGGTCTTTGGAAATTTTTGTATTCTCATTCGCTCAGTCTTGCATTCTATGTCGACGGAGCCCAAACACAAAATGTATGAAACAGCAGATTTTTTTTCGTGATTTTAGAGTTGGTCCCACAATGAAAGTTGAGCACCTCTCCTAGTTTGTTGGGTTAGTTTTGAAACACCTTATATTATAATATTGTACTGTTAATATGGTATTGTGTGTTTGGTGGAGTGCGTTAATTCCGGGACATGTTGAATATACCCGCACCCTAAATGCTACCATATTGTTGAGAACAATGAACCCTTTTGAAGCTTAGGGTAAATACATTATAATATTAAGGTTTTATAATAGGGGGTAAGTTTATTCTTCTCAATGTGTCGAAGAAGAAGAAAGACTCGTAAAGGAACATTACATGTCATTGTGATCTTGTTCTCGAAACTGTAATTATCTGTAGTCTTTATTTATTTTTGTTGCTTATATTTTTAGTATGTATGTATTTATGTATCTATTATTTTAGGATATGTATATATCTGTGTATCTATTTTAGTATATTATTACACCAACGACAACCCCAATTTATGTCCAGGCAAATCACTGTCCATTCCAAGGTTGCCTGGAAGAGACCGCAGAAAGCGATAAGGCCGCCCATTGTATATTTGTAGTGATCGATAATTCTTTTTGTTATGTATTTTTGTGGTGTACAATAAAGTATATATAAATATAAATAAATGAAGAAGAAGAAGAATTCGTGATATTTAACATGAGCAAATGAAGACTCCGAACTGATACTGTGGAAAAACCCAACAACTCTGCGCGCCTTGGCGATAACCTAGCGATGACTTATTGTAATGAAATGAAAGTGTTTATTCTGTAAATATCATATTGGAATCACTTTTAAAAGTTATATAAGAACAGCTAAATGGTGTTTTGTCTACCATATTTTGACGAGTTATGCAAACATAAATGTAGGGAACAGCTGATTTTTTTTTCGCGATTTCAGGTTTGGTCCCATAGTAAAAGTTGTTCATAATGATGCGTACAATCTCCCATTTCGATTAGTCGCATGTTTTCAATTTCAACCTGTATAATTCTACATTGTACTCACAGAACACGAACAGTTAAAAGGGGTTCTGTGGTTGTACTCGCCTAAAGACGAACTAGCAGGGGATCGAGGAGGCGGGGGGCGGGGGGGGGGGGAGGGGGGGTCAGGGGATCAGACCGGAATAAATCGTTTATAAGCCTTACGTATAATGGAGGTGTCGCGTTTACCTATCCCTTACAGTTAGTTTAAGATAATTAGAAGGCGTCGCGGCAGACCCGAAGATGACAGAATGTGCTGGATAAACTTACGACCTGTAGTCCGCATTAGCCCTGGGCTATAAGAACTGGAATTAATAGGGAGAGGCCTTTGCAGAGCAGTGGGATTACGCAGGCTATCAGTAATAGTAACACTTCCCGACCTGGGGACCAGAACCCAGGACTCCCAGTACAGCAATCATGCTTACAACCATTAGACCAAAAGCTAATCGTACTTTCTCCTAAATCACTTCTCAACTAGGCAACCTATAATAATTTGTACACTGTACTCAACTAAGTTTATAAGCCCTACATATAATGCAGGTGTCGCTTTCGTCCCTTATAGTTAGTTTAAGCCCTCACTAGCCGCCACCTTTGTGTTCAAAATATCCACTTTAAAGGCGGAATTGTTGGGTCCAACATAATAGTACTCTGTTCAGGATTAGAGCTGCTTCAGAAGTATACAATGAACAAATATGTACGCTATGTGCCGTTTATAAATTCATGATAAAGTGAACTTTGTTAAGCTTCATGTATGGCATTGTAAGGGCGTGCACACACATTTTGTTTAGGAGTATTTTCGGCTTTACTTAAGCTCCTTGATTTTTTTGAAGTGAAAACTTCTTTAGGCGCGTTGGGCATTTTTTGAGATGGGGAAAAAACCATTGAATTCGCGCCACTGTTACCGTAACCGACACTGCTTCGGATGTGTTCGGCTGTCCTTGGGATGTACTCGGTTTTAATGTATATCCGATATGTCAGTGAGTGATGGCAAAGTATTCTGTTTGTGTTTTGTTTTCACTTCTGTCGGCACTCCCGGAGTGTTTTGTTGAGCTACACGATTTCTGACTCATGCGTGCACTGACTGCGTCGATCCACTCAATTCTGTGTGGTTCTTTTTCCAAAAGATACACAGCGGACCCTATCAGAATACCAGCGCTGCTACACTTATAAATAAATGTCACAGCATAATTCTGAGATAGGAGCCTTTTGGCCTCGTACAGGACTTTTTGTTTTTCACTTTCTTTTTATATAATTTTGTGTTTTATATTTTATGATTGTGTTTAGTTTGAGGAAGCCTGTGTCCCAGCAGTGGGAACATTATAGGCTGATTATGTTATGTTATGTTTAGTTTAGTTTGTGATCTTCCTCTGTAAGTCACAATAAATACTTTTTCTTTCATTCACAGATGATTTTGGACACTAATCTACATGGTCCTCACATAATCTATGCCTTAAAAAAAGAAACTGTGACCACTGAGTTAATTTCGATGTTTTTCCTCAGATCTAGTTACTAAAATTCGATTGATGTTTAATAGTGTTTGTATAAACCTACTCTACTTATAGAAATAAATATAATTTAGGTAACTATGACGTATAATATTTTAGCGGTATTTACCGACTAATTTTGCTAGCCCAACTTCAGAATGAGTTGCGAGATTAACTTATGACTATATTTAACTTGTCATGGTTAAACTGATAAACTGACTATTTGTAAAATAATAAAATAATTCAAGCGATACTAAAAAACATGTGTACTGTGTCATCCAATTTTGGTAGGCGATAAGGAATAAAATTATGTTAAAAAATTGTTTAAATAAAAAAACAACAAACTGCTAGCCTTGTCTCAACTATATTGGGGACGGTTCCAGTTACTGCCTATCTGACCTCCACAATCCAGTTCCTGAGTAACATGATACTCCTTGGCAAGACTGGTTGACAGATTTTTTGGACTACTGACTACAGGTCGACTTTCAAAGATCTACGAATGACAGCCGTGACCAGCGGCTTCACGTGCTTTTTGAGACACAGAGAGGTCTCGATATGTAATGGATGGTTACCCATCCACGAACCGACCGCGTCAACCGTAGCTTAACATTCGATCGACCCGTGTGGCTGTTATCATTTAGCCACGAGTCCCTCAAAATGACAAAAACAAAGGAATGTATAATCTACTCCTATTACCAACAATACCAACTACGATGACAGATGCACAACACAATCCAACATTTTTCATTTATTTTCAAAACAGAAGGCATAAAAATTCTCATGCGAAACAATAGACAGTCGGAAATGCCTAGTCATTGCACTGACAATTAATAACACTGTCAACATTACTGCTGGTGACAGCAGTTGAAATGTTTTAGCGACGCTCAAACCACTTGTGAACGTAAGTGTACACAATGGGGTAACCTCAAAACGTTGATTTTGACGTGGCAACAGACTAGAATAGAATAATGTCGCTTTTTGCGGCATTATGTTGGTACGTTGATACTTGACGCTTGGCTTTTCAAGAGTTGTTAAGAGAGTTGGATTTTTGTTGTGCGTGAATTTAAGGCCGAGATGAGTGCAGCTTAGACATCAAGGGAATCTCATGTTTGAATGGAATGTCGACGGGGATCATATTTTAAATTAAGAGATTTTTCTGCGACTTCATAATAATATTCTTATGTCAAAAGGCTTTGAAGATCCATGGACATACCTACAGTACAGACGCGCCATTTTGTTTTTTTAATGGCTGACTCATGAATCTATCTGAATCGATAGCTGACATCAATGCAAATCGAACATATACATGGACCAATCCCCGTAAAGCGACACGTTTCCGACATATTAACATTCAAAGTTGATCACGTGACATTCATATTTTTTAACTTGCTTACAGCTTGTTGCATAGATTTTCAAAATAATCAAAATCGTGGCCACCATTTCCAGGTATGCTAGACTCCATATAAAAATCTTCTATACCCTTTTGATTCGATTCACAGGCTCATTGATTTGATTCATTATCACAATGACTGTGAATGATGGTGATCAAAGTGACGAGAATAAATAAACTAATTTTAAGTGCATTTGCTACTGTAAATAGTTATTTTCAACCGTAAAAACTTCTAGGAAACATCTGCAAAGATATGAAGTCCCAATATTAATCCAATATCAGCCCAAAACTTGGATTTCCAAATCAAAGTAGTTTGATTTGGAAAGTATGATTGACAGAAAAACTATTACATGTCTATGTAGTTCGGATATGAATTATTTATCAATAGCGAAGACTAGAGCCCAAAACTTGCACAAAGGGACAAACTTGCTCTCGAACATGCAAAAAAAGTTTTATTTTATTCTATTGACCCATTTCTTTAGATATTGAAAAAGTTACGTACACAAGTTTTGTTGTGTGCCAGTACTTATTTATGGCGGGAATCAGAATGGCCGCCAACTAAACAGCTCACCATAGATCTAAATAAAACCAGAAATTTTGTTTTTGACTAATTTGATTTTGGGTATTTCTAGATTCTTAATAAACTTAAGAAACTGAAGCAGGTAATTCTGAAGGAATCCAATATAGCTGATTGGTTGTTTGCCAACAATAACGGAATGTTTGATAGATTTTATGAAATTGTTATTTCAAAAGGATTGTTTTTAAAGACTTGCGGCATTGCAACTTTGTATGGCAATGCCGCCAAACTTTAAGAAAAAATATCTTGTGTAGATTACCAGTCCACAGCGATGCGGAAGAATTTTTCGACGCCATATTTTTGTTTATTTATAGCTGTTTTAGTTAAGATGGGTTATTATATTTTAATTTTAATAGGATGTCAGTTAATTGAGTATAAATTGAAGTTTATTTATCCAGTATATACAGGGTCCCATTAAAATACATGGAATTTTAACACAGCGCTCAGTACGTCTAACCAAAGATATCCAAGCAAAAGAATTTGACCTAAATTAATAAATTGTCGGCACATTAGTGTATTGTCGTTAGCTGATTATTTTTGTTGTAAGTATCTAATGCGTTTTTCTTATATTATATTTTTTACCATCGTCCTTATTTTGGTGGTCTGAATGATTTCTAAGAGTTTGTCCATCTATTTTAATGGGACCTTATATATGTTTATCCTCTTTAATAAATAAATGTTATAACTTCTACAAAAAGGAATTTTATTTTCAGAACAGTTCATATGAAAGAGTTTTATTTCAATTATAAATACAAGTATATACCTGGAATAAAAAAGAAAATAAATAAATGTTACGTAACATTTCCAACACCAAAATTTTTTTAAAGGTTTCATTTGTCGTTATTATTAAGTATATTTTTTAAGGAATTGCAATAACGCGTTAGGTAGGTACAGAGGCCAGCACATCAAGCTACCCCAATCTGTCAAAGGACATCATTCACGTTTCATACATTTTTGGGCCAAATCTGAAAGTGCCGGCCAGAAAAAAAAAACGTAATATTCGGATAGATCACCAAATTCCTATTATTTTTTACTATGGCACCAAACCGCCCTATGGTTATGTTGTTACATGCTTTAAAAAAAAATGTGAAATAAAATGTTATAAGATGTGTGTTATTTTAATACATTTGGTCAAATATAGTAAATATGAAAAAAAAAAAACAAGCAACAATACCAACAGTACCTCATTTAGATTCAGTACCTTTCATTTAGGTAAAAAAGAGCAAAATGAAACAACATTAAATTGTATAAATTCATTTATATTTGTCCTAATCTAACATATACATCATGTAATCCTATTGCAGGTGGGGTGAGGTATGGGTCATGTCTAGCATAACCCATGTACCAGACTATGGTCATGGTATGTGAGCAGCATCCAATGGTCCTCTTGCCGATATTGCATGTACAATAATAATGAGCTAATGCTCGACGACCATTTGCTGCCCGATCTAGTGCAATGTACACATGATATTTTTTGGCTTGGATGTGGCGGGATTGTATTCGTCCTCTTATAATCCACAAGTCTTCCCCTTCAAGTTCCCTGACCATTTCCAGAGGAATCCCACCACCGAGCTCAATGATAAAAACTCCGTCGGATTGAAGGTGCTCTCCGTAATAACTTTTTGCTTGTTTGAGCTGATATACACCAAGGCTGAATAATATTAAATCTTCTTCTGTCAATGTTGGAAAATCATTGAAATCTGTCATATCCGCAGCCATGGGTTGGAACTGTGATCGCCTTCGGTTTAAATTGGGTAAAACGGTTGGTGAAGCATGAGGTTCAGCGTTGACTTCTTCGTCTGCAACATCATGATCCACTTCACGTTGGTGTCGGAGATACCGACGCTCAGCCCGTTGCTAACAGGGTCGACAAATAACCTCTGTAGGTTCTTCCTGTAAAACAAGAAACATGTATTATTCGTTGCACATGTACATACATGAGCCGTGATATTCTAATCGTTTTGTTTCCTAAGCAAGAAGGGTTCTATTTCACGGTATATACATACAAGGTGATACAATGATTAGTTAAGTACAAAGGAGTACTTATATGTATATAGAAACAAAAACGTGTGAAATAAATAATTCTAATAAATGGTCAAAATGAATGAGTTGATGGCAAGTGACCAAATTATTTGGAAAAAGAAAACATACTGCGCCGACATCAGGTAAACTGGTATACAGACAAGGAAATGATGAAATAAAGACTTAGTCAAAATCATATAAAACTCTAGGTAGGTAAAGGTCTGTATATAAAATGAAATAAAATAATAATGATTCATACCTGTCGAACTAATAGATCTTCAATAACAAACTGTGCAACATCCGTATGCTGTGATTCTCGGGAAGTCCAAGTATAACTTCGACGATTACCGACAGGCGTACGACACGAAATACACAATACACTCATAACGTCAGTTAAAACAATAACAATAACAAAAAATAACTATAAACAAATAACAACAAACAAGAATAACAATATTAACTGAGGAGTGCAAGTCGCGATTTAGCCGTCCGATGTAACAAGAGTCGCATGGATAACTGAACAAAACAAAAGACGGGTGACGCGGGGTACAGTAGTTGCGGGCGGCGGGGAGGGACAAACCGGTGATTTTCCAGGTACCTGCTTAAAACAGGTTTGGACTTGTTGTGAATTGTGACGCTCTGTCTGTGCCTGTGCGGTGCGTGGAGTATCAATGATGAAAATACTCTCTTAATAGAGAATAGAATTCATTTTATTGCACATCAAAAGGACATACACAGTATGAATAATTAAATATACATGATCAAATGTATGAAAATAACAACTTCATAATAACATTTTTATTGTATTTTAAAAGTGTTTAACACCGTAACCAAAGGGCGCACAGATTTGGTGTCGTAGTAAAAAATGATAGGAATTGTGAGTTCTATCCGAATATTACACATTTTTATCCTGGCCGGCACTTTCAGTTTTTGGTCCAAAATGAATGATGTCCTTTCTTTGATAGATTTTCAACTTTACTACAAAGGAATAAGGTTCATATTCAATTGGGAAATTTTGACAGATTTTGGTAGCTTGATGTGCTGGCCTCTGTACACATTTACATTTTTCACTCCAAATTAAAAATCACATACCGACATCCATTTTCTAGGCAATTTTTTATTCAGTATTTTTAGTGGGTAGTATCGGTTTTTGTTCTAGTCTTGAATTCGCTCGACCTAGTTCCAACTTGGTTGTGTTTTTTAATTATAATTCCTAACATCTCCACAGTGTTTCTCCTGTTAAAAGTGTTGGTAGAAAAAGTTGAATTTTTGCTGCAATCTGCTGAAGAAACTGATAGATTTTTTTTTTTTAGTTTTTTGATGGACTAGATTTTTTTCAGCTCAAATGACGTAGCAATTTACAAGGTCTGGCTTCTTTCCCAGGGCCTTGATTGATCTCATTCCACTAATTTACAGACGTGTCAGTGGTCTGTCGATTATGTTGATGACACATTTCTGTAGCACTGAAACATTCTCTTTGCATTTGATGGCCCAATTCTTAAGGAAGGTTACAGGCTATTTAACATCACTCTACGACCGTACGACGAGCAGAGCAGAAACAATTAAAGTCAGAAAACTAAGTACTATAGTCCGCGCAGAACTAGTTGGCCGCGCCTTAGGTATGTGAGCGGTGGGACGGAGGGGCGGGGGCGCATTCCCACCCCTGTCCCCACCTCAGCGGCCAACTAGTTCCGCGCGGACTATAGCGCGGGCGGGCGATAGGATGCGACGCGGTGGGTCAAAGGCCGAAATTTCGCACGGAGGAAGTCGCGGGTAGAAGCTAGTGTACCAATACAGTTTAAAAGTTCTTCCACATAAAGCTTTACTTCTACTAAATAAATATTTTCTAATCTGCACACACATCCAACACGTAGCGTTTTCTTATTGACAAAAGAATGCAATGCATCTCCGTCCACCATCTTGAAGTGACGCTTACTCTAAAATAAAACGTCAATTTCGCGTGCAATTTGTTGAAAACAACAAACGTTACACGCCATTTACAATTCGAGAAAGAAAGGGAAATATGTAGCTTTTCACTGACACGTAGAACTAATGCCTTTCTCATAACGCTTTTAGAGCGAATGTACTGAAACGTACAGTTTGAAAAATAGATTCTGCCGTGAAAATATACTGGAATATCAGATAATTGTGTATTGATAAATGATTGTGAGGCAATTCTTAGATCAAAATGGGTTAGTTTTTCTTGCCTTATTGCCTTGCTTGATTTAACTTAAATCTTTTAACTGAAACCTAACATCCAAGAGCCGTAAGACCGTGATGTTTGATTCCTCCAGAGCACTTATACGTATTCGCCCTCAGGCTAGGTGGAGCGACGATCTTTGCAGGGTGGCTGTTAGCAGCTGGATGAGAGTTACCAAGAAACTAACTGAATGGTGTGCAATTGGAGAGGCCTATGTCCAGCAATGGACTGCTGATTATAATGACATATACGTATTTTATGACGTAGGTACAGATAATCAAACGAATTTCAACCATACTCTTTTCTTTTTCCATGTAAACCCGAGTAATTTTTGAAAAGTAAATCATTTATTTTACAAGTCCTTAAAAAGGCAAAATAAACCTTGAAAATAGTTGCGACTTCTACTACCAAATGACATCACAAACCTTACACAATACACGCCATACATCTTTTAGACGAGATTCGAGCAAACGTGACTAAACTTCGCCTGGACCTAACATCGCCTCACAAGAGCCTTTGAGCACCCCTAAGTGAGTATCTTATATAGGTTATGTAAACAAACGTATTTATTTCACAAGGAAAAGGAAGAAAATGAACGTTTCCATATGGACGTTGAAATAAAAGAAATTGGGCATGTTTAGTGTCGTTCACACGATGAGAAGAAACTCCTGTCTTGATATTATTATGTTTTCGCGGATATTTCTTTGTATTTTATACCTATGTTTTTAGGTTCCGTACCCAATTGGCAAAAACGGAACCCACAAAAAATCAAATCCGTTCCGCCCTTTTAGCTTGAAAGCGCGCTTTCACTGTAGTACGATCTGATCAAAGCGAGGCGAAAAATGTTGTTCTCGTGTTCACTCGTATTATAAGTAACATTATTCTACTGGTCACAACCTAATGGTAAATGCATAGAGAAAGAAGGGTAAATGTGTTGGAGGTAATGCTTCTTTATTTCATATGGCACTGTGTATGTTATTAACATAAAAAATGGCGGGTTGTTCCACGTCCACTTGACGCACGCGTATACGAAAAAAATAGCGATGACTATCGTCAAACCAAAAAAGGCGTTGTTTCAAATTACAATTACAAAAGTATGGCCTTGACTTTCGTCAAATAATTACGATTACGGACTCGTTATTATTTGACGTACGTATGTTACGTTAACTAACCGTTTGAAAAAACCGGCCCTAAATAAGAAGACGCCTTTTTACATGTCTGATGCATGACAATAACGAAACCATAGTGATTACTTATAATTTATAGCACCATATAGCTTCATCGGTATGTTCTTACTTACTTATAGATCTGTTGCTTATTCATCATAACAAGAATTTTTTTCCATACTCCTCTGTTAGTCGTCATCTCGATTGCCACCCCCTTTCCATCTTTAGCATTGTCCATCCATCGTTTCTTTGCTCTTCCCCTATTATTTCAGTCATCCACATTAAGACTCAAACCTTTCCTCACGACATTTCACACCAGAAAATACATAACAAAAAAAAAATACATTTAAGACCACAAATCATACAATGGGCGGCCTTATCGCTTTCTGCGATGTCTTCCAGGCAACCTTGAAAAGGACAGTGATTCCGTGGACATAAGAATGGATTTATGTTCCTCATTCATCCACAAAAGGCAAAACTATCAGGTATCAAATATATTCCTAGTACACAAACATCAAGGGGTATTAAACGCTGTAGCAATCCTGCGTTCTTAGAAGGCTCTCCTTTGGTGTCAAACGTCAAGCACAGTTATTGATCGGGGATCAAAGATTATGACACGAATGGGTAATTGGAATTCACGTGTGATGTTTGCCTGAGTGGAAATAATGTTTGTTATAATGGAGAACGAAATTATGACAAGGTAAGAATTTAGGTTGTATACAGGAAGATTTTTTTATCACCATCCAAATTTTTACAGGATGTTCTAACCATGAATATGAACAACTTTCACTGTGGGACCAACTCTGAAAAAACGAAAAAAATGTCAGCTGTTTCATACATTTTGGTCAAGTAGGTAACTTTTGTATTAAACATCAGATTTTTTTTTTTCGTAATTTCTCTGATTTTCAGAGGTACAATAACTGTGAATGGAATAAATGTCCGGGAGTGTTTTACTCGTATTATGCTATTCACTGATATATACACTTTGCAATTCAACAGCTAGCGTGATAATTACTAGTGTTTTTTTATGTTTACGATGTTGATGACTGAGAACAAAGTCAAAGATAAGCTTAAGGAGGTATTTAATGAAAGAGTCACTGGATTAACACACAAAAATACTCATACAAAAAAGATAGAACATGAGAGAACTATAACAACAAAATATTTTTACTTAAAACCTAATTAGGTAAACTTTTCAGAGAACCCATGGTTTCGTAGAAATCAAGATGGTTTGTTTATTTTTAAGCGACAAAGAGAAAATAATTTGGAAATCGTGTTGACTTTACATAAAGATTATAAAGGTCCATATAAACTATACTGAAAGTGATGCCCGACGCAGAATTTCAGAAAGATCAGCTGGCAAAAGTAATCTTCATCAAAACTTCTAACATTGCACAAACTAAATTCAGGCCTAACACCAAAGCAACTTACGAGAAGGTATGAGTAGTACTTTAAGGCATATCCTACGCTAGCCCATCAAACCTCATTACTAGAGAATCTCAGATATTTCTCGCCACAGAACATGCCGAACTAACTCAACATAACATAAACACTCCTGAACTCGTAAAATTGGACCGCAGAAGGAAGAGTATGTCTGCAATTCAAACTTGCACTTAATTACAAAACGTCGAAGCTCCACATTTGCTTGGCAAATGTTGGTCAAGTGCGTTCTGGAGGACTTCATACAATTTGTTACGCTGAATTGCTTTCAACCAAATGTTATATTATGTGTATGTTGTTGTGTTTGGTACAAATGTACTGCGGAGTCTGTTTTGTTAAGGAGTGTGAAACATTTACGTACGCAACAATTTTTGTCTGATCGTTGAAAGAACTTCATTTGCCAAGGACTAATATCATAATGCGCTAGCTTCAACCCGCGATTTCGTCCGCGTGAAATTTATTTTTCTCCCAACCAACCCTGTCGCATCACATTACTTGCTCGCGCTATTAATTTTTTTTTTTTGCTCGGTTCCTAGGGGTCCTAGCGCGACGTTAAATAGCCTATTAATAGCCTTCCTCAAAAATTAAGCTATCAAATGCTAAAAGTTATTTTTTCAAATCTGACTGGTAGTTTCAGAGATTAGCGTGTTCAAACAAACAAAAACTAAACAAACAATTCCGTTTTATTACTAGTACAGATATATATATGTAGATAGATAGATGCGGGCAGGATTTTAACGTTTTTTGAAGTGAAAACTTCTTTAGGCGCGTTGGGCATTTTTTGAGATGGGAAAAAACCATTGAATTCGCACCACTGTTACCGTAACCGACACCGCTTCGGATGTGTTCGGCTGTCCTCGGGATGTACTCGGTTTTAATGTATATCCGATATGTCAGTGAGTGATGGCAAAGTATTTTGTTTGTGTTTTGTTTTCACTTCTGTCGGCACTCCCGGTTTTTTTTTATTAACACATCTTAATATGCTTTTAAGCGGAAATTGCAGAGTTATTTTCAAAACAGGTAGCGTAGAGTCATCTCAACATCTCTCTCCCTTGAATTTGTATATATGTATAAATATATATATTATAAGTATATATTATAGTGAATAGTATGTATGTGTATATAACCTATTTATGTATTTGTGTACCTAGTTTTAATAGTTTTTTTTTTCCTTGTTCCTCTCAACCAAAGCACCTGCCATCTAATCTCTTCACCACCCTTGGTTGACTGGTAGAGAATGCCTAAGGCATTAAGTCCGCCTTTGTACCTTTTTGTGCGAAAAGTTTTAATAAATAAATAAATAAATAAATAATATAGATCATCAACCACGCACCAAAATTCAGAGCAAAATGTACCTACATCCATTACATATCGCAAAGCACGGTAAGCCGTTGGTCCCGGCTGTCATTCGTAGATCTTTGACAGTCGTTACGAGTAGTCAGAAGCCCGAAAGTCTGGCAACCAGTCTTACCAAGGGGCATCGTGATACTCAGTAACTGTATTCTGGTTAAATAAGCAGCCGCTCTATGTATAATACTGTTATTCAGCTGCATTCAGTTGGACTGGAAGTCAACCCTAACATAGTTGGGAAAAGGCTGATGCACGATGAGCCACTTACCAAAATTTTGTTAGAGACAGCAGTACATGGACATCACCACGTGACCCGCCCCTTAAACTAGCCTTTCAATAAAACAATACCTTCAACTAACTTTAATAATTTAGTTCAATGATCAACATCAGCCAATAACAAAGACACTGTTTTTCTTTCCTTCAAGATCGCTTTGGAAGGTAAACTTCAAGTTTAGAATTAAATTGTTCTTCGCTGAACTAAATTAAGTTTGTGTTGGTAAGAAACTGATCCGGGAAAGAAAACTCTAAGAATATTACTTGATTATCGACTTGAGTTCTTAAGGGTATTGTTCTTCGAGAAGATTAAATACGAGTAGATTGTGTCTATTAGTAGAAATTATAAAAACTGATTCGATGGTCTAGATGTCCAGATGCTCTTGGATTAGATTCCCAGTGGGGTAATTGCGTAACACACTAAGAGCTTTTCTGCACTACATCCGATCCAAATCCGAGAAATGCCGGTCGAAAGTGACCATAGTCCTATTTGTATGAGGGGTTGCGCACTAGATCCGAACTCTATCCGTCCAAATTTAGAACATTCCCTATTCGGATTGAAGTCGGATCTTTAATTCAGAATCGGATCGGATGTAGTGCAGAACCACTCTAACAGCTAATGGCCTTCATTTTGACAGTTCAACAACATTAATTACGTTATTTACGTTGTGGAGCAGACATATTTTTCGAAAATAAAATTATAAGCGTCAAATATCGACATATTACCTGCAGTTTTGTCTCTCCATTCGCTCTAAATCCATCGAAAGGTTGTCTTTAAAAAAAACGTTTTTAGCAATAAAACTGCCCATTGTGTAACCCCTTGTAAATTTTCTCAATTTATATCTGTAATATTCATGGTGTCCATAATAAAGAGTATTTTATTCTATTACCAAAAAGTACTTAAATCCCACGAATCATTATAAGTGTATATATACAACTATTTCTCAGCCTAAATAATTCTACAGCCAACTTCACCAAAATAATTCCAAGAGCCCAATAACTTCCACACATACAGAATGACCAATGTGACCACCATCCATACATCTAAAGCGGGAATTCCAACATGATATACTGTCAAGAATTATGTTTGTTGGTCATAAAGCTCAGTTCGGTAGCCCAAACAGGCTTACCGGACCGTGGCTGAACATCGCCCATTTATTTCCGTACAAAATCGTGGTTACCCCACTCGTCTGTCATAAAGGATTTGTACTTGTGTATGTGCGGTTTTAAGACTAAATCTAAATATTGGTTCAAGACAAACTTTGTTATAGCCTTATAGGCTTAACCAAGTGCCTATTTAATATAGGACAATGTGCCTTTACGTAAGACGGATTTATTTTGGGATCTGGTGTTGATAACCTCTCTTACTTAGGAAGTAGTTTTTGAGGGGCTCGTAGCTAAATAATACCAGCCGCACGGGTCGATCTTCAAGGTTAAGCAACACTTGTCGAGGTCGGTCCGTGGATGGGTGACCATGCGTTACCGACACCCCTCCGAGCCTCGGAAAGCACGTTAAGCCGTTTTTCCCGGCTGTCATTAGTATATTTTGGTCAACTACAGATTTTTCTCACGCACCAAAAGTCAGAGCAAAATGTTCATCCTTTATCGAGACCCCCTCTTGCCTGACAACTTAACAAGGGATATCTTGTTACCCAGTTAATGGTATTCGGCTGCATTTTGTTAAACTGGAAGCCAACTCTATCATAGTTCGTAGAAGGCACGATACTAAAAGTACGTAATACGTAGTTTGAAAATGATTACGGTAGGTACAGGCAGCAGTACATTGACCTCACCACTTGATCCGTTCCCAATACCTATGAACTTACTTAACATCACTTACTTCACTTAACATCCGGTCAGACTGGAAGCCGACCCCAACCGATTTGGGAAAAGGCTAGGAAAATGATTATGTGTGATCCACAGGATTAACCTATTTCCATATTGTCACGTTTTAGCTGTCAAACTAACTTCATCTGAGTTACGTTACATTTTGAATATAATTTTGCTGACTCAACAAAAGAAAGTTATTACCACCGCCATCGCTGACAGACCTGAGGGGCAATTCTCGTAATTTTAAGAACGTTCACAGTCTGATCTCAGTCTCAATCTGTCAAAAATACCTCTAATTTCCCTACATTTTGACAAGTTCTTGACATTTTTGTTTGTCGCCGAGATGACACTGCGACTAGATTTTGAACGTTTTAAATTACGAGAATTGGCCTTATGTTCTATTTCGATCACATACTATAACTTTAACTTATATTTACTTTTAAGAGCGTACATTCCGCGCGGGCTGACAACGTCGCATTTGTAGCGGTTTTTCGTGATTACTTTATTGAATTTAAACTAAAGTACATTTTTTTTAAACACGAACTAGATCGTTGGTATCTAGGTACAATTATTTTTATGCTTAATAAAAATATTTAATCGTAATAATATGTCAATATTTAGGAGTAAATACAAAAATAACTTAAAAAAAATAAGCATACAAACTTATTCAATATAATAATAAATACCAACGATCTAGTGCTTGACTGCAAGAAATAGTACTTTAATCATCAAAAAACACTAGAAATGCGACGTAGCAAGCCCGCGCGTGATGAACGCTCTTAACAGCGAACGGTATTCGCGATGCTGAATTTTGAGCCAAGAAAACCATATTTTAAAAAACTATATACATTTTTGAGTGTTATTTTTGCCATCGACACACTAAAAGAAAAAAAAGAACTAACATAACTTTAACGTAATTCCAAGAAGCCAGCGATTTTTTTATAATATTAATTAAAGTGTATAGACTTAAGACAAAAGCAGGATTTCTACTTTATTATAAAAACGTCTATCATAAAGTAATTAAAAATTCCTTGAACAAAGGAATACCCAATCTAATTAGATTAAACCTTTTGCAGGAACCGATAAGCAGGAAGTTTATAAATTGCTTTTGCCTCCCACTTACAAGATACCTACCGATAGATACCTATAATAATATTATAGATTTGCGTTAAGCCGTTGGTCCCGGCTGTCATTCGTGGATCTTTGACAGTCGTTACGGATAGTCAAAAGCTCGAAAGTCTAATAACCAGTCAAGGACGAAGGGGTATCGTATTACTGGGTTGTCGAGGTCAGATAGGCATTCTCTTCATGTAAAATACTGGTACTCAGCTGTATTCGGTGAGACTGGAAGCCGACCCCAATGTAGTTGGGGTAAGGCTAGGCAGATGATGATGAACTTATGCTTATCGTAATATTTCTTTGTCAGAGCAAAGCAATATGGTTTCTTCATGTGGCATTTTACTATTTCCGATATCAGGAAGAATTTATTTCTATTGTTCGGTTCGCAAATATTGTTTAGTTGTAGTTTGTTTTTTCACGTCAAAGCCAAAGTAAAGTAATTTATTTCAAATAAGCACATAAAAGGCACTTGTGAACGTCAAAAATAGAATTGATTTTAGTCACCCCTTCCAAAAGGTAGTTTTGTATGGATATGAATGGGCAAGAAACTCCAGCGCTACTCTTATAGAATCTGTTACAATATTTAGTATACATTAATTTATACAAATATGAAATTCCACGCGGGCGATGTCGCGGGTAGAAGCTAGCTAATTATATATGAAGACTAGAATAAAATCACTATACCAAAATAGATAAAAGGGTTATACCTCTTAATATTTACGAGTATTTGATTAAATATTGAATAATCGATAAGTTAAAAAAACAACATCAATCAACTAACATTCATCTCCGTTTGTCTTTACGTGGCCCTATTTATCTCAACAATAAAAACAAACTCATATTTTACAATATACGACAGCAAATCGAATGACACCCTTATTTACTCTGCGGGCAAAACAAATGATTCATGATCAACAAAATAAAAAGAAAACAGTCCTATTTGTAACAAAATGAAAATTCACCTACATAAAATAGACCGACTCTTCTTCCTCACATTTATTAAAATATCATTCGGAATTTTATGAAACCCATATCAGAGCCACAAATGTAATAGGTATAAAAATATCCTCGTTCAAAGGCAGTGGTATTCAACATTTTTGTTTGGGGTCCAACGCTGTTCGTCTGCTGCGAAGGCAAAAAAAGCAACGCAGACAGGTATCGTTACCATAGCTGTACTCACGAGCGTGGAAAGTCGTATCATAATCAATCTGCCTAATCCTTTCCCAACAATTTTGAAGTCTGCTTCCAGACAAGACGGATGCAGCTAAATACCAGTATTTTACATGGAGCGACTGCCTATCTGACATCCACAACCCAGTCACTGGGTAGAACGATACCCCTTGGTAAGACTGGTTGTCAGACTTTTGGGCTTCTGACTACCCGTAATGACTGTCAAAGATCTGCGAATTACAGTCGGGACCAACGGCTTAACTTGCTTTCTGAGCCACGGAGGGTCTCTCTATGTAATAAAGGGTCACCTATCTGCGAGCCGACCGCGGTAAGCACAGCTTAACCTTCGATCGTGCGGCTGTTATGATAGTGCGTTATAAAAATCGTATCATAATATCATTATTTTGGTAAATATTCACTGCTGATCTTGGCTCCTGAAATTACCACTACAATAAACGGCGAGGTCGGCGAGGACATTCACATAATCGTTACGCTAGACTATTTGTGATAGCCGTTTGGTGTTATTAGCACACAGGAGGACACTGTTGTGCATCCTCTTGACGTGAGACCTTGGTTTTCTACGAAACCCACGAATTAAATAAGGGTCAAATACTACCATAAACGACAAAACACTTCATACGATCATTATAGTACCTACCACGTCCCGACCACTTAGAAAATTTCGGCAGGCCACATTGACCCGTCTCATACTCACTTTGGGAACCGCTGTCCTAAGGGATACGTGTGTTCGTAAAATTAATGAAAAGCAACATCAAAAGTCCCGTTAATACTTAAAACCCTCTGTAACCTAAGCAAATTGAATTGGACTATACACTTAGTGAGTGAACGTTTCCGTTCTGTAACTTTTCCATTTTGTTACGTTTCCATTTTGTCACAATATTGCTGACGCGGGTTTCCTTGATAGATTTATCTTTGGGAATATTTTTCTGTTATTGATTAAATGTTTTTGTATTCGTTGTCATGGCGTTTTCTTGGTATTTTTCCAAGGAATAAGTTATAAAAGGAACTGTTGTGGTGGCAATTACCTTTTACGAACAAACTGGATCTTTTATAAGGTATGTGTTGACATAAGAACGATTATTGAAGGAAATTGTAAGTGCTTTTGCGAATTTTCGTTCGTTAGACGTCTCATTACGCAATCTCGCTGAACTACTGAAGTATGTAATTCGTGAAACAACAAATGAGCGAGATCGTTACAGTCGATGAGCTCCGTTTGGGACAAATTCTCTGTGACTTTTGTTACCACCAGTAAAATAAAATGTTATGTTTACAGATCGAAAAGAAAAGTGAAGGGCGGGCGTTTTGGGGGACTGTCTTATGTAATTTTGACGTTCGAAAAGTGCTGATTCTCTGCCTAATTTGAATAAATGAATTTTGATTTTGAAAGTAACTTTGTAATGAGCTATTTTTTCTTGGTGAGTTTTTCTAGCACATTTTATTGTCTAAAAGACATTTGACTTATGAAACATAACATAAGCTCACGCCTTCCTCCCATAGGGGTAGGCAGAAACTACAGACCGCCACCTGCTATGACCATTACATACTATTTTTGCTTCGTTTACGTTCATACGTCTGGTCATACACGCACGCCGGCGCGGTTGCGAGTACTACGCACCTGACCTTTCTGAAGAACATCACTAATAGAGTCACTATGAAGTACATATATAGATACACCTAGATAACGCAATAGCAACTAATTCGCGTGCCTAGCTTAATTACGTACAAAAATCGTAAGCCGCCACTTTCGCGCTCAGTCCTGTGTACTGCTGGCTGGGTGAGCGTGAGCGCTGGCGCTAGACCCCGCGGGTGGGGCTAGACGGGTGCCGCACGCGGCGGCGTCTTTGAATCGATTTGATTTTCCCATCACTAAATAGTGCTTGTGACGTCATAGTAGGTAGTCAAAAAATGGCACGCTTGATTTTCATACAGATCGTGATACTTGCGTTGTCTATGTCTATCTATATCTGTGGTCACTATATATACCTATATCCTTCTAGGGCGTCCCCTCCTGGCTGTTTCACTCACATTTAATCATCGTTCTCATTTGTATTATATGAAAACTAATGCCAAACACCATACAACACTCAACCGACTACGCGAACCGATAATATTAATAGGTATGTAATTGTATTCAAAGTGTTATTCGATAATGCTATCGTATTCTAAGTCACTTTCCTGTGCAGGAAATTCGTCCTTCAATCGTCTTCATTTGTCATTTACAAAATTTATTAAGATTGATGTAAAGTACACATAGAAGGCATATTTCATTTTTGTTGGTTTAAATTATGCTCCTTTAGTACTCCCTGTCTCTTATATTGCTCACCTGCTTATTTAATTATCTACAAGAGGCTTATAAATAAGGCTTAATTTAATGTTACAGATTTTGTTCTGGTTCAGGCGATTTGGTAAGTGAGGATGTACAGACGCCAGCATTTTAAGCTGTCCGAAACTGTCAAATTTTCCCAATCAGCCTTGAACCTTATGCTTTAGCGATAAAGTTGAAAATCTATTAAGGAAATTTGACAGATTGTAGTAGCTTCATGTGCTGGCGTCTGTACTAAGATATTACATAAAAAAATAGTCGTTACGGATAGTCAGAAGCCCAAAAGTCTGACAACCAGTCTTACCAAGGTTTATCGTATTACCCAGTAACTGGGTTATGTAGGTTATATAGAAAATTGCTAGAATACATAGGCTATAATTTATACCTGGCCAAATAGAACCATTAAACAAAACTGATGAAAAATGAAATACTGTGAATTCGGATATATGCAACGGGCATATATCCGAATTCACCGTATTTCATTTTTAGGAAGGCAATTGGCTCACCCTACTATATGGAATAGAATAGAATAGGTCTTTATTTGCTTAGAATGTAGGTACATAAAAAATAAGTTGTTAAATTATATAATAGGATCCATGTACATTCTGCCTTAATATAGCATGCAAATGTAATACAAAGTAGTGGATAATAAAGATATTACAAAAAAACTATCATGTAAGAAATCCTGCACAGAATAATAACATTTATCTACAAGTAATTCTGTGGAACTTAACATAACTGGCGAAATTTAGGTGTACTATAATAGGTACATAAAATTATTATGAAATTCTCTGAAACATGATTCGGCGTAGTGTGCAACAATTTTTGGTGTACATGTTTCGGAGAATCGGTTTTCGACCGAACATAAGCCTCGAATATAATATAATATGCTCTAGTTTCCACCCTAGAATTTTCACGATTTTTTTTTTTGGTTTCCGCGTTTTTCATCCGAGCTAAACTCAGTCGAACTGACAGATTGGTAAACAAGCAGCTCAACTACTTTGAACCAATGCAATGTGGTGAGTGTGCTGTGCTGTGAGAGAGCAGTTGTGGCCCAGTGCTAACGGCCACGACAGTCATAGGTCCGAACCCAGACAGGCGCTTTTTTTGATGTGAAACATCTATAGCCGCACGTAAAACCGATTTCAGGCGTGGCGACGCATGCCGTGGCGACGCGTCGCCACGCTATATGATGGTATATAAATATACGGTCTACAAAATAATGTCGATGTTTCACATCTGCCAGGCGTCCCGTGACGGCTCACAATTTTTTTTTTTATAGCCTATACTGTCCCACTACTGAGCAAAGGCGCCCTCAAATCCTTCCAGGAACTCTTTTCCCGCCCCACGTCAAACCAGCCCGTGGTACGCGTCCAGGTCCTCTCGCCATCTCTTTCTGGGCCAGCCTCGGCGGCGCCGTCCATCTTCAGGCACCCATTGTGTTGAGATTTATACAGACAGGAGCTTTACTTTATGTAATATGCAGCTCTCAAAACGGAGAAGGACATCGAAGGAACATCGTGAGAAAACGGCATGTCCTAGAACCAAAAATTTGATGACGTGTATCATCTACCAACTCACACTGGGTCCGTGTGTTGGATTACGGCCCATTCCCTCTCACAGAGAGGAGGCCTTTGTCCAAGCAGTGGGAACATTATAGGCTGATTACGTATATGATGGTGACGTGACTAGTCAAGATTTTTCATTACTATTTTACGAGTAAATGTAAAGTTATAACGCACACAATAATGAAGCCTCTGCTTTGTTGGTCCAGTGGTCCTAAGCGCTACTGCTAAGCATGTGGTCCTGGGTTTGATTCTCAGGCCGGGCAAAGTGTTATTGAGTTTTTTTCCATGAGGATTTTTTCAGTAGCGGCCCGGACTTTGAAATCGTGTCCTGTTGATGGTAATAGGCTGGCATTTAGTAGAAAGATGAATCTTTTTTGCGTGTATACCAAACTCTTAGTTCGACAGTACTTACTTTGGCAAGAAACGGTGCGATTTGATTACTTCATAAAACGAATGGCAAAATGGTTTCAAAAGACCTATGAACAGTTTTATTTCTTTTCATTTCCCTGTGTTAACCGTCATAAGTCTCCTGACTGTGAGTTTAACTACCTGTTTTTTTCTTTGGGCTTTTTCTTTAAGGATCGTCTTTGAATCCAAATTTACACGAAGTGACTGCAGTCTTACTGTTATACTGTGGCGGCATCTACATCACTACAAGCGAACTATGCGTCACAATGACGTCACGCAAAAACCCTGCATCGCGCAAGCTGAGTTTACCGAGCAACGGCATATACATATACAACGTCTCGACATCAATCGTCGGGCAGTAGCCCACCAGACACAACACCCGTCTGCTCGGAAGATCCTCCCTTTTATAAGGATGATGAGCGAACTTTACATCTCATACCTCTATATTACTAATTACTATAGACACAGAGGTAGATCATGAACTGGGTTAGGACATAAGATTAAATTTTTATTCCAGTAGTACGATTCCGTGGGATAATTTTCGACCTTAACGCGAGCGAAACCGCGGTTAAAAGCTACTAACCAGTCTTTGATATCCTAGGTTACGGTTTTAAAACCTATCTGCCTAATAGGTAGTGTGCACAGGGGAGTGCTTTGGTCTTGAGATGGCCGAACGAACTTGACTACTTCCAAAAATAGAATTATGTGGAAAACGGAGAGAGGGACGAATTTTAGAACATTTTGAAAGGCTGTTAGGTGGATTAGGATTTAGAATTTGTTACTTATTTAATATGTTACGTTGTTATATGAGGAGAATAAAAGGGTTGAATAATTGATGATTTTAATTATTATAATTCTGTAAGCAGATACTTGTTACGGTCGCGAATTATATATATTTTCACCAGCATCCAACCTGACACTGACCTGAAAATTGCAAAAAACTTAAGAACATTTGAGTTTCGAGGGCTACCGTCGTTTCCCCCTTAAAGTGAAAATAACAAGGCTTTCTGAAATCGCTAATACTCAGTGATCTAGTGCAGTAACCAATGAATGTTTCTTTTTTATTTTATAAGAGGACCTGTCCCCTTGCAATACCACAATTTCGCCCTGATATTATTGTTTAATTTTAGGTACTCATATCTACAAAATCCTGACCATTTCTGCTAAGACAGCGAACTCTGCATACTCCAGAAACTAGAGCTGATTATACCCGTCTGCATTTCTGCTCATGCTATAAAGGAAAACGAGTGTGTAGATAATTCTGAAGCCGCGACCTGAAATCGTGCTTTCACGGGCTTAATTAGGTTTGCTGCAGTCGTTCGTAGGAATATTAGTTAGGCTGAGTTAGCATCTAACGTGGCGTGGTTTTATTTTTAATCATGTGCAAGCCGCCTATTTTTTCACTTTTGGATTTTAATTAAATTAATACATAACGTGACGCTTAAATTCACTATAGTGCATCCACATTTCTTAGTTAAGGCTAATGTAATCGGCGGCGAGCAACCAGGCACAAATCTAGGCTCCGGACTGCGACTGAGAAATTCCAGATGGTAAACCCAATAACAGTTTTTCCGACCGAGAATCAAACCCAGCAGTCCAGCACCTCATGTAGCAGCAGCAAATGCGACCACTAGACCAACATAGCAGTTAATTAAATTTACTTTTGTGAAAGTCTAAACGCTACACGCTATTAACAAATATGCTCATTGCTTCTTATTGCGAGACGAATAATCAATTTATAACTTACCTACTAGAATTTCAATAAAATAAACTTCATGAATTCGCACTTACTCTCACTCAAAAGGTATATTTGTGATCATGTTAAGAGTTTAACAATAACGATGTTAAGAGCGAAATTTTCTATCGATACATTTGCGACTCGTCGGAGCGTGAATGTTTCGATACGCGTACACACCCCGCTCCCCTCACTATAAGTAGTCTGTGATGCCTCTAATGTAATGCCATTGAAGAGCTTAGTTAGTATATGCTTGAAATTTATTTTCTTAAAGGCAGAATTCACTTTGAATGATACATACCACGATGATATCCACGCAATCACTGTCCGTTCCAAGGTTGCCCGGAAGAGATTGCAGAAAGCGATAAGGCCGGCCGTTGTATGTTTTGTGGTGTTGTCTTTTTTTTTGGTACAGAGGAATGAGGAAAATGTCGTGAGGAAAATTTTGAGTATGAATTTCGATGCCTATAAGAGTAGGGGAAGACCAAAGAAACGATGGATGGACTGTGTGAATGATGATAATTATGGTTAGGAAGGAGGTGACTACCAAGATGACGACTAATAGAGAAGTATGGAAGAAAAAGACATGTTGCGCCGACCCTAAATAAATTGGGATATGGACAGGAGAATGATAATGTTTTTATTGGTGTACAAAAAAAGTACTATGTATACCTAGTATAGGAACGGAACAGATGGCCGATGGGGATGAAAGGTTCTGGAGTGCAGACCGCGTACCGGAAGACGTAGCGTTGGAAGACCTCCCACAAGGTGGACCGACGACCTTGTGAAGGCCGCAGGAACCCCTTGGATGCGAGAAGCACAGAACCGGTGGAAGTGGAGGTGCCTGTGGGAGGCCTATGTCCAGCAGTGGACGTATTTCGGCTGAAATGATGATGATGATAGGAACGGTATATTCTAAGTTAAAAGTAGATACAAAATCAAAAGTAATTTATTCAAACTAGGCTGAGAATCAGCAGTTTTAGAACGTCAAAATTACAAAAGACAGTCCCCCAAAACGCCCGCCCTTCACCACTTCCTAGTGCTTTCGCTGGGGATAAGAAGTGGCGCAACAAACTCCCCAGCAGCACAGCTATCTGTTTAGTTAGAAAATACTTGATTGTATACAATACTAGGTACACAGAACATTAAATTAAATTATTTGCCATAAAAGTCAGCTAGCCACGCCAATATACCAAAAAATACAATAAAAACTATACGTAGGTACTCAAGCAAAAACATTATAAATCAAAATTAAAAATGTATACAAACTACAATATTGTTAGTCATTAACTTATCAGTAGGTACCTTTTAACATCGCCAGCATCAGATGTCAACAAATGAAAACGGCCATACATTGTCTTATATACCGTACTTTGTACAAAAGAAAGGTATTGTCCTGGGCCTTTTTAAATCCCGGGGAGCGGACAAGCAAAATAGGTAGACGTCACAACGCAGAATTGTTAAAATAAATCTTTTAAGGGTACAAGGACCCTTACTAATTAGATCGGTACCCGCTTTCGCATATCACTTAACCCGTTTCAGTAAAGACGATAATCTATTCAGGCTTGCAGGGTAACCTTTGAGGATTATGTAGAAAAACCTTTTATTCCTACAATATGGAAAAAAAAACAGACGTCCTTTATTTTTTCGCAATGCGGTATGTGGCAGCGTGGTCTTTCGATGTCTAATGGCCGATTCCTAATGACTTAGGGACCTTTATTTGTTAAAGTTTTAAATTAAAACTCGTTTCTTCACAAATATTGAGTTGATTACGAGTAAGATACATGAACAAAACTTCTGTTGATTTGTATCGATATTATTATGTTTTGCTTGATAATGCTTTGAACAAAAAAGTATATCCTGTCACTAAAAAAATAACGTTAACAATAACGATAAATAATTGTTCCACCGAACCGCACGTTACAAATTTTGTTTCAGTGCGGTTAGTGGAAGTGCTCAGGTGCTGTTCGTCCAAAATCAGTACTCTGAATGGAATACCTCAAAGTTCTACATAACATAACGCCACGCAGATTCAATTAAAATTGACATTAGAAATGTGGGTATAGGTACCTAATTACCTATATAGTACACCAGTGGCGAAGGGTGAATTTATGACAGAGGTAGGCCGGAGCAAAAAAAAAAAAAACCAAAAGAAAATTTCAATGCTGAATTGACTATAGAGTGGTTATGTTCTGAATTTTCGAAGGGAAGCCGGTGAGAATCGAGTTTTATGGTACCTTCGCCACTGTAGTACACCCATATTTCACTAGTTATGTTTAAGTCTCAAGTAAAAGGAAGCGCGCCTATTGCCATCAATCGTGCACAAAGACTTCGGGCTGCTACTGAGAAATTCCAAATGGAAAAATCCAATAAGACTGCCTGACCTGCGAATCGACCCCAGAACCTCACGCTCAGCCCTCGTGCCTCTGTCTCGTCTGCCTCGTGCTTGCGACCACTACACCAATGAGGTAGACGTAGTATAGTTTTTCTAGTTTGGAACAACATGCAGAAAAGTCTACGAAACCGGTCCATAGATTGACATGGGGATATAATCCACCTAAACTGATGGCAAATCCTGAACTTGGATCAGAGACAATGAAAATTTAATGTTTATTTAGTACTGAACCACATATACACATGTGAATGTTCAATGGAATACTACAAAAATAATCTCACACGAAGATCCCATCTGTATGGCTAGAAACATACAAAAAGAACTTTAACAACATGCAACAGAGTAAAAACAATTCAGAACAAAGAGGCTTATAAATAAATACATTGATACAATTGATACCACTGTGATAAATCCAATAGCCTAAGAAACACTCGTAATCACTTGATAGCATGTCGAAAATCATAACCCCCTTTTTGCCCCCGTAGTTGGTTAAAGCAGCCAGTTTTTCTATCGCGTACAAAAATTGTTTCTGTTACAAATAAATCACAGGGAATGATGCCGTTTTTAGGGTTCCGTACCTCAAAAGGAAAAAACGGAACCCTTATACGATTACTTTATTGTCCGTCTGTCTATCTGTCAAGACCCTTTATCTCGGGAACGCGTAGAGATATCGAGTTGAAATTAAAACCATATTACTCAAGTCTGCGGTCCCTTGAAGCAGTGTTAAAACCAAACTTCTAAGTTAACGTAATAAAGATATACGGCCGTTTATACCTCAAAAAACGTATATTTCGACACTTTCAAGGGAATCAAAATGTATAGGGTACTTCTTGTTGACCTAGAATCATAAAATTTGGTAAAAAAACAAGGTCATGTAGCACAAGTAAAGGAAAAAGTCCGAAAACCGTAAATTTGTTGTTACAATATTTTCTATCGCGTACAACAATAGTTTCTGTTACAAATAAATCACGGGGAATGAAGCCATTTTTCTTATTTAGGCAAAGAAGTTAAGGAACGTCGGAAATATATCAAAATTACACTTCGCATGAAGGCTTATGCTGCTATCTGACAAAAGACGAATGGGGTGGAAGAAAGATGGCTTCACTAGAGTAATTAGTGTATCAAAGCAAAACTTCATAATAGTCTTCCAGAACGTATGGTAGACAATCTTAACACAGTCTAGCACGGGAGATATTATAGTGCACAAGTGCGTGCGCAATCACAGATGCAGTCTCTCTTCAGTCACTCTCATAGTCCGATGGGACGGCAATCCGGATGAGAGAGCCCAGGTGCAGGACATACGGCTTAACGGCCTGGCCACGACTATCAGCGGCAGCTTAGCGCGGGGCGGCGAACAAATATACGAAAATGTATGAACCATGCCACGACGAGACTCTCACCGAGAGGAGGCCTGTGTCCCAGCAGTGGGAACATTATAGGCTGATTATGTTGTGTGTATGCCACGACGCACCGCTCGCAGCGTCAACGCTAGCAGTACACTTGACAAAGACACCGCGCCGCTTGCCGCTAAGCCAAAAGTCGTGGCCGGGCTGTAATGTGCTTTCCAAGACACGGGGCTATCATACCACCAACTTCCAAACTCCGGCCTGTTACTAAGAAATTCCTAGAAAAGTTCAATACGACTTTGCCCGACCTGAGAATCGAACCCAGGAGGATGCTCAGCAGTCGTCCTTGTAACCACGAGACCAACGGGGCCGTCTCAAACATCATAAGGAATAGATGAAATGACACAAGATATTTCTAATTTAGCCTTCTCAGGTGGACTTAGGTCCATAAACCTACAGCTTAACAAAAAAGCTTAAGTAAAGTCGGGTAATTAATTATTAAGCAGATTGATTACCAACTTTAATTACCTGTTTATTCAAGTCACAACAGTCATACTCTGACATTGTATGAAATAGCTTTAACACAGCAAATTGACGTAGGGTGTCAGTTTGCTTAACTGTTTCTGACAGTACCATCCTTCCAGGACAGTCGAGTAGTTCGGTGAGAAAGTTCTCTCTGTCTACAACTATTGAAACCTGAGAATGTACTACATTGGTATCTCCTCACAGTAGATACGTAATTGGGTTAAGGAGTTGTTACCTAAAACTTGGAATATCTGCCACCTGTCTGGATTACATAATTCAGTTCATTAGACATGTCTGTGACCTTTTTGACAAAGCTATCTGCTTATCTACCTATGCCTTCTGTATTAAGAGACATTGTGATTCTATAATTAAATTAATTAACCAACAGTTCATTAATATTCTATTTGGCTTTTCTCAACTATAATTAACTATAAATAAATAATACCAACATATTATATGTTAGCGCTACGAAAGACGAGACTTGACACACCACGTGGTTTGACTTTCGCAGTACACGATTTTAGGTCTCTTTAGCGGTATGAGATCTGAGCGCGGGACGGGACCAGACGTCATAGGGGCGGCGGAAAGAGCGCGGGAGGCGGGGTCAAGTCTCATCTTTCGTGACGCGCATTGTACTGTTCCACTACAGGGGCCAGGGCAAACTCTCTCTTCTCATTCAGAGAAGGCACAAGGTCAAGACGGGTTGGCGATTCCAGACTTTCACTGCCCTCCAAAAGTTACTTAGTTAAGTTAGTTGAAATTTTCCCACTTCAGCTGTGATGCCAAATTACATTTAAAATAAAAAAAAATGATAAAGTAATCCCTTATGATTAAGTAACTGATTATTTTTTTAGTTTTTATAGTCTCTATGACTACCTGTTTATTATTTTTTTATGATAAGTTAACAAAAATTTGGAAAATCCAAAAGTGCACGACTCATAATGCTTATTTGATCGTATAAAAACCATAGATATTCGTTAGTTTATTATTAATTATAATTAAACTACTTTTTGAATAAAAGAGCCATTTTCAATAGGGTTCCTCCAATGGATGCAATGAATCAAATAAAAAAAAATTACTCAATTAATTGATTTTTTCGCAAGCTACAATGTTTTCAGGTTTTACACTTGATTGACGGGAAAAAATTTAGAAATATTATGATGTTTTTTTCGTTTCATTAAATAAATTTTTGAAAGTACAAAATTAATCTCCATTTAATTATCTATACAATGGTATATACATTAAGTAGGTTCTGTGTACTAGCAGGAGTGCAATAGGAACAGTTGCAGAAAGGAGGTAAACAAATTTTTTCGATCGTAAAGCACTGTCTAATGCTTCGCATTATGAGTCGTGCAAAAACGTTATATTTGAAACTAAAATATTAAATCATAATTTGACATCACAGCTGAAATGGCAAAATGTCAACTAACTTTTAGAGGGCATTGTATATACCTATATCAACTATAAGTCCAGGTACCCCTCACGATGGTTTTTTTCACCGATGTCAATAATGTCTAAGATAAATTCAGAATAAACGTTAACAAAATAAATATTTTATTTTAATTAGTAAGAATAGCAAAAAAAACGAGTACATTGAAACTAGCAGTTTCTTCTCTTTTTTTTGTTAACCCTTCGCTACCCTGTTCAGGCAGTTTGAAGTTGTTTGAAGCAAAGACATTGCGACGGTTGATTAAAAGTAAAGTTTTCTTTAACTATGTTGTACACTTTTCCACAGTAAACCTTTAATAGAATTTAGTTTAGTCGGGTATTTTTAGATGAGTTTCCAAGATTTCAGCCACTGTTTACGTTAAAGAAATACAGGATGAGATTGCATATGTACGCTAAATTAAAATATCTAATTCAATGTGTTATAAAGTAAATTTAGAGCATGTTATTAAGGAAAGGGATGCACATACGTGCTCGTAGGCAAGCGATTGGGCAATGTCGTCGCGCGACCTTGTTTTCGTAAGAACGCTACGGTCAAAATTAGGTAAATATCGGTAGATCAAAATAAAAATATAAAAAAAAATATTTTTTTTTACTGGAACTACGATAATTCGTGTCTACTTGAATGCAATAACTTAGTTTGCATTATCTAAGACGACATTTACACGATTTTTTTTTTTTCAAAAATTTTGGTTTTGGGAAATGACAATTTATAATGATTATGTAACACTTTCTCGAAGTTGTCAAGGATTATGTCTACCTATATTATGTCGACCGCGTATCGGCAAGCGTAGTGTGGGACGCCCCCCAGCTAGATGGACGGACGACCTAAAGATGATGACTGGGGTAGACTGGATGCGGAAGGTGTAGGACAGGCTGCTGTGGCGCAGTCTGGGAGAGGCCTATGTCCAGCAGTAGATTGCGATAGGCTGAGTAGATTGATTGATTGATGTCTAGGGCAAGTCATCCAGCTCGGTAGACACAACTTTGAGAAAAAAGCCGAAAGAAGGATCCAGTTGGGTTGGACAACATTTCGAAAACTTCTTCAATTCTTCTCGTCGCCTATTCCGCAGTGTTTGAAGACTAAGGTCTTCAACCAGTGCGTTCTGCCCATCATGACATATGGTGCCGAAACGTGGACACTGGTAGTCGAGCTGGTCCACAAATTCAAAGTCGCCCAGCGTGCTATGAAGCGAGCTATGCTCGGAGTCTCTTTGAAGGTTATAATCAGGAATGAAATTATATGGAAAAGAACCGGAAGTATCGACATAGCTTGCAGAGTAAGCAAACTGAAGTGGCAGTGGGCTGGCCATGTCTGTCGAAGAACCGATGGCTGGTGGAGCAGAAGAGTCGTGGAGTGGAGAACGCGTATCGGCAAGTGTAGTGTGAGACGCCCCCCAGCTAGATGGACGGACAACCTAAAGAAGGTGGCTGGGGTAGACTGGATGCGGAAGGTGGAGGACAGGCTGTTGTGGCACAGCCAGGGAGAGGCCTATGTCCAGCCATGCTGAGTTGACGTAACAGTCCCTGCCACTGCTTCGATTTGGCACAAATTTTCAATTTCATCCTGTTTATGTCGGTCGGGATGAAATCTATGGAAACTTTCAAATTCTTTTGGCCATCTTTTACCATCCTTCATTCTCTATCTCTCTTCTCTTTTCAAACATGACACTTGACACACATTTTCTTTCACTCATAGCTGCATTCATACTAATTGATGCGTTCATTTAAAATGGCATCCTACGTGTATTTATATTAGGTACAGGATAATTTGACAGTTTCGGGTCACAGCACATCAAGCTACCCGAAACTGTCAAATTTTCTCAATCAACCTTGAACCTTATGCTTTAGCCATAAAGTTGAAGCTCTACAGATTGTAGTAGCTTGATGTGCTGGCGTTTGTACCTATTTGTATTTAAGTATTTGCACTTAGTATGATTTTTGAGTACCTGTTTCATAGTCTCTAGATAGGCACAATCAACCAGAAACATACAAAAATGATCCACACCAGTACTATATGACAAGGTTTAGGCAAATAAAACATAAAACTCTTGAAATATTTAATTTCAAGGGTTGTATACCCCTTACTGCTGTGACTGATTTCGATTAAAATTGGATGAAATAGACGGATTAATTTCTATCCTCTCAGATTTAATTAAACCTCTTCAGCAATAAAGCCTTGAAAACAAATAATAAATTAATAAGCAAATATCCCATCTATAAATCAGTATATAGTTTGAAACGAAATCAGGTTTCGTGTCTGTCTGTGTGACCACTTCTGTAGTTCATCTTTTGCTACTTCTTCAGAATAGATTTTCACTATCATTTAGAGAATTGAATTTCGGAAGGTTTATGTATAAATGGCCAGTATGTCGACTTCAAAACTGCATAAAAACTTTTTTGACTCATAATTTTTTTTATTATTTTCTATAAATAAAAATTCAAAGTCCTGACTGACAGATATATCAACGCACAGCCGAAACTGCTAGTCCTAGATACATGAAATTTGGAGGGTGTGTTCTTTGTGAAGAGTAGGTATCCACTAAGAAAGGGTTTATCGAAATTCCACCCCTAAGAGGCGAATGGGGGGAAGGTGAAATTTCTCGCGGACGAAGGCGCAGGCAGAAGCTAGTGTAAATATACACGGTGGTTCGATTTACAAGACCGGGAGTGTATTTAACCTCGATCTCGGCACAGAAATCTCGATGTTTTAACATGTCGCTACCTCAGTACATTTCACCCGTACAAAGTAGGAACGGGTTGCCAGTTACAAATAAAACAATATAATTACTAATATTAATTGGAAACTAGTCTTATATAACCGATAATGTCAACGCCACACGCACAGCAACTTCGTGGAATAAGGGTATAACCGCCACTTGACAGGCTGTTTCCCTTATCGGTTCATAGTACGACCCCCGGGAGAAGAGAGAAGGGTTGTGTCAGAGAGAGATAGCACATAGAATCCAAATTAATAACGTTACAGAATATGTAGGTATTATTACATGGCTACTGATTCCTGCGCTAAGGACTCAAGCTCTAAACGAGATGTAGGTACGGGCCACTACTCCAAGACGTAGAATTAATACTAATGATACTAATGATGTTCTATTTAAAACGGCATCAGAAGACCGTTTCTCGTAATATAAAACGGTCAAAATCTAGTCGCAGTCTCATCTCGGCGACAAACAAATGTCAAAAACGTAGGGAAATTAGAGGTATTTGTGACAGATTGAGACTGAGATCATACTGTGAACCTTCTTAAAATTACAAGAATTGGCCCTCTGGTCAAAATTAATAACGTCACAAATGTAGGTATGATTAGTTGGCAATTATTTGATAACTAATTGCTACACTAAGCGATCGACCTCTAAACAGGATGTACGGATCAATATTCCATGATACATCGTGGCACATCTGTAGTATTAATTACTACAGAATTAATACAGCACTAGTACTACACACTCTCTCTCTACTATTTCTACATTTATATCTGTAATATTTATCATCATCATCATCTGCCTAGCCTTTTCCCAACTATGTTGGGGTCGGCTTCCAGTGTAACTGGATGCAGTACCAGTATTTTACATGGAGCGACTGCCTATCTGACTTCCGCAACCCAGTTACTGGGTAATACGAAACTCCTTGGTAAGACTGGTTGTCAGACTTTCGGGCTTTTGACGACCCGTTCTGTAACGACTGTCAAAGATCCACGAATAACAGCCGGGACCAACGGCTTAACGTGCTTTCCGAACACGGAGGGGTCTTGGTATGTGAAGATGGTCACCCATCCACGGACCAACCGCGGTAAGCGTAGCTTAACCTGATCGATCGACCCGTGCGGCTGTTATTACTAAGCTACAAGCCCCTGTAATATTTATGGTGTACATAATAAAGAATATGAAACTCTAATCTACCACTAATCCTATTTATACAAAAAGCTTCTGGACAAAGGTATTATATAACACGTATACCTAACTTATAAATAAACTACACTAAACTCGTAGAAAGAATAAATGACAAACGAAAAATACAATTTTCTTATAATCTTCATTATTTAAGTTAGAAAAAGTTGTAGCACAAAACATTTTCTTTATGGACATTTAAATAGTATCTTAAGTCTGTTTGACTCTGCCAGGGTCGCGGGTTGTTCGAAAGAGTTACCGTGGCCCCTGGCACAGGCAACTGAAGGAACACGGGTGGGTTTTAAGTCGGTAATATTCTGACATGCCCCCCGCTCCGCCGAGAGCGGGGGAAGTTATTTGAAATTTTCCCACCCAAAAAAAGTATGTATGACTACGCATAATAAAATTATCATAGCTAAAAGTTTCATCAAAGTGGTTTGAAGTATTTTCATCTTTGTTTCAAAACAAATATTTTCCCTTCGATTTTATTTTTAACTAGCTTCTGGCCGCGAATTCGTCCGCGTAAAATTTCTTGCTCCTCCGACCCACCCCGTCGCATTATTCGCGTCATTTGCTCGCGCCGTTACCTACTTCATTTCCGCTTAGCGTTCTTTCCGACTTTTTTTTGCTCGGGTCCTAAGGGTCCTAGCGTGATGTTAATGAACTTATAGCCTTTCTCAAGAATTAGGCTATAAAATGCAAAAAGATTTTTTTCAAATCCGACCGGTAGTTCTAGAGATTAGCGCTTTCAAACAAACAAACAAACTCTTCAGCTTTATAGTATAAATAGATATCTAAAGATGTTTTACACCTCTGTCTAACCCCTAGGAGATTACAGACCTGATGTTTTGTCATTTTCTTTCGTTTTAACATCGCAAAAGATGACAAACCTATTCTTACCAAAGAAAGAAAGAATAAAGTTTATTTGGAAACAGTTCGTGAAACACAAAATACAAAATTAACAAAAATAAAAATAATTTTACAAACAACAATAGATAGTGTGTGCCTCACGCCAAAAAGGTAAGGTTCATTTCAGCATTAATGCCAGTAAAAAAAGAAAAGAATGAAAAAAAACAAAGAAACAGACCTTTTTAACCGACTTAAAAAAAGGAGGTTATTATAACTGTAAAGTATTTAAAAGCTCGACGGGCGTGTAAAAATAACGAGTACCCTACATAATACTCATAAATATTCATTTGAAACCGTTACCTGGACTAAACCTTTTTAAAGCGATTTAAATAACCATAATGCAGAGAGAATTCCGGGTTGAGATTGGAGATGAATAGACCTACCTAGTTAAAATTGTATAATTTAAGGCGTTTTATACAATGGGATCGGGTATTAAATTATACCTTTAAGAATTGTTGTGTCCTAGTTCAATGTATCTTAAGAAGTTAGCAACACACTAATTGCGAACACTTTCAATCACAATGTCAATAATTTTGAAGGATATTACGAATCCGTTGCTTCATTATATTCGAAAAATTTGTCTGCTCAACAACGTAAAGAACGCAATGAATGTTGTTGAACAGTCAAAATGAAAGCAATTGCTACTGTTAGTGTGTTACGCAATTGTCCCGCTGGTAAATATTCTGCTAGATCCTTTCTCAATTTGATGTCTGACCTGCCGTGTTCCGTTCCGAGCTCAATATTCTAGATGTTGTACTCGATGTTATTTCCAAAGTCAGTTCTGGGCCCTAATTCACTTAACGATTCCTTACTTCAAAACCACGTCAATTCCTTAGTTAATCCCGCCAATCTCGCGTTCATTTCGCGCGGTTTCGTTCATTGTGTCATAGAGAATCAGAATAAGGCCCCTAGGTGTGAAGTCAAAGTAGTGTTAAGAAGATATGGCATAAAATGATCACATAAGTTTAATTCAGTAATAACTGTCATCTTCTTCTTGATGTTGGATGGGCATTGATTTATAATTAAAGGTCATAGCACACGTATCAACTCGGAAAGGGATCGTCACCGTATCAACTCGAGCCATTCAGTATTCTTTGTATGAAACTCCCTACTGCAACGCACACTAATCGGAATCGTAACGTAAACGCCTCGCCTCGGGACAAGCTCACCTTGCAGTTCCCGCGCTTACGGTTCGTCGTTCACCCTTGCCCCTCTCACCCCTCCCGCAGCCTGCCTGCAGCACCACCAAAATATAGCGGTCGGCGAGCCGTAAGCGCGGCGTCGCCGCCTAGCCGTAGCCGAGTCGAAGTATCGGAGCTTCTGATCCGCTTTAGTTACGTGCTTACGTTTTGACGTTTGTTTGACGGCGAGCCGAAAGGCGATATGGTGACGATCCCTTTCCGAGTTGATATGTGTGCTATGACCTTTAACTAATAAATAACTAACTAATTTAATTATTTCACAAGGTAGTATGAGTTTTTTTGTGCCGAAACATCTAGCGAAGAATTACGAGGAGAGCCGACCCTTAATGAAATGGGATAAGGCTAGGCAAAAAGAGACGTATGAGTACTTTTACAAAATCAAAAAAGGCAAAAACGGTTAGAAAAATAAAATTGTCTTGACTCGGAAACATCAGGGAATGGACAGAAATAAAGTGTGTTCAAAAGCTTTTCAGACTTACAAGGAGTTAAAAAAAGTTCAGAACACTAACGAGAGGCTCAACAAGAACAACACAATCGTAATCGATTCGTTTCGTTATCGAAAGGTTAAGAATAGAGTCGCAACATTGGTAACTTTAACAATGGTCGACATTGATCAGCCCAGTTTAGTACAGTGTAAACCCGCCTATAATAATATTACGAGTTTTTTAAAGCCAGTTCACACGGTAGCACTCCGTACCGTTATTTTTACGGTACTATTAATTTCATGATGTGTTTTTTATTTGCGGAAATGGAGTATTTATTTTGTATGAGCGAATTCACACGAGTTCGTATTGGGAAAATAAATAAAATGAGTTATTTTATTTTTCTGTTCTGTTCATCGAATAATTTCATAACACTGTCTGTTATTTATTTTTTCGAAGCGATTGAGGGATTTTAATTTAACCCACTTGAATAGCAGTAATTGAAATATTTGCCAACCGCTTAAGCTGTAGTTTCCTTGAATCCCCGTCCCATTAAGTATATAATAACGCCTGTCATGAGAATCTGTCATTTTTATCAGTATTTTTTTACATTTCTACAGGAAAGCTGCTAGCTATCAACCTTTCTGACTGGCTAAAGTTATCCGTTAGCAACTTCGATCAACAATAGCACATAGATGAAGGATTAGGAACAAAAACACATCGCTCAAGTGACCGCGATTATAAACCTTAATCTTCAAACACAAAGTTTATTATCGTTTGCAATGTTATATTTACTACTTTCATTGAAAATTAAATCATATTTTTTAAATAAGAACAAAACAAAATATGGAAAAATAAAACATAGTTTCCAAGCAATATGGTTGAAACTTGAAAGAACTATAATAATTATGTTGCGAAATAAGACCACAACATTATTTGTGGTCTTATTTTTCCGCTCGTTTTTGAAACGCTTGTTAGAAAATGAAGTATAATCTATCTATAAAAGTCTATATGTATACTATATTACCAAAATATAAAGCTTTGAATATCAGAATGGTTACTAGTTATTTAATATGTGTAAAAGTAACTAAGAATATGGTATGTAGGGAAAGGATTTTATGAAATAAAGCACAGAAAGACAAGCTAGACATTTATTTCAATTTAGGCTTGTCAGTAATTAATCAGAAAACTAGTTGTCCGTTCCAAATCTAGGTCATCATGGAGAAGAAGGACAAGAAACTCCATGGAAACAGTATTAAAGTATTCTATCAACAAATTTCTTATATTGCCATAAATTATCATTATTTTAAAAATAATTAATTATACCTCTTGGACAATGGTCCAAGAGAACTCAGAATATTAGCAACATAATAACATTAGCTAGGAATATTCCATTATAGACTTTAAAATATTGCCATTATTGGCCATATTATTACATTTACAGAAACCATAGTTATCAGTAATAATCAAGATAATAATATCAATTAACTTACATGACATCTGGTCGATCTATTCCAAATAATAACGTCACTAGTACTAATCAACTGACTGTAGGCCGGAGCTCCGTTCTGGTTGATGTCTCGAACAAGAATGACCCCTACCACTCGGAGCTCCCCTTTTATAGACGTGAACAAACAACTTTGACGTTTCTATCTACCGTCATTTTGAATCAATCACAGATCTTCATTTATTTTGGCTTAATATCTTCTAACAAAGGTAATAATATACAAATCGTATGTAGTGAAACCGTTTTAAAACATTATAAGGTAATTAAGCAATTTAATAAGAGATGATTCGTAATTCTTAGGCATCGTTAAAAAGAATATCAACATCAACTGACAGTATTGTGCCAATCGTTTGAAACATTCTATTATACGTATTAAAATAGCAATTTAAAATCTAAGATAATCCACAAGTATAATCAAATATTACTTAATCATTTATAGTAATAACATTTATGTGATTTTGACAAGTTAAGACCGTTTGTTTTTTTGTTAACACAATATCTGTCAAATTAGGTACTTCTACATTGATCCCAAGCTTCGTAAATGTGACAGTTGCCATTAGCCAACAAACGATATTCGAATATTATGATTACTTACATCAAAATAAATTATCTAAAACGCTCATCGGAAATATCATATAATCACATAAAATGTTGGGACAAGGCCTCCTCTCTGTGAGAGGGAGTGGGCCGTAATCCACCACGCGGGTTGCGGGGTGCGGGTTTGTGCGGGTTGCCATCGGAAATCTAGCACCTACTAATTTTGTTGATCGATTCCTGGAAAACAATTGACCTATAAACGAATTTCTCGAATTTGTAAATTTTGCGTTAGGGATAACGTCGGTTGGAGCACTTGTTTTTGGAAAATTGTTTTTAGACAAAAGTGTTTCGAGAAATCAATTTTAAATGATTTCTCGAAACACTTCGAAAACCTTGTAACTGACATAAGCTATTGAAAGCTTGAAAGCTCTCGCCGACACAAGATGAGATGAGACGAGACGAGATTTCATTCTATTTATTGGTAGAATGGCGTATGGCAAATAGTAATTTAATGTTCTATGTCTGGTCATGTTAATTACTTTGCATACCTACTATTGAATAAAAGCATGTTTTTCTAACTGAACAGACAGCTGTGCTGCTGGGGAGTTTGTTGCGCCACTTTTTCTTCCCAGCGAAAGCACTAAAAAGTAGTGAAGGGCGAGCGTTTTGGGGGACTGCCTTATGTGATTTTAACGTTCGAAAAGTGCCAACTCTCAGCCTAATTTAAATAAATGACTTTTGATTTTGATTTTAAATGAGAAGTAGGTTATTGTTTATTGTATTACCTGTTTCTAGGCGGGTTAAAATTCATAACTATCGTATCAGATGTTCACGACGCACGTCTGACAGAACTAAGTTTTGTTTGAACAAACTCTCTATATTAACATCAAACTTGTGCCTAACTATATACTGTCTAGACATCATAATTTGTGTTGCTTTTGTTTAGAAGGTTATTGGGTGAATTTATACTTGTTTTTAATTAAAAACGACGTGTTGTATTACTTTGAATTCAGAAATGATTTTAACAGTAGATATATAAGGTTCATACACATACATTTTGACAGCTGATTTTTTTTTTCGCGGTTTCAGGTTTGTTGCCATAGTAAAAATTGTTCGTAATGATGAATACAATAACCCCACCGGTCAAGCTCCGCGCGTAAACTATGTGGTACGATACAATAGAAAATCAATTGTGTCTCATTTCGTGTATTAATAGATAGACCTTATATATAGGTAAAGTCAAGGAAATTACGGTTTATCAAATTGATTTTTTTTTGCCCAAAGAATCAGCATTGCCCTCAACATGGCAATTCTGCCAGCCTTTTGGTTAACAAGTATATACTTGTACATATTATTTTAAGACTGTTAGCTTTTTAAATTACCTATGTAAATATAAGGATATTTAAAGAAAAAAAACAACTACCAACTCAAATCGTCCGTATATTAAAATCATAACTGTCATTCTGTGACAGTTGTATGAAATGGCTATAACCCGGTAAATTGAGGTAGTATGACAATTTGATTAACAAATAGTTTTCCCGACCGTAAACATATCAAAATAGTTTTCGACATAGATAATAGGAAGTACAAACCCGTTTATAAACTGCATAAAACGATTTTTGTTATCCACACCCCTGGGAATGTCCAAAGTATTACAGTTAGCTTTTCGAAGGTTTTCGGCTTTTAACAAACTGCCATCAATAATCAAACATATGTTTAACACTAGCAGCGCCCCGCGGTTTCACCCGCATAAGTGTCGATCTCGTGGGAATATCGGGATAAAAACTATCCTATATCCTTAAATAGGACTCAAACTATATTTATACCTAACTTCATCTAAATCGGTTCAGCGGTTTAAGCGTGAAGAGGTAACAGACAGACAGTAGACACACTTTCGCATTTATAATATTAGTATGGATTATGTTTATTGGTCATTGGATAGACAGAATACTGCTCGTGGCTAAATAATAGATTTATTCCGGTCTCATCCCCCCTCTACGCCCCCCTCGATCTCCTGCTAGTTCGTCTTCTGTTTTAAACTTTGTCTTATCCACTATAAGCTTTCTCATTCCGGTTTGATCCAGTTTTTGTTTTGTTTTTCATAATAGCCGCACGGTTCGATCAAAGGTTAAGCTACGGTTGCTGCGGTCGGTTCGTGGATGGGTTCATATCGAGACCCCTCCGGGCCTCGGAAAGCACGGTAAAGGTCCCGGTTGTCATTCGCAGATCTTTGACAGTCTTTACGGGTCAAAAGCCCAAAAGTCTGATAACCAGTCTTACCAAGTGGTATCGTGTTACCCAGTAACTGGGTTGTGAAGGCCCGGTAGGCAGTCGCTCCATGTTAAATACTGGTATTCAGCTGCTACCGGTTAGACTGGAAACCGACCCCCCAGTATTTTTCTGTAAATATTTACATATTTACAGAAATAATCCTGCCAACAGGAACAGTGCCCAAAAGGTTCGCAGCATTGCCACGTTGTATGGCGATGCTAATTCTTTGGCCAAGAAATAGGCCAGCCTTCTGGTCACGTGAAGAGTCGACTAACCGCTTGGCGATATCTCGAAAAACCAAGTGGGCACTCGGACACATAGCCCTAGAGTTAATTCTCGAAGTCGTCGAAGCTCTTCTAGCGTTGAATGTACTGGATTTAATTTACGTTACGGTAAGCCTGATTTACACTGTGCGATTTAATTGCCTCTGGCATAAATTAAAGCTACAATAAAACCGTCTAAACAGTGTTTATTTGTTCAGACGATGCTACACAAGACAAGTCTAATAATTTATTACAAGAAAGCCATCAAAAGGCACTCTTGAACGTCAATATTTATAAGAAAATCATACAATTGATTCTAGTCGCCCCTTCCAAAAGATAGTCTCGTATGGAGAAGAATGGGCAAGAAACTCCATAGTCACTCTGTCATTTTATTGTATGCACGGTGACATATCAAGCTATACATTTACCCCCTTACTAATAAACGTTGTATAGCGTCTGTATAGTTACACAACGCTTTGTCTTCTTCTTTCGAAAGTCAAATTCTGATGACTGAAAAAGAGAAATCGGTGTGTAACTATTCATCTGATATAATATGTTTATTAGTAAGGGGGTTCTAGTATAAGCTGACTTCTCATTGTACGATGCAAGGTCAGCTAAAAATGGAAATGTATAGCAAGAAACTTGCATCGTCTACATGGGTATTAACTCCACACGTTCGTTCTAGGTCTACTGAACTGGAAGACCCTTTGTTCAACATTTCAGTAAAACGGCCGAGTTGAAAAGGCTTGACAAAGTAATCCATTTTCTAGATGTAGGTACGACAGTGACAGGAGGAGATTAAAGGATTAAAATGGTCGATGGATAGTGGATACCGTCTACTGTACTGTATTGAATGGGGAATGGCGTTTATACCACAAAGAATAGTACTACTACTGAGTGAATGCTAGGCCTTCTATGAATTAATAGCTTTTCCCGCGAATTCGTCTGCGTCGACTTCATTTACCGAGATAAAAAGTATCTTATGTGTTAATCCAGGTTATAAACTACATGTGTACCAAATTTCATGCGAATCCGGTCAGCGTTTTGGCGCGTTTTTTTTTTTCACTAACAAACATCCAAACATATAAACTTTCACATTTCAAATATTAGTAGGATTACTCAACTATAAGGCTTACAAATTGCAATTGCAATAAGCTTACTATTGGTAAAATGGCTTATAGGCATTAAGTATTCAAAAGGCGACTGCTCTAGAGTTGTGACCTTTGAATACTTTCAATCAACTAAGCCTCTCGCAGTCCACTGCTGGACATAGGCCTCTTCCAGGCTGCGCCTCAACACCCTATCCTCCGCCTTCCGCATCCAGTCTATACCAGCCACCTTCTTGAGGTCATCGGATATACTACAAGTAACGAAATACTTTATGCCTCTTCAATCGTAAAGCGAAAATATTTTTTTTTATCCCATCTATTCAAAAAGAGCTAGTGTATTCTTCGTAAACAGGGACTAAAATAGCTCTTTAATCCCTGGGGACTAAAATGATTTGAATTTGGAATATTGTTAGTAAAAGTTCCAATCACCAAAGAGATCAATCAAGAACTTTGTATGAACAAGTAACAGGCTATATGATACAGCAAAACGCGAGGGAGCCAAATAAAAAAATAAAACTTTGGAATAAATAAAAAACACTCGCTCTTGTTTGCTCCCTTGGAAAAAAACTACTATTAACTATTATTATCTCGGTATACATCTCCGCTTGCAACTCTATATACTCATCCCTTCAAGTATTTACTATTCTAGTTTGAGTTCTTTCTTTGATTCAATGTTTATCGCAAATAAACGTATTTTCTTTCTTTCTTCGGTGAAAATATTATGTTCATGTTATTATTATGTTTTGTCAGGAAAAACAAAACACAGGAACTCAATTCCGACGCTGCGCTGTTATCGGACAAGACGGTGGGTGCTTATGTAAGTAAAGTAATATCAGATATATTTATTTAGATTAGTGTAACATATTTATTGTATTGTATAAATGGTACACCACAGACTACCTACAGTATTTGTCTCTCCTTCCCCATTTTAATCCATCCAAAGGTTGTCTTTAAAAGATCGCTCTCGATAAGACCGCCCATTGTGTCACCCATTGTAAAGTGTTAATGATCATGCATGATCAAAAGCCGATCATCAGTTCACCAAAAAAAACATTGTATGTATTTGACAAAGGTTTGTGAAAGACGTAACTAGATGGCGTTGGCGTCAAATTGGAACTCGCAAGCGTCGTGTTACAACGATTTGATAGGAGTATTTTGAATTTTTTTAGTAAAATATATTCCTAACTATAGAACAGTATACAGTTTGGTTGTTTCATTCAGACCTTCAACCTTACTAGTATACACATAAGGTCAACTTTTAAGTACTGAGTATCATTCTTGGTGTTCGGTATTTAACATTAAAGTTAAGTTATTTATGTCTGTAATTCATATGGTGTACATAATAAATAGTATTATATTATATTCTATCAGAGTTCCATTAGGTTGCAAGAGAGCCTTGCCAACTTGTTGCACGGTTGACTGTAAATCAGTGAAAACACTTGCTATATAGGGTGACTGGTAATTAGTGACCGATACCTAAACACGTGATTATACTCATGATAACAAACAACTTTTACTATGGGACCAAACCTGAAATCGCGAAAAAAAAAAATCAGCTGTTCCCTACATTTATGTTCGTATTACTCGTCAAAATATAATAATATAATATATGTGATATCTACACACACTAACACATCTCTGTATTACTGACTTGTTCTAAAACATTTAGACTTTTAATTTAACTGTATTGACCTCGAACTTGACGAATTTATAAGCCCATTTTATTAAACTTGACATTATTTATTGTATTGCCTATTTCAAATTATGCAATGAATTTCATCTTGACATCCTACTTCCACTAATATTATAAACGCGAAAGTTTGTGAGGAGGGATGGATGTTTGTTATTCTTTCACGCAAAAACTACTAAACGGAATAGGATGAAATTTGGCACACAGGTAGTTTATAACCTGGATTAACACTTAGGATACTTTTCATCCCGGTAGTACGTTCCCGTACGCGGGCGAAGCCACTGGCAAAAACTAGTAATGTATATTAATGAGTCTTTATTATTATAGCTAAACTTGTGTGCATGTCTGACAGTTAGTTTAGGAACCTTTTAAACTTAACTGTAACTTGTACCTACTTTCTGTACAAATAAAGAAATATTCTATTCAAATAAAATAGTAACGAAGTCAAAACTGTACACTAAATATTTTCGAAAAAAATTGCTACGAGATGTGCGAGTCTGATGCCGAAAAAATAGTTTTTAGAATTTTTGCCAATTTGTCTGGATTTATGTTCCCGATTGGCGATAAAAACATGGCCGAATGGATGTGGATGAAATTAGGCACACAGATAGTTTATAACTTGGAATAATACCTACATAGGCAACTTTTAATCCCTTTAGTGCGTTCCCATAGCATATAGCATATTCTCCGTAACATCGACGCGGGCGAAGCCGCGTGCAAAACCTAGTTACTACTATAAGTCCAGTTAGTCCAGGCTTCCTCACGAAGTTTTTCCATCACCGATACCCGTAATATCCAAGATAAACTCAGAAACACTTGCTTCACGAAAATCAAATTACTGCAACTACCTACATAAAGGCATTGTACAGACGCCAGCACATCAAGCTACGCGAAACTGTCAAATTTTCCCAATCAACTTTGAACCTTATGCTTTAGCGATAAAGTTGAAAATCTATTAAATAAATTTGACAGATTGTAGTAGCTTGATGTGCTGGCGTCTGTTCATGTCAAATTATTACCACTAATGGCTGACAAGAGACTGAAATGATGATTAAATACTTGAAAGTTGGCCAACATCAGCATTTGTAACTAATAACTAAATGATAATAAAATTTATTCCGCTCTCAAAGTACAACAAAAACTTTATCTATGCATAGACGCCAGCACATCAAGCTACCCGAAACTGTCAAATTTTCCCAATCAACCTTGAACCTTATGTTGTAGCAATAAAGTTGAAAAGAAATTTGACAGATTGTAGTAGCTGGCGTCTGAATAGTACAATTTAATAAGGTATTTGATGGTTGTACAGTACACATAATTGCTGATCTACCAATTCCCAAACTAAGTCAAGCTTGTATTTTGGGAGTTAGTGGTTCTTAAGATGCTTGCTTACATAGACTTTGTAGCCTAGGAATTGACTTCCAACACTTTACATTCAATAAATTAATTTAAAATAAAAATTTTGAAACATACAATGAGAAATAAATTACTACTAACTAATGGGAAAACAATATTTGCATTCAGCAAATGGTGTTAGTTAGAAGCCTCCTAAAGCTTTAAAGTACCTATTATTGAATACTATCAGTAATATTTCAGTTGCAACAGGAATATTTGTAATAGATTATAATTCTGTATTTCGTGGAAAACCCAATATAATTTGGCAAAAGGCTCAACACCTATTCAAAAGGACTTAACCGTTACTAGGGAAATGTCGGTGTATTATAACATCGCTCTCCAAAACTGGGCACTATTCATTCCTATCGCAGTATTATGTAACGCTTGCCGCGGTCGGTTTGTGGATGGGTGACCATCTTCTACATATCGAGACCTCTCCGTGCCTTAATTTTATTAATAGAAAACAAACAGCTCATTTAACAAATTAAATTTCAGTCGACAACATCCGTCGGTTTCTTACTAAACTTCAACTATATCCGACGATCCTGAATATTTATCTCTTTGGTTGACATATGAATTTCAGAAATGAATGTAGATATTGTACGTAGGGTGAGACAACCATATAATAATAATGACCAACGCCTACCAGTATAGACGTTATTATCTGACTAGTCTTTACCCAACATGTTTGGGACACCTTCCATTCTTAGCACATGCAGCTAAATACCAGCATTATAATATGGTGCGACTGCCTGACCCCTTATCTGACGTAAGCACCAATTTCATCAACAGTCTAACATAATCCTACGTCAGTTCTACATCTGCCTAGCCCAACTATGTTGGGTTCGGCTTCCAGTCTAACCGGATGCAGCTGAATACCAGAATTTTACATGGAGCGACTGCCTATCTGACCTCCACAACCCAGTTCCTGGGTAATACAACACCTCTTGGTAATAGTCTTACTTCAGTCAAAATATGTACCTAGTAAATAAAAATAGCCTTTATTTCCGCTAACCCTCCATCGTTCATAAACAAATTGTTAATATTATTGATATTTAATAATATGATATTATCTGCTTGCGGACCCTTTATACGTAAATTAGCATTTATCAGCAACCAGGTCAGGCTGTCTTTGTCTTTCATTTAATATAGTAAGTCGGAGGTAAATTACAAGGAGTTTGAATATAATTTCAAGCAGATTTTCCGAGGATTGCAAAGATCCAGCGGTAGCCACTTCGCGTTGAACTAGAAACTCTACTTAGCGCTTCTATGAATAAATTACCCGAGCGTTCGTTTTCTAATGCGGTCTGAATGTTGGGAAAAACTTCAAATGTTTACCTTTATAAATAAGTAATTTTCAGAGGATTGATGACCATTGTGCACGTTCTTCTCCATAGGTACATACTACACTTTGGAATGGGCAACTAGCTTCATCATTCTGACTGACCGACCCCTTGGCAATTCAAAAGTGCCTGTAATTGGTTTACTTGAAATAAATGCTTTGAGGTTGAGTACCAATACGCTTACGAGTTCATTAGTATTGGCAAAACGGTAGAATGTAGCTTAATTAACACGACTATTTTTAACTTTTCACTACAAAGGTACATTTTAAACATGCTCATTAAAATAATTGGTCTCATTAATAAGCTCAGGGTCACTTAACAAGTAATAAAAAGAACTACGCTGATCGTTTCGTAAATTGTTGAAACGCGAATAAATTCAAAATATTTTATTTCACATAAACCTACATGGCCACTTATGAAACGTCAGAGACTAGGTTCACGGTTCCAATTGATCCTATGGAGAAGAGCAACAGAAACTCAAAATAATTGGCTTTAACAATACCTCTGACAAACGTTACGAGGTACCAGAAACACGAAACTACGGCACCCAATACCTAAGGATATTGATATATTCTTGGGTTATTCGATTGCTAGAGCAGATTGCAGTCGTTTATTTGATGTCGATCTGGCTTAAGTCACGTATGGTTGAAGTACAAGCCGACCCCAAAATGAACCCCAAAAAGGTTAGTATAATGAACCATTTAAAATGACAAAACGATATGAAGTTAAAAAAGAAGAATGAATTATTTTTTATTCTGCGCAAATAAAACGCACATTTTTAAGTTTGAATTAGAATGTTGGCGGTATCGTCGACTGCGACCTACGATCACGCTATCGTTAAAGTACAAGCCGACAGCAAAAAGGTTAGGATAATTAGCCATTTAAAAGAAGAAAACGATATGAAGTTCAAAAAAAAGAAGAACGAAAAATAGTTTATTCTGCACAAATAAAACGCACATTAAAATTGAGTTTCTATGAGAATGTTGGCGACATCGTCCTCCGCGACACACGGCGACGCTATGCACAAAACAAATGCTGGCGAAAAAATGAACTGTAGCAAACCTCTCCAATGCACGTTCTATGTAGCAGTAGGCGAAAGCTATGGCTTATATAAAATATACACGTAAAAATAAAGCCAAAAGCCTAGTATTGGAAATAAAACAAAAACTGTTGATGTCGTGGACATCGTCGTCGAGGGAGGCCACAGCGAAGGTAGTGTGACGATCTGATCACGTTAGCAGGGCCACCATGGCCAGAGATCGCATAAGAAAGGAAGGTTTGGAAGGAAAAAGGAGAGGCCTCTGCCCAGCAGTGGGACACAATATAAGCTATATAGTTATATAGTTACGGAGATCTTAACCAATTGTGTTGTTAAACCACGTTTTTGTATAAAGGGGAAAGGGTTTGGCAGCTACAATAAATACTCCCTCCTTGAATAATGTGAATTTTTGAGCGACAGGATTATAAAGGACCCGAATATCTACAGAACCCTGCCTTTTCAATTAATTCCCAGTCACGTCTTGTAACCAGAATGGTGCGGGTTACCAGTTGATAAAATTGCATTATTCAGTCAGAATAGTCTGTCTTCATCGCTCCAATATTAGCTGGTACGGTATATATTAATAACTACTCTTTGTGTTTGACGTTTTCTTCAGATTTATTAACAAAAGACTGTAAAGATTGTTCGATTTTGGTGACTGTCTTTTGTTATGTCGATGGTCGAAAACACAAAATTAAACAAACGAGGTTTGATTTTTACCGAAGAGCTTGCTTGAATAACTCAGTTAATTTATGGTCTTATTAAAATCACACATATTTGTAAATAGCAAGAGAAAGCTTTTAGAGGCAAGTCAAAAAAGCATATACGGAAAATGCATATAATCTTCTGTAGTTTCCGCCTCGGGTAGACGCACGGAAGAAGGCATGAGTTTATGTGGGTATGTATGAATGTGTATTACATCTATAATATTTGACGTGGAGTTGCGGATACCAGCCCGTATTACCTATTACCTATTACCTATTACATCTATAATAATTTTCACTATGTGCTTGTTTTTTATTAGAACAATTTTCCCAGTTTATACCTCGTTAATTGCAATTAAATGAATAAATTAAGGGAAGTAAATAATATTAAAAAAAAATGGGGATTTAAGACAAATGGTTTTTCATTTTCTAAACATACTACAAAAATACTCCATCAATGCGTGTAGTATTCCATATCAATACTATTGAAAATTACTCACAAAATATGTAGGTATGTAACTTCTGCAATACCCTAAGTTCAGCATAGTACATAACTTCGGATGTACATAACTCCAGTATCGCAAGAGCTGGGAGCATTCCAATAACCGGTCGCCTTCCGTCCAATCGTTCGTCACATGCACGTTATGTTAGATATTCAGATTTTTACATTTTCAATATTAGGACATTTGTTTTTGCTATATGTATAGATAAGTTTGGAATAAATAAATGAATGTTTTGTTAGGTAATTAATGTTTCAACTTTGATTTATAGGTCGCACCGATAGGCGTTGTCCTGACCAAATTAATACAGAAATCCCACAAAAAAAATAACTTTCAGTTTTTCCAGAATTTTCTGGGCAATATTTTTATTTCCGTAAAAACCTAATTAGGTTTTTACAGAAATAAAAACTAGAAATGTGGCCCGGAAAACAAAAATGTTCGTCATGTTACCTATGACGAATATTTTAAAACAAAAGTCCAACCGTTCTCAAGTGATTAACGCTTACCAACGAACCGAATTTTATTTTTATTAATATAGTTAGATTATAATTAATTAAGAAAAAAGCTTGGTTTTACATAATCAACCCTAAAATCAAATTTATCTTTCAACACGTATTTTAAGCAAACATTTTAATCACCTGTCAATTCGAGAAAAGGGAAAGTGTTCAACTTACATTTCCAAAGGCATAATTAACAAAAAAACACCCTCCAGCTTCCACTCCATTATCAGAGACAAAACGGATCGTCAATTCATTAGCTTTAGAAAGAATTCATTAATAAAAGAACGACGTAATTCGATTTCCTTTTTCCACAACAAAATTAATGACATGAATCTGCCAATTTTAAAAGGACAAATTTTTATCTTAAATCACAGTCAAATTGGAAACTCACCTCCGAAAAATGTCACTAATAAACATAAAAACTTGATTACTCCATGTCCTAACATTTTAGCACTCATAAAAAATCACTGCACTAAATAAAATATTCAAACTTATAAACCGAACGGTGGTTATATCAACATGATAAAGACGATATCATCAAACGGTCCGAATTCGAATTTAGAATTAGGCGGCAAAAGAGCGCGGGCGACGTCTACTCTCCCCCGAGGCTAGTTGGGTACTGAAAGTTGGGATCGCTACCTGACTTGGACGTCAGATTTCAGCGCGCTACAGCATAGCGAACATAGAACGAGTTTTCTTATTGTACTGTGTGTGTTTTAGATTTTCCTTTGAGGTTTTTTTGTCTGTTGTTTTATGACACCCCCGTAGAGAATACTACCCAAAACGATTCATTTGGGTAGATTTAAATGACAATTGTCTATCCAAACGCCAGTTATGCCTTACGTATCACGAATCCTCATTTTGCGTTGTTTGTACGTGTACTACCAGTTCGGGTTCGATTTAACGATTTGCAAGTCAATTGTTTCAGAATTACGACTATTTCAGTTGCTTTTTAGTACTTTCTGCTCGAGTAATTTTGTGAAACGTGCCTAATTAAGCGTGTTTAGGCTTTTTATTGTTGGGACTGATACGAGTATTATTCTTATTTTATGTACTTTCCGATTTATTCAAAAAACGAAAGGAGACTCTTTTTAACCACGGCGTTAATATTATATTCACTTTCGTGCAAAAAATTCGACAAGAATTATATTGTTTCAAATCGAAGAGCACGGTGGGTCGAATTTTGCTAACAATAACCTCATCAATTCAGCCGGAAGACGTCCACTGCTGGATATAGGTCATCCCCAAATAAACAATAAGTTAATATTATATTGTATACCAAAACCTTTCGGATAGTATGTAGATTACACAAGTGAAAGAATTATCAAAACTGATTAATTAGTTTTTGAGAAAATCGCGAACTTACAAATATGAGGTTTGAATATAAGTTCGTTAAAAGTCAAGTCCAATTTACAGTAAATAAACGAACAGAAATAAACAAAATGAAACGTTTGTCAATTTCATTGACAATAAAAGTCACGCACTTTTTCCGAGCAAAAGTGAGTGATGAGGACATCTGAAGAATCAAGTAGATCTTGTCAAGAATATTGCTTTTATCAAAATATAGTAGGTAGTGCAAATAAACTATACCTTCACAAAATATAAAGTAATAGATTAGGTTTCTGTCACGCCCTTTATACCTGGAGACTTTTATTTAGGTATTATTTTTTTGTTTTTAATAGTTATTATGTTTTGCTTGAGTAAGTATAGTTTCTATTGTATTTGTTGGTATATTGGCATGGCTAGCTGACATATAGCAAATAATTTAATTTAACGTTCTGTGTCTCGTGATGTCAATTACTTTGCATACCTACTATTGTATAGAATCAAGTATTTTCTAACTGAACAGACAGGGGGAGTTTGTTGCGCCACTGTTTCTTCACAGCGAAAGCACTAGGAAGTGGTGAAGAAGATTTGCTGATTCTCAGCTTAATTTGAATATATGACTTTTTGATTTTCGATTAAGATTTTTGAGATAATTATAGTCTCTCAAATGGAGAGCACGGAGTGGGCCAATTTTTTTGCACGTAACAGATTATTATTAATTATAGGTATTGTTATAATTTTACTGTTAAAACTTGATAAAATAGTAATGTTTTGCATAACCTAAAACATTTTACTAGTTAAAATATTAAGGAATAATGTAGCAAAACATAAAAAATATTCCAAACGGATATTCACCTTTTACGTCGTTGATATTTTGAATGACGGTAGATAGAAACGTCAAAGTTGTTTGTTCACGACTATAAAAGGGGGAGCTCCGAGTGTCTGAGGCCATTCTTGTTCGAGACATCGATCAGAACAGAGCTCCGGCCTACAGGTGAAAGTTAAGTTATTTTATTTCTGATTACTATACTATTACTATTATTATTTCCTTTATTCGTCTATATACATATAATTTATATTTTTAAATATTAGAATATAAAAAAAATATATAAAAACATTCAAAAATATAAAAAATAGTAGCCCACCGGTATCGGGAACAGGGTCCAAGCTACCGGTGGTCAGGGCTCCAGAGAGAGGAATCTCCTGACAATGCGAGCCGTGTCCAGAAGTACTGCTTTCTGAATCAAGCCCTTGATCCAGCTGGCCAACGAGAGCCTCCTCAGGTGTTGGTCGAGGCTCTTGGCTATCAATCCATTGGCTGTAACGACTATTGGCACAATGATTGCTGAGTCAACATCCCACATGTCGACAACCTCGCGAGCCAAGTCAAGATACTTGATTTGTTTATCTTTCTCGGCTTTCACGAGGTTTTCATCATGCGGGATGGTTATGTCAACAATCATTGCGCGCCTCTCTAATCGATCCATCACCACTATATCAGGCTTATTGGCAACAATAGTCCTGTCAGTGATGATGGATCGATCCCAGTACAATGTGATATTTCCATTTTCGAGAACTGGGTCGGGCACATACCTATAGTACGGCACCTCCGATTCCACAAGGCTGTATTTCAGAGCAAGTTGCTGATGGATTATCCTGGCTACAAGGTTGTGTCTATGCAAGTACTCCCCGTTAGCTAGACGAGAACACCCGGAGATAATATGCCTGATTGATTCTCCCGGCCGGTGGCATGCCCGACAGATGTCAACCGTGCCGTCTTTCACAATAAATCTCCGGTAATTGTTCGTCATCATAACTTCGTCCATAATTGCACAGACAAAACCTTCGGTTTCTCCAAAAAGATCACCGAAACGCAGCCAGGCTACGGACGCTAGTAAATCTACATCGGGTCCATGTAGGGCCCGGAAAAAGCGTCCGTGAAGCTCCTTACTCTGCCATACCTCCATGCGATCATTAGTGTCAAGCACTACTGGTTTGCGCCAGTTCTCTTTACCTAAGGAGAGCGGGGTGAGGCCATTGTCCACCACGACTACATCTCGGTGCATCCCCACGTCGGTTTCAAGGAAATATTCCCTGAGACTGCATATCTCGCGATTGTGGAGAGTCTTAGCGTTTAAAAACCCTCGACCTCCACACTTTCGCGGAATATACAGCCTCATTACCGATGACCGTGGGTGATGCATTCGATTTGCAGTCAGCAGCGTACGGACCTTCCTATCCAGGGCGTCGAGTTCGGTCTGAGTCCATTTGAGTATGCCAAAAGAGTACATCAAAACCGGCATGACCCAATCGTTGAAGGCACGCACCTTGTTTCCGCCTGAAAGAAGACTATTAAATACTTTTTTCAGGCGACCAAAGAAGCGCTCCTTCAACGATTGCTTCATGTCAGTAACATTGATGCCCAACGCTTCTGACATACCCAAATACTTATAGGTATCGGATGCGGAGAGGGCCCTAAGGTTTGTGGAATCCGAGAGTTGGTTTCCCACGGATTCCACAATCTCCCCTCGCTTAACATGCATGACCGCACATTTGTCCACACCAAATTCCATCCTGATGGCGCTACTAAAAGTTTCAGTAATTTTCAGTAGCTCCATCAGTTGCAAATTGTTGGGGGCAAAGAGTTTTAGGTCATCCATGTAAAGGAGGTGAGATATAACCTGACCACCTCTCCTCAGCCGATAGCCTAGACCTGAATCCTCCAGCAGTGTGCTTAGAGGATTCAAGGCCAAGCAGAACCAAAGCGGACTCAAACTGTCGCCCTGGAATATGCCTCGTTCGATCCTTATCGGCTCACTATTCCTCTGGATATTTCGACATCCTGGATAGCGAAGGACCGTCCTCCATTGTCCCATACACGACATCAGGAAGGTGCACAGAGTTGTATCTACTTTATACAACTCCAACACCCTCATGAGCCATGTATGTGGCACGGAGTCATAGGCCTTCTTATAATCTATCCAACATGTCGACAGATCCTTTCGGGAACGACGAACCTGTTGGTTAATGGTCATATCAATGAGGAGCAGCTCCTTAGTACCCCGGGACCCATTCTTACATCCATTTTGAGAGACAGACATGATGGAGTTGGTGTCTATATGTTTGTTAATTTTAGTTCTCAAAATAGATGTAAGAACTTTATAGACCGTCGGTAGACAAGTGATCGGTCTATAATTTTTGGGATCCGCGGTACTACCTGATTTATAGAGCAGGTGGGTTATTCCTGTCGTTAGGAATTGGGGTAGCGACCCTGACTCTAAGGCTGACTGGAACTGGGATGCCAAGCGGTCGTGCGACCGTTTGAACCATTTTATCCAAAAGTTGTGCAGCCCGTCCGGCCCTGGAGATTTCCAGTTAGGCAACGGACGGACTGCTCGAGCAACATCTTGGGGGCTGATGATAAGTGCCTCCATTTCTGGTATTAGATCGCACGCTCGCTCAATCTTCCCAGTCCAATCACCTTCGGTGTGACTGACAGGCACCGACCAGATGTTTCGCCAGAATGAACACATGGCGTCATCATCCGGCAGGCGCGTGTCAGTCACACCTTGGTGTTACTATAATTATTATTTTTGAAATGTTGGTCTTTTTACTATTGTTATTATGTTGCTGTTATTCGGAGTTCTCTTGGACCATTATCCAAGAGATAGAACTAATTGTTTTTAAAATAACGATAATTTATGGCAATAATAAGAAATTTGTTGATAAAATACTTTGATACTGTTACCATAGAGTTTCTTGTCCTTCTTCTCCATGATGACCTAGATTTGGAACGGACAACTAGCTTTCTGATTAATTACTGACAAGCCTAAATTGAAATAAATGTCTAGCTTGGCTTTCTGTGCTTTATTTTATAAAATCCTTTCCCTACATACCATATTCATAGTTACTTTTACACATATTAAATAACCAGTAACTATTCTGATATTAAAGCTTTATATTTGGGTAATCACACGTAGCTTTTCTAACACACGCATGTGTACTAGTTCGTGCTGATACGAGGAAGAGTGATCGTGATAAATTATTTTCACTACGAATACGGACTTATTTATTATTTATTTATTTATTAACTCAACATCACTATCATTACAGGAATTTCCTAATTCAATAGTGTGGCCATAATTTCAGTTTTATTATTTACAATAACATATTCTGTGCATCGTGGTTTTTGTGAACTCACTCAGAGAACAAGTAAAAAGATCTATACTGTCTGCTACGTCATTAAGTATTTTTTATACCTTGTAAACGACTCACCCCACTCATTATAACCTGCATCCAGACTAGCAAACAAAACCGCATTTTCTAGTCGTTTTGAAAACCGGTATGAAAGACAACACTTATGGTCAAGGATGCACGGAGCTAAGGGCAAAATTCATAGACCGCTCTTTGACTTTACTTCAGTAATACGAATAATATGAACCTTATTCTAACGCTATGCTCATCAATCTAACTATACCTACACATAATTATTATTTTAAGTCACTTTACGTGTCTGTCTGTGTGACCGCGCTGTTTTTGCACGACTCATAATGCTTACCGATAGAAAAAAATTTGCCTCCTTTCTGCAACTATTTCTGTTGTTATACTTCTGCTAGTACCTAGAACCTACTATAGTTTATATACCATTGTATAGATAATTTAATGGAGATTAATTACTTCAATAGAAACAAAAAAAAAACATAAAAATATTTTTTTACAAATTCCCGTCAATCAAATGTGAAGCCTGAAAACGATTTTTTGTTTTTAATCGATTTGTTTCACCCATAGGAGGAACCCTATTGAAAATGGCTCTTTTTTCAAAGCATTTTAATTATTGTTAATTAAAAACTAATTAATATATTAATATCTATATCTATGGCTTTTCATTCGATCATATGAGCATTATGAGTCGTGCACTTTTGGACTTTCCAAATTTTTTTTAAACTTCGCAACGGATTTTGATACGGTTTTCACCATGATTTAGAGAATTTATTCTGGAAGGTTTATGTGTATAAAACGTTAATAAAATAAATAAATATCGATGTTTTTTTGTCAAGTAAACCGTGCGAAGCAGGGGCGGGTCGCTAGTTTTCGTATAAGCGAATGTAGACAAGCGTTTCATTCGAACATGAACAGTAATGCTATACAAGTAACGTTCACATTCGTTTAGAACGCTTACTATACACTGCAAAGTACATAGAGTCTGTAGTAAACTGCTATCTGTGAGTCTTACCCTAAGATCTCCTTAAACGAAGACACTGAATCGTATAACATTTGACCGAATACTTCCTTAACAGGCTTGGATAGTGTGAAGTACACTTTATCGAACACGTCATGTCTGAACTAAGTATCAGAAACTGGCGTGACTCTAATGGTCCTATATCTTACTCTTTGTCAAAATGTCAGACCCCTGATTCGGGATCTTACGATAACTCATTTTGTTCGATTCGGTTGGATGTCGTTCTTTGTCATATAAGTTTTATTGTGAACCACAATAGTTGTACCTAGTATAGATTTTACAAGTAATGGTTATTTCGAAGACGAATCAAAATTAACGTCATATTATAAGAATTTTAAGACAATGCGTTGTTAAAATATGAGTACACATTTCACTACGAGGACTGCCTCGCTGGTCTTGTGGTCGCAAAAGCTACGACTGAGCATGAAGCCAGTGGTTCGATTCCTGGGTCGGACAAAGTGTTATTGGGTTTTTTCATCTGGAATTTCTCAGTAGCAGCCTGGAGTCTAGATTTTTGTTTTTGTTGATGGCAATATAAGCATGGCTTACGAAAACCCTCCCACCGGAGTCCGGCGTCAAGCAGCCTGCTGTGTTTCGTCGATGCGTGGTAGTTCCAGTGCCTTAGGCATCTTCTGGGCATGCTGGTTCCATCATAGATCTTATCCATCGCTTTTCATCAGGCGTGATCGAGGTCAAGAGCGGGCGGGCCCATTCAGTAATAAAAAAATGTATATATTAGGCTCGCATCCTATTACATATGGGAATAAGGGCTGATTTTTTTTCCCGGGGGGACCGCACGATCTTGGGCGAGGCGGCAAGCCTCCTTGCCGGACTGCCGCCATGGGATCTGAAGGCGATAGTGTCCTCGCGCGCCTGTATAAGTGGCGCATGGAGGCTCTACGCCGGGGTGAAACTCCGCTTCCGCGGCAAATCGCGACGGAGCGGACGGACCTCCGGCGCGATCTCATGGTGGCATGGAAAGAGCGACTTTCGCAACCCAGTGCAGGGCACGCCACGATAGTGGTGATAAGACCCCTCTTTGAGGAGTGACCATCATCAGGCGGGAGGAGATGCCCGGGATATCACCATTGCGAGGATCGCCCAGAGGACATGGTGGAGCATACGGTGGAGGTCTGCCCCGCTGAAGTCTGCCTCGCTTGGGCGGAGCACTGCCGTGTCCTCGTAGAGGCGATCGGCAGCGGCGGCGACCGGAGCTAAAGGGAGTGGGAGGCAGTCACCTCCTTCTGCAAAGCCGTCATGCTAGCGAAGTAGGTGGTTGGATGGTTGAGGGACAGATTCATGACTTAAATGAGTTGGGGTACTTATTATATTGTTTTTAAAATCTTTCCTGAGCGTACTTTCCTTCAACTGTCTATCCTCATCTGTTTCATAATTACGAGTATGCAGGTATTTTTTTTAAATTCACCAACAATACTGAAACATAGAGGCTGAATACATATATCTCTCATTATTCTTATCTCATTTACTTACACGGAACTTGCAATCTTTTGTTCCTATATTTATTGGGCGATTAAATCTTTGATAGCTAATCTCTTCCTTGTCGGCAGAGGGACAGGTGCTTTAGGCAATTCTAGAATAGCGAGATACCTAACAAAGTAGTCCAAAACATAAATATATTTCCCGAAAGTAACCTCTCCAGTACCTATAGTACCATTAGTGATAAAGATCAAAACGGACTCATAACAGTAATCCAGGATCCACTTGACCAAACGTTCAAAGCCTTAAAAAGTTTCCTAGGACGAATCCTTAAAGTTATTACTGACAAGGGAAGCCGACGTAACTGATGTTGATACTTGTTCCTCTAACACTAAGAGAAAAAGACCATAAAAATAAGTAAAAGTGTCCACGCGTCTCACACTTTCCGGGAACGACTAGTAACAGTAATGTTAGAATAAATTCTGTGGGGCTAGCACGAACGCGACGTAAACGTTACGTAAATTCCAATTGAAAATACTCGTTTTACACATAATACACGGTGAAATTATAATCACCGTTATCCTCTTAAAGGGTCATTGTGAATTGTCAACCATGAATATTTATCTTTTTGTAAAACACATTGTACAATTGTTTGTTTTTCCCAAATAAATAAATGAAATCGTGAAAAAAAATCAGGTGTTCCCTACATTTTGACGAGTTATGCGAACATAAATGTAGGCAACAGCTGATTTTTTTTCGCGATTTCATGTTTGGTCCCATTGTAAAAGTTGTTCAAAATGATGAGTACAATAACTCCTTAAGAGGATAACTGTGATTCAAATTTCAACCTGTATATTAATTAAGTTATAGAGCTAGAGAGCATGCAGAATTAAGATAGGGCTTCTCTACAAACGATCACATATTCACGATAACACAGATAATCGAGAAGTACAACTAACACAATAAAGAGCTCTTCGTAACCTTTGTAGATTACTTCGAAGCACTTGACTGTATCTCCCATGAATCTCTTCGTGAACAAGGAGTTCAAATATAGTATTTAAACATTTTGTAAGAAATTTAAAAGAACAGCTAAGCAGTCATTAGTTAGGGCCGAAGCCTGCCGGTGTAGCGGGATTGTCCGAAAGGGTTACCGCTGCCCGGAACATAAAGGGCTAAGGAAGGAACACGGGTGGGTTTTAGTCGGTAAGAGTCTGACACTCCCTTCCGCTCCACCCAGAGCGGGAGAAGTCATTAGATGATTTCCCATCCATAAAAAAAGCAGTCATTAAATTGCAGAAAAAAGGAGAGCCATTTAATATCCAAAAAGAAGTTCGGCAGGGTGATCCCATCTCACCGAATTTGTTAAACACAGTTCTGGAGCACATCTTCAAAAAGCTAGATTGGCACAATGTCAGTATCAACATTATAACCAGCGAGGAAAAAATTGTAACCAAAATGCTATAGGATAGTTGTATTTTCGATTAGAATTTACGTAACGTTTATGTCGCGCGTATGTGGCAGGCTCACAGGTTAGGGAAACTTCCCAAGGAAATGCTCACTTTAATAATAAATTCTAAGTGTTTGTAATTAAAAGACAAACATAATGTAAGTGTGCTTATGTGTTGAGCTCGCGACGTTACGTTACGGATTTATGTACGGCGACAACTTTCTTCTTACTTTCATCTTATCCTGAAGGTATATTTAATTAAAGCGGTTGTCAAATTGATTGTCATCCTGAGACAGATGTAATTTTGGTTTATCAATAACAATAGGCAATTAATTATTCAACAATTTTCTCAGGTTTAATACATAAATGGTTAATGATTTATAGCTTGTTTCTCCTTTTATGTCACACTTAATTAAAATTGTATTATTATTATTAAAAGCCTGTGATGTTCCACTGCGGGGCAAAGACCTCCCTACTCTCTTTCCACTTCTTTCTGTTTAAAGCTGCTAAGGACCAATTCATGTTGAAGGAGTCTAGCTCATCCCGCCATCTTTGTCTGGGCCCACCGCGATGTCGCTAGCCTAACTTAATTAACTACTTAGATTTAATAACTGAACGTTATGTCATGTTGAGCAGTCCATATACTTTTTTTACACTGAATTCAGTCATCATTATTTCTTAAAATAAACGCGTAGATAATTTTGATACTGCTATGAAAATGCAGATTAGAGCAGTGGTGGCCCAGTGGTAACTGCCGCGACTTACAAGTTGTAATTCGTAGGTTCAGACCCAGACAGGCGCTTCACTATGTGTAAATTTTTTCATCACCACTGTTCTCAAAATGGTGAAGGAAAACATCGTGAGGAAACCGGCATGTCCTAGAACCAAAACTTCGAAGACTTGTGATATTTACCAACCCGCACTAGGCCCGCGTGGTAGATTACGGCCCACTCCCTCACTGAGAGAGATGCCTGTGTCCCAGCAGTGGGAACATTATAGGCATAAATCAAGACTAAAACTAAACTAGACTTTACTATTTTTTTATTTATTTTTGTATCCACCATCTAACATTTTATTGATGACAGTCGGAAAGTTTTAATTTACCTATTTTGACAATTTAGTACTCGTACTATATTCTTGTATTAACTTAATTAATTGACATTTTCCTTTTGTAATTTACTGAAATTTTTGATTCTCTTTAACATTTATTGTTGACATTATAGAAGCATTTTATTAATTTTGTACCAGATATGACATTGCTGTTTATTGTTGAAATGTTATGAATTCTGTATTTTAACTATCGCTCACTCTATAATTCTATTTAATATTGTAAAATTAATAATGAAATAATTGAAATAAACTTACATACTGACACTTGTACGCCTAATGGCAAAGCATAGAGCACTTTAAAAAATTTAATATCTCACACACCTGTGTAACTGTAACCTATGTTTACAAATAAATCATCTGAATCTGAAGACTCCTTTGCAACATAGGGAAATGAAAACCAATTATTTTTACGAGAAATCCCTCAAAAAAATGGCTTTACATTCGACGCAGAATCGAGAAAAACGCAATTTGGTTCAACGAGAGTCGAGAAAAACCAAATTCGTTCGTATCCTGATTTACTTAAAGCCCAATTTATGTGGTTACAGAAGTGAGGAGGTGACCTTGCGTGAAATTCTGATATTTGTTCGCCACCGAACCTCTACGTAGAGTTGGGAAAGGGCTAATAGATAAAAAATGTGGGTTGTTTCTGGAAAGAAACCTGCACAATTTAAAGAAACATACAAAAGTAGGATATGGGCTGAACATGTTATGTTGTTGTTTTTTTTTGTTTATATAGTATATTTATTCTTATTTTATCTTTTTTTATCTTTTCGCATGCTGCACCGGTTGACGTCATCATCTCACCGCCGGCTGTCGCTGAAAATCAGCGCATGGGGTCTTACCGAGCGATGGCCGTTTTGCGGGGATGTTACGCATATTTTCCCCAACTTGTTCTTTTTTTGTGCTTGTGTTCTTTCTCTGCTTCTTCTTTGGCGCAAATAGACGTAATTTCTTTCTTCCAACATATCTTAATTTTAAAATAATGCAGCGGTATCTACAAAGCCACATGCGAACTACGGGTCATACTGACGTCACGCAAAATCCTGCATTTTGCAAGCAGTTTACCGCGCAACTAACATATACGACCATAAATCATCCGGCAGTTGCCCACCAGACACGACACCCATCTGAACGTAGGATGAGCGAACTTACACCCTGTTCCTCATACCTTTATAATACTAACACAGAAATGTAGGTCATTTGGTAACTCATTATAATAAATTTTACAATGAAAATAATTATATCTCGATTTCCATTAATTGTCACTTCAATTTATAAATTTCTCAGTAGTAGCTCCGGCGTTTGGATTTGTGCCCGCTCGCCGATGGCAACGAGCTCGCCCCCCATAAAATAAGACTTAATGACACCCACATAACTGGCGTAATGTGGTTGTACGAAGGTACACCTCTGCGTAACCCTTCAGGGGTTACGGGCGTGATGTTATGTTATGCTATGTAATTATTAACATTAAAACTAAGTTATTGTCCCATTTGACTTCGCCAACAATGTCCCTACAGTAACCACGAGTTTTGTTACAACGACATATGTTTTTGCCAATAGAAATAAATGGTTAATAAATCTTTAACCTATAATCACAAATAGGGCCAACCACTGATACATAGGTGTTTAAAAATGTAGACAGCGTAGTTTTTTTTTTCATTGCGTAATTACTCTATATTAAAAGGGCCCCCAAAGTAGATTACGGACTACAGCTTAAGGCGTCGCTCAGTGGCACACCAAGGGACAGGCTGGATTGGATTAAACACATAGGTTTCATGACGTGCAAGAATATTTATAGTAAAATAAAACCGTGTACGTTCGCAGGACGGTCAGGAACGAATTCACTACGATTTACGATATACTCGCAGGCACACACACGTATTTAATATAAAAAAGAGAGAGAGAGAAATAAAGTCACATGGAGGGGGCATGGGGTAGCGGGATTGTCCGAAAGGGTTACCGCTGCCCCGGAACATAAAGGGCTAAGGAAGGAACACGGGTGGGTTTTAGTCAATAAGAGTCTGACACTCCCTTCCGCTCCACCCAGAGCGGGAGGGGCCATTTGATGATTTCCCATCCACAAAAAAAAGGGGGCATAACGCTTTTTCTTTACCTGACGATTTCTATCAGCCAACTCCAACCGCAAGCGGCTTTAAAGAAACTCGTTAAAAAAATCAACCTTTAAGAAAGAGGTAAGATTGGCCAAAAATATATAAATAGAACGTTTATTTTTTATCTGTAAACCCTCCATTAGTATGTATATAGGTAAGTAGATCTGCCTTCCTAGGTAAATAATCCTAAATCTAAAACCTAATCTCAAATAGTGGCCCTATTATACATATACCACTGATACGTAGGTATTTAAGAATGTAGACAGCGTAGTTTTTTTTTTAGACTGCCTTACTAGGTAGTCTAGGTAGACAGCGTAGTTTTTTTTTAGACTACCTTTAGGTAGTCAGGTAGAGCGGGCATGGGGTAGCGGGATCGTCCAAAAGGGTTAACGCTACCCCGGAACATAAAGAGCTAAGGAAGGAACACGGGTGGGTTTTAGTCAGTAAGAGTCCGACATTCCCTTCCGCTCCACCCAGAGAGGGAGGAGTCATTTGATGATTTCCCACCCTCAAAAAAAAAGGTGGGGACGGGGGTGAGGCGGCAGGTTGCCTAGTGTTCACAACGCACATACTGAGTAATGACAGCAAGCGCCCACACCCCTCCGTCCCACCGCTCACATACCTAAGGCGCGGCCAACTAGTTCCGCGCGCACTATAGCGTCGTGACGACGGGTCTAAGGTTTTTAAGCCGGCCGTTACCCACTTCCCCAGACAAAGTCCTCAACAAGTTACTCAACTACTACTGAAATATTTGCGATAGGTACCTTTTCAGCCATTACAAGAAGGGCTTTTGTCAACATTTTATATGCTTGAGTACGAGGCTTTTGACTACGTTGTATGTGTATATATTATGTCTTATTTTTATTTGTAATGTACGTTTTGTTTGTGAATAAACAATTTGGCTTTCTTTCTTTTTTCTTTTCTTTCTTTTGGGTCCTAAAAACACTAGACATTTTCTGTCAAGGGTCCGTTTCAGTCACAAAACAATGCCTTAATGTCGAGATAAAAGCAAAAGCTGTACGCCAAATATACTTGAAACATTTCCTTTGTCATCCCTTTTCCCAATCAACCTTGAATCGGATACAGATCGCCCTATAAACCCATCTTCCCAGAGACAGTGGGATGAGCCGCTCTGCAGGTTAGTACGGAATAATCTTATAAATACGTTCACCAATTCTGCTGAGCGTGCCCGCCTGCTGGCTGTGGGTGAGTGGGAGTCGGGGCTCTGGCTTGAAGCACTCCCGTCACCCAACATAGGCACTATGCTGGGTGACACCACCTTTCGGCTCGCTACCTGTCTGCGTTTGGGCGCTCCCTTGCGGGGCTCCGCATCGCTGTCAGTGCGATGAAGCTGTCGACTGCCTCGGGCACCATGGCCTATCCTGCAGTAGGAGCGCAGGCCGGATAGCACGGCACGCCAGCATTAATGACATCATCCGTCGTGCTCTTGTCACCGCCGCCGGGGTGCCAGCTGTTTTAGAACCCAACGGCCTGGCACGCGACGATGGAAAGAGACCAGACGGAATGACCATAATGCCCTGGAAGTTAGGCAGACCTTTGGTGTGGGATGCAACATGTGTCGACACCCTTGCGCCATCCCATCTTCCTAGCACGGTGGGCTGTGCTGGGGCGGCTGCTGCAGTTGCAGAAAACCTCAAACGGTGAAAATATTGCAACCTAATTGGAAGTTATATGTTCGAGCCGTTTGGGGTTGAAACACTAGGGCCATGGGGTCCGAGTGCCCACTTGTTTTTTAGAGATATCGCCAAGCGGTTAGTCGACTCTTCACGTGACCAGAGGGCTGGCCTATTTCTTGGCCAAAGAATTAGCATTGCCATACAACGTGGCAATGCTGCCAACCTTTTGGGCACTGTTCCTGTTGACAGCGATGCGGACGAATTCTTTGATGCCCTATGATTATTTTACTTATTTTTTTATATAAATGTACATATTATTATAGTTTATATGTTAGCTAATATTATATTTTCGTGGTTTTTAAATAAAAACAATTAATTACCTTGAACCTTATTCTTTAACGATAAAGTTGAAAATGTATTAAATAAATTTGACAGATTGTAGTAGCTTGATGTGCTGGCGTCTGTACAGAATACGTTGTTAAAGGTTATGTGATCAGTCTGGTTACTTTACACCCTGTAGAAATTTACATCAATAATAACCTTCTTCAGTGCCAATTAGGTTGTCATAGAAACCTGTCATCTTTTCAACAACTAAGATACGTCTCTATGGCTACCATTCTCGCGGCGATTTTATCGAATGCTCTGAAAAGAATTTTAATAAAAAGCCACCCCGACATTTTACTTTTGACTGAACTATCTTCATTTTGCTTTTCTTATAAATAAGGCCAAGATATAATTTTACAACGGAAGCGAGAAAGGTTATATTCTTCTGGTTTTTCTGCAGGAATATTACCTTCCAGGTAGGATTATGTAACTTCACGTCTTGCTGTGAGCGTGAATTAATAGTAGCACAGGAAATCTGTGTTTTATGGTGGTTCTGCACATATTTCACGATCAGGCTAAGGTACACACCACAGGGTATAACAATGCATCGAGTAATCTACAGTATTACTAACTGCCCATGTTCAGTTACTTACACGCAGCGTATTATGTAACCCCACGCGAATTCCGCACGTGTAGACAGCACCTTTAGTATAAATATACAGGTTGTCCCTGGAAGTATGGATGAAATCGAATAGGGGCGTGGACAAGGTTATTTCCAAACTTTTTGACCCTGAGAATTTTGGTGCATTTTTAACGGTTTAAAAGTTATGACCAATTATTGCTTTTTTTTTTCAATCACTTCGCATAGTACTCAAAGCAGACAAAAATAGACCTTAAGGTCACGAACATTATTTTGGCAATGCAGTCATATTTATACGTCATACTGTCCCAGATTTTACTAACATAATTGAAAAACCAAAAAAATTAAGCTTTTAGTGGAACTGTCAACTGTCCCGGTTCCATCCCGCTCCCAGAATTGGGACAGCAAATAACGTGACAACCTCAAAGAGTCCTGCTCTACATATCTATGAAATTATGCATAGTGTGCGGTTTAGCAATGACGCGAAATGGGGCACATTTTGAATCTGAGCCAAGAATGTTTACCGATCATTAAAGGATAGAGAGCTAGTTGAAAATCCAGTCGCGATAAAATCCCGCAGCGATATTTTTACATATGTGCGTTCCTGGGTTTAGAATGATTAGTTAGCCTTGAGTTAGATTCCACCGGGAGGGGCTAGAAATTGTAATAGACCAAGAAGACTGAAGGGATGCATTAAGGGGATTACAGGATCTAAACGCAAAAAAACGCAAGTTTTATAATGCCTAAAAGTATATGATTGACTACAGTAAACAAAATCAGAAAAATATATTATATTCTTTAGGAACATAATACAACTAATTTTATACGATAGAAAAAATCATGAAGATACCTCTAAAAACTTTCTTTTTACAATAAAAACCATACTAATATGCATACAATAATTCAAATTTTTTGTCCGATTATTCCACACGCAACATACTAAAGAGATACATATATTTAAGAGAAGATGGTGGAACAAGCTTGACGCATACAGACAGGATTTGTCCATACTAGCTCAAGACAGAGCACTGGAAGGGAGAACTGGGGGTTTTTACCCAGCTATGGGACGAAATAGGCTAATATTTTGTATTTATTAAATGCATATCCAAGATATTATTATAGGGGTTTGCAAAACAGGGTGTAAAGATCACTCATCCTCTATAGAAAAGGAAGGATCCTCCGACCAGATGGGTGTCGTGTCTAGTGTACAACTGCCCGTTGTATACTGGATGTTTTTTTTACCGTCTCGTACATATTTACAGGGTGTTCTACCTATGAATATGAACAACTTTCAGTATAGGACTAACTCTGAAAACATGAAAAAACAATCAGCTGTTTCATACATTTTGGTCAAGTAGGTATTGAACTTTTGTATTAAACAGCAGATTTTTTTTTCGTGATTTCAGAGTTGGTCCCATAGTGAAAGTTGTTCATATTCATGAATAGAACGCCCTGTAAAAATTTCGAGACAAAAATCATCCAATATATATCTATACTAGTTGCGCTGTAAACTCTGCTTGCGCGACGCAGGATTTTGCCTGGCGTCAGTTTGATGTGTAGTTCCCACGTGGCGATGTAGATGTCGCCACATTATAAATCGTGAATTTCAATTTACCTAATACAGAAGAAAACTAATAAGGTTGTGCTTTACCAAACAAAGGTAACGAAGACAGCGGGGCGTCGTGATAAGCCATGTTGAACCCATGTTACCCGCATCGCCAAACTGGGTCGTCTCCCGCAACTCCCAAGATCACAGCCTTAAAGATAAATATTAGTTTTCTATTAAGAGCTTAAACAAAATAAAACTCTTTTCTAAGAAAGCTTTCATGGATAGAATTTCAATACGAAGCTCATGATGTTATGTATATTTACATTTATTTATTGTTAAAAATATTGATTATTATTTTGGAGGGCCTATTATATATTATTAAGTATATTGAAGTCTGTTTGAATAAGACGAACGTCTACGTTATTTAATGGGAAAAGACAAGAGAGTTGCCTAGTTAATAAATAAATGAAATGTTATTCTCTTCAAAATTGGTTTTCTTAGCAATGAACATTGTTTTTGTCTAATACTAGACATACTTAGTTGATTACTAACTCACCCTTTCCCATTATAATGACGATTGGAAATATACACACAAGTACTCGTCTGCTCAAACGATCAACGGTACTTTGATAGACATGGCCAGCTCACTGCCACTTCAGTTTATCAAGTTCTTGTCTCTTAAATGTATGTCAGTAACTCCAGAGGGGCAGTTTTCGTAATTATAAAAACGTTCACAGTTCAATCCCAGTATCAAACTGTCAAAAATACCTCTCAAAAGATCTCTCTTTTACAAATTTTTGACATTGATTGTCGCTGAGATGAGATTGCAACTAGATATTTAATTAATCGTTTTTAATTACGGGAATAGGTCTTCAGATCTTTTCCAGATAATTTCGTCCCGGAAGATTTTAGTCATACGACTATAATTAATGATCACTGTGCACAAGACGGAAGCAATTTCAAGCAAAAACAAGTACCATCTCCTTTATTATAGTCCTTCCATCACTTCATAACCGCAGGGGGTCAATAACCTTAGGTACAACCGCGAATAGTAGGTAGACCCTCCCATAAAACTGATATACGAGATATTAAAAGTAAAATATTTGTGGTGTTTACACCTTACCTTATGAGAAAAATAAAGATGGAGCAACATATTTGTAGTATATAATTATGTTGCAGTCAAAACTCTTAACCAGTCAAAAGTACTTTTAACCGCAAATGTGCTGTCAAAAGTACTAATAACCAATAATTTTCAGTCAAAAGTATTATTGACTAAAGCATACGGTCAAAAGTACTTTTGACTGATTTTGCTAGTCAATAGTACTTTTGACTGGTTAAGAGTTTTGACTGCAACATATATACTAAATTCCATAGCAGCTGATTTATGTGCTATCACAATTCACTCACAGGGTCGCCATGACAACCAAGTCCCAGTCTAGCCGGTATTTTCTGTGAAAATCTCACGGTCAAAAATTAGTTGATGTGAGCTTGAAATGAGTTGTTGTTCTACTTTTCGGTTTGACAGTATTGACAGCTCACTTAAAGCTCACTTCACCTAAGTTTTCATAGTAAGAATTTTTCAGAATAGATCGGCTTCATCTTCAACTTCCCGCCATTCGCGATGACTGACAGTTGACATTAAATTTAGTTACAGCTACCCGACTACTTGGTGAGTATGAGACATTGTTTACATTACATCTATATATATAAAAGGAGAACTGACTGACTGACATATCAACGCACAGCCCAAACCACTGGGTCTAGAGATTCCAAATTTGGCACGTACGTTCCTTATGAGGTCTAGGGGTGCACTAAGAAAGGATTTTTCAAAATTCATCCCCTAAGGGGGTGAAAGGGGGGGGGGGGGGTGAAATTTCACGCGGACGAAGTCGCGGGAAGAAGCTAGTAGATAAATAAAAATTAACTGCGTTTCGTTGGTAAACGCATCACTTGAGAACGGCTGGATTCATTTGGCAATTTTTTCAAGATTTTATGGAATGAAAAATCGAAAAAGATTCCCGGAAAATGTTCAAATTCGGGAATAACTGAATGTCCTTTTTTTCTATGCGAGTTTTGCATAAATATAAGGGCTTTGAAGATCCATGGCATACCTACCCGTCTACCATTTTTTTTTTTTTTTTATAAATCGATAGCTGACATCAATGCAAACAGAAAATTTTAAGGTAACACGCACGGCCGCCATTTTGAAAAAAATAAACAAACCGGCGGACAGGTAGGTATGCTACGGATCTTTATAAAAATCTTCAATCCGCTTTGGACAGGACAACATTCGTCGGGTCAGCCAGTTATCTACTAAATAGATACATTAATATTGATAAGAGCTCTTGTAGCAGTTCTAGTTATACTGGCAGAACTATGCAGAATTTAATAGTGTTCTGTTGCTATGGCAACTGTTGTAAGACTCTCGAACTTTCCTAGAACAAGTATCCATGAGTAATTTTGATTAGATAGCGTCCTGGTAGGTTTCCGTTCCATCTGTTGTGACTAAGCTATTTATAGGTGCATGTTTTCAAACAATCTTCAATCATCCTTCGAGAGAAGGATCTCACACCAAAAGTCAAAGTTGATCGTGCCAATATAATATGACATTACGCCTGTATTCGCCGAAAGGGCTGACAGAAATCTTTATTACACCAACATCAACCATTAGCAGTGATTACGGTCAATGATAGGTACCCACATGGACTAATAATAGTTGAACTCAAACCAAAACCTATCTACAACAAAGCTCAGAAAAATAGGCATAAAATACTGTTATTTTGTGCTATATTCCTTCGTAGGTACGGGATAGTTTCGTATTGAATATATTTAAGAATTTATCATCATCATCATTGGCAACCTTGTTCCACGACAGTGCTGAGTAACAGGCCTCCTCCTTTTTATGCCATGCTTCGCTGTTCTGTGCTAATCTCATCCGGGTCTTCCCCACGATTTTCTGTAGGCTTTCCACCCACCTGGCTATTGGTCTGCCAACGCTCATTTCTCAGCAACCATCTTATTAGGGCTCCGCTCCACCTTGCTCAAGATTTATAGGTCTGTGTCTTATTTGGTGGCCCAGTGGTAACGGCCGCGACTTACGAGTTGTAGGTCGTAGGTTCGAATACAGCCAACAGCTGTACTTTGTGTAAATTATTAATCACCACTACTCTCAAAACGGTGAAGGCAAATCGTGAGGAAACCGGCATGTCTTAGAACCAAAAATCCGAAAACATGTGATATCTACCAACCCGCATTGGGCCCGCGGGGTAGATTACGGCCCACACCCTCTCACCGAGAGGAGAACTGTGTCCCAGCAGTAGGAAAATTATAGGCTGATTATGACCATGGTTCGAGAATACTGGTACCTATTCATTATCGACAAATTCACAAGAGACTGAAGTTATCTGTTACAATAATAATTATTGCTTCGAGGAAATTTCAAATAGATTCGAATCAATAAAGTTTGAATTATTACAGTTAGAAAACTACAAGCATAACTTATCTCAGCCAAGTTATAAGTTGCAGACAAGGAGCAGCTGGTACATTAAGAGCATTTTTCTTTGCCCCGTTTATTTCTAAGCAATATCATAGTTTATTATTCAGTTATTTTATTTCACCTGGATAAATAATTTCGTTTCACTACAAAATCATTTTTGACTCGCTGTTAATCAACTCATCGTGCAGGTACAAAAATATATCGGATGAATATTTCGATGTTCATACTTTTTTAACAAAGCCTATTTGGATATAAATATTTCAAGTATCTATCTAGTTGGATTTAAAAATTCAACAACTATAAATGGGATAGTCAAACACAATACTGCAAAAAACTGAACAACGGATTGGGAAATGTTTCAGAAAATCCTTTCAGTTCCTATAGTGGTCTTCTTCTTAGCGTGTCGTTGGCAAAAATGGAAAAAAATTAAACAAAGTTTTTTTTTTGGCCCAAAAATCAGCAACGCGGGTACCATTAGCTGACGCGGCGATTAGGTCCTCACGTGTGCAGGTGACAGGGCATGAGGTGCAAGATGCGAGGTGAGCCATTGTCTGTGGAGAGACACCGCATACACACCGGAGGTCTGAGCCACTGTGAATGACGATGTGATGTGAATGTGATGAGAATGCTGAGCGATAGCCGTTTTGCGTGGATGTGACGCATGTTTCCCTTACCTTCTTTTTTTATTTTAGTTTTGTGTTTATGTTCATTTTTGCGTCATGTTCACTGCAAATAAACGTATTTTTACCGACTTCATCTTTCTTTCTGTGTCTGAGCCTTCCATGAACCTCCCTTGTGGAGGTTGTCCTTGTTGCAGCCCACTTGGGTGCGTGCTACTTGGGTACCTATAGTGATTATATTACAATACCTATGTATTTTTATTTTTAGCTTTGATGTTTTTTTATATTAATTTTTTGTGGGCAGTTCTTAAACTTTATTTTATTTCTTTATTTTTTTAATCCCCTGGTGGGATTTGTAGATGTACGTAGGTCCGTGGTACCACAGCGGGCTATCAGAATACCAGCGCTGAGGTATTTATTTTTTAAATATTGCAGCATTATACCTACTGAGATGGGAATGGGAATGGCGTCGCACCGGTCTTTTTTTTTTTTTGTTTCGCGTTTATTTATTTTTTTGTTGTTTTTAATGTAACTTTGTTAGTTTTAAATGCTCCTTTTTTCTTACTGTTTATATTTCCTGTGCGTGTTCGAAATAAAATACTTTTCTTTTTTTCCTTCACAGGCTCTCATCAATTTTTTTTTTTTTTTTGTGAAAACTTGTAAATTGACTGATGGTCACACTTTCTACATAAGTATAATATTCTGTTTTGTGTCGCTGTGCGTCTTACAAAGAAAAAAATCGCATAAAACTGGAAACTAACAAAAAATAAACGGCGAAGTGCGAGTCGAACTCGCACACGAAGGCTGTACCGCCGTATAATATTTAACCCTACCTACATACAAAAAACCAAACCAAAGTTAGGAAAACGAAAGTTGTCGACATAGCTCACAAAATAAGCTAGCTGAAGTGGCAATGGGCTAGCCATATTAGCCGTTGAACCGATGACCATTGGGGTAGACGTGTTCTTGAGTGGAGACCGCGAATCGGTAAACGTAAGGTGGGACGCCCTCAGGCTAGGTAGAGCGACGATCCTCGCAGGATGGCTGGTAACAGCTGGATGACAGTTGCCGAAAATCGAGTTGAATGGCGTGCAATAGGAGAAGCCTATGTCCAGCAGTGGACTGCTATATTCTGATGATGATGATGATGGACATATAAAAAATACAAGTTTCTTGTATGGGGACCCCGTTTAATTTTTAACTTTGTTTTATTTTTACTATTTGTTGTTATAGCAGCCATAAGCAGCAACCACTCTGTGAAAATTTCAAGTGTCTACTTAGTACGGTTCAAAGGATATAGCCCTTCGACAGATGGACGGAAGGACAACGGAGCGTTAGTAATAGGGTTCCGTTGACATCCTTAGTGTACAGAGCCCTAAAAACATCCTCAAACAAAACTTGAAACCTAATTACGTCTAAGAATACAACAAAACACAAGAAAAGAATAAAATTAGTCCTATCATCCTGAATCCCGTTTGAATAAAGAAAGCGTTTAACAAAGAAACAGCTCGGCAATTATTTAGATCTGTAACGGAAACACGTCGCCATGTTTACGGAGGTAGTTACCTGGATAAATGAGTTTAGGGACCTACACCTTTGTTTTAAAAAAAGGGTAAGCAGTGTTGACGACACGGCCGGTAGAGCTGTGCGTGACGTTTAGGATTTACAAAAATACAACGCGAAATCAGAGAATTGTGTATTTATTCCTTTTCAGCTATATCGCTCATTTGGAAAAACAACAACGTGAATGTATCTTTTCCCAAAAATGAGTTAAATATGACAAAGCACTTAAAAAGCGTATAGATCTACGTTAGGAGAAACAAAGATTTAAAAAAATGTAAAGTAGCCGTTACGTCGATGTTTCCCCAAATGAGCGATATATTCGAGTCGTTTGGGGTTGAAACACTAGGGCCATGGGGTCCAAGTGCCAACTTGGTTTTTCGAGACATCGCCAAGCAGTTGGTCGACTCTTCAATATTGACCAGAGGGCTGGCCTAGTTTTTGACCAAAGAATCAGCATCGTGGCATTGCTGCCTTTTGGGCACTTTTCCCGCTGACAGCGATGAGGACGAATTTTTTGATACCCTATGATTCTGTATCCTTGTTTTGTTTTATAAACATATACATATAAGGTCCCATTAAAATAGATGGACAAACTTTTAGAAATCATTCAGACAACCAAAATAAGGACGATGGTAAAAAATATATATAAAAAAAACACATTAGATACTTAAAGGGCCGGCGAACTACGCATTTAATGCGTTGTTCATACAAACGTAATACCAAAATAATTTGTAAATCAAACATATTCTTAAGGTAGTGTATATTTATTCCGATTGGATTACAGATTATCAAGGTTCCCAAATATATATTTTGAAGACTCTGGTCGCAGTTGAGCTCTTATATTATATTAGGAGATTGACTAATTTTGTAAGATTTCCGTGTTTTATGTAGGTACAGACGCCAGCACATCAAGCTACTACAATTTAATAAATTTTCAACTTTATCGCTAAAGTATAAGGTTCAAAGTGGATTGGGAAAATTTGACAGTTTCGGGTAGCTTGATGTGCTGGTGTCTGTACCTCATTACGACTGACAAAGACCATCTTGCGTGGATGTATCGCATATTTTCACTCCACTTGTTCTTTTTGTGTTTGTCTTAATGTGTTTTCCTTTGCGTCATGTTTTATCTCAAATAGACATAGAATAGACATTTATTTTGCAAATAATTATGGATTACATAATAGTTGTTATGAATCCATACTAATATTATAAATGCGAAAGTGTGTCTCTGTCTGTACGTTACCTCTTCACGCTTAAATCGCTGAACCGATTTAGATGAAATTTGGTACAGAGATAGTTTGAGTCCCGGGAAAGGACAAAGGATAGTTTTTAGCCCGATATTCCCACGGGATCGAAACTTATGTGGGTGAAACCGCGGGGCGCTGCTAGTTTATGATACATTGAATCTCAGCCATATTTCACCATTCGGCATGCAAAAATTCATATTATCATTTACATAAGTTTAACCAAAAGCCAGATCCATCGATCCAGAGCAATCCATCCAATCCTTTTCCCTGATAAAGACTCTGTTACACTGTAGTACGTTTAATACATAAAAAATTTACGTAGTCAACTCTTAAACAGCACTAAGTAAATTCAAGTCTTTCCAACGACTTTGTAATTTATTGTAAATAATTGGGGCCATCCAGTAAACACGCAAACAGCGCACCACAATAGTTTGAAACGTTTATAGTCATAAATATTATTGTCACGCCTATTTCTTTTAAATACATCAGAGGAGCAATTCTTGTAATTTTAAGAACGTTCACAGTCTGATCTCAGTCTCAATCTTTCAAACATACCTCTAATTTCTCCATTGTTGACAAGTTTTTGACATTGATTGTTGCTGAGATGAGATTGCGGCTATATTTTGAACGTTTTTATTTACCCGAATTGGCCCTCTGTTACACGTTCAAAACGACTTGGATTTTACTTTTCAAACATAGCGAAATTTGTATTTTCTTTCTTAAAGAATGACAATTTGTGATTCGAATATGCGGACAATTTAAGTTGATAATTAATTTTATAAACTATTTGTTTCTCTGGCTGTACTATGTTTCATTATTGTTGTGGCAATGAACTACGTTTCACACTACACAGTGAATATTTAAACTAAAAAATGTATGTATACAAAAGCACCATCATCCTCCGCCTAGCTTTTTCCCAACTGTGTTGCGGTCGGCTTCCATTCTAACCGGTTGCAGCTGAGTACCAGTATTTTACATGGAGCGACTGCTTACTTGACCTCCACAACCCAGTGTCTGGATAGTACGATACCCCTTGGTAAGACTGTTTGTCAGACTTTCGGGCTTCTGACGACCCGTAACGACTGTCAAAGATCCACGAATGACAGCCGGTACCACACCGGCTTAACGTGCTTTCCGAGATACGGAGGGGTCTTGGTATGTAAAGATGGTCACCCACCCACGGAACAACCGCGGCAAGCGTAGCTTCACCTGACCGATCGACCCGTGCGACTGTTATTACTTAGCCATAAGCCCCTCTTAACAAGAACATATATGAACACAATATCCACAACAAAAGCTCCGTAGCATCATATAGTATTAGCTGCACATATAACTTTGTCATACAGAGGGTTCCTTAGTCCAACACAGAGCAATTTCCTTCATTAATTGAGTCTCCGGACACTACAGTACCCAAGCCTTAATTATTTCCCAGTTAAGCCCGCCTCTTGTTAACTAGTACTTAATTAATTGTTATATTCATGTTATCCTTTTGAGGATCAGAGAAGTTTTGAAGGAATAATCCTACTTTGGTTTTGAGATTTTGTTTGAATTATTGCTTTTCTGCAGCAGCTCTCAGGTTTGTTTCTAGTTTAGCGTTATTTATTACCAGTGGGGTGCTGGTCACAATTCGACGGATTTTGGAGGAAATTGTTTATTCATTGCCTCGTAAGTTTAAAAACTGGTCTGCTCGACAATGGGAGAAACACGCAATGAATGTTGTTGAACTGTCAAAATAAAAGGCATTGCCATTATATTCCTTTAGTTGTGGAGCCGTCAAGATGATTGTCAAAAAGCAGTGTGGCGGCATCTACGTAGCCACATGCGAATTACGCATCAAGCAGTCTGTCTACACACCAAACCCGCCGATTCGCCGACATGATAGCCCGCCGACACGCGCGGGTACAAGTCGCCGACATGATTCTTTTGAAATAAAGCCGCCGACATCAAGCGGCGGCTATGTCGGCGGGTCGGCGGGTTTGGTGTATAGACTACTTTATATTGACATCACGTAAAATTCTTCATCATAAAACGTCCCGACATCAATCGTCGGGCATTTGCCAACCAGACACAACACCCGTCTGGTCGGAGGATGCTCCCTTTTCTATGGAGGATGAGTGAACTTTACACCCTGTTCCGCATACCTCAGTAGTATTTCCATTAGAACTTCACCTATTCAGGACTGCAGTATTCCGTTGCTGGGCAACAAAGTGGACATTTTCTATGCGCTTTGAACATCAGTAATGGCTACTGAAGAGCGCGGGAGGCGGGGTCAATTCTCATCTTTCGTGGCGCTTACTGGTACCTGACTTTAACTAGCTAATAATAATGTAGGTTGCACGCTTGCTTGCAAGCAGAATACTATGATAATTAGGTTATAAGATCTCATCTTTATAGAAACAACTAGCTGCTGCCCGCCACTTCGTCAGAGCTCTTTTTGCATTTTTTTTTGTTGTTGCTCGGCTTCTAAGGGTCTTAGCGTGATGTATATAACCTTCCTCAAGAAGGCTCAAGGTAGTTCCAGAGATTAGCGGGTTTAAAACAAACCAACTCTTCAGCTTTATTATTAGGACCGGGCCCGTGCCGGACGGCGCGTATGTTCTCCACGCGCGCCCCGTTAGGGCCAAAGCCTGCCGGGGTAGTGGGATTGTCCGAAAGGGTTACCGCTACCCCGGAACATAAAGGGCTAAGGAAGGAACATGGGTGAGTTTTACTCAGTAAGAGTCTGACACTCCCTTCCGCTCCACCCAGAGCGGGAGGAGTCATTTGATGATTTCCCATCCACAAAAAAAAGCTTTATTATTAGTATAGATATAGCATTATATTATTATTTTCAAAGAAGATAAAATATTTTACTAAAAATATAATACTAAGAAATTACTTTCACCGGATGAAACGCTCTTTGATTCTCAATTCGCAAAGAAAATCTAGAACCTTATTACATAATGCCAAGAAAATCTCTGTTTTGTAATGTATTTTATATTTTATCGTCTCGAGTTATAATACAATCAAGGTTGAGTAACATTTTTGATGACCGAGTAAACCAAGAAAATGCTCGTAACAATGTTTATTTAGGATGTTTATTAAACGCGAACGGTTTGAACGCGCGTTCCGAACGCCGTATCTTTCGAGGAATTGGAAATCAATAGGTACCTATTACTGAATAATTTTTGTTATTTTTTCAGGATTTTTTATTGATCGAGGGCTTTTAGATAATTTAAAAAGAATTTGTAATCGATATTAAAATGTTTTTGGTAAGGAGCTAGGGAGGGTTAAACATAATAATAATTATGTTAATTTTTTCAGGTTTACTTCCGTGTCGAACTTTTAATAAGGGATCAACAATGACACCTACTGAGATTTATGAGAGGTTCTGTAATTCCTTAAAACATTTTGTGCAACTTTTATTGGATATTATTTAAGAACAGCTTAGGCTATGGCTTCAAAAGGCAAAAATATGATTGCATAAAAGTAATGATATACTTAGAGGGTTTGACTGCCTAGGTTGTGCTGGACGTTAATTTTAGTATCACCACTTACGTATTTTAATTAAGTTAAAAAGTACGTTTACGAGTATTTACTCTTAATTACATTTAGAGAGCATCCCGCAAGCCAGCATTACTCAAGTCCTAGAGTACCTCTTAGCAACAGTAAATATTAGACTTCGAAGCATTTGTGAGTACCTACGTACCTTCTGTAGTTTCTATATTTCATTGTCACATGTAGGTACAGTCAACAAAAGAGATAAGTATGCAGGATCGTCGAATATAGTTGAAGTTTAGTAAGAAACCGATGGATGTTCTCGAATAAAATGTAATTTTATTAATAGAAAACAAACAGATCTTTTACCAAATTAAATTTCAGTCGACAACATCGGTTTCTTACTAAACTTCAACTATCCGACGATCCTGCATACTTATCTCTTTTGTTGAGTGTACATACACGTTTGTTGATTATTGTCCGAGTTCCAAAAAACAATGAATTCGATCATGTATTAACATTAATATATGATGAAATTCATTGTTTCTTGTTTCATCCAATACAATTTACGTAGTAACGACATCGTTACTGCGTAAATTGTATTGGATGATATCAATCTAAATAAGTATATTCATATTTATGATTGACATAATAGTATATAATATGTATATAGTTCTATTTGTAAGGGGCTTTTGTGGCTTAGTAATAACATCCGCCCGTCTCGATTGATTTTAGGGGCAATTCTCGTGATTTTAAGAACGTTCACAGTCTGGTCTCAGTCTCAATCTGTTAACATACCTCTAATTTTTTTATATTGATTGTCGCTGAGACTAGATTTTGAACTTTTTTAATTACGGGTTTAATTGGCTTTCAGGTTAAGCTACACTTGCCGCGATTGGTACTTGGATGGGTGACCATCTTTACACACCTTGGTGGTTTAATTTGCGTTTTGAGGCATGGAGGGGTCTGGACCCCTTCATGCCTCAATACGCAAATTAAACCGTTGGTCCCGGCTGTCATTCGTGGATCTGTTACGGGTCGTCAGCAGCCTAAAAGTCTGACAACCAGTCTTTCCAAGAGGTATCGTATTACTTAGTAACAGGGTTGTGGAGGTCAGATAAGCAGTAGCTTCATGTAAAATCCTGGTATTCAGCTGTATCCGGTTAGACTAGAAGCCGACCCCAACATAGTCGGGAAAAGGCTGGGCAGATGATGATGGTTCTTTTTATAAAGGAAACCATGAAAATGGTGGATATATTGTGGAAAATATGATTTATGCATATAAAGGAAAGAGTAGCTGAGCTGACAGCTTATAGTCCCCGCGGAACTAGTTGGCCGCACCTTAGGTATGTGAGCGGTGGGACGGAGGGGCGGGGGCGCATTACTCATTATGTGCGTTGCGAACCGCCGCCGCCTCACCCCTGTCCCCACCTCAGCGGCCAACTAGTTCCGCGCGGACTATAATAGACCCCAACATCGGTTGAGAGGTGGGCAGGAAGATGATGGGATAATTAAAAGGTCATTGTGGGAGGCCTTCCAACGCTACGTCTACGTCTACCGGTACGCGGTCGCCACTCCAGAATCATTCAGCCCCTTCGGCCGTCTGTTCTACGAGCAATGTGCGCAACCCACTGCACTGCCACCTAAGTTTGGCAATTGTTCGGGCTATGTCGGTACCTTTCGTTTTCCTGCGGATCTCTTCAGTTCTGATTCAATTACGTTGGGAAACTCCCAAGCATATGACCGATGACCCTGTGAAGGCCGCAGAAATCCGCTGGATGCGGGAAGCGCAGAACTTGTCGAAGTGGCGGTGCTTGGGCGAGGCCTATGTCCAGCAGTGGACGTCTTTCGGCTGAAATAAACGATGATAATTAAAAGGCTGTGTTTTATTTTCAGAATAATATATGGAATTAAAATAGTCAAAACAATAACAATAATAATAATAATAGCTTGAAAAATATTCTCCCATCACACATTAAGGCATTGCTTGTACAGTCCCTTATCTTCCCCATAATTGACTATGGTGATGTGTGCTACTATGACCTGAATGCAGATCTCCTCAATAAACTTGACCGACTTCTTAATAACTGCATTCGATTCGTTTTCAATCTTCGCAAGTATGATCATGTGTCCGCACATCGATCACTTTTAAAGTGGTTACCTATCCGGCAGCGCAGAGCGTTGAGGGCTTTGACAACCCTGTTTTCTCTTCTTCACAAACCCACTTCTCCTTCTTATCTGACTTCTCTTTGTCAATATTTATGCTCTGCACACAGCAAGAATCTTCGGTCCGAGAATAATCGTCTGCTTCGTTGTCCTTCTCATCGCTCTGGTTTTATAAAGTCTTCTTTCTTTGTCCAGGCGGTTTTCCTTTGGAATGCGCTCCCTCAGAATATCAGGACGGTAACCAATCGGTTCACATTTAAAGTGAAAGCTCGAGAACACTTACACAAGAAGTTGGCAGATTCGTCTCAGAATTGAGTTGTCGTAGGGTTTCTTGTTTATGTCTCATAACTTTTTATTTTTTTATTTTTTATATATATATATATATATTTTGTTGTATGTATGTATATATGTATTTATTCTTATATCTTTTATAAATATTTTCTAATTTTTTTTTTTTCACTGTTATTGCACCTGCTGTGAATTGTCTCTGCATCACCCTAAGGTAGACTGGTAGAAAATGCCCAAGGCATTAAGTCCGCCTTTGTACAGTTTTTACTTGTGCATAAAGTTTTAATAAATAAATAAATAAATAAATAAAACCATAGATATCCGAGTCAAAACTCTATTTGCCTGATGGATCACAAAAACGAATGTAACGTACCTTTGAAATACAGAGGATTTTCTGGTGAGACCCAACCAACAGCTGCATTCCAATACAATACCATCCTAAAACTTTTTAACATGGAAATGACGAGGGTGTATAAATCTGCCCATTCCATATTAAATACTTCACAAAAATCAAAGGTTACGTGAGGTTACAAAAGGGTCTATTTTGAACAAAAATCCAGGAAAATTCTGTATCGTCAACCACCCACACCACTTACAACGGTACATAAAAAATCGCTTTTCCGAACAAAACACTTTAACTTCGGCAAAGCTACAGATTATCGTATTTCGGTAGCAAATTCTTTTTAAATATTCCACGTAATGACGAATCCTCCATTATTCGTGAAGTTTTTTACGAAACAAAGAGGGTAGGAATTAAAAGAATCGTTCCGTGCACTCACTAATGACTGCAAAGCATTTGTGATAAAATCTAAGCGACACATCATTGTCACGGTGCAAACAGAATAGTTGGGCGTCCATTTTAAGCACACCACACAGCAAAATTTAAACCCTGTCTTTTCGTCAATAAGGTTTGAATTTGGTTGGAGGTTTTACACCATTTGTTAAATCTTTTTTCTCCTTTCGGGGATGAAATCTAGTATTCTCGGGACGCGTTGTTTCATGTCGTTTGTTGGGTAGATATCGCAACAAAAAATATTACATGTATGAACTGGGTTGAATACAAATTGTATCGGATATTCATAACGACCTATTATGAGGGTAGATCAGTCTTATATTGCTTATTGTTTTTTATTGATTAACTGTTTCCTTTTTTCTGTAATGAAATGTACAGGGTGTGTATGTACCCAATGGAACTGGGCGGTGAAAATGGAATACAAAAAGTGCCGTTTTTTTTCGGCTTATCGCTAGTTTTTACCGAATCTATTTTTATCTGCACAAGTTTAACGATTGTTTATAGTAGCTTGTAATTTATGCAAAACTCTAAGCTCGTAATTATTATCATAAGTTATTTCTAAGGTAAAATTTCAATTCATACCTATCTAAATTCAGGTTCCTAAATCGAGCACAATCATTTCCATATTCAATGAGTTTCCCTTATCTGTTTACCTGCTGGAATATATTATTATTTTTTGTTATCCAAAAGTGTAATATTTATAAGGGTAAGGGTTTCAATACAAGTTTTAATTGTTTTTTGAAGTGAAAACTTCTTTAGACGCGTTAGGAATTTTTTCAGATGAGAAAAAGCCATTGAACTCGCGCCACTGTTACCGTAATCGACACTGCTTCGGATGTGTTCGGCTGTCCTCGGGACGTACTCGGTTTTAATGTATAGCCGATATGTCAGTGAGTGATGGCAAAGTATTCTGTTTGTGTTTTGTTTTCAATTCTGTCGGCTCTTCCGGAGTGCCACTGTTTTTTTTTTCATTGTTCCTCTCAACCCAAGCACCTGCCTTCTTTTCTATTCGCCACCCTTGTTGACTGGTAGAGAATGGCTAAGACATTAAGTCCGCCTTTGTACCTTTTTGTGTGCGAAAAGTTTAAATAAATAAAATATAATACAAAATCGGAATCAAATTATTATGAAAGTGATCCAGTCTTGAAATTAACATTTCGCCTACATTTAACGTTATTTTGAGTTACAGTCACTAAATTCTAGGAAAGAAACAAACAATAATTCGCTAACTGAAATATTATTTTCGAGATTGCCTGATCCGCGACACAATTTGTATTAAGTTATTATAAACTTTTGTTTGTGACGCAAAAGCGAGCACAAGTACTTGATTATTTTGACTGCTGAAATTTAGGACTGTCAGATTAAGAGCAATTTTACCCCGAGACAATACGTACTACTAAACAATTATTGCCTGAGAGCCGAAATTGTAACCACCATATTTATGAATTTATTCACTAAGACATTTGAATATAGTGAGGCAGGAACTGCAACGCAAAAACTGTAACAACGAATTTAGAATATGATTATAGAACCCGTAGCGTAGAAATTTTTCCTCGGTTCTAAAAAAAAACAGCTCTTTCATAGAAAAATGCAACATCTACGAGGTCAAAATAAAAAAAATAAATGGAACAGCTAATTCTTTTTTTAGCAACTGACGAAAAATTTCAACGCATGGGGTTCACAATCATGCACTGAATCCAAGGTCGCCATTTGCGCGTCGATGTTACTGCCACCCTGTATAGAATACAGTAGAATCGATGATAACATATTTTTATCTTCTTTAGATCGAGAAAAAAACAAAAACTAAGCGCACATTACAGCCGCGTCAATACAAAAAGGTGCAGCGCGGCCCGCCTGCAGTACGATGGTTCATACAAAATTTACGAAAGTGATTTCTACAAGCAGGATTTTAGCAATGCAATACGGTCAACTTAAATCTGCTTCAGCCTTTTGTTCAAACTTGGGATGTAGGCCTCACACAAAAAGGCCTTAAGTGCCTCCTCTTCTTAGAACCATATTTAATCCTCCTATTATCACTATTAAGTGCTAGACATCAGCTTAATTCGACGCCCATAAACTCCTTTTGTATGAACGTCAAGGCTCCCTGCTTCCACTTAAGCGTAAGCGATTAAATTGTTCAAGAGAACATACTTGAATTGAACTGAGCTGAACTATTGAAGTATCTGTTCTTACGCTCCGACGACTTAGTAGTTTGAACCAACTCAGCAGGGAGTCGATGGAGTGTATAAGGAGTGGTGAAATTGTTGGTTTGGGGCATCGTTGACGGATTGCTGGGTTGTAAGTTTGCCTGAATGACTGGATTGTCCCGACTGGTGGGAAAGTGGCTACCACCAACCTATACACATTTCAGCGACATATAAAAAAAGGTAAAAGATTAAAATGTCATTTAGTGCTTTAACAAAAATTACAAATAGGTAACTCTGAATGAATTCTTAAAGCCAACTCTTGTAATGCAAAATAGTTTTTTTTAACCTACCTACCTAGCTTCTGACGCTTCATAAGTGGCCATGTAGATTTTTTGAAATAAAATATTTTGATTTTTAAATCAAAATGTTACTACATAACACAGTGTTTAGGTCTACAACCTTTAAGACAATTTTAGAAATACTCAAAACTCAAGCATTACCAATCAAATGGCTTTAAACAAGTTTTAAGTAATGCTTGAATTTTGAGTGAGGTTCTGTAATACGGGCCTTAGAGTTCCAATTTACCTAGGAATCCTCATTTCACAAATTCACACACATATATAGTAGGACTCCACTATTCTTTCACAATCACATACACATAAACTACAACGCTACCTGTTTATGAGCAATCAATCATAGAGCAACGTACGAACCGAGTGCGAGATACGAGATATCGAATGCACACAATACGAAGATTTATGTCTCTGGAACGTTCCCTATAAACGTCGGAATGCATACAATACTTACAATGTTTAATGTGTGCTTCTAGTGTTACGTAAGAATTGGGGTTTGAACTACTTTTGGAAAGTTCGTTTCTTTGAGTAGAAGTTACTGCAGGAATAGATCAATATCTATAGATACAATTTTTTTTCATATTTTTTTTTTATTGCAGAATGGGCCTGCTCTTGACCTCGATCACGCCTGATGGAAAGCGATGGATGAGGTCTATGATGGAACGAGCGTGCCCAGAAGATGCCTAAGACACTGGAACTCCCACGCATCGACGAAACACAGCAGGCTGCTTGACGCCGGACTCCGGTGGGAGGGTGGTCGCAAACCAGGCGGGTGTTAGCCCTACCACCGCAAGGGAAGAATTGGCTAGTCAAATAAGGTGTTAGGTGTGACTGTCCAGGGTGCGCCGAGCGCTCGGTTCAATTGACTAACTGGCGCAACAAACTGCGCTACACGAGGAGGCTTCTTCATGAATTCCAAAAATATTAATAATGAAGCTTCAAAAGTTTATTTGTTTGTTTGAACGCGCTAATTTCTAGAATTCCAGTCGGTATGCACTTAAGCGGAAATTGCAGAGTTATTTTCAAAACAGGTAGCGTAGAGTCATCTCAACATCTCTCTCCCTTGAATTTGTATATATGTATAAATATATATATTATAATTATATATTATAGTGAATAGTATGTATGTGTATATAACCTACTTAAGTATTTGTGTACCTAGTTTTAATAGTTTTTTTTCCTTGTTCCTCTCAACCAAAGCACCTGCCATCTAATCTCTTCACCACCCTTGGTTGACTGGTAGAGAATGCCTAAGGCATTAAGTCCGCCTTTGTACCTTTTTGTGTGAAAAGTTTAAATAAATAATAAATTTTCCAGTCGGATTTGAAAAATTCTTTTGGCAACTGATAGCCCATTTCTTGAGGAAGGCTATAGGCTATTTAATATCACGCTATGACCCTTAGGAGCCGTGGATAGAGTAAAGAGGTCAAAAAGAACGCTCAGCGAATACAATGTAATAGCGCGAGCAGACGATGCGATGCGATGGGGTGGATCGGGGGAACAAGAAATTTCAGGCGGACGAAGTCGCGGGCAGAAGCTTGTGAATATTAAGAGTCTGTGCATTTAAAAAAAAATATTTATAGTTTAATCGCAAACTGACTATGTGGCGGTTCCCTCATCGGTAGAAATTCCTATTTTTGCTAACTTACAAAAATATCGCTCATTTGGAGAAACATCGACATAACTGCTACTTTTTTTTAAGTCTTTGCTTTCCTAACGTAAATACGCTTTCTAAGTGCTTTGTCATATTTAACTCATTTTTGGGAAAAAAATACATTTACGTCGATGTTTCTCCAAATGAGCGATATATGAGTCTTGCATCCTTTGACAATGGGAACGCAAGAATGCAATTTTTTACATAAATAAACACTTACGCACTTTAAGAATCTAAGAGTTATTATGTTTTGTTTTTTCATAGCTCGTCACTAGTCTCTGTTCAAATGTCAAAATTCGGTCATTAAAACAAATGGTTCAAAAAAATATTGTTGTAAATAACATTATTTTTATCCACTTCAACTGGCATTCACACTTATGTCAGCATGTCAGCTTAACAAACAAGCGCACAATTTCCGGCAAACCAGTTTTATTAAAACAATCATATTTCCAACAATGAACCAGTTAAAGTTAATCCGGTAATAAATTCAACTAAAACTAGGTGAAAAGGCTTTCACTGATAAGAGAAGGTAGGTACATTTACTGACCAACCCTCCCTTAAAACACGACACCTGATTTATATTGTACGTACTGTTTTATGTATTTAATGTAACGGGCACACGTTTTTTTATTTTATTTATATTTACAGTCTAATAAAAAGGGGGGCTCGTGGCTAATTTATAACAGCCGCACGGATCGATCAAAGGTTAAGCTACGCTTGTCGCGGTCGGTTTGTGGATGTGTGACCGTGATCCATTAGCTACATAATTATGTCGAGAGCCCTCTGGGTCCTGAAAGCACGTTAAGCCCTTGGTCCCGGCTGTCATTCGTAGATCTTTGACAGTCGTTAGAAGTAGTCAAAAGCCCAAAAGTCTGACAACCAAGCGTGCCATTTTTTGACTACCTACTATGACGTCACAAGCACTATTTAGTAATGGGAAAATCAAATCGATTCAAAGACGCCACCCGCGTTCGGCACCCGTCTCGCCCCACCCGGGGCCTAGCGCCAGCCGCAGTGCTCACGCTCACCCAGCCAGCAGTACTCAGGACTGAGCGCGAAAGTGGCATCTTACGATTTTTGTACGTAAACTGGGCACGCGAAGTAGTTGCTCTTGCGATAACTAGGTGTATATTATATCTGTGGTAAAGGATTTGTGTCATCGGGACACCAATCTCAATTTTTACGGTACCTAGAATGACCTAGATCTAAAGAAAAAACTCGAAATATCATAAAACATAAAATGGATACCAAAAAGAAAATGTCACAAAAAAATCTACTTACCACATAGCGGAAAAATAATCAAGAAATAACAGAACATTACATATGTAGCGGCTTTAACAGTTCCTAAGTAAACAAGACCAACTTAAGTTGCGCCACAGCGTCATACCCGCCATCTTGTTAGAAAGTTCAATTCAAAATGGCTGACATAGCAAAGGCTTTGGCTTTGACGAATAAGTACAGAAAACTAATCATGTGAGGTTCGATTTGCACTAGTCTGACTTTTTCCTTACGTTAAGAAATAAATATACATGTGAAATCAGTCGAGGGTTCTAGAAAATTCATATACCTAATGTTATTTAGATCTGAGCTCATTATAAACAGGACTAAAAATTAGGTTATAGGTCTGTAAGTCTTGTTTATATGGCAACATATCAAGCTGTTATTAGGTACTGGTAGCTTTCTGAAGGATTAGTAAATAAAAACATGACGGAACGATGAAAAGCATTTATAACTATTAGCAAATGTGTAGAAGTAACCTTAGCTTATTTTTTATAACAGTCTTTAATACTTCATGTAGGAAAGCCTTAAATTTAGGCTGGGTTGTTTCACGTCCACTTGAAGTACGCGTATACGACAAAATGGCGCTAACTATCGTCAAACCAAAAAAGCGTTGTTTCAAATTACAATTACAAAATTAAAGCCTGACCTTACGTCAAATAATAACGAGTACGTAATCGTTAATATTTGACGTACGCTTGTTACGTGAACCCAATCGTTTGAAACATCCGGACCTTATCCTGCGTTCGTAAATTAAGCATGTGTTTTTTGGGAAAACAACGATAATGTTGTTCTGTTATGTTTAGAAAAATAACTATAATAATAGATACCACACACAAAGTTAATATATCGCTACAATTAAAAAAAAAAATTTTACTATTTCAATAAGTAGTACTAGTCATTCTAAAATCAACTAAATGTACACTTGTGTAAAATTGTAATTCAAGTGAAAAAATCATCAAGTAGTATCACATTCAAACCGTCTTTTGTTTATCTAAGAACATAAACATTAGACAAAGTACGAAAAAAATAGGAAAAAATAAAACACTCACCGAAACAAGACCGTTAACACTGGCAGTTAAAACTGTAATAATGTCAATAAGTTGGTTTACGAATAAATTAAGTAAAGGGTGGGGAAAACAAGTTAATTGATTAATATCAAGTATTCCCTATGTCCCAATAGGTACTCGGTTAGTTTTTAATCAAAAACAGGACAAAACAATTTGTGCCTCTCTTATTCGCTAGTGTAATTATTTTTTGCAAATGAGTACTTACATAAGGAGGGGCTTGTGGCTGCACGTGTCGATCGATCAGGTTAAGCTACGCTTGCCGCGGTTGATTCGTGGATGGGTGACCATCTTTACATCCCTCCAGGACTCGGAAAGCATGTTAAGCCGTTGGTCCCGGCTGTCATTCGTAGAACTTTGACAGTCGTTACGGGTAGTCAGAAACCCGAAAGTCTGACAACCAGTCTTACCAAGGGTTATCATCATTATTTTTTAATTTATTATAGTCTCCGGAGTTTAGCTATCCAATTTAAAATAACCCTGTATTTTGTTACTATGGTAACAGCACTGTCCAGTGTGTAGTTTAAAGAAGGGTACTTCTTTAAACTACACACTGGACAGAAGGCAAGCCGCTCGCTAAGTCCTCTACTCTAAGCTCTAATCGTCCCTAATGTCTGCTGCATTCTAATCGAGTCCGATGCTAACTGACCTTTAATCTATGATCTTCAATTCCAACCTCCATGTAGCTTTGCAGCGTTCAGCAGTGAGCAGTACATAGGAACAGTCACGACCATAAATACTTACACTCACGCAAAATTAAAAAGCGATTTTCTTGTGTAATAAAGATTGTAACCTTAAAGGGACTACATGACCTAAAGCGCGGTCACTGTCGAACTGCATAGAAAAGAAAGAGAAGTGCGATGACACAACGCTGGTAATTTATAAGCAAAATATGAAGTAATTATCTATTGTATGGACTAAAAAAATAAAACACTAGTGCTTTAGTATGTTGCTTGTAGAATAATCCGACAAAAAATCAGAATGATTGTATGTATGGTTTTTATTGTAAAAAGAAAGTTTTTAGAGGTATCTTCATGATTTTTTTCTATCGTATCAAATTAGTTGTATTATGTTTTCAACACGCTATCTACCTAGCAATAATGTCCTGCAGAATATCATATATTTTTCTGATTTTGTTTACTGTAGTCGATTATATACTTTTAGGCATTATAAAACTTGCGTTTTTTGCGTTTAGGTCAACTTAAGATAAGACCTATTTCATAAAACAGCACCATATTATTTATATCAATACATTAGAGGAAACCGCTTTCGAAGTAATTTATGCTCGTGACTGTACGTACCTATCGAATGAAGTCTCGAATCTATCTAAGTAGCTAAGTATATAAATGAAAATCAATTGCCACATGTATGAAAAATTATCACTTGAGAACGGCTCGACTAACGTGATTTTTTTTATTGTGTTCTATTTGTTAAGGTTTATAAATAAAAATAAAAAAATATACGCGTCGTCTTGATAACCTCCTCCGTTTTTTTCGTCGGTTAAAAAGGTTTTTTTTTTTTTGAGAAATCCACCGGAAAAGTGGGAGAATCACCCGAGAGACGCCAGACGCGAACAGATAGTAGTCGACAAAAGGGTATTGAAAAAAAAAAACGTAATTCGTTCGGAAGGGTATTATTGAAAAAATACGTGACTAAAAATATTGCTACGTATTTTTTGTAAAAAAAGATTAATTTTTTGCGGTAGGATTAACAGTGATCCAGGATTATTTATCTAGTAAAAATATCGTTATTTTACAGGATGAGGTTGTCATGATTTTATTTATTTTAGAAAAAGTATTAAACCTACATAATAAAATACGGCCAAGTGCGAGTCGGACTAGCACACGAAGCGTTCTGTACCCGAACAATATTTAACACTTCAATGTTTTTTTAATACTTTACTAATTAGTAAAAAAAATACGTTTTTTGCATAGATACATACTATTTTTTTTTACTTTATTTTAATTATTACTTGATATTATAGTGGCTATAGTAGTACATACTCTGTAAAAATTTCAAGTGTCTACCTATTACGAATCCAAATATACAGCCCTGTAGCAGACGGACTGACGTATGGACTACTAATACTACTACTACTACTGTGTACTAATTACGGTCCTGTCGCGTTGGCACTCTTTAGGTACGGAACCCTAAATATGTGCACCAACAGGCTATATACTAATAAAAATTTACATACCATAGGTAAACAATTCCTCTAGTTTTACAAATGTCCATAATTAATGAATCGTGAAAAACAAAAAAAAAACATATCTTCATACATACGGGTCGAATTGGAAACCTTCTTTCCGAAGTCGGTTAAAACGTGTTAAAACGGCTTTTTTTAATAAAGTTTGTGGCTACATTAATGGGAACCGTAGTAAGTATATTTCTAACAAATAAAACCTTTTTAAGTTATGGCCGCTAGCGTGGAATTTTGCTATTACCTTCGCGAACAATAACTGTCAAGGGACAGTTAGGTCTAGTGCGTTCAATTAACCATAAATATTCCGAACCGGATAAGCTTTAACAAAACAAAACCATAAATTGTTTTGATAACTGAATATACGGATAAAATTAGAATATAACAACTGTTCGTAGAAACAAAGACATCGCAATTCCATTACGTTCTAATAAAAATTCCCAGTATAAAATGGGTCGCTGATTCCCATTCATAAGTGTCAGATTACCAAGGGATAGGTAGATACGTCAAAAAATGCCCGACCAAAATACAGGGTCCCATTAAAATGATGGACAAATTTTAACACAGCGCTCAGCTGATATCTACGTATAACCAAAGATATCCAAGCAAAAAAAAAAACACTGATTAAAGTGATTTTATTTTGACCTACAATAATAAATTGCCGGTACTTTAGTGTATATTCGTTAGCTGATTATTTTTCTTGTAAGTAAGTATCTAATGTGTTTTTCTTATTATGTTTTTTACCATCGTCCTTATTTTGGTGGTCTGAATGATTTCTAAAAAAATTGTCCATCTATTTTAATGGGACCTTATAATAATGCAATGGCTTACATTTTGATAGTTCAATAACATTCATTGCGTTATTTACGTTATTGAGCAGACAAATTTTACGAACATGTGAAGCAATGGAAGGATTTGGGGGTAACCCTTTACCCAGCAGTGGGACAGAATAGGCTAAATTAAAAAAAAATTAAGCAATGGTTTAGCAATATCCTTGAATAATTCAGATTGTGATTGATAGTGTGTTGTGCAATTAGGTTGAAGGTACCCGGGAGAGCTGTGGTGGCCCAGTGGTAACGGACCCGACTTACGAGTCCACAGTCGCTGTGCCGAAACGTTGACAGCCGCTTCAAGCACCTGAAAAAGAGTGAGCATCCGAACACGGTACACGGTCAGATTGTTTCCCCCCCTCTGTAGCCCCATAGTATGAGCGCATGACATTTTCATTGTTGTATCGTGTCCATCTCATGCGCTGCACACTTCCGCCGGGAGCTGGGACACTATCAGAGGCCGGGGGGCCTCAAGGTCCTAAGCCGTCCGGCAGCCGGCGTCCTCCCCGTCGACGAGCAGGTGGTGGCATCGTGGGTTTGGAACCAGACAGACACTTTATTTTGTGTAATTTATTTTAGCACCATTGCTCTAAAAATGGTTAAGGAAACATCGTGAGGACAACGGCATGTCCTAGATCCAAAAATTCGAAGACATGTGACATCTACCAACCTGCACTGGGCCCGCGTGGTACGGCCCATTCCATCTCACAGAGAGGAGGTCTGTATCCTAGAAGCGGGAACAGTATAGGCTGATTATGTGGGTGGGCGGCCTATAGAGGATCGCGGGGAAGAACTGAATGAGACTCGCACAGACCAGGGCAGCATGGCACAAAAGGGAGGGAGCGTATACTGAGCAATGGGTAGAACAAAGCTGCCAATGATGATGATGATGAAGTCAAAAAATTGGTATCAATTGCTTTTGGATAAAAAACTACTGTCGTGATCTTTAAACATGCATTTAATAAATTGTATGTAAACAGGGTCAATATTAATTAGCTACCAAAACTCTGCAGACGTGTATCAATATCTAAAAATTATTAAATAAATATTTGATGTTTTTTGGGGGTCAACGACCGCTGGTAGTGTTGATACTTGAAGTATGAGTTGAGAAAATCTGTTTTCTTTGTTTTATCGTATTTAGATATCGATACCCATAACGTCTGTGAAGTTTCAACAAAAATACAGATTTTTTAAACTGATATTTCAAGTGACTACACTAACTACGGTCAATGACCCCACAAAATCACCTTTTTTTTGGTTGTATCATGTTCAAACATCGACATCTATCACGTCTGCGGAGTTTCGCTAGCTGATTTAATTTGACCCTGTATATTTAAAGGTTATTGCTTTGAAAATACCTAACTAATTTTAATCCTAAAAGTAAAAGTTAGAACCTCAAATATGTAGTAAGAATTTAAATCATTAATGCAATATTGCATAAACGCCTTGCGCTTATGACTCGCACCAAAATTTACATGGACACGCGAATGGGGTGTGGACAACAAGCCTACATATATTTCTAAAACTATTTCCATTAGCTAAATTCGTTACACGAGTACATTGACTAGAAATATTCCAGAATAACAAACTGGACAGCTCAATAAGCCGTTCATAGAATTCGCGGTCATGTATCGAATTCTATTTTCTTTAATCCGTTGAAGTACATCGTCGTGGCTCGTGGCTATTCGATGGCAGTCCTTGACTAAGCAAAGAAAAGGCAATTTGATATTTTGTATTGGTAAATGTTGTTAATTGATGAAAACTGATATTATTTTTAACTACCAAGGTACGAGTACATTCAGCCAGCCAAAGATATACATACATATTAGGGACATCACATCATACTAATATTATAAAAGCGAAAGATTGTGAGTATGTTCGTGTGTTTATATGTCTGTAACTTTTTTACGCACAAACGGCTGAACAGATTTGGATGAAATTTGGCACACAGATAGTTTTTAACCAGGATTAACACATAGGCTACTTTTAATCCCGATATTTCCACGGGATCGACACTTACGCGGGTGAAATCGCGGGGCGCAGCTAGTGTTAAATGATAATTAAATTGAAACTATTTTGGGAACATTATCCCAACTTGCATCTATGCTATGGTTATAGTCTATCAATGTAAACAATCATTCTTAAACAAAAAAAAATTAAGTTCTAATTACTTCATCTCACGTAACCCAAAACTTACTATAAAGCGATTTATAGCCGATTCCTATAATTTACGGACCGTTACTGGTTATAATTAAGACTGCTGTATCTTTACAAATAATGAAGCAGTCCTCATAGCTTAGCATAGTAGACCCTCCCATATGGAAGTAACTATCACAGGCAAAATTAGCTAACGAATCTACTCGTATTTGTGCCCAGTGGCAATAAAAAATGCTACCATTAGTCGATTTGTTTTTTGATTTTGTTTTGTTTTTATTTATAGAAACCGAGCATTAGACAAGATTTTTTAATTCATGAAAACCCAAATTACGTTTTACAAAATGTGTGAATTGTGTGACCATTTGGTAAAACAAGTCAAAATCAATAAAAGTGAAATAATTCCTCTTCAAAACTTATTCAGCAACGATTTTTCAAAATCTCACTTACTTATGCAAGTCGTTTAAAAACTATAGAGCTAACTTTAATGGCTTTTCTTTAGGTACGATACTTAGCCTCGATAACGCTTCCGTTTTATCCTGAAACATTCAATGTTTATAGTTTGTTTTATTTTCACTTATTGACTTATATATATATTATACTCATTACAACATTTTATTAAACAGTGTTGTATTGCTTAAGGCAAATATTTATTTTAATGTATTGTGTTTCTTTGTTTTTAATGTTAATTACTTTACATACTTATTGTATGGAATCAATTTCTTCTTATTTACAGACAGCTGTGCTGCTGGGGAGTTTGTTGCGCCATTTCTTCTTCCCAGCTAAAGCACTAGAAGTAGTGGTGAAGAGCGGGCGTTTTGGAACACTGTCTTGTGTAATTTTGACGTTTGATTCTCAGCCTAATTTAAATAAATGACTTTTGATTTTATAGAGATAAGTAAAAGTCCAAATTTTCCTATGCATTTTAAAGTCAGGGAAATAAACTATAACTACCAGATTAAATTATCCAACACACAGACGATGAAATGGCTGTTACACGGCAAATTGACATAGGATGTCAATATTTTCCCTGACTATACATATTTATAGAGGCATGAGACTTTTCGTCTAAACCACGCCTCTCCAATCTGAACGAACTTTATAAGAATACTTCATCAACTGAACGAAGGTATTGTTATGGACTCACAATGAAACGTACATGACGTAGGTCTAAGTTGAATGGAATGGTGTATGATGTGATGTGTGTGCGTGTGAGTGTGTTATGATTACATCAGTTGGGTTTCTCACAGTCACACAGCTACCTACTGAGTTGAGCTACATGACTACTGACTAATGCGTGCACTGCCTGCGCAGGTCTTTTGAGGTCTTCTTCTTTCCTACAAAGACCGTTTCAGACATCAATCTACATGGTCTTCACATGATCTGACCAAGATTATATTTGGACTTTAAAAGAGACTGACCTATGAGTTTGTTTCGGCCTTTTTTCTCAGAGTAGTCGAGTTAGAAAACGCCAACCTCATCTATTTTTTTTTATATGTTTACGTGTAAAAGTGTTTGTACAAACCTACTTGCAGAAATAAAATCATTTGTCATGAAATAAAATTATTTTGGATTCCTTCATCGGTTTTCAGAAAGCCTCCAAATCTATGACAATACCAACACAAAAAATTCAAGTAATTGTTTTGTACTAATAACAGTTAATTGCTCCAAGAGCTTTCATATCTAAAGGCTGGAAATCTAGTAATTTCCTCTATTAAAAATTTGTAACTTTTTCGTAAATTCAACTAATTGTGGAACAGTATTTTGTTCTTTCTCCCTTTGTCTTAACTGCCAGTGTCCAGTTTGCCATTGTCTTCCTAGTTTTTGGGAAACAAAAGAAGAATGATCGCTTTGTTGGTTGACCCAGTGCTATTTATGGTAGTGTGTATTCCGAAGTGGTCCCTCAGTCGACCTGCACAAACGGTAGCAACTGCGAGTTATGGGATTCCAGGTTCGAGCTCGTCCAGAGTCGTCGTGGGCATAGTGTAGATTGTTTTTTGTTTTATATTCAGCCTGTGGGTGTACTATAGTTATAAAAGAGGTTTGATGTTATGTTACATATTCAGCCTCAGTGTTAGAATATGACTCTGTTCTGTCATAGTCTAGTCATGAATCTGATACAGTACCTTTGTTGTCTTATATGAGGAACATAGGGTCGTAGACATTTGCATTTATTCCATGGAAAAGTTGATCACAAGATCCCAAATATCTTTTCTTTATTTTGGACCTTTTAGTGATTTACAAATTTTCAACCATTTACCGTGTTATATTTTTGGCATCGTCTCGTCAAGCCCTTCATTTTGGTACCCCACATGGCCATGGAATGGTCTTTTTTTTGTTTCAAAGCTTTACACTTATATGGCGTTACAAATACGCCGTTATGATTTATAAAAACAAAAAAATCTAGCCTATAACCATCACCCGATCCAGACTAGTCCATGCAACTATAATGCGCCTCATGTCTTAAAATGCATCTTTTAGGATGCTTCGAGAGTTTATAGAATACCACATACAAAGATACATAGATACCTAAGCGTGAAAAACATAACCCTGCCTTTGCTGTCGCGCAGTCGGGTAAGAAGTCTATGGCTTACCATTAATAACATCTTTCACAATTTTTATACACTTCTTTTGAACAAAAAATCTCCCTAAAATTACTATTTAATTCCAACACAAAATTAATAGCAGTAACTTGCCGAAAAATAATTATAAATTTCATTTTCTTATATAAAGAGACAATTTACTTCTGCCCGAGATACCATTTCTAAGAAATCCTTAATTTACTTCTTCTTATTGATTTTAGTTTGATCTGTACCTACGCTCCAATTACTCTCTAAAATGAAACTGCTGACTTGAAAATCAAGAAATGATTGCTTCTAATGTAATTATTACGACAAAACGGACTTTGACATAATATAATCAAATTTTTTCGTTGGCACAAAGGAAGACAAAATTACTCAAGACGTCGACGTACCTAAATGATTCTGACCTATTCATCAAGGACGCTGATGCGCGCTAGACGACTAAAGTATCTTTGCCTGTATCATCATCGTCATCATACATAGTCCGACTTCACCCACTGATCATAGGTTTCATGTCCCACCCTCCTGTACCAGCCTCATCCAGGTTGTAACCGCGATGGTAACAATATCGTCCGCCCATCTCGCCGCCGCCGGACGACCAACATTTGTCTTCGTCTCCCAGTCCTTAGATGCCAACCGTCACTTGTCACATGTATAAAGCTACTAAAATGAACCAAAAACGTTTTATTTGCTTAAGACCTTTGTCTCTAAAACTCAAGTAAGGGAAGGCTTTATGCAATGACTGACATAATTATTAGTCTTTTTGTTTTAAACTGCTGTTAGAATAAAGAATCTTCGAATTATGAGGGGCAACTTACAAGAGGCATGTGTCGTCAAACAAAGGTAGCTAATCAAAACTCTTCATATGTGTCTGTCAACAGCTTCTATACTGTTCCATACAAAACTGACAACCGTGCCTACACACTGCGAATGAACTGTAGTTTTTCACAGCAAGAAAAACGTGTGTGTTAAAACGGCTTTATAAATGTTTAATATTCTGTAAAAAAAAAAAAAAAAATAACAGACCGGGTTAGGAATACGACCATCCGTTCCATCACAAAGATAACTGATGTCACTTGGAAAGCTGCCACGCTAAAATGGAACTGGGCTGGACACATCTGCCGCATGTCAGACGAACAATGGGCCAAACTAACGACCCAATGGGTCCCTCTTAATGGCAAACGGCATCGTGGCAGGCCCAGACGGAGATGGCGGGATGAGCTGGACTCCTTCAATAAGAACTGGTCCTTAGCAGCTTTGAACAGAGAGAAGTGGAAAGAGAGTAGGGAGGCCTCTGCCCTGCAGTGGGACATTACAGGCTAATAATAAATAATAATATTCTCAACTGCCTACACTTTTGCTACGAACTGCTACGAATCGCTACGCCAGTTAAAGTGACGTAGCAATACAAAACCAAAAACTGACGGAGGGGACTACATGACCTAAAGCGCGGTCACTGTCAGACTGCATAGAAAAGATAGAGAAGCGCGATGACACAACGCTGGTAATTTATTGCAAAGGATGAAGCAATTATCTATTTACAAAAACTCTATTGTTTGGGCTAAAAAATTAAAACACTAGTACTTTAGTATGTTGCTTGTAGAATAATCGGACAAAAAATCAGAATAATTGTATGTATATTTAGTATGGTTTTTTGATGAAAAAAAAGTTTTTAGAGGTATCTTCATGATTGTTTTCTATCGTAACAAATTAGTTGTATTATGTTTTCAACACACTATCTAACTAGCATATATCCTGAAGAATATCAAATATTTTTCTGATTTTGTTTAGTGTTAGTCGATCATATACTTTTAGGAATTATAAAACTTGCGTTTTTTGCGTTTAGGTCCTGTAGTCCCCATAATAATATATTAATAATAATTTATCATTTATTCATTCTTCACAAATCTGACTTAAAGTTAATGGTACAAAAAATATCTCAGCTGTGTTCCACCTTTGTGAGAGACTGGTGCCTGATATAGGATTTTGGGAAAAACCTGTGTTATAGATCACCAGGCTTCCACGGCTAGAATTAGCTTTTGCAGATATACCGCGCAAGAGCCGAAGTTAAACAATATGCATAACAAAAATAAAAACTAAGTAAGAGTTAAACAATATGCTTAACGCGAATAAAAGAAGAAGTAATAACAATAAAAAATACCTACCTGTAATTCTGCAGAAGTTATTGGTATGTATTCGTAAAATATATTTGCAATTTCCATACAAAAGAAGTAACAAAACGTTCATAAATACGTAATGGAAGCACTCACTCGCTTCAGTATTTTACTTCATCGACGCCAACGTGTTTAAGTGTTAGCCAATTTTTCAAACGTACAATAAAAGATATTCATAATAAAAATAACGTAAACCGCTTCCTCTTATAATATTCTTGTAAGGCTGCTGGCTTAGTACATAAGCTTTATTTTACGTAGGTGCCGTTCGGGGACTGAAATAGTAGATTGTACAACTAGTGCATAAAAAAGCCATGATAGCCCGAGACGTTTATATCCACCCGAGCCGCTTGCGAGGGTGTATAGTTCAAGTCGAGGTTAAAATGTTTCTTTGCGTTTTTAAATAATAAATAACAACTATTTTATCTGGTTGTATTAAATTAACGATAGAAAACACGGAAGTGATATAAATTAAAGCAAATGAAATAAAATAACGACTTTAATCTGCGACGTTTTATTGTGCGTGTGTGGCTGTTGGGCCTGATTATCTTAGTCTTAAAAAAAAAATACTTTATGCACTAGAACATAAAAAGCGACTTTTTGTCGCCTACGCACAACATAAAGACGAACTTTAACTTTAGTGAAAATAATATTAATAAACTGTTCCACTGAACCGCACTTATTAAAATCTTGTTTCAGTGCGGGTGGTGCTCGGGTGCGGTTCGGTCGAGTGCCGTTGAAATCGGTGTTCTGAGCAAGTCTTACAGATTCGACTAGTCGATTATGCAAATGTAACATATTTTATGCAAAACTATCTGACCCAGCAGAGGTTGTCCTGTGGAAATTTCAATAATTCATACAAAAATCCCATAGAAAAAAGGTCGATCAGTTTTTTCCGTATTTGGAAAATGTTCGGGACATGTTGAAACAAAAATTGGCCAAATCGATTCAGCACCCGTTCTCAAGTGGAGGGCTTACCAACGAACAGCATTTCATTTTTATTTCTATAGATCATCATCATCATCATCATTTCAGCCGAAAGACGTCCTCTGTTCGACATAGGCCTTCTCCAAGCACGGCCATTTCGACCAGTTCTATGCTTCTCGCATCCAGTGGATGGTAGATAGATGTAGATAAAAATATTCTTATAAATATTTAAAAATGTTAAATAGGTATTACTTTTATTAATAAGAACAGAGAATTCAGGTTGAACAACTACAAGGTTGACTTGTTATCCAACCTACATTTCTAATTTCTCGATTTACCTTATTTGGGATACAGCCTCTGCCTACCCTTCGTCAAGCGTGATGTTAGGTTATAAATAGTCTGGCTTTCTACATATTTAATATCGTCGACTTAGTGGAATAATATTTATTTATTATTAAGATATACTTTTCTAAGATAACTTGCGTTATGAAAGAGCTCTCCTTCTGCAAAGTCAAAGCCAATTTATCTTTTCATTCAAGTAGGCCATTAAAGGCACTTTTGAATGTCATAATTTATAAGAAAATAGAATTCATTATATACGCTCCTTCCAAGAGGTTTTCGAAAGGGCGTCTAGACCTAATTCTATTTTATAGGAGTAACACATGAAGTATGTTCTCATGGACTTTCTTGTCCATTCATTTCCTTACGAAACTACCCAATGTCGTATGGAAAAGAATGGGAATTTAAAGAAACTCTAAAGTTACTCTTTTAAAATGTTTAACAATATTTCGTATACATTATTTATAATAATTATATGCGTAGAAGATGTAACTAAAATACTAATAAAATTACTATACTCAATAGGTTTCTCAACCGATTGTAACATTTTCTTTGTTCAGCACTTTCCAAATCCGTTATCCCTGTTCCGTATCTTTTGCGTTTCCCCGCTACGTATTATCACCATAATACCACCAGAAGCGTTTTCATCACAGCCCGTTGTTTGCGTGACATTTCACTCGATCCCGAAATAATACGATACTAAACCGAAGCATAGTGTGGTTTCCGAAAATCGCACACACAATAGGAATTCGACCGTATGTGTCGAATTTCCGATTCTACTAAGAATTCTTTGGTAGTAGAAAATGTTTTATTTGTGGTAAAATGGAACTGTTAAGAAATAATTTCAGATTTCCACTGTCTTGCACAAAAAAGGAGAAAATAGTCAACACCTAGCTTCTGCATTCTAGTAATTGCATACATGATGAATGCTGTTACCGAAATTCGGTTTTCATATAATCAATCAATCAATCTGCCTAGGTCTAACACGATACCCTTTGGCCAGTCATATTATATACTACAGATAATGTAAAATTATAGTCCCTTCGTTGATCTATGTATTTTTTATGCCAATATAATAGCTGACTCCTCCTCCTTGTCTGTTTAAAACAGCACAGGTAGGTATTACATGCAATCAACGATCATCGTCCACCAAATACATCGGACATCGTCAGAGCCATAATCTGTTAGCGCAACTGTCATCCAAAACGGTAGCCAGAGCTGAATCCCCAGTCTATCATAATTTAAAAATGCTAAATGTCCTTCTGACTGCCAACCCTGAATGTGATGTCTTTGCGGATGAATGGAGAAAAATGATGCGTATACAGGTTGTGGCGTAAATAGTGGTCCACCGTTAAGGATTCGATATACTAGATAATTTACTATAACATATTATTACAATTTTAATCATTTTTACCCAAGGGTTCCGAAAATATTTCTTTTTTTTTTTATTTACGAAATTTCAACCTTTTGTTAATTTGGTTGTAGTTTCAACAAAAACCATTATTTTTTCATTTTGATTTCTGTTAATTACTGTTGCATACTAGAGCTATCGAGTAAAATTATAGTTTTTTATGTAAATTTAGAGCTTTTGAAGAAAAATTTAGCTCTTCTCTATTTTAACCCTAATTTTTACCATAATGATGCAAATTCAGGAGCGATTTTGTAAAAAAAAATGTCCTACTAAAATGGTTAAAATTATAATATTGTTATAATAAATTATCTGGTATATCGAATCCTTAACGGTGGACCACTATTTACGACACACCCTGTATATGTCTGGTGTTCTATGAGAGAATGTATGCAAGGTCCACTGTTCCGTATTAGTTTTAAATTAAATTTTATACTACATAATTATTGTCAATTTGATATTAATAGTTTCTATGTTAATTAATGTAATTGGTATTGTACCGTTTTAATCCTAACTTAATATTATAAATGCGAAAGTATGTTTGTTTGTTTGTTACGCTTTCACGCTAAAATGGCTGTACGGATTTTTATGAAATTTGGCACATGATTAGACCATAACCTGGAGAATGACATAGGCTACTTTTCATCCTGAATTGCAGACGAAGTCACGGGCAACAGCTAGTTAACTATAAATAAATAATTCATGGCAAGTGGTCGTAGCAACCCAAACTGACTCCTACGAACTGTGCAAACGAATATGTTTATGTCCATACTTGACTACCGAATTATTATTAATTATGATCACCCAATTCACCCTAGTATCAAATTGCCTCCGAACAATATATCTATACGGGGTGACTTATAAATTGACGTATTAGTGTGATAGTGTGATCAAAGTCAAAGTCAAATCATTAATCCATCATTCATCATTGATCCATTTGCAACAAGTAAGCAACCCATATAGCCTTGGCGAAAATTAATGGGATTCGGAAGATAACAATTTTTATATATTTTTGAAAATTTCGCAGAATCGTCCCTAAAAATATCACTTTCCTCGAAACTCTAAAATTGAATGGTCTCCATTGTTATTCCATTGGGTAGCTTATACTTTAAAAAACCTTTCGATGTAACCACATTTTCGAAAACATCAAAAACCTGACCTCTCTGAAGAAAATCACCAACAATGTCAAATTACTTCTTCTAGTAAACGGTGGTTCATGGTGAAGGAAAACATCGTGAGGAGACCGGCATGTTGCAGAACTAAATATTCGAAGACATGTGACGTCTACCAACCCGCAATGGGCCCGCGTGGTGGATTACGGCCCACTCCCTCTTACTGAGAGGAGGGCTGTGTTCCAGCAGTGAAAACATTACAGGCTGATTATGTATACTTCTTCTAGTGCGTTTTCACACACATCTGCCTTATAAATACCTTAATACAGGGTGAAATTTTAATCACCTTTATCCTCTCAAGGCTATGGGAACAAACCTGAAATCGTGAAAAAAAATCAGCTGCTCCCTACATTTATGTTCGCATAACTCGTCAAAATGTAGGGAACAGCTGATTTTTTTTTCGCGATATCATGTTTGGTCCTATTGTAAAAGTTGTTCATAATAATGAGTAAAATGACCCCTTAAGAGGATAACGGTGATTAAAATTTCAACCTGTATACCTATCTATACAATATTATTAATTATGAGATGACAACATATACAGTTCATAAAAATTACAAGAAAATTAACGGTAGTCGATTATTAATAAAGCGTTTACTGAAAGAACCTTTGCTATCTCGATACGAAGATTAACTAGTGGAAGACCGAGAAAATTTATCTTTCATCTCCATTTAAATTAAGTAAGGAAACCGACGCTTGTATTCTGTATAAACTTTTGATTATTATGTAAATAGTCTTAAAGCTGGAGACCTGTCATAAATTCTTGAAATTGTTTTTTTAAGTCTTTTAATGTTGTGATCTTAATAACTTTTAGAATAAAGGTTTTTAATTGAAGCTGTTTGCTGTTATCGTGCAAGCAATCTATGCTTATATGGTAATATTATCATCATCTGCCTAGCCTTTTCACAACTATGTTGGGGTCGGCTTCCTGTCTAACTGGATGCAGCTGAATACCAGTATTTTACATGGAGCTACTGCCTATCTGACCTCCACAACCCAGTTACTGGGTAATATGATTCCCCTTGGTAAGACTGGTTGTCAGACTTCCGGGCATCTGACTACCCGTAACGAATGTCAAAGATCCACGAATGACAGCCGGGACCAATGGCTTAACGTGCTTTCCGAGACACACATGGCAATAACAAATTACATAAATGTAATAGCTGCATGTTGTTATTTTGTCAGCACACCAATTTACGTCAAACAGCATTGCTGTATTCCGCTTTGAACCGCACCATTGCGCGAAACTACCCTTGCTGTCTACCCTAATGAAACTACTGTCGCGTTCTTTATTAAAAAGTCAATAAAACTAGCAGTGGGCCCAGTGGTAACGGCCGCAAATTACGAGTTGTGGGTCGTCGGTTCGAACCCAAGCAGGCGCTTTACTTTGTGCAAATCATTTCATCACTATTGCTCGCAAAACGGTGAAGGAAACCAATCGTGAGGAAACCTGCATGTACTAGAACCAGAAATTCGAAGACATGTGGCATGTACCAACCCGCACTGGGCTCACGTGGTAGATTACAGCCCACTACCGCTCGAAGACAGGAGGTCGGTGTCCCAGCAGTGGGAATAGTACAGGCTGATTATGCTTTGAAGGTCATGGTTGTTGGTGTACAGACGCCAGCACATCAACCTACACCTAACTGTCAAATTTTCCCAATCAACATTGAACCTTATGATTTAGCGATAAAGTTGAAAATCTATTACAGAAATCTGACAGATTGTAGTAGGTTGATGTGCTGGCGTCTGTACATTCCTCTTAAATTCTGCACCTAAGGCGATATCAGTACAAATGTAAATTTATGGCGAGTTGAATAACCGATTTGAAAAGATTTTCAGTTATCATAGTCTTGCAGTTTGCTAAGATACCCAATAGAGCTTTCGTCGAGTCACGAACTAACCCCTTTGCTTTCAAAAGGTAATTTTAATAGTTTTAAGAAACTTCTTAGCGCGAATAATCTTTAAATCCTGAATAATGCGTTGATAAAGTGAGATAAAAGGATGTCACGTTTTAAAATAATAAATTATTTCTAATCTGTGTGAACATTCCTCGTCGTTCATTTGTTAACTTAAATATTTTTAGCCAAAAATTTTCGAGGGATCAAATGGCAGTCGCTCCTTGCAAAAATAAGTTGCTGTTATGATATTTGATAACTTTGAAGAGGTGACTAAGTTGTTCGAACCAAAAATGAATATAAGTATTTACGATAATGGAAGTTATATCGAAAAATGTTAGGAAAATAAACAGAAACAAGAGCGGTGAGTAAAATGATACTGCAGAAAAGGTTGGTACTCCTATAATAGATTTTTACTAAAAGTATATCTGTACAATCGTAGGTATAACTTTTAAGGCCAGACTTTAAGGCCAGACTTTACGAGGTCATGGACAAAACATTATATGCCTTTTTATTCTAGTCCTAATGTCATTTATTCGACTTAACCCTTCGCTCGCTGAACAAATGACCGTTTGGCCATTATGTGGAGGCCGTTTGGCGATATATCGTGCCATATGTTTCTATGATCATTCTGCTCGTCCGAACGTGTCTGGTTTACATTTCTATGAAATGAAATGCCTAATATCATTGTGGTTGTACATAACAGAAGGCTAATTATTATTCTCGTAATTTAAAACGTTCAAAATCTAGTCGCAGTCTCATCTCGACGACAAACAAATGTCAAAAACTTGTCAAAAATGTAGAGAATTTAGAGGTAGTTTTGACAGATTGTGACTGAGATCAGACTGTGAACGTTCTTGAAATTACGAGAATTGCCTCTCTGATGTTTTGTACTGGGCCATTGCAGGATGACAGAAACACAAAGCCTAATGGGTAAATTGTGCGGAGTACCTATATAATTGGCTAGTTTAATGAGGCAATACTACTGTGGTGAAGTCGATTGAGAGTGTTACGTGCTTCGTGGAGCATACTTAGTTGCGCTATTTGATACCACGGAGAGGATTATTTAAAAGCCAGTGAAAGTAATATGACATCGAAGTACTGATAAGTTTAGTCTTTTAAGCTGTTACTTTGTTTAGGTTCTACAAAACTCCGTTACATTAATAGATATAGGTACGAAAAAATGGCGCACATTATTTGAGGCCTAAGGAGAATTCAATTGAGATTTCGAAATCTTTTTGCCAAAATCATACCCTTTTTTCTCTCCAAATTACAAGGCCAAGTCCACATGATACTCACACTGTAACAACACAAAACACAAAAGTTCCATGACAACTGTAACGTTGCCAAACAAATATAAATACCCTCGGGTCAAAAATACCCCGCCACCTTTTCACGGGTTGACAAACATTGACGTCAAGCCTGCAAATGACGTGAAGAGCCATCTCATTCATTGAGAAAAATCGAAGAGAATTGCCTTGTCCGTACATAATGGAGAGGCCGTTATGGCTACCACAAAAGATACGAAAATTATATGAAGCGATGATAGCACAGTAATTTGGGATCCTCGTATTAATGGGCCTCTCAAACTTGTAATAATGTTATCAAGAGATCATTTCATGTTTTTTTTATATAAGTTAGTATATATTTGTCTCTGACTAACATCCAGAAGTCCAACCTCAAGATCTGCCAACGAGTTATAGAGCGCAGTATACTAGGCGTTAAATTAACGGATCGAGTTCGACACACAATACTGCGCTCCAAAACAAAGATAGCTGACGTGACTCAAAAGGCTGCCCAACATAAATGGCTGGGCAGGACATGTCTACCGCATAAAAAGACAAACTGTGGGCCCAAATAGCACAGAACTGGAGCCCTCAGCCAGTGAGGCGGGGTCGAAGTAGGCAACGTAGGAAATGTTGGGTCGAGCTGGATAGGTTGCGTCAAAACTGGAGGGAGATCGTGAAGGTTCGCAAGTCTTAAAGGACATGAGCATCTTCACAGATACGGCACTCGATAGTAACTCACACGTAAGTCATAAAATATACTTTATCGTCTGCCTAGCCTTTTCCTAACTATGTTGGGGTCGGCTTCCAGTCTAACCGGATGCAGCTGAATACCAGTATTTTACATGGAGCGACTGCCTATGTGACCTCCACAACCTACTGGGTAATACGATACCCCTTGGTAAGACTGGTTGTCAGATTTTCGGACTTCTGACGACCCGTAACGACTGTCAAAGATCCACGAATGACAGCCGGGACCAACGGCTTAACGTGCTTTCCGAGGCACGGAGGGGTCTTGGTATGTAAAGATGGTCACCCATCCACGGACCAACCGCGGCAAGCGTAGTTTAACCTGATCGATTGACCCGTGCGGCTGATATTACTTAGCCACAAGCCCCTCTCATAAAATATACTTGTTTTACCCAATTCGTTCAAGTATTACTCTAATTCATTTCCCTTTGAAATCCTACTATCCTACTTCCTACCAATATTATAAATGTGAAAGTTTGTGAAGATGTTTGTATGTTTGTTACTCAATCACGCGTAAACCGTTGTACAGATTTGAATGAAAATTGCCACACAGATAGATCATTTGCTGGATTAACACGTAGGATACTTTTTATCCCGATATTCCTGCGGGATCGAAACTTACGCGGGTGAAACCGCAGGGCGCTGCTAGTCGTGCTCATAAATCCTCTCACCTCTTTGTTCTACTTTCCAAAGTTTCGATGTTCGCCCTGAACTGCAATCTTAAAAACTCCCTGTAATTTTATTACATGACTGCGGCAAAACCAAAAGGAAGAGTAATTTATTTATTTATATACCTATAGTTTACTGCACACCAGGAAATACATTAAAAACAAATTAACACTACAAAACATACAATGGGCGGCCTTATCGCTTTCTGCGATATCTTCTTGGCAACCTTGAAATGGACAGTGATTGCGTGAAAATAAAAATGGGGTCGGGGGTGTTATATTTTTAGCAGTATATGTATGTTTGTATTTACGGATGTCCACCCGTAGTGCCTAAACTACTCATCTGGTTTTGATGAATGAAGTGTCAATCAATTCGTTATTATGGTCCGAGTCATATTATAGGCTACATTTTATACGAACAAAATCAATATGACGGATGTTACATAAAAAAGTGGAGGTCTGTGATTATGTAACCTTACTTTACTATAAATATATACTTGATCCCATTTTAAACAACATCCACAAGTAGGTCTTAAGTCAATCGAAGTCTTAAAGACCTCATTTAGAGCCGAGAAACACCCGGAGTCGTGAAGCACTAGACAGTTCACTCGGTATCGGATATCTTGTTAGTTTTAATGACTTTATTCTCAGAGGGTATCAAATATAAATAGAACGTATTTACTTAGCGAGATAGTAATTCTTCATAATTAGTTTTGGCATAGACGAGTAGGCAGTTATTATATAGGTGTATTTTTTTAGAAAACAGCGTTTTATTAATTACACTCTCATGTTTTGGGAGAGCGACGTTGACAGAGGATACATTATGTTTTATATTGTTAATTGAACCGAAGTTCTTTTACGGAGCTTGCGATAGGAGTAATGTAATAGAAAGAGACAGAGAGAAAAAGAGATAGTTTTCATGATTTTCGACGGTGCTGAAGCCGATAGCTCACTATCGGCTTCAGCACCGTCAAAATGAAAATCCAAGACGAAAGCTGCATTTTGAAATTTGCGCAGCCGCCATCTTGGATTTTCATTTTGAACTCCGTTACTGTCGGGGGTACCCCGACCCCACACGTTTTTTTTTAGGTACTGACCCTATGGGGTCAGGAGAGTGGAATTTGGGAGGTCTTGTTAGCTCAGGCTGCTGATAACGCAGAATGCAGAACAGTCTTAAAAAAAAACGACGTTTCTTCATAGTACAGTCAGTTATAGCAATTAGCTGACCCACCTTTGCATAAATGGTTGAGATTTTTTAGAATACGAATCGATAGAATTTTATAATTATTTTATATACATAACCTTTTAGGGTTAATGGTTGAACACCAAAGGAAAGACCGTTCTAAGGATTTCAATAATATGTTTATTATCCTTTTATTTATATATTGGAAGGTGTGTCTACTAATACTCTGTTAGCCTTGTGTGGGATGTATTATTTACTTTGCTCAAATAAATACTCGCTCGCTCGCTCTTAACCTTCGCGTGCTCGTTGTTAGCAAGCTTTGCTAAGATGCTTTTTCAAAAAGTCCGTTTTCCTACATCAACGATAGAACGGTTTTTAAAAGCCCAATGCCCAGTTACGAATGCCTCCGCATATATTTTTTTCTACATCTCGCCATTTCAATTTAAGGGTCACAATTTCATCGTCCTTGTTAGAATTTTTATTTAATATTGTCGTTTTTTAACTTTCTCACTTTTACCAATTTGTATACAGTCTTGTCTCTCCAGGCTACTGATATTGCATAACGTGGAGACTTCTTTAAAAAAAAAGGGACGTTCCACAAAGAGTGCTCGTTGTGAGCAAGTTAGGCTAAGTTGCTTTTCCAAAAAATCAGTTTTCCTGCATCAACGTTTGGGATGGTTTTGAAAAACCAAATGACTACTTACTCCTACTTCTTGTTGTTTTTCTACATCTTGCCATTACAGTCATTCTCTTCATTAGCAATGTTTCCACTTTATTTTGATGTTTTCTTTTGTTTTTCAACATGTCGTTTTTCAACCAGACACAAAAAACCGTTGTATTTCGTAGATAAGTATACGTACGTAGTTTTCCTTGCCAGCCTACAGCCTATCAATTTAACTCCACTAAAATATTTTCCCAACCCAACCCAACCCTAAACTGCAAAGGGGCTTAACCAACTAAAAAGTAAAAGCAGCGAACAAATCTGGGTTGATTGTCAAAAGTTAATGTAATGTGTGTCATGTCCACCGCCATTAATGCCCAATGCGCTGTGACACGCGAATAAAGCGTATTTGTGTTACAATGTGTTTTAATTATTATTTACTAGCTTTTGCCCGCGGCTTCGCCCGCGTGGGTTGAAAATATGCCACGGGAATGTTCTACCGGGATTAAACGTATCGTATGTATTAATCCAGGTTGTAAACTATATGAGTGCCAAATTTCATCCAAATCCGTTTTTGCGTGATTGAGTAATAAACATACAAACATCCAAATTATCACATTTATAAAAATGTTTTTGTATATTAGTAGGATCTTTATCATTTTAGGGGAAGGTTTTGTTGCATCATTGTTGTTGAAGTTATATTTTATTTTGTAGTATTTAGTTTGCTTGGGAGTTGGTTCTCATGGGATAGGTTGATGAGGTCATTTTTATAAACCCGAAGTAAACAGTTGTGGTAGTAGGTAAAATTACCCTTAGTATTTTTCACATTGGCACTAAGAGCCGGTTGTTTCAAACGGTTGGTTACGTAGGTACGTCGAATAATAACGATTACGTACTCGTTATTAAAATTTGTTGACGTACGGCAAGGCCATAATTTTTATTTACAACAACGATTTTTTTGGTTTGACGATAGTTAGCGCCATTTTTGACGTATACGCGTGCGTCAAGTGAACCAACCAGCCCTTGTAGTGTGATTTAAATGTTAAAAATAAATATCCACTTATGTTAGAGAAGAACCGACTTCTTGCAGAAACAACAACCATTTTTAATATTACCAAGCTATTTTAAGCTCTTACTTTCAGTTTGACTTGAGTAAGTTTTGTTTAATGATGTGGCCCATAATTAAGCACTCAACAACACAATTACTTTAGAGAAAGACACTCAGTTTACCTAACTATCTTCTCGATAGTCCTCGATAAACACAGCGATGTTTTGAAAATGACGTTCAAAACACTCTCCGTAAGATCGCTTAATAAGCTCCACACCCCTCCATTATATAATGAAACTAGCGTAGCTTTAAAATCTACTAAAATATTTAACGTACAGTAAACGGGTCTTACATGCACGAACACCGTGACATCGCTGCATGACGTCATCCGCCCCGCACGACAGTTTCCCGCGCAATACTTTGACAGTGGACTGATGTGTTGCCACTTTTCAAAACTTCCCGCCAAGTTGTCCGCCATATTTAATCTGTGGAATATGTCGGCGGTTTCAACTTTTAGTTTTGCGTTTGATATATTGTGTTTAGAATGGTAAATACTTTTGTATATTGTAGTGAGTTAACGAACTTCAACATAGAAATGTTGAAGTATAAAAGAAAATATGAACCAAAAACAATGTTAAAAATTATAGTTAGGCATTAGTCTAGAGACTATATAATAACAAATAGACGCTTATTACCCCTAGATATTGTAGAATCCTATTGATTCCGTATTTATGATGAATATATCACTTCACTGGCTCACTACCACACCAAGCGCCATCTTATTTAGCCTACTTCACTTTGTCTGTTTCCCGCCATTCCTCGTGACTGACAGATGACATTAGTGACAGCAGCTACCTGCTTGTGTGAATGAAACAGTGTTTACATATCTATTTAATAATACACTACATCCTTTTCTTATTATATTTTCATTTGTTCAACTGAAAACACATTATCAAATAATCGTGTAAAATCAAAATCATAAACATGTTTATTTCAACTATACATTTCTGCGATCAAGTACCAATTAAATTAAAGCAATAGTTAAATTAAAACGAAACTTATGAAGCCTGATCATCTGCATTTATGAACCCATTAACATGTCGGACAAGGACTTTTTATTTAATCTCATCCTTTGTCCAGTTACCTTGCTCTTATCTATCACATCTCTTTCATTAGTCACTTCTACGTCGTTTGGAATGGGTTTCAACCATCTATGGTTTTAACCCTTCCCTCTCTACCTAAACCTGTTTTTTTACATTTCTATGACCTAAACCATATCACCTTGCGTGATTCCCAAATCTGTAGCAATTCTCTTCCGATATCCGTTTCCCTTTCATCAACAAAAGTAAAAAATATATAAGTTTTTTTTTTTGTTTGAAACTGTCGCCCGTTATCATAATCATCTGTCGCAAGTAAGACGATTAATATATTTCTATGATTTGGTCTATTATAATGGTCACCTAACTATCAATTATTATTTTTTCGATGTTTAACTATATATTTTTTTTATATGCTGCGGTTTTTTCATATGTTGCTGCCACATTAAAAAATGTGTCTTTTGAATATTTTGTATACATGATCCTCCCTCAATATCTCATAATAATAATTCTATCAGATGACAAAGTCATCTTAGTAAATAAAACAGTTACGTAGGTACAGACGCCAGCACATCAAGCTACTACAATCTGTAAAATTTTTCTTTAATAGATTTTCAACTTTATCGCTAGAGCATAAGGTTCAAAGTTGATTGGGAATTTTTTACAGTTCCAGGTAGCTTGATGTGCTAGCATCTGTACAAGACAAGACCCATAGAAAATTTAATCAGCCTATAACATTCCTTCAAGGTGAATGCGCAGTGGTAGACCGCGAAATTCAAATTTTCTTACGTTTTTTGCAATTTGCAGGCCAGTGTCAGGTTGTATCTTGATCAAAATTTGATTCGCGACAATAACAGGTACGTATTTATAGAATTATAATCATTAGAATCATTAATACATCTTTCTAAGTTAGATTTGTACCACTAAGCAGTTTTCCATAAGAGATTTGTTGTCGTGGTACAAATCTAACTTAGAAAGATGTATTAATGATTCTAATGATTATAATTCTGTAAATACGTACCTGTTATAGTCGCGAATCAAATTTTGATCAAAATACAACCTGACACTGATCTGAAAATTGCGAAAAACGTAAGTAAATTTGAATTTCGCGGGCTACCCTGGCACTTCCCCCTTAAGGTAAGTACTGCAGAGATTATGGTCATGGTTTGTGGCATGCAATTCTTGAGGTAACCACATTTTAATGGCATAACACTCCAGAACAAAACGCCAATACGAATTGAGAAGACAGAAAACAGTAGGCGTCAGATTTAGCTGATTAGCTAAAACTTGATAAGACTCGACAAGGACAAAATTGTAAAAAAAAAACATAAAACAATTCCGTAACAATTATTTTATCTGAAAGATGTTGCTTCACTGATGTATGTAAAAAGAGATAAGTATGCAGGATCGTCGGATTTGGTTGAAGTTTAGTAAGAAACCGATGGATGTTGTCGACTGAAATTTAATTTGATAAATGAGTTGTTTGTTTTCTATTAATAAAATTAAATTTTGTTCAAAACGCCACTCGTGCTGCATGGAACCAAAAAAAAAACAGTGGCATTCCGGGAGTGCCGACAGACGTGAAAACAAAACACACTAAAAAAAACACACAACTGAATACTTTGACATTACTCACTGACATATCGGATATACATTAAAACCGAGTACATCCCGAGGACAGCCAAATACATCCGAAGCGGTGTCGGTTACGGTAACAGTGGCGCGAGTTCAATGGTTTTTTCCCATCTCAAAAAATGCCCAACGCGCCTAAAGAAGTTTTCACTCCAAAATGTAATATTGTGTACCTACAATATACATATATATCTATAGCTATTCAAAGATTGGCAAAACTCATAGTCAGCCCAACATTACCAGGCGGGAGGAGACGCCCGGGTGTCATCATTGCGAGGATCGCCCAGAGGACACGGTGGTGCATACGGTGGAGGTCTGCCCCGCTTGGGCGGAGCACCGCCGTGTCCTCGTAGAGGCGATCGGCAACGGCGGCGACCTCTCGCGTCCGGCCCTGGTTCAAGCCATGGTCCGGGGCGAGAGGGAGTGGGAGGCGGTCACCTCCTTCTGCGAAGCAGTCATGCTAGCGAAGGAGGTGGCGGGACGGCTCAGGGAGAGAGCCGCACGCCTCAGCCGCCGCGGGAGACGCTACGGGCGTCGGGAGCCGCGTGACGACTCCCGGCCACCGTAGGCGCGGGCCTGCGGACGGAGAGTAATGGGTAGCTCTCCGTCCGATCAGGACCAGGCCCGTGCCGGACGGCGCGTATGTGTTCCACGCGCGCCTCAAAGAGATGTCAGCAAAAAGGAAGGGGCCCGCCAGGGCCGAAGCCTGCCGGGGTAGCGGGATCGTCCGAAAGGGTTACCGCTGCCCCGGAACATAAAGGGCTAAGGAAGGAACACGGGTGGGTTTTAGTCAGTAAGAGTCTGACACTCCCTTCCGCTCCACCCAGAGCGGGAGGAGTCATTAGATGATTTCCCATCCAAAAAAAAAAAAAAAAAAAAAAAAAAAAAAAAGCCCAACATTACCTATTTAGTGTGTTTAAAAAATCACATTTTTAATTTCGATGTTAGGATTTATGTCAAAGTTTAAAATACAGTTTCATAATGACGACTAAAAACAACATTATTTTTAACAAACTGTTTCATTATGTTTGCACTTGTGTGAATATAATACTCATATACAAACTCCAAACTTCATATAAATAGAGAAATTGCAGCCACGCGACGCGATGCCAGTCCGCGCAGAATGCAATATTGTGGCAAAATATCACGACTTGTGTTTATATTTTATTTCAATATTCACGTCAAAACTGGATTGCGCTGAAATTCGTGAAATAGAGATGCATATTTTCTGAATTATTCGGGACATGTCCCTTTGAGCTGGAGATATCTAATATAAACTGAAGCGTGCAGAATGCAGTCAATACTTTTTAAGATAGCAGTGTTGGTTACCTAAGCCCACGTTCGCACAAAACATATCGCTGCGGGATTTTATCGCGCAATGGATTTTCAACTTTCGGTGTTAAGGCAAGCATTGATAATCCAACAGTATACATCTCAGCGCGTCAAAAAAAAACACACTGTTGGATTATCAACTATCGGCGCTGAACAGTGCGTTGAAAATACAGGTTGTGTCGTAAATAGTGGTCCACCGTTAACGGTGGACCACTATTACCTATACCTATTACCTATTACCTTATATCGAATCCTTAAGGATTCGATATACCAGATAATTTACTATAATATAATTATTACAATTTTAACAATTTTTACCCAAGGGTTCCGAAAATATTTTATTTTTGTTTTTTATTTACGAAATTTCAACCTTTTGTTACAAATTTCGGTTGTAGTTTCAACAAAAACCATTATTTTTTTCATTTTGATTTCTGTTAATTACTGTTGAATACTAGAGCTATCGTATAAATGTATAGTTTTTTAATAAGTCTAAAGTCAACGAAGTTATGACTTGAGCGATTTAATTATTTATTTATTTATTCATAAGGCAACTACAACAGGCAATAATCCCATTAAGTACTTATATCACTAGGTTCAAATTATAGGTTTCGACCTGACTATCACCCAAAGCGTAGACGCACAACATGGCCAGCAACAACAATAATAATGATAAAAACTACAGTAAAAAATTGATTGACTAGAAGCCACTGAAGAGCCTCCTGTCTACACCATTAGAACCTCAACACCAAGTGCAATATATTGGACTCATCAAAACAAATCATATGACTCCAAACTCGAGGGCTTTACTAGTAGCCACTGAAAAGTTCTACTATAGGTACACCTCCTAGCTCCATCATGAAGTAAGCTCCAAGATACCAAATTATTGTATTGTCATCAGTCCTTGTTACCTGTGCAAAATTTCAAGTTAATCGGACGTCTTGAAGTTGGTGAAAATTACGTTCAAAGATTCCGTTACATAGAAAGCGTGTTAAAAGAAATAAAATGTCATTTTGTAGGACATATTTTTCCTTGTGCAATGAGACCTGCACCCTAATTACGTAACACAATCACAATCTGAATTATTTTGAAGAATATTGCTAATCCATTGCTTTTTATGTTCGTAAAATTTGTTTGCTCAACAACGTAAATAATGCAATGAATGTTGTTGAACTGTCAAAATGAAAGTGTCAAAATGAAGTGTGTTACGCAGTTACCCCGTTGCCTTCGAGCCAACATCCAAGATTCTAGTTCCACAAAAAGCACCCTATACTTAGCTAATAATAATCTCAACACGCCCATAATAACGTCTATTCGCTTCACTCAAGTACTCTACACTGTAGACAGCGAGTTTCACAAACCAAAGATCACATTATGACCCGACACGTAACGCTCGTAGCTGTGATTGGTGCAATACACCGCATTTAGTGTACTGCAATGCACTTCGACTGTGCTAATTGGCCAAATTATTGAACGTCGAATTATCGCACTGGCCGTCACGTTTGATGTTAACTAGGGAATGGTGACACTCCTAAACTTATGGATAAAGGCTAAGGGTAGGTAGGTAGAGATGTCAGCATTAAGGAAGGGGCCCGCCAGGGCCGAAGCCTGCCGGGGTAGCGGGATCGTCCGAAAGGGTTACCGCTGCCCCGGAACATAAAGGGCTAAGGAAGGAACACGGGTGGGTTTTAGTCAGTAAGAGTCTGACACTCCCTTCCGCTCCACCCAGAGCGGGAGGAGTCATTAGATGATTTCCCATCCACAAAAAAAAAAAAAAAAAGGGTAGGTAGGTTATTTTTTTGAAGTAAAAACTTCTTTAGTTGTACACCTAACTCATCTAGCTTATTTTATTTTTTTAAATTATGATGTGTAAAAGTCATTCCAATATCCTATTTACAGAACAAATAATTTCATTTCGATTTTCGCTCTTTCTGAACAGTGAACTAAACAACCGTCAAACTCGGGTCAGTGACGCTAAATCGGGTATACTCGGCTTCAGTCGGTCCGTGACGCTGAATGGCGTAGATATACCCGGCTCTAAATTGGGCATACGCGGCTCCAGTCGTAAGTTTTCTTCACTTCACAAACCCTTTTTATTTTCGGTACACATGACGCCATAATCAAACTACGACTACCAGTATAAGCTGACCTTTCATTGCACGAAAATGCTATGCTACGCAAGGTCAGCTAAAACTGGAAGTTATAGCTTGATAATTGATAAAATGTCGTCTTGTGTACCTTATTTTTGAACAATTTTGGTACAATATGTCAGCAGTATTCTGTTGTATACCTACCTGGCATTTATTTGGCTATGTTAAACGTTACCATTTTATTTTCGAAACAAAATTTTAAGTCCAATTAGGTATCAGTATGCAAAAAATTTACACAACCTAATGCGTACATTTTAAGGTATCAAATTTTGTGCAGCGTCGAGAGAAAAAATCTAATAAGTCAGGTTTTTTTTTGTTGACAGTTGTGATTCGAATATCTACGTTGGTACACACGGCTACACATCAAGCTATACATTTCCAGTTTGAGTTGACCTCGCATTGTATAGGATTTTCATACAATCAGAAGTCAGCTTATACTGGTTATGTATAGCTTGATGTGTAGCCGTGTGTACTACTAACCTGTAAATGATAAATGATTTATTTCTGTAAGTAGGTTTGTACAAACACTTTTACACGTCAATATGTATTCTTGTTTAATAGAGGTCAGTGGTTGGTACCTATAATTTCCGTTGGCAGTCAATTTGATCAACAATTTATTAATTAAGAGGGCAATACTTTAAAATATACCTGCATAATACGAGTACAATACATAGCTCCCAGGAATTAAAAAAAATAAACATCTCAGCACCGCTTTAAAAATACCAAGAATCGTCTTGTAAGGAAAAACACTTCGAATTTCCTCACAACATTAATGGACTTTCCCTGCCTACCTACTCAGAATAGTCAGTACTAACGATGGAAACAGGATGTAAAAGTGAGAACGTCTTTGGCATACTAAATGGGAAGCTCTAACTTGCACAAAGAGTACCTATTCACATCTGGGGCAGACACAATAAAGTTTGATTGGATGCTCAGCGATCGCAGCCGCGTTCGGCGTTCCTGATGTATGTAGCTTGTTAATTAGTTGTTTTTAGGTTGGTAACACTATTTGAACCCCTCTCAAATTGGGTTATCAAAAAATAAAAATGTACCTAATGCTTTTCTTTGCTAAGCGTATTACTTGCGAACGGCTGGACCGATTTGGCTATGGTTTTTCCGACAGTAAAAAGATTGAGGTTTGGAATTTTAAACCTCACCAGACTATACAAAAAATCTAGACCAACCTGTTATGTAATCGCAACTAGTTCCAGAAAACTTTTCTTTTTATGTGCTCAACCAAAAATGTAAGGAAACAAAAACCTATTAGTTTGCTAACACATGTTTCTGAGCAACATAATGCTCCATCTATACTACTTTTACGACGTAAACGTTAAGAAATACAGCTGCTACATAGTTACTTTCGTACATTTTAGGATTAAAATGAATTCCTTTTGCGTGTCGAATGAGCTCATGATCAATATAAAAATAAGAAATAAGAATAAGAAGTGGTGATTTGGTAAGTTTGTGAATTTGGTAAGTTTGTGAATTTGGTAAGTTTGTGAATTTGGTAAGTTTGTGAATTTGGTAAGTTTGTGAATTTTTTGTTGAGTGTAAGTATATTTTGTGTGTAGTGGTTATGTGGGTGTGATATACGAGTTTTGGTAAAAATATAAATCAGAATAAAACAGAAGTTGCATGAAAATATCCATCAAACATGTTAACCAAAACTTATCAGGTGATAGAGAAGCAGGCAATAACTATTGGAAAGTCCAACAATGTTTCTGCAATACCTAATCAGAGCCATAATTTATCAAAGAGCGTGTGCGCCTCGATACAGCTAGCTACCTCGTTGCATTCACGCCGACGATGCAGAGATAAACAGTCGTCTGTAGATCCATCCGTATTTTGCTACCAAGCGTATGTGTTTTCAACTGCTAATTGAGTCGTAATTTGACGCACGCGCCTTGTTTGATGATCACATTCATTTGAGCCTTGTATTATCACTGATGATGGTGTGTAACTTGTAAAAAACTAAAGAAACGATGATAATTGGGGGGCAATTCTTGTAATTATAATAACGTTCCCAGTCTGATCTCAGTCTGAATATGTCGAAAATAACTCCAATTTCCTTACATTTTTGACAAGTTTTTGACATTGATTGTCGCTGAGATGAGATTGCGATTACATTTTTAACGTTTTTAATTGCGGGTATATTGGCCGTCTGATTCAATAATCAGAAGGCCAATATACCCGAAACGAACGATAAACGAAAACGATAGATGGACTGTGTAAGATGATAATATGGTTGGAAAGGGGGTGACTACCGAGATGACGACTAATAGAGAAGTATGGAAGAAGAGGACATGGTGCTCCGACCCCAAAAAATTGGAATAAAGCCAGGAGAATGATGAATGGTGTGTAAGTATGATAAAAAAGGTGGCCGTCTCGGGACGCCCGGCAGATGTGAATCAACGAAGTTGCTGCTTATTGAAAGAATTTATATTAAAAAAAAAACAATGCTTAAATAAATATGAAGAAAAAAGAAATATCTATATTTTTATGACATAACAAAGTATGACGGCATGCCGTTTGCCGTCATGGCATACGAGTCGGTTTTACGCCAACAAAAGCCCGCCTATTGATGTTTCACATCAAAAACGTGATGCGCCGTCCACACACAAATTGGGATGATGACCTAAAAGCACTCGATAAATCAGTTCTAAGAACTTTAAAATTCAATTTCCGACGTTAGCTACATTTTCTTTTTTTAACAACATAAGCAATCACTTCATACACACGGTTTCTAAATTGAGAATTTGAAGTTGAGAACTGATCCATTCCGATAAGATGCGATGCGAGCCGTTTGGTGAAAATCATCCTTAAAAGTAGCAATTTCTTACATTTTCACAGTTTCACAACATTCATTGCGTTTTTTACATTGTTGAGCAGACAATTTTCTCGAACATATGAAGCTATGGATTAGCAATAGGTATCCTTCAAAGTGATCCAGATTGTGATTGATAGTGTGTTGTCAATTAGGGTGCTGAATTTGAAGTTGAGCTTCAAATTCTCAATCCAGAAACTGAGTGATAGAAAACGCATTTTTATTTATTTATGACTAGATGCGCCCCGCGGTTTCACACGCGTAAAAGTAGCCTATATGTTAATTCACGGTTGTAGCTACCTCTATACAAAATTTTATCAAAATTAGTCCAGCCGTTTGAGCGTGAAGAAGTATCAAACATATAAACACACACACACACACACACTCACAAACTTTCGCCTTTATAATATTAGTGTGATTTACTATTCAAGATAAACTCACTACATTCTAAATATATTGCTTTATTTCTGAAGTGAATAACACTGCAACACCATACAATTTTATCTCAACGCAATAAAACACAAAACTTGACCAAACTCGAGAAATTCGACGCCATTCCTAGATTTACATTATACGACTGACCCATTTACAACTCCAATTCAAACAGAAATCATATACAGAGTTTCAAGACTTCAATAACTGAACTACGTAACTGAATCAGCCAGTACATTAAGCCGAACATCAGCCGAAAGCCGAAAGCCGAAAACATTCTTCAAAAGTTGTACCCATAAAATAACTAGGCAAACAATAACCGAATATTTCACGATCTAGTTACTGCCACCGCGTAATATCCGCGGCCGAAAGCCGGATCCAATAAATGTGAGTGGCGGACAAACATGGCCGGACATGGAGCATGGACGGATAGCGGAAACCAACACTATTGTTACGTCATGCGCTTATAACTGCACTGCGAAGTGTCCGGATACACTAATTTGAGGAAGAATGTGCAGCCTTGTAACGAAATGGCAATTGGAGGCGCTTTCAACTTTTGTAGTGAAAGGGTCTGTTTAGTCAAGTATTTGTGCTAGTGCCTCCACTTGTGTTATGTTGAATATTGTAAAGTCAGGGAAGTTGGTTGCTAAGCAAAAAATAAATAAATAAATAAAATGACGACCAACTTAAATTGTATACAGGGTCAAATTAAATTAGCTAGCAAAACTCCACAGACGTGATGGGTATCAATATCAAAAATTAAATGAAACTTTATTTCAGACTAGTTCCATAATTTCTAAACACAAAAAAAAAGAAATAAAATTAATTTAATTTTTTTTTTGGTCATCGACCGCAGTTAGGTAGTTTAGTCACTTAAAATACAAAACAGAATGTATTTTGTGCTTAAAATATCAGGTTTTTTTTTAAACTTCTTAGACGTGGTAGGCATCGATGTTTTAATAAGTACAATAAAAAAAGAAAAGGAAACAGATTTTCTCAACCCAACTACAACTAACTAACAGCGCGGTCGTTAACCCCCCCAAAAAAGAAAGCCTAATTATTTTTTAATTTATTTTGTTAAGGTGTCGATACCCATCACGTTCGCAGAGTTTCGCTAGGTAATTTATTTTGATCCTGTATAATGCGTATCTACAAACGCACAGAAAACCCGAAATTTTCTATTTTCCTGTGACTTACAACGTGGCTGGATTACTTTGAAAGACTGCAGCCTTCCATTGGTATTATCATAGACCATTCAGATGCATCTGCTAAGTACAGTGCTTATTTTGAAGAACCTATCTCTCTCCTTCTCGTCAATAATGGCCATAAAGTCTGCATTCATCAGTCTAAAAGGTTGGGACGATAATACGACAAAAAATAAAATTCGTATATCTAATGACGTCCTCGAATTCCACGTATTCTGCAAACAAAAATTGAACCAAATATATCCAATAGTTTAGTCACTTTAGCTAATCAAAGATTGGCAAACCCCATAGTGGGCTCATTATTACTATTAAGTTTATTACAAAAAAAAAAAACACTTTTTTATTTTAATTTTAGGATTTATTTGATACTTCCTAAATAATAGCTTCATGACCGATTTCGGTCACAGTGGCCAATCTCAACAGAGATTAGCCAGGTACGCAGGAGATATTATAGTGCACAAGTGTGTGCGTAAACACAGGTGCACTCTCTGTTCCTTGACTCTCATAGTCCGAGGGGACGGCAATCTGACACGAACGGAGAGAGATCAGGTGCAGGACTAACTGCTTTACGTGTTATATACCATCTAAAAACTACTACTGGGACCGCATGGTGGACTACGGTCCACTCTCTCTCACCGAGAGGAGGCCTGTGTCCCAGCAGTGGGAACATTGAACATTACAGGCTGATTATCTATGCTATTATTATTGCTAACGTTTTAATTTATAGTCGTACCAGCAGCGCCCCGCGGTTTCACCCGCATAAGTGTCGATCCCGTGGGAATATCGGGATAAAAAGTATCCTATGTGTTATTCTGATGTATAAGCTATATTACTGTAAAGTTTCATCAAAATCCGTTCAGTAGTTTTTGCGTGAAAGAGTAACAAACATCCATCCATCCTCACAAACTTTCGCGTTCATAATATTAGTAGGATAGTAGGATTGTCGTATCCACATTGTATATTTTTAAGCCTAGCTATATACCAGCTGAAATCTTAAGTACAGACAGGCAAAAACTACCAAGATTAAAGAATAACAATCTACATGCTAACGCAACCTAGTTTCAAAAGCAGACAGTACCCTCTCTCCTTATCTTCAAACCCAACTTTACAATTAAAATAAACCTTTGTTGGAGCTGAAGTGGAATATCTAACGCAATCACGGTGTGTTATCTCAATCAAAGAGTTCACTTGAATATGATATGAGTAGCATGGAGACGGGATACATTATTCATTGTGGTAGGATCGCTTTGCGTTTGTGATTGTGGTTTGTGAGGTGTAGGATCGAATTGTGGAGCTATTAGGTTTGGTTTATTGAGCTGTTTATATGACTTTGGGCCCCACGTTTTGGCTCCAAATTGTCAAAACCAGCGCTAAGAAAATAAACAAATGAATAACAAGCTGGTTATTGAGAAATCAAAAGATACAGCATTCTGTATTGCAAGCCCTTAGTTAACAGTGTTATTAAGGCCATATTATTATTTAAAGCAATTTTTTCGCAGTAGCAGGTGGCGTTCTGTTGTTTCTACCTACCCCCATGAGAAGAACGCGTGAGTTTATGAATGCATGTAAGTACAGACGCCAGCACATCAAGCTACTACAATCTGTCAAATTTCTTGAATAGATTTTCAACTTTATTGCTAAAGCATAAGGTTCAAAGTTGATTGGGAAAATTTGACAGTTTTGGGTAGCTTGATGTGCTAGCGTCTGTACATTTTTCTTACAAATATATACGTAGGTATTGTGCAGGAAAATGATAAAATGTAGGTACCAATTTTTCAGGTAGATAAGTATATACGTAAGTATAGTTTTCCAAAACAGTTATTTAATAAAAATAACTTTTATTTATAGCACTCAAATGCCCCAATTTGCATTAACATATAAGGTAGGAAGTAAATCCCATGTATTTCAGATCTGTTTAATTATACAAAACCCTCCCCCAATCTTAATTGGAATCGCAATAATAATATTTAGTACCAATAATTTTATGTCAATAGCTACCGTGTTGCAGAGTTAATTTGTTACCAACGCTATGTACCAATTGGTTCTCCTCGTAAGTTAGCAGCTCCCCGCGATTTCACCCGCATAAGTGTCGATCCCGTGGGAATATCGGGATAAAACTATCCTTTGTCCTTTCCCGGGACTCAAACTATCTCTATACCAAAGTTCATCTAAATCGGTTCAGCGATTTAAGCGTGAAAAGGTAACAGGCAGACGGACAGAGATTAGCTTTTGTTCGCGGCTTCGTCCGTGTGGATGTCCGAAAATATCGCACGGGAGCGTACTACCGGAGGTAAAAGTACTACCCTTTGTGTTAATCCAAGTTATAAACTATCTATGTGCCAATTTCATCCAAATCCGTTCAGACGCCTTCGGTATCACTCCGGAACGTATTTATTTATTTTACTTTATTGTACAGAGGCCTGCACATCAAGCTACCCAATCTGTCAAAAATTCCCAATTAAATGATAATGATAAATGATTTTATTTCTGTAAGTAGGTTTGCACAAACACTTTTACACGTCAATCATATTTTAAAAACTAGATGAGGTCGGCGTTTCCTATCTGACTACTCTGAGAAGAAAGGCCGAAACAAACTCAGAGGTCACAGTCTCTTTTAAAGTCCAGACATAATCTTGGTGAGGTTATATGAAGACCATGTAGATCGATGTCCGAGATGGTCTTTTGAGGAAAGAACACACAGATTGAGTTGACCTGTCCAGTCAGTGCACGCATATTAATTGAATATGAACCTTATTCCTTTGTAGTAAAGTTGAAAATCTATCAAAGAAATTTAACAGATTGGGGTAGCTTGATGTGCTGGCCTCTGTACATCACAAAAATACGTAACAAAAAACAATTCGAACACTACAAAATATACAATGGGTGGCCTTATCGCTTTCTGCGATCTCTTCCAGGCAACCTTGGAGTGTACAGTTTGGCAAGAAAGTCCTGAAACGGAACTAAAATATTTAATCATTGGCAACACTCGCTCTGCCTCGTCGAGTAAGGTACATATTCTGTCATTTCTTGTAATCGGTGACTGTTTCTCGTGTTTATTTTTATTTATTTGCGTTATTGTGGTGATACTGGTGACCCATAAAGAACAGATCTGTTATTCGCAGCTCCGCAAGACCGATAATTTGTAGTGTACGTGAGATGTTTGGCGGAACTCGAGGCCGGACAAATTTTATCCGATCTCAACGATGTGTATAAAAGAACCGGTGAAATGACAGGTAAAATTAATTTTTATACATGTAATCAGATGTAATGTGTGTATTTCAAGGTGCAATATCTAGTATAAACCTTTCATACAATCATTGAAATGTACATGCACGAATTTGAGGTTATGTTTACAAAACACATTCAGATTGCAGCGCATTCGTATAATTTTGATACTTTTGGTTAATATTGTTTAGTTGTTTTTATTTTATTGTTCTAGGCAGTGGCTGAACAAGCGTTTCAGAGCATTTCAGTTGACGACTGGAAAAAATCACGTCAATATGTCATGAAAATACAAAAAGGTTATTTTCGAAGGGGGCAAACTCTGTATCTGTACATTGGAAAAGACATATCTGCAGGTAGCCAGCAGAGTTTTGGTGAAAGCTCACACCAAGACATGGATGAAGACTTTTCGGGTGTGGAATACTTAGAGGAAAACATTTTTGATTCTGATTAAAATTTTTGATTCTGATGTTTGTTTTTTAGTTTTTGTTTAGAACACCAACTATGGAACATTTTGCCTGTGGTTAGCGGAGAACTTGGAGTCGTGGGATACAGTCACACAGTAGTAAAGCTTCCAACTTGTCACTGTGATCTAAACCCTATTGAATTAATCTGGGGTCTTGTAAAACATGAAATTGTCTTATATAATGTGGGATTAGTTGACATCAAGGTATTTTGAAATACCTAATAAGTTTATTTTTAATTCATTGAAATAAATAACTACAAATGTTATCGTTTTAGGCAATGGCTGAACAAGCGTTTCAGAGGTTTTCTTTTTTTCATAAAACCCACCTATTCACATTGATTGTCAAAAAAAAAGAAGTATCAAAACCGTTTTCGTCGTACTATATAGGGTTACAACATGCACGATAGTAGCGCCACCATTATTTTCACGACTTTTTTGCCAAGCTGTACAGTGACATACATCCACATAAACGCACAAAAATTCTTTATTATTATTTTATTATAATGTATAGATTTGCTTTAAATTAGCTTCAGCTGTACTATCAGTCTATATAAGGTGTTAAAAAATTAACCTTACAAACTTTAAGAGGTGCTTTAGACCATCGAACTGAACAACTTTCACTATGGGACCAACTCTGAAATCACGAAAAAAAAATTTGCTGTTTCATACATTTTGGTCAAGTAAGTATTGAACTTTTGTATGAAACAGCAGATTTTTTTTCGTGATTTCTGGGTTGTTCCCATAGTGAAATTTGTTCAGTTCGATGGTGTAAAGCACCTCTTAAAGTTTGTAAGGTTAATTTTTTAACACTTTGTATATCTTGGTTCAACAACATCATGAAGTGGGCTGAAATCATGCCTGTTGAAGAGCTTTTGAGACTCTCAAATTACAGAAAAAAGTTCCGAAAAAACTCTTTTCAGTGCCTAATGAAGAGGAACCATTTATGAAGAAAAGGAATGCACGCACAAAATTGTGCTTTGGGATGCATGAAACGATACAAGAGTTATTTAAACTTAAGTTATTACATTTTAAACAGGTTTTCGTAAAAAAAGTTGGAATTTTGACCTTCAATATCTCCGTAAACTGAAGGTTACCAGCTATATTCCAGTGCAAAAAAAAAAATATCACAATGACGGGGAGCATATGGAAGTAACTCTCGGCTTCGTTAAGGGTATTTTTAGGCATCGTTCACACCAAACGTATTGTCCGCCGCTGACTGTGAGCACGCGTTACGCAGTTTATCGCTTTTCAATATATATTTAACTTCTTGTTCACACCGAACCGACTATACGCTATTACGTAGTGCGTTGTCGCTGACTCTCGGTGGCCGATTATTGTACGCGTCTATGCACGGCGGACGCGGATTGGCTACGTTGCCGAACGTAACAGCGTATTAGATTGAAGCGCGCTGTAGCGTATTGTCGGCTTGGTGAGAACGCGTACTGCAGACTGAGTTCTCGTTCACACTGGGGCAGACAGTTAGCATACTCACAGTCGGCGGCGGACAATACGTTTGGTGTGAACGATGCCTACAGCCGTTAAAGCCGACTCGGAATGCTTGTTCCCTTACTAAACCTTGTTTGTTGTATAACGTTGTCTCACTCAGCCTTCTTGAACATTATTACTTCCTCTAAACACTATGCAGGAAGTCGTCCAATATGTAGGCAAATTTCGATTGGTTACCGCGAATGGCAAGACGTAGCGTAAGATTGTTCTGAACCAAAAGAATTGATTTACCTATTGAAGGTAGTAACCGCAGATATCGACTATGTCTGCGGTTTGAAACTGCTCAAAATAGTAACACTAGCAATAGTTATATCCTCTGGTTTTGCAAAATTGACGAAACATCGACATTCACTTGGGAATCTAAAACAAGGTGAAAAGGTAGATCGCGGCAGTTTTCATTCGCCTTAGGGCGAGTTTCGCAAAACTTTTATATCTACCTAGAATAAGTCTTATATTGAGAATACATTTTGAAGTTTTTACATATGTACTAGAACTGTCAGACGTGAATTTTACTTTGGTAAAATCAGCCCTTAGATGCTTTTTTAAATCGTTTTAACTACAGTTAAATGTTTTATGTTTGTATTCCTAGTCGTAAATTTTGATCAGCATCGCCATACAACGTGGCATTGCCTTTTGGGCACTTTTCCTGATGTGGGCGAATTTTTTGATATCCTATGATTATTTTCCCTGGTCTTTTTATAATACAGTACACATTACTTATTAATATTTATTATTGTACCGGCGTGCTTGTAGGGCCAGATGTATGAACGTAAACGAGGCCAAAGGAGCATATAAGGTTCGTAGCAAGTGGCGTTTAGAGTTTCTGCCTACCACCATATTATTTTAAGTCTGTTAGCATATATATTATGTAACATATAATTAAATAACAATCAAAAATGTGTTTAGGTAAATTGCAGTCCTAAAAGTCGATAAACAAATTATATTCTACGTTTTTCTATTTTACAGCAGTGAAATAAATTAAAACTCGTCACCAAAGAAGTTGTTTCATTCAAGCCTTTGAAAGGATATGCTAAACATTGATTTAAGTTATATAAACTTGTTACTTGGCAAAACAATAGAAACATAAACTTTCAAATTAAAAATGCACCAAGCCGACCTAGATATTCCCTCCATTTCCAGACCTTTCGTTACACAATTACTTTCTCACAAACGGTTCCTTTTTCATCTCACAGCAAAATGTTAACGGTTCATTATTTTATTCCGCTTCTCGTCCAAAACTCAATAGATACGCAGCTTCACAGAGCAAACTTTTAATATTTCTCCCCAACTTTAAAGTGTTCAGCTTCGTGGTCTTAAGTTTAATGTAGATAAAATCGCATTTGACGGCTGCATTAGCGTTGCATCTTAAGACATACGACAGCCATTCGAGCGGAAGGTCGTTTGATCGTAAAAATGGTGCATATAATGGTAACTTAAAGGGAATTGGATTTTTAAATAGTTTTCCTGATGTTACCACGTCAAGCAAACTATTTGATGTCGTGACACGTATGTCATCTGATTCTGGAAAACTGCTTATTTGTACCGTACCCCAGCAGGGGATCGAGGAGGGGGGGGGGGGGGGGTGGAGGGGGGCTCAGGGGATCAGACCGGAATAAATCCCTTTTTCAAGGCTCAATGGTATCGCCCCGGACTGATAAGGTGTAAGTCATGAGTTCGAACCCAGGCAGGCACATTACTTAGTGTATTTAATCTCATCACCACTGCTTTCGAAAACGGTGAAGAAAACCGGCATGTCTTAGAACCAAAAAATTCAAAGACATGTGACATCAACCAGCCCGCACTGGGAAGCGGCGGCGGCAGCGTGGCGGATTAGATATGGCCAACATCTCACAGAGGAGGCCTGTGTCCCAGCAGTGGGAACATTATAGGCTGATTATGTATGTATGCTATGTATAAGGTAAGTCGTAGTGCAGGTCACATCAACCGCATGCACGATGGCCGCTGGGTAAGTCTCCACACAATGGGTGCCTGAAGATGAACGGTGCGGCCGAGGCCGGCCCAGAAAGAGATGGGGAGATGATCTGGATGCTTACCGCGAGGGATGGCTAGACAGTTACAGGTTATGTAAAATAGCTAATTAAGCAATCCATCTGTGACATATTTACTAGAATATACTTCACACATTTATTATGAGAATATTATATTTTCCGATATTTTACCTAACTATTATCATCTTTGCCAGTTGGCTTTAGCTTGTACACTCGCATGGGTGCAAATTTTATGTTTATTTTTTTTTTTTGTATATTTTGTGTTTGGCGTCGATTGAGTTTTACTTGCTTTCACTTTATAAAACACTGGGTCCATACAAATTATTAGATTATTATTTCTTATTTTGACAACCACTGAATACGCGGAACCAATATCGAGTAATAACAATACCAATCCCACCAAGTACCACAAGAAAAATACTTCCCCGAAACGCTTCAGAAAAATATATTAGAAATACGAAATAGCGGGATATTCATTTATGTTAAAACATTTACTTCTTCGTGTTCCGAAGTTAGGAATTTTCCTTCTATACATATATTTGTTGCAAAACAACCAGGCTCCTGGGAACCTCCGTGAAAGCCGATATTTAGGAGCTCATAAATAATTTAATCAGAAACTAAATGGATGAGGATGTGAGGCCGGCGATATTCTTTCTAGACTAAAAGCGTCTTATTACAAATCGAAATCTTACTTTAGTTCTAGCCTAAACCTTTGAGACAGTATTTGTATTTCGAACTTTATTTCGATTCAGGCTAAGTTCTTAATACTAAAATGACGACTAAGAACCGAAGCAGGCTGTCATTTTTGTATAAAGAACTGCATTTCTATAACAGTTCGGTTCTTGATTCAATAACTGGCTCGGTGGTTTAAAGCTGATCTAAAGAAAAACCTTGTTTTGTAATAAGGGGGATAGTGTTTTGTTAAAAGACGCTTTAACTAAAAAGGCTGAAGGTTTAATTAGAAAGTAGCTTGGAAAACATTTAAAATGATTTATTACAAAAACATGCCGTGTGCCCGATAACAATTCGACGAGTTTTCATACAAACTTTCAACCCCGACTCTCTTCATTGTCTATTTAACCCCTGAGGCCCTTTGTACACGGCATGGTTAATTGTATTCTGTCTATAAACCGCGTCGTTCATAAAACGTATCCGTGTACAAGCTTCCATAGTGATCCATACAACACTGACGCCGTGCCTGCACACGACGTAAAAACCGTAGCTTTTCACGGTAAGAAAAACGTGTGTGTAGAAAGGGCCTAAAGTAATGCATTTTCAAAAATATTTCCTTCGTGCTCACCTTTTTGAACCGAGTTCAAAAAAGTAGGTTCTGTATTCGACCCGTATGTATGTCCGCGATTTTCTCAAAAACTAATTTACCAATTTTGCTAATTATTTCACTAATGTGACCTACATACTTTCAGGAAGGTTTTAGTATAATTATAATAAATTAGGTAATTATTCTTATGTACGATTCTTCTAGTCGGTGTCTTCAATTCTTCAACGCACTAATATTAATTGAATTTGTGTGGGTAATATTTTTTTTTTACAAAAAATGACAACCGACTTCAAAAAAGAACACTACAAAGTAATAAATAATAACTAATTTCGGAAGTCGGTGTCAAAAAACGAAAATGCGGAACCAACGACACCGACTTCCGAAATTAAAGTTATTAGATCACCTCTTCTTATCCAAAATTTTGTGCTTCTAGACGCAGCAGTTTAAGCGGCGTTATTTATTCAGTGAATGCATTTTATGATTTTTATAAGTAGAAGATGTAAGAAATTTCCTCATTTTAAAATGTTCATTAGTTACTGGAGTAACTTGTAATTTTGTTTCGATACGAGCTCTGTAAAAAAATTGCTTTACTTTAAGGACTGCCACTGACAACTCAGATTTTACTGGGCACACTCCAGTCCACTGGGTAGACCTTACAAACTCTTGTAATAAATACCCCATAAAAGCAACAGAGCGATAATAACCGATTGTAAGGTAATATCGCCATTAAGCTAGGCAAACGGATAAGTGAACGCAATATAATGTAGTTATTAACGCTTAAAAGCATTTTGCTTTCCGCCCTCTTGGTTTAGCGGCAAAGGCGTGGAAGGGGGCCTTTGACTTTCCACCTTACGCGAAAATTCATGCAAAAACAAAAGTACCCAATAGATACAACCAACAACAAATACCGCGTTTTATTTACCTTCAGGGATTTATAACTTAAGGAGCAATAAATATTTTACTAATATAATGGTTCCTTTGAGAATTGATGAACAGCGGTATTTCCAGACCAATATACAATTTCTCTAATAGGTACGTTATTTTTTTTATTGGAGTGTTAGGTTAAAAGAATGTGAGTTCAATTGTTTTGTATTGAAGGTGTTTTAGGTCACTTTAAACGTCATGGCACTTTATACCAGCACTGCAACTGCACTGCTGCAGCACGGCGTCGCCTCCAAAATGTTCTTTACTAACTTATTAGACCTTTGTATCCTGCTTATGCGTACGAAGTTTCATTAAAATCGGTTCATTCATTTCGAAAAACAAGGGCTTGAAAGTTTGTATGAAATGCCGTACGTCGTAAACGCTCTTAAATAATATTATAGTAAAACGTTTGTTTATTTCCGAACTTTGTATAATTATCGTTTATTAGATGAAAGCATTTGGGCCAAAAGCGAATCATAATATGTCCAGTAGCTCCGTGTGCCTCCTCCAACTGCTCTCAAAACTGCTCTTAAATAAGAAATCATCGTGAGGAAACCGGAATGTCCTTGAACCAAAAAATCGAATAATGTGACATCTACCAATCTGCACTGGGCTCGCGTGGCAGATTACTCCCTCTCAAAGAGAGAAGGTCTGTGTCCCAGCAGTGAAATCATTATAGGCTGATTATTCTGCCACTGTCTCCTTTGTTCTCTGACCTCTGCAACAGAACTCTGGTCCAGTATGACCCGTGCGGCTGATAATGTTAAGCCATTATCCCCTAAACATCTTCATCAAAATATCAAACAAACAAACATTATACAGATCAAACTTGACACCAACTTCAGTAAAGCGGTACACACACGGGAGATAAAACTTGGGGGTCGCAATAAAGCTCGGTGCGCACAGCCCTTAAGAGTTAATGGCCTCAAACAATGAATACGTTGACGGTTGAGATATATGGGTCGTGGGAAAGGGTTTAACAGATAGAAGAGCGAGTGAATAGCGTTCACAGACCGAATCGTTTTGTTCTAGGATAATATCGTATAGTTTTTAATGCTAGGCGTTAATCTAGGTAATCTTCGAAGGTATTATAAGTTGACATCGAGGTTTACAAGTGAAAGAAAGAAAGAAAAAGTATTTATTGCGACTCGTACAGGAAGATCACAAACTAAACTAAACACAGTAAAAAATAAAAAAGCAAGTTATACAGTAAAAAAAAGTAACAAAAAGAAAAATGAAACAGAAAATCCTATACAAGGCCAAAAGGCTCCTATCTCAGTATGATGCTATGACATTTAAAAAATAAATGTCGCAGCGCTGGTATTCTGATAGGGCCTATGATTGCGATTGAAGTGCGTATGATTGCAACCGGCGTGCGTACGAGTATATAACCAGATGTATGAACGTAAACGAAGCAAAAGGTGTATTTAAGGATCGTAGCAGGTGGCGATGGCGTACTGTAATTTGTGCCTTCACCATGGGAAGAAGGCGTGGGTTTATGTATGTATATGTATCAAGGTTTTCACCTATTATGAAAACTAGAAAGTGTTATGCGTTCTTTTGTTTTGCTCCATCTTTCTGAATCATCCTTGACAGTTCAAAAGTGCCTGTAAATGGTTTAATTGAAATAAATACTTCGTGTTTGAGTTTGGTTTAGTGAATTTTTGAATACTGTTTACCTATGTTATGTACCAGTGTCACAATACATGTAAATATTCCGTCAGAAGAACAAATCTTACTTGAAACGGTATCGATTTTACTTACTTCCCCAAACAAAGTTAGGGTTAATTTCCAGTAAAACCAGATGCGGCTGACTATCAATATTTTACACGGGGCGACCGCCGTCTGACCTCCTCAACCCAATTATGAGGGGAACCCGATATCCTAAGGTAAGACCGTTGTCAGAGTTTTGCGCTGCTAAAAGCAATAACGAGATTGTCATAATTATTGAAAATGGCCCTGACTATGGCTGAACGTGGTTTTAGAAGCACGGCGTCACGACCATACGACCAGAGGGGCAGTTCTCGTAATTTTAAGAACGTATGATCTCAATCTGTCAAAAATACCTCTAATTTGCCTACATTTTGACAAGTTTTTGACATTTGTTTGTCGCCGAGATGAGATTGCGACTAGATTTTAAACGTTATAATTACGAGAATTGGCCTTCTCGTGTATGATCGTAAACGAAATAAAAAGAGTATGTAAGGATCGTAGCAAGTAGTGTTCTGTAGTTTCTGCCTACCCCCATGGGAGGAAAGCGTGAGTTTATGAATGTGTAGAAGCACGGAACGAAGTAAAAAAAAAACAGGATTTTATTTATTTTGAAAAGAAAAACAGTCACCCGTCTATGGGCTAACCTCGGTGAATACAGTTTAACCGCGGATATCAGTTGATATAATCAACTTTTAGCAAGCCATGAGCCCTCTCAAAGAAAGAACTGCTAAAGATGACCAAAAATTTTGAAACAAAATTTTTAATGAGACCTACAAAGTTGAAAATCTTTTCGCTGACTAGAAAAAATGTCATCGCTTTTTAAATTACTTAAGACCATTTTTTACGATCCCTGTAAAAAAGTAACTCGATATTTAACAACTCGCCGTTGATATTACACTTGCCTTATTTCATTTGATGAGAACGCGGTTTAGAAAATCAATGTAAACTTTATATGGAATAAGTTCATGATAAGTTTTCATTTATGAGAAACAGTATCTTAATGGTTCAACTATGCACATAACGGCGAACAAAGACTTCTAATCAGTGTGTCTGAACTTCGTGCTGGGAAAGATGATTAATTGTCTTTTAATAGGTGGTTGAATGAAATAATTTATAGGGAACGGTTGCACATACAGGGTGACACTGGAAAGCAATTGATGCTATTTAGGTATATACAGGGTGGCATGACATCGACGCGCAAACTGAAACCAAGAATTCAGCACATGATTCAAGACCGAGTAGAAATTTTTCGTCGGATATGAAAAGAAACAATAGCTGTTTCATACCGGAATGAGAAAGATTATAGTTGATAAGACAAAGATTAAAACAGAAGAAGAACTAACAGGGGATCGAGGAGGGGGGGGTGGAGAGGATGTTCAGGAGATCAGACCGGAATAACTCATTTTGACCGCGTAGGAATTGCACTTCACAATGAAACAGCAGATTTTATTTTTGATAAATTACTGAAAATTTCAACGAAGTGGGGTTCAGAATGATGTGCTGAATACATGATTACTGTTTGCGCATCGATGTCCCTCTCATCCTGTATACATAAATTGAGATTATTTTTATTACAAACGAAACTCAGATTTTTCCCATAGTTATACATAAATAATAAACGATAAGGCTGTCCATTGTATGTTTTGTATTAATAATCTTATTTTTTTGTTATGTATTTTCTGGTGTACAATAAAGTATAAAAAAGGGCTTGGTAATTTTGTATGAAAAATAACATCCGCCAAACCTTTTTGCTGGTTTGTTTACAAATCCTTTGTGATCAAAATGAGATAAGTTAGTAACGATTTCTTGAAAAAAAATCTGTTGGATAAAATTACTTTTCACTTCTCATGCTCTAAAAGTTGTGCGTAGGCCACAAAGTCGCTTTTTATGTTCTAGTGCATAAATTTGTATTTTTTTCTAAGACTAAGATATAATCAGCTAGCTTCTACTCGCGACTTCGTCCGCGTGAAATTTCTTGTACCCCGAAACACCCCGCCGCATCGCATTGCCAGACCGCACTATTACTTCGTTTTCGTTTAGCGTTCTTTCTTCCTCTTTGCTCGCCTCCTAAGCGTCCTAGCGTGATGTTAAATTTCCTCGAAAATTGGGCTATCAAACGCAAAAAGTTGTTTTCAAATCCGACTGATAGTTGCAGAGATAAGCGCGTTCAAACAAAAAAACTCTTCAGCGTTATTATTTGTATAGATATAGATTAAAAAGAGCTTTGTAAATAACAAATTCAATCTTTGAAGTTTAAGCTTTGCTTGTCCTGACCAGCTCGTAGACGAGTGACCATTCTTTTTAACTTGATATTGCCGAGACTAGAAGAGCGCATAAAATGTCGTCGACAGTCGTATAAGTGAGGTTTATTTTAAAGGCCGTAAGTCTTATGACCAGTGTTACAACAGAATGGGGTCGACTTAACCTACAGTATTTTTATCTTACGAAGTGAAACGCGGTTTACTTGTTGTAACCAATTGCACAGAATGTATGTGTGAAGACAAGTAGCCACACACACACACACTTCTGACTTCGCCAGTGTCTCGGACGGTACCGAAAGCTCCTGCTCTTATACACATTCGCAGCTTATGGTAACACTTGGTTACCAAAAGCAAAGCGCGCGTCGCTTCGTGATATAAAAATACTGTAACATAGAACGGAAATTAAATAGGGTTCATGCTACACGTAGTCATTTTTCTTTGAGATATACCACAGAAAATGGTCACGCAGACAAAGACGAGTTGATTCAGTTTTTTCTCAGCTTAAACACTAAGGAGAGGTCTAGAATGAGCTTTTCGTTTTGAGAACAGTTGAGCTATTCTGTTGAATTGGACTCAAAGCTCTCTTAAGTGGCCGCACACCATTCGAAGTAGGAGTCACTTCAAAAGTAAAAATAAAGTAACTAATCATTTATTTATGACCAAACAGTTGAATGCATTTGAAAAATCCTTTTGGCAATAGGCTCGCCCCCTATTAGGTACAATCTAGGGACATAAGTCGAGTAGCACGGTAAGGATTGTTTTGCTGTGAACGCGCAGTACAAGCCGTACCCGTACCTAATATGTATGTATAAGTGTATTAACACAGAACGCACACCTCAGAATTTATACACTGGTGTCGAGCGAAACAAAAACATTTCACTTTCTAATTACGTATGACCTTGGGCGGTTCATAGGATTGCTAAAATTGACAGCGTTTTAATAAGTTCAAATAGCTCATAGTGTAACGTATAGGATAAAGAAACACTAGGTTCTAGGTTCTAATCTCGATATGGGATTTTTTTTTCTTTTCAACAATTTTATCTTCATCTGTTCTTTTATTATTCGATAAATTAATAAACGAGAATAATAATGTAATAATTGTTTTTATTATTATATAGTTAGTGAAATATGGGGTTAAGAATAAAAATCTTTTATAACTGATTACAAAATGTTTATTCGTTATAATTTTATAAAGTATAAATAAACTTCTAGTTTAGGACTTATTGTGGTTATAGCTTAAGTATTCATTTTCATTACGAAAAGAAGATTGAAACTAAACCTCAAAATAATCCTTATTACGAATATGCTACAATATAATTTTATTATTATTTACTATTTTTTATTTAATATACTTATATTTTTTTATTTTATAATTCCTTGCTTTCCATCGCTGTATCGCAAAATATAAACGTTCTTGTTTATGATTTTCAATCAACTATGGTTTTTGAGCTGGTTTTTGTTTGCACGGCGAACGGTTCGTAAAGACGTGTCGAATAATAATTCGGCAAAATATCTCGTTGGTATATAACCAGTCGCTTTCGACTGGCAAGGCTACCCTCTTCCTTATTTAGTGACCCTCCGACTCACAGAAGGTAATTTCTCTAAAACAAAAAAGAAGTACTGTTAGGCTACTAGCAAAATACGAATAAGTATTACCTATGATTTAGAAACAAAATTATAATGAAAAAAGAAATGTTACATATAGATAATCATCACTTAAAATCTAGGACTTCGAAATTATAATTTTTTTATCTATTTAGACCTTATAATACGTTTCAAAAAATAACTACAAGGATCAGCAGTTCTATTTTAATAAAATAAATGTTTGAAAAAATAATTAACTCATATTCATAATACTCACATTAAGTTCGGTTTCATAAGATATTTGTGTTATATTAAGTCCACTTTTACGCAGCGCAATCATATTCGCTTTAATTTCAATATTCTGCATTTTAAAAGGAACTACAACACGGCTAATAGATAGAACACAGACACACGTCGCCAATAAACAACCAACCAACAACGTTATAATATTTAATCGCGGTGAATGACTCGTATAACTTAACTGTCTACCTTATAATTTATTTATTTAGATATCTGTGGGTATAATCATAAAGTTTTACGAATTAAGCGCACAAGACGAACATGACAAGGAAATATAATTATAGTCAAAAGCGTGATTATTCGAAGTAATTTAAAAAACATTAAAAAAACTATCATCGCGCGTGAGATTCGAACTCACGGATCGCTACGCAGAACGCACTTACCCAAATATGATAACCGCTAGGCTATCATGACATATACCGTAGCGGTTGAATTTATGAAATACAATCAGTTGCAAATGAATGTGAGTGTGTGTGTCTATAGTAAAGAAATGACTCATTAAAAGAAGGTCGTAAGTAAAACCAAAGTGTCAATCTATTGCTTTGTGAATTTGCTACTCCACTTATGTCCCTTACTGTACATGTGTCTTAAAAAAACTGGCGAAAAGTGAGTCTATAATTAGGTACCTACACCTCTCTAACGTGAGAGGGAGTGGGCCGTAATCCACCACGCGGGCCCATTGCGGGTTGGTAGATGTCACATGTCTTCGAATTTTTGGTTCTAGGACATACCGGTGTGTGTCACGATGTTTTCCTTCACCGTTTTGAGAGCAGTGGTGATGAAATATTTTACACAAAGTAAAGCACCTGCTTCGGTTCGAACCCCCGACCTACAACTCGTAAGTCGCGGCCATTACCACTGAGCCACAACTGCTCTCTGACATCCCTGATAGAGAAACTTAAAGGTATACCTCTAAAGTCTAAATAGTTCAGGTAATTAAACACGTCAATATCAAAGTTTTGCTCTCATGTGGTACCTACATAGACATAGTTCGATCAAGTGTCATTAATTATGGCCACAGTGACACCCACGTGGCCTATTCACGTTAGACCTATAATTACAAATCAATATCACGGTCTAAAGCATTGAATGGGACGTTTCAGGGGAATAGAACTTTTGACTTGGTAAAATTAGTGGCTTCCTAACTAATTGTACACGCGGTTTTGTCCACGTGATACTGTTTTTCTTATAGAACTATCGAACCTACGCTTGCCGCGGTCGGTTCGTGGATGGGTGTCCCTCTATTACATATCGAGACCCCTCCGTGCCTCGGAAAACACGTTAAGCCGTTGGTCCCGGCTGTCATTTGTAGATCTTTGACAGTAGTTACGGGTAGTCAGAAGCCCGACAGTCTGATACCCAGTCTTACCAAGGGGTATCGTATTACCCAGTAACTGGGTTGGGGAGGTTAGACAGGCAGTCGCTCCATGTAAAATACTGGTATTCAGCTGCATCCGGTTAGACTGGAAGCCGACCCCAACATAATTGGGAAAAGGCTAGGCAGATGATGATGATCAGGTAAGTATAAATTAATATTATAGGTACACATAAAACGTGTGTGTGTAGAGACGACAGATGGGTGTGTAACTATGTGAAGAGAAAAACCACTAAAGTTACGGTTTCTTAGAATAGCGGTGGCCACAATATAACGGGCGTCATTGAAATGATGGCACCGGGAGACTTTACGGTGTCAAAAAACGCTCTCTAGGAAAACAAACCAACTTATTCATTTAATGAACAATCTACACCTCCATAGTTACACGCTAGGCTTATACAGTGAGTACATGACCCTGTTAAGGTGCAGCAAGATAACTTAAAACTAATAATATTGTAGTGAGTAAGTACATATCTATTATCTAATATCACGTAGATTAGGAACTTTCACAATTTAAAAAAAAACTAAAAAAAAAACTTATATCTAACGTATATCTTTCTCATATCTTGTTTCAGCTCTACAGTATTTTGTTTAATCCTAAAACCCCCACTTATCTTAAAGAACGTTTCAAGTTCCTTCATGACACACATAATAGATATCTGAGGTCATCGGAAAACCTGAAACTAGAGATGCCGCCGGTGCATTCCACCAGTTTCTATGACAAATCTTTTACTGTTCAAGCAGTACGGTTATGGAATGACTTGCCCGTGTCGGTAAGGCGTGCTCAATCTTTGTCCACTTTTAAAATAATGATAAAAAGCACTTCCTCTCTCAGTTTTATTTCATTCCACCAGCCATTAATTACATAAAGTCCATTTACAAAAGTCGGAAGATTATGATAAATGCAATAATTCAAAAACCATCTTCTGACGATCACCAAAATCGCCCCATTAAACTGACTCAATAAAAGTAAAGAAAAGTATTAGTCCAACCTGCTTCATCAAGCTTTAAAATAAAATTTTAATTCAATATTTCACAGACAATTGGAAACTTCGACCTCCGCTTTTGAAGCGAGAGCCGGCTTGGGCCGCTTCCATTACGGCCTGTTAATTGCCCAAATAATATGGGGCCCGGCCCCAGAGGATCCCCTCACTCCTCGTTTATCGGCTATAATAGTGGCCAAAAGCCGGCTTTTAAACGGGACATCGAATTCGAGAGAAACTATAAACTATTTGGATATTTGGATATTTATATTTGGATAAAAACTTTGGATTGATGCTCATTAAAGTCTGTGTTGAGCAGTGGTGGCACAGTGGTAACGGCCCCGACTTACGAGTTGTAGATCGTGGGTTTGAACCCAGACATTCGCTTTAATTTGAGTAAATAATTATATCACCACTGTTATCAAAACGGTGAAGGAAAACATCGTCCGGATACCAGCATATCATAGAATCAAAAATTCGAAGACATGTGACATCGACCAACCCGCACTGGGCGCGTGGTATATTAAAACCCACTGCCTCTCGAATAGAGATGGCCGGTGCTTCAACCTTGGGAACAATATAGGCTGATTATGCTAAAATCTGTGTTGGGCTTAATTTTTTGTTGAAATTAGTTGTATTATTTAATCTACCTGAATAGGTCCTGTCCCGTGGTCCTGTCTGACCTAAGTCTCAATCTATTTTTTTTGTCGCTGAGATGATTGCGACTAGATTTTGAACGTTTTATATTACGAGAATTGCCCTTCAGATGTCTATAATTATATTAAGTGCTTCAACTAATCTACCGAAACAATATATTATAATTTTCGGTTGGTGTAAACATGTTTTCGACAGACATATTTTCAAAGAAACGTAGTTCTTTTTAATAATTGTGCCAATTTACATATTTTTGTGGATCTCTTTTAGTATTACGTGCTTGTAACCTGATTATACCTTTTCTTTGCAGTCTATAGAAATGAATAAAATTGAAGTGTCTGTTTACAATGTCAAAATTTCAGCTTTTTACTAAATGCATATGAAAGTAGTCTGTAGTAAGTCTGTCTGTTTGTTCCGTCTAATCTCCGAAACGGTTGCACCGATTTTGACAGGATTTTCACTGGCAGATACAGTTATCTGCCAGAGAGTGTGTTATGTTATCAGGGGTAACTTTTATCATCTCTTTTAACAGGGGTACTTTTATTTTAGAAAAAAAAACCAATTTGTTTTCCGGTATGCACTCGAATGAAGTCGCAGGCACAACAAGTTTTAAATAAAATAGACTACTGCCTAGTTTTCCCAGTATTAAATTATAAATAGTACAGCAAGTAGGCACAAAAAGCAGACATAATATATTCCTTAGAAATGTTCCTGTGTTCAATAAGACACGAAAAATATGAAGGCCAATCCCGTAAAGTATGAAATAAAAACGCTTTTTAAGAGAATAAATAAGAGTCCAAGATGACCCTTATTTTTTTCCGGACTGTACCTACATTATGAAGAGATCCCCACAAAAAAAAACCGGCCAAGTAGGTGTTGGACCACGCACAATGAAGGGTTCCGTAGTTGGAATGATGTATCATTATCAAAAGTTATAATATAAATAAACGATTTTCGGACTTTTTCCTTTACTGCTTGGGGCAGTCATTTAGTCATCTCCTTTCATCGTTCTAGGAAACGGGAAGTAGGTAGCCTATAGATTTTTTTTTTAATGGACTTGCTCTTGACTGTAGTCTAGGTCAAAGGTGCAAACAAAAACAAAAAAAAACAAAACAGAAAGACAGACAGGTAGAAACAAAGTCGACGATGGAGCGAGCTTATCCAGAAGAAGCCTGTTGACTCTCACTTTGAAGATTTTGATTTACATATTTGAGAGTATCATAATTATGTGTAATAAATGGCCCTATTATTTTATTGTGTTCACAATAAAGCTTAATTTTTTTATTCATAGAAAGTTAGGGATTTCCAAATCTGCGTCCGATGAAATCTAGGACCGTAGTCCTACGTATTTGATATTAATATCAACTTGACACCACCACGCGTTGCTGAGAAAAAGGGTCTTGACAGACAGACTGACTGACGGACCGACGGACGACGAAGTGATCCTATATCCTAAGGGTTTCGTTTTTTTTTCCTTTTGATGTACGGAAACCCGGAAAATGCCTTGAACATGTGGTAATAAATATTAATTTTTCCTGTATTTTAGAAATGGATGGCAAAACGGATATAGGCCTGCAGTTGTTGACATCATCTCTGCCCCCCCCCCCCCTTTTAGACGAGAGTAATGATGAAATGTTTCAGTAGGTCAGGGAAGATGCCACTTTGGAAGCAGAGGTTTGCATGACGAGTTATTACTGGAACGACTTCCTTTCGTACGGTGTGATAAATGTGATGAAAAACTGTTTTTAATCCCTTAAAAAACCTTGACACCATATTTACTTAACTTCTTGATTATCAGATTAAACAGTTCACAATCTCCTTTGTAAACTTGAACTGATTAATCTAATTAACGAAAAGTCTTTAACATAATCGCTTTACCTCGATACTCTGGCGGATAAATAAGGAACGCACACGCTATAATTATAACAACAGTGAGAATTTCAGCTCAAATTCTCACTGTTGTTTAGCTCATGGTGAAATGTAGACATGTATATGTAGTAGAATTTTATGGGTCACAAGGAGTACCGAAACGGATTGATTATTTATCGGTATTCCCAAAAGATCAGAAAACGGAACATTAAAATTGTAATCGAAATCTAATTTATAAACTGCCATATCTAGTTACATAGAGTCGGCTCTATTTAAGTAGGTAATATCTAGGCCATATAACTCGATCCTAGTTTAATATTACGTTAGGTTTACCTTATTCTGACAAAATAGATCTGACATAACACAATTTTGCTCGTGAAAGACAAAATAGATTATAGTAGTTCTAACAAGTGACCGCAAACGATAGACTAGGATTTATAGTTAGACCGATAAATCAGTCGATAGATAAAGTTAGTAGCCGACTGAAATTACGTGGAAATGTCATCGAAACTTCTTTAGATGTTCTGTAATAATATGATGACTGCCACATTGGTCTCGTTATCGCAAGCGCGACTGCTGAGCGTGGGGTCCTGGGTTCGACTCCCGGGTCGGGCAAAGTGTTATTGGGTTTTTACATTGGTAATTTCAAAGTAACAGCCCGGAGTTTGGAAGTTGGTGGTGTGATACCCCCGTGCCTCGGAGAGCACGTTAAGCCGTTGTACCTGCGCCTGATCTCTCTCCGGTCGTGTCGGATTGCCGTTCCATTGCACTATGAGAGTGAGGGAAGAGTGCACTATAACATCTCCCGCGCCGAAGGCTGGCCTCCGCTGAGTTGAGTCGCCATGGCCGAAATTCAGTCTGGAGGACTTTATTATTCTCTGCCAGCGATAATAGAACGATCAGTTCGTCGATTCCCAGCATTCATAGAAAAACTTTTTCCTCGACGACGTTTTGTAGGACGCAACATACCAAGCCATACTTTGACGGTAAGCATGGCTTGGTATGTTGTGTACGAGATAAAAAAATTAAATTTTTAGTACACCTTCAGGATAACATAGACGATTTTTTTCCCAACACAAAATCGGACACCGATTCCATTTTCCACACAGTCTGAGATCAACCTAACACAAATAGACTTAACAGACAAGAGGCTACGCTGCGAAGGTGACATCGATGCAAATAAATTAATCCCGGCCAAATATTTGATATTTGCCGCCTGTATTTGATCAGTTGAGAAAGGTACCTCCTTCAGAAGTCCCCCCTTTTCGGAGGGGTGTATGTAATACGGAAGATAGTGTAGAAGGGAGCTGTAGTGAGAATTAATGCAGACATGGCAGCCTATTTTCCTGACGTATAATGTTACCTCTTGCTCTAGTATAAGCGGAATATGGAGCCGCTAAATCTACGTAAAATTATCAAATTATGAACTGCTTAGGTCTTGTAATAGTTGTGTTCAACTTTGATATTGGACGTTATTTTAAAATGTTTGTGGGTTGTGCAGTTTCAGGAGAAAACTTGGTAAAAATATTTAGTCGAAGCTTGACTCTTCTGGCGATCTGTTTCAAATGATTTCTGTGCAAAATAAAATTATATTTTGCTTTTGCTCGTGGCTTCGCCCGCGTGGAGGTCGGAAATTATCCCACGTACTACTAAGTTTAATAGATCTTTTTAAGATGAATAATTATGTAATACATTGTTTTCATATAACTCTATTGTTTTACGCAGCGCACGCCATTAAATCTTAGTCGCTATGATTTTTTTCACATTTCAACCAATTTACACAAAACCTTATTGAATCACCTTTCTCATGAATCATACCGTTCATTGATGAAAACCTTATGAAAATCAATTCGGTAGTTTTTGAGTTTATTGCATTCAGACAGACAGACTCGATGGGGGACTTTGTTTTGTAATACGTAGTGATGATACAATAACTAGCTAACAATTGATTAAATCGAAACTAAGGAATAGTAATTATGCGGAGCTTTTTTTACAAAATGATACTGTAATGATAAAATCAAAAATATATGGCCAAAGAAGGAGAAAGAGAATCTCACTTTTTAACCGATTTCAAAAAAGTACCCAAAGTAGTAGTAGTAGTAGTAAGTTCCTGTATTCAACCCTTATGTATGTATGTCCGCGATTTTCTCAAAAACTAATGAAGCAATTTTAATAATTCATTAATGTGATTTACATACTTTCAGGAAGGTTTTAGTATACAATACATTAGGAAATTATTCTGATGTACGAAGTTATTTATGCATAAATGTACTGCATCTCCGGCATTTCTATGCGAATTTTGATGATCGTTCTAGTCGGTGTCTTCAATTCTTTAATGCACTAGTTTTAATTGAATATGTGTGGGGTAGGTACAACTATAAAATGAAAAATAAAAACTTTTTTCCAAAAAAGTCAACCGACTTAAAAAAAAAACACTACGAAGCAATAAAATACCTGTAATTTCGGAAGTCGGTGTCAAAAAACGAAAATGCGGAACCAACGACACCGACTTCCGAAATTAAAGTTATACAGTTATCGCTTCGTAGTGTTTTTTTTTTATGTCGATTGTTTTTTATATTATTCAAGAAGTTTCTCTTCTCACATTTCGTGTCCTTTCGCTATCATATTTCTATTTATTTCTGTACCATAAAAGCCTCCTTCAAAGCCCCGTACCGCACAAGAAAACTGATATTTTATCTTAAAGTAATTCCGAGAAATGTTGTCTATTCTTTGTGTTGCCGCATGTGATCCTAATATACGTAATTGAGTTCGTTACACATTTATTGGATCATGCCATTATGATAAACGATGCCTCCTTGTCTATTATATAGGACGTAATAATATCTTGTTTGGCGGTGCGTGGGAGTGGGATAATATGTATGCGTATAGCAGGTTACTATCCTGCTGAATACTTTATATTAGGGCTTAAGGTTATAATATATTGTGAAGCAGATCTTTGTCATAAATTCGCATGGTGTTGTTGGCGTGCGATATTAAGAAAAAGCGGCATCCATTTCTTTTTACGAGTGAAAATTCCTGTACATATTGTGTTTACTGTCGGTACCTACCTTATTTTTCTAAGACGTGTGTATAAAAAAAAAACCGTGACACAAATTTACTAGTAATAAAAATGAAAAATCTTTCGTAAGTAGGTATACCAATATAGCCGGCCGGGATTGAGTTGGTAGCACAATTTTCTCCGGCTCTTAATTCGTTGCCGACTCCGACACAATATAACTTTTCTACTGACTACAAAATTACGGATGCAAGCTTGTTCCTTCCATAATAGGGGAAAAGGCTATACTATGAATAATAAGTCTTAGGCGGAGAGCTAGCGTCAAATGTGCACATGCCACGTGAAACGGTTTTGTCACCAGTTTCGCTGCGGCGTTGATGATAAGTTCCATATATTACAACGATAAAGAGTTTCGAGGGTATGCTGCCATAATACGCCGGATATCAGCAGATCGCTTATCTTAATTCTTGAACTTCCTTCCTTAAACTTTTACCCACCACACGGAAGCACAAAAGACAATTTATTGTTATGGCTTTTGATATAAACTAAAATGTGCATATACGAGCACTGTAACGAAAATCACTTGAAACTTTCGCTGAATACAATAATTTCGTGCTAAAAATATTGCTGTACGGTTGAAATGCAAAATGATTACGAAAAATGTTTTCATTTCCCATGGCACTCTAACAAAATAAAAGTGCGAATATGAAGTATTTGAAAAATGGCTCCTTTGGGATGGATCTACTACATTTCTGGATGAACGAAATTAGGACGAAAATATTGGAAAACTGTTTCCATGCAAAAAAGAAGTGAAAACAGAATTATGTAGCCATTAAAAACCAGTTATCATTTTGTGAGTTATGAAAAATGCATGAAATCTCTCCTAAATAGCTCAATAGAAAAATCGTTAATCATTTTATAAAAAAAAAACTGGCTAAATGGTATTCTTTTTTTTTTTGCAAAAAAAAAAAAACATAAAATTGAAATCCCTAAACCAACATCTGTGATTTTATGGCAAGCTCCCTGCCTATGCCCATTTGTTTATTTCTGCGTCGATATGATTTATTTCTGCTGATAAAGGAATGTAGGAAAAAAGCAACTCATGACGCATGCTCATGACGAATAAGTTATCTGAATTGACTTGGGAACATGGCTTCAATAACTAGAACCACAAACATTGTCTAGGGTTATTTCATTATTCCAATGTAGCAATCATATTTAGTCTCGATTCCTCGTAGGGTAGAGACCCTACGAGGACCCGTGTTTACGTGTACATTTATGTCTTCTGCAGAGGCAGAAGACATAAATGTACACGTAAACACGTAATACAGACGTAAACTCTCAGAACTGAATAATACCTTGATCATAACAGACAGTATTGTTGTTTTCACATTGTATTGTTTCTACATTGTATTCAATAGAATAGGTAGACTGAAATAGAATATAAATTATGTACAGTCAACAAAAGAAATAAGTATGCAGGATCGTCGGATATACTTGAAGTTTAGTAAGAAGCCGATGGAAGTTGTCGACTGTTTAATTTTTATAAATGAGCTAGCTGCTAGCTGTTCGTTTTCTATTAATAAAATTAAATTTTATTCGAGAACATCCATCGGTTTTTTACTAAACTTCAACTATATCCGACGGTCCTGCAACTACTTAAATTGATAAATACACAATGTTTTATAAGACAATTTCAGACACCAATCTACATGGTCTTCACATGATCTGGCCAAGATTATGTCTGGACTTTAAAAGAGACTGTGACCTCTGAGTTTGTTTTGGCCTTTCTTCTCAGAGTAGTCAGATAGGAAACGCCGACCTCATCTAGCTTAAAAAAAATATGATTGACGCGTAAAAGTGTTTGTACAAACCTACTTACAGAAATAAATCATTTATCATTTTATACATAATGGTACAAATTCAGTGTATGTACGAGTATTATGAAAATAACATAATATTCTAAATGAGGTTAGTATTTGGCGGTGTGCGTTAATTCGAGGGAGTCGCGTTACGTTCATCACGCGTAACGTCCGATTATGGCCCTATTGTATTCTTGAAGGTGATTTTTTCTTGGATCAGACGCGTTACAGCCGTTCTACCTAAAAGTACACCCAACGCTAAAAGTGCTTGTTATTAGAAAAATAACATAGACCAAATTAAATTTTTGTGAAGCATGGTACTAGGCGAGCAGACTTATCGAGATACCACATTTTTGTCACCCACACCACACGCACGTTTTATAGGCTACATAATATCGATACCTCTGGGCTCAAAGGTCGTAAAGGACATTTGGGCGAAAATGACTTATTGATACTCCTATACTCAGTTTTTAATTTCCTATCGATCTGTATATTCCGTTTTACGAAATTCGCAAAAAAAATGCCTTTACGACCCACATAATTTGAGACGTTAAACAAAGTTTACCGTGAAAATATGGATGTAAATAACACTTAGTTACCAGAGTGAACCCATTTTGGTAGTAAAGCAAAGTATAAAACAACTATTGGGTGTAAAATACATAAAAAATAACAATTGTCTTATACCACCTTAGGTGGTTAATATAAGTCCCTCAAAAATTTGGATGTAAAGGACATCGTCTTTGCAAATTGTCCTGTACACCCCTACAATTTAAAATAAAAAAAATACAAGTGTCCTTTACTACCTAGTTTCATTTTAATTCTTTGCTTCCACTAAGGGCGTATATATAAACGTAAGTGAGGAATTGTCCCATAAATCCTAGAATATTCATAAAACAACGAATTTAATCTAAACTTACTACCTAACTTAATAAAAATTAAATAATTTTCACAAAACTATTACCTAACTCACAATTTTGTGAAATGTATTATAACGATTATTGAAATTACAAGATGTTGAAGTTTAGGTATCCACTTCATAATTATCGTAGAATTTGATTTCTGTACACAAACTTTCAACCCCTACCTTATTAAATTGTTTCTAATACTCGTTGTACATTACTTAAATATAAATAGCCTCCTCTATTGGCTAGGTTGTAAATAACTAGTATTCTAGAAAGTACGAAGTAGAAAACCGTTAACCCTCAAATGGTCAATCTTCACTTTTTAATAGAATGTGACAAAGTTCAAAATTCGCTATCTTTCTGTCTAAGAAACATTTTAACAATAATAAATAGTTCCAAAGATATGAAAATATTTTAAACCGTTAAGTAACATAATTTCTGATGATTCCATCACTTGAAAGCATCTAACCCACACTTTTTCGCTTAATGTACCTACTTTAAAATACCTTAACTGTCCGATGTGATGATTATTTCTACAAGTACGTTATCTGATTTTTCTTGACTATAAAGACGCTAAAGGACTATAACTACTTTATAATTAAGCATTTAAAGAAAAGTTTAAGTGAAAAACTTAACTTATTTGCAGTTACCCGCCCTTAACGCTATTTTAGTTAAGCATTTAATTCCCATAATACTTTTCTTGAATATAATGCCTGTTTAATGAAAACGGTAAAAAAATATATAATTATAATTGCCTGTTTAATGAAAACGGTAAAAAAAAAATATAATTTTGCAATAAAGCAGCTAAGCTTCATTACTTAGCTAAAAGACAGTTAGCCGACTCTCGCGCTGTGTTCACTCCGGGGGTGAGCTGAGGATGCTCAAGCCATCCGCCGTCCCGTCGGACTTAATCTTTCCACCCGGTGGGCCGTCTGCCACTGACACTGACTCAAAACTATAAGATCTAACTAAGATCAAAGAAGTGACGATATAGATGAAGATATTGAAACAAAAAAACCCAAACCTACAAGAAAACGATCCAAAAAAAGAAATACAATAATTCAAAGACTAGCAAGTCTCATTAATTCTGTCATCTAAGAGAGTATAATGCCCGAGGCGTGGAGCTGCGGTGGTTCTGTTCTTCAAAAAAATCCTCGGTGAAGAACTATAGACCCATCTCACTTCTGAACCACGTATCCAAGCTGCTCTCGAGGGTCGTCACGAACTGTCTCGCCAAGAGATTTGTTGAGTTCCAGCCGTCAGATCGCGTGCGGGCATTGAGATGTTTGTACGACGCTGGCACAATGACTGTTCAGATCCAGGATTAAAAAACCACCCCATCCAACTGCTCAGAGGGGTGTTTACTCATCATCTCATCAAACAGATTCTGTTTTTAAAGGTAAAGACAGGAGCTCATTTAAAAAAATTCGTCCGCATCGCTGTCAAGAGGATAAGTGCCCAAAAGGCTAGCAGGGCAGCATTACCGTGTTGGATGGCAATGCTTATTCTTTGGGCTAAAAATAGGCCAGCTCTCTGGTTACGCGTAGAGTCAACCAACCGCTTGGCGATGTCTCGAAATATTCGATAAGCACTCGGACCCCAAGGCCTTAGAGTTTCAACCCCAAACGGCTCAAACATTATGGCTCCCAATAAGGTTGTTATATTTGCGCTGTTTGAGGTTTTCTGCTCCTGCAGTAGCCGCCCCAGCATAGCCCGCCGTGCTAGGAAGATAGGATGGAGCGAGGGTGTCGACACAGGTTGCATCCCACACCAAAGGCCTACCCAACTTCCAAGGCATTATGGTCATTCCATCTGGCCTCTTCCCATCGTCGCGTGCCAAGCCATTGAGTTCTAAAACAGCGGGCACCCCGACGGTGACAAGAGCCCAACGGATGATGTTGTTAATGCTGGCGAGCCGTGCCATCTGACCAGCGCTCTCGCTGCAAGATACGCCATGGTGTCCGAGGCAGTCGACTGCTGCACCGCATTGACAGCGATGTGGAGCTCCGCAAGGAGCGCCCAGACGCAAACATGTAGCGAGCCAGAATGTGGTGTCACGCAGCATAGTGCCTATGTTGGGTGACGGTAGCGCTTCAAGCCAGAGGCCCGACTCCCAATCACCCACAGCCAGCAGGCGGGCACACTCAGCAGTATTGGTGAACGTATTAAAAATATTCATTTATAATTTAAAGATTTAGAGCTTTGTGTTCAATTACAAATAAACGATCTCAATTTGATTACAAAAATGCACGTTTTATTTGTATAATTATGTTATTTCACGAATATTTGTAAAGAAATTACAGTAGTATACACATAAATACATACAAAATTACATAATCCATTTAATATTTAAGTTTAATTATTAATTTATCCTTTCAGAATACCTTAGCGGGTGGTCCTTTAAGAACCTAAAAATTATTACACTTGTCGATTATTTCCTTATTTTGTTTAGTTTTGTGCAGTAAAGTACATTTACGCCCTTAGGTTCATCATAGGATGAAAATTTTAAGGGTGTAAAGGACGTTTGTTTTTAAATTTATGGTCGTAAAGGAAATCTATCTCGGTAAATACAGCAGTAGGGTCATTTTTTAACACTGCCCTAGAGAATACTATAAATTCTAAACACTTTCTTCTTAGGTTTCATTTAAATAGCTCAAGAAACAAAAATGTTAGAGCAAATATATTTTTTTTTTTTTCGTTTTTTGCTTCTCCTGAAAAGTCGCATTTTGTCCTTTACGACCTTTGAGCCCAGAGGTATCGATATGTTAATATTTTTCTTTACTAATATAGTAATCAGCTAGTACCTACAATAATTATGTGTACATACACCCACATTCGTCCAGGTTCCACTTTAGACTGAGTGGTTCAAATGCAAATCATGTTAGTCTGTTTCAAGCACTGTCTAATGGAACATGAATATTTAAGAAGAACAGACAAAAATATACAGACAAACACCAGTAAAATTATGGCTCGTCTGGTAAGATATTACATCCGAAAGCCTTAGGTATTGCTGGTCCAATATTTTTTATTGAAAGAACTTTTGATAAATGGGTAGAAGTTTCATAGAAGTTTAGTAGATCGGTCATAACGTCATATTCAATGAACTGAGCAATATATTTACAACTCCTTACGACCTACATATATCAATTTCCATGGGAATCATAGTTTCTGAAGAACTAACTCGTGTTATGAGTTGGGGATTCAATTTGATGGGAGAACTGGGAGTGACGGCCGCCACAACTTTGCATCAAATTGGATTCGAAGGTTTTCTGAATATTTCTGAATAAGGAAGAAAGGGTTTAGTGAGTTGAAATCAAAGCCAATGTTTGACTATATTACTTTATTTTTCATCATAATCCCCAACACCTCCAGACCAAACCTTGAAGCAAACGCTAGCAAAATAATGTGATTTATTCCGGTCTGATCACCTGAGCCCCCCCTCCACCGCCCCCCCTTCCAGTACGTAATGAGAATCGACCACCTTACTTTAATCGTGAAGGGGGCAGATGACACTAAATAAGTGCCATTGACCATTGGGGTGGTAAACGCCACAACTTAGTGCCAGCCACCCCGGTGGCATGCACGAAGGGGGCAGATAGGAATAAACACTGTGAACGTTCTCTTATAGAACTAAATAGATTCTCAAATAATAATAATATTTTTTATTACAAGCCCATATCCTGGATCCGCCGAGGCGGTGTTGGGGGAGCGGTGAATGCTTATGCGAATCCCGCACCCCCGACCATAGGTAGAGGTGGAACACCGCGGTGGTTTTAGCCGGTAAGAGTCCGGCATGCCCCTCTGTCACCCCCACCATGGAGGAGGTCCATGAGGATTTACACCGCGCAACAAAAAAAAAAGGCAATGGCTTCCGTGCTCCCGTTCCACTTTTCTCTATTTAGGGCTATTTCAGACTTCAGACCAGTCTTTACACAACAGTTAGGCTTTCAGTCAGTCTTTATACCTACATAATACTAGCTTCAGCCCGCGACTTAGTCCGCGTGAAATTTCTTGTTCCCCCGACCCACCCAGTCGCATCGCAACGCGTCGCCTTCTCGCGCTATTACTTCGTTTTCGTTTAGCATTTTTTTTCTATTTTCTCGGCTTCTAAGAGTCCTAGCGTGATATTAAATAGCCTATAGCCTTCCTCAAGAATTTGGCTATCAAACGCAAAAAGAGTTTCAAATCCGACTGGCAGTTCTAGAGATTAGCGCGAAAAAACAAACTCAAACAAACTCTTCAGCTTTGTTAGTTTAGAGATTATAAATAAATAGCTACATTTATCTCAGCAACTGTAACACAACCAATCCAATAACGCAGCATAAATTATCCAAATATTATTATATCGAATGGCTACAATATCCTTCACAGTTCAATAGTATTTACTTTTGCAAACTTTTCGTGCCCTTCGTTCGTACAGTTGGCAGGCCTGTGACGTCATCACTTGGTACCCATTTGTCGCCGAGAGTAACTTAACGTGTTTAACCAACTTTGACGAATTTCAGGTCCCGTCTACCACACGATGGGTTAGATAACAACTTTCAAGTAGATTTCAAGGAAAATTGGGCTTTGTAAAATGTTGGCAGAATGTATTCAATATGATTTTGCTTTATCTTAGCTGGTTTTAGCTAGAATTTTGATGAATTATTATGTCTTACACTATTCTAATTTGACGATTACTTGCTGAAGGCTTCTTTGAAGTTAACTAGTTCTTAGCTGGCCCTTGCAGTCCTCAGAGCTCATAAATTATATATATAATGCATATACTGCATTGCACCCATCTTCCGAAGACATCAAATCAAAGTTGAAGTGGCCGGTCTTATGAACCTGCGGGGTAATTGCATAGAATAGAATAGAATAATTATTTATTTGCATAGAAAGTAGGTACAAAAAAAAAATGCAGATGTTTTTATAATTAGGGATCCTTATACATTCTACCTTATGTTAGGCATGCAAACATTTAGCACAAGTGCTAGTCTAAAATACTGTCAACATGAAAATTCTTATAATATGGTCAATTAAATAAAATAAAGAAGATGTCAGGATTAATTAGGTACTTAACTATAAAGTTTTCATAACACATGAACAGTAGCAATGGCTTTCATTTTGACAGTTCAACAACATTCATTGCGTTATTTACATTGTTGAGCAGACAAATTTTTCGAACATATGAAGCAATGGATTAGCAATATGCTGCAAAATGGTTCAAATTGAGATTGTCCAATGAGAGTGCTGTTTCACCCAAATCAATCTACTAGTATATTTTCTAAATCAATCATCAAACGACTGAAACACTTGAAATAGATCTGTATTATATTTTTCTTCTCTCTGTATTAGAAACAACATCGAAATTCCTTCATTGTCTGACCTCCACTTTTCTGGGCCACCTGTCGCAAAAATTGGACTCCTAAAAAAGTAACTTTGAAATATCTAATAACTCTTGGCATTGTCAGGTGGAACGCGGTCAAACGAAAAAGTCCACTTCCATAAAAACAGAATATTTTACTAAAATATTCCATTGTTCCCCTGTAGATCTTGAACGCTTATTTTTTTAAACCACGACAAACATCGTTGTAAGTAGTATCGATATTAAACACAGACTCGATGTTGTTTCTCGATTATTCATTCTTGAGCGAACAATCGATTACAGGCGATGATGGATTTATCCCTGAAGCTTGATTTTAGTTTACCTACTGGGCTCGCGTTTTAAGAAAATGTTTCCAAGAGCTTAGTACTTGGTTTAAAAATGAGGTCAGGTTATTTTTCATTATTTTTCACGGCTTCCACACTGTTCTCCGCGGCGCTCGGCGGGTTGTGCACCAACAGCATCCTGCACCCTAATTGTGTAACACACTATCAATCGGAATATGAATCATTTTGAAGCAAATTGCTAATCCATTACTTCACAAAGCAGAGTGTATAAGCTCGGGCATAAACGAGCCATTTTATGCACTAGTTGTACAATCTACTATTTTACTACTAACACTAGTTTCATAAGTTTTACTGTACTAACATTCTATGGATTTAAAAGTCTGAATTAAAAAGTTTTTATTTTATTTTCGTGTAAATAGGAAAGTACATGAAAACATCTGCTACTTATTATCTCGAAGCGCGTTCGCACAACGCCGGCTCGTGATTTTTAATGGACTGTTAATTTCACGATCGACTGACGACGATTTACCACGATACCATATCGTGGTACACACACTCCAATAATTACACATACGTTATGATGAAAAATGGATTCAGCTATTTACTGGCCCGTTAGGTAACTTATAGTATGTGTACTTTTATACTGTATTTTTAAAGGTCTACGATCCCTATTTTATACAGGGTCGCAGGGACATCGACATGCAACCTGTCCCCAAGGATTCAGTACATGATTGTAAACCAAAAAGTGATATACCTACGCGGTCAAAATGTATAGCTGCTATTTTTTTTTAAATTACCTTCGAAGTATTTCAACGCAGGCGTGAAATTTTTCACTTTTATTTGGAACAGCTGATTTTTTTTCTCGAATACAGTTTGCGCGTCGATGTCCTGCCACCCTGTAGAATAGGGATTAATGCCCGCTTTCAAGTTCACATAACTAAACTTGTTGTTGTTTCAGTTAATCACACAGCTATTAATATAGGGTGAAATTAAATTTGCTAGCTAAACTCCGCAGACGTGATGCGTATCGATATCAGTCTAACATGATACAACAAAAAAAAATTTATGATTTTTTGTAGGGTCATTGACCGCAATTAGTCACTTGAAATAATCTGTTTTTATGTGTGTAAACTTCATAGACGTAATTGGTATTAATATTTTTCAAATCATACTTCAAGTAACGAGACTACCAGCGTTGACCCCCAAAAAAAAAACTGCGGAGTCTCGCTACCTAATTTAATTTAACCCTGTATACATAGATTCAACAGGATCTGCATGTTTTTAGAGGCAAAATACTTGCGAAAAACGAGAGAGAATTCATCCATTTTCCTTTTCGGAGGCCTTGGCCCAAATTGTGTTTTGAAAAACAATATGATCTGAAAACAACAATAAAGCATCATTTAGAACAACTAGATAATTTTATGTCCTTATCCAAAGTCGCTGACCTCGAAGAAACACTACACCTTTCCAATAATCTGTACCAGGCTAAACCGTCACAACAATATTAGTCTTCCGCATCAACGCCACCTGTTTGAGCACATCAAAGGCATCCCTGAAGGCGGTCGTTGTGGGACAGCACAATTGTTGCGTCGGCTAAGCACGTCTTAGACCAGCCTCAGGGGGTGCAGTTAATAGGCACTTTGTATTGTAAAGCAATGATTTAGCTAGTGCAGCAGAAAGCTAAGATTGGGAGGAGAGAATGGAGTGGATTATTCCGTTTCAATTGTATGTATTTGCCTTGCCTTGTCACCAAGCAATGGACGACATTGTCAAAATTTGAATTTTTATTTGTTGAATACGAGGCTTTTGGCTACTTTCTATAGTGCGTGTATTTTAAGCCTTTTTGTAAAGCGTGTCTTTTTTGTGCAGAATAAAAAAAAAACTTTTTTTTTTCTTTGTTCTTGTTATACCCAATATTATTAATAGTTGATAGCCACACTATCGAATTGGGTCTAATATCTGTAAAGATATGAATAGAATAAGGGTTAAAAACTTAAAATATGTGTAGATTTTTTTATTGCTGTATGGGCCTCCTCTTGACCTCGGTCACGCCTGATGGAAAGCGATGGATGAGGTCCATGATGGAACGAGCGTGCCCAGAAGATGCGTAATTAATTTAAAAAAGGGATTAGTGGTTTTAAAGAGATTGTCTGCTCCAAAATGTATCTTCAATTAAAAAATATACGTTATTCAGTTTTCAGGAAAGTTTTCAGTAGACGGCGTACAAAACACGGCGTGTAGCTGTAGATTTTAATTTAAAAAAATCTGTGAATTTCAAGCTTCATTTCAGGTGAGATAATTTTTACTACATAAGACACTACCACTTAGCCGTAGGCAATCCCAAATAAAAAAAAAAATATTTTAATTGCTTTGTGTTGTTCCACAAAAATCATTCCCTGATGGAAAACCAACCGAGAAAATTATGCAAAGCTTCAGCATTGTTTACAACCATTACCAACGGACTTAAAACTAGCCAAACAGCGCGATAAAGTGCTTTGATACTTTACGAACTGGATCAAAATTATTTTTAAACTATCTACAATACTTTGTAGTACCTATGGAAAAATCCTTTATCGTTTTATATTATCAACTAAGTTTTTTCCATGTTGCTCCTGATTCTTTGAATTTATAAATGTTTCATCATCATCATCAGCCTATAGCAGTCCAATGCTGGACATAGGCCTCTCCTATTGCACGCCATTCAATTCGATTTTCGGCAACTCTCATCCAGCTGCTACCAGCCATCCTGCGAAGATCGTCGCTCCACCTAGCCTGAGGGCTTCCCACGTTACGTTTACCGATTCGCGGTCTCCACTCAAGAATACGGCTACCCCAACGGTAGAATATAATATTATACAATATGTAACCAAAAACCCTGTCCGATCCTTAAGAGTATTATTCGGCATCGTACTGCGAGCACATATACGTAACCATTTAATTGATTTGAAATTATTATTTTTCCCCACTGAAAATAATTAAAATAAAATAAAAAATTAAAACTGATCAAAGGCAACACTGACAACACGCTCGACAAAGTTCACGTGTTACTACCTACCAGTGGCGAAGGCACCATACAACTCGATTCCCACCGGCTTCCCTTCGAAAATTCAGAACATAACCACTCTATAGTCAATTCATCATTGAAATTTTCTTTTGGCATTTTTTTTTTGCTCCGGCCTTCCTCTGTCATAAATTCACCCTTCGCCACTGCTACCTACAGTTTTGTAACTACCTACAGTGTGTTACTAATACACATTAGACACCTTTTCACTAAATTTGCAGGGCACTTGTGATTTGACTTGTGTCCGATTTGCGTGGGGTCCGCGGCAAACATATCCAGCACTTGTTCCTCGATTTCAACGTTGCGCTCTCGTGGTCTTCCAGCATCAGCGGCCTGTGACTCGTGCTCATGAACACTGCCTGTGGTGTACACACGGTTATGCAGGCGTTGGAATTGGAACACACGCTCTGACGGCGACAGTACTGTCACAAGCGCACCTCATACGTTCTACGCGCAGCTGCATAATTACAGTCGGTCTTGCCTAAGTACATCAACACATTAAAAAAATCCTGATTGGAATAAGACATTATTCGCGAAACTTTAGCGGCACGTGATACGTACGGACGTCCGATCGAAAGCTATCTCCACGAAAGACTGGCAAGTTGGTAACAAATAGCGCGCCGGTAGGTAACCAGTCGGCGACATCAAAGAGTCGGCGACTAGTTTAAATAGTGCCTACAACGCGGTAGTGTATGGCGGTGTTCTTTGAAATAAAAATAGGTAAAAATAAAAAGATTTTGCCGACGGGTGGAGTGTTGTAAACTTATGAAAATTTGCCATATTCAGTGTTAAATTTCGCATGGATTATAAAAATAAAAAATCAATAACTTTTGGTTTTTATGAGTTACATTTTTATAACAATTTTTTATAGTACCTAGTATTTTATAGTATATAGTAGTAGTAGTTTTTTGTAGTAGTAGTTTTGTATAGTTTTTTTACCTATGTTGAATCAGGAATACGCCTTTATTGGATCGGACAGGGTTTTTGTTACATATTGTATACAGTTTGCTGAAGTATAAAACCCATTGTGCCTCGCGTGGATCCACGTTCGGCATACGAAGGATTAAGCAACAACACAGCTACAATAGACTTTGACAGCTTACCCGCGACTTACGAGTTGTAAGTCGTAGGTTCGAACCAAGTCAGGCGCGCCTTAATTTGTGTAAATTATTTTCATCTCCACTGCTTTCAAAACGGTGAAGGAAAATATCATGAGGAAACCGCCATGTCCTAGAAGCCAAAATTCGAAGACATGTGACATCTACCAACCCGCACTGGGCCCGCGTGGTGGATTACAGCCCACTCACTCTCGTACAGAGGAGGCCTGTGTCTCAGCAGTGGAAACATGATATGCTGATTATGCTATCTATCAAATAATGTAGGTATATTTACTTCCAAAACAATCATTTGTATCCTGAAATTCTAGCTTTCATTTTAAACAATCGACAGAATGATGACACAACCAAAAAGTCCGGAACAACGCGACGTTTGACATCAAAAACAAATGAAAAGCATTCCTTAAATTCCGAACGTAAATGAATTCTTTTTAAATTCACACTATTTGGAACGCCGCGCGCCGGCGGCGACGCGGTCAAATGTAAAGTTAGTGCTCACGGTAAACTTTTGTTTATAAACACAGCTGCATCAACATGTTGGTCTGAGAGTGTAAACATCGCTTTAGCAAAAACTGATTATGAGTATGTACGTGTTTTTGAACTAGGAGGAAGTTCTGCAGCTGTCTGTATATTTTTCTTAGCACTGCATTTTTCCATCATTTCTAAACCGATTTGTTTGCCGCTTACTTGATTAATTGATCAAAATATTGTCGTTTACGTTCACTTCGGAAAAAATAGAAACTTTTGAATGTTTTACAGCGTACCACTCGCGATTTCCACTCAAAATTGAGATACCATAATTAATAGATATCAATTTCAGCGTCTGTTTTTTGTTTTTTTTTTACCTTGTCTATAACTTACTGTACCTAGATTCTCCTATAATTGAAAGTGCACACTTGTATTTGGCCCTGTTCTTGCATGTAATTATGTAGCTTCTGCAGAGCTATTCTGTAAAAATCTCACCGTGAAAACTTGGGTGAAGTGAGCTTAAAGCGAGCTGTCAATAGTGTCAATCCGTAGCATCAAGTGGAATGACAGCTCACTTTATGCTCACTTCACCTAAGTTATCACGGTGATCTTTTTACAGAATAGCACCGCAGTTGGAGATCCAATAATGAAATAAATCTAAAGAATGTTGAACAAAACTTTAACATGTAACTTCTCCACAAAGGTATCCCATAAGAAACAACACTGGCATTGTCAATTATGAGATACTTTTGAGGAGAAGGAACGTTTTTGAAGCAGTGTTTCTGTTAACAACCGTGAAAATATAAAAAAAAAGCCGTTTCTACATTATTTCATAGCTCGCTGTCGCCACCGGTATTACCATACGCTTGCATATGCATACGAGTCGCGTTTGGCTAGCTCACACCTCGTGAAATAGGGAGATAATTGTTCATGTATTGTGAAATAGGGACACTAGGTTTATGTTTAATTTTTATGGTTCGTTGGGCTTTGCATAATATCGTGGGTAGATCGCTTTTGATGGTTAATTGGTGTTGAAATGAAACTTGCTGTTATGTTTAGCGTGTGTCATTTTGACCTTTACCTAGGTCAAAATGAGTGAGTTAATACAAGGTGTAACAATAAACGCAGGTTCTGGAAGTAGTTTGTTCAAAATTGACTACTGAATTGATTTCAGTAACTTATATAGGTTTTTTAAGCTATTGCATAGCTTTTATCTTGGGCTTTGAGCGCGGCGACCGAATGAAGAAATTCCGTAACGAAAATAAACCTAACACCCCCCACTCCGACCGGCACAGCGGTGCAGCGTTGAAAGCCGTGCATCGTCTAACGTCGTATCAGTTCGGCAGACTTCGGCACGGTGTTTGTGTGCGTGCGACTAGACGTATGCTATGCAATAGCTTTACCGCGGCAGTCCCCAAGTGCCACACGTATTTTTTTTTTCATTAAATAGATCCTGGCTGTCAATCATAAGACGTGTGAAAGAAAACGCCTTCATTTCTTTTCCCGACAGCACTAAATCGTTGCCTTCGAAAAGTTAGAGATCGAGATAGAATAGTTTTACCGAGTGCAACAATAACTACTTTGTATAAAAACAATTGTTATCATATGGATAGACTTATCGATAACAAAATACTAAAGAGCTTTAAGAATAATAAGGATTAGGTACCTAATAATTTATTTTTTGTAATGTTGAAATTATGGTTGCTGGAAAAACGATTTTATTCTATAAATGAATATAGAAATAATGTTTTAAATTATTGTGACGATAACTAATATTGAATGTATTGTAATATTAATGAATAATAGAAACTGGAATTTAAAGCATGTCATTGGACATTATTATTCGTACTCTTATTATTTCTCATCATCAACCTAGCCTTTTCCCAATTATGTTGAGGTCGGCTTCCAGTCTAACCGGATGCAGCTGAATACCAGTATTTTACAAGGAGCGACTGCCTATCTGACCTACTCTAATTATTTATTTATATTAAATATATTGTAATGTTTTGCATGTCAAATGGCTGACTATAATATGTATTGGGAAATTTAATTAAGGCCAATTTATACTTTAACACCAACACTGTATCAATACCTATAGCAAATAAATAATTATGAATAAAATAAAGTATTTTCTCGTATTGCTCATTTTTTTCACTGAAAAAAACAAAGTTAATCCAGCTATCGATATTCTGTAAACCTCAAGCCAATCTGGCCTTAATAGTAAAAGAAATAAAACAGCTATTAAAACTACATTAGAACAGAGAGTAATTTTATTCAAGGCAGAGATTAACATAGATTCGAGAAGTCCGGGCTGGACTGGCCAACAGACACTGTGCTTGCATTAGCATGCAATTTAGATCAGCATTCATTAGGAACCGGTTATCACACTGCTGTATGGATGTAGTACCCATGTGCCAGTATTAAAAAAGGCTACTTCATCTGTTTTGGGTGAAGATTTTTTGCTGAAATTGGATGAGTCTGCGTCTCCATCATCTGCCTAGCCTTTTCCCATCTATGTTGGGGTCGGCTTCCAGTATAACCGGATATAGCTGAATACCAGTATTTTACATGGAGCGATTGCCTATCTGACCTCCATAACCCAGTTACTGGGTAATAAGATACCCCTTGGTAAGACTGGTTGTCAGACTTTCGGGCTTCTGACTACCCGTAACGACTGTCAAAGAAAAACGAATGACAGCCAGGACCAACGGCTTAACGTGCTATCCGAGACAAGGAGGGCCTCGGTATGTAAAGATGATCACCCATCCACAGACCAACCGCAGCAAGCGTAGCTTAACCAGATCGATATACCTGTGCGGCTGTTATTATTTAGCCACGGGCGTCTAGCCGGACGTATTGAATGGTGACTAGGGAGTTAGAAATTAGTCTGGGGCTACTGGACTTCAAATCATTCTGTTCGGTAATTTCGAGTAAATATCTACTAAAGGAGGCTGTTCAAAATATGTAGCTTGTTTCGAATCTATCTTCCTTCGTAAAAGCTTGGGTCTTTATGCCTGACCATGAAACAGATTTTTATTAACCTAGGACTCCTCTTACTTAACGTAATAGACCTTAAGAGAGGGCTGTGATGACATTCTAAAATAATAAAAAAACAAAACGCCAAATACGAATAATAAATTATTTCACATAAAAAAGTTCACAGAAGGATAAACTGCACAACTGTCTCATCAACATCACAAACATTCCACAAACGCACGCCAACTTTCGACCAACAATCTATTCCAACATTAAATATTAAACGCTAAATAAATTTCAAAGCACTCTAGCTTGTTTGCCTAGTCCAATATTTGGCATTTGCCATAAATGTTGCCATGTAAGGCCGCAAATCGCTAGCGGTTTTGGCATCGGCTACCAACTCATAATAGGGTACTTACAAAATTGATGCTCAGCATTAAACACTTTATTGGCACTTGGTTTGCAGTATAGCTGGATTTTCTAGGCGTTTTGGCTAGTTTCATGGCATTGTGAATTCAAGGCCAATAAAAGTCAGTCTACTAAACGTTTGCTACTACAGTGCGATCGACGAGAGAATGCGTTCTTGACAAAATATGTCAGTTTCATACAAAGGAATACGTGTTTTGCGAATTTGATCTTTATTATAGCTACTACTACTACTACTACTACCACGTACTAGAATCAAATTGTCGCACTGACAGGTATCAGGAACGCATTCTCCCGATGACCGGACTGTAGCATGCTTTACATGTTGGTCATTTCAGAACTAACTTACATACTTTTTTTTTTATTATCTATTATAAATTTAGGGGCTTTTGGTCACAACATGGCCATGCCAGCCCCATTATAAGCTAATTCAATAAAAGCTTTACACTATTCACATTTCAAAACCTTATATACTATTTTATAAAGTAAGATAGCTGCATTCGAGACTGGCTCTGATAATATGCTTTGAACGAAACCAACATCTATCAAATTAATTTTGAAGGTATTCATCAGCGCCTCTCTAGCAGCTCGGGTCCTAACACACTCCACCAACAAGTGAACTTACATACTTCAATGAGAGTGAACAGAAATTATAAAACTCTATGAGCTTTGATCGTGACTCCAATATTATTGATTACAAAACGCTCAGGATTTGATTGCTTGCCTAAAAGCTTTTAAAAGGTGAACATTTTTGGCTTCTTATACAATAATAGATGGACCCAGGACAGACTGGATGCGGAAGGCGGAGGACAGGGTGTCGTGGCGCAGTATGGAAGAGGCCGATGTCCAGCAGTAGAATGTAATAGGGTGAGTTGATTGATACAATAATAATAATAAGTTTCCGGGGCCCATTATTGAGTGTGCAAGTCACCCCCTGCCATTTTATCCGTGAATATTGTATTATCATTGGTCAGACAGGGGACATAGTCCTTCCATAGTTCAAGGTAACCAGTTACCAGTTAGTAAGGTAACCCAAACGCATTGCCCAATATATTTTGTTTCCATGTTCTGCAATAGTCCTGCACTAACCGGAGGTTGTCCTTGGGAGCACTTGCATAGTGCATACAGGGATAATCTTCGTTGGTGCCTCCTCAACGTTTAAAATTGTCTAAAGGGCCTCTGCGAGTGGGCTTCCTGGTACGCTTTCCAAAGGTCCGGGACCCAGGGTCTCGAGATATGTCTAAGACAAATAAACAATAATAAAGGTAAGTTTATTTCGGATTTTCAAATACATCCCACTAAACAAAAAATATATAAGTATCCAAAAAAATAAACAATGAAACAACAATAATTAAATATATTGTTACAAAATCTAATTCACTATGTTTTTTCTTTATTTGCTAACCATATTTAATCACGAGCAATGTTGATTTTCTCATTCTCGCAGATATCGTGTAACCTCCCTGCAAAGGCTTTGACTTTGAGCTTCGTGTACCTTCCTAGTCATAGACAAACGAACCAACACTTCGCCCTAGGCTAGATTGTAAGCCTAACTACTGCCTCACCTTTTGACTACCCATCCAATCGGCAAAATATCAAGAGCACACTAGTGGCTGTTACATTCGCTTTTTAGGTACGAAATATTTTGGTTAGTTTTTCTTTGAATCTACAATGAAAATTATTTATTTAATTAGTAGTTTAAATCAAATCAAAAGTCATTTATTCAAATTAGGCTGAGAATCAGCACTTTTCGAACGTCAAAAGTACATATGACAGTCCCCCAAAACGACCGCCCTTTACTTACCACTTCCTAGTGCTTTCGCTGGAAAGAAGAAGTGGCGCAACAAAGTCCCCAGCAGCACAGCTGTCTGTTCAGTTAAATACAATGAAAATTGTACTCAAGCAAAAAAAAAAATAATAATGTGTGTGTAAATAAAAGCCTCCAGGCATATAGGGCGTGACAGCTTACTTATTTATGCAATGCGGGTTATGTTCACATAGCTGTCACTCGAAGTCACAAATGATAAACTAGGACCACTGAAGTAAAATAAAAATCAGTTAATTTAAATAAATAAAACAAAGTCGGGTTAGTTAGGTACATCATTTATAACTCAAGAACGGCTGGACCGATTTTTATGATCTTTGATTTTTTGAATTTGTCTCCGCCCCGAATAGCAGAAAAACTGAAATAATGGGTAAAATTTTTAATGAAAAAAAAAAACTAAGATAATTCATTTTTTCATACATCATTTTGTATTTAGGTATTGATTCTGAGGCAGTACGAAGTTCGCCGGGTCAGCTAGTTATAGATAGTGCAATCCACAAAGACGCGTCCCACTCTTTTTCTTATCGCTAGTGGTTATCGCTAATTAATTCCGCTAGTGTTTTAGTTTTTTGATACACATTAATTACCCACTAATAAGTAATAATTACTGTGTATCGACAAAACTGAAACTGTTGCACACTTGTACTGTAAGCGATTAGGAAGAAGAGTGGGGCGCGTCTTCGTGGATTGCGCTATCTGTACTAATAAACATAACAAAACCATGTTCAGTAAGACGACTAGTCACCACAAGCAGCACCCGTTCACGAGCATAACGCAAAGATCAGCCATTACCCCCCTCACATTTGATGGAAGGAGGCAACCCGACCTCCACGCTACCGCTACCGCACGCAGTGACATCTAAGGGAGTATAACAAACTTACTGCCGGTTGCTCAGGCAAGAATAATATGATCAATAGTCGAGGTCACTAGGTGGTGTATTTCTGATCATACGAGTAGTACCTATATTTTAATAATAATTTATTTATTTACGTTCTTATTTTACAAGCATCGTAAAGTTTTTTAACATCCTACCCACATTAGGTCCAGAGGGGTAACTACGTAACACACTAACAGTGGTAATGGCTGTCATTTTGACACTTCAACAACATCCATTGCATTATTCACGTTGTTGTGCAGACAAATTTTTCGAACATATGAAGCAATGGATTAGCAATATCCTTCAAAATAATTCAGATTGTGATTGATTGTGTGTTATGGAATTACCCCGCAGGACACAAAAGAAAAAATGGGCTTTGGTAGTTTCCAAGTAGCTAATTCGAAAACCTGAATTAATTTAGCCACTGGAGCTCTATTCCTAACAAGGCGACTAAGTACCCACATATTAGTTTAACGCCAAAACTTTGGGGTGTCCGAGTTCCAACTAGTCTCTCGACCTACACTGCTTTCTAATAGTCATAAGCACCGTGATTAGTTGTACACGAAAATCAGCTGGATAGATGTGTTGCAGCGAGGTACGGTCACCAAAGAAGGTACCTATGTATCCAGGGTCGTCGGATATAGTTGAAGTTTGGTAAGAAACCGATGACTGTTTTCGAATAAAATTCAATTTAGTTAATAGAAAACAAACAGTTCATTTATCAAATTAAATTTCATTCGAAAACATCCATCAGTTTCTTACTAAACTTCAACTATATTCAACGACCCTGGTTACTTATCTTTTTTGGTGACTGTATACGAAGAGCTCAGAACGGTAATCTAGAGCACCTGAAAGACTGCCGACGACGCGAGTCGACGGCTGCAGTTGACTCTGCCGTTAACCGATAGTCCGTGTGCCGCTCGTGTCTATAAACACTAAGGAGCATTAAAGAATTCGACGGAGCCACGATACGTCCGTTACGCGTAACGTCCGTTTATGGCCCTATTGTATTCTTGAAGGTGATTTTTTCTCGGATTAGTCGCGTTACAGCCGTTCCTAAAATTACACTCAACGCTAGAAGAGCTTGTTATTAGAAAAAAATCACACAGATCAAATTAAATTTCGTGAAGCATGGTACTATAGGCGAGCAGACTTATCAGGAGACTTTTTGTCACCCTACAAAACATGACATTTTCTTTGCTGTCGCCCTGTCAGGTAAAAATAGATTAAAATTCTGTATCTCTCAGACTACCAACAGTGTGTTTCATCCGTATACGCTTTTCCACAGCAGCTGAGCGTGTTGTTACTACGGCGTGTTCCATTACCTCGCACCAAGCGCTGCTCTAAGGCGCCTGAGACGCAATCATGAACGTGATGCATAGCAATGTGAACAACGAATTGAGAACAGAACTTGCGAATGAGACAGAGGAGACAAATAAAAGCTTATATCTGGTTTCGTTTGTTGAAAACCTACTGAGTAAAGTGGATCTGAAAATCTTTAAGGTCCAATTGCACCACATATTACTAAATGCATTCAATACTAAACTTTTTTAGGTATTAGTATAGATAACGTGTCAACTAATTTTATTGTGGTGGTTACCAACAGTAAATACTTTTTATACCGGTCAGAAGACTGCTCAAATTCAATACTGAAAGTTTAACACAACATCCTGTTACCGTACGCTCGTTTCAAGTTTTTGCCTCGACGCTACCCAAATCTTTACAAAAAATAAACCTTAATTAAAGAAGATTAATAAAGAAAGTCACGCTCCCAAATCCCTCGCCATCACATTCCAATGAATAATGACTCCCGACATAATATGCATAATGATGTAAAAACGACGATTTTTCCTCAAAGGTTCCCACAGACAGGCGCAACGATAACAGTTTCTTTATGGAAATTGTTCTACCAGAATCGCATCGTATCGTCGCGATACGCCTGTCTGCTGGAGCCTTAAAACATAATTAATAATGCCGACTAACAAGTATCTCTGGTCAAAATGTTCGTGGCTGTGAGCGATTCATCTTGGACTGGGATCTTAGAAATAAAAGAGATAAGTCATCAACTGCCTAGCCTTTTTCCGACTATGTTGGGGTCGGCTTCCAGTCTAACCGGATGTAGCTGAATATAAAATCCTAATATCCTACTTGGAGTGACTGCCCACCTGACCTCCTCAACTATGGTACTGGGTAACATGATACAAATAAAATAGCTTGGAAATTCTCATCAGCAAGCCTTAGCAGGCCGTTGATTTATACCTGGTATAATATACAGGTTGTGGCATAAATAGTGGTCTACCATTATGGATTCGATAAACCAGATAATTTACAATAACATATTACAATTATAACCATTTTAGTAGTACATTTTTTTTTACAAAAATTGCTCTTGAATTTGCATGATTATGTTAAAAATTAGGGTAAAATAAAAAAAAAACTAACTTTTTCTTCAAAAGCTCTATTTTCACATAAAAATCTATAACTTTACACGATAGCTCTAGTATTCAGCAGTAATTAACAGAAATCAAAATGAAAAAATAATGGTTTTTCATGAAACTACAACAAAATTAGTAACAAAAGGTAGACATTTTGTAAATAAAAATGGCTAAAATTGTAATAATTATGTTTATAATGAATTATCTGGAATATCGAATCCTTAACGGTGGACTACTATTTACGTCACACCCTGTATAATAATTAAAGGGAAACCCAAGTTACAGATGTATTTTACAATCTAAAATATATATATATATTATATACAAGTGTATAATAAAAAAAGAAAAGGGAAGGCCTATATACCTAGCAATGGGTGGTTCTTTAACATTATCAAAATCAAAAGTCATTTTATTCAAACTATAGGCTGAGAATCATCAATTTTCGAACGTCAAAATTACATAAGACAGTCCCCCAAAAACGCCCACCCTTCACCACTTCCTAGTGCTTTCGCTGGGAAGAAGTAGTGGCGCAGCAAACTCCCTAGAGTACCCTTGAGAGCTTCGTTTTGGATATCGTAATAACTTAGTTTACGCAAAAGCGTGTCAGGATGCACGCAATCAAAGGCTTTGGAGAGATCAAAGAAAAAATCCAATAGCATTTTGCGAGTTCTCCCATGCGTTAAATATGTGTTTCGGCAGAGCAACTCCCGCTTCTGTAGTCGAACGACCTTTTGTAAAACCGTATTGTTCACTAGGTTCTGCCCGCAACTTCGTCTGCGTGAAATTTATTATTCCCCGACCCTACCCATAGATCGCGTCACCTGCCCGAGCTAGTAATTCGTTTTCGCTTGGCGTTCTTTCTGACTTTTTTCTTTTTACTTGGCTCCTTAGGGACCTAACGTGATATTATTAACCTTTCTTAAGAGGAAATGAGGTCGGAGACTTTTGAAAAATCCTAAGCAAAAAGTCATAATTCGAGGTTTGGCCTTCGCCTATTTCCTCCTCCAATATTGGACCAATCTATAAAATATTTAATAAAAATGAATAAGAAGGATATATACTGTGTCCCTATGTTATTCTTTTTTCATTAATAATTGTCAAATTTGTACACTAGGCCTCTGTTGACAGCGGTTTAAATCGGCATTTTTGGGTTCTAGTACTTATAAAAATAATGTATCATCAAAAAGGACAACATAGGGACATACAAGTAGTTAATATTTATTATTCTTTTAAAAGTCATTGTTTTATGGTCATTAACCAGAAAACAGGCGAGAGCGTTTCTATGGAGAAACGACCATCCCGCATGTCCTCTTAAGAATTGGGTTATCGAATGCAAAAATAACTAAGTATCCAAATTCGACTGGTAGTTCCGGAGATTACCCCCCTAGGTACATACAAACAAATAACTTTTACTTTTCATAATATTAGTAAGTATAGATTATGAAGGAGGCACAGTCAGTTATATCACACCATGTATATCAGGCTTTATTATTTACCAATACAACTTTAGGTATGCTGGATGTGAGAAGCACAGAACCGGTCGAAGTGGCGAAGCTTGAGGGAGACTATGTCCAGCAGTGGACATCTTTCGGCTGAAATGATAATGATGAACTTTGCGTATCGCCCAAAAAGTATTTACTCTCTCGGCGTATCCTTACTTCTGCACTCCATGGTCGTCGTAATATGATTGATTATGTTACAGATAATTCTCTTTAAGATATCCCAGTTTCCCTTGTGGAGGCAAATTATTTTCCTGATGGTACTTAGTATGCTCTATTTACATTAAGTACGGTATTTACAAGGATTTCCTTATTGCATTCTCGTGAACTCTTGGGGCCCGTGGCCAAATAATAACAGCCGCTTGCACGTTTGCCGCGGATGGTTTGTATAGCAGTGTTCATAATCTCATATAATTTACATTCCATCGCCACTTAATCAGTTATCAACTTTATTGAAACGTATTCTAAGTTGATTTTTGAGTGACCATTTGTAACAAAAAGGCCCTAATAAGTTTTTGTTGCAAAGGAATTTGAACTTTTTTAAGTATTACATTCAGTTTGTTGTTCCATAACTAGAAAATTATCTCAAATTCTTAATTCAAATATAAATGAGTAACTTTCCATTATATAGAGACCCCTTCGTGCCTCGGAATGAACGCGCCGTTGGTCCCGGCTCTCATTCGTAGATCTTTGTGGTTACGGGTAGTCAGAAGCCCAAAAGCTCAGGCTTTTGAAAGAAAGAAAGAAAGAAAAAAAGTTTATTTGGTCACAGTTCGTGAAACACAAAATAAAAAAAAGGTTTAACCAAAGGTTTAAAAGGTGCAACCAGTCTTACCAAGGGGTATCGTTTTACCCAGTAACTGGGTTGCAGACGACAGATCAGATAGACAGCCGCTTCATGTAAGATACTGGTATTCAGCTGCATCCGGTTAGACTGGAAGCCGACCCTAATATAGTTGGGAAGAAGTCTAGCCAGATTGATTGTTTTTCCTTGCTAGGGTACTCTTATAATTCTAGGGTAAATATAATCAATGTTTGTATTGTAGAAACTCGTAGATAAATCACTTTGTCTGTATGTTGATGGATGGGTTAAATGATGCTACTAGTATGTTTTTTGTGTTTGCCTTATTTCTATAACAATTCATCAATCAACTTAGCCTTTAGAAATCTAGCCTCTTTTACTCAGCAAGTTTATGTTACTAAAACGACAAACAGATTCATTTCTTTGTGGATAGTTCCTCATATACACATCTTTAATGACTGATAGAAAATATTTTTCGTAGATTGAGGATGATCTCGAGTCCTGGAGTGGAGACCGCGTCTGGGATGCCCCCCAGCTAGATGGACAGACGACCTCAAAAAGGTGGCTGGGACAGACTGGATGTAAAAGGCGAAGGACAGGGTGCTGTGACGCAGCGTGGGAGTGGCCTATGTCCCACAGTGGACTGCGATAGGCTGAGATGAGTGAGGATAATCTCTATTTTATTATTCTTCACGAAAACTTGCTATAGTTTGGCCACATTATGACGTACTCGTATTCAATTAATTCTAAAGTTTAAGACCTTAAAACTTTAATTTAATTAAGGACTTAATGTTGTTTTCTTAACTTATAATAAAATTTGAAATTAATAATCAGAAACCATAAGAACCAAAATATATTTTACGCTACTTGCAAACGGAAATTCGATAGAGTTTCGTTGGAAAACAACGTCGGTTAATATTTACTTGGCCTTGTTTGTTCCTTGTGATTGGTTAGAGAATGGAAAAGAATCGCTTCATTAAGGTCGTGTTATATTTTTTCTTAATATTTTTGAAATATTTTACAAACTGAAAGCTCCGTTGTGTTCTTAAGTGACTACCTTGAGTGGGCTGCAGGATGTGTGTGTGTATTTTATATGGGCCTTGATGCCTGAAATAAATGTATAAATAAATAAATATGCAGTAATTCTTGCAAAACACACCTATTATTATAAACGATATAAATAACTATTGAATACTTTTTTCGCGCTGTTGCACGACAGATCGAAATGACGACTGGGGGACGAGCTTGGTTCCTACCAAAAGGACAGGCCTGCATTAGTAGAGAACTGAAATGTATGGAAAAAAGATAGGGACCGTATCCCTTTCCTACACAACAGTATACTACTAGTAGAACTGTTACACACAACAGTACAACAACAACAGTAGTACTATAGAGGTATGAGGAATAGGGTGTAAAGTTCACCCATCCTCCATAGAAAAGGGAGGATCCTCCGACCAGACGGGTGTCATTTCTAGTGGGCAGATGCCCGACCAATGATGTCGGGACGTTGTATATATAATATGCTAGTTGCGCGGTAAACTCTGCTTGCGAGATGCAGGATTTTGCGTGACGTCAGTATGATGCGTAGTTTGCATGTGGTGGTATAGATGCCGCTAACAGTACTATTGTGTACTCATAATAACAATTGGAATTACAACATTATGTGGGACTTACAACCGATATAGTCTATTGATAACGATCATTCAACAACTTTGATGCAGATTAAAGATACCTGCTCAAAAACAAAGTCGACAAACTATCGCACAAGAATTCTGCGAATCATTACTTCCCCCGCTTAAAAGAATAGTTTCAAGTATAAATAAATCTTGTGTAAAATATAAGTCTTTATGCAGTCCCCCAAGGTGCTTTCTACTAGAGCATGAACCGCGACGTCCACCTGGAGTTTAAACTCCATTAATAAGAACTTGGAATACCAGAGCACTACCACAGAATAGATAAAATACAACAGAAGGCCGGCTCCATGTAAACAGCGACAACAGGTGAACGCACACATAAACGTGTGCTGTTAGGATGGTGGTCTGTGTGTTCTTTGAAATAACAACACATTAGCTGTTACTACACCAACTTATACATGCTCTTCAGAAAGGCCAGTTGTGTAGTACTTGCAACCAGAGCGCGTGTATGACCAGATATAAACGAAGCAAAAGGAAAAGTATAGTAGCAGGTGGCGTTCTATAGTTTCTGCCTACCCCATGGGCAGATGACGTGAGTTTATGTATATATACAAAAACATTTAATTTATAAAGACTGCACATGAAATATTACAAAAAAAAAAAATGTATCGGACAAAATTTGTGGGTTGACTGCACAGCTATGCATAATAATATCAGCAAATAATCCTTGTTCAGTGAAATTATGTATAACAGAACGTTCAGAGATCTCAAACTGTCTCAAGGTGAGTTTAGTAGAGTTAGATCAAACGAACATAAAACCATTTGGGGGATAGAATGTCCATTGTTCGTTTGGTCGTTCACACAAATTCCAGCCACGAGTACACTCGCTGTACGTGTGCCGTGTCATACAGGGTGAAATTGAAAACATGCGACAAATCGAAATAAAAGATTGTACTCATCAGTATGAACAACTTTTACTATAGGACCAAACCTGAAATCGCAATCGCGAAAAATACAGCTGTTCTTTACATTTATGTTCGCATCACTCGTCAAAATGTAAGAAACAGCAGATTTTTTTTGCTATAGCAGCATTGGTACCCTGGTAAAAGTTGTTCATAATGGTGAAAACTATCTCCAATTTCGGTTTGTCGCATGTTTTCAATTTCAACCTGTATGTGCGTACGTTTTCGCTCTTTGTTAGTTGACCTTCTGATCCACGTCTACTCTGTGTCCGTAGTTTGTAAACTGTAACAAAGCCATCATTAATCGGACCAGTGTTCTCCCGCCATTCCTATTTCCGACAACAGAAATTGTTTTTGAAATATTGTTCGACGGACCGACGGGATAGGATAGGTAATTTTGTTTTTACTAATTGCGATTTATCAAATGTCTGATACGGCGTGGGTTCTTCTTAATTAACTTATTAAAATTAGGAATCTGATTTAAGAGCCCTTGGGGTCTTTGTTTAAATTGGATGGACCTGTATCGCGCCTGATTAGAATACTTTGTATTTGTAAGGCGGAAAAAATCATCAAAATCTTTTGAAATTTGTAATTTTAACAGAAGTTTGATTAATAGTTGGAAAGGCAACTTTTTTATGTACGAATGCAGACTGAAATTGAATTCTGATTGACTTCAAGATACCCGACAACAAGTAGTTATATGAGCCAAGAGACTAAAGCTCCTTCCTAAAAGAACGTTTCCGTCATGTTTATAAATCTGGAATTTTCACCAGTATATGATATCATCATCATCATTTCAGCCGAAAGACGTCCACTGCTGGACATAGGCCTCCCCCAAGCACCTACACTTCGACCGGTTCTGTGCTTCTCGCATCCAACGGGTTCCTGCGGCCTTCACAAGGTCGTCGGTTCACCTTGTGGGAGGTCTTCCAAAGCTACGCGTTCCGGTACGCGGTCGCCACTCCAGAACCTTTCGGCCCCATCGGCCATCTGTTCTGCGAGCAATGTGCACTTAAGTTTGGCAATTTTTCGGCTATGTCTTATTTGACATAAAGGTGTCAAAAATACTTTGTATTGGGCATGGCGGCCATCGCTCTTCTGTGACACCGTAGCTCTATTCCTATATCTTTAAATGTTACTAAGCACGTACTTTGACTAAGACACTATTCATTTCCCCTCCCTTTTAACATATCCCTCTCCAGAATTGCTTGTGGCGCTGATGATATTCATCCGCCACAATGATATAAAATTATAATTTGTTTCTTCAAATATTCTATGTTTGGATGTGGTATATGTATATTATAATGTTCTAAAAATTATAATATGACATGTAATTTTATCTTTTTGTTCGTTTCAGTCCAGTTTAACCCCACAAGATCTACATTAAGTTCAACTGTAGCTACAAACTTTTTTTTTAAATAATGAACACTTGCCTTTCCAATTCACTTTTAACATTGGCAGAATAGTCGACATCGACTTTACTTGCCATAATTAAAAGTAGAATAGAATAGACACTATCAGACGACTGTCAAACTACAATTGCAAGTAGTCTAAGCTTTTATTTGAATGGATCTAAGCCAAAACACCTGCTAGGCGACGTTCATGCAGCGTGTAACTGAAATATAAACAACCTTCTCTATGGGACTTAAATCTTAATCGCGAAAAAATAATCTGCGGTCTCATACAAAACTTCAAGACTTACTCGACCCAAATGTGTGGAACAGCTGATTATGCTGATTATGTCCTTTTTGCACGACTCATAATGCGAAGCATTAGAGAGTGAGTGAGAACGATCGATTTTTTTTGCCTCCTCTCTGCAACTGTTTCTATTTTTATACTCCTGCTAGTACACAGAACCTACTTAATGTATATATACCATTGTATAAACCGTTCTATAGACAATTTAATGGAGATTAATTCTGTACTTTTTAAAAATTTATTTAATGCAATAGAAACGAAAAAAAACATCTAAATACATACTTCTAAAAATGTTCCCGTCAATCAAGTGTGAAACCTGAAAACATTGTAACTTTCGAAAAAATAAATTAATTGAGTATTTTTTTAAATTAATAGATTCGTTTCACCCACAGGAAGAACACTATTGAAAATGGCTCTTTTATTCAAAGTAGTTTAATTATAATTAATCCACACATTTCTGATACACGCTGTAGAGCTCGGCCAAAGAATGTTTGGCTTTTAACTTACCAAATCCCTTCCATTCTTTTCCTGTGAAAATAATTTTCCCTTTCCCAATCTCCTGAAACCTACCTCAACTTTCAGGAGACACATTGTCAACATTTCAAAAGTTGTGACGTCAAAACGATTACGAGACCCGTTCCGGACTTTTGGGCGGTAAACGAATAACAACGTTGACTGGATACGAAACCAACAGCCCTGCCTATCTCAACCAGATTAATTGTTACCTTCACCGCGCAGACAAATAGAATTTTCATGTTAAATGAATTGTCCACAGAACATTGTCATTGTGAACAGATTTTGTACCTGTGACAAATTAGGGATTACCTAGATATTTTCATATTATAATATATTTCTATTTATACTACAGTTGGCCCCAGAAATATGAGTACATGGATAAGGAACCATTTTATTGTCTACTATCATTGTTCCATAACATTGTATCCACCTTATAGGTACAAAACATAGGATAAATTTTACCAAAACAGACATTTCGTCGCAAAATTTTGGCTTACGATATTTTCCACTGAACAATATTTTACCTTTACAAAACACTATACCTTCACATAATATGAAACTATTAATATACCTATCAAAACAATCAAACTTCCGGTACGCAATCAAATAACAAATGTATCCGACATCCGACCTAATAGGTTTATCAGAAGCGAATTAATTGCCCGCTCTACCGACCAGCACGAATGTGACAGGTTCAACCAACCTTTATGATTTACGTCCTATATTATTTGTCCCGTTTATTAAGTTGAGCATTGTTCCTAATCCCGACCCCACCCCTATTTGCTCAGACTCAGTTGAGCCTTTTTCTTATTTGTGAAAACAAATGGGTTATGACTGTGATTGTGTCCGAGGAATGAGTTATTGGTTGAGATGAAGATTTAGGGTGAAGAATTTTCTGGATGTAGGAACGTAATGTCCTGTATTTTTACCTTGAAATATTTTATGACATCAGCTCGTAAACGTACAATGCTTCTTCCAGCCTCATATCGGCACGACGTGGGTATTGGAGGATAAATCAAATCTATAAAAATATGATCCTAATTTAGGAATTCGAGGTCGGCGCATTACGTCCTTTTTAGGGTTTCGTACCCAAAGGGTAAAAACGGAACCCTATTACTAAGACTTCGCTGTCTCTCCGTCCGTCTGTCTGTCACCAGGCTGTATCTCAAGAACCGCGATAGCTAGACAGTTGAAATTTACACAAATTATGTATTTCTGTTGCCGCTATAACAAAAAATACTATAAACAAGATAAAATAAATATTTAAGGGGGGCTCCCATACAACAAACGCGACTTTTTTGCCCTTTTTGCTCGATATCAATAATGGCAACATTTAGGCACTTGAAATATTCACAAATTAATTAAATTAAAATAAAATCAATATTTAAGGGGGGCTCCCATACAACAAACGTGATTTTTTTTATAATGTAGTGTTTTATTATATTGTACGGTGGTACGGAACCCTTCGTGTGCGAGTCCGACTCGCACTTGGCCGGTTTTATTCCATAGATGCTTCCATACATCTCTTTGGGAGTAGAAAACTGAAACTCAACTAAAAGTCAAAGCATTTATCTGAACTCTAATATTATAAAGCTGAACTAATATTAAAAAGATTTAATTTTTGTGTATGTTTGTTTGTAACGCTCTCACGCAAGCGTTACATTAAAATTGGCACATAGGTAGACCATGGCCTGAATTAGGACATAATTATGATACTTTTTAACCCGATATTCCCACGGGATCGAGACTTCGGCGGGCGAAACCGCGGGACACAGCTAGTTTCAAAATTACAGGCACTTTTGAATTGTCAAGGGGTCGGTCAGTCAGAATGATAAAGCTAGTTGCCTATTTCAAAGCGTAGTAAATTCCTATGGAGAAGAACAGGCAAGAATCTCCACGGACACACTTTTAAATCAAAATCATCATCATCTGCCTAGCTTTTTCCCAACTATGTTGGGGTCGGCTTCCAGACTAACCGGATGCAGCTAAATACCAGTATTTTACATGGAGCGACTGCCTATCTGACCTCCACAACCCAGTTACTGGGTACTGCGATACCCCTTGGTAAGACTGGTTGTCAGACTTTCGGGCTTCTGACTACCCGTAACGACTGTCAAAGATCCACGAATGACAGCCGGGACCAACGGCTTAACGTGCTTTCCGAGACACGGAGGGGTCTCGGTATGTAAAGATGGTCACCCATCCACAGACCAACCGCGGCAAGCGTAGCTTAACCTGATCGATCGACCTGTGCGGCTGTTATTATTTAGCCACGGGCCCCTGTTTTAAATCAAAACATTTTTACAAAAAAAAAAACAAAAGAAAAAAATCTACCGTCTAAGTTTATGGAGTCTACTACCCGTTGTAAAAAATTGGGAAAACTGTTTGTCTGTGTGTACTGTTACGGTATGGTGTGAGGACGTTGCAATAATACAACGTTATAATTATTACGTTTATTCCAAGCGAGCGTATTTACATCAACGCGCCTATTCTATCATCGTTTTTCGAAACAAAAAACCTACAGGAAATAATTTGAAAGCTCATTCTAAACTCGCCTGAATGTTCGAATGTAACCAGAGATTTTTTTTGCCAGCCTGCATAACATAAGGTCGTTTACAGACAACCTTCACAGTACTGCCTAAAGGCATCAATAGCACTAAATCTACATTCAAATATTTCCATTCTTATTAAAAAAAAAAACACATTCACACTCACTATCGGATTAAATATTGAATTTACATTACAATCGCCTAAATCAAGTGTGGTTTTAAAGCAGAAATTTCTCAGAACTTTAAATCAAGTCGTGTTTGATTTAAAGTTCAAACTTCAATGTCGCTGATGACAATGAGGAGAGAAAACAACTTTTTTTTTTAATCAGAGTCTGTAAAGTTTACTTACATTTTTTTCGAGATTCAAAATCAAAATGAGAAAAAGATCTTTTAGGCTGCGTACATTTAGATAAGTAGGTACGCACAATGAAATGTCAAACTATACATTTCCAGCGTAAGCTGACTTCTCATTGTACGTTAAGTCAACACAATGCGAGGTCAACTAAAACTGGAAATGTATAAGCTTGATATGTCGTCGTGTGAACAGGCTACCGCACGTCGATTTGAACACTGTCCTTGATGATCAATAGAGTACTGACTCTATTGATCACCAAGGACAGTGTTGGGTTCGAACCTACGACCTACAACTCGTAAGTCTTGGCCTTTACCACTGGGCCACCACTGCTCACGCCTATATCATCACTGTTTTTTTTTTTCAAACAAAAACCTAATACAAAATTTAAAAGGTTCTAAACAAAAGTGAAGATAAAGGTTTGCTAAATTCGCTTGACTGTTCAAACCAGAATTATTTTACTGCCAGCCTGCACTACATAAGGTCGACTTTTGCCAGACAACCTTCACAGTACCTACACTTACCTACCTTAGGCTTCTAGCACGATTTTTGGCAACCACGAATACGTAATCATTTTTCTTCATAAACTGCCGCGAATGATATGCCACCTGTCTGGCAAGGCACCTAATCCGCTTAACCGAAACAAAATTCGATAAGTTTGCCTAAACCGTCTCTAGTCAGAAAGGGCATAGCTAATAAACGCGGTCGGAGATTAAAGGCTAACTTAGGGCCGGTTTGATAATAAGCCTAAGTAACAAGTGGACTCGTGGCTTTATGACATTAACTACTGAAGGAACAAGGCCGCGCTCACTTTGAAAGAAAAAGTATTTATTATTACTCGTACAGGAAGATCACAAACTAAACGCGCAATATATAAAATGGGTCCTCGCGAGTCTCTTAGAAACAAATTTAAAGAAATTGATATACTAACTCTGCCTTCTCTTTACATTTTAGAAAGTATTTTGTATGTTCGCAAAAACTTAGGACTTTTCAAAATAAGAAGCGATTTCCATAACATAAATACACGCAGTAAAAATGAAATTGTGATACCTAAATTTAGACTAACTAAAACTAGCAAGTCATTTCTTGTAAACAGCATCCGTTTTTATAACAAGTTGCCAAAGTCGGTTACAGAACTTAGCGATGGAAAGTTCAAAACCCTCATCAAACGAGTCCTTATCAAAAAAGCATATTATAAGATTAAAGACTACGTTGAAGACAAGGTAGTTTGGCAATAATTCCTTCTGCACATGTGGCTTCCCTGGCACCTCTTTGACGGCATAAGTTCTACGTAAATGTCTATTAACTGCTCTCAAATTACGATGTTTATTTTTTATTTGTACATACTTCTATGACATAATCTTTTTATTATTTGACATTATATACAGACAATTTTAATTTTTCACCTCTTTCTTAGTTGAAATGGCAATCATATCTCTTGGTTTTAGTAGATTTTTATATTTTGTTTATCCTTTTGATACATCCTTATTTTGTAAATGTGAGGACTTTGTAAGCCTTGTAGACTAGATCTGTAGACCATTTTTTATTTTATCAAGTACCTGGTACTTGTTGACAGGCCTACGCTGTCCTCCCATACCTACTGTAACTCGAAAACATTGTAAAAGCCAATTATTTTTAAAAGAGTAACCATGGAGTTTCTTGCCGGTTCTTCTCCATAGGAAACGACCAATTGGAACCGTGCACCTAGCTTCTGACGTTTCATAAGTGCCCATGTTGGTTTATGTGAAATAAAAATATTTTGATTTTGATTTAAACTAAACACAACCATAAATATAAACAAAATTATATAAAAAGAAAAAAACAGAAAGTCCTGTAAGAGGCCAAGAGGCTCCCATCTCAGCATGATGCTTTGCATGCCTTTTCGTACGGTTCGTGCGAACGCTCACGGAAACATGCGAACAGTCCCGATCCCTCTATTACAGTCAGGAACATAAACATCTTTCACTCACGCAAATTTCAAAAGCAATTTTCTTGTAAAACTAGCTTTTGGCCGCGGAGGTCGGAAATGTATCCCACGGGAACATACTATCGGGATCAAAAGTACCCTATGTGTTAATCCAGGTTATAAACTATCTGTGTGCCAAATGAAAAATCCGTTCACCCGTTTTTGCGCCAATCCGGAACATACATCCAGACAAACGGATAACAATTCATCGTTACTATTTTTAACCGACTTCTAAAAAAGGAGGAGGTTCTCAATTCGAATGTTTGTATTTTTTTTTTTTTATTATACAGGGTGGAATTTTGAAATGCCACCTGAAGGGAAAGTACTCTTAATACTGTAGATAGAAAATTTTACTCAAAGAAAACATTCCTTTATTTTTGAATAGAAAGAAAACTGCATTCAAAGATTTTCGAAAATTCGGTTGCCACACCCGGGAATCGAACCGACTAAAATCTGTCAAAATTACACCCTGTACTTTTATTGAATCAACGAACCTGGCGAATTAAATAAACTGACGACTGAGAGAAACTGACCAGTGATACGCAGACTCGAAAAATCATCCTTTTCCAGTCTTAAAACGCAACTGACCCATATAGTTTTACTTAGTAAAACTACTGTAGTTCTTGGCCGTCCGCCCGCAAGCAAACAAGTAGGTATGGATACAGTTTCACAAAAGTTTTATCGAAAATGTTCATAGTCATACATACCTAATGCATTTTATTTGAATTTCCTTCAACTATATTGTACGTCATGTGCCGACATAAGTCTGTTCGTTTGTATACTTACTAGCTGCGCCGCGCGGTTTCACCCTCATACTTGAGCTTCGATCCCGTGGGAAGATCGCGATAAAAATTATCCTATGCGTTAATCCTGGTTATCTGTGTGCCAAATTTCATTCAAATCCGTTCTTTAGTTTTTGCGTGAAAGAGTAACAAACATCCATCAATCCTCACAAACTTTCGCGTTTCTAATAATTATATTATATAATAAGTAGTATGCAATCTCTCTGGGCTTAAAACGAACATTATCGGCTTAATCTCAAATGTGTTATAAATAAATAATTAATAAAAAAAATATTATTTATATAAATAAATAATTATTTATTTTAGTTTGTAAAACAGCACACTTGAATCACGCTAACGATGAGTATATAAACTATGATTATTATTTACTGTGAAATTTCAAAGCCGAAGAAAATAGCGGTTATTTTTGAAGCAGTTTTGTAAGCTCTTCACTCAAGTTTTGCCAAGTGACTAGGACTAGAGCTTGCTTCGCAAACGAAAGCTACAAGAATAACGACGACATTTCTACCTCACAGAAACTTCTTTAAACGTCTTGATAGGAAAGCAGATTTTTTAAAACGAGATATTTATGAGTCTCATTCTAAAGAGTGATAACTTCATAACTATCAGTTTCAGTTGGTAGTCTCTCCATAGCCTAACAAACACACGGTGAACAATTTCCACAATCATTAGTCAGACGCTCTTAACTCTCGTTAAAGTTATAGTGTAGCAGTCCCTTCTAATGGCATTATGTTGTTTGGGTCAACATCGCTAAGACCCGCGCTAAGTTGCTGTTTGGCACAATAGCCTCTCCTCTTTGATTGTGATAAATATTAGGTCGGGAAGAAAGTTTTTTCGTATTTTATAGATATAAAGTTGTAGTAAAATCTCTTTGGCTATACTGTTTGTATCTGGCTGATTTTGATACCATTAAATAGATGACATTTTAAGAAAGAAAAATAAAAAGTGAAAACTCCGCTTTTCAATTGTTTTTCTTTCCGTCAAAATTAGTGAATTTAACTAAGAAATTGGATACATTTTGAAGTTTTAATACGAAAATGGGAAAGATGCGACACAGGCCGCGAAAAATATATGTGGTGTTTATGGACTTAACGCAGTGTAAGTAAGAGTAGCACAAAGTTGGTTCAAGCGTTTTCATTCCGGGAATGTTGAGGACAAAGATGCAGCTCGCTCTGGTCGCCCTGTTACGGAAAAAGTCGATGCCATTTTTGAAAAAGTGGAACAATATCGACGTGTTAGTAGATACGATGTAGCTGAAGAGTTAGGGGTTATAACTTTGATAACGGAAAAACTTTACCCTAGTTGGGAATCGAACTGGGACCCTATGCTCGGCAGTAGTTTGCTACTACTAGACCAACGAGGCAGTTTTTGATGAATAAACGTTGTTTGCATAACCTCTCTCGGTGGGAGGGAGTGGGCCATAATCGACCTACGACACTTAAGTCAGAGTCTTTATCACTGAGCCACTACTGCTCATACATAACTAACGTTCACAAAATACTGTGGGTCACAAGTTTTTATTTATGAACCTCACACTACAGTAGGCCTGTGTGGAGCAAAAACGTTGCTCAGATCATAAAGGCGAAGATTTTTATAGCAGAATGTCGTTATTACCGACACACGATACAGTACGCTGATGTAAGTTAATACACCGACCATCTAGTAGGGTCATTAAAGCTGCGGATATTAACGATGGAGAAAAAATCTGTATTTTCTTTATCATATTTATATATATTTGTTTAAGGTGAATGTGCAGTGGTAGACCGCAAAATTCGCAAGGTCAGTGTCAGGTTGTATCTTGATCAAAATTTGATTCGCGACTATAACAGGTACGTATTTATAGAATTATAATCATTAGAATCATTAATACATCTTTCTTAGTTAGGTTTGTACCATAAGCACTTTTCCATAAGAGATTTGTTGTTATGGTACAAATCTAACATTCTTAAAATATTCATTACGTGCTGCAATCGACGATCTATTGCTCACACTACGCCAATCAAGCCTAAACTGACTCCTCCAGCTATAAATTCCGACCCAGCCCCAACTAATCTTTGATATACTCGACGAAATTGGAGGTAACTTCACTCCCGATTCAATTCCCAACCCGCTCATCTCACACCCACAACGCGGGGAAGCAATGCCACGCATGAGCGACGCGACTGGACGTCGAGATAAAGGGATTTGCGCTTAATGCCTTGTTGTCCCGAGTATACCTACGAGAGAATGGACCAGCCGACCGGTGACTGGCCAGTATCGCGCCCCCAGAGCATAATGCCTTTTAGTGTATTTTTTTTAAGGGGTATAACTAAGGTAGCCCAAAAATTCAATTTTTCTCAAGTTTTTGTGCAATTTGCAGCACCCTAATTGCGTAAACACACAATAAATCACAATCTAAATAATTTTGAAGGATATTGTTAATTTATTGCTTCATATGTGCGAATTTGTCTGCTCATCAACGTAAATATCGCAGTGAATGTTGTTGAACTGTCAGAATGAAAGCCATTGCTTCTTTTTGTGTGTTACGCAGTTACCCCGCACGTTAGTGTCAGATTGTAAGTAATTTGTACGTAGAGAGTTGTATTCATGATTCTAATTATTGTAATTCTACCTATTATTTTTCTGTATTTGTTCTGGTCGCTACAAATCGTGAAACACTTAAGATTTGAATTTTGCGGGCTACCTTATGCGCATCCCCCTTAATAAGCAGGTGCTACAACAATACGTCGAGTTAAGCATTTGTCTTTTGTTTTTTTTTTTTTTTTTTTTTAATAGGCCGAATTTGTGGAGGGCGATAAAAAATATAAGTATGAAAAATATTGTTCAGAATTTGAAATAGTTTATTTTTGGTGATGTCAGTAAGCTGTCATGTTTCTAACGTTCAAAATTGTTATGTGCCACTGTTTTAGCGAGGAATAAAGTGAGGATTAAAAGTTCGCACTGCGTAGTGCTCCATTCAACCATCAACGTCAATAGATTGAATTTCAAGTAATTGCCCAATGCGCCAGACATATATATTTTTTAAATACACACCTTTTTACATGAATCTATACATCTTCTAAAAAAATAAATAAAATGTAAGTGTTTGTAATATCAAAATAACAGTTTTTTGGTAAATTCAAATGAAAGCATACGGTACTTATAACAAAAAAAAAAATTTTTTTGTCTTTCTGTCTGTTTTTTCCGGCTAATCTCCGAAACAGCTGGACCGATTTTGACGGGACTTTCACTGAAAGATAGCTGATGTGATAAGATGTAACTTTAGACTAACATTGTTGTTGTCCTACATCCACGCGAACGAAGTCGCGTACTCAGCTAGTTATGAATAAAAAAATATTCACAAAGGAAAAATTCAAAGAAGGAAGTTCCCATAAAGTCAGTTGGAAATATACCACAATTAATATTATTGCACCTCTTCAAACTTTTGCCATTTCCGTTGAAATGAAGTTTCTTTTTCATCAGAGATAACCTCCGGTTGGCTAATTATTCTATCTGCAAGAATTCCTGACTACCCGCAATTGTTTCGAAGTTGCATTCTCTGGTGAAAAATGAACAACCACAGAGTGGGTGATGATGAAAGAAAAAGCTTAATTAGCCTTTTTCAAATTACGCTTCCGTTTTTTGCATTGTGCAGGATTTTTTGTTTAGTTGAGAACTTTTTTAGATTGTTACAGCAGCCTTTTCAGTAGCTGGAAAACCCTTCAAAGGTATTTTCTACTGTGAATTCCATTTCTACGAAACCTTTGAAAATTTATTTTTGTAACGACCTTTAAAAAATATTCCAGACATCAAGAATTTTAATATAAAACTGTTTTCTTTTAATAAATATCAAACTCAACAAACAACTTCACTCAACTTTTTCAGTGGCAGCCCGAAAGCTGGATTTGTGCCGGGTTGATGGCAATAGGCTTCACCCATTACATGGGACTTAAACATAACTGGCGAAACGTGGGTGTACGATAGGATACGCTTCTGCCTATCTCTTAGAGGATTATAGGCGTGATGTTATGTTTATGTGTTATGAAACCCTACAAAAACCCTTTTAAATATCGCAGCATTATGCTGAGATATGAGCCTTTTAAGATAAGCTAGATCACATGAGCACAAGATCAAAATCGCACAATTCTTTTTTTGTTTGTTTTTTTCTCGTTGTTTTTTGTGTAACTTTGCTAGTTTTAACTTTTTTACCTTTTGTATTTCCTATGTTCCAAATGAAAAAAAAAATCTTCTACTGCCACAAATAAAACACTTCGGTTGAAAAAAACAAAACTAAAAAGCGGATAACAGGCTTTCATTAAAGAATAACCGGTACTTATCGACTGACGTAAAACTTTGAAAGCTTTTTAAAACGAACTCGAACTTTGAAGTTAAACATTCAGTACTTCGGATTGAGGAATGGAGTATTGTTAATCGGGCTTTGAGATTCTGAGAACCTCCCGCTTGTGAAGTCGGAGTACCTTGGGTACCATGACGGTGAAAATGCGACTTATTATGGTATAGTAATTTATTTTTTATGTTTAACTTATAAAATACAAGGTTCTGCCCGCGACTACGTCCGAAGGTTTCTTGTTACCTACAACCTGTTACCATGGATTTAGGACATGATTCTGAAACCCCTGCGTTGAATTTTTTTTTTTGTTATTAATAAAAATGCCGTCCCATTCATTTTGACCGATTTGGTATTGCTCCTTTCTATGAAACAGCAGTTTTTTTTTTTTTTTAAACCGACCAGGAATTTTTACACTATGGTTTCTAGAATCATGTCCTAAATTCATGGTTTCAGTTTGTGCGTCAATGTCCCTACCACCCTGTATTCAATACAAGACTATAATTATAATAACACAGCCACCCAAATAAATTATCCGGTTGTATCATAGACCGGTTTTCCTGTCATATCCCCCAACACTATTTGGAGTGTAAACACTACATTAACTCAGACAATAGCCAGCCAGACCTATTTTATTCCACTACCCGCTTGTAGTTCATTTAAAACCGGATCAGGGTGACCATGATGTATGAAATGTGCAACTGTCCCGGTTATTAATGGGCGGGATTTAGAAGTGACGCGGTGTAACGGCTTAGTCCTTTTTGGGTAGGAAAAGAATAATGGTACGGTTTTACGTGTTTAGTTTGAACGTTATAAGGAAAAGGATACCTACCTATACAATTTAAAAATAAGGCGCCATTTTAAAAATGCGGTTTCAATTAATTTCAACCATCACATGCCATTTAAAAGAGACTGTGACCTCTGAGTTTGTTTCAGTCTTTCTTCTCAGAGTAGTCGGATAGGAAACGACCTCATCTAGTTTTTAAAATATGATTAACGTGTAAAAGTGTTTGTACAAACCTACTTACAGAAATAAAAACATTTATCATTTGCCTATCTTTTTCCCAATTATGTTGGGATCGGGTTCCAGATTAATCGAATGCAGCTGAATACCAATATTTTACATAAAGCGACTGTCTATCTAACACCCACAACCCAGTTACTGGGTTCGTACGATACCCCTTGGAAAGACTGGTAAATTCAATATAATTTTTTTTTAGCCCAAAAATATTATTTAGATTTGCGACTAAGATATATAGAGAATAGAGAAATATGGATGAAGAAGACATTGTTGCGGATGACCCCAAATAAATTTGGATAAGGGTAAGAGAATCATGAGGTCTAAGCATTATTTAATACGTTAATCCATACCTAGCACTTTCAAAATGTCACACGGGATCCTGAAATACAAAAAAAAAACAACTTTGTATCTGGCAAGTTACAAAGTCATCTAACAATTTTTGTTAAAAGGGTTTTTTTAGAATAATCTTCATAAAAACGTACCTAACAATAACCAACAAAGCTTTTAAGACTAGATGTGAAAATGCTAGCAATTTATTTTACATATAAAACGGTTAAATATTTTTACAATAAAAAATAATATTCATGGAACACCCACTCGCCTCGCAAGTACCTACAGTTAATTTCTCGTAACATTCTGAAATATTTTAAAATTAATTATGAACTTGCTCGAGGCGAAACAGATTGTTAACACTTTAGCACAATGTCCTTTGTACAGACGCCAGCACATCAAGCTACGCGAAACTGTCATATTTTCCCAATTAACTTTGAACCTTATACTTCAGCGATAAAGTTGAAAATCTATTAAAGAAATTTTACAGATTGTAGTAGCTTGATGTTCTGGCGTCTCTACTAACTTGCTTATGCACTTTAATACAGGGTGACTTTATAAAGGAAAATCAACTGTTCCCTACATTTTGACGAGTTATACGAACATAAATGTAGGGAACAGCTGATTTTTTTTCGCGATTTCAGGTTTGGCGCCATAGTAAAAGTTGTTCATAATGATGAGTACAATAACCTATTAAGAGGTTGTTAAAGTTTTTCCAATAACCCTGTATATGAGTCTGCGTCGCCTGAAATAACTACAAATATTTATAAAAATCAGAGATTTCTTTTCGATACTGTGATTTAGGTAGGGGAGGTAGGTATTATTAACTGTCTTAATGAAATAGGTAATGATGTTAATCAACTACTTAGTAGTAGTTATGAGAAATTTCCTTATCAACATTCTTCTCTAAGATAGTATTACTAGAGAAAAAGGGCATAAGTAAGTTAATTAACTTTTTAACTCGCCAGAGAACAGAAATCGTGACCACTTCTTTAATTCGAAGCACGTAACTACTATTGAACCGAATTAGATTGAGTTTTTATGGCTTGGAGAAAACAATGTACCTAATTCGAGGTAAGGAATTATAGAAATAAAGTATTTTGTCTGTTATAAAAATTCGTTGTAGGTCCACTCGATGTTTTCCTTTCCCTAATTGACTTGCGCCAAATCGAAATGAGGGAGGTGCAGTAAAGAACTGCTAACTTAATCATTATAAATTGTCATTACGCAAATCTAAATTGTTGAATAAATCGACTAATTACCTATAGTCTTAGATAGTGCAAACTAAGTTACCTGCCTTCAAGTAGACACGAATTGTCGTCGACCAAGAAAATCTTTTTATTTTTCAAAATAAGAAAATTAAAGTATCAATTTCGCATCAATGGCGGCCAATCTCAACGGAGACTAGCCTTCGGCGCGGGAAATATTATAGTGGACAAGTGTGTGCGCAGACACAGGAGCACTCTCTCTTCCTTCACTCTCCTAGTCCTATGGGACGGCAGGCAACCCGAAACGACTGGAGAAAGATCAGGCGCAGGACCATTATGCCATTATTTTAGCCGCGCGTGCGTAGCCATTTTTATGTGTAATACGAGTAGAGTAACAAACATCCAAACAAAGTCACGAACTTTCACTTGAAATTACTCGGGTTTCGGCTGAGAATTACACAAACTTTCATTATTATACTAAACTTATCAAATATTGAAACTGAAAAACATACTTTGATATTAAGTACTAGCTTCTGGCCGCGACTTCGTCCGCGTGAAATTTCTTGTCCCCCGACCCACCACGTCGCATCGCATCGCCTGCCCGCGCTATCACTTTGTTTCGCTTAGCGTTCTTCCTTTTCTTTTTGCTCGGCTCCTAAGGTTTCTAGCGTAATAGCCTTCCTAAATAATAAGGCTATCAAATGCAAAAATAATTGTTAGAATCTGAGTGGTAGTTACGCTAACTGTTAGAACGCACTAATCTCTGGAATTAACCAGGGATTAAAACTTTCAAACAAACTCTCCAGCTTTATCATTAGTACAGATTATTAATATAGTTTCACTAGACTCTAATACCACAACATTTTCCACGAATATTAAATGAAAGCTAGGCCAAAAACCTCTGATTTAGCCAAATCATTAAATTTTAGTGTAACTCGTTCTATTTATGTTCCTAAATCGTCTAGAACTATCTAAAAAGAACTAACAACGCAACGTTAACAGTTCAGCTTGGCAAAAAGTCATGAAGTCAAGCCAGAAAAAGAAAACTACGCCATGACTATTTTTTATCATCAATAAACTAGTAAATTCAGTTTTCATTAATGATGATTATTTTTCTAGATTTGGATAGGCCATAAACTTGATTTGATAAAACTTATTAAATTATTTCGTCGGTATCTATCACGGTGACATACGTAGACGCTCAATAATTCCATCAACAATTCCCTCGCCATTGTTCTTTTTTTTTTCTGTAATTAGGTTTGTACAAACACTTTTACACGTCAATCATATTTTTTTTAAGCTAGATGAGGTCGGCGTTTTCTATCTGACTACTCTCAGAAGAAAGGCCGAAACAAACTCAGAGGTCACAGTCTCTTTTAAAGTCCAGACAAAATCTTGGTCAGATCATGTGAAGACCATGTAGATTGGTGTCTGAAATTGTCTTTTGAGGAAAGAACCACACAGATTGAGCCGACCTATCCAGTCAGTGCACGCATTTGTCAAAAATCGTGCAGCTCAACTCAGAACTTGAGGAGCTCAACGATTCGACGAAAAATTTTAGTCTAACTCGTTCTGTTTGTGTTCCAAAATCATCTAGAACCAACTAGTAATAACTAACAACAGTACCTACCAGGGGATCAGCCTGATAATTGGTTATTACTTAACCTACCGATACAAAGTTGTGGTTGGTAAGTGCTCAGATTAGCAATAACAGGTAGAGATCTCTGAGGGGAAGATTGAACGGTTGCAATGCTCATTGCAGGGTTGAACTGAGAACAGCTATGGAAATTAAGCATTTCTATTGGTGAATTTCATATATAGGGTGACTGGTAATTAGTGACCGATACCTAAACACGTGATTGTACTCATGATAACAAACAACTTTTACTATGGGACCTAACCTGAAATCGCGAAAAAAAAATCAGCTGTTTCCTGCATTTATGTTCGTATAACTCGTCAAAATGTAGGGAACAGCTGTTTTTTTTTGTCTTCGAATTTTTGTTCCAGAACATATCTACTGGTTTCCTCACGATGTTTTCCTTCACCGTTTTGAGAGCAGTGGTGATGAAATAATTTACACATAGTAAAGCGGCTGTCTGGGTTCGAACCTACGACCTAAGTCGCGGCCGCTACCACTGGGCCACCCCTGCTGCAACAACTTAATCATGAATTATTGAAACATTGGTAAAAAATATAGAGAGAATATGAATTGGTCAATTATGCAGAAATAATTAAATAAACATGCGCACGCATGTATAAAATTCTACTGAAATATTAACCACTGCGCGCTGCAGACTAATTATTCCAATGGAGGGATAAAAAAGAACTAAATATTCAAATATTCCTGCTTTATTGGATATTTCAAAGAGAATTAAAATGTAAATGGAAGGTAATAAATAGGTATACATTAGGCTATGACTATGCACCTATTACAGGCAGGATTGTCATTTTTACCCATTTTTATTTATGAATTTATTGACTTTATTTCGTTTATATTTGCTACTACCTATGCCCGCAACTTCGTTCGCGTGGATCTCGGAAAACAAATTTAATGTTATGTACATAATTATGTCTGTATGAATGTTGTGTTATCAAAGAATGATGGGCGTTTTGGCCGGTATGTCCAATAAAAACCACATAATATACATCAAATGAAAGTTTATATCATAATCATCAATTTTCATTATGAGCAGAAGGCTGTGAAATACCGGGTTAAAGAGATATCAGATCTGCAAGTACCATGTAAACGTATTAGTTTATGATGCTAATGTTCAGTGCAGTTCTCAGTAATATTAGTTATTGACTCATAACATTGAGTTGGCTTATGGCTAAGTAATAACAGCCGCACGGGTCGATCGATCAGGTTAAGCTGCACTTGCCTTTGTTTGGTCCCTGGATGGATGACCATTTTTACATACCAAGACCCCTCCGTGCCTCGGAAAGCAGGTTAAGCCGTTGGTCCCGGCTGTCATTCGTGGATCTCGTTAGAACTCTATTGGTCATCAGGCCAGGCTCCATACAAAAATTAGGGTACTTTATCCGTTTGCCGACACATTCTCACATAATCATCTAATCCCAATGCAATAACATAAATTAACCATGGAAAGTCCGTAGTTACAACCCTAATCTCAGGTCAAATGTTAGCAGTTGAAGTTAAATTGATCAATTAAAACTTGCGCGAAACGTCTCAAAGATAGGTTTGAAGTCGTTTCAGATAGTCGCACTATCTCCCGTTTTTATTTAAGTCGTTTTTATTTTTGATACAAACCGTTGATCTTCTACGATAATTTAACTTTGGGATGTAGTTAACTCATAGATTAAGACGACGCGGACCGCACAGTGGCGCCCTCATCGATTTTTTTGGTTAATAGTGGCCACTTTTATCCGTTTTAGTGATTATAATTAAACTAAACAATGTCATTCGTGGATCTTTGACAGTCGTTACGGGTGGGTAGTCAGAAGCCCGAAAGTCTGACAACCAGTCTTACCAAGGGGTATCGTATTACCTAGTAACTGGGTTGTGGAGGTCATGTAAAATACTGGTATTCAGCTGCATCCGGTAAGACTGGAAGCCGACCCCAACATAGTTGGGAAAAAGGCTAGGCAGATGATGATGAATTAAACTAAACAATGTAAAACTACCGTTTGTAATAATATTTACTTATACTCGTAATCTTATGGAGCACAACTTAACGTGCTTATTTTCTGCATTTTCATTCTAAAATAAAAGAAATAACGAAAACAACGATGAGGGCGCCACTGTACGGTCGGCGCCGCCTTAATGATTTAAGTAGACGTGTTATAAAATACCGAACCGATATCGTAACCGATCGCGGGCGGAAATTTTCTGGCCGAATGGGATATCCTCGTCCCATCCCAAACATAGGTAGGGTCCTTTCACAGTATACGCCTCGTCTCCTTTCTTGCACATCGTGCACAACCACCTGCACCTTCGAGAATTTAAACGATGCCAACGATAGAGCTATCCAGAAGGCCAATTCTCGTAATTAGAAACGTTCAAAATCTAGTTGCGATCTCAGATCAGCGACAATCAATGTCAAAAACTTGTCAAAAATATAGGAAAATTAGGGGTATTTTTGACAGATTGAGACTGAGATCAGAGGGGCAATACTCGTAATTATAAAAAAGTTCACAGTCTGATCTTAGTCTCAATCTGTCAAAAATACATTTAATTTCCCTACAATTTGACAAGTTTTTGACAGTTGTTTGCCGCCGAGATGAGACTGCGACTAGATTTTGAACGTTATAACTTACGAGAATAAAATTGGCGTTCACACTGTGAAAGTTCTTAAAATAACGAGAATTACCCCTCAGGTGTCTTCATTCTGACCGGACATTAGAGTCAAATATATACATAAAGAAGAAAAATACCGATAGAAGCTGATTGAACAATGGACATCAATCTATGGGATTTTATTTGTGAAAAAAAATTTCAGAAAGAATATAGAAACAATTGACAGGCCTGATGGTCTAGTGGTTAGTGACCCTGACTGCTATGCCGGAGGTCGTGGGTTCGATTCCCACCCAGGACAAATGTTTGTGTGATGAGCACGATCATTTGTTCTGTGTCTGGTTGTAATTTATCTATAATATGTATGTATTTAGAAATATATAAGTATGTTTATCAGTTGTCTAGTACCCATAACACAAGCTCTGCTTTGCTTGGGACTAGATGGCGTTGTGTGATAGTTGTGGAATATTATTATTATTATTTTTTATGATTTTACATATCTCGGGACCATGGGGTCCCGGTCCTTTGGAAGGCGTACGAGGGGCCGAAGCCAACTCGCAGAGGCCCCTTAGGAAATTTTAATGAAATGCGGCACCATTCGACGATTATCCCTGTATGCACTATGCAAGTGCACCCAAGGATAACCCCCGGTTGGTGTAGGACTATTGTAGGATATGGAAAAATAAAAAGTTGGACTATGGGTTTGGGTGGCTGAAGTGGACTGGTTACCAAGAACTATGGAAGAACTATGACCCCTGCCTGATCAATGTTTTATATATACACGGATAAAATGGCAGGGGGTGACTTGCACACTCAATAATGGGCCCCCGGAAACGGTCGCTAGCACATAGTGACGTAGCGACAAGGGGGCAACATGTCCTGAGGTGCTTATGAGGAGTGGAGAGGTATTCCACGGCTATCAGGACAATCCCGGAAGTACGGTCAAGATCCCTACCAGCATCTTACTGGAATACTTCCTTCCTCCGAGCACGTTTGCTCTTGCGAATCTCCACTCAAGCCGGCCAATAAAGGCAAGAATGAGGTGGGAGCTCTGTTCCTCGTCATTTTTCACTCCAGCCGGCCAATAAAGGCAAGCCAGAGGTGAGGAACAAAACTTCGCCCGGGAGATAGGGTCCGTGGGGTCGCTACTGCCCAACAGCTCGCCACATGCTGCCCTGCGGGTTTCTGTATCTCTCTTGGTCTGGCTCCTCACTTTAGACCCATTCCGGAAAGTAAACTCTTCCGGCACAGGCCCAGAGTTCGGAGCGCACAAGCCCCACCACGACGTCAACGTAGAGATACGGCGATGGGGTTATTATTATTATTATTATCGGGAGTGTTCTTTTTCTCAGCTCTAAGGCTGGTTTTAGCTACATTTACGGGCCAAAGCCAAGTAAATGCAGCGTGTGGTGTGTATTTAAGATGAGGGAGTGTGTTCTTCGTCTAACTGCATGAACTTCCTAACTATTCTGCAGGTGTTTAAGATGGCAGCTTTCTGTAGGTTAATATAGACGGATTCTTCTAAATCTATTGATTTCAGGCTACGGAGAAGATGGTTGGGGATAACGCCTGTCGTGGAGAGAACTATTGGGATAACATATACTTTTTCTTGTCTCCAGATTCTTGTGACCTCTTCTTTCAGGTCAGCATATTTACTTATTTTTTCAGCGATTGTTTTTTGTAGGTTATGGGTATTAGGAACTGCAATATCTATAAGGTAAGTGATTTTTCCTATTTTATCCTGTAGGGTTATGTCTGGTCTATTGTAGTGGATAGTCCTATCTGTAAGTATGGCACGATCATAGTAAATTTTGTGTGTATCATTTTCTAGTATAGTTTGTGGTGTGTACTTGTAGTAAGGGGTGTTAGAGTTTTGTATAAGATTATGTTTGAGTGCTAGTTTTTGATGAATAATGTTTGCGACCTGGTTGTGTCTATGAGTGTAGTCTGTCTGTGTGAGAGCTATGCATGCTCCAGTTATATGTTGTATGGTTTCTGATTGAATGTGGCATCTGCGGCATTTATCGTTTGTAGTGGTAGGGTCTTTAATGATAAATTTCCTATAGTTTTTGGTGTTGATGATTTGATCCTGTATAGCTATGATGAAGCCTTCTGTTTCAGGGAACAGGTTACCTATTTTAAGCCACTTATTAGACGCCACTATGTTAATATGGGATTGTTCTAAATCATGAGGGTGTCTACCGTGGAGGACTTTTTTCTTCCAGTTTTCAATTTTTTGGTTCTGTGGGTCAGGGTTATTCGAGTCTTGTATATTTTGTTCATTTAAGTTAAGTGGGGTGTAGTTAAGATCATTTAGAGATATTGCTTTGTGTATGTCACTACTGCGAGATTTTGAATAGAAGAATGTTTTTAGCCTAGTAATTTGTTTCTGCCAAAGGTGGTGGATGTCGATTAGGCCTCTCCCTCCATTTTGTCTTTTGATGGTGAGTCGTTCGATCGCAGATTTAGGGTGCAGGTTATTGTGTTTTGAGAGTACCGTGCGTGTGGTTCTCTCTAACTGTTCGATGTTGGTTTTTGACCATTTTATTATTCCGAATGAGTAGGTCAATATTGGTATGGCAAAAGTATTTAAGGCTTTAATAAGATGCTTTCCTGATAGTTGTGTTTTGCAAACTGCGTTAATTCTCCTTCGATATTCTGTATTTAGTGTCTGTTTAATTGATGTGTGGTCTAGGCCTTTAAGTTGTTTGTATCCTAAATATTTGTAGAGATCTGTTGGTTCCATTGCTGCAATTGTGTCGGTGTCGTTAACTGTATAGCTACCAGGTTTGATTTTACCTTTTATGATATGTAATGTCTTGCACTTATCTAACCCAAATTTCATATTTATATCTTGGCTAAATTCTGTCGTGACTTCTATAAGCTTCTTCATTTCTTTTTCGGTTTTTGCGTATAATTTAATGTCATCCATATAGATGAGGTGTGAGATAACTGTTTCTTCAGCATTATGTTTAAGGTTGTACCCGGCCTGACAGTGACGCAACAAGTGAGACAAGGGGTTAAGGGCGAGGCAAAACCACAGAGGGCTCAAGGAATCTCCCTGATAGATACCCTTCCTAATGGATATCTGTCGTGTTATAAGAGAAGTGTGGTGGTTATTTAGCTGTAGCGTTGTTTTCCAATGCGGCATTATGATTCGTAAAAAATCAATAATTTTTGAATTAATTTTGTAAATCTCTAAGATTTTTATCAACCAGGAGTGTGGTATACTATCGAAAGCTTTTTGGTAATCTATATATGTACAATGAAGGTTTCTATTTTTTGTAGTGGCATGTTTATGAATAGTGGAGTCTATAATTAACTGTTCTTTACATCCCATGTGGCCCCGTCTGCATCCCTTTTGTTCCTCAGCTATTATATTGTGATGTTCGACGTGCGAGTTGATTTTTGTTGTGATTGCTGATGTTAATATTTTGTAAATAGTAGGTAGGCATGTAATTGGCCTATATTGGGAAGGTTGTGTTGTGTATGTAGTTTTAGGCAGCATGTATGTTATTCCTGTTGCAATGAATTTGGGTATATTCTGTTGCCCTAATATAATAGCTGTCAAATTTTTTGCTATAGTCTTGTGTAGTGTCGTTAGTTTTTTGTACCAAAAATTTTGTATTTTGTCTATACCCGGTGACTTCCAATTATGTAACCTAGCTGTTATATTTGTAATATCAGTCTCTGTTATCTCTTTAAATTCCATTTCATCTATTAATCTCCATTTTGTTTCTTCTTCTGTAATCCAGGTTGCTTTATCATTGTGTTGCACTTGTTCCTCCCATATGCTAGACCAGAATGTTTCTAGGTGTTCTTTCGATGGTGCATCTGTGCTGTTTTCTATTGTAATGTCGGTGTGTGTTTTCTGTAAGTTTCTGTAAAATACTTTTTCATTCATTGCAAATGTTGCGTTATCATTTTTGCGCTGTTGAGCCTTCATATATCTCCTAAGCCTATGGACTTTTAGAGCTAGTTTCTGTTTTAATGTATCTAAAAACTCCTCAGGTTTTCTATTACTACTTTCGTGTCTAGTGTGATTAGAATAATTTTTAAATATGGTTTCAACTCTCTTAACTACTTTATTTGATCTAATGCCGTTAATATAATGTGTGAGTCTACCACAGTCCGCTCTTAACATTTCGATATCTTTTTCTAGTCTCTGTTGCCATGCTGGTTTGACTATACGACTTGTTCTTGTGGTTCGTGTGTGGTCCGTGATTTTAAAATTGAGTTCTTCAGATATAACTACCGCTGTGCAATAAATAAGTAAATGTATGTCTATAAGTTGTGTGTCATCAGATATAAATTGTATGAGTATATTTTCATTAAATAAATTTACTAACCGGAATAGGTTAGGGGTGTATTTCAGTTTAGGAAGTTTTGGACGGGCTGCTGGATCCATCCCAGAGTATTGTGTTATTGTTGTTCTAAATTTATCATGTATATCTTGGATATACGTATCTGTGGTTAGGTTTTGATCTGCGACAACTAAGGTCTCGATATCATTTTCGAGCGTTAGGGTTAAGGATTCGGTCTGTGTGGATATGTGTGCTGTTTGCGTGTAAGGTTGCGATTGGTTGTTTGTTAGATATTGACTATTAGGATGTAATTGAGTGAGCGATTCAGTCTGTGATTGTGGTTGTTCTTGTATAATATTAACATTTGTATTTTGTGTTAGTATGATAGTGTTAGTGTCTGCATAGTTTTCTGATTCTTGTTGTAATTGTGTGCGTACTTTTTCTTTTAGCTGATCTATTTCGACTTGCGACAAGAGCTTATTCCTAACTATAGTTCTTCGTTGATCTGAGATCCGTTGTTCTGATACGGAAATCTCAGGATATTGACGTGAAAAACGTTCATGCAGTTGTTGTCTGTAGGTGGTCATGTCGGTCTCTAATTTAGTTATGTGTAGATAAGTTCGCATGATGAATAGGTTAACTTCTTTGCTCCATCTCATGCGAACTCTTGTTTTCCCAGCCTTGGTGGACGCGGGTAAGAAGGTAGATACCTCCCGCGCAACATTCAAGGCCGGAGCAGGTGAAACTGTATTAAACCTAGTTATGGGGGATGATGATGGTATGGGTGAAGATGGTATTGATGGTGATGATGTTCTTGAAGGTGCGTACGATACTGTACTTGGACTATATGGTTCTATAGGGGTGTCTGTCCTGTTAGTCATTCTATCACCATCATCAATAACTTCGGCTGTAGCATCTTTGTCGGTGGGAGCCCGCCTGTTCAACTCCTCACCGCTGACGGTTCGCATGCTGAGACACTCAGCGTCAGCTCCAAGTGTGCCCCGGCGATCGCCCCCGGGCAGCGGTCCTATACGTTTTCTTTTTGAACGTGTCTCCATTTTTAAGTGGGTTTCCAGAGCCACGTTAGCCACGCCAGTAATTTCTCATTCGTGTGTCCGCCCCCCACGTGATTAGATGGTCAATCAGGACGTGTGGTTGTTTAGGGGGCTTATTATTATTATTTCCTTTATTCGTCTATATACATATAATTTATATTTTTAAATATTAGAATATAAAAAAAATATATAAAAACATTCAAAAATATAAAAAATAGTAGCCCACCGGTATCGGGAACAGGGTCCAAGCTACCGGTGGTCAGGGCTCCAGAGAGAGGAACCTCCTGACAATGCGAGCCGTGTCCAGAAGTACTGCTTTCTGAATCAAGCCCTTGATCCAGCTGGCCAACGAGAGCCTCCTCAGGTGTTGGTCGAGGCTCTTGGCTATCAATCCATTGGCTGTAACGACTATTGGCACAATGATTGCTGAGTCAACATCCCACATGTCGACAACCTCGCGAGCCAAGTCAAGATACTTGCTTTGTTTATCTTTCTCGGCTTTCACGAGGTTCTCATCATGCGGGACGGTTATGTCAACAATCATTGCGCGCCGCTCTAATCGATCCATCACCACTATATCAGGCTTATTGGCAACAATAGTCCTGTCAGTGATGATGGATCGATCCCAGTACAATGTGATATTTCCATTTTCGAGAACTGGGTCGGGCACATACCTATAGTACGGCACCTCCGATTCCACAAGGCTGTATTTCAGAGCAAGTTGCTGATGGATTATCCTGGCTACAAGGTTGTGTCTATGCAAGTACTCCCCGTTAGCTAGACGAGAACACCCGGAGATAATATGCCTGATTGATTCTCCCGGCCGGTGGCATGCCCGACAGATGTCAACCGTGCCGTCTTTCACAATAAATCTCCGGTAATTGTTCGTCATCATAACTTCGTCCATAATTGCACAGACAAAACCTTCGGTTTCTCCAAAAAGATCACCGAAACGCAGCCAGGCTACGGACGCTAGTAAATCTACATCGGGTCCATGTAGGGCCCGGAAAAAGCGTCCGTGAAGCTCCTTACTCTGCCATACCTCCATGCGATCATTAGTGTCAAGCACTACTGGTTTGCGCCAGTTCTCTTTACCTAAGGAGAGCGGGGTGAGGCCATTGTCCACCACGACTACATCTCGGTGCATCCCCACGTCGGTTTCAAGGAAATATTCCCTGAGACTGCATATCTCGCGATTGTGGAGAGTCTTAGCGTTTAAAAACCCTCGACCTCCACACTTTCGAGGAATATACAGCCTCATTACCGATGACCGTGGGTGATGCATTCGATTTGCAGTCAGCAGCGTACGGACCTTCCTATCCAGGGCGTCAAGTTCGGTCTGAGTCCATTTGAGTATGCCAAAAGAGTACATCAAAACCGGCATGACCCAATCGTTGAAGGCACGCACCTTGTTTCCGCCTGAAAGAAGACTATTAAATACTTTTTTCAGGCGACCAAAGAAGCGCTCCTTCAACGATTGCTTCATGTCAGTAACATTGATGCCCAACGCTTCTGACATACCCAAATACTTATACTTATTATTATTATTATAATTAAATTCTATGCTATTAGATTAATTATTAATTTATTATGATTTAACTCAATATAAAGTTCCGTAACTTCCACAAAAAACTACGTGTTTCCAAATCAGATTACGACCGAAAAAATAATTTTGTCAATAAAACATCTTAGTAATTCAATGTGACATCGCCTAATGAATCTTAGACGGCTGAAGTGTAAACGTCAACAGAAAAATAATTGGATGCCAACACCGTGATTTAACGATAAACAAATTATTACACAGTATGGCACTCGAGATATTCAAGCGATGTCAAAAACGCAGAACACTGGAATAAAAAGAGCATTAAAAAACATTGTAAAATGCCGAATAGCAGGGATGCTTGGAAAAGTGTTGAGTATTTATAGAGTACATTTCCGACGGGCGCGCCACTCCTCTGCTATTAAATCTGTTAAAATGTTGAGGATCCCTGTGTTGTTGTTGCTGTTAAGGGAATATGGGTGTTTTCTTGTTCTGTCTCCCAGCAATGAGATTGAAGTTTTGCCGCCTATTAATGGGACAGTTAATTCAGTATTTTCGAGAAGTCGGAGACCTGTAAATAGTGGGGAACCACCTGTGTACTTTGATTGGAGGGACAAAAATATGGTTTCGCCCGTGAAAAATCAATTGCGTTGTGAAGCATGCTGGGCTTTCAGCACTATTGGTAAAACTTTGTTATTTTTCAATTTAATCCCTTCCTTTTCCCAACTATACCTATTGGGGTCGGTTTCCAGTCTAACCGGATGAAACTGTTCTTTTTCAATTAATTTAAATATTTAAAATACACGAAAAAATATCGTTTCGGTTAGGATTCAAACAAATTCTAATTAGTAAAATTGTTTCCACGGTTTTTATTTTTATGCTCAGTTTTTATTTTAATTTTTATTTCACTTTTGAAATTAATAATGCTTCTAAATAAAAACAGCCACACAGGTCGATTGATCAGGTTAAGCTACGCTTGCCGCGGTTGGTCTATGGATGGGTGACCACCTTTACATACCAAGACCCCTCCGTGCCTCGGAAAGCACGTTAAGCCGTTGGTCCTCGTCATTCGTGGATCTTTGACAGTCGTTAGGGGTACTTACCAAGGGGTATCGTATTACCCAGTAACTGGGTTGTGGAGGTCAAATAGGCAGTCGCTCCATGTAAAATACTGGTATTCAGCTGCATCCGGTTAGACTGGAAGCCGACCCCAACATAGTTGGGAAAAGGCTAGGCAGATGATGAATATTGCTTTATCTCGATCAGTACTTTTAGATAAGTCCACAATTTTGTTTCTTACTAGTTTGTCTTGTTGTTATCTGTGGCTTAATTTAATAACACTTATTAGCCTATTCTAAACGCGTCTGTTCATTTTAAACATTTATTTATATGTGACAGCAAATATTGAAAGTCATCTAAAGATATACCGTAACGTGGAAGAAGTCTTGTCAGAACAGTTTCTTATTGACTGTGATGAAGCCAAAAAGGGATGTGCAGACGCATCCATCCTCCAAACGTTTGCGTAAGTTTATGTAACATAATAGCATAATCAGTCCATAACGTTCCCACTGCTGGGACACAGGCCTCCACTCTATAAGAGGAAATGGGCCGCAATCCACCACGTGGGCCCAGTGCGGGTTGATAGATGTCACAGTTTCCTCGCGATGTTTTCCCTCAATGTTTTTGAGAGCAGTGGTGATGATATAAATTAAACAAAGTAAAGCGCCTGCCTGAGTTCCAACCCTCGACCTACAACTCGTAAGTCAGGGCTGTTACAACTGTGCTACCACTAGCGCGACGAACGTGTACTCGCGCGAAAATTGCTTTTGGTTAGGACGCGGCCATAGAGTCAAAAGCTTCCAGTTCTAAAACGGTTTAAATGAGTATGTGGTGGCATCTACATCGCTCTATGCGAACTACGCATCACACTGACGTCAGGCAAAATCCTGCATCGCGCATGCAAAGTTTACCGCGCAACTAGAACATACAACGTACCGACATCAATCGTCGGGCAGTTGCCCACAAGATACGACACCAGTCTGGTCGGAGAATTCTCCCTTTTCTATGGAGGATGAGTGAACTTTACGCCCTGTTCCTCATACCTCTATATGGAAGTATATCAGTATTTAATTTAGTGCAAGCCATTCAACTTCTCACAGACGGGGACAGCATGGCACAAAAGGGAGGAGGCGTAAACTCTGGGTGAAAAAAAGTTGCCGATGATGATGACGATGATGAATTCAACCTCTAATTCTTTTTCAGACATATAGTGACGATATTCGGTGGCGTTCTCCGGGACAGAGATTACACTCCTTATGCCGAAGAGCGCAGGCAATGCAAGTGGAAGCCTGGTAACTCAACATCAACCGTACCAGATTCCTTGTTTAGGTACCCTCAGCCAGTACCCGTCGTAGGGCTGCACAGGGTGCTTCCTGATGAAGTAGTTATGGCTAGATACGTGTATGAGCATGGCCCGTTATCCGCTGGTGAGTGAAACAAATACTAGTACCTATATTGAAAATTTTAAATTGTGGAAAAACAAAACATAATCGTAATTTGAATAACTGAGATATCGAAATTATGTTTTACACTTATTCGTGTTGTCGTGTTGTATATAAACAGATATGTCAAGGTCAAACTAATAAAGTAGATATTTCACTAATGCTAGGCATAATTATTGCATTCCTAAATAGCGTTAGAGATAAAAGACATTACTGAAAATAAAAACACTTATTCGTGTTGTCGTGTTGTATATAAACAGATATGTCAAGGTCAAACTAATAAAGTAGATATTTCACTAATGCTAGGCATAATTATTGCATTCCTAAATAGCGTTAGAGATAAAAGACATTACTGAAAATAAAATCAAGTTACTGTGTGTTTTTTGAAAAAATGAAAACCTTAACAAAATGTTTGAAAATACAGATTTTATTAGTTCTAGGTCGTTAGCAACGAAATACTAACGCTGCTGCTGATACACATCATCTTAATTAACACATACAACCCTCAAGAGTTAATTCGAGACCCCTCCCGTCCCCCTGCGCTTTTACCGCTACCGCGCGCATACGTCATCCGAGCGAAGTCTCAAATTAACTCTTGCTGGTTTAAATTTATTTGATAATTTGCTTTTTAGCGTTTCATTTAATATTATTTTAATTTTAACCTTTTAACCGCTTACGTCGGATTAATCCGACAAATATTTTCGTGTCCATTCCGCCAGGGTCGTATATATACGACCAAATAACACAGCTCGTTTAATCTGAATTATTATTACATCATCACACCTGTTTTCATCGGTATTTATTTTTAGTTTTTTTTTTCGGGCGCTGGGGGCACGGCAACTCATATAAAGTCGGGTGGTTAAAAGATTAATTCTGTTCCGATTTTAATTAAATATTTTGATCAATAATTAATTACGTTTTAGAAAACTGTTAAACAAATTTTGTTGCTGACTGAACTATGACACTTTAATTGCAGCAATAAATTCAGAATCCATGGGCAGATACAAAGGCGGTATAGACGAACCTACGGATCAGGATTGCAGTCCTAAGGAACTGAACCACGCTGTTCTGATCGTCGGTTACGGTGTCTATGGTTTGTACCGATAATTTTTTTTCGTTAGCCTATATTCTGTCCCACTGTCGAGCAAAGGCCTCCCCTTTTTTCTTCCAAACCGTCGTAAGCGTTAGTCGTGTCTTAAGCGACGTTCGGCCATGTTGGTCCTGCAAACGTTATCAAATCGTCACACCACCTTCGCCGTGTTCTACCTTGTACCTATCTATAATAATGATAAATGATTTTATTTCTGTAAGTAGGTTTGTACACTTTTACCAGTCAATCATATTTTTAAAACTAGATGAGGTAGGCGTTTCCTATCTGACTACTCTGAGAAGAAAGGTCGAAACAAACTCAGAGGTCACAGTCTCTTTTAAAGTCCAGACATAGTCTTGGTTAGATCATGCGACAACCATGTAGATTGGTGTCTGCACTGGTCTTCTGAGGAAAGAACCACACAGATTGAGTGGACATGTCCAGTCAGTGTACGTATTTGTCAGTAACCGTGCATCTCAACTCAGAACTTAAGGAGCTCAACGATTCGACGAACAATACCAAAGAAAGGACATTTGGGTAGGCCGCATAAACTACTCAAACTGCTAGAACATGAATAAAACTGAAACAATGACCCACATAGTCCTCACATACACAGGAATTAAATAATATTCTTGTTTAGTAATTTTGAAGTTTAATTAGCAGTCAAGTCGTTGTCTGTTCGTCAGCAATGACTAAAAACCATTCTAGTGACGTACAGTGGTTTTATCAACCAGTTTTTTGGTCGCAGAATATTAACATTTTGATATCATTATATCGCAAAATTTATTATTTATTTCAGTATCAGAATCCGGTCAAGAATTCCCGTACTGGATTATAAAGAACTCGTGGGGCACAGACTGGGGCGACCAAGGGTACTACTATTTGGTGCGCGGACGCAACGCGTGCGGTATCGCTAGTGACGTGTCATTCGCTTACGTCACATAATGTTAAGCAATCTACTGGGAAAATAAATTCTAAGCTTGACGCCCTTTTATTTTTACTTTTACAAGATGACGTTTTTCAGCCGCCATGTTTATTTTTTTTAACCGTCACTTTACTGTGTCACCTGAGAGGTTACTACAGTCCTTTCACAGTTAATTTAACTCTGGCAGCAGCAACCTAACTACAACCTTATTGTAACGTGAATAAAGATCACTGTGATTTTGACAAACAGTCAGTGGTAACAACCAATAAGCAACCCTATTGTATCGAGAATAAACATCACTTTGATTTTAACAGACTAGTCACAAGCAACAACCCAACAGCAACCCTATTGTTACTAGAAAAAACATCACTTTGATTTTGACAGTGATGCAAATTCAGAGATAAAATAACAGTGAAAGGACTCTACATAAATGTATTGCTTTTGATAGCCCAATTCTTGACGAAGGCTGAGGCTATATAACATCACGCTAGAAATCTAAAGAGCCGAGCAAAAAAAAAAAACAGAAAGAATGCTAAGCGAAAACGAAGAACTAGCGCGACCAGGCGATGCGATGCAACGGGGTGGGTCGGATAGGACAACAAATTTCACGCAGACGAAGTTGCAGGCAGAAGTTTGTGAGTCTGTGTGTGTGTTTATATGTTTGTTACTTCTTCACGCTCAAACGGCTGGACCAATTGTGATAAAATTTTGTATGGAGGTAACTGACACCCTGTATTAACATATAGGCTACTTTTTATCCCGATATTCCCACGGGATCGATACTTATGTGGGTGAAACCGCGGGGCGCAGCTAGTATGTACATAAGTACGATACTTTAATAACTTCCAATCTGAAAGAAAGAAAGAAAGAAATATATTTATTTAGCACAGACCAAAAGACACACAAAACACCCAGATACATACATCAGATAAAAACAAACAAGAAAAAAAAAACAATAAAAAAAATAATAACAATTAAAAAAGATAATAAAAAAGAAACCCGGAAAGTGTGCCTCACGGCTGCGCTAAAAAGGTCCCAGTTCAGCAAAAATGCCAGACAACTAGTGCCTGACGCTGGTTTTCAACCGGACCTAAGAACAACTTATCAAATAAACATTATTTTGGACCGAATTTAATATAATTTTAGGGTTAGTTAGTTAGTCCTCGATCTCATTAATATTGGATTGTGTCTGGTCTGGACAAGGACCAATTACTTTAGTATGATGTGAATGTACTGGACAGGTGAGAAGTTGGCTGGGCTGCATTATAGACGAAGGTAAGGCAAATATAATTTTGTAATCACTAGCTTTTGCCAGCAGCTCCGCCCGCGTGAATTTACGAAGTTATCCCACGGGAAATTGCTACCTGGATAAAATGTATCCTTTGTGTCAAATTTCATTCAAATCCGTTCAGCCGTTTTTTCGTGATTGACTAATAAACATACAAACTTTTACATTTATAATAATTAGGATAATCACCAACATAACATCTCGCCTATAATCCTTAAAGGGTTAGACAGAGGTGTACCTTTAGTACACCCACAAATTGCCGTTCTAATCATAAATGTGAAAAAGATTTTAGCATCCAGATTATCGATTAATTAATTCACTTTATGCAATATAACTAAAATCTTGCACAAGTGTAAACGCAGCATAAAAGATTAGGCTCAACGCAGCACAATACAAAGCAACACAACATTAATTAACCATTGAACAGAAAACCGTACAAACAACACACCGTATTATTCAAACCAACGTTATGAATAACACAGCATTTTGTATTAAAAATAAAAGAAAATTTAGAAACTTTTTGTTGTTTCAAACTTAGCGAAGAATTTTTTATGAAACAATAAAATAGGGAATTGTTAATACTTTTGAGAGGTTGTAAGGAGGGTAACATCTTGTCTTGGGTTCGTGCAAACCTGTCAACCAAAGTTATTGTCAGCGATAAACTGAGATGAGGATTGCAAGATAAATCTGATGATAGGAAAGTATAACTATTTTTACCGACTTCACAAAAAGAAGGAGGTACTATGTTCGGCTGTTTGTATGTTTTTTTTTTTTTTTTTGTATGTTTGTTCATCGAATACTCCGCCAATTGTCGACAGATTTTCAAAATTCTTTTTTTGTTCGAAAGTAGATAGTTCTGAGGTGGTCCCATTGTCAGCAAGTTAGGATCTGATGATGGGATCTTAGAGAAATCGAGGGCAACCCTCAAATTTTATAGGCTTACTTATGGTTTTTCGCATATTTTATGAAGTATCTTGTGTATTTGCGTATGGTTGTCACCATCTCAGGTAGCTGGGCTGATGATGGAAGGTACAACTCCTTAACAGTAAGAAGTTACTCGAACAGGCAAGGACTGTTTTAGTAAATTGTTTTGATGTTTGATTGGGCATTTGCCACATTTGGTCTCATGATCATCAAGTCATGACCTGATGCTGCAGTCAGGATAGTCTGCAGAGTACCTAACTCCTCGACAACTAACAGCAGATATATCGTGTTTAGGCTCCTTGGAAAGGGCTCGATGTGTGGATAAACGTAATGTTAATGAGGAACACCGAAGTACATAGAGACCTGATGCTGAAGCCAGGAGCATCAGAAAAAGTACAAACCTAAAAATTACAGCACCGTAGTCGTGTTTGGGCTCATTTTTAACAGGAGTAAATTTTAAGTTCAATGCAATGTTGACATAAGTTTGGCCTGATGCTGCAGCCAGGATTATCAGCATCTAGTCTAATTAATGAATAAGGTATTCTTCAGAGGTGGTCCCATATAAATTTTATGAACTTTGCTTGGGTAGTTTTGGAATTAGCGTCAACAATACGTTTGTTTTCCACTTAGTTTATATTGATGATGTTTATCTTCCTGTCACTAGCAAGTAGTGTTATATGATTTTGTATGGGGTAGGTACAACTAAAAAGCGAAAAATAAAAACTTTTTTACAAAAAAAACAACCGACTTCCAAAAAAAAAACACTACAAAGTGAAAAATAACTTTAATTTCGGAAGTCGGTGTCAAAAAAACGAAAATGTGGAACCAACGACACCGACTTCCGAAATTAAAGTTATTTTTCACTTTGTAGTGTTTTTTTTTGGAAGTCGGTTGTTTTTTTTGTAAAAAAGTTTTTTTATACGTACAGACGCCAGCACATCAATCTACTACAATCTGTCAAATTTCTTTTATACATTTTCAACTTTATTGCTGAAGGCTAAGGTTCAAAATTGATTGGGGAAATCTGACAGTTTCGGGTAGGTTGTTGTGCTGGCGTCTGTACATAAGCTCACACCTTCCCATGTGGATAGGCAGAAACCATGCAGAAACTATAATAGTACGACACACATACTCCTGTTGCTTCGCTAACATTTATATAATAGATCTGCATAGCTATTCACAACCATTCGACAGGTTTCCGAGTTGCCTAGGCCTGATTTGCTTAGGTCCCGACAGTAAATAGCTGTTCGAAGAAGCGTCGTCTTTCTGGTTTTCGGAAATATTCGGGGTTTGTTTGTGAGCAGCGTTTAACGAGCGGTTCTCCTTCGATAACATTGACTGATGTTCGAATCGGCATGGAAGTGTATCGAATGGCTGGGAATAGCTATGCTGGTCATACACTCATGCCGGTTGCGAGTACCACACACCTGATATGTCTGAAGAACATCACCAATAAGGTCTGTATGTTCCTCCAGGACGTCCTCCTCCCGGCGTTTCAATATTTTTATACTCAAAACAAAAATGTGAGTGAACCAGAAGTGAGAGCCAGGAGCACAAAAAAAACGTAGGTAAGGTACGAGTACAGTAAAAAAAACAGTGGCACTCCGGGAGTGCCGACAGAAGTGAAAACGTGAACAATTACGTGTGTATTTTTTGAATCGTCAGGAAATATTTTGAAATATTTATTTGGTGTCGGTTACGGTAACGGTAACAGTGTCGCGGGTCCAATGGTTTTTTCCCATCTCAAAAAATGCCGAACGTGCCTAAAGAAGTTTTCACTTCAACAAAACGTAGGTAAGTTACGAGTATAGTAAAAAACCTAGCATACAAATACATATAAGAATGATTTGTAGATAAAATAATCTATCTACCCAAAACAAAAGCATCCCAAAGCTGCGAGAGAGAGGCTTATGTCCAACAGAATAAAGATGATTTGATTGATTGGTAGAACTACGTGAACCACACAGAGAGTCTCTGAACCCATAAGGATAAGTCAACAACATTTTCTTTATTATTTTCCTGAATAAATAACCTTACGTCTTTTCCTTATCGGGGAAGGCAGAAACGCCTGAACTGCCGTAATATACATAGGTACTGTGGAACTCTAGATGATAGCTTCACAATGTAATTAAACAGCGATAAGCTTTGACTTGATGAATATATTATATTTATAGGAAGAATACATCATCGTGTTATTTCTAGCACTCCCTCTACTAAAAAAAAATACCCAATAAAAATATTTGACATCTCCTTGAACGTTCGAATGGAACACGCCCTCAATAGGGATGACGACTAACTTTTTTTTCTTCGTCTATCAGGTAGATTATTAAAAAATATTGGGCACGTATTTTTTCTTTTTTCACATAATTAAAACATTACAGAGATATATTGATTTGAAATGTCGCATGACGTCACGTGTTGGTACAATTTTTACCTACAAGTGACGTCACGAGCCCCCACTCCCAAACTTTGACACGCTCTATCTTTGTAATTTTTTGGTTGATTGACACAAGAAAAAATATGTGTCCATTATTTTTTGATAATCTAACTGACGGACTAAATAGAAATTCGTTTACTTTACCCCGTCGTCATCCCTATTATAACCAGCCTGGCCTACTAAAGGTAGGGCTACATATATAGCCTCTACAGTACCTACTACTTAGCTTTGTTGTGTTTGGTGAGAATGGTGGCCCAGGTTCAAACCCAGGCAGGCACTTTGTGTAAATAATTTCATCACCACTGCTCTTAAAAACGGTGAAGGTAAAAATCGTGAGGAAACCGGCATGTCCTAGAACCAAAATTTCGTGATAGCTACCAACCCGCACTGGGCCCGCGTGGTAGATTGCAGCCCACTCCCTCTCACAGAGAGGCCTGTGTCCCAGCAGTGGGAACATTATAGGCTGATTATGCTTATTCTACTCAGCTTTGTCCACGTTGTTACGTCTGGTAGATAACACATGCGCGCCGGTTGCGAGGAACCTTTCCCAATATTTTAATTAAAAGATAACTAACTAACTAATGAATCAAACACATTAAACAAAAGATACCTGCGCAGTTTAGATTTCATTAGGTACTCGTTCGTAAAATAATATTACTTTTAACAACGCCCTACACGTACACCGGTGAGGGCAGTTAGTCAATTTTCAAATCAATTGCTATTCTAGACGTCAATGGTATCATGGAGTAAGAAAACCGTATAGAAGTGAAACTCGGTGTTTTGCTTGCTCCCAGTCCTCTGAAAATATCACCCACAACTCCCCACTGGGTTGCTGCGACTAATTTTGTCGTGATGAGCTTAGCTTTTATGCCCTGAAAGTGCAGGAATTGGTTGCCTGTTCATTTGAGCATAAAGAAGCCGAAGCCAAGTACTGAACGAATTAGAAAATCCTAAACCAGTAGAGTTCCACTAGGTTCACGTCATCCACGCTTTAGTGGGATACTCCTCTACACAGCTCAGCGTAACTGAATGGCTATTCTGCGCAAAAGCTTTCCTAAGAAAGTGGTGCCGTCATATAACGGGCCCCATTTGGCGACCGTTTTAATACTTTGAATTCAAACACCCACCCTAATTTTAATGACGACAGTCATATTGCGAAAATTCTGTGACGGAACCGTTAAAAAAACCAAGCTTTACTCGCTCAAATGACCTATTATAGCCTTTGGTCAGTCGTTGGAGCAAGATTTCGCTTTTTAAATTCTATATACCTACGTTCTTGCTCTATTACTCTACGGTAACTCTATGGCGCTTACCCTAAGGGAGTTATCTAGGCTATGATAAGGGTCAGGATTGCCCCTGTTGGCAGACCGGGACACTGACTAGATCGAATGGTCACGCAATCCAATAAAACCTCATTTCTATTGAAGTGACGTGGTACCCAGTGGAGTATGTTGAACGCGTTCCTTTATTGTGATAAAAAGGGTCTATTGCCCCTTGTCATACTGATGAACTATATAGTTAAAGAGAGTATTGCTATAGCTGAATTGTAGGATAAAAATATTTTTTCTTGAATCAATGCATCTGGTTATTACCATAGAAAAATAATTATATAGCTAAAAAAAAACTAAGAAACACTTTTTCACGCACTAAAAACGATAAAATAATTAAATTGAGTTCTTAAAGCGTGGAGCGCTCTTATAATTCCAAAAACCACTCCACACTATTAGAATACACGGCTATTACGGCTCTATCATCAGACCCTCGATACCAACTGCAATCTATTGGACTCGTCAAAACAAATCAAACGACCCCAAACTCGAAGGGTTTACTAGTAGCTACTGGAGAGTTCCACTATCCACCTCCTGGCTCCATCATTAGATCTGCTCCAAGATACCAAATTATAGTTTTGTCTTATGACCTACATATACATACAAAGTTTCATTTCGATACGACAATTAGAAGTAGGTTTAAATTGACTCCAAAGATTTGCGTGTTAAAAGGGGAGGATCGTCCGACCAGACGGCTATTGTGTCTGGTAGGCTATAACTGTCCAACGATTGATGTCGGGACGTTGTATACAGCGTTTCTAGCTATAGACCTAAGTATTCTTGCTAGGAGGTTGTAGGGGAGGTTATTACCGATGAATTAGACCATTAAGTCCGTGAGCAAAAGTGAACCATTTATGAGAAAAAATAAATTTAAGTTTTTTTTTAGTTTATCAGGGTAAAGCGTTTTAAAAATTAACAAAAAAAAAAGTATTGGCTGTAATATTTTTTTTTCTCAAGTAAAATATCTACATAACAAGCATTCATTATCAACACAAAAAGTAGAACTGTATGTCCATATTAGAAAACACCAGACGGAAACATCATAAATTTTAATCATTTTAATTAACGAGTTCCAAAAGAATGACAAAAAAAAACATTATGATGACATTTGTCGTGCAGAATATTTTAAAAACATCTACGTATTGCTAGCTTTCTAACAACCAACCAACCTGTCTAGCTAGCTTGGTGATTGATGCTCGCTTTCTCAGTATGAGACGAATTACAAGAAAAGCAATGTACCTAACACATATTTTTACCAATTAAGGTTGAAACATAACTCCTAATAAGCATAAAAAGGAAAATAATAACAAGCAAATTACTTCGAAAAAAATGAGAATTTACACCAAGAAATAACAGGCTAGACACAATATAATATTTCATGGCAAGGTTTGCGGGTCGCCTATTCGCAACAAACTACATAAAATCTCCGATCTTTAGCACGAAAAAGACCATTCTATCATTTTAATGAGATACTCTAGCTTCTTGGAATTCTTTTGATATCTATATCTATACAAATAATAAATCTGACGTTTGTTTGTTTGTTTGTTTGAACGCGCTAATCTCTGGAACTACCAGTTGGATTTGAAAATCCTTTTTGCATTTGATAGCCCAATTCTTGAGGAACGCTATAGGATATTTAACATCACGCTAGGACCATTAGGACCCGAGCAAATAAAAAGACAGAAAGAACTCAAAGCGAAACCGAAGTAAAAGCGCGGGCAAGCGATGCGATGCAATGCGACATGGTGAATCGGTCCCCCGAAAAGAAATTTCATGCGGACAAACTCTCGGGCAGAAGCTAATTCTAAACAATTTTGTTTGAAAAGAACAGTGTTAATTAAATTTTCTGCCTTATCCCATTGAGCCTGATCTTTGCCCAATCCCCCTCCATTGTTAAGGAAATGTGCCATACAATCTTCTTTTATCTTTTTTCCGGATTATTTTTAAGGCCCTTAGAAATAACGGGCGATTGGGAAATTAAACGATTGTTGGCTCTTCCTATGTACAGACGCCAGCACATCAAGCTACCCGAAACTGTCAAATTTTTCGAATCAACCGTGACCCTTATGCTTTAGTGATAAGGTTGAAAATCTATTAAAGAAATTTGACAGATTGTAGTAGCTTGATGTGCTGGCGACTGTACATCCCAATGATATTGGGTTTTTCTATCAAGATTTTTTCAGTAGCAGCCCGGAGTCTGGGTTGGTGCACGGTTGAAGACAATAGGATTGCCCCCTATTACATAGGACTTGAACATAACTGGCGAAATGTGGCTGTCGGTACACCTCTTCCTAACCCTTCGAGGATTACAAGCTTGTTGTTGTGTTATGTAAAGTATATTAAAACGTATGTTTCAAATTAATATTATTTCAAGTTAAAAAAACTTCAACTTTATTTTAATGGTTATTAAGTTGAATTCAGAGTTACTAGCTCTGTTGAAAAAGTTATAAATTTTTTTGAAGTTGTAGCATAAACTGAACTTTATTGTGTAGGATTAAAATTTATTTTTCCATAAACTCATATTTGTTTACTTTTTTGACAAATAAATCGCAAATGCAGATTAGGGACCTACCTGATGATTTATTATTGTGCACTGAGTTACTAATTGGGTATGTAATCTTTTAGATTCATAGAAAATAAGTACTTGTAAAGTTTTTTGTAAGGTTGTTATTCTTTCAGCAAAAAATAGGTTTATGTAGGTATCTTTCTATCATGGTAATTGATAATGAGCATGATGCATGACTACTAGTAGTACCACGAGTTTAAACGTTCAATAGGTAACCTCCAAAACAAAGGGTCAAGCGTAGAAATGACTAATCAGTCCGAATACCAATAATTATATTATTATAATAATATAATAACGAGCATTCGCCCACATTAAATAATAACACTAATTTCATTAATCATGCACTTTGCACAACAAATATACAAAACTGGTTTAATTAGTTTATTCGTGTGGAAATAATTATAAACAATACTGTTTGAGTGTGGGTTTTAATGAGCTGGTATTAATAAATGTTGATTATTGTAGAAAATTATTATTAAACTATTCCTGCACCCTACTTGCGTAACACACTATCAATCGGAATCTGAATCATTTTGAAGCAAATTGCTAATCCATTGCTTCATAAGTTCGAAAAGTTTGTCTGCTCAACACGTAAATAACGCAATGAATGTTGTTGAACTGTCATAATGAAACTGATTCCGATTGATAATGTGTTACGCAATTGCCCTGCTGCTTTGATCGTCTACTGGCCGCAAGCGGAAAATCTGAGTGTCGATTGATCTGATTTCGATCCCACGTTGTAAAGTCACGGAAATTAATTGCTTATCAAATTGTCACACTACGTCATTTTTTCGTGTTACAACCGTTTCATACAACTGTCCAAGAATTACAGTTATGATTTGAATATACGGGCAATTGAAAAGTTGGTAGTCAGTTTGATAAACATTTAATTTTTCTGATTATAAAGTTTCGTGCGGGATTCGCCTCAGTCTGTTTGAAGTTTTAAAGATAAAGATATTTTATTTTGCAAATATGGGTACATGGTGTTATAGAAAAATAAGTTCATCCATATTTTACCAGTAGGCATGCAAAAATTACAAAAATAAGAACTAATTGACTAAACTATAACTAAATACTAAACTTTAATAAACAAACAAATTAAGAAACAACACAGAACCAAAAACATTATTGTAAACTGTCTGTTTAAATTTTTTTATCATTCAAGAATTCTGTTACACTATAGTATGCTTTGACTGTCAAAAAGCTTTATAGGGTTTTTCGATGGAAAATTTAGAGAAGCAGCTCGTTTGGCTTTTGAGATAGTATGATGATTTCACGGTAGACCACGAACGAAGGAGTCCATTTTTGAGCTATGAAGGAAGAGAGATACGTGTAGGGTGTGGGTGAGGTGTGTAATGTGTATGTTGTACAGACGCCAGCACATCAAGCTACTACAATCTGTCAAATTTCTTTAATAGATTTTCAACATTATGATTAAAGCATAAGGTTCAAATTTGATTGGGAAAATTTGACAGTTTCGGGTAGCTTGATGCTCAGTTTATAACTGTATAGTCTATGGCTTGATGTGCTGGCGTCTGTACATAATAAGGAGTATTCTATTCTATGTAGAAAACCTAAGTAGGTATCTATTATTATAATGAGGCATCCATTCTGGCTTTAGACTTAAAAGTTTCATAATCTTCGAGCTGCCTTTGGCCAGCTTTTAGATGACACTAGAAACAGTTCCATTTAACACTTACTATTATCGTGTCCTGCGAAATCCAATCCCTCATAAAAGATACACTTAAAACTTTATTATTAACAACCAAAACCACACTCCGATCAAAATCATCAGCACTCAACGAACAACTTCGCACCTAACAAATACCTTTGAAAGTCAGGTATAACGCGCCATAATAATAACATGGAATGTCGGAGCTACCTTCGAACATTCCCGAACTCTCAACTTTTCAATCACTACACTATAATGCGGTTTGCTGTTCCTCCAACTGGCTTTTCAACTCGACCGCGCACTCTCCCGGTTCGCAATAATTTCAGTTCACTCACTGAACTTCGCAATTACGAAGTGAGTAATTTTAGTTAAGTTCGCTTTGGCACTTGACTAAGTAAAGGCTAGTGGATTAAATCAAGTGCACCTACCTAAGTAGAATTCGTTTTAAAGTTAAATACGAGCATCTAACTTGAATTTCGGTGTGTATGTTTCCAGTACTCTCTAGGTACGTTAACGAAGATACGGGCCCGTCGAAAGTAGTTCGTTACTTCGGAATGAACTCTACTCCCGATTAATTAATTTTCCGGACGGGCAAAAACAATCAGGAGTAACGACACCAGCTGTGAAATTGTGTTTTCATTCATTTTTAGTCGGGCCCCGAACTAATTTTATGTTCGAAGGTGATACGGAGATGGAAACGACCGTAATTTCGGCCGATACTTAGGGGCTCGTGGCTAAAAAATAACAGATACACGGGTCGATCGTAGTTTAGAAGGTACGGGTTATCAGAACCCTAAAACACTGACAACCAGTCATACCAAGGGGTATCGTGTTATCTAGTAACAGAGTTGTGGAGGTCAGACAGGCAGTCGCTCCATGTAAAATACTGATATTCAGCTGCATCCGATTAGACTGGAAACCGATCCCAACGCAGTTGGGAAAAGGCTAGGCAGATAGCTTCCTCTATAGAAAATGCAGGATCCTCCGACCAGTATAATGCGTAGATCACATGTAGCGACGTAAATGACGCCTTATTGAGGCACACAATACGCGGGATAAGTTCAAGCGGCCTCAGTTGACTAAAGAGCCACTATTATAAGGATTTTTCTGTATTTTGTTTTTGTAATAAAATAAATGGTCGACTGAAGAGTCGGCCATTTATTTTTTGGCCAAAGAATCAGCATTGCCATACAACGCAACGTGGCAATGCTGCCAGCCTTTTAGGCACGTTTCCTGTTGACAGCGACGCGGACGAATTTTTTTTATGCCCTTTAATTATTTCCCCTCCTTTTTATATACTTGTACATATTATTATAAGACACTAGCTTTTTAAATTAAATAAATAAATAATAATATTGTATGATTTACTTGACCTCGGTCAAACAAACTTATTTTATATCTTTCTTTCTTTCTTTCTTTAATGTCTACAGCTTTGAATATGAACTTTTCATCTTATACCTACACATCTGTTAAGTTTAAATGGTTTTCTATTACAAATGAACACGAAATATAATACAATTTAATATAATATTCGTATTTTAACGTAAAACATTCCCGCTTCAAAGAAAAAGGTTATTTAGCATTAGTCACCTGACATCTTTGTTGAAATTTTGCTCTTTCTGCATATTTTAGAATAAATATATGTATATAAGCAAAACTAACGAGACGTTTCATAACAGACGCCTTTTAGTTCATGTCTTGTCATTATTTTAGTTTATTTGTTAACACAGGTGTAGGTACCTTAATACTTTATTCATTTTTAGGGTTCCGTACGCAATGGGTGCCAACAGGACCCTATTACTAAGCCTCCGCTGTCCGTCCGTCTGTCTGTCTGTCTATCAGCGGGCTGTATCTCAAGAACCGTAACAGGTAGACAGTTAAAATTTTCACAGTGTGTATTTCTATTGCTTGTATAACAAAAAATAAAATAAATTTAAAAATAAAAGGGAGTCTCCTTCAGATTTTTAAATTTATTTTATTTTTATACAAGAAACGTGTTCTTATTGGCGTTTTTTGCCTTTTGGTATGGAACCCTTCGTGTGCGAGTCCGACTGGCACTTGACCACTTTTTTTTTACAATAATAACCCCTTCAAGAGTTATATTATAAAGAACACCTTAGACAAACACAAAGATGAAGTTATTTATTCGTAGGATATCGTACAAGGTGGGTAAGTAGAGTTATGTTCAAGACACATCAGTCGCTAAAAGCGGCATACGAATATTTACAATATCACTCAACATATATATATAATGTATACAACTTATACCTGCCACTTACTTATATTCGAGTATAAGTAATAAACAATACAAAACACTTAAGTCTTAAAGATATGGGTACTCTATTATACAATATATATATAAATAAAAATTAATGTTTGTATGTTTGTCCTCTATGCGTTCCGAAACCATTGATCAGATTGTGATGAAACTTTGGTAGGGTGTTCTGGGGACGCCAGTGAGGGTTCCTAATTATTAAAACATGGGAAAAAATATCTGAGGCGGTACGAAGTTCGCCGGGTCAGCTAGTATGAAATAAAAAGAGGTTTTTAGGTAATGTGAAAGCCAAAACATTCATTTTAAAAATAACGTTATGCTACAGTTCCGCTGAATAATGTGTTTGAACGAAAAATGCTAATAGCATCCTGCAGAATAAACATGTTATTATTTTTATATAGGGTGACTGGTAATTAGTGACCGATAGTTAAACACGTGAATGTACTCATGATAACAAACAACTTTTACTATGGGACCAAACCTGAAATCTGGTATTCAGCTGCGTCTGGTTAGACTGGGAGCCGACCCAAACATAGTTGGGAAAAGGCGAGGCAGATGATGATATCTACAGTATTAAATATGTTTTTTCCTCGCATACCAATAACGTTGAAACGTTAAACATTTAATATAATATTCGTCGTTCGGAAAAAACTAGGCAGATTGATGTAGGTAGGTATAGGTATGTACCTCTTCTATGAGAAATAAAAAGTTTGTGTTTTTTCTGCTCCTTTAATCGGCTTTCATAATTTAATCTCTCACTAAGATGTTTCAATCTAATATTTTTCTTCAGTTTCAAGAAAATAAAGAAACTTGTTCGGTTAATTACATTTACATAATTAGAAAATGTTTTTATTCCCCCGAGAACTTTTAAAAGTTTTTAGTACCGTCTCTATCACCGTTTTATTCGTGTTCACGATCTTTTTAGTATCATGATTACCGTACTTTGTAGTTTAATTTGGCAATAAAATAAATTATCAGAATCATTAGCGAAATAAATCTTTTTTTTAATAAAAAAGTGTTCGGTCTGTGAATTTAGTAGCAGTACTGTATTTTATTAAAAAGTAGGTACTTTTTAATAAAATGCAACCAGACTGATTGATCGACGTCGATCAGTCGATTTAAAACATATTCGATTTTCCATATCGATTGATTAATGGCTCCTTATAGCGACCGACTCTCGATATAAGGGAGACCCTTTAGTAGATCTTTTAAGTTGGTCTAGTGGTCCCAAGCGTTACTACTGAGTATGAAATCCTGCGTTCGATTCCCGGGTTGGACAAGGTGTTATTGGGTTTATGCCTTTTTTTTTATTTTCTCAATAGCAGCCCGGAGTCTGGATTTGTGCCTGATTGATGGCAATAGTTTCTCCCCATATTCCATGGTACTTAAACATACCTAGCGAAATGTGGGTGGACTATGGATACACCTCTGCCTAATCCATCGGGGAATACAGGCGTTATGTAAAGTTATTAGAAATTTAGTTAGTTGTTGTTTAGTTTAGACACAACAATACCAAAACGCGGTCCTTTCTTTGGAGCAAGTCCCATAAATTTTTAGGGATTGTCCTTTACATCGAATTATTTCTATAGGCCGACCGCTTAACTGAGACCTTGCCTGAAGTAGCTGCGCGGTGCGGGAGAGGTGATCGTTGTCACAAGTTGACGAAGCACTGAGCTCTCGTATCTCGTCACCACACTCCCGCACCGCGCTGCTACCTCAGGCAATGTCTCAGTTAAGGCGAGGTCTTCCCGTTTTTAAGTTTTTGAAGCTATTTATTTCCAATTATTGTAAATATTGCGCAAAATAAAAATAATTTTAACAAAATTGAACATACGATCAAGCGCTGACTAAAGACGGAAACGTAATTACTAATAGTTGGCTCGATAAAAAAAATCGCAACGATGACACTAAATCGATATTTCGAACGTATTTCTTAGTAAAAATTATATTACGAAACCATCTAAGTAATAGACCAAAAGATAGGATTTAATATTTTATAGCGCTGGGTAAGGAAGATTTTTATTGTATAAGTGGTTATTTATTTTTGTAAGAACAAAAATTAGATGATATTGAGCAGTTCAAGCGCTCACGCCTGCCGTCCAGTGCATGCGGCGAGAGAGATGCCCCGATACGTATTATGCGGGGAGTGAGGAAATGTTATAAAAACGGGAAAACCTCGCCTTAAGCGGACGGCCTATAGTTGTTTTCATAATAAATTCCCCGAAAAACCACAGGATTTACCAAACAGGATTTTAATTACACCTAAAAACGCAGGTAAAGTAAAGTGGGGTCTGTTTAAAACTCCTAGTGCTCAATTATTCTGAAACTGGGCTAATTGGAATTTGGTAAATAAATTTATTAGGTATATAATTAGTTTGCTGAATAATGTTTACTGGTTTTGGAATGGTTAAAAAAGAAATTAATTAGTTATTTGTAAAATAATTAGTGGATTACTTTATAAATATTTTAGTAAGTACTAATTATTTTCGTAAGTATTAAGTGTTAACCAAGAGCTGTCTTGGCTGACACTTACGAACGCATAAATATTGTAATTATTATTAGCTTATTATTTATTTTTCAAACCATTATTAATATTTCTGTGCGTGGTTCCTATTATTGAGTATCATAATCTTAGAAACTAATCCATTTTATAGAAAAAATAGAGCTGTTTCGTATGCTCAGAATGGATTCGCATAGTCAATTAGGTTTTATTTATATTAGGTACTCCAGAGTTCATTTCATCTGTTCGTCCTTCATAATTCAATCACATTTATATTAATAAACATTTAAGAATCCAAGACGTTCTCATATTATTTAATAGTCTAGAACTCATTTGTATAATAAAATATTTTTTTTCTGAACCAAAGTAGGTATTTAGAAATACATAACGCAAAGCTTTCACAGATCGTAAAAGCAATTATTAAAAACCCCGTCTGGTGTAATTATTTATATTGTTCATTAAGGCGTTGTAAGAAGCATTTTTTTAGGTAACTGTAATTTTCTTTATCGCATCACGGCAACAAATAAGACTCAAAACAGCGATGTGTGTGATGTTAGTTAATCGACTGACCACCAAAATAAAAGTAATTTTGCAGTTTTCATTAATTAAAAAAATAAATGCACGACTCAGTGGAATATTTTTAGGTATTTCTTTAGTTGAATGAATTCCGTTTATTACAATTACAGAAAATGTGATCATTTACGCTCCAAATTTTGAGAATTATGCACGAAAAATATTTTTTTGAACTCTGCGGGGTAATTGCGTAATACACTAACAGTAGCAATGGCTTTTATATAATATGACAGTTTAACAATATTTATTGCTTTATTTACTCGTACATTGTTGAGTAGACAATTTTTTGGAACATATGAAGCGATGGATTAGCAATATCTTTCAAAATGATTCAGATTGTGATTGATAGTGTGTTACGCAATTAGGGTGCTGTTTTACGATTATTATTTAATCATGATACTATTTTATTTCTATGAAATATTTTTGAATAAGTCTTTTTGTTTTAACATTTGACACAATTTTTTATGGCTTGTAGTATGTACCCTACCAATACGCCTAACTGTACTCGTACTGCAAAAAACTGAGCGCTTTACGGTGTCCTATGTGCGTTTAGGCAGCGCCTTAATTGAATTTTACCATTAACAATGCGGATACTATTTTAATTATAGTTTTAATTCTAAGCGTACGATCATCCCCTCTCCCCCTCTTTTTCAGAGTCCCTAGAAATTACTATTACTAGATATAATGAGAATAAAATGGTGTTGAATAAATACTTTACTAACGCTAGGTAATTATTTTAATTTATTTAGTTGTTTTTCTCGAGTTGCTTTTAAGTTTATTTTAGCCACATTAATGTTATTTTGCAGGTTATTCTCTCTTCTTTTATGAATTTATTAGATACCTAACATCACGCCTGTGTTGTCCGAAGGGTTCATCAGAGGTGCAATTATAGTATACCCACATTTCGCCAGTTATTTTTAAGTCTCTTGTAATAGAGAGCGAGCCTATTGTGATCAACCGGGCACACATCCAGACTCCGGGCTGCTACTAAGAAATTCCTGACGTGAAAATCTAATAACACTTTGCCCGACCCGGGAATCGAATCCAGAACCTCATGCTCACTTAACTAGACCAATAAAAAATATATTTACTAATTTATAAACAAATACACGGTATGTTAGTTAAATTGAAGGAAAACTTGTCTCTATTCCATCAATTTTAAAATCTAAAAAGTCACTGACATTTTTAATACCGAAGTCGCTCGACAGACAGACAAAAACTTCAAAGTCCAGATTCCGATACCGACCCGATACCGACCCGATACCGACCCGATACCACCCGATACCGACCCGATACCGACCCGATACCGACCCGATACCGACCCGATACCACCCGATACATGATATCAGTCACATCTCGGGAAAAAGTACCCGCTGAACATTGCCCGGGGAATCCAATAAGCGAAGGACGCAGACATTAAAATATTGAAAGGCGACGAAAACTTTCCTAATAAAAAACGCTCCATTTGTTAAAATGAAAAACGATTTCCACTTAGCGTCCCTGTCTAACTTCGGAGACTTGCCTCGAGAACTTTGCTGTGCTCATCAATTATCACCTCTACTGCCTTGTGATAATGACTAGATTAGAAGGACTAAGTGAGTCTGTAGTGTTAACAAGGTAATCATTATGATTGGAGGGATAATATTGTGTTAGCTAGCTCGCTGCCTAAGTTGAGAGTTGATATCTAAATATTAATTTACTGAATCGTTCGACTTGATGAAATAAAAAAAATATTAATTTAAATATCTAAATTTTTATTGCAATTACATAAAATGCTTTACACACATAGGTTGGAGATCACCTTTTAAGCAAGGAGACGCTTGTGTTAGGTGATGACTCGACCGCTCTTCCACTTAACCCCTTAAGTACTTCAGGACCTAAACGCAAAAAAAAATACAAGTTTTATAATGCCTAAAAGTACAGTAAGCAAAATCAGAAAAATATATGATATTCTTCAGGAATATGCTAGTTAGATAGTGTGTTGAAAATATAATACAACTAATTTGATACGATAGAACAAAATCATGAAGATACCTCTAAAAACTTTTTTGTCACAATAAAAACCATACTAAATACATACAATCATTCTGATTTTCTGTCAGATTATTGTACAAGCAACATAGTAAAGCACTATATAGTGTTTTATTTTTTTAGTCTAAACAATAGATTTTAGTAAATAGATAATTGCTTCATATTTTGCAATAAATTACCAGCGTTGTGTAATCGCGCTTCTATTTCTTTTCTATGCAACCCGAAAGTGACCGTGCTTTAGGTCATGTAGTCCCCTTCACATAATAACGGGTATGCAATTGAAAAACAAAAAATCAAAATAAAATATAAAATAAAGTAAAAAGGAAATACAAAAAGGAGCGCACTTGTGTGAAAACTAGGTTTATTTTATAAAAGTCTCTGTTTTTTCGTAGGTCTTGACGTAGGTATACTTCAAGAGAACAATCAATCATCAGCTGCTGTTCTTGAACATCTAAAAATTCTGTTACAACTTGAAAAATGAAGATTGAGTGGCAAGAGAGTCAATGATCTTAAAAACCGGCCAAGTGCGAGTCGGACTCGCACACTACACCGTACCACTAGCCAAAAAACGCCGAAAAAATGAGGACTCCTTTTAATTTTTAACTTTATTTTATTTGTTATTATATAATAGTGGTTTATTATATGTCATTATATTATAGTGGCAATAGAATTGCATACTCTGTGAAAATTTCAACTATTTATCTTTTACGGTTCATGAGATACAGCCCGCTGACAGTCAGACGGACGGACGGAGAGCGGAGGCTTAGTAATAGGGTTCCCTTGACACCCTTTTGGTATGGAACCCTAAAAAAATAAAGCTGTTTAAATTAACTTATAAATACCTTCACTTGTAAGAACACTATTGTATTATTTTAATTATCTCAGTAACTATATTGCTATGTCAAAACTCAGCATATTTTAGTTACAGATAAGTTAGAGTCTAAACCCTATTTGAATAAAGAGACGCAAACGAACAAAGATGAATTGTAAGAAATTTAATTTAAAACTTTAGAAAAGAATCTTCTTTGACAGAATACCACAGGTTAATAATAAAGAAAAGTTTAATAATACTCTACGCAAGTCGAGTAACAAAACTACAGAGCTAAGTGCTACGTAATACTGAAACTTGCACTGTCTCACAATCGTCTGCTCTGAGCTATTAATATGCTTGGAACAGGTCGGTATGCTAAGCTCTGGTTTTGAAATATATTGCCTAAAGTCGTCGCGTTTTACCATGGCAATAGCGGTCATTGCCCTTTTCCTAATACCTCTCCTTAGGAACCTAAACAAAACTGTCCTCCCATACCTGTGGCCAATTCTCGTACTTAAAAAACGTTCAAATTCAAGTCGAAATCTCATCTCAGCGACTATCAAAGTCCAAAACTTGCCAAAAATGTATGTAAATGGATTGTATTTTTGACAAGTTGTGACTGAGATTAGAATGCGAACGTTCTTAAAAACACGGGAATTACCCCTGTTAACACTGTAATTTGAAAACATTGTAGAACCGAATTATTTTTAAAAGAGTAACCGCACAGTTTCTTGCCGGCTCGTCTCTATAGGAAACGACAAGTGGTCATAAGTGCGCATGTAAGTTTATGTGTTTTTCTTTCAGGACACTAACGGACTTTATTTCACTTTCGTGAAATAAGATGCTGGAAAATGTAGGTCGGGCAATGCCGTGCTAAAACGTGACAACTATGGATGTACCGTACCGACTTGTAAAATTTTGACTCCATCTCTCTCTCATCTTGTAAAGTGGACAAAGAAAAAGAACCTTACTTTCCTCTGTAACTAAGTTGCTTTTACTAAGTCTATTACTTATGTTTCCGCGACTGCTAAATATCTAATAATTTCGAACAGTAGGATATGAAATCATTTCTATGCTTGGTTCTTTACCTAATGTATCTGCATTCTCAACCGTTTTTCTGTGTAGATCCTCTTTTGTTTCTTGAACGATGCTTATGTCGCAGTCAGATTGACTTTTACATAACACCTGGGCGTTATACATTTTACCTTAGGCATTATACATAACGGGGTATGCAAACGGACGGCGCCGTAACTATGTATAATAACCAATTATACAATCTACCTTCGACAGCAGTAGTAATAAATCACTAATTATAATCATATAAACCCTCATTAAAACCTGAAAAATATCCAATCACTCGCATTCACTTTGTATCAAAGGCCTCGATTCCAGTAATTCGTTACCTACAAATAATCTTTAAGCGTCTGCTCCAACTTTGGAACAACCAGACTTAAAATAACATCCCGAATCAGGTACTTACTTAATTTTGTATAGTTACCAATTAGCCATGTCTGTCTACTAGTCCATTACAATCATTGACAAGCTCGTCTCGATGGCAATGTCCTCGAAATAACCCTTGTCTAGACTGAATTGCCCGCGAACATTCGTCTGGAGAGTATCCCTTTTTAAGAATTAGGTATCTTCTCTACGAATCAAGTGCCCCTATTAGTCTCTTGTGGGTAGGTAACCTTCCTTTAATGAACTGTTGAACATCAAAGATTGTTCGAGGATAATATCTTTTGATTCCAAGAATGTGACAAGCACCTACTGATTCTTTGGCAAGTTGTTCTATACCAAAGATATTTACAATTAAGTCTGGAGTTTGTGGCCAAGTAATAACAGCCGCACGGTTCGATCGATCGGATAAAGCTACGCTTGCAGCGGTTGTCCGTGGATGGGTGACCATCTTTACATACCAAGACCCCTCCGTGTCTCGGAAAGCACGTTAAGCTGTTCATTGTTGTGTTGTATTGTGTCATTTGTGGATTTTTGACAGTCGTTACGGGTCGTCAGAAGCCCGAAAGTCTGACAACCAGTCTTATCCAGGGGCCCAAAAAAAGCAAAAAGCCAAAACCAAAAAATAAAAAACCAAAGCCAAACAAACCACAAAAACCCAAAGCTAAACCAAAGCTTCAAAGTATCGAATTACTTCCGGACGAGTCCGTATCTTCGTTGATGGACCTGGAGACTCGGCCCCCAGAAGTACCTACTACCATTTCTAGACGAATGAAGAAGTTTCAAACAAATTAATAACTGAATATGAGAAACTATGACGTTGTGCAATCACTATAGAATTCGTCTTGAATGTCTGAGTAGAAATAAGTCACTGTGCATAGTTTGAAGTTTTCAAATAAATGTCTGCGTTTTGCCCGTTTTATAATGCAATAAACTGCAAAAAAATTGTACATTAATTCAATAATTATGATAATGAATACTAATTTATTTAATGAACTTACACAAAATCAAGATAATATTTACATAATATAAAGTAACATTTAAAATAATAATATGCACAGTCAACAAATGAGATAAGTATGCAGGATCGTCGGATATAGTTGAAGTTTAGTAAGAAACCGATGGATGTCGTCAACTGAAATTTAATTTGATAAATGAGCTGTTTGTTTTCTATTAATAAACTAAAATTTTATTCGAGAACATCGATCGATTTCTTACTAAACTTCAACTATATCCGACGATCTTGCATACTTCTCTTTTGTTGACTGTACGTGTATATGAAAAAATACATTTTTAAAGAATGAGCACAACTTTTCTAGTGCAGCGATTTCTGAGTTTACTTTTTGCTGTCTGGCTTAGGTGTTAAGATTACACCATGTTTTTCCACGGCACCCTCTTATATATGTGCTTCCTTGTGTATATTCGTCGTTCGTTTGGCTCAACAGTGCTATTTGTAGATTTTAAATAAACCGTTATCATTTGAGTAATATTTGGATCATTTTTCTATTCAGGCAAAATATGCAGAGCAGAATGGGTGGTGGTTCTCTGCATATTTTTATTTACTGAAGGATAATGAAATAAACCCAAAAATATGACATTTTAGTTAACAATTTGTCATGAAAATATATCGTTGTGCAGAATCCATTTTATGACAAAAAATATATATTTGTTTTGCTCCGTAGGCCGTTAATCATAGGAGCTTTAAATCCATATATCATGGTGCTTTGACAAGCCCGTCGAAACAAATAGCGGTTGAATGGGCGACTTAGTAAAAAATATTAGTTTATTATGAAAGATTTACTCCAATTTCATTCGTATTTATTTTCGTGTATGTACAAACCTTTGACCAAAGCCATAAATTGAAAAAGTCAATCAGCAATATCCATTTATTATTTATACAATTTCGAATTGGAGATACAAAAAGTAACATTAAACATCTAATTACGAATTTATACGACCTACACGCAGAAATGTTTTTCAATTCATGGACGATTAAATGTCTAGATTTAAAAATAAATAACTGCCAATAAATTACTGGAACCTAAAAACTTGAACGTATTTTCTTAAAAATAAAGTTGTTTTTTTTTTCTGAAAATTGACCGGCCATTCGAAGTTAGCTACTCGGGTTTATATATACCTACATTGCATAATGTTAAGAGACATACGTCAAAGACTTATGGTTAAACCTCACTAATCATTACTGAACTCTAAGCAACGTTTATAAATGAACCCCCTAATTGTAGACATGCGTTATGTTTTTGGGACGCATGAAGAAGCCTCCCCGTGTAGCGCAGTTTGTTCCACCAGTCACTCAACTGAACCGAGCGCTCGGCGAATCCTGGACAGTCACACCCAATACCTTAGTTGACTGGACAATTCTTCCCTTGCGGTGGTAGGGCTAACGCCCGCCTGGCTTGCGACCACCCTCCCAACGGAGCCCGGCTTCAAGCAGCCTGCTGTGTTTCGTCGATGCGTGGGAGTTTCAGTACCTTAAGCATCTTCTGAGCACGCTCGTTCCATCATAGACCTCATCCATCGCTTTCGATCAAGCGTGATCGAGATCAAAAGCGGGCCCATTCAGCAATAAAAAAAATGTTATCCGTTTAGAATAAAAAAACAGAGCTAATCTTCTTTCTCTGTCACACTCATACAAATTACGTCACAATAAAACAAATGAACCAGCATATTTTAAGCGTGATATAAGCTCAAATTGAGGGCATGTCGCAGCATCTGTCGAGGTGTTCCTTTATAAAGTACCAGGGGCACATAACCCGCAGGAAGTATTACAGTATTAAACAAAGTACCAAGTCCTCACCACGATTCCTGACACTCGATTAAGTTTACCCTCTAAGGAAATATCCTAGGGACACTTTATGGACATAATGCTCTTAGTACGGACACAATTCATCCGAATATTATGTATTGTCCATTAATTTTGTGTCCGCAACATAAGTAGCCACTACATACTGCTTGTAAATCTTTTTTATTTTTTTATTCTTCGTATGTTTTTGTAGCATTTAGTGTTGTTAGATATGTATCTTTGGATCGTCTCCTTTTTTTTATTGCGGGTTGAGCACATAAAATTACACTTTTACTTTGGCTTCTTCTTCCCAGCTAAAGCTCTAGGAAGTGGTGAAGGGTGAGCGTTTCGGGGGATTGTCTCATGTAATCTTGACCTTCAAAAAGTGCTGATGCCCAGCCTAGTTTAAAGAAATGACTTTTGTTTTTTTTTTTACAGTTTTCAGCTACGGTTTCTTAGAAGAGCGGTGGCCGACATATAACGGCCGCAGTGGCGAATGTCATGAAAATGATGGTTTGCCTTTACGGTGTCAAGAAACGCTCTCAGGAAAACACACCAACTTACTCAAAATCAAAGTCAAAGCATTTATTTCAAAAGGCACTTTTGAACGTCAAAAATTACAATAAAATATAATTGATTCTAGTCGCCCCTTCCAAAAGGTAGTTTTCGTATGGAGAGGAATGGGCAAGAAACTCCACCGTTATACTTTTAAAATGTTTTAAAATATTTTGCATACATTAATTATATAATAATATGTAAAGACGATGCACCTAAAATAAAATTATTATACCGCAACTGTTAAAAGAATTAAAAATGAAACCATGACATATAAATAAATTATCTGATAGATGGTAAAAGATGGTAAAAGTAAACGATTTTCATTAAAAAAAAAATAACAATAAAGAAATTAATAAGTCAATGTGTGAGTTAAATAATTACAGAATGTTAATCAATGTAAAAAAAAGAATAAATTTTACAATTAAATTAGTAACCAGTTTGATTTTGTCTAGGCTCTAGATTGTTCTATGGAGCAGGACCAGCATGTTTCCAAGCGTTCTTATCTTGGATATAATCTACTTTCACAAATAACATTTCAGTGATGTCATTCGCCGGTAAATTGCAGACGCTATGTGGCCGCCAGCGCCCTTCTAGCAAACCGAAGCTTCACGGTCGGACTGTTACGTCGAAAACGGTCGCAAGTAAAAGGGAAATTTCCATCGTTTCATACAAATTCTGCAGCGAATCAGTTGCAGTTCAGTCACGCTGCAAACGTGCAACGTCAGGAGTTCAGGATGGATGGAAGGAAACAAAAGAAAAACATACCCATTCTCTATCAGCTTAATGTTAGTGGCCCAGTTTGGTTTTTGTCCCGGGAGTGTCGTTAGTTGAGTTGATAAAAGAAATAATATAATTATAAAGTTAATTTTCTCTCCGTGGTCTTTCAATTCAATTATTTTTCTTTAATCACGGCAATCTGGCTGTTTGACCCACAGGAAATAATGGAATGGAATGCAGTAAAAGTCAGAGGTTTAAGAGCAAGAACTTGGCTGTCTAGGTACCTGACTTGGTTTCCACGTCAACGTCGTCTTTAGTTGACCACTGAAAATCAACGCTGTACTTTTGGTCCCGGGATCATAGCACAGCATCGTGCTGAGTTGGAAGCCTTCACAATCACGACGTAATTTTTTTTTTCGTGCTTTTAATCATATAAATGTTTTGTTTTACTAATGGCTGAATTTTCCATCGCCAGATAACTTTGACGTTATAATACGAATAAAATTGACGTTTGAGAGTTTTTGTATGAAATAAGTCAAAACTTCAAAATTATTCCTCGAATAAAGTTATCAGATTGATTGAAAAATCGTACCCTAAGTAGATATTCAAGTTGACTTTTCGTTTCGTTCAGTTGTTTCTGGGATAAGTAATAAAATATTTTAATTTTCTTTCTGTTCCTTTCGTGTTGTTTTTTTTTTTATTTTCGTACCTAACTAAAGGGGTACCGAAAAGGTCTTAAAAAATCTTCAGGTAGGTACGCTTATGCATGTACCGTTACTACCGTAAGTAGTAAGTACTACGGAAACAAAACTCAGTAAGCCGTTAATAGCATGAAAATTAAAACAAGCAACACAGTAGCTAGAGCTGTGATTGTTAAAGTTACAACTAGTAGCTAAACTAAAACCATTAGTAGACTACATTGAACCACTTATACATTTATAGCTTAATCGCTGGAAGGAATTAGTTAACTTAGAATTAGGTGGAACAGCACACGAATTGAGCTTATTACCTAACGCAAAACTTTCATAACAGAGAATTTATTGCGAATAGTAGTTGATTTGAGCGAAGTAAAAGAAGTATAATTATAATGAAGATTGTAGCAGGTGACGTTCTGTAGTCTCTGCGAACCCCATGGGAATAAAGCGTGAGTTTATATATGTATGTATGTGTACCTATAGCTGATTTTGAGTAGAAATCACACGCTTCACTTTTTGTTCAATTTTGTCTTTCATTCGTCATCTTTCACTCGAAGCGAAACGGCTGAACAGAAAACGAATTAAAAGTGAAAAATTAATTCATTCGTGAACTGATCCAATCATGTTGAATTTCTACAGCTGAACGAATGATTCGAACGATCATTCCTTTATAATTTCTTCGGTGTCGTATGACCGTGGAATGAAACAAAAATACTTAAGTACCTAAACCAAAAAACAAAACAAAAAAAGAAAAAGAAGATCGTTTAGCGATAAGACCGCCCATTGTGTCGCTTCTTGTAAAACTTCTAGATTTATATCTGTAATATTTATGGTGTACCTACAATTACATAATAAAGAGTATCCTACTCGTATTCTATTCACTCAAGTGAATGTTCATTTCTGCTAGCGTCTGATATCAACTTCATGAATACACGAGAGAGCAGTGGCGGCCAAGTGGTAACGGCCGCAACTTACGAGTTGTAGGTCGTAGGTTCGAATCCAGACTGGCGATTTACTTTGTGTAAATTATTTCATCACCACTGCTCTCAAAAAGGTGAAGCAAAACATCGTGATGAAACCAGCATGTCGAAGAACCAAAAATTCGAAGATTTGTGACATCTGCCAACCCGCACTGGGTCCGCATGGTGAATTATGGCCCACTCCCTCTCACTGAGAGGAGGCCTGTGTCCCAGCAGTGGGAACATTATTAGGTATGATTAAGGAATGACTGAAATCCTCCAAATTTTAATTAAAGTTTTTGAAAAGCAATATCTTCTATTATAGTAAAATCGTTGGTAATAATGTCTGTGTCCCAGAATATCACTCCCTCCCTTCCATTCAAATAACACGACAACTCTTTTTCGTTAATTACCTTTCGCTAACTCTTTCCGCATGGCTGAATCTTTTCTTCTTTTCTTTTAATAACAATGAAAAAGGTTTTATTCCTAAACAATGGTGTCTACTCCTTACTAATTTGAATGGAGAACGTTTGCAAGGCAATGTTTTAGACTGACAGTCACTAATGTAGGTGGTATTGAGACAGGCCGCTCGTTTCTACCGGGTAATGTACTGAGCTCTTAGAATTTAGATAGCCAGTGGGAAGCTTGTTGAAGGAATTTCCTTGAAAGAATGGATGTAATAAGGAAAATTTGTGTAACACGATTTTTTGCAAGATGTCAAGGAAAATTTTTTGATCAAAATTATGTTGAAATATTGGTTTAGCTACCTACAATTTAAATTATCAATGAGATGAAAGCAAGACTGAAGACTGAAAATCCGATGAATTGAACCTCATTTATAGTCCTCCAGGCTGAATTTCGGTCACGGCAGGCAATCTCAACGGAGACTAGTCTTTTACGCGGGAGATATTATAGTGCACAAGTGTGTAAACAGACAGGTTCTGCAGTCGCTCTTCCCTCGCTCGCATAGTCCGATGTTGGGTGGTACGATGGGGCCCGCCACGATGTCGCTTGCCATTAAGAGGGACCCATTGGGTCGTAAGTTTGGCCCATTGTTCGTCTGACATGCGGCAGATGTGTCCAGCCCAGTTCCATTTTAGCGTGGCAGCTTTCCAAGTGATATCAGTTATCTTTGTGATGGAATGGATGGTGGTATTCCTAACCCGGTCTGTTAGTTTAATACCCAGAATATTCTGTTCCATAGCCCAAGGCCAAAAATGGCATTAAAAAAAATGCCGATAGTTTAAACGCTATCGGCATCTTTTTTCGTTTATCACCGAAAATACCTAAAACCTACCTTCTCGTTGTGAGAATCCAATTTAAAATCCATTTGAAATAGCGCTGTAAAGCTTGTTATGTCAATAAATAAAAGTTAGCTCGCACTAGGATCCATACGGTATTGGCACCACGAAACAATATTTCGGGGCTATACAAATATTGCCCTGATGCAGCAATCAAGTTCGCTACTGTAACAGAGGCGTGGTCAATTCTAACTGCCACAGTGCATAACATAACGCCTGATTTACACGCAGGATTTGACAGAGGTGTAGTTCTTATAGAACACACAGATTTCACCGGTTATGTTTAGCGTAGCAGAATCAGCCTAAATAATGTCCACTGCTGGGAAATAAGCCTCCTCTCTGTGAGAGGGAGTGGGCCGTAATCCACCACGCGGGCCCAGTGCGGGTGAGATGCGAGTGGGCAGATGTCACGTCTTCGAATTTTTGGTTCTAGGACATGCCGGTTTCCTCATGACGTTTTATTTATTTATTTAATACTTTAAGCACAAAAATGTACAGAGGCGGACTTAATGCCATAGGCATTTTCTACCAGTCAACCTTTGGGTGATGCAGAGATAAACAGTGGTAGGTGCAATCATAAACATTGAGGAATAAATATTTTAAATATAAAGATACGCATAAACTTATAAAAACTATGAATATAATATATACCTAATTACATATAAATATAAGCATAAATAAATATACATAAATACACGAATATACTTACTAAAAAGAAATAAGACAAACAATGAGAAAATATTACCGTTGTGATGATACTGCCAGCTTCTTCCATCACCGTTTTGAGAGCAGTGGTGATGAAACAATTTACACAAAGTAAAGCGCCTGTCAGGGTTCGAACCCACGACCAGCAACTCGTATGTCGCGGCAGTTACCACTGGGCCACAGTTAGTTAGTAGTTAGTTCTAGTTACAAGCACACACACTTTTCACTAGGTATGTTAAAATACCCCCTTACTAATAAACGTTGTATAGCGTCTGTATAGTTAAGTATACAACGCGTTGTCTTCTTCTTTCAAAAGTCAAATTACTGACGACTGAAAGAGAGAAATCTGTATTTAACTATTCATCTGATATAATACGTTTATTAGTAAGGGGGTTAGTGTATATCTTAACATAAAAGTGTACAGTGACATTTAATGATGAACATGAAAACTTAAAACAGGAAAAATTAAACGATAAGGAGGATTGAGACCTATTAAAAGACAAAACACTGTATCTCAATATGGAGATAGAAGGTGAACCTACAAAAGTGTAACGGTTAGTCGAAGAAACTTCGTACTATTTTATGTTTCGTGATGATGACAAAAACGGTATCCAAACAAAGCTCCTAAAAATACAGACATGTTTAGATCCCTAACAGAGATAAATGTTAAATGAACACATGAACCATAACGAAATCATCAAGTACCAACAACTTTAGAACATAATATTAAATAAAATTCATTTATTTCAGCTAACTAATTGATCCATAATTCTATACAGTCCGATTTAAAATTAAAATAAATTAAATTAAGAATTTAAAAAAATAAAACGAAATTAAATTAACGATCAAAATTAAATTAAAAGTTAAATTAAAATTAAATTAAAATAGATTCAAATTACTCGCTTAATACAGGATCTCCATATCGGAGAAGAGATCCTATCTGCTACAGTCTTCCGAATTCCGTTGCAGATAATAACATGAGCTATAAAATAACTGCGCAAAATATAACGTACCTCGGGGCGTTGTTACTTTTGTTATGATTCCTATAAATTTTATCGTTTTCGTCTGGGCCGCCAATTCTTGTTTTATACCCGTCCCGATATTTCCCGATGATAGCCGAAATACAATAAATCTGATAACTAACTGGCGATATTTCTCATCCAATAGCCGCTGCGGTGCGTCCCACCCTTGTTTGTGAACGTTTACATAGTTTTTCTTATACCTATTTTATGGCACACGAGATGTAGATTGGCCATTTGAATTTTGTTGGCTAAGGTATTTTTGCGGATTTTTACTGGAGATATCTTTTTAAGGACGCGAGGAACGTTTTCCTGTTACGACTATTTCAAAGAGCAATTTGTATTTCGAAACTTGCGAACTTTTTTGTTTTTTATTCTTTTATTTTAATCAAGTAATAGACAATTTTAGATGTGCTAGTCTATGCCCGCGACGTTGTCCGCGTGTTCACACACATATGTACATACGAACACACTACGGTGTCGTCAACGAGCGACGCGACACGGCGCGGGAACCGGGAGGCGACACAGCATCGCGGCATTGCATCGTTCGACACGACTACCCTATATTATACTGTTACAGTATAATATAGGGTTAGACCTTGTCCAGAAGGGGCGAATTCGTCGCGAATCGTTGAATTCGCGCGTTAACGAGATACTAGGCGCCAATACATCGCGTCCACAAGCATCGCGCGTTTTCATAATACGCGCGTAATTCGCGTGCAGTTCGCCAGACTCTCGACTCGCGCGTATTGCGCGCGAGTCGAGATACTAGAGACTCATTGTTGCGTCCAGTTGACGCGTGAACTCCAGAGAGTTCAACTCCATGTTTTCTACTGACAAATGAAATTCGAACCCAAATGCTCGCGCGTTGGTACGCTCCTTCTGGACGCAACGGTCACGCGTAATACGCACGAGAGAATCGCGGCGAATTCGCCCTTTCTGGACAAGCTCTTAGTCTTTGGACACGACCGCACTCGGACATTCCGTTTTGATTAAGTACTATAATAGGTGCCAAAGTAATTGTGAACCACAATTAAACCTTTTTATAATAAAGTCTGGTTGCTTTACTTCCACCTGGGCGTAGACACCGCGTGAAATGTATTGTTCCCCCGACCTGTTCCGTCGCATCGCATCGCCTCCCCGCGCTATAACTTCGTTTTCGCTTAGCGTTCTTTCTGACTTTTTATTTATGCTCGTCTCCTTAGGATCATAGCGTGATGTTAAATAACCTATAGCCTTTCTCAAGAACTGGGCTATCAAATGCAAAAAGAATTTTTCAAATCCGACTGGTAGTTCCAGAGATTAGGGCGTTCAAACAAACAAACAAACTCTTCAGCTATATTATTAGTTTAGACTAGCTGTGCCCGCGACTTCGTTCGCGTGCATGACGGAAAACGTTTTAATTTTTTTGCGCGGAACCCTAATTCTTTTTTTTAAATAAACAGACAGACTGACAGACAGACAAAAATTGTAAAAAAAAATATTTTGGTATATGTACCGTGTATACATCCATAATAAATATGCATTTAGTAAAAAGCGGTTATTTTAATAGTATAAACAGACATTCCAATTTTATTTATTTGTATAGATAAGACCTACTGGCATTCATGAAAAAAACACATGGAAAAACAAAAATACATAATATGGAATGCAATAAAGTATTGAGTATAATAATCTCTTGCAACCAAACTATAACGTCTCAATATTCCCATACCATACATTGTAATCAAATTAAATAGCTTAATTAAACTTGATCTCATTAAATCAGGAGCAACACAACGTAGTGCCTGACTGGTGCTCGCCTCGGTAGCAGTAGGTACGGTGTGCGGTAGACTTTGATGTCGGGAATCTTAAACGGATGAAAGCCTCTAACAAATCGTTAGAGGGTTTGCTTTGAAGGCTGAGAAAAGACGACAAATAACACAGTGTTGAGATATACAAGGTGTAGGTTAAAGTAACTCATCATTATGAACACCTTTGAATAAGGAATCAACTAGGCTACTTTATACCTCATGCATTTTACTTTCGCTTACTAACTTAAGGTGAATGCGCAGTGGTAGACCGCGAAATTCAAATTTTCTTACGTTTTTTGCAGTTTGCAGGTCAGTGTCAGGTTGTATCTTGATCAAAATATGATTCGCGACTATACATACATACATACATAATCAGCCTATAATGTTCCCACTGCTGGGATACAGGCCTCCTCTCTGTGAGAGGGAGTGGGTCGTAATCCACCACGCGGGCCCAGTGCGGGTTGGTAGATGTCACATGTCTTCGAATTTTTGGTTCTAGGACATGCCGGTTTCTTCACGATGTTTTCCTTCACCGTTTTGAGAGCAGTAGTGATGAAATAATTTACACAAAGTAAAGCGCCTGTCATGGTTCGAACCTACGACCTATATCTCGTACGTCGCGGTCGTTACCACTGGGCCACCACTGCTACGCCTATAATAGATATGTATGTACGTATTTACAGAATTAAGTCATTAGAATCATCAATATATCTCTTTAATTTAGATTTGTGCCATAAGCACTTTTCCATAAGAGATATTTTGTTCTTATGGAACAAATCCAACTCAATGTATACCAGTCAAATTGCTCTGAGCAACATGTTAAAATTAAATGATGATTGCCCAAACAAAACTTAGGTGGTGGGGTCGGGTGGGTAGGTAACTGGTGGACGTGGCTTTGACAAAAAAAAAAAGTTTTTCATGTTTAAAATGGCAGGGATATCAACACGCAAACTAAAACCATGAATTTTCACACAAATGATTCTAGACCCTCCAGAGCAGAAATTTTTCATCAGACTTACGCGGTCAAAATGTATGGAAGAGCTAATAATTATTTCTTTTAATATCCGACGCGGCGTTCTGCCGTCAATAAATGTCAACGCCACTTGTGTTAAAATGTATCACCGGTAGAACGCTACAGAGTCTAGAATCATGTGTTGAATTCATGGTTTCAGTTTACGCCTTGATGTCCCTGCCACCCTGTATTTAAGAAGTTTATTTGACCCTAAACAAAGCTACCCTTTATCAAGCAATTTTGCTAAGGTTCACCAACGCTTGTTCCTCCACGTTGAAATGTACGTAGACATGGCTGAATAATCTCGTCTAGATCACGTAGCTTTATTATACTGAAATAGAGTAGCCTCGTTACATCAAGGAACAATGCATAGGAACGTTGGTTCTCTGACTAATGTTTCGGTACACCGGCCCCCGGTGCGGGGAGTGTCCGAAACCTTGAACTATTTGTTAGCCGAAACTAACACGGATTTCAAATGAAACATAGCTGCAACCATGCATTTGTAAATGTATTTCGAATTCTCGAATCACACCCGTTGCTGTTTTCGGCGAAAATGTTACAAACGAAATTTCTAAAATTTTATTCCAAATCAGAATGTTTCGTTTATCTTTCTCTGAAAAATATACTACGTTTGAATATTGTATTTTTACAATGATTTTTGAATAGGCACGCGGGTGAATGAATACAAATATGCGCCCACTCACCTGCAGTTCTGTCCTGCTCACTGTTTTTATTTTTATTTTTTGTTACGTGAAACAAAAGTTCAAATGTTCAATACGATGCATAAGTGACGAGTCACAAATATTGTACGGCTTTGTAAGCTCAGTTACGGGTATTTTACAAAATTACTCGAAAAGCGATATTACTGGAAGTAATACTCATAATCGTTCCCTAGGATCGCAGGCTCGCCATTATTCGAAAATCTTCAATTTACCACAAAGTTGTAGCCTATAAATGCCTGTAATTCCACCTGTCCTCGTCCTAAACAGAGTTTGATGACAGCCGGGTTGTTTTACACGAAATTACGTTGAATCTGTGAAGTTTTAGGAAGCGAATCTTCGTGTTATACGGGATGCTGTTTTGTGGAACTTGAACAAAAATAATTTCGATTCGAGAAAAAGTATCTCCCTACTTCATCGTAACAAAAGGAAATTAATAAAATACATATAGATACATAAGTCTTAGCTCGGTACGCGAGTGTTTTATAGAAAAATACTGAAAGCCCTGTGAAGAAACTTGTTAAAATCCGGAAAGATATGCACTAATTTTGAATGCATGTTCAATATAACAAAGTCAGGAAGCAGGTGTATTTAACACATTAAATAACCCTTTAAAACGGTGAAGGAAACCGGCATGTCCTAGAACCAAAAAAATCGAAGACATGTGACATTTACCAACCCGCACTGGGCTCACTTGCTGGCTTTCGGCCCACTCCCTCTCACAGAGAGGAGGCCGTGTCCCAGCAATGGGAACATTATAGGCTGCTTATAATTATGTTAAATAACCCTTGTGGTTTTTTCCTTCAATCTTAGAACCAAGCGGTAGTCAGGTTATTGGAAATAGAACCCTAAGTGCTGATACACACGAGCGACACACGGCAACGGTAGAGGCAACTGCAACCGCCGACGAAAAGTGCCGCTCGTGTGTATGCACACAAACTTTTTTAAATTTCGTGTTCGTTACATTATTTTTCCGTATATTTTTACACACTAGGAATTAGTTCGGCGAGAATTTTAATATTATTTCGTAGAAAAGATATCTTTTTTGTTCTCTACTGACAAATTGCTTTTATATTAGACAAGTTTGTTTCAGTCTCTTTGTTAGAACCAAAATTTAATATATCTTTAGTTGGGGGTCTTTTTTGTATTAAAACAGCCAAAATGTTCGAAATTTCGGCAAACTTATAAGAGTAATGCTGAACTAAATTAGGTAGATACGATGTGTTATTTAACGGCTCCGTAACAAGTGTTTTATTAACTTTACTAATAAAAATATTAAGTTCTTACTTGGAAAATTCCTTTGTTCAAATTTTCTTTAGTTTAACAATTTCATGTTTTAATAGTTTCTGGAATAGTAAAGTATATTCCTTAGTTTATTATTGTAAACTTTCTGTAAAATGGTAAAAGGGCAATAATTCGACTGCCTCGTTGGTTGGTGAGCTGTGAGTGGGCTCAGCAGTCGCGCTTGTGACCATTTAAGGCGAAAGCGTCTGTGTAGCCCGTGACAAAATAAGACCAACCGTGACCAACCTTCCAAGTTGGTCGCAGTAACTTGGCTAATTAGTATTAGCGCAAGGTGCAATCCATCGTATGCAAGTTTGATACTAGTTCACAATGTGTCGGTGTGCCATGGACAGATTATTTTTGCACTGAACTGCAGTTCACAATTTTTTGAGAGTTTATAATAAGAGGTGGCCCAGTAGAAATGGCTGCGAGGAAACCTGCATGTTCTAGAACCAAAAATTCGAAGACATTTACAAGACACAAGACCAAACCGCACTGGGCTCGCGTGATGGATGACGGCCCACTCCTTCTCACCGAGGCTAGGCCTGTGTCCCAGCAGTGAGAACATTATAGGCTGATTATGCTTATAATCTAGCGATGTTCATAATTATACGGTGACATAAGCATGTGTTTCCGTGTTTTTTTTTTTTTTGCTATATTTCAAACTAGCGCGACTTCGTCTGCTTACATATATTTGGTATTTCATCCTTTTTATACAAATATATCCAAGATTACAAGTAGCTTAGGTATGTCCATCCCCAGGTCCCAAGCTACCTATCTGTTAAGTTGTATAACGCTCAATGGTTTAGGCGTGAAAAGATAACAAATAGGCAGATAGAATAACTTTCGCATTTATAATATCAAGTAATGAACATAAAAAGTCCTGGGTTATTTCACAAGGCATCAGATGTTGACAAGCCCAAATTTATCAACAGACGACAAGTTCCAGTTTGTAAAGGTTCTCGCAAAGTTTCCATTTTGTTGAAACATGTCGCGCTCGACAAAAACTCGTGAAACAAACTTTACACGAGTTTCTTTTAAGTATAAACATGTTCTGGGAGGTATAAAATACTTGTTTACATTTATAATTTGTTGTGAGTTTTCTTTTGAAAGGTTTGCGAGGGGTTAAATATTTTCATTTAGGTATTTACGCACCTGTATCTCACCGGTTTCGCACAAGGAGTTGGCAGAGGTCTGTACAGCACATTTCACCAGTTAAGTTTCAGTCCCATGTGATAGGGGGAGAGTCTATTGTCATCAACCGGGCACAAAACTAGACTTCGTGCTGCTACCGAGAAATGTCTGACGTAAAACTCCAATTAACACATTGTCTAACCTGGAAATCGAACCCAGGACCTAAAGCCGTGTACGCACGAACGAACAAAAACATGGTTCATACACAAAACCCATGGCATTATAATTATTAAAGAAAGGTCTTTGAAATGTTAAAAATACCTGCGTTTCAAACGAATAGAAACCTTATGTAAATCACATAATATTCATATTCCCATAAGCAAGTGTGACCAAGCGTTGCATTCGAATATAAATCTTATAGATTTAACATAAGTTTTCGTTTCGTTTGAAACGCTAACATAGCCAAGTAAAGTCAAAGAGTGAAGTAAATAATCTTGGCCTAACTGCAGTGTGCGCCGGCCGTAAAGCAAAAGCCACTCATAGAGGCTATTAAAATAATATAATTATACTGTGTGAGATTTAAAGCTCCTATAGACAGGCGCGACGCGACTTCGATAGAACAATTTCATTTCCACTAATATTTCATAGAAATTGTTCCACCAGTATCGCGTCGCGCCTGTCTGCAGGAGCCTTTAAAATGAGACAGCTGGTCTATAACTGAAAATGCTCAAAAGAGTCATTAACTTTCCAATAATATCCAAAATTGCTTTTTGAACGTTTATATTTTATTTTCATTAGTCCGAATGGATCTAACTTTTACATCTAGTTTAAGTCTTATTCTGTAAATAGATTTTGAATCAGGTATTGACAGTTTTTCCATTCATAAACACACACGTAGACAGACCTCATAGATAGGTCGCCGCTACTGCTCGTACGGGTGCCTATGCTTTATTACAGCGGGCGGGGGTTGCTCTCTCTTCGCGCCTCCGGTTTTCCTATACACTCTAGGGGTAGCAGCCAAGAGACTACGTGAAGTCGGGGGTGCCCCGATTCGGTTTCGACCTATTCAAACCATGAAGTGTCCCCCAGTTTAGTTTAGTTTTTTATTTATATTTTTTACTGTGTTTAGTTTAGTTTGTGATCATCCTATACGAGTCGCAATAAATACTTTTTCTTTCTTTCTTTCTTTCTTTCTTTCCAGTGGTGGACGACGAGAATAATTTTTAAAAGTTGTTTCGCTGTCCTTCATTGGTGGCCAAACAAGTGGTGAACATCGGGAATAATCGGTAATTGGCGACTTGACTATTTATTATACCTACTGCTAATTTTCATGAAAAGAGAATAGGTATGATTTATTCATTTAGTTGTTGAATAAAAAAGTTTGATGGCTAATTTCGAGGCTGGAATTTGATTTTATTAGCAGACAGATGTTGAATCTCTAAAATATATAAAGTAGCCCACTTACAACATTAGTCGCTGAGTTATCAATTCAGAAGTATTATTTCCTCTTCGGTATTAGTTGTTATCTTGGCAATCACTCCCTTTCTAGCCATAATATCATCTTTCACACAGTCCATCGTCATTATTGAATCGACTATTCACATTCAAGCAATAATGCAGTACAAATTACACGCAAACATTCAATAGAAATACAATCAAACTTCAATTAATTCGAATCCAAAATGCTAGCTTACTTTTTATTACAATATTACATACACATAGATCAGGGCAATCCATCAGCGATTCCAGAATAAACTACAGCCTCCATTAAATATCACGGACTATTTGTTTTACGATTACATACCTACGAGCTACGTACCCTCTACTGTAAAAAATGGATGAACTTATGGTAGGTATATATCTACTGATAAAAGAGATTGTGTGTTTGTTAATTTTTTGAAGTGAATACTTCTTTATGAGCACTTTGCGCTCCAAATGAACAGTGAAAAAAAAAAGCTATAAACCGTGAAATAATCTAGGAGGTTTATGCGAAATCTCTCTAATACATAAAATCTGAGATTTTCGGGCAAGTTTCCTACAAAAAAGGAGGCAGCTTGAATTATCTATTCCCTTCAGCTTATATTTAGGTTGTACGGTTCGTACACTTGCAAAGTTGTTATTCAAGTTAGCGCGAAGAGAAAAGATTACTTAGTTTCCGTTTATTACGTATAAATTATGTTTACAACTAAAACTGCTGACGATTCCTTTTTCTAAAGTTAGTCACCTCGTAATAATCGCAGTCGCAGTAAGATAGTGGTGTATTGTAATGTGGGTTATAGTAATAAAATTACGCACATCTCGCGTCTGTTGCAAGCTACCGCGTCAGCAAAACATGTATAGTTTAAAGTCTTAATCTTAAGACCTATGCACAGTCGTACATAAGTCTTAAATTAACAATTCCTCTGTATCTTTCTTACATACCAAAGAACAAATTCAAAAATCAATCGGCAAGATTATCTGTCCATTTTTTATTGGGTTCATTCCCCACGGTTTTCATAGGTCATTATACGGCCGGGCTAACTTTTTATTATTACGAATCCCGTGAGGATCGATGTATAAATCGATATAAATTCAATTTGTACAACTTTCAGACTTAATAAGTGCCTAAGTACCTAAGGGAAGTGTAATTAAGGTCAATGTTTAAATTGTCTGAAGCTGAGGGCGTTGCCAGGGCATCAGAAATGATTAAAAAAATTGGTACCAGAAATAATTTTATATTGTAAACATAACTTTGAAAACAAATGCTAATTATTGTGTAAGGAGTTCCCTTTTCTCACTAGCAGTTCACTCATAATGTTGTAGAATTACTTTTGTCTGACCTCTATTATATGTACTGATGAGTGATAAAGCTTTAATCGAGTTTTTAATAACCCTTGGAATTTCTTACCGGACTTTATTAGTATTTCGAATTTCCGTCATCATCATTATATTATACACACGATAGAAGCCTAGTACACCCGATTCAGCGTCACCAGCCCGAGCGTGACGATTCAGTTTCGTTCACTGTTCAAAAACAATACAAAGTGCTCCTAAAGACATTTTCGCTCCAAAAATTTAACAAACACATAAAACAGTCCCTTTTATCAGTATACCTACCATAAGTACATCCATTTTTTTATAGTAATGGTACGTAGCTCGTAGATTTATAATCGTGAAGCAAATATGCCGTGATATTTAATGGAGGCTGTAGTTTATTCTGGAATCTCTGATGGATTGCCCTGATCTATGTATGTCCTCCATAGTTATTTTATGCCGGGCAAAATATTGAATAAAAACCGCAGGATGAACATACTCAACAAGTCAACAAAAGCCATAAAACGACTCGGCGGCATTCGGCCGTCGGTAATTTCCGTACATTCGGCGACATAACTCGCGGATGGATCCGACTGCTCGCCTGTATAATTGGATATTAGGTAAGCTGATCAAAGTGATCCGTTACGTTGACTTTTGTTTTATTATTTATTGAAGCTTTCTTATTTGGATTTGAGTGACTTTCTATTATTCGGGGATTGATTCGGTTTTAGTTGGCGGGTTATGGAGTTGAATGGCCGCTACTGTTTTGTTTACTCGCGGCAGTTCAAAATACGTCCAAATATAGACAATATATTTGGACGTATTTGGAGTGTTTGGTCCACTCCATAGCTCTTTGTATGAGTAAACATATCTTGATACAAGAAAATCGGCGAAGCAAAGTTTGGAAAAAAAATTGCACTTGCAGCACCTTCCTACACGTAATAGAAGTGAAACTTAAACAAAAATAAATAATAACAGAGCTTTGGTTTGAGAGGCAGAGTGATATCTTTCTTCTCTCTCATGTAAAGAAATCTCGTCCTAGTAATTTCACTCTCAATTCTCGTCCAATTAATTATCGAATCGCAGTCAAAGTTTCTCTTCAAAAACAATTACCAAACAGACAGACTAAGCTGTAAGCTCGAGAACACATACACAAGAGGTTGGCAGATTCGTCTCAGAATTGAGTTGTCGTAGGGTTTCTTGTTTATGTCTCATAACTTTTTTTTATATACATATATATATATTGTTGTATGTATATTTATTCTTATATCTTTTATAAATATTTTCAATTTTTTTTTTCAATTTATTGCACCTGCTGTGAATTGTCTCTGCATCACCCTAAGGTAGACTGGTAGAAAATGCCCAAAGCATTAAGTCCGTCTTTTTACAGTTTTTACTTGTGCATAAAGTTTTAATAAATAAATAATCACTTTCAGTAAAACTGTGTATAACATGATACTTATTCTTAGCCGTAATAAGTAAGAGAAAAACTCCCTCTTACAAAAACCCTTACATTGCAACAAGGTTGATCTAATCTTCCGTGCGGGAGAGCTCGCCAAGGACTTTAAATTACATTGTTGCAGCACAGATGGTTAGAGGTTTCAGCTCCATTCATACCTCACTGCATTTTTTACGACTCAGTTCCGGTAAAAATTGTCGGGAAAAGTAGGTACAGTCACCAAAAGAGATAAGTAACCAGGATCGTCGGATATAGTTGAAGTTTAGTAAGAAACCAATGGATGTTTTCGAATGTAAATTAATTTAATAAATTAACTGTTTGTTTTCTATTAGTTAAATTAAATTTCATTCGAAAACGTCTATCAGTTTCTTACTAAACTTCAACTATGTCCGACGACCCTGGTTACTTAACTCCTTTCGTGACCGTACCTATGTGAAAATTTCTACGTTGGTAGGTACTAGTCAATAACAAAATGTTATGTGTTTAGGTCTTTACATGGGCCAGCTATGGACAACAATACCTATTGGGTAGGAATCATTACTCGACAAAAATGTTTGGTAACTACGTACTACCGCGTAAATTACAGGATGGCAGGGACTGACGCGCAAACTGTAACCACCCCCTAGAGAAGAAATGTTTCGTAAGTTATTAAAAAAAAAACTGCTGTTTCATAGAAAAGTACCTACGCTGCGTTGTCAAAATGTATGGAACAGCATTTTTTTTTTTAATAACTGACCAATGTATTCAACGCAGGGGAGTTCAGAATCATCGATGTTCGATGTCCCTGCCACCCCGTATTACGTTAATTCTAAGCGCTTGGCCAGACTGGCAGCGCGGGGCGGGGAGCGGGCGCGGATCTGCCTGTCCGCAGTGAAAAAGACTTATTTATTACTTATTATAACGGTTTGATAAGTGCAGATTAAATCCCATCTAACGATCTTTGAGACTTTGACCTTTGGTTCTCTGACAGGTACATTTCACGATCAAAGAACATGTACCTTACTACAGGCTACTAACTTACTAAGTAACCTAGCTAGGACATCAGACTGATCGTAAAATTGTATTGTTACCTACTCATCTCAGATGTAAACTATTCCTAAGTTGTCATCCTACTTTGTAACAGACTGTACCACTTATTATGAAAGAAATTATTATTATTATCCTTTATTTAAGTAAATACATATAAATTATATTTTTAAATATTGGAATATAAAAACATTTAAAAATATAAAAAGTAGTAGCCCACCGGTATCGGGAACAGAGTCCAAGCTACCGATGGTCAAGGCTCCAGAGAGAGGAACCTCCTAACAATGCGGGCCGTGTTCAGAAGTACTGCTTTCTGAATCAAGCCCTTGATCCAGCTGCCCAACGAGAGCCTCTTCCAGGTGTTGGTCAAGGCTCGTCACGACTATCGGCACAACGATTGCTGAGTCAACATCCTACATGTCGACAACCTTGCGAGCCAAGTCAAGATACTATTATTATATTATAATAAGAGCTAAGTAAGAATGAAATACCTACCAAATGATCAAGTACTAGAAGACACACTAAAACGCTCGCAACTCTCCAAATCACTAAGTAAGCAATCATAACGGTTCGATGAGTGCATAAAAGATCTTTGACCTATAGTTGCCCTAGTACATTTGACGGTCATCAAATAACTTTAAAAGACCTGCGAATGAAATACCTACCAAGTTTTCATCTATCTAAATCGCTCAAAAAAATAAACTCTCAAAAACTAGAAAGAAACTAAAACAAGAAAAGAGATACTAATGTTTCTAATTAAACTCAGTGTATTTACTAGAGTAAATTTAATTATAACACTCAACGAAGACATGCAATGCGTCACTTGATAACGGAGTACCAGCCACCAGGCTTTCATAAATCAAACAGAATTCTCTCCTACAGATCCAACACGTGTAGTTTGGCATTAGATTCCACTACTTGTGTTGTACATACGCCAGCACATCAAGCTACTACAATCTGTCAAATTACTTTAATAGATTTTCAACTTTATCGCTGAAGAATAAGGTTCAACTTTGATTGGGAAAATTTGACAGTTTCGGGTAGCTTGATGTGCTGGCGTCTGTACATACCTACATGCAGCTGTTGAGAGTCTTCACAGTAATTAGTACAGTTTCGTATGTACAAGCATATAATGTTCGTCACGAGTGATTTGAGTGTTATCTCTAATAGTAATGAAGTCAGGCGTTACTTTGCTGAAATCCATAACAGTAAATTTTTATTCAATTTCAATATTAGGTTTGGTTCGGTTTGACTTTTAGGGTCCCGTACCCAAAAGGTGCCAACGGGGCCCTATTACTAAGGCTCTTTCCGTCCGTCTATCTGTCAGTTTGTCACAAGTCTGTATCTTTTGAAACGTAATAGGTAGACACTTGAAATTTTCACCGAGTGTGGACTACTAAGCCCGCTATAACAAAAACTTAGTTTTTTTTGTGTTTTTCTTAATACCTATGTAATGATAAACATTTGACGGTGGCACGGGACTCTTCGTGTGCAAAAGCGACTCGCACTTGGCCGATTTTATAGTTTTTAACTAAAAAATTAATAAAAAATAAAATAAATAATAAATCGTAACTACATATACATGCCGCTCGAGTATGAATACAGTGCTCAAATACACGAGCGGCCCGTTGTCGACGCGTGTCGACTGTTGCAGTTGCCTCTGCAGTTGATGCCCGCTGCTCGTGCACTGAAAGAAATAAGCAGTAAATCAAAATGAAAAAACATTAATCTGAACTGCTTTAAACAGTTCCATAATTATGAGCCTAACGTTCAAAACAGTATTTTTTACTGATCCGAAAACATTTAAAGCTTGAGGCAAAATGTTACCGTCATGACATTTACTGTCATGACGGTAACATTTTGCCTCAAGCTTTAACTGTTTTAAGTAGCTAAAAGGTCACAAAATTAACTATTTTATTCATTTGGTGATATCGTATCGTATCGATAAGTAAATTTCAATGGTTTGAAACCATTGAAAACTTACATTACAGTAATGGTGGTTTTCCTTTTTTTTTTTCAGTTAATAGTAAGTATGTTCAATCATTAAAAGTTACTGCTTTGTCTTTTACTGTTTTACAAACATTTCTTCTTACTGTATAAATTCAGTAAGTCTAATGGAATCGCTTTAATGTGCTGTAGTAAGACATTATTTTTTTCAGTGTGTGTATGAAACTTACCGAAATGTTTCCCTTTAATGATAGGAAAGACACAATTCATCACGAGTTGAAAATAGGATTATTTGAAGGTAATTACCAAAATACTCTAATGATCATGATAACTAAAATTAATAATAATAATAATAATAGTTTATTCATCAAAAAGTAAAAATACAATGTGACGGTTTCGGTGAGCCACAAACTAAGCATCGCTTGTATCTTGTGGCTCTGGAGTGCAATTTTACAATGTTAATGATTACATTACAGTTTGAGGATATTACATAGTTACAGAAAGGATAAGAGTTAAAATAAAATAAAATAAAACATTCGTGCGATTCTAATCACAAAATAAAATAGTGTTCGTTTAACCTAAGGCTTGTACTATGATGTGTGTGTGTTAGGGTGTGTGTGAGGGTGTTTTTGTGTGTGTTTGAGGGTGTGTGTATGTCTTTATAGGTGCTATATCAAAGCTTGGAATTTAATTGTCTGTTCACCGGTGGCTAAAGTTCCCATGAAGAGGGTCATTCCTTACGTCGCTTGCTATTTATAGGATGTGATTTATATTCTGGTTTTAATTAGGAATGTTTTGTATTATGAAATTACTAGCTCCTGCCTGCGAATTCGTCCGCATGAAATTTCTCACACCCCCGACCCGACCCGTTGCATCGCATCGCATAACCCAAAACAACAAACAACAACAAACTTCAGCTTTATTATTAGTATAGACTAATTAAAAGTCTGCAGTGTTCCAGTGAAGAGCGAGGTGTGTTTTACTCTCTTTACACGTCCTTATAGTCTAGTGCAGCAAAGATCTGCGAATTTAAAGGAACTAAAGATATGGTTTGATACGTCGGCTTCTTATTAGTTTCCATAGTTGCAATTTTCATGGAATCCGTCGTAACTTTTCTTAGGCGGAAAATATTTTATCTCATCATTATCTGTCTAGCCTTTTCCCAACTATGTTAGAGTCGGCTTCCAGTCTAACAGGAGGCAGCTGAATACCAGTATTTTACATGGAGTGATAGCTTTATCAATCTGTCTATTTATTTATTTTAACCGACCTTTCCTGACCACAACATACACAGGATACACGATACATCGTGAGGAAATCGGCATGTTCTAGAACCATAAATTCGAAGACATGTGACATCTACCAACCCGCACTGGGTCCGCGTGGTAGATTATAGCCCACTCGAAAATAGGAGTCCTGTGTCCCAGCAGTGGGAACATTATCTAGGCTCATTGAGTTTCCTGAACAACACGCATGTTTTGGAAATGCCTGAATAGTTGCGAGCTCAATCGAAGACCCTAATCACATGGTGCGGTGACGCGGTGAGGTCAAAGTCAAAGTCAAATCATTTATTTCAATTAGGCACACTAAAGGCACTTTTGAACGTCAAAAATTATAGTAAAACGAATTGATTCTAGTCGCCCATGTTGGGGTCGGCTTCCACTCTAACCGGATGCAGCTGAATACCAGTATTTTACATGAAGCGACTGCCCATCTGACCTCCACAACCCAGTTACTGGGTAATACGATACCCCTTGGTAAGACTGGTTGTCAGACTTTCGGGCTTCTGCCGACCCGTAACGACTGTCAAAGATCCACAAATAACAGCTGGGACCAACGGCTTAACGTGTTTTCCGAGACACAGAGGGGTCTTGGTATGTAAAGATGGTCACCGATCCGCGGACCAACCGCGGCGAGCGTAGCTTAACCTGATCGAAAGACCCGACCTCACACAAATAATGGTAACTTATTTAAGACTCATTTAAAATAACAAAAGACTCCAAAAGACCTTTCCAGACGCCTGTAGAATGTCAATACGATAATAAAGGTTCTTTATACACAACAGAGACAAACTGCCAATGAGTCGGAAAATTCAGCTTCGAAATTGTATGAAGGACAAAGGAATCAATTGACCGTGCCCTCGCGGAATGAGGAAGGAAGCTCCTCGGGAAATACGTGTATTTTATTATTTAAAACGAAATTGTATTATCTATGGAATGTTTGTGAAGGCCTGTGCTGCTGGTTGATTACACTGAATATGGTTTTCAGTGTAAAGTTGTTGAATTGGCAAAATCAAAGATGTGTGAAATTAAAGAAAAAAAAAAGATAATTCGTTTATTTGCGACAAACATGACGCATAGAAAAATCACAAATAAACAAGTTGGGGGAAAATATGCGTCACGTTCACGCAAAATGACCATCGCTCATCAAGTCTTCATAATGCAGATGTGTATCTATCTGCTTTTGACGTAGCCTATCGGAAGATGCAACAATTTTATTTGCATTTCAACCCTTCTGCATAGACGTTTTTGTAGCTGAATGTACATAAATACGTCAGATTTTCAAGATCGAGCGAGTTGACGACAAAAAAAGTTGGTAAAATCGGAAGGTGTCAACTCGCGCGCGGCGCGCGAGTTGACACACGCGAGTTGACGAATAAGTCATCCAGAGAGGGTTAAAATAAAATTAAAATAAAAGAAATCCAACAAATAATATTTGTTTCTGTTTATATAAGTTTTACCGTTAATTAACTCTGAATTTCTTGGCTGAATACGCCCACAGTTTAAAGGTTATGATTGCCTCAGTTAAAGGAATATTACCATACTTAATCCTCCTAATCTTTCCACATCTCTCTATTTAAAACTTCTAAGTACAATTTCTTATTGAAGGAGTCCAAATCATCCTGCTATCTCTGGCTCGGCCTATTCCGATGTTGCTGACCACTAAGAAGGACCCATGGGGTCGTGAGTTTGATTATAATAATTAAATAGTTTAAACAGAAATAATAAATGATCTATCTAATGTGAAATGACACTAAGTTGACATTAAGTTGAATGTATCAACTTAATGTAAAACGTCGGATGTTTAATAACTCGACCAAGTCACAATATAATATTTACGACCTATTAAAGTATGAGTTTACTTAATTAATTTGAATACCAATAGTAAGTGATCTACATCTAATATTAATATTTGGATGTGAATATTTTATAACTGTATCAAGCCACAGTAAATATCTTTACGATCTAGCCAAGTATGAATTTACTTATCCAAGTTATCCATTTCTAATGAGCTCCATGGCCGTTATCATCTCGCCATTAATTTTTACGACCTGTAATAATAAACAGCTGACGCATTAAACCTACCTACGTACTACGAAGGTGGGTACTCGTATATCATTGGTGGAACAGACATAATTTGTCACTAGAAAGGCCCTGTACGCATTTAAATTTTATTTGCGAAATGAAAAATGCCCTCAGGCTGCGTTTTCAGAGATAACGAAAGCTGGACGCAATTTATCGCTCACAGTATTGCCCCACACCCACTTCTTCTCTTGTATCGGCACGAACTACGACGCCATGTCATGGCAAAAATATTAAACAGCCTGTTAGCAAGGTAGCACTGGACGTACATTTACCAGTACTGCTGTCCAGTTGTGCTGTCGTTATTTACAAAACCGCAGATATTGAAGTCGCTCAAACTCGAAGCATTTATTTCATATCTTCTTCTTCTTAGTGTCACTTCACGTGTCCTTGAAGAACGTACACAGTCTGATCTCGGTCTCAATCTGTCAAAAATATAATAAACAAAAAATATTTAAAAAATTGCGATAAATTTCTACGATAGGGTGTTTAGAATCATGTGCGGAATTCATGGTTACAGTTTGTGAGTCCATGCCCCTGCCACCCTGTATACCTATGCATCGTGTCTAGGACCTCCTAGACACGATGCACGGAGACGCCTTGGCGGCTGCTGCAAGAGTAGTACTGTCAACACTTTTCATACAAACCAAGCGTGTCATTGAACGTTACCGTTTACTCACAGCAACTGACGGCACGTGACAATTTTAACAAAGCCTTGTGACAGCTTGCTTGCGCTCGAAGGTGCTAAATTCGGACACGCATATTATTCATAAAGGCGTCTCTGCGATTTCATGCTCTGCTGTGGTCCTAGATTACAGAACGTATACAGGATACACTCTACCTGTGTGGTTTCCATCCCGATTTGATCAAAAGGTTCCTGATACGTATTTATAATTATTAAAAAAATAAAATAAAACCTGACTATGATAGGAATATTATTGAAACTAGAATAATGATAATTTAAATTCCCTGATTATGTGTTCGTAACATCAAGGAATTTAGTAATAAAAATAATAAACGCATTCCTAGGGCTTGCTAAACGTTGTATGCCTAAATTAGATACTTTAATATACTTTATAAACAAATGTGAAAGCAATTATAATGTTGCGCGCCACGATTGATGGCGACATTAGCTACCACTAGCGCCATCTAGTATCGAGTAGCAGAACTAGTAGGTCGAGATGCTTCCAGAACTTTCGATACTAGAACATTCTAGAACTATCGACATCGGGTCAGTCGGGACCGGTATGTACTCGAACATTCTAGATGTTTCTACAGTAGAAAGTTCTGGAACTATCTGAGGCCCTATATAAGGCCGGTATGGGCCGCGACCGAGGCAGTATTGGTTCTGCGATACAAGCGATAACATTCGAAGCGATCTTCAAGTGCGACTTAAGAGTGATCAGTAGTGCGATTGTGTTTTATAATTAGTGTGTTTGTGTTTTATTGGTGTTATTTAATTAAAGTGTTTATTTTTGGTTATTAAATCGGCAGTTTTTATTGTCACGAGCTAGCGATCTTCAAGTGCGACTTAAGAGTGATCAGTAGTGCGATTGTGTTTTATAATTAGTGTGTTTGTGTTTTATTGGTGTTATTTAATTAAAGTGTTTATTTTTGGTTATTAAATCGGCAGTTTTTATTGTCACGAACCCCAAGCTCGTAACAATTGGTGTCAGAAGTGGGATTAAGATCATGCCGATTTTACCCAAAGACGACACGGAGGGTATCCGTACCCGGAGTCAACGCCAACAGGAGACGGACCAGAGACGTTTTGGTGGAGCTATGCCACAGAGCTCGGATGGCCAGCTACCGACCACGGAGGCCGGCCCGTCCGCAGCAGCTCCAGCATCAGTAGCACCAGACTTGGCTGCTCTGATGATGATGCTGCAGGAGCAGGCTCGCCGACAGGAGGAACAGGCTCGTCGGCTGGAAGAACAGCTCCAGCGCGATAAGGAGGAACAGGCCCGCCGTCAGGAGGAACAGGCCCGCCGTCAGGAGGAACAGGCCCGCCGTCAGGAGGAACAGGCTCGTCGGCTGGAAGAACAGCTCCAGCGGGACAAGGAAGAACAGGCCCGCCGTCAGGAGGAACAGGCCCGCCGTCAGGAGGAACAGGCCCGTCGGTTGGAAGAACAGCTCCAGCGGGATAAGGAGGAGCAGGCGCGCCGCCAGGAAGAGCAGATGCTCCTTATGAAGGACCTTCACGCTACCTTCGGGAAAGACATAAAGGAGGTGAAGGACACGGTTGTCCAACATGAAAACCGCCTGTCGGAAGCCGAAACCCGAATCGACCAAGTGAATAATCGGGTTGACAACGTGATGGCTGACGTGAAGAAAACCGTGATGGCTGACGTGAAGAAAACGCTGGATTACTTGAAACTTGAGGATGGAATCGCAGCTCCCGTAGCTACAACACCTACGCTACGTGGGTTCAAAGTGCCACCGTTCGACGGAACTTCTTCCTGGTCGGCCTACAAGATCCAGTTTGAGGCTGTCATGAAGGCGAACGGGTGGAATAAAAGTCAGGCCATGACTGCCCTCACTCTAGGCCTGCGCGACCAGGCCTTAACTGTTCTAGAAGCTCTTGGTAAGGAAGTGACTTACGAGCAGCTCCTTGAGGCATTGGAGGCTCGGTATGGCGACGCTCACCTGGAACACGTGTTTCGTGCGCAGCTAAAGGATCGCGTGCAACGCAGTAATGAAAACCTGCAGCAGTGGGCCCTTGAAGTGGAGAAGCTGGTTCGGAAAGCATACCAGTCTGTACCTGCGCTTATTCATGGGAACCTGGTGCAGGTATTCATCGATGGCATCCGCGACCTTGAAGTTAGAGCTGCTGTGAGGCTCGGTCACCACGGGACGCTTAAGGACGCCTTGGCCCATGCACTGGAGGTGGAAGCTGTGCGGCAGGATCATCGTTCCCATCGCGTCAGGGAGGTTGCAGCGGCTACAGTTCGCGACCGCAATAAAGGCTACAGCCCTAGGTGCTACGGCTGTGGGGAAAGGGGCCACCTTCGATCCAGTTGCCCTAAGCGAACTGCAGAAAGAGAAGATGGCTGGTATCCAAAGGGTAGTGCGGCTAACAGCACCGCCCAGCAGCAGCAGGGAAAACGAGTAATAGCCAGGACTGTGGGGCGAGTGCTGGCTGATGTTCAAAGAGCCCCGAGGATTTCGATCACACAAACCCATGACGGGAACAGTTTAATCATCAAGGGCGAGGTCAACGGAACGCCTTGTAAGCTGACCATAGATACAGGAGCCTCTCGTACGGTCGTTAGTTCCCAACTTACAAGTCGGTTCCTTGGGGACTCCGCATACAACCGAGAACGCATTAATTTGGTAACAGCCACCGGTCAGCGCATAACCGTCCATGGAGAGAAGAAGATGGAGTTGAAGCTAGGCAACAGATTCTACCTGCATAACGTCATCGTGGCTGATATAATGGACGATTGCATCTTGGGCCTTGACTTTATGAGGAAGAATTGTTGTGAGATTGACGTCAAGCAAGGTGTTTTGAAATGTGGACAAGAAGAACTTTTTATGGAAGGGGCGTTACCAGGGAATGTGTACAGCCTTAAGAAGATTGTACTTCCGCCGAGATCAGAAACGATGGTGCCGGTTAGTCTTCCTCGGAATCCTGGGCAAACTCATCGTTGTGTACTCGTGGAAAGGGTAGACAATGACCTTCCATGGAAAGTGGCACGAACTTTGGTCAGAGCCACCGACATCTCAGGGGTACGTGTGCTGAACCTTTGTGATCAGGAACAGATTATAGAAAAAGGCACACTAGTTGGTACTTGCGAGGAAGTGGATTGGTTGCGTCGATGCCAATATCTATCGACTGGTACCCTCAGCAAGGATGCACAAACAAAAGTGTCCACACTTTTAGAAGACTGCCGCAGCGCTCTGTCCCAAAATGAAATGGTCAAGGCGAAGAAGATGTTACTCAAGTACGCCGATGTTTTCTCGTCAAACGATGCTGACATCGGGAAGACTGGCTTAGTTCAACACAAAATAAACACAGGAGAAGAATTGCCTATCCGTCAGCGGCCAAGGAGATTACCGGTAGCACGTGAAAAGGAAGTGGAAACCATGATAGAGGGAATGGTGAAGGATGGTGTTATTGAACCTTCATCTAGTCCATGGTGTTCACCTGTAGTGCTGGTAAGGAAGAAGGACGGCAGCATGCGGTTTTGTGTTGACTATCGTCGTCTGAATGACGTTACTAAGAAGGACAGCTACCCTTTGCCAAGAATAGATGACACGCTGGACATGCTTACTGGGGTAAAGTGGTTTAGCACGCTGGACCTGAAAAGTGACTACTGGCAAGTTGAAATTGATCCTAAGGACAAGGAGAAAACTGCATTCTCGACAGGAAAGGGTCTGTGGCAATTTAAAGTTATGCCGTTCGGATTGTGCAACGCTCCGGCAACGTTTGAAAGGCTGATGGAACTTGTACTAACCGGGTTAATTGGTGATGCCTGTCTGGTCTACTTGGATGACATCATCATCGTAGGCCGTACGTTTGAAGAACATCTTCTAAACCTGGAACGCGTGCTCATGAAGATCCAGAGTGCCAACCTCAAGTTGAGTCCAAAGAAATGTTCACTATTCAAACGGCAAGTTAGCTTTTTGGGGTATGTAGTGTCGGAAGAAGGTATCCGCACGGATCCAGAGAAAATCGCCGCTGTCAAGGATTGGCCAGTTCCAAAAGACAAGACGCAGGTCAGAGCATTTTTGGGTTTGTGCTCTTATTATCGGCGATTTGTTAAGAACTTTGCGGATATAGCCAAACCCCTGCACAAGCTAACCGAGGAGAAGCGACATTTCTGCTGGGATGAAAGTTGCGACATCGCGTTCCAGGAGTTAAAGGCCCGACTGTGCAAAACACCTATTTTGGGGTACCCTGATGCCAGCAAGGAATTTATAGTTGACACAGACGCAAGTGACATAGGACTTGGCGGTGTGTTGTCTCAACGGAATGGTGATCAAGAGGTTGTGATAGCGTACTTCAGCAAGTCGTTGTCCAAGCCGGAAAGGAACTATTGTGTCACGAGACGGGAATTGCTTGCTGTGGTAAAGTCATTGCAGCATTTTAGCAAATATCTTCTGGGGCGGAAATTCCATTTACGAACTGACCATGCTGCACTGAAATGGCTATTGCAGTTCAAAAATCCAGAAGGACAAGTTGCGAGATGGATTGAGCTACTGCAGGAATACGACTTTGTGGTCGAACATCGCAGCGGGAAATCTCATGGCAACGCAGATGCATTATCAAGAAGACCTTGTCCTGAAGACTGCAAGCATTGTACTAGGCAAGAGGGTAAGGAAGTGGTACCTGTGAGGATGCTCAGAACAGACCTCAGCAATGAGTGGAAGGAAAGCCTACAACGTGCACAGCAGGAAGATTCAGACCTCAAGCCGATTCTAGAGTGGATGAAGGCCAGTGCACCTAAGCCCAGATGGAGCGACGTCTCAGCGATGAGTTCGATCACAAAAAGCTATTGGGCCCAATGGGACAGCTTGGTGATTCAGGATGGAGTCCTGTGCCGTAAATGGGAAAATGCTCGGGGGGACAGCTGTCATTTGCAAATGGTTGTCCCTAAAGCTAAAGTACCGGATATTCTACAGCTGTACCATAATGGTTGTTCAGGAGGCCATCTGGGAGTAAAACGGACTCTACTGAAGATACGAGAACGGTTTTACTGGGTCCACTGTCGGGACGATGTCGAGGACTGGTGTCGCAAATGTACGAGTTGTGCAGCTGTAAAGGGACCTCAGACTCGTAGTAGAGGTGCATTGAAATTGTACAATGTTGGTGCACCATGGGAGAGGATAGCCCTTGACGTTGCGGGGCCGTTTCCGGTAAGTGAAAGTGGTAACAAATATTTCATGGTTGTAATGGATTACTTCACTAAGTGGCCGGAAGTCTTCGCCATTCCAAACCAGGAAGCTTCAACGGTTGCCGATAAACTGGTTCATGAAGTCTTCTGCCGTTTTGGAGTACCCTTGGAGATTCACAGCGATCAGGGAAGGAATTTTGAGTCTCAAATATTCCAGGAAACTTGCCGAGTCATGGGTACTCATAAAACGAGAACAACGTCTTACCACCCACAATCGGATGGAATGGTGGAACGATTTAATCAGACATTGGAGAGATACCTGGCAAAGGTTGTGGAAAATCGGCAACGAGATTGGGACAAGCACATACAACCATTTTTGTTGTCATATAGAAGTGCTGTTCACGAAAGTACATCGGTGACGCCAGCTTTCGCAAACTTTGGAAGGGAATTACGGCTGCCTGCAGACCTGATCACCGGAATACCACCTGATGCCCCACGCAGTATAACCGATTATGTGAATGACTTGCGGAACAAAATGAATGACATTTATGAGCACGTCAGACAATCAGGCCAGCAAATGTCTGAAAAGATGAAAACCCGTTATGACCGCAAAATGAACAATAAAGGGTTTGACGAAGGTTCACTAGTGTGGTTGCACAATCCAGTCCGCAGCAAAGGGAAATCTCCTAAGCTTCAAGCTAAATGGGACGGACCGTACCGGATTGTGACAAAGATCAATGACGTAACCTACCGGATACAGAAAGGTGCAAGAGGAACTCCTAAGATCGTCCATGTGGATCGATTGGCGCGTTATTATGGGGCCGATAATGCTCGGGACGAGCATGTCTTAGGAGGGGGCAGTGTTGCGCGCCACGATTGATGGCGACATTAGCTACCACTAGCGCCATCTAGTATCGAGTAGCAGAACTAGTAGGTCGAGATGCTTCCAGAACTTTCGATACTAGAACATTCTAGAACTATCGACATCGGGTCAGTCGGGACCGGTATGTACTCGAACATTCTAGATGTTTCTACAGTAGAAAGTTCTGGAACTATCTGAGGCCCTATATAAGGCCGGTATGGGCCGCGACCGAGGCAGTATTGGTTCTGCGATACAAGCGATAACATTCGAAGCGATCTTCAAGTGCGACTTAAGAGTGATCAGTAGTGCGATTGTGTTTTATAATTAGTGTGTTTGTGTTTTATTGGTGTTATTTAATTAAAGTGTTTATTTTTGGTTATTAAATCGGCAGTTTTTATTGTCACGAACCCCAAGCTCGTAACAATAATATCGTCGTAGCTTAGGTTGAAACTAATTAAAACATTTGTGTTTCATTACACGTATGATTTCCTTCTGTTTTCAACTTAAAAGTATTCTCATAACAGACTGAAATGAGAGTTTTAATTTCAGAGTTTATTAATATGGAAAATGCTTACAAAATTAATGATTAAACTGGTTTTAATTGTTTTTTTTTCTATGCCGCACTGCTACCTTCTTAGGTGTGCTAAAAAGGTATAGCAGTGCGCCTTGGTACCTTCGATCAAAGATTATCTATAATTTACCCCGACAATGGCCACCCCTTCTCACGTATTGTTCGGATAACCATTGTTCTCATATCTGCTAATAACATCAATGCAATGTAGCAATCTACTTTAAACTGCTTATTCGATCGTTCGTAGTTGAAATTTAGTTCAATCAATCAATCAACTCAGCCTATTGCAGTCCACTGCTGAACATAGACTTCTCCCAGGCTGCGCCACAACACCCTGTCCTCCGCCTACCGCGTTCAGTCTGTCCCAGACATATTTAATTAGGACGTAAGAAAAGCGAATTCACGCAAGGCCGTAGTAACGCTTGAAATACTAAAATCGGCCTTACTGGTACGAAATAAAGACAATATCAAAGTCAAGTTGTTACCATGGACATGTTATCGACGGCACTCTCCTGTCTGCTAATAACAACAAAGCTACCTATCTATGTGCGAAATTCACAGCACATCTATACCGCGTACAAAAGCTGTCAATATTCCACAACAATGACGACACTGACAGCTCTTTAGATGTGTTGATCACGTTCAGCAGTGCTATTCTGCAACCATCTCACCTTGACAAGTTAGGTGAAGTGAGTTGTCAATAGTGTCAATCTTTAGCATCACTAGGAACGACAGCTCATTTCACCTAAGTTTTAACGGTGAGATTCTTAAGGAATATTCCGGCTGTTTCATTTGTGAAATTCGCACTAGTTCCTCTGAAATTCTATTCATAGATTCTTGTAGAATCCTGTCGATCTATAATTTAAGCGGATTATATCACTACAAGCTGCAAGAGTCAACTTAAGCTCACGACACTGAGGCGTCGAAGGCGAGAGCGGTAACAACGCGGAGGCCGCTAGAGTCTCAAATTAACTCTTGCGAGATATACACTGCCTTATCACCACACCGAGTCTCTTGTGCAGGCACGCTTCACACTATTCTATTTTTCTCTATGGCAATGGTGCCGATGTCGACAATTCTGCCAATGTCAGTTGTGATGTGAGAAAACGTGGGGAACCACGCTTCACTCTACTACTGTTTCCCGCCATTCGTAGTTAACTGACAGCTGACATTAGTGACAGCTACTGATGCATGAAAACTATCTCACTAAGCACTAGCTTCATATCTATTAAACTGTCACGCCCTTTATACCTGGAGGCTGTTTTTTAAGTAGTATGTTTTTGTTCACATTTTTAAATTTTGATTTATTATTTTTTTGCTTGAGTACGTATAGTATGTATTGTATTTATTGGTATATTAGCGTGGCTAGCTGAAATAATTTAATTTAATGTTCTGTGTCTTGTAATGTTAATTACTTTGCAAGTAACCTAGTATTTATTTTACAATCAAGTATTTTCTAACTAAACAGACAGCTGTGCTGCTGAGGAGATTTTTGCGCCACTTCTTCTCCCCAGCGAAAGCACTAGGAAGTGGTGAAGGGCGGGCATTTTGGGGGACTATCTTTTGTAATTTTGACATTCGATAAATGCTGATTCTCAGCCTAGTTTGAATAAATTACTTTTGATTTTGATTAAATAAATACACTACACTTCACAACTACCTTACTACTAGTTCTGTCGCAGCATACTCCAACTTTCGTACCAAACATTTCCAATAAACATCAAAAACTAGAATCAACTGCACCTAAAGCTCTCTGCTCAAGTTAGCCTGCACTACAAACATTCTTAGTTCGCAAATAGTTGTCGGAAGCATCTCTACTACCTTTGATTTCTTTCACGACTTCACTTAAGGCCGTTACACAAGTTTGTCCGGACTGCTGACGACTTTCTCCCCCAGTGCTTTATTCAGCGCATAAGTTTGTAGAGGACCTATTCTTGCAATTGTGTTAAGATCGTTAAGATGCTCCTTATGCAAACTGGGTGTATGGAGGAATGTTTTAAGTAATAAAGCGCTTTTCTCGCTGGAACTGTTGCTTGCTTGCCAAAAGCATTACTCCTTTCAGTTGTTTATGTTGCGACTGGTAGCTGCAAATCTGTAATTGAGAGAAGGTAGTTAATATACTGACAAAAATGCTATGGGTTTATAAACAGGTTTGTTTAGGAATTTGTTTTATTGGCAATTGCAATAGGCCACTACAACATGGGATAAACATAACTAGTGAAATTGGTTGCTGCATCCTTTCCCGGGGAATACAGGAGTATGTGTGTTAATTTTATTTCATATCTAAAATTTTCAGAAAGTTCATCGTGCCAGCTTACACAAAAACGAAACGGTTTACAATTTGTACGTTTCATTCCATTTCCCATACAAGAGAACATTTCCGCAATTTCCTAGAAAATTCCTCGAAACAATTTTATAAAATCAAGGAGCAAATAATATTGTCCTTAACGAGAACCCAGCTAAACAGCTCGCTTGCCCATCTACTAGCTGTTATCTTTTTTATTTCTCTCTCACAATTGTACCATTAAAAACATAAACAGACATCAAAAATATCTTTGCATCTATACTATTACATTTGGCAGCGTTATAATAGGATAAAAGGCTATTGAACGCAATCTTCCTTAATAGAAAAATCCAAGAATATACGAACAATATGAACGCAGGAATTCATAGACACATTCTTCAATTATTTTTAACTAGCTTCTGCCCGCGACTTCGTCCGCGTGAAATTTCTTTTCCCCCGACCCACCCCGTCGCATCGCATCACCTGTCCGCACTATCACTTCGTTTAGGCTTAGCGTTGTTTCTGTTTTTAACCCGACTGCACCAGAAGGAGGGTTATGTTTTTCGAGTGTATGTATGTATGTATATTTCTTTGGCACGCTCGGTAGCCTAAACGGCTTGATCAATTTTTTTCTTTTTGTTCTGCTCAGCTCCTAAGAGTTATACTCACAGCGTGATGACAAATAGCCTATAGCCTTCTTCAAGAATTGTTCTATCAAATGCAGAAAGAGTTTTTCAAATCCGAACGGAAGCCCAGAGATTAGCACGATCAAACAAACTTTTCATCAGTATTATTAGTTTATAAAAGTCTATTAGGTTCAAAATCGTTCCTGCTTTCTCAAAAAATAAAAAAATACTTTTACTTTGTTCCAAAATCAAGCTCACGACTCCTTGGACCACATTTTATTACTTTGTTTTCATATGTTTTGGATTTAGCCCTAATGTCTTTCAAAACCTCAGTCTGTATACGGAATAGTCTAGGTTGGTTTAGGAACCATGTGACTTGGCAATCGACGTCTATAACAGTTGTAATATAGGAAAGTGCGGTAGTACAGAATTGGGGGTGAGGCGTTGGTCATGTAGGAGACTCTAATTTTTTTTTCTTCTAAAGGTTCCCGCTACTATGCAATTCACAATGCCGTATACACCACATCTAGGGTTGCCAGGTCTTAAAACCGAAAACCCGGACAGAACATCCAGTTTTGCCGGACATTTGGGTAAAAAAGCCGAACACCCTTAATTTTTTAGTTTTAGTATAACAAGACAATTAAAAAAAAGGCTTTTTTTATTATTTACCATAAAATCTTCTTAAATTTAAATGAAACAACAATAACATTGAATGAATCAGCCTTCATATGCTATAGAGGGATGAGGAACAGGGTGTAAAGTTCACTCATACTCTATAGAAAAGGAAGGATCCTCCGACCAGACGGGTGTCGTGTCTGGCGGGCAACTGCCTGATGATTCATGTCGGACCGTTGTATCTATGCTAGTTGCGCGGTAAACTCTGCTTGCGAGATGCAGGATTTGTGTGATATCATTATGACGCGTTGTTCGCATGTGGCGTTGTAGATACCGCTACAATCCCGTAAACGCTCTTTGAAAATCCGCCCCGCTTTCAACCAGACGATGCCCAAACCCGTTATCTGTCCGGATTTAACCGGTTTAAAGACTGGACGTAGCCGAGACAGATTGACACCGCAATTCCCGGTGTTCCAAGAGAAACACGGGAACTAGAACATTGGTAACCTGTCCGTGGAAAACTAACTTACCTATACATCGTCTATAATTTATAGCGTGGAAGATATAACTGCTATTTCGATACATTCCCGATGTCAACATACTTTGGTTCGGCAAAGTTACGAAAGTTGATGGTAGGACTCCTTGAGAGAGTATTCATTCAAGGCATTGGTTCTAGCTAAATAGCAAAAGTATTCATCATACTTTCGCAATTTAACACACGACAACAATGCTTCATGTCTACATACTTATAACAAAATACATAAAATAAAAAACTTCCACCCCCTTTCATATCTTGAAACCAGAATATCACTAAAGCACTGGCAGTTTAGACTATGACCAAACTGAAGAATTGCTAGTTGCTACCCTGAACTCACTCCACTTTAGGAATCATACTCACATTCACACATAAATCATCATAAAACACAATAAATATTCCTATATCAACATGTCACACTAACACTCCACAGATAAATAATTTGCATCTTTTCTTTTGCTTTTGTGATAACTAATAGGAGAAACTACTGCCTCCTGTAACACAGGTCTTTGAACCTAACTCAGGAGTCAGGGACTTCATAGGTCTTGTGTATTTTTTTAATGTGAATAAATTCTTGTTACTATTTAGCTCGAATCTTTGCCATTTTCATCCAGCTGCTAATACTCTCCATGCAGGATACGGGACAAGTAAAACTCTCGCTGGCTGTAAACGCACTTGACAGGGATAGACTTCTTTCTTCATAATTGACCTTCACTTTATCCTTCGGTGCGTTCTTGACGAGTACTGTGATAACGACTTGAGCCTGACCCATCCATCTTTCCTATAGTCATCACTCTCCTGCCTTTATACCAATTTATTTGTGGTCGGCGCAAAATGTCTTTTTCTTTCATACTTCTCTGTTATTCGTCATCTCGGTAGTCACCCCCTTTCTAACCATATCATCATTCACACATTCCATCCATCGTTTCTTTGGTCTTCTCTTACTCTTATAGCCTTTCATACTCAAAACTTTCATAACGACATTTTCCTCATTCCTCCGTATCACTTTCTAAACTTTCCTATAATATGATGAAAAATACCAACTTATTAATCCGCCAACCCGCTCTGGGCACGCGTGGTGGTTTACGACCCACTCCCTCTCACCAAGAGGAGGTCTGTGTCCCAGTAGTGGGAACATTACAGGCTGATTATGCTATGCTATGCTTATGCTAATAATAATTATGTTCAGCTAACATTTTCAGTCTCATAAGCACCATTTTCGCCTTTTCACGCCTCTATTTTACCAGACTCTAAACTAAATGATCATCCAAATAAGTAAATAAACATACGACAGCAATTTATAACACATTTTCACTATATTCGGACTCTAATTAATTATCCTTTTCACATCTCGGAGCTTCGGAAGAGAAGTTAATTAGTCACTTTATTTCTGAATTTTGGATAAATCGCGCACTTTATTTTACTCGCAATTTTGTTAATTATGTTAATACATAAATTTTAACATAACATAACGTCTGTATTTCCCTGTAGGGTTAGGAAAGCAAGAAAGAAAGAAAATATTTGCGAAAAACATGACATATAAAAAGAACAAAAAAAAAAAAGTTGAGGGAAAACATGCGTCACATCCACCCAAAATGGCCGATCCGTGGTGGCAGAGGAGTACCTATAGTACGACCATTTATTATTTTACCAGTTAATTTTAAGTCCCATATAATGAGGGGCAAGGCTATTGCCATCAACCGCGTACTTAGTAATCCGAAGTAATCTTCGTGATAATTAAAAGAAAGGGAGGTGTACAAATCCTTTTTAAATTGCTTTTATAGGCAGTAACGATACACCATCAGGTAGGCCGGGGGTGGGAGAATGGGAGAAATAATAATTAGCATGAAGCTAAAATGACAGGACCCAACAGGACCAATGCTCTCAAAACGGTATATATATATATTATAATTTATATATTATAGTAAACATTATGTATGTGTATATAACCTATTTATGTATTTGTGTACCTAGTTTTAATAGTTTTCTTTTATCCTTGTTCCTCTCAACCAAAGCACCTGCCATCTAATCTCTTCGCCACCCTTCGTTGACTGATAGAGCCCAAGGCATTAAGTCCGCCTTTGTACCTTTTTTGTGCGAAAAGTTTAAATAAATAAATAAACGGTGAAGGCAAACATCGTGAGGAAACCGGCATGTCCTAGAATCTAGACATCCACCAACCCGCACTGGGCCCGCGTGATGAATTACGGCCCACTCCCTCTCACCGAGAAGAGGCCTGTGTCCCACCAGTGGGAACGTTATAGGCTGATTATGTACTCGTATGTTATGTAAGAAGCTAACATTTTTTTTACTGGATGTAAAGGGAATGTAGATATTTTGCAATTTTTTGTTCACAAAACCATGTTCTAACCAAACCACATTACGTAAACAAGACTTGCACAAATCCTTTTAATGCTAAAGGGACAAAAACATGAAAATCTCGAGAGAACTACAGATAATATGATAATGACTATGACACCGCTTAAAGCAAACTATGTAGCTCACTAAAAACTTAATGGTGGCAGTTAACACCGTTGGTGAGTTTATCCTTAACTCACAGTAATCGCTATAGTAATCCTTATAACTGATGGGGCTAATCTCGTGTAATTGTACGCTGCGAGTTTGAGAAACGAAGGTTGCACGATATGGGAACGAAGTTTACATGGTGTTCTTGCGTTTACTTATTTTGCATCACCATTATCTGCGTAGTATAGGGGGTGAAGATTTGGATGGAAGCTCTCCATTTTTGCACACGGTATTGTATTTTTGTTTCGTATTTTTGTAATCTATAAATAAGCTGTCACAGACGCCATCATATATTGCCGCTGGTTTAGTTTGGCCACGGCGTTTCTTGTCTAAATTCAGCTGGACATCAATGTAAAACAACAGTATCAGAAGGCTAATTCCCGTAGTTAAAAACGTCCAAAATCTAGTCACAATCACATCTCACACACGGCAATCAATGTCAAAATGTAGGTAAATTAGAGGTACAATGGTACAATAATCTTTTGGCGCGTGCCAAAATGGAAACTAAAGCATTTTGGTTTTCGATACATTTCTGTGACTATTTCACAAATGTTTAGTCGCCAAAAGGTCCATGTAGCGCTCTATTTGGTAGACCGACATTGACATTAGAATACAGACTTTCATAAAAGTACGGAAATTGTCCCTTAGATTGTATGTAACACGGACAAGAGCACATAACACAACCCCGGACCCTAAAAAGAAACACATTTCATAGAAGCACACAGCTCGACCTCGTAAAATCAAACATCTTATTTCAAAAGGACCGTTTGAAAGAACCTGAAACATATATAAAAAATCTTTTCACAGAAAATAACCGAAATATAACTCACGTTCCCAGTACAAGAACAAGGAAACGTCAATAAAATTCAATATTGATGTAAAAAAAAAAATCGTATTCTCAACATTATTATAAATTAAAGCCGCTTTTCGTGTCGGGCTTTGCGACCGCGTTGTTTTTCTGAACCACTCAATAGATTTTGATGCGGTTTTCAACATAATTTGGAGAATTTATTCCGGAAGGTTTACGTGTAAAATACATTAATATAACTCTTACATTTAGGAAGAAATCTCGATGTTATGTCAAGTCACAAAAACCGTGCGACGCAGGGGTGTCCATTGTCTTTTCATAAAACGTGTTTGATCGTACCTTAGAATAAAGACCCGTACCGTAATACCGTTGACTGTAAGGCTGCTTGTCTAAATTTAGCATATTTTCCTGCTGCAATCAAGCCAGCTAGTTGGTCTGCTAATTATACACAATTTTGTCTTGAGTTACGACCACTGGTTATTTAGCTCATAAAATTCCGGAGCAGACATTTTTATTTACCTGGAAGGCTGGAGGTCTTAATTCTGTGCGCAGTACGAGTTTTAACTAAGTTACAGGTCTGTTTACGTGAAATGTGTTCTAGGATGGATTTTCGTAAATGACAATTTTAGTAAGTTGCTGGTGATCCGTCACACAAGGTATTGAAAGTGAGAAATTTACATTCTTACGATTAAAAGTTGATTTTAAGTTTAAACGATAAAGATTGATTAAAAGTTTGAGTTGACTAGTAGAACCCGAAACAATTTTTAAATTGAAAAAGAAAATCAACTTTTAATTGTAAGAATGTAAATTTCTCACTTTCGATAAAAAAATAGTATCTTGCACTAATGTAAGGAAGATATTTTTTTTATACATGAAAGGGTATTGCATGATAGGCCCCTCGCAAAAAAAAATTATAAAAGGAGATTGTCGAAAAAAAGTTACGAAGAAATTCCCAAAAAATTAAAAAAAAAATATTCATACTTATATGTATTCTAAACTATCTAAAATCGCGGAACATACATGCGGTATTTTCGGATAGCCCTAGGTATGTGGAATCCAATTTTTTTTTATTGGCGTCACTATTTGGACCACCCTGTTTAAATGTATACAAGGAGAAACTGACTGACTGACTGACATAACCCCTCACAAAGGATTTAAGAGATTACAAAGTTAATAGATAACAAAAAATATAACCGGCTGTCGGATTAAGTCAGACCTCGGTACTAATACTTAAAATAAAAAAGTATGTGTTTTAGGGCTTTTCAATAATCGGAAAAACGGGGGTGAAAAAATGTAATAAAGTTTAAGGTGTAGATTTTACTGCTTGCTTCCATTAATTCGAAAATGGGTATAAATAATCATTAAGTCATACAATGGAAACATACCAAACGCTTTTTTTTTAAATAAGTCATGTCGTGGTGAAAGGGAGGACAGCTTATTTAAAAAAAAAAAAGTAAGTAATTAAAAAACATAAAAATCCCGACAACGGTAAAATACTTAAGTAAAAAAAACTGAAAAGCTAAAAACAAGCCCATTTCAAATTAAATGAAAGTTGGAAGCAGGCGGGATTCATACCAAAATCAAAATCAAAATATTTTTATTTCACATAAACCAACATGGGCACTTATGAAACGTCAGAAGCTAGGTGCACGGTTCCAATTGGTCGTTTCCTATGGAGAAGAACCGGCAAGAAACTCCATGGTTACTCCTTTAAAAATAATTGGCTTTTACAATGTTTTCGAGTTACAGTAGGTATGGGAGGACAGCGTAGGCCTGTCAACAAGTACCAGGTACTTGATAAAATAAAAAATGGTCTACAGATCTAGTCTACAAGGCTTACAAAGTCCTCACATTTACAAAATAAGGATGTATCAAAAGGATAAACAAAATATAAAAATCTACTAAAACCAAGAGATATGATTGCCATTTCAACTAAGAAAGAGGTGAAAAATTAAAATTGTCTGTATATAATGTCAAATAATAAAAAGATTATGTCATAGAAGTATATACAAATAAAAAATAAACATCGTAATTTGAGAGCAGTTAATAGACATTTACGTAGAACTTATGCCGTCAAAGAGGTGCCAGGGAAGCCACATGTGCAGAAGGAATTATTGCCAAACTACCTTGTCTTCAACGTAGTCTTTAATCTTATAATATGCTTTTTTGATAAGGACTCGTTTGATGAGGGCCATTTTTATTATATTTTGAAATTCAAATTCCTTACCCTGCGAGGACCACAGTGTCACGTTATATTATTATATGCATGTTACGTTTATTTGCTAAAATGTATTCAATATAAAGTTTTACCCTATCATCACTTCAATATGCACCTAATTTACCAGTAACTTCCCAGTCTTTAATCACTTGAAGTACAGACAGCAAAACCACGGCGTACCGAAGTATGAAATACAAGGCTCTCCCTGTTAAATGGCTATCCGAAACGACAAATTCATTAGGGACGCAGCCAGTAAAGCATCGAAAGCTACTTGTTCTGTGTCTAATGTTGAAACGATGTGTTGGTAACTGGTATTCTATGACCCAAGAGGGTAGTTAGAGAAAACTTGAGGAAGGCCGCAAGGGAGAAGGGATAGGGGACTGTTAATTTAGAAGAGAAAATTATGTTGGTGACCCAAGTATTTACGTTGGCGAGGAAATTTAAAGGACGTGGTTAAAAAAGTACATAGGTACGGTCTGTTGGGATTTCCAGTCATGTCAAATTTCTATACAACAAGAATATAATTTCTCTATAGATAGCATGAATAGCTATTACACTGCATAATCAGCCCGCCAGCCAGCCATAAGTTTGAACCCAGGCAAGCGCTTAACTTTGTGTAATTCATTTGATCACGCTCTCAAAACGGTTAAGGAAAACATCGTGACGAAACTGGCATGTCATAGAACCAAACAAAAACTAAAACCCGACTACTGAAAAGGATGAAATAAGAAAGTACCTTCCCGTGGTCGCATGCCGCTGTACTAACATATTATAAGCTATGGTAGCATGCGACCACGTGAATGTATTTTCTTGTTTCTTCCTTTTCAGTGGACGGGTTTTAGTTTTTAAACTTATTTTTTATTTAATTATTTTGGGGTTTATTTCAGTAATATTTATAGTTTTGAAATGTGCTAATTAAGCCCTTTCATTTGATACCAAACACGGCATGATTACATTTTTTTTTTACATCATGACTTTATGTCCGCTAGAGGGCGCCATATTCAATTTAATGTGACGTCACATAGCCTATAACCAGCGGACAATCAAGACGCTTCCAACGATACCTCATTTGTCCAATTATGACAAGAAGTTTAGAAATTATGAGGGAACAGATGAACATACATATTTACATACATACATACCGGCAAAAATCATAACCCTCCTTTTTGTTTCGCCGTAGTTGGGTAAAAATCAAAAACATGTGACATCTACCAACCTGCACTGAGGCCGCGTGGTGGATTACAGCCCACTCCCTCGTACAGAGAGGAGGCCTGTGTCCCAGCTGTGGGAACAGCGGACTATTATTATACTACGCAAGCACCCCGCTGACTTCACTCTTTGATTGACTTTACAAGTGTAAATAACTGTGCTAACAGACGTGTCTAAGATTACCTATCGGATGGAGAATGTGGTCTATCGGTCGATAGCTCAGGGGCACAAAACAAATGTATATATTGCTCGGCCAATGTATCGGCTAGCAGTGTTTGATCTATGAACATTGAACACAATCATTATTAGGGAAATTCTCAGCTACTTGAATGCAGATACAGTTGAATAGCTTTGTGAACTAAGTATATACCCCCAGTATACTTTATATACTGTGATATAGGTGATCTTGGGTTTATTTACATTAATAGGTACATTTAAATTAATAAACACCTTAAGCCGCTATTGGTCCCGGCTGTCATTTGTGGATCTTTGACAGTCGTTAGGGGTCGTCAGAAGCCCGAAAGTCTGACAACCAGTCTTACCAAGGGGTATCGTATTACCCAGTAACTGGTGTGGAGGTCAGTTAGGCATTCGCTCCATGTAAAATACTGGTACTTCCAGTTAGAATGAAAACCGACCCCAACATATTTGGAAAAAGGCTGCGTTGCGATATTGTGATTATGTTTTTTCGACCCCTTAACATTGAACCACTATTTACGTGACATCCTGTATAAGCAGCACCTTTTTACTTATTTTTCTGTTCCTTTATTCTTATCTGGGTATGTGTGTAGATGCATAAACTATTTCATAAAATAAAACAAACAAATACACACATGTCTTAAAAAAATAAACTGCCAATGAACCGTCTTCGCAAAATGGCGTAAAATATAATAAAGATAGTTCGAAGACATTCCTTCACCAAACATATTTTACTCGAAAACTGAAAACGCATTTCTACATAGCAGATGTCAAGAAAAACAAATGACGTGCTACGTTTGAAAGTTCAAATGTGCTGACTCATCCCATATGTATAAATAAGAAGGCGTATAACGCATAGACTGAATATGGCATGACATCTTTGCCTACAATTTTCCTTAAAAACAAGTGACTGCTAGATTCTCAGCCATTTTTGCCCACTAAACTTTACTGCGTCTAAAAGGAAATCAAGGTACCGTCTCACACATATTATATTACTAGCTTCCACCCGCTGCTTCTCCTGCGTGTTGTGTTGATAAAAAGTAGCCTATGTCCTTCCCCAGGCTTCAGACTATCCCAGGCCCGCTCCTCCACCCCGCTCTTTGCGCCTCCGACTCATGGCAGACAAGGCTTTAATGACACTCCGCTTAAGTCATTCTTAACGAGTATTCGTCCAAATAAGTAATCTACAAGTGATAAAGGTATTAATTTCGATAAGAATTAACTATATTTAGTTAATTCTTAGGATGGTTAAGATGTAAGTACATAGTAGGAATTAGGAAGTAGGATGAACAACTTATAATGTGACGATAAGTCTGGTACAACAAAACTGATGCATCTACTGTTTCATACATTTTCATTGGGTATTGCATTAATGTATGAAACAACACACCACTTTTTCGATATTTCTTAGATATTCATATGTATTGTTCAGTTTCATGAGCACTTTCTCCCTCTAAAGGATTGTCAATGAATTTAAAGTCAGCCAAGCACACACACACAGACACAATCCATTATGGACATAATCAAAACCATTATTTGCTAAAAACATAACCTACCTTTTCTTGTTCAAACAAGTTCGTTGTTACAAACGCTGTATCATCTCATACGCAGGGGATGACTGGTAACTATGGCAACCAGGCTTCGATAAAAAAGAGTGACGAGCGAAAGTAACAAACATCTGCGGCCTGTCCACGATATGGATGGATGTGGCAGCTGATGCATTAGTTGAAGGTGGAAATGTGAGCTAGACAATAACGAAAAGCGCGGAGGAAATAGAGTTATGTTTCTACATTTTTTATTAACTTTTGTGCTGTATAAGATGAGGAGAGCAGTCGTAGAAATTGTTTTGTATTTTTGGATATTTCGCCTAGTGTGTAACATTAAAATTCATTTATTTGCCAAAATATAGGTTTATAACGTAGGTATGATTATAAGACTAAAATGGCCTCTTTACATTCAACCATTATTTACATGGTGTGCAAATATTTAATTTTATCTTGCACAATGCTGTTATTTTAAGTAAATAATTACAATAAGAACATAATTAATTAATTGATGTCAAAGTTATACGGATATACCTTTCGAAGATGTCAAATAAGGTTTAATATCGATTATAGATGTATATCTTTTTCATTTCAGCCACTTGAGTTTTAGATTTCCAAGATTTATAGTTCTACATGTTTAAGTCATCATCTGCCTAACCTTTTCCCAACTATGTTGGGGTTGGCTTCCAGTCTAACCGGATGCAGCTGAATACCAGTATTTTACATGGAGCGACTGCCTATGTTACCTCCACAACCCAGTTACTGGGTAATACGAACCCCTTGCTAAGACTGGTTGTCAGACTTTCGGGCTACTGACGACCTGCAATGACTCTCAAAGATCCACGAATGACAGCCGGGACCAACGGGTTAACGTGCTTTCCGAGGCACGGAGGGGTCTTGGTATGTGTAGATTAGCCACCCAGCCACGGACAAACCGCGGCATGCGTAGCTTAACCTAATCGATCGACCCGTGCAGCTGTTATTACAGCCACAAGACCCTCTGGCATGTTTAAGTATTCACGTTATATTCAAACAGAGGTTTCCATTTTTCAATTAGTCCTTTGCATATTTCTCCTAGCTATATTTTATTTATTCTGTACAAGCATGTAAAAGCTTGTAGCAAGAACAATCAAAATAGAAACTTTTCAACAGTAGGAACTTCCACGAACAATTTAATTGAGCTTTAAACCAAAGCCGTCAAGCGTGACCGCCCGAATATGACCTTTAGCAATCTCAATATTCAAAAATGAAGACCTAACAAATAAAAAAGTTTTCCCCTTTTCATTATCGGATCTCGCTCCGCAAAGTTTGGAGAAGAAATTCTATAGGTATTTTAATGGTATTTCTTTTTCATAAAAGTTGAAAGTCTCAATTGAGGGGTTCTTGGCGCAGAATTAACTTAGAGTTGTGCTGTATTCGACTGGAATAAGCTGGAAATGACCTTTCGTGGGCCGCTGGGTCGGCGAGATGGGCACCGTATCCGCCGCGCCTGTTTCATATCCGCGTGCGGATAAACGAAAATTATTTTGTGAAAATAAATATCAGTTGGCTAGTGACTGTAACTCTCAATAATTGGATTCACCAGACGCAATTAAACAGTCCGGGCGACTACTGATAATATCTAAATAGAAAAATCCATTAACTCTGGCTGTCACAGGTCTAACCAAGATAATTGCGACCATTAGAGTAATGTGTTAGAATAATGATAAAATTATGGAATTTAATCTTGGCAAAAAGTATTTATTTTTAGAACCTTACCTACACCTAAGTAGTTATTCTGTGCCTACACTTAATATAGCAGACAGCTACACGTTCTTTTAAAGATCACAGTCCCATTTAGAATTAAATTATTCTATCTATGTTACATAAGGACTTTAATTTAACTTTGCGGAGGGTCGAACAGTGCTCAAATTAGTTTCAAAATTCCCAAATTACAGGGGTACCCTTCCTATTTCCGTAACAATTTAATTAGGTCGATATACATATGCGTATGTACAAAAATCAAACTATGCTAAAATTATCTATCACTAGCCTCGGTTCCAGATATCCGCGCAGCCGTATCCGAACCAACGGGACGCGGATACGGGAAGCCGCACTGTTATTTGAAAATCCGGCCGACCGGATTGGCGGAGTGTTGCAAAATTTTAGCTATTAAAGTGTAAATTTTGAGCTCCGTCTCCTAACTTACTTAACCTAAGATTAGATGGAAAGCCGGTTTATAATAACGGTAATATTTTAGTATACTGTATAGTTTTATAACTGTTTCGGGCGCGGTAAAGTCTAGGCTTAAAGCGTACCTAACTACACGAATTTTGCATTGAGTTTCAGTTTTAGTTTTATGCAAACTGTTGTACAGTTAATTAATACATAAACCTTTTATAACTTTGTGTACAGTTCTAAATACTCGGCCGTAAGCTTTTAGTTTTGTGTCTATGTAGACCGCGCTTTAAGTTTTAAGTGTATTTTTATATTATTAACGCAAAACTTGCTCGGTAGAATATAAACTTGGGTTGATTTGTTTTATTTTTTGTAGACTAATTAATTTGCGGATAGCAACTGATAAATAGTAGATCTTGTCGGAGCACATTATAGAGATACTATTTATTTATTTAGGTTCTCCAATAAAAGATATACACAATGCATGAAACATAATTATCTAAACATAGTTACATTCTTCTAACGGCCGCACTCAATAACCTATTGACAGATCGCTTAAGGTGGTAGCCAGTACACATTATAGAAGACAGTATAATATAATCATACAGATCGCTACTAATATACCTAGATTATTGGGACGTTAAAACCAGAGATAAGTAGATAGGTTTTTCTACCTCTATTATGCCAAAACTGGTGATAGATAGATAATTGGAACCTCGCTGTTAGTAGGTACGTCTGAGTATATGTCGCTTACTAGTCCTAAAACCCCCTCTTCTACTTGAGTACCTAATAATACCGGAGAAAATACAAAAATACTTGTACAATTATATCTACAAGATCAAAAAAAGAAAAAACTAACAAACGTTCTCCAACAGAGCGAGTGCCATAACAACTTGAATGCAAAGAAAACTCAAACGAACGCGTTTCCGTCCATAAGTTAAGAAACCGGATGGAGGGTACCCTTATGTCGGACCGGTTTTACGGCGGTTTTTCCACTGGTGAGTGTCGCCAGAACTTCCAAGGTTTACACATTACCATAAAGTCTGTGCTTTTGCGAATATTCTATTTTCTCTGTGATTCGTAGACGCAAAGTTCTGACACTTTTTATGATGGCATCTCAATTTCGTTTATGGCTCAATTTAGGTTGAAAGTTATGAATTTGAGCTGAATGTTGACTTAATTTATTTTTCGTCAGTTTTATGCGTGATCTTTTGGTTGGTGATTACAATGTTTGTTGCCAGACATTTACTCATATTCACAAACATTACTATGAGGTCTCACAGTGCGCGCGGACGTTCAAAATCTAGTCGCAGCTTCATCTCAGCGACAAACAAATGTCAAAAACTTGTCAAAATGTAGGGAAATTAGAGGTATTTTTTGACAGATTGAGACTGAGATCAGACTATGAACGTTCTTAAAATTACGAGAATTGTCCCTCAGGTATTTCTGTTACTTAAAGTTTGAGTTGAGAAAATCTGTGTTCTTTCATTTTATTGTGTTGAGATATCGAAACCCATCTGTCACGTCTGTGAAGATTACACAAAACATAACACTTTTTTAAACTGATATTTCAAGTGACTACACTAATTGCGGTCGATGACCCGACGAAAACAATCATCATATTAATTTCTTTTTTGTTTTATCATGTTTAGAGATATCGATACCCATCACGTCTGCGGAGTTTCGCTAGCTAAATTAATTTATAATAAGAATAATAATAATTTATTTATTTAACTTGACAACATAGGTCCAATGGTTAGTACAACAATAACTTATCAACTAATTAATTTGACCCTGTATAGCTACTTCACGTAACCATGATTAAACATTGGTTTAAAACAATATGGTATGGTAAAGTTAAGCCTCTACATACTCCAAAAACCCTATAATCCCCATAAAAATGGCAGAAAAACAATCAAACAAACTGGAATTAAATTTCGTAAAATAAAACCCATTCCACGAAAGCCTATTGTACCCGCCCAGAGTATTAATAACCTATGCAAATCTCGTGCGTAGGTACGTGTTACATGTCCAATTCTCTTTACTGAAATAACAATTGATACTGATGCAATAAAGGGTAAGTACCAATTTCCATGTTCCAAGACAAAATTACTGATTGTCGAAATTGAGGAGCGACGAAACAAAAGCTGTCAATTAGCAGGTAGCATAATCACCCCATAATGTTCCCACTGCTGGGACACAGGCCTTCTCTCTGTGAAAGAGAGTGGACTGTAATCCACTACGTGGGCCTAGTTCATCACGCTAGGACTTTCAGGAGCCGAGCAAAGAGCAAAAAACTCAGAAAGAACGCAAAGGGAAAACGAAGTAATAGCGCGGGCAGGCGATGCGATGCGACGGGGTGGGTCGGATGAACAAGAAATTTTACGCGGACGAAGTCGCGGTCAGAAGCTAGTACGTGATCAAGAATGTACAGACGCCAGCACATCAACCTACTACAATCTGTCAGATTTCTTTAATGGATTTTCAACTTTATTGCTAAAGCATAAGGTTCAAGATTGATTGGGAAAAATTGACAGTTTGGGGTAGGTTGATGTGCTGGCGTCTGTACAAGAACGTCCAACTGCAAGTCAGTAGAAACGCAGTTTACTTTTTTCCTTTCTTTTTAGAGTAAGTACAAAGTAATTCACCTGAGCAAAGAGAACTAACATTCTCTGCGGAAATAATTAAAAGAGCCGCATTTAAAAATCACGTAAACTGCAGAAAACATGTAAGCTGAAAGAAGCATTTCATTTGTTTTCTCATTTAAAATCCAGATGTCGAGATAATTTCAAATGTAATTGAAATGGAATTTACAATCTGCATGCGAGTGCATAAAAAGTTCAATTACTATTAAAGGCAGGAGTGCATGATTGGACTACTGATTAGTATCTGTGCTGAATGAACGATTGAACTATTACGTCCTTTGACGGTCAGCTGGGGCTTTTGTCTTCTAATTTTTTAGAGTACTTTACCAAAGAGTCATTCGAATGACTGATTGACTGATTTGGTTTCACTTTGGGAATCAAGCAAATTTTACTTGCAAAAAATCTGGCACTTTAGCAGTTTATTAAAATACTATCTTCAGCCCGCGACTTCGTCCGCGTGAAATTTATCTCTTATGGTGTTATAACCTATAGCCTTTCTCAAGAATTGGGCTATCAAATGCAAAAGATTTTTTAACATCCGAGTAGTTGTTTCAAAGATAAACGTGTTCTAAGAAACAAATTCTTCTGCTTTATTATTCGTAAGTATAAGTATAAATGGTCAGATAGGCAGTCGCTCCATATAAAATACTGGTATTCAGCCGCATCCGGTTACACTAGAAGCCGACCCCAACATAGTTGGGAAAAGGCTAGGCAGATCATAAAAATGTTTTACAGAAATTCTTTCAAATTCAAATTCATTTATTCACATTTTAATTTTTTCAAAATTCAGAGCAGCAAACTTTATTTCTTTTATTTTTTATTGCTGAATGGGCCTGCTCTCGACCTTGATCACGCCTGATGGAAAGCGATGGATGAGATCTATGATGGAACGAGCGTGCCCAGAAGATGCCTTAGGCACTGGAACCGAAAACTAATAGAGAACTATGGAATAAAAATATATGTTGCGCCTACTTCAAAAACGTTAAAAAAAGGGCAGGAGAATTATGATGATGATGAAACGAAAAGATTGAATAAAAAATACAAACAGTATCTAACTCATCGGAATAAACAAGAGTGTTACGCAGAACAAATCCGCCGAATTCATATATCTGACGCGGACGTCGAAATCCAATCAACCCAACTATTTCCAATACGTCTGAGGTCTCGGGGTCAGTGTTCAGCAAAAAATGTAGGACCCATAACATCCTAAATAAACTTTGAAAGCGTTACTTTGCAAAATGTGGGCTCATTAATATTCGATGTCAACGCTTGCTGTCTTCTCCAATCTATTGAATATTTGAACAGGACTCCTGATGAAGTGTTATGGTTTGGGTACGACAGGTAGATAAATCATGCGTAGTTTTGGTTATGTATTAGAGGTTCACCTGCCTTACGTACATCTTCGTTAAATCTGCACAGCAAAATCCCCTTTATACATAAACGTTGCTTAAAGTAGTGATTAGAGACTGTTTAACCATACTTACATTTTTGACGTTTAAACGTCACATAATAGTCATCGTCTATAAATAAACTCCAATGATTTCGCAGTCATCCTATGTTGAAAGAACTCGTAAGTATATTTTCAAGATATTGGCAATTTTCTCTCAAACCATTTTTAATAAAGGTCCCCCTCATTCTATTTCCTTTAAAGGAAATGAAACAAAAGCCAATTCAAAGAACTTATCTTTACAATAATGGCCCTAACATTATACTAGCTCTGAAACGACAAAAAAGAAAAGAAACTGAGACGCTACTAAAGGATACTAAAAGTTCACAATCGATTGAAGGCAAAGAACTAGTTTGGTGGAAGCGTTCAAGGAGAAGAATTCCGGATCCTATTGGCCCCCCCTCAAGGTCTAAGGCACGCTCCAAACGTTTCTAGTGCCTATTATCCGAGTTTTGAATGATCAATTTAACTTCGCCCGCTGAAAAGTGGTGGGACGTGGAAAGAATTGATGCGGTAACATGGATGACCTTTATTTTATTTTTTAACTGTCTGTTACACTAAATGGCTTAAAATTGTTGATGAACACGTGCAAAATGTGTATTGTAGAATCCTGTTGATTCCGTATTATATCACGGTGCTCATATACACGAGCGTCAGGTTGTCGTTGGTTGCCACGCGTGTCGCTCGTATGTATGCACACTTAGCTCGCTACCACACCAAGAGTCTCGTGCCGGCACTGTCTCCTTTCAGCCTTTTCCCGCCATTCGTGGTGACTGACAGATGACATTAGTAACAGCGGCTACCTCACTCTTCTGTGAATGAGACTGTGTTTACACTACATTTACCTATTCAACTTGCACACAATATGCTGAAAAGTCAAAGTCAAATCATTTATTTCAAACAAGCTAACCCGGCAAACTTCGTACCGCCTCAGAAACAATAGGTAAGAACGCATGTATGAGAAAATGAATTATCTTAATTATTTTTTCTTCGTAAATTTTCCCCATGTTTTAATAGTTATTCTGCTATTCGGGGCGGAGACAAATCCAAAAAATCAAGATCATAAAAATCGGTCCAGCCGTTCTTGATTTATAAATGGTGTAACTGACCCGACTTTGTTTTATATACAGATATACTCGTAGATAGGCACATAAAATGCACTTTTAAACAACGTCAACATTTGAAATCCGTGCCACACTGCGCGAGTTTGTAGATGTAGTGATTTCTGTCTGGGGCCGAAGTGGTATACACCCTAGGCAAAGCCGCTACGACCCGCCGCGCCGCCGTGCTTGCTAGCTAGGTAATAATTTCACCACAATCAATCAAAATCAACACAGCCACCGCAGGCCACTGCTGGACATAGACCTCTCCCAGACTGTGCGACAACACCCTGTCCTCCGCCTTCCGCACCCAGTCTGTCCAAGCCACCTTCTTAAGGTCGTCGGTCCATCTAACTGGGGGGCGTCCCACATCCCACCACGTCATGCGATATTCTTGTAAGTAGTTCGTGCCCTCACAAAAAGAAAAATCCTAATCACAGCGCTTGCACGCAATCTTCGGATCTTTGATAAATTATTATTTAATTAGTGTCAGCTAGATAGAATGACCTACAAAAAATCCTTCAAAAAGAGTAATTTTCGTATCTAATATCTAATTTGGAAACAGCCCAGACATGAGCTCCCACGCAAGTTTTTAATTACATAGTATATTATAGTGGTAAATGACTAAACGAAATTCCCAGTATATTTGAACATGACATTCACATTGACGAAATAATAATGAATTAAAACCATGCGAACAATTTGGGAGACCACATTTTATTATTGTTGAATTATAATTAATTAATACTGCATTCTTACTTCTAGGTATGACTTTTAACAATGGATATTAATGGTTGTCTATTAAAAGAGCTTTACGATTGATTGGCTTGTTATAGGGTTCTCCGTATCAAATATAGCTATGAATTACCACAGATGAAAGAGCTTTGTATTATGTTATAACACTCGCCGAAAACTAGAATTATTTTTCGAAGTATTTATATCGATTTTGTTTTATGCTTTGAAATTTTGGTCTCAGATATTTATGAAGGCATGCTAATTAGCTATGAGTTATTCAGTTTTTCCATTTAATAGACAGAATCTCTAAGTTGAGAATGAGTATAAGGGAAAAGTATCTTGCTGATGACATGAACTTGATTGATACCTCCCTCTTAAGAGGATGCATTCTAAAAGCTGGCAACGTCGCAAATAGTCATATTAAGTCATTTATTCATTTGTTTTCTGTCAATTATTTCGCTGTAATGATTAATTTGTCAATAGGTATATTATTACTAAATTAAATTATGAATTGGCGCTCGTATGATTTAGTGCACCGCAGTACATTGATTTTGAATTGCTTAACAGATTGATACGTTTCTTGTGCCTTTAATGTACCTATTTGAAATATATGATTTGACTTTGACTTTTTTCCCATGGGACTGCATGGAAGAAACATTTGGTTGGAACGAAGGAAATACGTGTTCATTATAGGTTACAGCCAAGACGCTTCGTATACTTATACAGTTCGGCAAACGAGAGAATGCGTTCTTGATACCTGTCAGTTTCATACAAACGAATACTTGTTTTTGCAACTTTTATTATTTAAGGTGAATGCTTCAGGTAGCCCGCGAAATTCTAACGTTAACGTTTTCTGCAATTTGCAAGTCAATATTAGGTATATGGTGATCAAAATTTGATTCGCGGTTGTAACAAGGATGTATTTACAGAATTATAATCATTAAAGTCCTCAATACAACTCTTTAAGACCACGTAATCCTAACATCATGAAATTGTTGTAGTTAGGATTAGTTCCTTGTTAGGAAAAGTTTCTCGTACCACTTAGGGCATTTATAGGCAGTAATACGTAAAGTATTATATTATCTGTGGCAGTAGTCACCACTTCCTACCAAGTGCGACCTCCATATTGGACAACACTCGTAGCTCATTGGCCCAGTGCCGCCCTTAGCTACGTCAGAGTTGGTTCTAACGAACTCATTCATGCGCTCGCCGCCCGTATTGTGCCCATAAGATATGCTCTCTTAAATTGAATCAAACTTTGTAATTAAAAGTTGCACGCAGTACAAAGGTGATGGACGGGGGTACTAGGTCAGTCTTAGATGGGCATTGCTGGTAAAGAACCTCCTGTTGGAACTGCTTCTGTGAATAGACCTAAGGAGCCCGCTAGGGCCGAAGCCTGCCTGGGTAGCGGGATCGTCCGAAAGGGTTACCGCTGCCCAAGGAACACGGGTGGGTTTTAGTCAGTAAGAGTCTGACACACCCTTCCGCTCCACCCAGAGCGGGAGGAGTCATTAGATGATTTCCCATCCAAAAAAAAAGGGTTCACTACCCCTTAGGTCTATCACCAAGGAGGTTGTAACCACCAGGCTTGGCAGATCGATTAGTAATGAGGATGATCGTTAGGTATGTCGGATTAGGCCAAGACATCAGAAGTAAAACTAATACATAAATTTATTTCAATCGAACAATCAGTTATCTTAAATCTTTAAAATATAGAAATTAAATTAATTCATTATTAAATGACATTGAGGGCGGTCACATAGGGCAGTACTGACCACAGAACATATATACCCTAAAGGGAAGAATAACGACTCCGTACAAATTTTAGGAGGAAATTTTTCCTTACCGACCGGTGCCATCTATATTCCGCCCACGAAAACTAGAGTGTAGAAGCTAGGGCGGGAATTTTAAACTACAGTGCATTTTATAGATACTTTGTATTGCATTTTATACACAAGTACAATGCGTTTCTCGATAGTTTCCTATAAGATGGCCAATTTTTGCTCAGCAATAATCGACATTTAAACAGAATCACTATCGAGAAACACAGTGTACTTGTGCATAAAATGTTATCTTTAAAGAGTAGTCCTAATAAAACAAAGATTAGTACTTGAATTTTGTAATTATAATTTACATAACAGATTCATTATTATATAATAACTGATTTTACATGTAGTAGATAATTGTGTTTTCTTTCTGCGAACTCATCGCGAGCACGAAATCAAACAAGTCACTGTCACAACACCGAGTCTATATATCTCGCAAATACACACGTAATTTTACCAAAACACAGCAACGGAGGAGCAAGCTCGACTCGAGGTTATCAATTTATGTAGAATTAAATGGAACTAGGTTATTTATTAAAAATAAACAAATAAAAGATAAAATGGTGCGCAAGCGGCGGCAGACATTTTTCTTGCGACGTCAATGAAAGTCAATGTCATAAATTCATAATCAATATGGCGTACGGACGTTAATGTTGCCACACATTATCCCCATTTTTTTTAATTATGTAATAATCCAGTTATTATGTTATATATCTCAATAAAATATATTTGTTTGGCATCAGAATAATAGCATAAGGTATTTTCAAGGGTAATTTACATTAAAAATCAATTAATAAGCTCATTATTAAGGAGAATACGAAATTATATTTTTGGTGGCAACATTTTATATTCATCTCTTTTAATCTGATATCGTTGTCTCTTTCTTGTTTTCAAGCCCGCCTACATACAGTTCGTAGAACAAAGTTGACAGACCCTGGTACTGACTGTCAGGGACAGTGGTCCATGCACCCACCGCAATAAGGACAGTACTAGTTGTCAGAGACAGCGATCCACATCCAATAATCGGGCAGTACTGACTGTCGAGAGACAGTGGTCCGTGCACCAAGACGCATCCATTGGAAATGCGTACAGACTCAACCGCGCAGCTCCTTATAAAGGCTGCTCGCTAGTGGGGGGGAAACTACCCGATATATTACTTTACTCTATGGGGGAAACGTTACAATATTTTACTGGATTGGATACCAAGTCCTTTAAGCCAAATGATCGATAGAGTGAATGATTTGTCTATGATGCGTCCGGTGCACGTTCCACTAGCGCCACCTAGTCGTCGTCTCTCGCAGCTGCTAGAAAATATGCCGTCAGGTACATGTAGTTATTTTGATGCCAGTCTGAAGGCACCTACAGCTATAGCATAATCAATCTGTAATGTTCCCACTGCTAGGACACAGGCCTCCTCTCTTCGAGAAGGAGTCGGTCTTACACGCGGGCCCAGTGCGGGTTGGTAGATATCACATACCTAATTAAAAATATTTCTCCAAAATAAATCAATCCGTTTTTACACAAGACAAAGAAAAAAAAATATACAGAACACGGAATTATTTTATGGACATGATTCAACAGCCAACAACTCCGCGGTTGCATTCTGTCCCATAACACTACTTTACAAGGTTTTTTACCCATATATGAAACTAATGTAAATCGGTAAAATAATGAACCCTAAGTTAGATAATGCAGTGGAAAAAAAAATAGGTCGCAAAGTTTTTTTTTAATTTACTATATTTATTTTCCACAATTTTTTATATGTGACTTACAAAAAAATAAAAAATGATATAGATTACTCGTTCTTTTATACTGATTAAAGTCAGTTTCTCTTAAAACAGACCAGCCGTAATCGGCTAACATATTTTTATCCCAAAAACCTTGGTAGGTACCTCTCTTCATAAGTCTTGATGAAAACGTTCACCATGTTCATCACTTACGCTTCCCAGGTTCTCAGGAAAAAAATCCAGGTCTGAATGTAAGAAATTATTTTTTAACGACATGGTCATGACACCGCCATTCTGTGGAAATTTCTCATTAAATTGGAAACAATTCCTGTAAAATCCTCTGATTTATTTTTCCCAAGAAATTTTTCACTACCAATCCATTTCAGTCTCCATGCGCTCTGGTTCATTTTCCTTACTTGAAGTGTTGGGCAATGATGCGTAGGACACTCCTTCAGAATGCAATACAGGTTTTGTGACCGACGCAATATCAGGGCCCTGTATATGCTTCTTGTTTTTGTTGTTAAAACCTGAAGTTTTTGTAAGGCAATTTGGCGTCCCAAAGATCTCTCCATAACATTGGGACGCCAAATTGCAAGTGCTTTTTTTTGCCTGCAGCCCAGTTCAATAAAATACTTCCACAATTATCACATACTACTCCAGGAACCCATTTTGTATCAAAATTTGTTACCGAGATTTGGAAATATTGAAAATGGGCTCGTTTTACGGTTTCAGTGATTAGTATCTTCTTCTTTGACAGAATAATTTGACCACAAACATAGCAAAAGTTATTTAGACTTAATTTATATTGTATTGAGGACATTTTAAAACAAATTTAAATGTTAAAATAATAACTTAACACAACAATAGCGAATGATAACCCAGACACAACTAACAAGGTAGCCTCATAACTTAATGAGGGAATATTAAAAAACTTGACGTGATAAAAATATGAGACATATATTTTTGTAGTAAGAGGGAAGGTAGGAAACACATTCAGTATGAATTATCTTTGGGTAAAAGAAAAAAAAATGTTTTGTAAAGTAGTGCAAATCTAAAATATGTGGATTGTCCTGTTAATTTGTTTGTTGTCGAGTTAACTGGAGTTGACGCCAATCAGGCTACCAAACAAAATTGTTTTGACATAACTCCGTGCGGGGCGCGGTTTATTTAACGCGAAGTATTCATGCCCCTGTTATAATTCAGGATAAAAGGAAAATTATACCAGAACTAGCTTCTTGCTCGCGACTTCGTCCGCCTGAAATTTCACCACCCATTCACCCTCTTAGGTGTGGAATTTCTAAAAACCCTTTCTTAGTGGATACCTACTCTTCACAAAGAACACACCCTCCAAATTTCATGTCTCTAGGACCAGCGGTTTAGGCTGTGCGTTGATATATCAGTCAGTCAGGACATAATACTCGTAAGCTTATTTTAAGGACGTCATGGTACGAAAAGACAGAGTAAGATTATAATAATACTGTTATAAGAGATGGTGGTAGGTAGACTTTGAATTTTATATAATTTATAGATTAAACAACTCTAAAAACCCGCCAAGTGCGAGTCGGACTCGCAAATGAAGGGTTCCATACCACAAGGGAAAAAACGGGAAAAAAATCACGTCTGTTGTATGGGAACCCCCCTTAAATATTTAGTTTATTCTGTTTTTGTTGTTATAGCGGCAACAGAAATACATCATCTGTGAAAATTCCAACTGTCTAGCTATCACGGTTTATGAGATACAGTCTGGTGATAGACAGACAGACAGACGGACAAGTCTTAGTAATAGGGTCCCGTTTTTGCCCTTTGGGTATGGAACCCTAAAAATACCGATTTTCTACCAGTCAACTTTAGGGTGATGCAGAGAGAAAACATGGCAGGTGCCACATAAGGGATAAATACGAGACGAAAATTGTTATACAGGGTGTTCGGCAGAACGTTGAACACACGAAAATGGCAGATATATGGGGTCGTCTGCTACCTACCCAGCCCAAAAAAAATTACTCAGGCCCCATAGTTTTTTTTTTATTTTTTTTTTTAGTAACGAAATTCATGAGTTTTAAAGGCGTATAACTTTATGTAGGATAGACGAAACTGGCAACACTTCGTTTTTGTTTTTGTCTCGACTATTGGTAGATTCATCTAAAATTGTTGTTTGGTGAACTAGACACAAAGTTATAAGCCATCATACTTTACAAAAAGGGTTAAAACGTGATTTTGAGCTTTTCTTTGCATTGCATTAAAATAAAACTAAAAGTGATTGAAGACTTAGGATTTCATCGAAACATCCTTGGTGTATGGCCTTTCGAACGGTATGTAATTTGTCGAATTAAAAAAAAAAAATTAAAAAAAAAAAAAAAAAAAACTATGGGCCTAGGTATTTTTTTTTGTGCTGGGTAGGTAGCAGACGACCCCACCTATCTGCCATTTTCGTGTGTTCAACGTTCTGCCGAACACCCTGTATAATACAAGAATACATACATAGACATTATACATATAATAAATACATAATAAATAAATTGTTTACAGACATTATACATATAAACAGAATAAACTTTGTCACGAGAAATAACGATCAGTAGAGAAGAAAACGAATCCAGCAAATTAGCGCTGGGATGTTTCTGTTTTTACCTAAATGACTTCTTACGTAAATGTTCGCGTGCATTTACTTTAAAAGACAACCGACTGGTTGCCGTCCTGATGTTCAGAGGGAACGCATTCCATAGGAAGACTACAGACGTAGAAAAAAAGACTAAGCATTTATTGTTAGGCTTTTCTAAAAAACAGGCGGCAAATAACGTTTGTTCCCACTAGTTCTACTGAACAGTTCTACGGTAGAACTAGTGGGAATTTTTTTCCCACTAGTTCTACGATATCAGGTATAACAAAATAGTAGAACTATTGGGAGTCTCGATTGAGATTTTGTTCCCACTAGTTCTACTGAACAGTTCTACGGTAGAACTAATGGGAAACAGTTCCACGGTAGAACTAATGGGATATTTTGCAAATAGTGGGAGTCTCTATTTCCCACTTGTTCTACCTGTTCCATAGGTAGAACTAATGGGAAATTTTGTTCTCACTAGTAGGTACTACATTTTGATAGGTTCTAGAAATGGAACTAAAGTACCAAATATGCTAGTCGTATCTCAATATTAGGTTTAGACACTTGTTCCATCGGTAGAACTAATGGGAAATTTTGTTCTCACTAGTAGGTACTACATTTTGATAGGTTCTAGAAATGGAACTAAAGTACCAAATATGCTAGTCGTATCTCAATATTAGGTTTAGACACTTGTTCCATCGGTAGAACTAATGGGAAATTTTGTTCTCACTAGTAGGTACTACATTTTGATAGGTTCTAGAAATGGAACTAAAGTACCAAATATGCTAGTCGTATCTCAATATTAGGTTTAGACACTTAGATATTACTGGAAATATTACAACACTATTAATTAAAAGACACATTGTTTATATAATGGTAATATTGTAATAATATTTATTTTCACTTCTCATGCTCTAAAAGTCCAAGAAAACTAGCACAAAAAATCCAGAGGAGGTAGAAGTACCTAAACAGTATGAAGATTTTTTACTTGCGGACTACTCGCATAAAGATATGCGAATTATTGTATTTTGCTCAAAAGACGCACAAATGCGTCTAAAACTACTTACTAATTATTTTATGGATGGGACATATCAAGCTTGTCCAACACCTTTTGGACAGATATATGTCATTCAAGCAGATATAGGCAGCGACTCTAATAGTACCAACATAGTGCCATTGGTTTTTGCCTTTATGACACATAAAACAACAGAGGCATATACGATCCTGTTTAGTTTAATTAGAGCCCAGGTTCCAGACTGGCAGCCCAAGATAGTCACCATTGATTTTGAAAAGGCAGTTATGCTTGCATTGTCAAAAATGGATATCGAAATTCATGGTTGCCACTACCATTTTTCTAATACCCTATTTCGTAAAGCGAAAACTTTAGACATAAAGCTAACTAAAAACAACAGGAGGATAATTACATTATGTGGTAAACTGGCTTTACTTCCTGAAAACATTATAAAAGATGGCTGGGATTATATTAAAAGTGAGATTTCCCCAAACGAGAACGAGCTAAGTAAATTTCTAAATTACTTTAAAAAATACTGGATGAATGACAACTACTATACTGGTGTGTGTATGGGCTGCGCCACCGCACTAACAATAGTAGAAGGTTGGAATCATGGCATCAATACGAACATTAATAAAAATGAAGTGCATCTTTCACAGATACTGCACATTTTACATCAAGAGTCATCACAGACTTCACTCAATTGTGACCTGTTTGTACATCCGCCACTCTTGCTACTCCGTCTGGACCTGGGTACATATTTATTATTCTACCTCTCGGCCAAGATCCCCTGGGTAGTTGTCCATCTGCCACAATAACCAAGTCACCTTCTTTTATATTTGGGGAAGATCCACCGCCGCGTCGAGGTACCAAAGTCGGAAGATATTCTCGCATCCATCGAGACCAGAAATGATCCGTGAGTCTTACGGCTCTGAGCCAACCGTCTCGTCCGATGATATCCCGATCCGTCAACGTAGCTGGGAATGGTCTTCCTGAGGACGATCCCTGTATAAAATGCATTGGTGTCAAGGCTTCCACACAGTCTGGGTCAACTGGAACATGTGTCAGTAGACGCTAGTACTAGTGAGAACAAAATTTCCCATTAGTTCTACCTATGGAACAGGTAGAACAAGTGGGAAATAGAGACTCCCACTATTTGCAAAATATCCCATTAGTTCTACCGTGGAACTGTTTCCCATTAGTTCTACCGTAGAACTGTTCAGTAGAACTAGTGGGAACAAAATCTCAATCGAGACTCCCAATAGTTCTACTATTTTGTTATACCTGATATCGTAGAACTAGTGGGAAAAAAATTCCCACTAGTTCTACCGTAGAACTGTTCAGTAGAACTAGTGGGAACATGCCACCTCATTATTCGCCGCCTGTTTTTTAGAAAAGTCAGTTCTTTAACGACCTATATAATTATTTTCCGCCTGTTTTAAACCGCATTAGCCAATCTATAACTTCTTCACTTCTAAAATGAGCTTAGAAAGTTGAAAATAAATTAGAAAGAATCCCATCGTACTTAGCTCGACATCAATTGATCGAAGCAGCCTTTAAGAAACGTCCCGTATGCGACCTGAATTTGTTCAGCGAAAGCTTCTCAAGGCTATTAAGCTAATGTACTTCGAGTTTCACACAATAATTGGAAATGGTACAAATGGAGCAATGTTAAGATTTAAAATTTCACGTTTGAAAAGGTTTTATTTGTTCGAAGTTGGTAAAGTGAGCGGAATTCCAATAATAATATGTATGGACAATGAGATAGAGATCCTTTGTTTATGAACCTGATTTGTTTTAGAATTGTGCCCGTTGGCGAAATATCTTTTACAAATGGAAGTGAATCCGATATTTTACCACAGATTGTACTAAAGTTTCAATTCAATCGGTATTGTCCAATTGAAGGGACATTTTCTATAGCTATTCATATTGAAAGCCATGATCAGCATGTCTGCTAAGGACTGCCAGTAATATCATGCGGTACGTGCTGTTGAAATACTCTAACCGCAAAATGGCACATGGTTCAATTTTCTTCTAAGCTATATTGTCACACTTTTTCAACTCGCTCGAATATTGGCTAAAAGCAATGGAGTTGTTGCACAAACAGAACATTCTCGGATTAGTATTCTCCACAGTCCCGCAGATGTTCCTCTATTTTAAGATGTGCAAGACATGAATTTCAATAAAACACTTTATTCTAACAACACAGAGCTCGACGGAGTGGAAAAATAAAACAAAAATGCAGAAATTTTGTTTGTTTGTTAACAATAGCGGGGAGGTTTTAAAATACTTGGTTATTATATTTTTTTACACAATGGTAGCGAAATGAAAAGAACGTATCTGTTGCTTATACTTTCAGACAAATTGTAGGAGTCACGAAGAGATTATTTTGACCTATTCGCGCATTCATAACTGTCTACTGAAAACTTACAAAAGATTTTGAGGAATAGGGACATTGACACCAGCCGTAGTAGACTGTTTAGCAATTGTTAAGAGACTTCCGAATATACTCGTAGGTACTTTTAATATTAAAGTTAGGACTCGTGGCTCCTGTTCGGTCCGTTGATGGGTAAAATACCGAGACCCCTCCGTGCCTATGTGACGGTTAGATACTGTAAGCCATTAATGAACTTTCAATTTCCTGGTTTTCTTTTTGTCTAAAGAGCAATTACGAATAAGTCGACTATACAGGGTGTTAGGCGGAGGGTTAGCCAAACAAGGGGGGTTCGTAGGTAGATCCTTTTAGAAAATACATATTTAGTTTGAAGACCCTAAAGGTTAAAAAAAAAGTTTTTAAGAATTTCCAAAATCTTAGTTCTGATCTCCAAAGATACGTCAGATCGGAATAAACATAGAAATGCAAAAAACAGAATAAATCCTTAAGCTTGTATCAGAAATTCGCAAGGCGTATGTAAAAAGTAGTGCTAGACTCTATGGTGACCTAACACTCCTTTCTCGCATTGATAGGATATGGTTTGTATGGTAAAAGTTAAAGTCTCGAATTGTAAGGGAAATAGCAGTATATTAAATCACTATAACACTTAGTTACAAGACAATGGTAGTGGTAATGGTTTTGAGTACGTAGTGTCTCTAATGAGATCTGAACGCGAACTGGCCCACATTTTGGTGGACGAGCGAATGTGCATACTTGCGTTCGATGCAATTATGCATTTTCGCTTAGTGTTCGATTAAAACTCGAACATATTCCCGAGAGCGAGAATAAATGCGGGATGATAGCTAAAAATTTACATTATGATACTTATGGTGTGTACAAAGTGTGAAACTACTTAAACGCATTCGTTTCTAGTAATCTTAACTGGTAAGTATAAAAATAATGAGCAAGCAAGCAACAATAAAAGCTTATCTACTTATTATGAATTATTTGATACATTAACACCGATTTAAAGTTACACTATTGAGTCTTCCATAGCAAAAGCAATATTTTGATTGCCTGTGTTTGTATTTTTGTCCCGTGTGATCGCACTATAGTTCGCGCTAGGCCAGCGTTTGGCACAATTGTGTAAACGAAAAACGACTTCACTTTGATCCTTTAGATCTCTGGCACTGAGCACTTCACTGTGTGATTCGTGTCTTCTGGTTCGTTTCGGTGTCAGCGGAGCCGCTGCAAACTCTTGTTGGCAGCAGCTCTCGCTGTGGCGTCGTGGTCTCGGAGACGATGGGGTCACCGTGGTCTGCTGCCGGCGGGATCCTTCGCCACGGTGTCCAGCTGCGGCCTTTCGGCACAGGCGACATCGCCCGGTCCGCCACAACCAGACGGCTGCTACGCATAGAGCGATTGCCATCAACACGTAACAAATTACGTATTGGTGGATATCATGCGGCGATATGTTTTCTATGTCTGAATCGCTTTTCTTCAGTTTTTCTATCGCCTCCCCCAGACTGGTCATGGATATGGTTAGGTTTCCGTCATCAATCGGTGTTTCATCCGGGATTTTGATGTTAATCAAGTGATTAATTTGGTCGAATTCAGGTGTATAAATTATTGGTGAAATGTTCATTTGGTTGGACTGATGACGTATTGAATATAATGAGAAGTCCTTTCCTTTGATGACGCACTCTTGACCTATGGTAATGATCCCGGCTTGGCTCAGCTGAAGAACTGTTACGTGGTCGCCGCATATTATTTTTATGGTGTAGGTGTCACAACAAAAATAAAAGTGCTGAGAAGTCAAATGTAATTCAAGCCATACGTTGGTGCAGTTGGTTTTTTCTACTTTACATTTATTGGTTGCCGAGTCCTTGTCGCAAAAACTTTCGTCATTTTGCAGGTCTGTTATTGGTTTTAGCAGCTGACACATGACGGTAGTGCCATAGTGTAAACATGCTGTTAGTTCCTGTGTGGACATGCTAAAGATGGAATCCTTCTTTAGGTTGACGGCTACGTATTCGGAGACTGGTATGATTGTGGTCTTAGTGGTGTTTGTTTGGTGCGGTACAGGTATTATCTTGTACAATTTGAAACTTTCTCTGGATACTAGCGGAAAAGTAACTTCAATTATAACAAATTTGTTAGTCGCTCTGGCTTTGACCTTCAGTAGTTTGTAAAGGTACTGAAGATCTGTGTCCAAATTGGTGATTGGTAGTGTGAGTTCGCTTGGCATCTGGCCATATATGGTTTGGAGCTCACGTTTAAGTTGCGTTGGTGGCAGTAAATGTATGCTAATTTGACCGTGGTAGATGTCTGTTAATGCATCGAGCAACGTGTCTTGAAGTCTTCTTAATCCTTGTAGCAAGCTGTTTCCAGACATCGCTGTTAGTGTGAAGTCATTGATGTATGAAATATTTTGCATTTCGCGTTGGAGAGTGCTCGCGTTATCTTGCAAAGTCAAAAGCTTCTTGTTTATTAATTTGTGTTGTTTATTTACAGTGATCTCCATCCTCTTCATGGTATTGAACTCTGCTTCGATTATGGAAGTTTGGTTTTTCCATAGATTAGAAAGGTGTTTCTCATTGCGGCGTATGGTCTCAATGTCCTTTTCATACTGGTCAGCGAAACGTGAGTCCAACACACCGAATAAGTCATTCGCTAGATACCCGACACCATTGATTAGGCCTCGTCGGCGTCGACCCGTCTTCCCTGCGGCGCGTCGCTGTCTGGCGTGGACATCAAAATGCTGTGTTAGCAAAAGTTCATTGTAGTATTCGAGTTCCTGATAATCGTGTCGGGCTTGCTGCGTGATCGTATTACAATGGCTTTGTGTTTCAATGGTTGCGCACAATTGTTCTTGATAATTTGCCATTTTATTATAAGTGGTTATGCCTGTCCAATAGGGTCCCATGTCGTAGTACATGACTAATGTCCATTTGTCCCTGATTAATTGTACCTTTGAAATAGGGTCAAAATAAAGCGTTTGGTTATTTGAAAATGGTTTGACATCGTGTAAACCGTAACACGGAAAAATCAGCATGAAAATACTCAGTAAAACAGTTGCTACAGTTGCGATTTTTGATCTCGGTTTTGTTTTCCTTTCTGTCAAGTTGATTGTTGGCTTTATATCTGATTTTGGTGTCGTTACGTTATTCTGATTAACGGGCAAAACGGAGAGTTTCACAATAGGGCGTTTCATGACTCCATTTTTGGTTTTTAATGAAACCGCTCTGGTTAGGCCATCACTTCCTGGGTGTGTGTCGACTACACGTCCAAGAGCCCATTTTCCTGGTGGCAGATTCTCATCATGAATCACCACTAGATCTCCAATTCCGATGTTTTTTTTGTGGTTCCATCCATTTACTTCTCGATGAGAGTTGTACCAAGTATTCAGCCTTCCATCGTTTCCATAGATCTTGGAATAATTTGCTGGTTAGATGCCATCTGGTTCTAGCATCTTGCTCCGTTTCTATTACAGTTGTTCCTGGTCTTCCTGATAAGAAATGAGCTGGTGTAAGGAAGTCTATATCGTCAGGATCCTCGGATATCGCGCATAGTGGTCGTGAGTTGAGGCACGCTTCTAATCTGGCTAACAATGTGGTGTACTCTTCGAAGGTTAATTTTTGATGACCGATAACCCTCTTGAGATGATGTTTTAGACTGCGTACTGCTCGCTCCCATAGACCGCCGGCATTAGGCCAGCTAGGTACGTTAAAGTGCCATTCTATGCTCATCTCTGTTATCTCGGTCATGAAACTTTCAACGAAACCTTTCTGAAGCTGGTTAAACTCTTCCTGTATCATTCTGTTAGCTCCCACGAAGTTAGTGCCGTTGTCACTGTACATATGTCGTGGCGCCCCTTTCCTGGCTGCCATTCGGGTTAGAGCTGCCAAAAAGGCGGAGCTGCTCATGTCTGACACGAGTTCTAGGTGAACCGCTTTCGTGACCATACATATGAAAACTGCAATGTACCCCTTTGTAGTTTTGATTCCTCGTCCTTTATTTGCTTTGACCTCTACAAAGCCTGTGTAATCTACGCCACAGTGATAAAATGCATATTCTGGATTCACTCTTGGTTCTGGTAAATCGCCCATGAGCTGGTGCTGCCGCATGGGGTTTTGTTTTCTGCATATGACACATCTTCTTATAAACTTTTTTGTGGCCATATATCCGCCAATAATCCAGTACTGTTGTCGTAGGTTTGCTAATGTTAAACGCGCGCCACCATGGAAGGTCATTTTATGAGCTTGATCGATGAGTAATGTGGTTAGCTGATGATCGTGAGGTAAGATGATGGGATGTTTCATCTCCGGACTCATGTGGGCGTTTTCCAATCTCCCACCCACACGTAACATTCCGCGTTCATCTATTGTTGGGTTCAAACTCAAAATCTTGCTTTTGGCGTGCACTCTTCCGTGTTTGTTTAATGAATCTAGGTCGTTTGCAAATTCTGCCTGCTGAACGTTTTTGATTATCAGCTGTTTAGCGCGACGAAGTTCGTGTAATTCGAGGTAAGGTCGGTGAACTTGTTTATTCAAAGTTGGCAATCGCAGTATCCACGCAAAAATACGTATGATTTTTGTAATGGAACTGTATTTGTTTGTCAAATGGTTAATTATTGTGTTAGTCAGCGCTTGTGTTGGTTGTTCAATGACTACCGCGTTGGTTTGTTTTGAAATAGATGGCTTTACTTCTAAATTCGTCTCAAAAATGGTATGATGGTTTTCTTGGTTTGTGTATGATGGCAGCCATAATGGCCCTTGCCACCATAACTTGTGGTCTTTGAGTTGTCTGACAGTCAAACCACGACTTGCACAGTCCGCTGGATTATCTGTCGTCTTCACATATTGCCAATGTTTTGGTGGTATGGTTTTGGTGATTGCTTTTACCCGATTTGCTACGAATGGTTTCCATCGGGTTGGATCTCCTTGTATCCATCCTAGTACCGCGGTTGAGTCAGTCCAGCAGTAGACATCTGTTGGGTAATCTGACAAGCAGTTTTGAACTTTTTGCATTAGCTGAGCTAACAGATGAGCGCCCATTAATTCCAGTCTCGGTATAGATAAGACTTTGCTTATGGGGGCCAACCTCGCCTTCCCCGCAACTATGGTAATGGTTGCCCCTTCCTTGTTGATTACCTTACAATATATTACGCACGCGTATGCCTTGTTAGAGGCGTCGCAAAATCCGTACAACTCTATTTTTTGGTTCTCCCCCATCCCTAACCATCTGTTGACTTCTATGCTGTTTATGTACGGGAATTCTTGCTTCAATTTAACCCATTCCGAGTTCATTTCCTCTGGTAGGGCTTCATCCCATTTTATTTTAGATAACCAGACATTTTGAAACAGGAGTTTCATGGTAGTGCTCAAGGGGGTTAACCACCCTAATGGATCGAACAGCTTGGAAATGTCCGAAAGTAGAGCTCTTTTGGTAATAGTTGCAGGTGATTTGGGTTCTATTTTTGTGTTGAAGGAGAAATTATCCTTCTGTGGGTTCCATCGGAGACCCAGTGTTTTTGTGGAATCGTTCTGCTTGAACTCGTATGTTGACTGGTCGCATTGCTCTCTCTCCAAGTCGGTTAATAGCTCTGGTTTGTTCGAGGTCCATTTTCTAAGATTAAATCCTCCCAATCGGCATAATTTTATGAGGTCGAATTTCAGTTTATTTGCTGCTTTCATTGAATGACGCCCTCCGCAAAAATCATCCATGTAGAAACTTTCTTCCAATTCTTTTGCTGCGTCAGGAAATTTTTCTCTTTCATCAGATGCTAGTTGCTTTAAGCACATCATCGCTAAGAAGCCTGCTGGTTTGGTTCCGTATGTTAGTGTGACGAGCTGAAACGATTGTATAGGTTGGTGATTTGTTTCTCGCCATAGTACCTTTTGGTAAGCTTGATCTTCTTGGTGCACTCGGATCATTCTGTACATCTTTTCAATGTCGGAAGTATATACAAATTCAAATTGTCTCCATTTCAGGATAAGCTCTTGAAGGTCCTTCTGTATATTTGGACCCCTGTACATGACGTCATTTAGACTATATCCTGATGATGACTTTGCTGAGGCGTTGAAAACTACTCTCAGTTTGGTAGTGGTAGATTCTGCCCGAATGACTGCATGGTGTGGTAAGTAGCATTCGAGCGCCTGGTTAAAGCTGCATGGTGTCATGTGGTTTAATGCAAAATATTCGTCCATGAATTTTTTGTAATCCGACTTCAATTCGCTGTTCTTCTCAAATTTCTTTTCTAAGTTCCTAAATTGAGCTAATGCTTGTGGTTTGGTTTGACCCAACTTATCTTTGTGTTCTGGTTTAAGCGGCAGTCGGACTTCATACCTTCCGTCCTCAAGCCTCTTAGTGGTTTTCATAAAGAACTGTAAACACTCATGGTCATCGTTGGTCATCTCTATCTTCTGGTTAATATCTTCGTTCTCCCAATATTTTAGAAGGTCTTCTGTGTTGTTGAGAATTACGTTGCATTGGTAGTGTGGTTTCATGGATCCACAGAGTAGCCATCCTAGTTGCGTCTGTTGAGCGATTGGTTGCGTGTCCTTGTCTCCTCTTAAAATTCCTCCTAACATTATCTTGCTATAAACATTTGCACCTAGAAGCATGTCTACGGGTCTGCTTATATGGAACTCCGGATCGGCCAATTGTATCCCTCGGATATGATTCCATGTTGTCGGTTTAGTAAACGTGTTATTTGGCAGTCGTTTGATCAAATTGTTCATTACAATAACGTTCGTGTCGCAAGTAAATTCACTATTTGCAGACTGCAGAGTTACCTGTAACATTCCCTTCGCGTTGCTTTCTTTTTCACCGACACCGTAAATTTGACCTTTAAAATGATCCCTCTTTAATCCTAATATCTGTGCTGCGTTCTCGGTGATTAACGACAGTTGAGAACCCTGGTCAACTAGAGCTCTCATCTTGTGCTGTGTTCCATCAGCTCCTTTTACTTTTATAATTGCAGTGGCTAAAAGTACTTCAGACAGGTCATCCCAAGATACGTGTGATGACCTAGTTGCACATCTTTTGGTTGCGGCACTCTTGTTGGAGGTTTCTTCTGCTGACGCAGTTGGACTTTGTTTTGCTAATGCTTCGTGAAGTAGTGTGTTGTGTGTACCTAAGCATTTACGACATCGTTTGCTCGATTGACATGGTTTATTATTATGACTGCATAGACAGTTTTGGCAGTAATTTAATTGCTCAATTTTGTTTGCCTTTTGCTCGTGCGTCATTTGCAAAAATTCTGGGCAACGCCACAATCCGTGTTCTGAATTGCACAATGCGCAGGTTATCGACCGCGACACGTGTAATGCGCTCATATTAGACTTTGAATTGTCTTTGTTGCCTGATTGATGATTATTGCGTTGAAAACTTTTCTTCTGGTTTTGGTTATTGTTCTTGCTTGTTTGATTCATCGTGGTTTTTTGGTTTGCTGGTTCCTGCTTGCGACGTGACGCTTCTAGAGCTGTAAATTTGGTTTCCAAGAATTCCAGGAACTCCTGCAGCTCGGGTAATTCTCGTGGATTCTTGACCGATTCTATATATTCGGTGAAGGTATCGTCATCAAGCTTTTGCGTTAGTAGGTGCACTAAAAGCGGATCCCAAGTTGTTATATCAACTCCTAGATTCTGTATAGCGTGCAACGTCTCCTTGGTTACGTCATGCAGCTTCTTTATCGTGGCTAGCGACTGCTGTTGTACGTTGGGAAGTCCGAGGAGTATATTAATATGGGACGTGAAAATTAATTTCTTGTTACCATACCTGTGGTTTAAAATCTTCCAACATACATGATAATTGTCAGAGCTAATCTGTAAATGGTGAATCAGACGCTCTGCTTCTCCAGTCACCTTACTCTTCAAAAACTGCATTTTTTGTGCATTAGACATCGACGGGTTTTTGTCGACCGCTTCGCTAAACAAGTCTTTGAACGGAACCCATTGGTTATAAGTCCCATTGAACACGGGGATGTCCATTTTTGGTGCTGACTTTTCGCGGTGCTTCACTGCCCACATTTTTTTGTTGATGTCGTTTGTCAGCTTGCTGTACTTTTCCTCGTGCTTGCAGAATTGTATTTGGTACGCAATATCGTCGCCTCCATCCTCTCCTTCAATTTCCCAATGAAGTTTGTCAATCTCACCCCATCGGCTATCCAGTGATTTTAGAGCGTTTTCGAATTGCCATTGATTCTCGAAGCTATCTACTTGTAAATTACTCACGGTTCTCATGAACGCTTTGAAATTTATATTCTGCTTCTTTATTAACCAGTTCAGCTTGCTGGAGCCGCTATCTTTATATTCTGAATTCTCTCGCTGCGGCGACTCCTCATAGCGAGATGGCGTACCTGGTTGTGGCTGCGTTGCCTCGCCTTCTTGTTGACAATGGTCCGCGCCTAGCTGTTGCCTAGCTTGGTTACCTGGTAATGGTTGTACTTCTTCCACCTTGGTTCTACTGCGACTTCCATCTTTTAGCTGCGCCGCGCCTAATTGCCCCATGGTTTTGTCAATAATCTCCTTAATTTTCACATAAACTTCCTGGACTGTCTCAAAACAACCCTTTTTGAAGTAAATGTGGTCATAATCTGCAAACTCGCACATTTTCTTATGGTTTTCTTGATAATCGTGCCAGTATGCTTCCAACATTGTAGCCTTGCGCTTATAATTATCGATAGTCTTCCTCTCGGATCCATCTTTCTTTATGTTGGTCAAAAACTTGTCCAGGATTTCATAGAGTTCCGTTTGGTTGATAAATAGAGAATCGGAATCCATATTTAAAGTTGGTTTGAAATTATTTGGTAATGGTTAGTATAGATAAAATGGTTGGATCTGACCTTATATGCTGCAACCGACCGTTTCTGCAATCCGAGGTTTTTCAAATTGCTGCGATCTTCTAGTTCGCGTGGCACTGTTTCACTTGGTAGTCACTGGTAAATAAATGCTCGAAGGACCATGTAAAAAGTAGTGCTAGACTCTATGGTGACCTAACACTCCTTTCTCGCATTGATAGGATATGGTTTGTATGGTAAAAGTTAAAGTCTCGAATTGTAAGGGAAATAGCAGTATATTAAATCACTATAACACTTAGTTACAAGACAATGGTAGTGGTAATGGTTTTGAGTACGTAGTGTCTCTAATGAGATCTGAACGCGAACTGGCCCACATTTTGGTGGACGAGCGAATGTGCATACTTGCGTTCGATGCAATTATGCATTTTCGCTTAGTGTTCGATTAAAACTCGAACAGCGTACTTATATTTGATCAAAATTTGTAATGGTTAAATACAAAATTCTCTCTATTTCTAGTCCTATCGCAGGTATGCTGGAAGAGATTTCTTATGAAATAAGCATCACCTTTGTACCTATTTTTCTATTCTGTTTTTTCTTGTCTGTTTATATATGTGTGTACATAAATGGTAAAATAAAAATAAATAAATAAAATCTAATAATAATTTTTTGATAACCGTGTGGTAACCCTCCAACTAACACGTTGCATAATATACTAGGTATGTTATTTTTCTGGTATTTTCCTGTACCAAACGCTACAGGTGAAAAAAACTAAAAATATGATCTCGGTATTCTCCTTTTAGGAAATAAAAAAAAAATGTTTTAACTACATCGTAAAAATAAATAGGCCGGTCATTTTCCGGGTTTATTTCCCTCACACGAATAGGGTTCGGCGTAGCGTGAATCACGGCATATATTGCCAGCAATTAATATGTTAATTAGTGGAGACACGCGAGGGATGATCCTGATAGTGTAGTTGATAGGTCGCAGTGTCATGACATACGCATATTAGGTAGGTACCTACTGTAATGTGTCTTGTGGCGCTTGAAATCAAAACAGATTGAAGGAGAACAAAATACGGCTATCTTAAAGAAGCAAAAGGAATACAGTCGACAACCGTCGACGCCAGGGATTGAAAACGGTTCCAATATACCGGTATTTAGGAGTTCCGGTACCTATACCGGAACAGGAACCAGAACCTAAATTGGAACCTTTATTTTACCGGTTCCTAAGCAAAGCGAGTCCAAACTTGTTTAAGTTTGTTAAACATCACAACGTCATCGTAAGCTTAACCTCTAATACTACGAAAAAAAAACATGGTATGCTAAGCACGCTCCGAACACATCCCCTTTTCCGTAAGGAACTACCTTTTACCGGTATTTTGGAACCGTTTTCAATCTCTGGTCGACGCCCGCCGTCGTCGCGTCGGCGGCTGCCGTTGACAACGTGTCGCTCGTGTATTTGAGTACAGTGCTGAAATACACGAGCGGCATGTCGCTCGCAGTTGCCTCTGTCGTCGAAGCGTGTCACTCGTGTGTGTGCACACTTAGTATTACCAGGACCGCAGCTAGCCAGCTCGCAGATCTCTACCAGATCGCGGAGCGCGTGCGCAACAAATTCCCCAGTTTGCTGCGCCACTTCTTCTTCCCATCTAAAGCACTAGGAAGTGCATATATATCTATACATATAATAAAATCGTAGGAAAGTCAAAACTGTACATTGAATATTTTTTAAAAATAATACTTGGGGCGTGATCTACAATCGATTTCGAAGCCGAAAATATAGTTTTTAGAATTTTTGTCTGTTTGTCTGATTGTCTGTATGTATGTCCGGGCTAATCTCAAAAAGTGCTGCATGGATTTACATCAAATTTTGCATGAATATTACTAAGAGGTCGGGTCAACATATAGGCTACATATTATCACGCTATCACCTACGGGGGAGAAGCTGTGAATCTTTATTTTTCTTACGCATTCTGTGACAGCGTGTAATCTAACGACGCATATTTAAATGTTGTTTTTGAGTAAGCCATGCTATTATCTAGCTTTACACTATAAAAACTACGCCATTTAAGTAACTTGGGCAGAGAAACATAGTTTAATTAATGTTAGTAGTACAAAGAAAATTTAGAAGCAGCGCCATCTATGAGATTTCATAAAAATCAAATCAAGTTACATGTTAACAATTTTTGGAAATTAATAATTTAAATTTGATCATGTTGGCGAGGTTAGTAGTTAGTTATTCTTAAAATTCATAGATGGTAATGTGCATTTTCTTCATAAAAGTTGTATCGTATAGTTCGTTTTGACAAATTCAAGGTCCAACAAAACCCTCAAAATCTTGAGCAGAGTTGAGGAAGACAATAAAAAAAAAATGCGGTGTTAAGTATTACAAAAAAGTTATGTTCATTGATGATGATCATTTCTTCATCAATTTCATGTTGTTAGTACAAAATAAACATTGACTGTTAATACTTTTGTTCGGTATTTATCTGTGTGATTATTGCTTGGTAATTAATATATTTTCATGTCGTATACCTAATTATAAACTTAAATGTGATGTAAAACGTCACCTTCTCGACGGTGACCAAAATTGGGATGACACCCTCGCGGAGGCGAGCGTCAGTGACCGTCCCAGCCGCATGCGTCATCTGTTCGCCGTCATCTTGGTGTTTTGCGGAGTCGCGAACCCGGTAGCTTTGTGGGAGAAGTATCGCCATCATCTGTCTGAAGATTTTCTACGAGCTTTGAGGCGTGCTACTGGAGACGAAGTCGAAGTAACTGATGAACGCGTGCTGAACACCTGTCTCAGTTCACTTCAAGATGTGGTCATTTCTATCGGCGGCAATCCACTGATCGAATATGGGTTACCAGCTCCCCAATCATCACCGCATCAAGACCGTGGAAATCGGGAGTATAACGCAGAGACAAATTACGATCCGGGCGAAATGAACACCATACGAAATGACCATTTCGCTTTGTTCTTTTCAGAGCAAAAACAAATTTATGACACCGTCCTTGAAAGCATTGGGCAAAACCAGGGTAAAATGTTTTTCTTGGATGCTCCTGGTGGAACAGGAAAAACATTTGTTACCACTGGCATACTTGCAGAGGTCAGTAGGTAAGGCAAAATTGCTATTGCTGTAGCGTCGTCGGGAATCGCTGCCACACTGCTTCCGAGTGGCAAGACAGCACATGCCATGTTTAAAATTCCCATCGATTTAGAGAGCGCCGAAACGCCTGTTTGTGGTGTGTCACGTAACAGCGACAAGGGACACGTGCTCAAGGATTGCTCTCTGATCGTATGGGATGAGTGTACGATGGCCAATAGGAAGGCAGTTGAGGCCGTGGACAGAATCCTGCAGGACATGTGCAGGAACGAACATTTGATGGGTGGTGTCACAGTTCTGTTCAGTGGCGATTTCCGGCAAAAGCTTCCCGTGGTGACGCGGGAATCGAGGGCTGACGAGGTGAATGCGTCGTTGAAACGATCTACGTTGTGGTCATGAGTTCGTACGCTGCGTTTGACCATTAATATGAGAGCTCGACTCGGCGGCAATGCACGTGCTCAAGAATTCGGCGATGTCCTTCTAAGTCTTGGCGAAGGCACTCTACCAGAAGAGGGAGGTGGACAGGTGGTGCTTCCAGAGTCTCTCGGTAGAGTGGTATCCAGCTTAGAAGAACTCATTCGCTGTGTGTACATCAGTCGTATACCGCTCCAGCAGAATTCTTGGGTGTGTGAGCGGGCCATTTTGACGCCCAAAAATGATCAGGCTGCAGCAATTAACGAATGCATTCTCTCGGAAATTGAGGGGAATGAAATGGTCTACACCTCGATAAACACTGTTATCGAGCAAGATGACGCCACACATTATCCCGTGGGATTTCTGAACTCCCTGTCAGCAAGTTGACTTCCAGCGCATACCATCAAGCTAAAGGTCGGCCCGATTATGCTTCTTCGGAAACTATCTCCTCCGAAGTTTTGTAACGGGACCCGCCTTAAAGTCATCTCGCTCCACAGACACACCATTGAGGCGGAAATTCTTACGGGTTGTGGCGTCGGCGAGGCAGTATTTATACCACGCATTCCCCTCATACCTCATAACTTCCCGTTCCAGTTCAAGCGCGTACAGTTCCCCGTGAGTGTTTGCTTCGCGATGACCATCAATAAGTCGCAGGGGCAGACACTGAGGGCAGCGGGTGTCGACCTCAGGACGATTTGCTTCTCACACGGGCAATTGTACGTCGCTTGCTCCCGCGTCACCAGTCCTGACTCTCTTTACATTTTGGCTCCTGGCAGCATAACTACCAACGTAGTTTATAGGAAAGTGTTGTAAGGTATGATACCTTTGCACGTATTTTTACTCTTTTGTGTCCTGGAATGTATTCCTGCATTATTTTCTCTATTTCCTTAAGTCACATCTTATGACTGAACTCAGCAGGATTCCCATATAACTCTCTTCACTTGCTTCACTTGCAAAAAAAACTTATATTTTAATGCTATTTTAAAAGTTGTTTACTTATAATGCTATAGCGACACTGGCATCTTAGGTATTTTTTATTTTGAAAAGTCCTAAGTTTTTGCGAACATACAAAATGCTTTCTAAGACATAAAGAGAAGGCAGTATGAAGACTGAAATTGAGACACGCCCCACACCTATCGAGTCAATTCCTTTATACAGGAGGTACATTTTAGTTTTTAAACTTCAGTAGGACCAACAGCAATAACATACCCTCGTGGACCTACTGGTAGGACAAAATAGTAGGACCACGAGAAAATACCCCTGTAGAGCCTTCACGCAGACGACGTCGCGGGCAGCAGCTAGTAATATATAATTTGAATTTATGACTTTTATTTGATTTACAGCACGTGGTGTTCTGCGGTCCATTTAATAAAAGTACCTACCTATGTAGTGTAGATACTGTAAAAACTTGTGAATCTAACAAATAAAACAAAAATCTAAATATCAAATTCATTAATTTGATGTTTAGATTTTTGTTTTATTTGCTAGAGGAATGTCAAATAAGCAACTCAACCATATCAAAACCCCTCATTCTCCACATTTTCTACCAGAATAAATCACGAATATTAACGTTAAAATGTTTCTTAAGACTGAGGAAAGTCGTTAGATATTATTATATCTACAACAAAAGTTTTCCTGTAATTTATAGGTACTTACACAGACCAAAAAATACTTTGTCACCAAATAAAATCTCGCAAAAGGAATCACATAATTTGTAAAATAAATATTTTTTACTTTTTCCGACGACCTTGTGAAGGCCGCAGGAACCGATTGGATGAAAGAAGCACAGAACCGGTCGAAGTGGAGATGCTTGGGGGAGGCCTATGTCCAGCAGTGGACGTCTTTCGGCTGAAATGATGATGATGATGATGAAATATTTTTTGGAAAGTAGGAGCAGTGGTGGCCCGTGGTAACGGACACGAGTTACGAGTTGTAGGTCGTAGGTTCGAACCCAGGCAGGCACTTTACTTTGTGTAAATTATTTCATCATCACTGCTCTCAAAACGGTGAAGGAAAACATCGTGAGGAAACCGACATGTCCTAGAACCAAAAATTTTAAGACATATTGTGACATCCGCCAACCCACACTGGGCCCGCGTGATGGATTATGGCCCACCCTCTCTCACAGAGAGGAGGCCTGTGTCCCAGCAGTGGGAACATTATAGACTGATGATGATTATGAAATATTTTTTCCCGACACAACTTTGTAGTGTAGTGTTATCGGGCTTATTTAATATTTGCAACGATCTTACAAAGTTATCTCATTAGCCGGGCGACGGCAATGTCGCCTGGCGCTCAGCGGTTTCAAAGCGTGTCAACTAATAAAATGAAAGTTTCAATCATTTTTATAGCTAATTTTGAGTAATTAAACAGCGATTGTCCCAAACTGAGTCGCAAGTTTTGGTTTCATTCATACTTGTTTGGTACCATGACGTCCATAGAGCAGCTCAAGCGATGCAGTTTAGGAACCTAAACTGAAATTTCTTTTTTTTGAATCCTTTTTAATTAGATCATGGTAGGCCACCTGATCCCCTATGTCTTTTATTTCTATTCCTGACGGATCGTCAGCAACAAAATTCGACGCAAAACCATAATCGGTTCATGCCCAGAACTACTCTAAAGTAGGTGTCTGCTTCTATATTTAGATATTAAGAATTAGTAGGTATATTTATCCAATGGGCATCACAAGCTGACCCGGCGAACTTCGCCCCGCCCCGCCAGCCACTCTGCCCCAGCTTTTTAAATCTCTGATATCTTCTAAGATATTGATTTCAATGATATGTATGCTATAAAGGGCAATTTTGATTTACACGAAATGCACAACGTATCTAATGTACCTATTTAATTGGATAAGGAATAATACCGTATTGTTTAAAATAGCTTGGTAAATAACCCATAATATTTTTTTAATATGAAAAAGATAAAAATTGTTACTGTGGGTTATCCTTACAAGATAAACATATACCATCGTGGATCTTTTTAAGATATACAATTCCGTGCTACATTAAATTGACCTATCTCGTCGTAAGGTTTAGCCAGCGTTTGCAATGTAAGCGCACAAAAATATGTTTGTTACGACATCACATTACAAATCTTTGAATTTCTCGGCTTTTCTTTACTATAACATGCATGTATTATACATATAAACCATTCTCCATTGAATAATTCTATCTATTAAAAAAAACCGCATCAAAATCCGTTGCGTAGTTTAAAAGATCTAAGCATACATAGTGACAGACAGACAGCGGGAAGCGACTTTGTTTTATACTATGTAGTGATAATTCTATTGACTTTTCCTTCTAAAATATTTTTCTAAGCTAATAAATAAATACCCATTCTAGAGAATAAAACAAACTCGAGTCTATTTCCACCCTATTTCGCGTTAAACACACTGAAGAACGATTCCGATATTTCAGTTATTAACTAAAATTCGAAATGCGTCTATCGGGAACTCACAATCAAGAGCATAAAGCGAAACGTATATTTTTTTAACTGGAAATATTTCGATTTGAGCTCGTTTAATCGACTACCGTGAAAGTTTATTATGTTATTTGCGATGGTTTCATAGCCCCTTAAAATCGTTTACTACTTTGCATCATAAAAAATCTATAGGCAATTCATCTGTCATAAATATCGCAAAGGATTTATAGCGTATTGTAAATACTTAGAGAATAATCGTTTATTTTGCGTTTTATTTGGAAGTTGCAAAAACTTGGAACTCTTATCGATGAGTTGGCTACTTCTAACACTCATGACGCGCGCGTTCGTCCTAAGACGGTGGGCAGGTAGAGTAGGAGGTATAGTTTATATAAATACATATCAATCAACTCAGCCTATTGCAGTCCACTGCTGGACATAGGCCTCTCCCAGGCCTGAAATTGTGAAAAATGATAAATGTAGGGAACAGCTGATTTTTTTTCACGATTTCAGGTTTGGTCTCATAGTAAAAGTTGTTCATAATGATGAGTGCAATGACCCCTTAAGAGGAAAACGGTGATTAAAATTTCACTCTGTATAATTTTGAGATCACATGGCAGAAGTTACATCCTTCATTTTCTTACGTGTTCATGAACAGAGGGATTTTGACGTGTGATCCCAACTTTTTACCTGAAATATCGTACCTACAGGTTAGTGCGTGTGCACGTCGCCAAGTTTAAGGATCCATCGTTGGTTTCACTGTTATCCGCAAATATTTCGGTTACCTGAGGTTACGGATTCGTACCCCGAATATTTGTGGCTGTCAACGCTGCTGGCAGTTAATATCAAGTTAATGAGACCATTTGATTACAAACAGTTTTCAAAAGATTGGCCTGCCTCCAAGTAGGGGTAGATACCTACACCTCATTACTAAGAGAGTCTAAGTGATAAGAATCATTTATTTACAGAAAATATAGGTGTTGCCAGTTGTTAAAATTGGTGGTTTCAGTTAGGTATTAAGTAGCCGATGACAGCACGGACAGGGTGATATTCGAATCTAACTTGCTAGTACAACAGAATACATTACTATTCAAGTTTCCAGCACAGGCCCAAGCCTGTTACAGCAACCAAAGTCACCTGTGTGAGAGGTCATGTCATCAAGACTTACCCGGCAGGTAATATACAGTCCTTTCATGGTTATTACCTCTGAGAGCAGCAACCCAACAGCAACCGTGTTGTAACGAGAATAAAGATCACTGAGATTTTGACAGACTTGTCAGTGACAGCAACCTGAATAAAGCCAAATCAAAACCACTGTGTTTTTGACAGTGATGCTAAATACTGTAGGTATTGACATCTTCGTCGAACCACGTAGACCGTATTTTTTTTTTCTTCGTCGAACCACGTAAGTAATTGCCTTTTTTTTTTTTTTTCGCGAGGAAACCTTCAAAAGACGCCTTGTCTTTGGGGATAAAACCAGGGAGTGCGGAATTTTAACCACGTAGGTACCTACATCATCAACGCCCAACAGGAATTTCAAAAAATACCTCAATCCGCTTTCGAGCTGCCAAACTTTTTCAGGGAACCTAACCCAATTCTTCGCTCCAAACTTTATGAACCATGGCAATAAGTACTTATTTGTTATTACAAATCCTTTATAAGTAAAACAACGCTAAAAGTCCATCGTAAACGAATAATAACGTCAGAATAAATATCCAGTAACTCAATTTACAAGGAGTGGCACGTGACTGTCGCGAAAAATGTACACTTTTTTAATTAAATTGCCGCGTCCGACCCTATCATTGTCGCCATTTTGGGGGATGATCACTGCGTTCGTGCATCACGCGAGGACTATATTAAACTATTACACGCAGAGTAATTAAAGCCTTAACGCAGGTGTGCCAGGCGCAGGTTTTGTTCCGTAATTTTAGATGAGATTTATTAGGTCTAGTTCAAAATATTGACGGACTATGCAGATGGGAATTATAATTTGCAAGCTTAAGACTTGCACACTCACAGAGACGGAAACTTTACACGTTACGACGCTGACGATTCATTTTCAAGCTGGAACCTTGAATCCCAAAATGGTAGATGAACCATAATTATAATACTTACTTAATGGTTGCGAGGGCTATAAATAAGTAGGTAACACAGGCATCATCAGCCTGTATTGGTCTCACAGCTGGGTCACAGGCACAGGCCTCCTCTCAGTGAGAGGCAGTGGACCGTAATCCACCACGCAAGCCCAGTGCGAGTTGCTAGATGTCACGTGTCTTCGAATTTTTGGTAGTGATGAAAATAATTTACGCAAAGTAAAGCGCCTGACTGAGTTCGAACCTAAGACCGTAAGTCTTGGCCGTTCCGACCGGGCCACCACTGCTCACAAACGCATATAGGTAGGGGCGCCGATTTTATAAAAATATTGGGGGGCTATGGTAGAGAAAAAAAATCGTATTATCTATTTTCGTAAATCCACCATGTACACACGGCTACACATCAAGGTATACATTTCCAGTTTTAGCTGAGCTCGCATTGTATAGGTTTTACTTACAATCAGAAGTCAGCTTATACCTACTGGTTATGTATAGCTTGATGTGTAGCCGTGTGTACTTACGCCAGCATATCAAGCTACCACAATCTGTCAAATTTCTTTAATAGATTTTTAACTTAGTTTCAAGGTTGATTGGGAAAATATGACAGTTTCGGGTAGCTTGATGTGCTGGTGTCTGTACATCCCAATTTAAACCTTACGGTGGCTCGGAACATGAGGCGAGTCGCTGCGCAGTAACAAATTCACGTGTCAGCGGGTGTGAGGGGTGAGGTACTGCGCAGCGAGTAGTGCATTTCAGAGCCGCCACAAAGTTTGAATCGGGCTATAGCCCGATTCAACACACACACACACATAACACACATTATAATGTATATGTCGTGATACACAACCATTTTGAATTCTAAAATACCTATTTAACAAATTCAAAATTCGAAATGGTCAAATAGGTATTAGTTTTTAAACACAGAACAGATAAAAGAGGTAATTGTTTTTTTCCGCGGAACTTCGGACGCTGTCACAACAAGAAAGCGATTGTGAGCGGGTGAATCAAATTTCGGTCGACATTTGAGTGTCTGCTCAAAAGTGCGGCGCGCCTGCCCCGCCCACAAGGCCCTTCTAACCTCTTTATCTGTTCTGTTTTTAAAAATGGCAATGCGAGCACGCAAATGTTAGTCCTCCAATAGATTATATTACCTATTTTCTTTCGGTTCGTACTACTTAACTTGTTTGTAGGCACTAACATTAAAAATACTACGTGGTTTTTTGGCTTTACCACATAAATACTTAAACGTTGTACCTATGGATGTTAGACTCCGCTGCCATTGCCAACGTACTTCACTGAAGAACTGGCAGCAACAACGTCGGGGTTAATAATATGTATTACAGTGGAGTTAACAAGCAATTCACATCAGTTAACACAACACTAGAAAAAAAAAGTGCCACTCAGGTAGTACCATAGAAATGTAAAAAACATGGGTAGTACCGACAGAAGTGAAAACTTGAACAATGACGTTTATTTTTTGAATCGTCATGTAAACAAAACACAAACAGAATACTTTGCCATCACTCACTGACATATCGGAAATACATTAAAACCGATTACTTACATCAAGAGAACAGCCGAACACATCCGAATGTAGCGCGGTGTCGGTAACAGTGTCGCGAGTTCAATGGTTTTTTCCTATCTCAAAAAATGCCCAACGCACCTATAGAAGTTTTCACTTCAAAAATCGTCTCATAAACGGCCACTGATGAAGTCTGATGAATATATTTCTGACTCTGAATAGGCACCAACCACACAACCAGTCCCTCCCAAAACATGGACCGCTATAATTTTCAACCAAAATAGATATTTCCATAACATAACCATAACCACTGCCAACGGATTGGTAAACGAAAAGTGCTGCTATCTGCGTTGTAAATGTCGTAATTTCCCTTATTATTTGTAGTTTATAAGAATTACGTACTTAAGTTACGATTATTTCCACTAGACCTATAAGCATAGAGGAAAAATTTTAATCCTATAAGAGTTTGACTGCCCCTTCTGTCTACCAAAGTTACGGAAAAGATAGAAATTACACAATAGTCAAACAGCGCCGCCTATTAGTTTGAGGTTTAAACTACAGTAAATTATTCCTTGTTAGCGATGCTTCTTGTTCTTCGGTTTCAAGCCATCTTTCGGTACAATTTAGAACTACTTGTGCAATTACCGCAGATAATAAAAATTAAACAAAACATTTGGTTATCATTGAAAAAGCACAATATTTTCTATTATAGCATTGATTTACTTTGGATTGATTCTGAGGATTGGTCTCAAAATGAGAAATGTTAAAAATTTTACGTGAACACCAACAGAATAGGCAAAAGACATACGTAAAAAAAACGTTACCTATTTTTGTTTATATGTTTACGACGATCAAAATTAATTCAATCCACTCCATTTATTTATTTCGTAATTCATAAAATTTCTATGTATGTACTTACCTAGTAGGTATTGACGACCTATTCTTTATTTTATTGGCTTGCAGTTGTTAAAAGATATGAACTGAAATAATGAAATAATTTGATGCATCCTCTCCCTCTTAATTAATTTTTATTGGACTTTAAGTGCATGCTGGATGCGTCCGTATTTTCATATTAGTCACTCAGTTGATTCACACAAATACAGATAGGTTTGCTATAAAATTATAAATAATAACGGGAAAAAATCATTGCAAAACTTTAGCTAACAATGCAACATTCCACATTATTGCACCTAGCGTACAATGGAAAAAACTGAACTTTGTTCATAGAGTTGTGTAGTAGTACGTGATAAATAATTTAAATTTATTTATGGCAATACCGACACAGTGAGCCATCGCCCTGCTAACGGTGTCATGGCGGTTTGACTTGTTAAAGGTTTTTTTTGCAATAACTTACTAGTTAATGTGCTTTTTAGCAATTTGATCTTTGATTTAAGTTGATAATATCACGTGATAAAAAATAGTTAATAATGCGCGAATACAAAATAGTCGTGTTAGGCAGCGGAGGCGTGGGAAAGTCCGCCCTGACAGTACAGTTCGTACAAGGCATCTTTGTCGAGAAATACGACCCCACCATCGAGGACAGTTATCGAAAACAGGTGGAAGTTGACGGTCAACAATGCATGCTAGAAATACTAGACACTGCTGGTACGGAGCAATTTACAGCGATGAGAGACTTATACATGAAGAACGGACAAGGATTCGTCTTAGTGTACTCTATCACCGCACAATCAACGTTCAACGACTTGCAAGACCTGCGGGAGCAAATCCTGCGGGTGAAGGACAAAGACGACGTGCCCATGGTGTTGGTCGGCAACAAGACTGACCTGGAAGCAGAGCGCGTGGTGGGCAAGGAGCAGGGAAGCAATCTCGCACGCCACTTCAACTGCTCGTTCATGGAGACCTCGGCAAAAGCCAAAATACACGTGAACGATGTGTTCTTCGACCTAGTACGTCAAATCAACAGGAGAACACCTATCAACAGTGAGAAAGTAAAAAAACCAAGATGTCACATTCTGTAAGAATGTCGCTGGAGCCTCCGAAGCGTCTAGGTATAAAATATTTAATAATTTGAAAGACTTCTGGTACCCGGATTTGGCTCTCGACTGTTCCCAAAGTTATCTAGGTCGGGTGTTGAGCACCATTGCTTGGTAATATACCTGTAGCATTTCAAGAATGTGCATTTGTTGAGTTGTGATGGTGTGCTGCAGCACTGGTGGAAAATCCACAGAGCGTTTTGGATTGTATCCATATACCTATCCATACAATGTGTCTCTCAAACCTTCTGATCTATATTTTGATAGTTATAATATTCAAGGATAGATTCAACGATTCTGTGTGTGTTTCACTCTAGAAATTCCAATTATTGTAATGTGTGGATGCTGTTAGGTTCAGAAGTTGTAAATGGTTATAAATTTAAAAACTACTTGATGTAAGTATAAACATATTCATTTATTTAGAGGCTATGAGGAGTATGTTCTAGAACACCCTGTGACAATACTGACTTCATTAATGTTCATTCCAGTTATACTCTAACATGGCACCACTTCACTCAAAATGCTCTTCTACGTATGTACTTCTCATTGTTTCTCAATTATGATTTTCAAATATATGAAAAGCAACTAAAAATATTTTTGTTTTAATAATAATATTAACAATATTAGGTACAGACAGTCCTCTGAAAATTAATTGAACAGGAAAATGAGTGCGTCAACTTATTTACCATGAAATTATCTTTCAAGGTCCCGTTGTGTCACCACTGTGTACTACTACTGTTCATCAAATGGGTAACATGTTAACGCGACTGCATTTATAGTTATATATAAATAAAATAAATATATATTTATCTGTCTGGACCTAATATAGATATAGTTTACCATTTAGTAGTTATTATCTAATCATACTGATAAAGGGAGGGCCTGAAACTTCTGAACAGCTGTGTGAAAGTTAAAGCAAGCTCCGAAAAGATCTGGGTGATGTGCCCTGAAGGCCTGACCCAGTATGTAATGTTTAAATATGTGAATTAAGGATACATTAAATTTTTTCAGAATATATTATTGTCTTGTTATATAATTCAAATGTATCAAGTGAAAAGTTGATAATATGAAGCCGTTTAGGACTCGGTAACTTTTGAACAAATATTAGAGAGCGTTAGGTGATTGCACCCTGCGACCTTAGAGTCTCCAGTGTAATAATGGTGGTGCCCTATGCCTTGTGTTATTAATTTACACCACAGGCCACCATACTATAACCCCTAACCTACGAAATTGAGAAATAAGAAATTTATCGTTATTGTAAATGAATTAAAGTTTTATGATTACTGGCTCATTTAAATATAAATTATCAACCTATATTTTGCTGCTAGAACTTTGTTAAACGTAATAATATTATATAGGTGTTCAAATATTGTTACGGAATTAGATGTTTCCTCCATTCTCTTTTCTGTTAACATGTAAGATTTACTGCACAAGGATATTGGATATGACTTTGATCTGAGTTGAATTATATTTTTATATATATTGTGAAAATTAAGAACTTGTATATTTTATCTTTTCAATCAATAATGGACATGTACAATAATCTATTAATTTCTTTTTTTTTGCATCAATAAAACCAATTTTAAAATATTATCGTTTTGGGGTATGTTTTGTCCCCCCCGCGGCCGGCGCTCCCGTGATGTCAATCGAGGTCGCGGCGTGATGAGTCACATCCCAGGCCCGCGACCGCTCCGCACGCCGCCGGTACCCCACCGGCTATCAAATAAACGTCAATTGGCTCGGAATTTTAATGGAATTTAATTAATTGAAACAACCATATACCATCTACAACTATTTTATTGACTTGATGAGTGTAAAAAAGTTACATAAACGTGTCTATACTTAATTCTATAGGGACTAACTAAACAGTAGGTACAATCATGATAAAAAAATTATGTATGGCAGTGTGACGTGGCGGGCGTATGTCGATATTCTAGTAACATAAGAATTGACACAGTCCAGTGGAAACGGAACTCAATACGCCTAACTTAATATCTACTTATAAACTCGATAACTAAGCAATCTAACCTATGATGCAAAACAAGTGTTGGATTACAGTTGCGTTAGTTCTCTACTGACACACCCCATGGTGTGTAACAAGGTCTCATGCATAGATCGAGCCCACTATGGGGCGCGTGCGACGTACGAAATTATATCTTAATAGTAAATACTGTAAAGTCGTTAATTGGAAGTATTAAGCATGTGGAAATGTGAATCTACATTAAATAGGGTTGTCTACAGTGTCGCGTCGATAGCCGGCGAAATAGATAGTGTAATGAAATGGTGTTGAACCATTTTTATCAAAGCGCCCGAGTCCGTCTGCGGCGCTTATCTAGCGAGTTGCAGCAGGGTCAAATGTTAGCGAGGAGCGTTGTTACTGCCCTTTTTACTAACTGGTAATAATAACCCAATACTAAGTGCATATACACTTATCAGGATGATAAATACTCATAAAATTACTTTGATAACGTTATCCGTGTCATTTATTCATGCTTAATAAAAATTGTGATAGCTAAGCTGCCTCGCCCCCTTTACGATTAAGCGTGAAGTGAAACTTACACGTATTTTATAAACTTGTGTGTTTAATACAAAACATGTTATAATACAATGGACTTGTTACTCAGTACAGTTTGATTTCAAATGTTTGTGGGATTTTCGGGAAATCCGCTTTTTTTTCCTTTGTGATAATATAACGTGTATATTGCAATAAATACTGTTGTTACGAGACTATTTTAAACAATATTCATAAGTAGTTGAGGCGGAAAACGTGATAAGTACCTAGGTGTCGATACATTTGTTTATTACACATAGATTGTAATTAGAACAGAGTCCCGGACGGAATCGTTTGCCGTTAGCCTTAATTAATACTATCATGACTAGTACAGTGGTTGTTTCTTATATTTATTATAAAAATTTGCATAATCACACAATAGATAATTATATATTTTATATCAAACTAAGAAATCTTCACATTATAATAATTATTATGTTTTTACACGTGTGTTAATTTATACGAATGACGTATTCTAACAAAAACAATTATGTAATGGACACAGATGTAAATAACTACGTTTTAATATTTAATCTGGATACACGAGGAACATTAAATGACAATAATTAAATACATAGTATTTATATTTAGACTATGTTGTGAAATACAAAATGACTAGATAAGGTAACATAATTAAACAATGCTTCAGCAATTTACATTGAGGCCTGATAATGGTTTTACAGGTGATGTGACTCCTCGTTCTTCACAGTAAGACAATTAATGTAAAAATTCGGCTGAAGCCAATCTCCTTGGCATAGTTTCCTTATTTTTTTTTTGTATCGGTATTCATTAATTAGATCATGGCTTTGTTAATTAAAATAAATAAATATTCAATACATTGACTTTAGAATCACGACCTGTAAAGTAAATATGCTTGTGTCCAAGTAATTATTTAGTACCTTAACAAATAAAATCATCACAAAATTCGAATTGACTAGAAAAAATACTGTCCACACAATTTACACATAATCCCACTACTAAACTAGATTTTACTGAGTCATTGGCGTTTAAAGAAATCGCTTCCTCCATATTTCCGGTCTTTGAACTGACCTCGGTGTGAATCATCGTTCAAGACGAACTGACTCACGCGTGTTATCAAACAAATCATTGCTAAATGACAAATACACTTCTCCTAAATTACTCGTGAATTGGTGCATTACCCCTACCAAGACGAATCTTTAAAATTCGTTTACTACCTACCTAAAACATCCAACATTCCAAATAGATTCATCTCACTCAACTACTGACATGTGTTGTAATTAAACTCGAATAAAACTCACATGTCGAACAAAATGAAATTAGTAAACATGCGTCCGATATGACACAAGCAGTGATGACGTCACAAGTCTACCGATAAGTACAATGGTATTCAGCAATACTTTTACTGATTAACAATTTCGTAACAACTTTCAACATTTTGGTCCATCATGAATGAGGCCTGTTTTTGACTCGAACGCTACAGAATGTATTTGTCATAAATACTCGCCCTCGCGAGTCCGTACCATATTTGTACTGTCGTTGCTGTCCGATTTACATTTAGGAATTTAAAAATAGTCACCACGGTGACTTGAAAACTGGTGACAATTAGTTTGGAGGATATGAATAACATTGCTGTCATCTATTGTGTCGATTTATCTGCTAATTTAACACACCGAGCCACAGTTTTCCTATAATAGAAACTTGAAACTGTACGGCTGGTTATAAATTACACCATCATTCTGTATTCCTATTGTGTTTTTTCCACAATGCTCGAGCGCCGGCAGCTCGTTATTGGTAAATATCGGTTGTTGCCGCGCCGTAGTTTATTTGGAGGAGTCGTAGCTGTCGTTGAGCGGGGGCAGGCTGTGGGCGAGCGTGCTGTCCAACTTTCTGGCTTCGTGTTCCAAGGTGTACGAGTCCAGTGCTGGGTCCTAGGAACAACAATATTAATGGTTAGATCCTACATAATGTGTAATAAAACTTGGGTACCTAATGGTGTACGTAAATAGCTTTGATATGATGATATCTATCTACACCAGTTGGTTTATTCTGGCTACCCATCCTGGGTTAACGCTGTTATCCAATTAGGCAAATCATTAATTAAAAAAAAAGCAATATTCTTGCTCTGGGCTGCCTATCAATGTTTGCGTGTGCGAAACGATCCTATAGCAACAAAGGCTTAGGCCCCATCAACCATTCCGCTAATTACTGTTTGTAGTACCTACGTATCTCCTACTCGTTATTAAGCACTTATTCTAATGACATCAATAACTATTCGCTCATTCGCCGTTTTCCTCGCACGTAATCGAGCAAAAATGTCTACATTGTCCGCGTCATACATAAGTATGAGACATCATCATCTCGAGAATTAAAGCAATTAATTCCTTTTATTCAACTGATGAATCAATTAGCGGTAACAAATTAGTTTAGCTAGAATCTATTGCCCGCACCCTGCAAAGCATAAGTCCTAATCCTCACCTTAGGAAGACAAAATATGCGACTAATCGTACACACGGCTACACATCAAGCTATAGGTACATAACCAGTATAAGCTGACTTCTGATTGTATGAAAAACCTATACAGTGCGAGGTCAGCTCAAACTGGAAATGTATAGCTTGATGTGTAGCCGTGTGTACCTATAAATCTATGCAAAGTTCTGCTAAAGGACGATTCAAACGTGACTAAATAACGCTAAATTGCAGCTAATTAAAATACTATGATGTACATTATAAGCAGCCTGGAGGGCCGGAAACTGGAACCCGAATACATAATGCATTCGGATGTCTTGTTTTGATTACCATAGCCAACGACATTGCTAGACACTGTAAGAAGACTCCTTAATTGCAGTTTCATCTAAGTAATTTGACGCGGGGCCGTAATAAAATATTGGTCTTGTACGTACAGTCAACAAAAGAGAAGTATGCAGGATCGTCGGATATAGTTGAAGTTTATTAAGACACCGATGGATTTTGTCGACTGAAATTTAATTTCTGTTTGTTTTCTATCAATAAAATTAAATTTTATATGAGGAAATTCATCGGTTTCTTACTAAACTTCAACTATATCCGACGATCCTGCATACTTATCTCTTTTGTTGACTGTACCTACAGCCAAGAAATAAATAATTTTCCGACTACGTCATTACCAACTCCTTGACCGTACATGTATAAAGCACTAATTAAGTGCTAAACCTCTTAGAAACAGGCAATCAATGAACGACAAGGAAATTTTTGATCGCCTGGAAAGATTAACGACAAGCTTATACTTACTTACTTTTATGACTGTGGGCGCAATTCAATTGTTAGCAGGAAAAATATTCTACCCTGGGAAAAACAAGGTAGGAACAGCCTAAGTCCAACGATCAAGTTTGGTCTTCTTGAGGAGGAAAAAAGATGATTTTAATTGAAGTTCCTGAAACTGGAGACCTAGATACAAATACCTACCTACCTCAGTAACGTGTAACTACTGCCATACCTACCTACAGTAAATAATGCGTAATTGTATTAACGTCATTAAGTAGTTTGTTCAGGGTCCATGATCCATTTATTTTCCCTGAAACTTATCTGAGCTTCTAATAATAGTAGGTATTACAAATACCACTTAGGTACGTCTTTACATACCTAGGGCGAGATTCACAGACCGAACGTTGCTTTACTTTGCAAGTAAAGTAAGCTTTACATAAGAATATGTAACTTATTACTAGGTAAGTATGTGAATAATGTACATATTCGTATAAGCTAATGTATCAACTTTAAAATTACCTATACGAATCATGATCATATTCAGAATAATAGTACTTAAAAGGCTTAGTTAGCAAAGTCAACTGCGATCTGTGAATCTCACCTTAAGAGGCGACAAATACTTGTACGTAGGTACACGGTAATTTACAGATGTAGGACAACCTGTAAATAACTAACCATTGCAGACCTTACTAGCAAAATTACTGTACCTAAGTATTTAGGTAGCCAGGTACTTAATATCGGCCAAAAGTTGTAGTTTATGTTTATGACCAAGGACTAGGTAGGTATAGGAGCCGAGTCCACGAATCAGACCCCAGTAATATAGACCACCGAACATAGAAAGGTGGGAGAGGTTGGATGCGTAAGGCGGCGACTCGGTTTTTGTGAGTGGTTGTGGCAACAACTTGGGTGAGGCCTCCAGCGATCCAGCAGTGAACTGCGATAGGCTAACTTTCAACAACTTTGTGTATGTAATACAACTTTCTAAGCTCCTCTCATAGAGAGAACGCCTGTGTCCCAGTAGTGGGAACATTTTTGTTTGAATACCGGTATTCGGTCGTAGGTAGGTACTTAATCCAGATATAGATTGAATCACAACACCACAATTTCCAAGCAAAAATAAATAGGTACCTATTTGTTTGATACAAATACAGGAAAACATTCAGTTATAAAACAGATAACATCCATTTATTCGAATATTACTGGCATCACAACACTAACCTATCTAGGTACGAAAGAGGAATCTACTATTCCTCTTTTATAAATTTCAATAGGTGGGTTTCATCGGTAGGTACCTACCTGCAGTCAACCGCACCGGACGTCCATGCCATGGTGAAAAAATTTCATTGAAAGCACCTATATTTTGTAGCAGTACAGTTTCTCAGTTCAAGTGTAACGTAATGCTGACTTGCACTTGACTGTACCCACCTAATACTATAATTATTATGAGATCTGAGTGAGTACAGTAATAATCCTCCCTACCGATTTCGGTCACGGTGACCAATCTCCATGGAGATTAGCCAGGTACGCAGGAGATATAATATTATAGTACACAAGTGTGCGCTGACACAGGTACACTCTGTTCCTTTACTCTCATAGTCCGATGGGGCGGCAATCCGACGTAACCGGGGAGAGATTATGCGCAGGACGTTGATCCTGCGCATAATCTCTCCGCCGTTGGGATTTACGTGCTTTCCGAGGCACGGGGGTATTAAGCCGCCAACTTCCAAACTCAGGACTGTTACTAAGAAATGCCTAATGGAAAGCCAAATAACACTTTGTCAGACCCGGGAATCGAACCCAGGACCCCACGCTCAGCAGTCGCGCTTGCTACCACGAGACCAATGGGGCAGTTATAGTAGTGTGTCGGTACAGTAAGTCTTAAAAGGTATACAGGGTGACAGGGACATCGACGCGCAAACTGTAATCATGAATTCAGCACATGATAAATGATTTATTTCTGTAAGTAGGTTTGTACAAACACTTACACGTCAATCATATTTTTTTTAAGCTAGATGAGGTCGGCGTTTCCTATCTGACTAAGTACCTACTCTGAGAAGAAAGGCCGAAACAAACTCAGAGGTCACAGTCTCTTTTAAAGTCCAGACAAAATCTTTGTCAGATTAGGTGAAGACCATGTAGATTGGTGTCTGAAATTAATGATCTTCTGAGGAAAGAACCACACAGATTGAGCGGACCTGTCCAGTCAGTGCACGCATTTGTCAAAAATCGTGCAGCTCAACTCAGAACTTGAGGAGCTCAACATGATTCTAGAACCCTAAAGTAGAAATTTTTCGTCGATTACAAAAAAAATCTGCTGTTTCATAGAAATGTGCAATAGGTACATACCTACGCGGTCAAAATGTCTATGGAACAGCAATTTTTTTTTTATAACCGGCTATGAATTTTGACGCACGGGGTTTCAGAATCATGTACTGAATCCATGGTACAGGTTGCGCGTTGATGTCCCAGTGTCCCTCCACCTTGTATACAACGACAAGAATTCATTTCATGGTTTACAATTTGTGTTCCATAATAGTGTATCAATGTGCAGCTACAATTAAGTAAGTACCCAACGAGTACCTAATGTTTTGTGCCTCCAAAAGACGTTCAAATATTATGATTGGCCCAAAGTTGAGCCGTCATAAGATCCTCAAGTGCACAGAAGACAGGGTAATTAAAAGAATTCTTGTCGATGTATAGGTACATCTTTTTGAGGCTAACTGTAGCTACATTGTATGATTAATAGTTACTACAATTCTGAGATGAATAAGTACGATTCCCATAACTAATGTAACTGCGCAGGATCATAATTAAGCAGCTAGTATTTATTTTCCTTTTATTGTGAGGTCACTAGGTCACATTAGTACCGATGTCATTATCTTTTATTTATAAACATGTTAGTTTAACAGTGGTAAATACATGGTAACTGAGGTTTTACTCAACATAGTCTAAGCCATTGACTAATTGGGATTTTTATGAAGAATGTGTTATTCAACGCCCTTATATACATACATAAAATCACGCTTTCCTCCCATGGGGATAGGCAGAGACTACAGAACGCCACCTACTACGATCTTTACATACACCTTTTGCTTCGTTTAATGTTAAAATGTATTTTGACAACATTTACAAATAAAACCGCTTTTCAGAACTTGCTAACAGGGAAAACGTTAAAAAAAAAAAAAAAAAAAAAAAAACATACAAACAGCCGAACATAGTACCTCCTCCTTTTTGTGAAGTCGGTAAAAAACAATATTGCGATTGTTTTAAAACCCGTTCATGAAATAATACATGGAACTCGGTAAACTATTTGTCTACTTATCGTGCTGACGATGAAATGTTTCCGATTCGTGCCCTATCTAGTATTTTTTATGGTTGATAACAGCAATAATGTTCTACAGTAAATGAAAGAATTTGTTGCCCAATTTGAAACATAATGGTTTCTTTTAACGGAACTTATTTTCAAGTTTATTATTAAGTCGCTGTGTCCGCGACTTCGTTCGCGTGCATGTCGGAAAACAAATTGGATTTCATGGGTTTTTTTGCACGGATCCCTAATTATTTTTCTAAAATAAAAGTAAGCCGAAGTTACTCCTTATAACATCAGCTATCTGCCAGTGAAAGTCTCATCAAAATCGGTCCAGCCATTTCGGAGTTTAACCGAATCAATCAGACAGACACAGACAAATTTTTTATTGTTTTTTTTGTTATAAGTATCGTATATGTCCTTAATTTTATTATTTTTTATGTATAGATTTACTAATAATCTAGTAGGATCCCATCCAATTCAATTAATCTTTGTATCTATCGATAATAATAAAAGTGAAATGCTATTCGTTGGTAAGCGCATCAATTGAGAACGGCTGGACCAATTTGTTTTTTTTTTTTTTTTAATGTTTATAATAATCAGGTCCGAAGAATCAGATTTTTATGGAAAAAACAAAAGAAAAGTTTCCCGGAAAAACTTCAAATTCGGCAAATAATGAACGTCCTTTTTGGTTGAATGATTGAAATGAACAGGACAACGTTTGTTGGGTCAGCGACTAAGATTATAAAAATACTTTATTTTTATTTTCGCGGATTCTTTTTACCCGAATTCCTGTCCTTTATTAGAGTTTGGCAAATATTTCTAACATAATTATTGAGATAACCCACTTCATCAAGTTATTTATTATGTCAGTCTGAAGTTCAACAGATAAGATATTTTGTTATCTTTATCATTGTTTGATTTTAACCGATTGTATTGCGGTAAAGTCTGATTTTAACGGGTTTTTTCTGCAGATACAAAACATAATGGGAAAATCTAACAATGTTTGAACCGCCTTATTTGTCCAGTGTTTGGAAGAGCGAATGTTGTGTCGTTAGCTTTAATTAGTTAGGAGAGGTTGGAAGATGCAAGAGAATCACTAAAGTTGGAAGATGCAAGAGAATCACTAGACGAAAACAAACATTACTTAAAATAAATACTATTGTTTATCGATTTTATTCAATTTCGACCGGCTGTGGTCGGACCTTACTCCCGTTTTTTCGGCTTTAGACATAATTCAAGCACGTTAGAACGAGATCACGGTCTTTTGAGAGGTGTTTTATGTCCTCAGTATAGCAGAGAACGCCGTAGGAGATTGACTAAGCCACCGTTAGAGGATTTCCTAGAGCCATTAGTAGCAGTTCTCGTGACCCTCCTATAAAACCTGATGTGGGCCAACCCGACAAAGTTCTTATTGGGTGCGAGCATCACACCACTACTCCATTTCCCCGCAAGTTGATGTGATATAACTGTCTATGTGAAGTACTCACAACCGGCCAGTGTGTACGACCGGCACCCTAATTGCGTAACACACTATCAATCGGAATCTGAATCATTTTGAAGCAAATTGCTAAACCATTGCTTCATAAGTTCGAAATGTTTGTCTGCTCAACACGTAAATAACGCAATGAATGTTGTTGAACTGTCAAAATGAAACAGATTCCGATTGATAATGTGTTACGCAATTGCCCCGCAGATGTATGAACGTAAACGAAGTAAAAGAACCATGTAAGGATCAAAGCCGGTGGCGTTCTGTAGTGTCTGCCTACTCCCATGTATAAAAAGGCGTGAGGTTATGTATGTATATGATGTGATATGCCCATAGGTATTTGCTCCGCCTAAAAAGAAGGTACGACATGAGTACCTGCGACACAGTCCTTAGCGAGTCCCCTAACGCGGAGCGCAGTCGCTGCACGTCCCGCGCGGCGCGCCCGCTGCGCGCGATGTACGCCTGACGACGACGGATCTCTGCTGTTAACTGCGAGCGGAGTTGAGATGCCTAAGTGATGGAAAAGGGTAGTTTTAAAGTTTTAGATATAATTTTTTAAGGCTGGTTATTGTAATTTTACAGGTAATGTCAGTGTCATAGATATTTCTTAGTGCTTTCGTGGTCTTCAAAAGATATTTGACAATAATACACTGTGTTACATTGAGTGTTAATTAATGAATTAGGTGAACTCATTTGTTTTGATCCAGCCGTACTGTCCCGGTGCTGGTCAAAAACCTCTCTTTTGTCCTATCTGACAAGATTCTGCACTACTTCATGCCAATTCGTCAGGAAGAAAGTCAAGTCATCCCTTTGTCTCCTTCGTGATCTACCGAGACCCTTTATCGCTGTTTCAGTGCATCAATTACATTCTCTACGACTCGACGGCTCGTTTGGAATGCAGCAGATATATCCAGGCCAGTCCTATTCAAACTGGGCAGCCACTTAAAGTATAAAAAACATGTATACCTGTGTCTCAAGCCTCATGATCTGCTGCCTGTACGTGGCCTCCTTGCTCTCCAGTAGTCTCTCCGCCTGGATGGCGGCCTGGCGGTAGTGGTCCACGTCTCCGCGACGAGATGGCGACACGCTCGATAAGTCTGACAGGTAGCGAGTGCGGGCCATTGCTAGTTCTGCCTCCTGGAAGATGGAAGAAAGATGAGAAACTTATTATAACATAAATGGAAAAAGTCCCAGTGACCTTTTCCATTTAAGTTACAATTCTGAAATACAGATCCTAGCTCTAGAGCCAGGGTCTCACATTGTTCTGTAACCTGTTTTTATGGCAATAAAGAAATTATTGATTATAAATAAAAACAAAGTCGGGTTAGTTACACCATTTATAACTCAAGAACGGCTGGACCGTTTTTACGATATTTGATTATTGATTGATTCTGAGGCGGTACGGAGTTCGCCGGGTCAGCTAGTTTATTATAATTAAGAGCCGCGTAACATTATTGTGTGGAAGATAGTGCTGTAGCAGCCAAAGGCGAGGGCGTCACGGTCGATTGAGCAACCTTGTTTTATGCATGATACCAGTATGGTATTAGGTCAAACGACATTGCAAAGTCGGTTAAAAGGGCTGCAAACCTACTCAATTTTTAACGGTATTTAGGTATATAACAATATACCTAAAGACCACATCTGGCACGAGGATATAGAACTTGGGAAACACAGTGAAGCACACAAATCTGATTAATACATTTTTGAAGAGAAAACTTCTTTAGGCGCGTTGGGCATTTTTTGAGATGGAAAAAAACCATTGAACTCGCGACACTGTTACCGTAACCGACACCTCTGTATGAAGTGAAAACTTATTTAGGCGCGCGATTCAAAAAATACACACGTAATTGTTCAAGTTTTTACTTCTGTTGGCACTCCCGGAGTGCCACTGTTTTTTTTTTTATTTTAATTAAAATGAGAAAAAATAAACAAAATACAGTACTTACCTACAACCTACCTTACCTACCTACCTTACCTTAGTCTTGCGTCATTATAAAATGGCACATAGTGTTACTATGCCTATAAAATGTTGGAACAGACGCCAGCACATCAACCTACCCGAAACTGTCACATTTCCCCATTCAATTTTGAACCTTAGCCTTCAGCAATAAAGTTGAAAATGTATTAAAGAAATTTGACAGATTGTAGTAGGTTGATGTGCTGGCGTCTGTACATAGCCAGAAAGACAAAATATCTTACTTTGTCAGCCAGTTCCTTCTCCAGGCGCCTGATCTTCATCCTTAGCTCTCTGTTCTCCAGCTCGATCAGACTAAGGTCTGTGGTGAAGCCTTTGTCCTTGCACGGAATGTTTGCAGAGTCCTTGTATCCGCGAGTCGACGAGTCTTTTGTTGAATCTGGTCCTGAGATACAAAAATACGTAATTTTATTTATAACTCGCTTCTGCAACGCACGGTTTCACGACTTAGTAACTTCTGCCCGCCACTTCGTACGCGTGGAAGTCAACTATACCATAAAACATACTGTAATCGGCAAAGGTGTAGCTTTCTATAAGTGAAAGATTTTTTGTAATCGGATCAGCCCTTCCGGAGATTACGTCTAAACGAAAAAAAAACCTCCCTCCTCTTTGTAACATTTGGGATTCAGATATTTATAGTTTATATGGGTACTAGCTTCTTCCCGCGACTTCGTCCGCGTGAAATTTCACCCCCCCCCCATTCACCCCCTTAGGGGATGAATTTTGAAAAATCCTTTCTTAGTGCACCCCTAGACCTCATAAGGAACGTACGTGCCAAATTTGGAATCTCTAGACCCAGCGGTTTGGGCTGTGCGTTGATATGTCAGTCAGTCAGTTCTCCTTTTATATATATAGATAGATAATAACTAGCTTCTGCTCGCGACTTCGTCCGCGTGAAATCCCGCAACCCACCCCGTCGCATCGCATCGCCGGCCCGCAGTATTACTTCGTTTTCGTTTAGCGTTCTTTCTGGCTTTTTTTTTTCTTTCTGCTCGGCTCCGAAGTGTCGTAGCGTGTCTATAACCTTCCTCAAAAATTGGGCCACCAAATGCAAAAAGGTTTTTTTAAATCCGACTGGTGGTTGCAGAGATTAGCGCGTTCAAACAAACAAACAAACTCTTCAGCTTTATTTTTTACTTATAGGTATAATTTAGTATGGACAAGCTTATCTATCAGCGAATGGTTTTTTGCTAAGATTATTATAATTCCCAATGTGGTTCAGGACTCATTACCGGTTGATTTATTTTCCCTCAGGGTGACGGCATAGGAAAGTCACTAATTTAATTAATGACTATACTATTAAATTGTTTCGGCTCATTAATATCACCGGTTTTTTTTTTAATTGACTACCTTCGTTAGTTTGCGCCATCGCTCATACTTATTATCGTCGCAAAATACAAAAACTAAACAATGGAGTCAATTTTAGATAAAACATATATACAATGAAGTGCAGTTTCTATAGTGAAATCAATAACAATGACATCATAAGTACTATGTATTACGATCAGCATCATAAGTGTCGCTTTTCATCATGTAAGTACCTGACTTACTGTATATACAGTGGCCTACAAAAGTTAGTTGACATTTTTCCACTTCAGCTGTGATGCCATAATATTATGATTTAGAATAAAACTCCTAGCTCCTAAAGGTGCGCATACACGGGCAACTATAATGGCTAAATCCTGGTAAATTTTCGTCAAATATGACGTCACGATCACGACTACATCCAGCTATTTCGGGCGATGGCAACATGTAGCAACCTGTTGCCAGAGATACTACAGCCACACAATACCATTCAATATAGAACAACTTAAAAAACTAGGCAATACAAGTAGAAAGAAAGAAAATGGCGGCGGGAGTGGCGCGCGACGGTATAGTACACACATCAAAAGTGTCTAGGGATCAAGCATTTTTATGCGGATTTCTTGAGATTGAGATGTGGCTTTGTAATTATGATTTTATAAATTTATATGGATCCTTTTTGGTGCATTTCATAATTTGAATCAGGAACTGTGAATCAAATTCGAGTAAAAGATGAAAATCAGCTGTCAATATTTTCCCTATAAAAACATACAACGCATTGAAGACATTATTAGTGCTACTGTTTCCCTACTACTGATTAAAACCAACGTTATTATGGAGCGGCGACGTCATTTAAGCAGGGAAGAAATGCTCAGAGCCGTGGGAATGATAGAAGCTGGTTCCCGGCAACGTACTGTGGCTTTAGCTCTGAATACAAGTCAGAGTGTTATCAGTCGACTTTGGACACGTTACCGAAGCACTGGTACCGTGGCTGAGCGCCATGGAGGACGGTATCGCTGCACCACACGGAGACAAGACCGATACATTCAAATCTTAACTCGAAGAGCTCCAACAATAACCGCCATGATGTTAGCCGTGAGGCTTCATCACTCTTCAGGGAACTTAATTAGCGACCAAACAGTCAGAAACCGCTTGCATGAAGTGAACCTTCATTCCCGAAGACCGCTACGGGTACCACCTATAGCAATGCACAATCGTAGGATTCGATATCAATGGGCTCTTGAACACAGAAATTGGGCAGAAGAACAATGGCGTTTCGTGTGCTTTTCTGATGAGTCTCGTTTTGGTATGAGACCGGATACAAGACGTATACGACACTGGAGAACCCCTGGACGCCAACAGCGATTAAAATCCTGCCAGGAAGTCCATCCTTATAGTGGTGGAACCATCATGGTATGGGCGGGTATTTGGATCGGCGGAAGAACTGAGTTGATTTGGATCAGAGGCAACCTCAACGCTCAAATTTATGCTGAGACGATTGTATCAGACGTCATCGTTCCTCTACAAGTGCAAATCGGTCCCTTATTTCAGTTAATGCATGATAATGCACGACCGCACACCGCAAGAGTTGTAAGACAGACTCTCGCCGCAGCTAACATCAATGTCCTGCCCTGGCCTGCTCAGTCGCCAGACTTGAACCCGATTGAGCATGCATGGGATATGCTACAGAGAAGAGCTCTGCCGAATATGGAGGGTATCCAGTCGCAAGAAGACCTTTTTTTGTTGTTGCAACGAACATGGGCTGCCATTCCACAGCGTGATTTGGATGAACTCATTTTGAGTATGCCAAACCGATGTTCTTGTGTTGTTAGTGTTCGCGGTAGAAACACGGATTATTAATTGTTTAAGTTACCCAATAAAATTTTAAAGAAAACTGTTATTTCAGTCTTTTTTTCGAACTTTTGTGTTAGTGGTTCAAATGTCAAAAATCCCTTTATTAGGAAAATGGCAAATTTCTTTATTAATGCAAAGGTGACTTGGTTTATCGTTACTGTGACAAACGAAAACACTTTATTTGATGAATCCTTAAAGAAAATTTTAATTAATATCAATCAGGAGAAAAGTTATTGCAAAAATATATGTTGATCCCTAGACACTTTTGATGTGTGTATATTCCCACGGGATCGACACTTATGCGAGTGAAACCGCGGGGCGCTGCTAGCAAAGTATAAAAAGAGAAAAATGAAATAAAATACATTTATTCGCGGTAAACATGACGCAGAGAAAGTACACAAAAACAAAAAAAAAACAAGTACCAACCAGTGCACTATAGCATCTTTAGCGTAGTTGGATAATGGTGCCGATTCTCTTGTACAGACGCCAGCACATCAACCTACACCTAACTGTCAAATTTTCCCAATCAACATTGAACCTTATGCTTTAGCGATAAAGTTGAAAATCTATTACAGAAATCTGACAGATTGTAGTAGGTTGATGTGCTGGCGTCTGTACACCGAACTAAACTAACTAAACTATCACTAAAATTCCTTACTTTTTGCTATGAGAATCTTACAGCTATTCTGCATGAAAAATTCTCTAAATTTAAAAATAATTTTGACAACTAAAATCGAATTTGACAATTGCGGCTCGTCGACACGTGGTACTTGTTTGCCCTACCCATGATTTTTTTTTAGAGCCGCAGGCCGGCAGGGGGCAGCCTTGGCGTGTTTTTTAAGGAATTTTTCACTTTTTGTATGGAAAATATGAAAAATGATTACCTACATGTTGAGTTTTAGGGGGGTTTATGGGTTTTATAAAGGGGATCGAAATTTTCATTATTTTTGCGATAGGACACACCATTTTCGAGATATAAGCAAAAGAAAAAAAAAATACTGTACTGTTTTTGCATCTGAAGTCGAGGTGTTGGTGTGACTTTCTATCCATTTTTTTCTTCAACGACAACTAATTTTACTCCACACCTTTTTAATCGCGATTAAAAATAGTCAGATTTAGTTAAACAATCTAAATTTTAGGTGAAAAACGTGTAATTCAGAATAGCAAAATTGCTATGTTCAATAGATTAAATAACTCAGTGCCATGTGCGATCTTAGTGCTGTCAAACTAAAATATAGTTAAGTTGTGTCACTTTAGTCAATTTCAGAATAGGAAATCGTCGTTTGACAGGAATAAACTAAATTTTAGTGATTTTTAGTCTAGTGTAGAGGCATTTGTGACAAGAGAATCGGCACCATTCTCTGTTGAGATTGGCCGCCGTGACTGAAATTCGGTCTGGAGATTATTATTATTTATCTTGGCCTAAATCCATACCTGAGTCTAGATCCGAGTAGTACACCGGCCTGTCCCCGCGCTCGTGACTGTTGCTGCGCAGCGCGGGCCGCACCAGCCGCCTGTCCGCCTCCAGCTTGCGCACGGTGTCCTGCAGCACGTCGCACTTGGACTTCAGTTCGGATCGCTCTCGCTGCAACTGATGCAGTTCGCGTTCTAGTTCGCTGTCGCTGTTGCTTTCCTTGCCGTCCCATGTCGTCATTCGGAGTTGGGATTCGAAGGCGGATCTGAAAAGAAACAAATAAAAAACATGACACCGAGGTTAGTCAAGAATAGAATAGAATACTCTTTATTATGTGCACCTTATAAATTACATACATAAATATAGAAACTTTACAATGGGTGGGCAAGCATCATCATTAGCCTGTAGCAGTGCATTGCTGCACATAGGCCTCTCCACTTGCAACCCACAGCGCTTGATCTTCGGGTACTCCCATCCATACATTATCACCCCCGCAAAGATCGCCGCTCGACCTAGCCAAAGAGGGTGCTACTCTGCGTATTCGCGGTCTCCAATCAAGAACGCATTTGCCCTAACACTCAGTCATCAGTTGGACGGACGGGTGGAAAGACCTGTCCGTTGCCACTTTACCTTGACAATCGTATACATAAGCAGACTGCCCAATATAGTCCTCTGGGCACTCAACATTCATTTATTTGAAGAGACCATAGCAAAGATTACCGATAAACTAAGCTAGGCTATGTAGGTAGGTATTAATATACATATTTTTAAGAATAAGTTACTTAAATCCCCACAAAATTTGACATACCTCTGCACCTCCACATTGGCCAGTTGGTTGGTGAGTCTGTGCACTTGGTCTTCAAGTGAAGAATTCAGTCTCTTCATCTCACCGAGCGCAGACTTGGCACTCTCCAGCTTTTCTGTTAGTACCCGCCTCTCATTCTCACAGCTCGCTGGAAGAACACAAAATATCTTGGTTCAAGATTTCGAACAGTAGGATGACTATTAAACTGGTTGATTTAAAGGTGGTATGAAGAATGTGCATAGCCAAAAGATAAATAGTGTCTGCGCTTAGAGTGATCACTTCATGCACATACGCAGCCATTTTGTATTATAGTTGCTAATGCGATCAACGTGGTCAAAGTTATTTAGTTAACTAGCTAGACGAATGTTGTATCGATCATCCGTTTGCGCAGCATCTTTTCTGCATCTGCACAAATTCTGCTCACTCTGGGCGCTAAATCGCAGAATGACTAATATTTTGACCACAGCATGATTTTCGCTTATTTCGTGCCAAAGTAGAATAGATCAAAAACTCAACTCACAAACACTCTTCTGAATCTGCCTCAGCTTATCCACAGCATTATGCTCATTGTTCTTCGCCTCGTTGAGCTGTCGGGTCACCTTGCCGACTTCAGCTCTCAGCTCGCTCTCGGCGGCGGCGGCTTTCTGTAGAGCTGTGGACAGTTGTTCCACCGTGCCCTTGAGGGAGGTGCAGCGGTCTTCTAGCTGGGCTATCGTGCGGGTGTAGCCTTCGCAACGCTCTTGGAGTTTCTGAAGGGTGGGAATAATTAATTGGTAGCGGAAACAAGTAGTAGTAGTTTACAGTCGTACAAAATATAGTATCTAGAATACAGTTGAGTGCCACCCGTGTCAGTTAAAGGGGACACACCGTAAATTGAAATGAACGGCCTGACGGTTTTCGTTGTGTGGCTAAAATCAAATTGAAAAAAATGTTTTGGAAATAAATAAATAATAATCTTTTTGTATGAAATTCATATTCGAATCGGGAAAAAAATATACTTTTTACATAAAAGTTCAAACGTATGAAAATTTTTTTTTTCCTCAAGTATCGGTTTCATATGAAGAGTTGTTCAGTATGACGAATGTAGACGACTTATTTATCTGCCTAGGTATTTATCGTATATCGAACATAGGAAAGTCAGATGAGGAAAATCTGACTGAAAACCATTATTACTATGATTTAATTTTGCACTACCAAATTAGGACAAATTAAATTGAACCTACTTAATAAAAAACTTAACTTCACTGACAGACAACGCACAGCCATAACTGCTGTGTCTAGAACCATGAAATTTTGCACAAGGGTTCCTTACACAACGCATGTGAACACTAAGTAAGGATTTTTGAAAATTCATCCCCTAAGGGGTTTAATAGGAGATGAAAGTTTATCTCTAAGTACGTAATTTTTGCCGATGGGGAAACCCATCGGGCACACAGCTCGTAATATATACAGGGTGGGTAAAAAATCGTGGGTCAAATGAAACAGGGCGATAGTTGGGGTTATTTACAGTAAAGAATATCTGTGGCAGAGCCCTGACTTGATCTCCTTAAAACATGACAATTTGAGGTTTTTTTAAGAAAATACCAACATTTTTGATAAATAGGCAAGTTTTTTTTTAATACAGTGTAATTTTTTGGTACTTAGTCATTTTTTTTACAGTAAGGTTCTAAAGTTACAAATAATTTTTCGTGAGACTTAAATGATATTGAAAAAAGTGCCAATACTCATAAATCATGGTACCCACCGTCTTTTGTAGCACCAATTCGCACTAAGCGTTTGCAAATGTCTTTTATAATGCGCACTGCAAAAGAGTGGAACTCTCTACCTGCGTCTGTTTTTCCGAGCACATACAACCCAAATCTCTTCAAAGTGAGAGTGAACAGGCTTCTTCTGGATAAGCTCGCTCCATCGTAGACTTTGTCTCTGTCACCTTTGACCTAGACTAGAGTCAAGAGCAAGTCCATTTCAAATAAAAAAAAAAAAAAAAAAAAACTTTTGTAGTGATGATAATTTTTTTTTACTGAAAATAACCCCAACTATCGCCCTATTTCGTTTGATCGACGATTTTTTACCCGGCCTGTATTTTACAAAGGAACTATCCACAAAATGTACACTGAACACATACCTTCAGAGCCTGGTCTCTGTCCCTGGCAGCGACGGCAGCTCTCTGCACGTCACCTTCCAGCTGAGCGCGCCGCACATCCAGGCGGGCCGCGCGACCTGGTATAGGAGGTACATGAAATGACATGCTGCCTGATATCTGACCATTTTAAAGGCCAGAGAACAACTATCTGTTCAGTACGGTAGAGTATCGGCCACTTCTCGTAGGTGTTAAAAAAAAACTTTCAAAATCAAGTCGCGATCTCATCAATGTCAAAAACTTGTTAACCTTTTAACCGCCCGACTTTATATGAGTTGTCGTGCCCCCAGCGCCCGAACAAAAAAAAAAAAAACGAAAAATAAACGCCGATGAAACGAGCTGTGATGATGTAATAATAATTCAGATTAAGGTTGTTCATTACATGATCTCCCAGCCACTTTTTCGCTAGATGGCGGCACATTCGCACTTTCGAACATTTTCAATTTTTACGCCTAATTCAGAAAGCTTTGAGAGACAACTTTATTATATGCGTCAACTAACGCATTAACTTAATTTTTTTGGATATTCACTTTGCTTGTTAACTCTTCTCATACAAAGATTTGTACCCCTAAACATTTTGCCGTTTCACTTTATTTCTTTACACAGTTTACACACACATATGCAGTACGATATATATTACTTTCGATAGAACTAGATGGCGTTGTATTCATAAACTTGGTTTGAAATAAATAGTCCAGATGGCGTTAATTAAAATAAAATATTTTTATGATGACCGTCCTCATTCAATAATATAAAAACTGAAAAGAATACTTATGTATTTCTATTTTGTTTCCTATAGGCTCATATAACGATTGGTCACATTTTCAAGTCCACAAATTATCCAATTATAGATATATTAGGTAGGTATTACTTAATTATTGTAAACTGTAAATAGGTTTATTTGTGTTTGAACCAAATTTAGATTATGTCAGTAACATAAACACATACTGACAGAATCTAAATTTGGTTTTGTCGTGTCCTAAATAAATAATAGACTCAGTCAAATAATTTATTTCAATTAAGCACATAAAAGGCACATTTAATCATCAAAGTCAAAGCATTTATTTCAAATAGAATTGATTCTAGTCGCCCCTTCCAAAGGGTAGTTTTCGTATGGAGAAGAATGGGCAAGAAACTCCACCGTTACTCTTAAAATGTTTTACAATATTTTGCATACATTAATTATGTAATAAATATGTGAAGACGATGCACCTAAAATAAAATTACTATACAACAATAGGTAAAAGAATTAAAAACGAAACCATGACATATAAATTAATTATCTGATAGATACATGGTGCTCACATATTTCGCACTGCTCACACAAGACTGTATCAACTCAAAAATTTATTTCTCACACAATCCTGTATTAACTCCAAATTTGGAAATAACTTGATAACCTGCAATCTCTGAATTACTCATAATTAAAGAAACCCCTTAATTTTATCACTAATTTTAAAACAGTATTCACTTTTTACAATCGTTAACAGGAAACGAGTAATCAGTTTTCCATCATTTCTGAAAAAAGCTTCATTTTGAGTTGATACAGTCTTGTGTTAGCAGTGCGATTTACAAACATGGTAAATGTAAACGAGTTTCATTAAAAACAAATTAACAAGTAATAAGTCAGGGTGTGAGTTAAAGTAATTACAGAATGTAAATCAATGTCAAAAAAATAATAACTTTTACAACTAAATTAGCAACCAGTTTGATTTTGTCTAGACTCTAGATTGACTTATGGAGCAGGACCAGCATCAATATTTATAATAAAAACTTAAATTTGATTGAAATGTTTTACAATATTTTGTATAAGTAGGTACATTAATTATATTTAATTAAGTATATGTGAAGACGATATTACTATACCACAATAGTTCAAAATAATTAAAAATTGATATTTTTAACAAATAACATAAACTATACATTGCTACATACAAAACATGACACGTCGAAACATATAAGTACCTATCTCACAATAACACACAAGTAGCTTGCTAACCTAACATAGTTTCAAGAATACCTACACTTACACAATTTTGAATTTCTAGCTGGTACCTAAATAAACAAGTGAAAATATCTACAATGAAAAATCTTATGAACTAATAAATAACACAATTGATTAAAATATACATTGATATACTGTACAAAGATACATGAATTTAAAATTAAGTATTACAATAAAAATATCTTCTGTTCTACACGCTGCTTTTTGTTGGTGTATCAATCGTGTGTTTCCTTTCCGTCCCAATTTTAAGAACAATAAACTCAACTACTGGAAGCCGCAGTTTTCACTGTAACAAATGAATTAACACAATTTTGTAAAGACTATTCTATACTGAACCCAAACCTCAGACCCTAGAAATAATTTAGTTATATTATTCATACCTTTTAATTCCTTGATGTCTTGACATTTAGCATTTTTCTGGACGCGTCTCAAAATAATTTCATCCCGGTTGACCTCTATGACAGTCCATGGTTGGGTGACAGATATGAAGCAAATGAAGTAACATTTATTCATTTTGGTAATTCGCAATTGACCCTGGACCTAGAATCAAAATAATAATAGCAATTAAAACAAATATTCCGAGAAACGTAATTTTTTTATACATGAACAAAGATATAATAGTACCTATTTGTTACTTACTTGATAATAATCATGTTTTTTGTTCATAAGTAAAACATAATTGAGGAAAACAATAGGAAAATTTCTATTTCCTGATGCTACTCTAATATTTTGAGATTTCCTTTCCAAAGAAAACATTTTATGTTTAAAACAGCATTTACTGCCAATGTTGTTTACTGCTTCTATAATACCTGTAACAAACAAAAGTTTTTGTAACATACGTCCATATTATAAATGCGAAAGAAACTTATCTGTTGATAGATTGGGCTTTGGAGGACAGGATACTTTACATCCCAAACATTCACGAGGGATGAACCGCAGGCGAAAGCTAGTTATTTATATATTTTTATTATTGAAATAAATTTACCATCAGGGCTAGTTGCTAAGAATCCAAATTCTGCTTGTCACTTTTTACTTCCATCGTGTGTTATTATTCCTTTCATCCGAATCTCATGAACAATAAAATCGCCGCAGTTTTCGCTAGGTACTACAAAGTCTACGAGTACAAAATGAATTTACGCAGTGCAAGTAAAGCAATGGGAAACCACAGACCCACAGAGGTATTATTATTTTATACTAGAGCAAACCAACCAGAAAGAACTATTTGAATACGTGGTGTTGCCAGCCTCTGATTTTGGATGTGCCACTTTTTCAGTTTTTCCCTAAAAAAAAAAACAATTATTATGGGTAATTATTATTATATTATATACTAGCTGACCCCGGCGAACTTAGTACCGCCCCGCCAGCCACTCTACCCCCGCATTTTAAATCTGCTATCTTCTAAGATATTCATTTTAATTATATATCGACGGCGAAGTGCCAATAACACCTAACTGACAAAGTCAAAAATTTACACAAACTGAAAAGTCGTTCAAAAATAAACATGTCGGCGTCGGTTTAGTTGGGAGGTATTTCCACATTTTAATTTAATGTTGTTGCAACTAAAAATATACTTGGGAGATTTCACTAAAACACGCGATTAACGCCTTTAAATTCAAAACGATAATAAACAAGTGAATTCCTCATAAAATGTCAGTTATGAGGTATTGGCACTTCGCCGTCGATATGCTGTAAAGAGCAATTTTGATCTACATGAAATGCACAACGTATCTAAATGGTATCTAATGTACATCATGCGAATGTTATTATAACTTGTTCATAATAAAACATTTCATACCCTAATAAACTTTACTATCATAATTAAGGGAAATATATTTAGGTGGAGCACACTGCACGTTTCACGTACCTATTTGTAATGTAATAGTATAATAGTACTTAGTACGTTCAAAAATCAAAAAGACGACCTACGACGTCTTTTTGATTTTTGAACGTACTAACCTACTCGCCTGTTCATATGATAGCTAGCTTCACAGTTCGCTAAACATTTATTTATATTTATGAAATTAGCGTTTTCGTATTGCTTGTACAGGTAGTTATTGAATAAATTATAAAAATATTGTTATTTGAATTAGTTTTGCAGTTTAGTTTCTGAACGAATGGTTGTTGTTATTGAGAATGACCTTGCCGCACTGTGTGTGCTATTATGCTATGCTAATAATAATAATACTGAAAAGCGCAAACAAATCGTAAGCTGTGTATTCGCATACCTGTACCTACTTTTTAGTTTTGAATGCTGGTTTCACAAGAATTAAATATAATTCAATTAATCGATTAGGTACCTACGCAACGGTGAATCATAGCTTAGGGAAAAATAGGTAAATACTTAGTTTGTATACCTACCTACCTCGGACCTCCTCCGCCGCCGTATACATGAACTTCTGGCTACCTTTACTGTTTCGTACTTTATGTAGCTACTAGATGTTTTCCGCGGCTGCGCCCGCGTGAATGTCGGAGATTATCCCACGGAATCGTACAGACGAGACGCCAGCACCTACTACAATCTGTCAAATTTCTTTAATAGATTTTCAACTTTATCGCTAAAGCATAAGGTTCAAAGTTGATTGGCTAAATTTGACAGTTTCGGGTAGTTTGATCTGCTGGCGTCTGTACCAGTCTGTACTATCGGAATAAAAATAATCCTATGTCCTAACCCAGCACCCTAATTGTGTACCTAACACATTATCAATCTCAATCTGAATCGTTTTGAAGAATATTGCTAATCCATTGCTTTGCATTATGTTCGAAACTTTTTTTTGCTCAAAAACGTAAATAACGCTGATCGCGACGATAGGTCGTGGTGGAGCAAAATGAAAATAGTGGACTGTATAAAATACGAATTAACAAACAAAGTCACATGCACATTTATAATATTAGTTAGGAATATACATAATATGAAAAAGCTAATGTATATTCTATGTGTATATTATCAATAATTTCCATGCAGTCAAAAATAACGCAAGTACGATAGGTACCTAGATTGGTAAAAATTCAAACACATCTCCGGGGCCAAGCGCTACGTCCGTACTATATGTAGGTTATGTAGGTACCTCTGTGCATGCAGAGCAATTTACAAAACTATGGCATTTATGCGCGCGGCCACGTAGCGAGGCGCGTGCGATGCGACATCATGGAATGATAGCGGCCTGCCGCCTGCGTGTGAGAGAGAAGCCACACGGTGCGGTGCGGCGCCGCACCGCAAAAATTTTGCCGCATCACTGTACACATGCAGCCAACCAAGCGTTCGGACGCTATCTCTCTCTTTCGGCTTTGCCTGTTTTTCACAGTTTTTCAAACATTGCGCTGGATGAAAGAACAAACTCATATCCGCTACTAGGAGTTTATACTGTTCTGTGAACAAGCTTTTCGACTATGCCCGCGTTGACGATAGGATAGACGGTCTGGGAACTGGGAAGGGCTCTCTCAATAGGTAGGTACTTACCTACCTACCTAATGCAGAAAGATTTTTAATTCAGAAAATTTCTCGAAGACAGTTCAAGTGTAAGTTAGTACCTACTTACATTTATGTAGGTACTTATAATAAACTTAGTACAGACGCCAGCACATCAACCTACTACAATCTGTCAAATTTCTTTAATACATTTTCAACTTTATTGCTAAAGCATAAGGTTCAAAATTGCTTGGGGAAATGTGACAGTTTCGGGTAGGTTGATGTGCTGGCGTCTGTACATTCATTACAGTAATATCGAACCCAGGGTAGATTTTCTCACTTCATGATTAAATTGATAAAAAACTTTTTTACAAAAAAATACAACCGACTTCCAAAAAAAACACTACAAAGTGAAAAATTCATAGATATATAAAAATTACTTTAATTTCGGAAGTCGGTGTCGTTGGTTCCACATTTTCGTTTTTTTGACACCGACTTCCGAAATTAAAGTTATTTTTCACTTTGTAGTGTTTTTTTTTGGAAGTCGGTTGTATTTTTTTTGTAAAAAAGTTTTTATTTTTCGCTTTTTAGTTGTACCTACCCCATACAAATTCATATAACACTACTTGCTAGTGACAGGAAGATAAACATCATCAATATAAACTAAGTGGAAAACAATCGTATTATTGAAGCTAATTCTAAAACTACCCAAGCAAAGTTCATAAAATTTATATGGGACCACCTCTGAAGCATACCTTATTCATTAAAAAATATATTTATTAGTTTTTAGACTAGATGCTGATAATCCTGGCTGCAGCATCAGGCCAGACTTATGTCAACATTGCATTGAACTTAAAATTTAGTCCTGTTTAAAATGAGCCCAAACACGACTACGGTGCTGTAATTTCAAGGTTTGTACTTTTTCTGATGCTCCTGGCTTCAGCATCACGTCTCTATGTACTTCGGTGTTCTTCATTAACAGTACGTTTATCCACACATCGAGCCCTTTTCAATGAGCCTAAACACGATATTATCTGCTGTTAGTTGTCGAGGAGTTAGGTACTCTGCAGACTATCCTGACTGCAGCATCAGGTCATGACTTGATGATCATGAGATCAAATGTGGCAAATGTCCTATCAAGCATCAAAACAATTTACTAAAACAGTCCTTGCCTGTTCGATTAACTTCTTACTGTTAAGGAGTTGTACCTTCCATCATCAGCCCAGCTACCTGAGATGGTGATAACCATACGCAAATACACAAGATACTTCATAAAATATGCGAAAAACCATAAGTAAGCCTATAAAATTTGAGGGTTGCCCTCGATTTCTCTAAGATCCCATCATCAGATCCTAACTTGGTGACAATGGGACCACCTCAGAACTATCTACTTTCGAACAAAAAAAGAATTTTGAAAATCTGTCGACAATTGGCGGAGTATTCGATGAACAAACATACAAAAAAAAAAAAAAAAAAAACAGCCGAACATAGTACCTCCTCCTTTTTGTGAAGTCGGTAAAAGTATAACTGCGCGGGCAGAGCTACCGCGCCAGCCTTGTAAGAAAAATTGCAACCTAAGTACGATCCGCAACGCACAAAATTATAAAATTGGCCAATCTGTGCGACTTTGACAAACAACGCCATCTAACGATCAAGATCAACTGCTGCTGATAACCTTAGCAAAAATGTACGCCCTCTGCAGGATATTTCAAAGAACCATCAAGATAGTTCTTTGAAATATCCTGCAGAGGGCGTGTTCCGTCCGCGCACACATAGAAAAATTTATCGATTTTTTCAGGCCTAGAAATCCTACAAATAGTGTTTTTTTTACAGATTTTTGTCGATATGCGTCAATTATAAATCATAACAACTTAATATACGTGCTTTTGTTCTGCAAAAATCGTTTATGTATCGAGATTTCTACCCCGAAAGAATGTATGAAAAAGTGTCAGTATTCAATCCCCTTAAACGAGATGTGTTATTTGGTCGTATATATACGACCCTGGCGGAATGGACACGAAAATATTTGTCGGATTAATCCGACGTAAGCGGTTAAAAGGTTAAACATGTAGGTAAATTAAAGGTATTTTTGATAGATTGTGACTTAGATTAGAATGCGAACAGTCGTGCATTCTTACAAATAGGGGAATTACCCCTCAGTTTGGATTCGAGTATATAACATCACTGAAAATGTTGATAAGAGTTGATTACATATTTTGCAACCAATCCCAGTGAAAATATATCACTCATAATTTTGCTGCACTTTTAGATTGTCAACGATATTACGTCGCGACGTCTCACAGTAGGGCCTATATCTTTCTATTAAATCCTACTGTCACCCAGCGTTCGAATTCAGTAGATCAAGCGGAGATAGTTTACGGGTGAATATAATTTGGACAGAACTGACTTCACCAGATGTATAGTATGTACCTTCAGCCGCTGCAAGCGCTTCACGCAGCTGTCCTACTTCTTGTACCCGCTCCGCTAACTGAACTCGAAGATTATCTCCTTTGTTCTGGACATAGAAAATGATATTTAAAGGAAATATTATACACAACACACAACTAAAGACCTAGCTAACTGTACTCAACTATTTAAAAATACTAAGGGCCTCTTCCAACTTACTTGTCAGATAATTTCACAAATTCATAACTAGCGAAATGTGGGTGTTTTATAGTGTTCGGGATTATGTTATGTATTAAATTCTGTTCCATTTTTTTAATTTATTCGGGGAGTAGTCGCTATTCGTAAATCCTGAAACAGGCCCATAGTAATACTTTTACAACTTAAGTGTAACGTTGGTGCTCTGTGACAAAGCACCAACACTACGTCGGTGTTCTGTGGTCCTGGCCATCTGTCATGTCAACAAAAATGTCAGTTGGTTTTTTCATGTCAATGGAAAAAGTATTCTTCCTTACATAATTATATCACATGAATATTCCTTGTATAGACATTTTTATAAGTGTTTTTACGTATGTAGACTTTAATCATTATACCAAGTTAGTGTAAATTTATCATCTTTCATTTTTACCCACTTCATGAGAAAGGAATATGACATTATTTGAAAATAATTAGCATTGTTACCTCATTCTGAACCTTTTCTTCAGTGATAGATGTTAAGGCAGCCTCCAGGCTGGTGATCTTGTCGCGCAAATTGCTGATCTCCAGGGTCTTACTTTGTACCGACTCATTCTGAAACAAATCAGTTGTTACATACAGTATGGGGAAAGAGCTCGATTAACTACGGCTCTAGATAACGATAGCGGATGACTGTACAGTTCCGAAACAGAGCATGCAGCGAGGCGACTCAGTGGACATGTTAATAAAATACCAGCGACCCACCCGCCCCTGCTTCGCACGGCTTCTTTTTTACATGGTTAAAAAGACCCATCACATAGCCGTCAAGTAATCATTCAGTACATCAAACTAAGTAACATTGGCGAAAAATAATTGCTGGTAAAGGAATTTTATTTTTGTTGTGATTTGCGTTAGTGCGCAATGTCATCATCATCATCATTTTATCATCATAATCAGCCTATATTGTTCCCACTGCTAGGACACAGGCCTCCTCTCTTCGAGAGGGAATGGGCTAAAATCTACCACGCGGGCCCAGTGCGGATTGGTAGATGTCACATGTCCTTGAATTTTTGGTTCTAAGACATGCCGGTTTCCTCACGATGTTCTCCTTCACCGCTGCGCAATGTAACGCACGCAAAGTATTGTGCTTATGGGTGCATGCAACGGTATAGGGGTATTTAAAGTTGTATTATATCATCAAAAACTTGTTTCCATAGAAAAACGTCAGTAAAATTGGAATTGGAATTTTGACCTTCAATATCTCCGTAACTAGAAGGTTACGGGGAGGGGGAGGGGGGTAGGGTTTCTATATTTATGTCTGTAATTTATATGGTGTACATAATAAAGAGTATTCTATTCTATTCTATGGTGCAGTACAAAAATAAAATTACAATGACGGGGAGTACAAGTGACTCTCGGCTTCGTTAAATGTTTTTTACACCCGTTATGTTTGTTTAATATTTATGTAAGTAAGTATTATACACATAAACCTTCCGGACAAAAAATCTCTAAATGACGGTGAGAGCCACATCAAAGTCCGTTGCGTAGTTTAGAAGAACAACGAGATCACAGACAGGCACGAAAAGAAAGCAACTTTAATTTATAATAGATTTAGAAGATAGCTAATTTTAATGTATGGCTAAGGGCTGATTTTTCCAACGCCAGATAATTTTATCCGAGGAATAATTTTGAATTTTTGACAGTTCTTCCATACAAAATCTGTCAGACGTCAATTTTATTCTACGAATAAAAACTATCTGTCAATTGAAAAATTAGCCCTAAATGAACAGTAACTTACCAGCGCGTTAAGTTGTGCCTCCTTCTGCCCAAGCGCAGTCTGTAACCTTGCCTTGTCCTCCTGCAGTGTCCGCAGGTTGGCGGTGACAGATTGTAGCTTATTGTCTCCCTTACCGGCCTGTTCACTCGCGTCTTTAAGCTGTTTCTTTAGCATGCTCACTTGAGATTTGTAGTCATCCTGTAATACAATTAAAAAGAATCAGAGATAAAATACCTGTGAAAGGACTGTGACTTAATATTTACTTCGTTTTAAGACATTATTCATATCTATGGGTGTGCTTGTCGCAAATATCGACCAAAATACGGTAACATTTGTATTCTCAATTAAAAAATCGTACGAATGTACGCACGGCTACACATCAAGCTATACATTACCAGTATAACCTGACTTCTGATTGTATGAAAAACCTATACAATGCGAGGTCTGCTAAAACTGGAATAGTATAGCTTGATGTGTAGCCGTGTGTAAGCTACGTTCACGTCACGCGTTCGTGCTAAGGCCTCGGTATAAAGACCGTTATGTTACTCGTACCTTCTCGCGTTCAATCTGGCACACATCGTGCATCAAGTTGCGCATGCCTTTCTTCACGAGCTCAGGATCCACGTCTATGATCTCGTTGCGGTCCTCGGAATGGTCACGACCTGAAATGCCGTGTAAACATGGAGAATTTTTCGAACATAGTACGTATGACTAGCGGGACCCTTGACCCTGTGGCTCTGCAGACCAAGTCATCATTTAGTGCCTTTTAAATAAGTTCAGTTTTGATTTTGAGCTGTTTTATTATGACTGATTTCTCCAACACCAGATAATTTTATGCGAGGAATAACTTTGAATGTTTGACAGGTCTTTCATACAAAATCTATCAGACGTCAATTTTATTCTACGAATAAAAATTATCTGTCGATTGCAAAATTAGCTCTAAGAGGAATGCCTCGTCCGTAAAATAGGAACTGAGGTTTTTAACTACACAGGCGTATAAAATCTACGCACCTGGCACGACGCGACGCTACGTTAAGTTGTAAAATAGTTTACCAGAGGAGTATTTTATTATATGGGCCGATCCCGGCGGCACTGCAATGCCGGGCCGACCCGCGACGGGAGTGGAGCGAGCCCCGAACATCCCGTCAGCTTACAAAAATCAGTTTAATATACTGGTCCCTCAGTGAGGGAACTTTCAGATATTAAGCTGAAAAGAACAGATACTACACTTTGATCTTAGCCAAAAGGCCGAGAAGCGATACCGAATAAATTGAAACCGGGGACCCCAAGTCAGTCACGGAGAATCTTAACACCGCGATTCAGAAAAGTGCGTAAAATGAACAGCGCCATCTATCGAGCACGGTGGTAAACTATCATAGTCACATTTGGAAACTTTTACATCGTGTAAAGTAAGCCAAATTCGTTTACAGTATTTAGTTCATAGTGTATATTATATTTGCATTCATACATAATAATGACTGAAAACGTAAACGGAAACTTATCTGTAAACCAAAAACGTGGAGCCGCGAGTTTTACTAAAATTCCGAAGATAGTCGGCCAAAACTAACATGCATGGAATAAAAAGCTAATCATGATGAAATAACTGTAATAATTGATGAAAAGATAAACGAGACGCATCATACACACTTTTCATAACAATTGCTATAATATGTCAGCTATTATTAATGCGTGCACTGACTGAACAGCTTCACTCAACCTGTGTGGTTCTTTCCTCAAAAGACCTTTTCAAACACTAATCTCCTGTAAATTATTAGATGTCGTCACATAATCTGACCAAGAGCATGTCGGGACTTAGTGTGACTTCTGAGTTTGTTTCGGCCTTTCTTCTCAGCGTAGTTTACACAGGAAACGCCGACCTCATTTAGTTTTAATATGATTGAAGTGTTTGTACAAACCTATTGACAGAAATAAAATCACTTATCATTTATAACTCGTTTATTGTACTTACCTCTATGTGGACTATATCTTCTAGCGGGACTGGCGAGTCGTTTCCTAGTGGCTGCATGTACCGTACCGTCGGGCTGCACGCCACAGACTCTTCGCAAGGCATGTGCGATGGACGACAGCTTCGCTTCTGCCTCCCGTTTGGCGCTCTCGCATTGTGAGAGTGAGGCTTCTAGCGCGCGGCAACGACCTTCGCTGCCGCCGAGACGAGCCTGAAGATGTAAAGAGGTTTATTATTAGCCAAGGATAATAAGTTAAATTAACGGTAAATCTGCGAAATAAATTGTAGTTATGATTTGTCACAGTTATTATTTTTATTCAGGCATTAGAATAGTGTGAAAGTCCATTAAGATATCTTGTGCGAAAATAAATAGTGGTTGTCAAAGAAACTGACTGTGTTAAAGATAATCCTGGATAAAATTCTTCACTAGATTTTTTTCGCAGAATATATATGTAATTTTGCAGGCTGTAAAACTGCTTGAAGAGTGTTTATTTACGTACTTTACAAGGCTTTCGTTTACAAATCAGGATAAAGTTTCTTTTCAATTGCTCTTTTTTTTTTGTTTTATTTTTTTACTATGATACAATTAAATTGCAGCCAACGTACACAGTACCTACAGCCGCAGAAAATATGTTAAGTTCATCAAACAGACCTTGAGTTCTTGTATCTGCTGCGTGGCATCCGCGAGGCATACTTCCAAGTTATGTTTAAGTTCTTCAAGACGGCGCTCCTTTGACCGACAGTCTTCCAGGCGAAGTACCAGCTCCTGAACACAATGCAAACATTTATGAAAAAGTTAAATAGAGTGCTACAAGATTCTTGTGGCCCTTGAATGTCATTGACAGGGGGTCGTTCTTATAGTCCTTGTATTATATTACTCTTTGGTCCTTGCGGAACTAGTTGTGCGCGCCTTAGGTATGTGAGCGCTGGGAGTGGCGGCGCGGGCCGCCCGCTGCCACGCGTGTGTGTGCACTGAGGCGGACAACTAGTTCTGCAAGGACTATAGTAAGCATTTGTGAACTTATTATAGCACCCGGCATTATGCTGAGCGATGGCCGTTTTGCGTGGATGTGACGCATGTTTTCTCCCAAATTGTTATTTTGTTTGTGTTTTTTGATGCGTCATGTTTGCCGCAAATAAACGTGTTTTCTTTCTTTCTTATTTGCCGTTTTTGGCCACGTGCCAAAGATTCCTTTAACCGTTGTAAAATAAATTGTTTGGTACGAAATAGACGATTAATCTATAGGACTGATATAATTTTATGTCATGAAAATATTATGTTTGTTCAGTGGTTATAAGTAATTATATCGGCTAATTTTTTTACCGTCCAGACAAAAACAAAAGGTGAACGGAGCAGAAGTCTATGGCACAGGTTTTTTTTTCACAAAACCTATGAGTGGTTCTCGGCATCTTAAGCGTCTTCTTACACCCGTTATAGACGAGGTTCTAATATGGTGAAGGTTTTCTATAGCCAGTAGTACCTGATCCCTGGCCCGGCACGCCTCCTCCAGCTCGGCGGCTCGCTGGCGGCACGCGGCCAGGTCTGCGCGCGCGCCGCCCAGCATGGCCTCTAGTTCGGCGCCGTGCCGCCGCGCGCCCGCCGCGTCGCCCGCGCATCGCTCGCGCTCTTCACATTCGTTCTGTAATCTAGTATACGGATTTTATGTACTTATAACGTATTTGTGGCATTACATGCATTAAATATATATCTTAGAAATGGATCTGACTAATTAACAGCTGAACTAAAGTCCGACCGCGGTAGATTTGCCAAAGATGTAAACAACAATGGCCGCTCGAAATTGAAAAAATCGATAAACAAGAGTTTTTATTTTAAGTAATATTAATTTTCGTCTAAATCTCCGAGCTAACTAGACGAAAACAAACATTACTTAAAATAAATACTCTTGTTTAAGCCCTAATGCAGCCAGGATAGTATCCGCCACCACAAAGACTTGACTACTGACCTGGACTGCAACTCCTTGATGTCATGATTAGCCTGCTCCAAGGCAGCTCGTTCCCTCTTCAGTTGTCCCTCCGCGGCCTTCAACTCTCTGTTCACATGCTCGCCTCCCGTCTCACTCTCCTTCAACATCGCCTGAACGCGAGATAGTTCTAAGTCGAGAGTTGTGCGGTTTTCTTCCAGACCTGGAAAAGGGAAGTAGTAAAGTTATTTCACTTACAGAAGTCCGATATCAAAATAAGACTTGTATCCGTCTTTCTTTCTCTTTTTCTCCTTTCTTTCGAGGGGCCCGTAGCTAAATAATAACAGCCGCACAGGTCGATCGATCAGGTTAAGCTACGCTTGCCGCGGTTGGTCTGTGGATGGGTGACCATCTTTACATACCGAGACCCCTCCGTGCCTCGGAAAAGCACGTTAAGCCGTTGGTCCCGGCCGTCATTCGTGGATCTTTGACAGTTGTTACGGGTAGTCAAAAGCCCGAAAGTCTGACAACCAGTCTTACCAGGGGGTATCGTATTACCCAGTAACTGGGTTGTGGAGGTCAGATAGGCAGTCGCTCCATGTAAAATACTGGTATTCAGCTGCATCCGGTTAGACTGGAAGCCGACCCCAACATAGTTGAGAAAAGGCTAAGCGGATGATGATCCGTCTACCTTTAAATCTTGAATGTTAAATAAAAGGATAACGAGTGGAAATGGAACTGTCGTCGAGGGAGATCGTGAAAATTATGGTTTGACACGAGTTGGACATAATCAACAAAGGATGCATCATTAGCGCAAAATCGTTTGGAAATCTACGGGAGTGCCCTTATCCCAGCAGCGAAACTTATAATATGTCCAAAATCCATACTAATATTATAAATGCGAAAGTGTGTCTGTCTGTCTGTTACCTCTTCACGCTTAAACCGCTGAACCGATTTAGATGAAATTTGGTATAGAGATAGTTTGAGTTCCGATAGTTTTTATCCCTATATTCCCATGCGATAAATCTGTTTAAAATTGTTTTGGTTATAAGTTTACCGGCTATCTTATGATAAGCCTCGTCCCTCGCACGCGCGGCCTCTCTCCTCTCGTGTTCGGCCCTCTTCACGTGGTCTCGCAGTTCTCTACAGCTGCTGTTGTACTTGTCTCGTTCGGCGATACAGTTGGTTAGTTGACGACGAACGTCTGTTAGCTCTTTGCGAAGACTGTCGGCTTCGTTCTCCACTAGATAAATAAAATAGAACAAGAATTACATTCCACAATAGTAAGCACTACCAGTCGGGATATGGGCTAAAGATGATGACATTGTTGAAGGTCGAAAAATAAAAAGACACCAATTTTGGTCATTGGCTTTTCGCCTTACAGACTTTTTGAGTCCATATCAATACTGTGTGTCAATTTATGATAGGACTGGTTCGTAAATGTCTTATAAGTTGATGATGTTAGTCTATTATAACAGATTATAACACCTTTTGACATAAAAGAGTTGTAACGATTATTCTGTAGTTAGAAACTGAATCTATTTATAAGAATCAGTTAAATGTTATAAACAGTAATCTAATTTAACTCACACTCCTTCAACTTCCTCATTGTCTCCTGCAGCTGCGCGTACGCATTGTCATACTTGTCTTCAGCCAATGACAGTTGAGCGCGAATCTCGGTACATTCTCTCATGACAGCCTCCTTTTCTAGGTGAAGCTCCTTGATTCGGTTCTCGAAGCGAGCGCATTCGTCTTCGGCTGTTGCTCTGGAATATAAAGATGTTTTGTATTTTTTTAAGTTGGTAAAAAAAAGCCAAAAAAAAATTAATTCTGAATGTGTTGCCAATATGATTTATGGCCCGGCTTTTATAGCCAAATACTTTTACCCCCTTACTAATAAACGTATTATATCAGATGAATAGTTACACACCGATTTCTGTATTTCAGCCGTCAGTAATTTGACTTTCGAAAGAAGAAGACAAAGCGTTGTGTAAATAGTTACACAACGCTTTGTCTTCTTCTTTCGAAAGTCAAATTACACACGCTATTACAGACGCTATACAACGTTTATTAGTAAGGGAGTATGTATTTTAACAATAGGACGAAACCTCCGCGTAAAAAAGAAATACAAATAGCAGTCTAGAAGTGTCGGTTTTTTTCATTTGTTAGCCTATACTGTCTCACTGCTGGGCAAAGGCCTCTCCAAATCCTTCCAGGAACTCTTTTCCCGCGCCAGTTCGAACAAGCCCTCGCGGGAACGAGTTCAGGTTTCTGGGCCGGCCTAAATCGTAGTTACCGACGGAACCTGACGGTTCTATTTCAGGCAGAAAATGTGAACTTACCACCAGTACACTAGGCACACCCAGTCAAATGGCATGTTCACGTCAAAAACAGACACAAATAGGTACGCCAAGTGAGTGGCGTGTAACCGTAAGTAAAATTTTCGCCTATGGACATAAGTATGATGGATGTTGCAATATATTTGACGAATAATTTACGATGTATTCTCTAAGATTTCGACGTCGAGGCAGTGCCAGGTCAGCAAATCATAAAACCTGGAAATAAGTCTGACAAATACTATCTACACAATAATCATAACTAACTTAGCCTCATCAAGCCTAGTCTTCAAGGCGGCCATCTCATCCTTCAGCTGGTTGACATAAGTGCGGTCCTGTTCAGACCGCGCATGCGCGTCGCGTCGCACTCGCTCCAGTTTGTTCTGTTCCAAGTCAAACGCTCGCTTCAATTCTTCTAAACGTTCTAGAAGGGCTTGCTGTTCCTGGTGAGCTGAGTTCAGAGTTATAAAAGTCATTATTATTATTGTTTTTTTTATATTATATAATATTACTGCCTATCCATTGTTTTGTGAGAACCTTCATTACAATGCTAGTGTTGATATTTCGAAATAACCGCCCCTCCCCCAAAATACACAGTCAAATGCGTTGAGCGGCCTATAATGGGTAGATGTGTCGCTCAACGCTTTTGTGAACGAATGAACCAAAACTGAACGAATTCAGCAATAGCAAATCATCAAACGTTCTTATATGAACTTACCCATAAGCAACGCCTGCTGCTTATCATTTTCAGCTCTTAACATAGCCTCATCATGCTGCAGTATCAGTTGATCTCTCGCTATAAGCAGCTTCTTCTCTCTCTCACGCGCGCTCGCCTCGCATGATTCCTTCTCGCTCGTTAGAGATGCTATGGTTTGGCTTAGTTTGTGTTCTAAGGCTTGGCGGAGTTGTTCCTACAACGGGCAATGATATTATAATCAGTGAATGAACTGTCAAAGTAATCGGTTTTAAAATTAATATGTATCAGCAGTGTTTATTTTTTATGATGGTACAATTCCTCCTTCCCTTTATTCGAAAATATATTTTTGAACGTTTGAACTACAGTCACATATGAAAAGAAGATTGTATATTATTGATGGTCATCTTGTTGTCTTTTTGTTACTCGTGCTCTTGTTTAAGCCATAAATACATTACTGTGTCGTGTTGTGTCGTGACTCAAGATACACCAATCAAACGAATCTGTTCAGTACTACTTCAAATTACAACCAGTTTTGATTGGCTAACACTGCGTCAAAGGCGTCACGTCACGACACAACAATAAATCCGGCTTTAGACGTAAATCTGGGTATCACATTTTTTAATACGTTGGAGTTAGTAATAAAAAAAAAGACTTATTTGGCACTTTTGAAGCACAGTCATCTGCCTAGCCTTTTCCCAACTATGTAGGGGTCTGCTTCCAGTCTAACCGGATTCAGCTGAGTGCCAGTGTTGTACATGGAGTGACTGCCTATCTGACCTCCACAACCCAGTTAATGGGTAATACGAAACTCCTTGGTATGAATGGTTGTCAGACTTTCGGGCTTCTGACGACCCGTAACGACTGCCAAAGATCCACGAATGATAGCCGGGACCAACGGCTTAACGTGCTTTCCGAGGCACGGAGGGGTCTTGGTATGTAAAGATACTTAGCCACAAGCCACAAGCTTTTGAAGCAGTGTGACAAAGAATAAATCTGTACCATTGAGAGCGATTAAATATCTACCTTACATTTCTGTATATAATTTCTATCGATATTATATTTTTTATTTTAATAGTTTGTTAGTTTATTTAGTAGCAAAAGTTGACCCAGTGTATATATTTTTATCCTCCTAAATACATTTATTTTTAATACATTTTTTAACAGTTTTTTTTTTAGACATTTCTCATAAATATTAAAAAAAAACTGTCCATACAAAAGATATATGTACCTACTTACATTTGTGTGCTTGAAGTATTAAGTAAATAACACATACCTTCTCCTCCTTCAACTTGGTGATGTTTTCAGTGGTAGTCCGGTTAATGTTGGTGATGATCTGCTGGTACTCCGCCTCCTTCTTACCGGACGCTTGTGACATAGAGTTGCGAGTGTCGCGCAGTTTGCGCTCGCTGTTCTCTAGGTCTTTTGATAGACGGGCTATTTGACCTGAAGAATGGAGACAGTTTTCATTTAGCATTTTTAAGTCTTAAGTCAGTCGGTAAGAAACGCTCGCCAAAATAAATGTTCGTCATACAAACGGTCTTTATTACAATTTTATTGTAATGCAAAGACCGTACATGTTTATAGAGTCTTACGATACGACATGATGATCTCAAAGTCTAAAAGAACAGACAAAACGAGTGACGCTAATAATATAGGGAAGTTAGATGTAAAAAGAATGGCCAGATATAAATAGGTAATGGTCGTGATAATCAAATGAGCGAACTTCCTTGGCATTAAAACTTTAGCTAGTGCACTAGTCCATTTAAACGCAAAAAGAGCGGATGCAAACAACTTTGCTTACTGGGTTTACTGACTACTCTATAGGCTTAGGTAGTTAAATAAAGGTAAACAAAAAAAAACACGCGCCTTAGTTAACCGACTAAACGTAATAGCAGTCTATTCAGTTGTCATGCTACGTTACAGCTGTACTCTTCAATTTAGCAACGTTATATACTACTTAAGCCTATGGAGTATAGCTGAAGTATTCTTGTAACTCACCCTTATAATTCTCCTGCTGCACCAACGTCTCCTGCAACTCATGTTCAAGCTTGGCTCTCTTGTTGTCCGTGTCCTCCAACATGTTGGCCGTGTCAAACAACACAGCTTCCAACGCGTCTTTCTCTGATCTGACGCCGGCCAATTGTTCTTGTAAGTGATGTTTGTCTTTCTCTAGGGAGTCTATTAGGATCTGTGGAGGAAATTAAAGAGAGATTAAGGTGGGAAAAATAAAAGTGTTATCAGTAGACTGTCATTTACACCGTAAACAAAAATTTTAAGGCATCTTTTGTAGGTATACAAAATATATTAAACTGTCAGATTTATTCACCAGATAAGAGTTATCTGACTAATGAAAAACCAGCCCTTAAATACTTACATAAAACAATTTTTTTATTGTTAAGATTTATCTGCTAGATGCTAAAATATCTCATTGTTTCACTGGAAAGACATTTGAAAACCGACTCGGAATATATTGACTTAGGAATCGATAAATCCCAAAACAGTTCTTGCATCTTGCAATGTGAGTTCCCTGTCATAATCTATTTATTTTAATACCTGTTTCTCTTCTCCATCCTTAACGTGATCTTCCAGCGCCCTATTGATTCTGCCGATCGTCTCATTCGCTTGTTCCAGTCGTTGTTGCAGACGTATTATTTCTTCGTTTAGAGTGTCCTTCTTGCGGACCATTGCAGTGAGTTGAGAGCTGAGCTCGCCTCGCTCCCTGAATAAAAAAGGTACTTGATAAAGAACACAACGCATAGCTCGCGATAGGAAAGAGACTGCGAATTAAAGTGCAAAACACTGTTAATAAAGACAACGGTATGTTTAAATATTCAATATAAAGGCGTTACAGTTACTAACCAAGATAAAAATAAAATAAAGAGTATTTCTTTTTATTATGTACACCACATGGACAAGCCTCTTGACATGATTAGGCATGCAACTTTTTTAATCCCGCTGTCCTTTTTACATTTTTTTTTATCGTCTACAAAAGTAGGCGGTTCTATGAAGAAACGCTTACCTTCATCCATACTTAATATTATAAATTCAAAAGTAACTCTGTCTGTCTGTATGTTACCTTTTCACACCTAAACCACTGAACCGATTTAGATGAAATTTGGTATAGAGATAGTTTGGGCCCCGGGAAAGGACATAGGATAGTTTTTATCCCGATATTCCCACGGGATCGAAACTTATGCGGGTGAAACCGCGGAGCGCAGCTAGTCTGGTATATTTTTCAATTCTCTAACAAAGAACAACCTTAGTGTACAGCACACTCATACTTTTTATCTGCTCAGCCGCACCCTCTCCAACCTCAAACTATCTTACACAATTCCTTACCTCATAACCTGTCGCAACTCCAACTCCACCTTATCTCTCTCTCCCTCTAGGAACTTGATCTTCTCACAAAGAGATGCTTTGTCTCCTTCTAACTCCATCCTAGTTTGTTCCGCGGCCAGTAGTTCTTTGCGCAAGGAATTGAGATCGCCTTGCTGTTCTGATGATTGGCTTGACAGGTTTGATTTTTCGTCTTCGAGCTGGTGATATAGATAATGTTGTTATGGCATGATATAACTCAAAATTGTTTACCATAAGTTCATCATCTGCCTAGCCTTTTCCCAACTATGTTGGGGTCGGCTTCCAGTCTAACCGGATGCAGCTGAATACCAGTATTTTACATGAAGCGACTGCCTATCTGATCTCCACAACACAGTTACTGGGTAATACGATACCCCCTGGTAAGACTGGTTGTCAGACTTTCGGGCTTCTGATTACCCGTAACGACTGTCAAAGATCCACGAATGACAGCCGGGACCAACGGCTTAACGTGCTTTCCGAGGCACGGAGGGGTCTCGGTATGTAAAGATGGTCACCCATCCACAGACCAACCGCGGCAAACGTAGCTTAACCTGATCGATCGACCTGTGCGGCTGTTATTATTTAGCCGCGGGCCCCTGTTTACCACAACTTTTACCACAATTTAAAGAAGCGTAAAATGACATTTTTAGATGTATCTCCGTGTCGTGTTTGAGTATAATGTAATGTAATTAGAACTTAATAAAATGTTCAAAAGCTTGTAACATCTAAAACAAAATTGATGTTTATTGTTCGAATCATTGCCGTGTCCGACATCATCATCAGCCTATAGCAGTCCACTGCTGGACATAGGCCTCTCCTATTGCACGCCATTCAACTCGATTTTCGGCAACTCTCATCCAGCTGCTACCAGCCAGCCTGCGAAGATCGTCGCTCCACCTAGCCTCTAGTGTCCGACATGATAACTTACATATTTGAGATCTTCATGCAGTTTCTTCTTGTCACCTTCAAGGTTCCTCACAGCTGCTTCCAACTTCTCTACGAGGTCTTGGAGATCACTTCTTTCCATTAGAGTCCTTTCCAACTCTATTTCTAGGTCACCTAAACAATACAAAATCAACATAAGATCTCTTTGAACGCTGCAAAGACGGTGTGGAGGGATACAAAAATAGTTGGTGCGTTGTGAAGTTTTTTTTTTATGTTTAATTTAAATTTGAATATGCCTTTGTGACAAACAATAATTGCATCGTTCCTTTCCTTAATCTTAAAATAAGATTGTAAGTTAAATGTCTTTAGGTTAACTTTATTTTAACATTAGCTGCGCCCCGCGGTTTCACCTGCATAAGTTTCGATCCTGTGGGAATATCGGGATAAAAAGTAGCCTATATTATGTTAATCTAGGGTGTCAGCTACCTCCATACAAAATGTTATCAAAATTGGTCCAGCCGTTTGAGCGTGAAGAAGTAACAAACATATAAACACACACACACACACTCACAAACTTTCGCCTTTATAATATTAGTGTGATAAAGACAGTTTTTTTATGTTTGTATTTTTTTATTCAAATTTATTTTTAATGTTTGCATACCTAATTTAAGGTAGATTTATCACAGGATCACAGTTTTGTGAACACATTTATTTTATGTATGTCCCTACTTTCTTAGCAAATAAACGATTATGATGATTATGATCATGAACTTGTACGATTAGCATAGATCTTTTGCGCAGAAACTTTGCAACCAGCATTCTCGCGGCGTTCTTTTTTCAAAATTACAAAAGTTACGTAGTATGTGAGGTACTTACTTCTATGTTTCTCCATTTGCGACAGTATGGAGTCGACCTCTAACTTCTGCTGGTCTAACAAGTCTCTTGCTAGGGCAGTCTTGTTGAGCTCTTCTCTGGTCGTTACCAGTTCTGAGCGTAGGCGCGAAGAACGTTCTTCTTCGGCCCTGTTTGAATGAAAATGTACGGGATATATATATTTATTAAACACTTGTATATGACAAAAGGACAAACATATTCTACGAATAAAAATCAAATATTGTACTGACACATAAAAACTCTGAAAATGTGGGTTAACATGGGTCTTGACATAATCTGCAAAGAAAAGTCACGGAGACATTATGACAATGAATATTAAACCTTACGTTGATAGACATAAAAGTTAAAACCGAATGATGCCTTAACACATTTTCTGCATCGTTTTAATTATATAAAACATTTTACACCCTATTCCCTTTATCATAAGACTGTAAATCGAATGTTACCTCAACACTGCCTCTCTACTCGACGCCTCTCGGTGCAGATGGTCCACCTCATCGTTCAAGTTTCTTTTCTCAGTTTCCAACGATTCGATAACTTTTTCTAGTCGAGAGTTTATCTTCTGAAGTTTCTCGTAGTCCGATGTTAGAGATTCCACCTAAGACAAGATAAAAATTGGTTTGCGTTCGTATGTGAAACGTACAAGCACACTGAACGCTTTGCAATTTCGACTGTGTTACTGCCGAATTCTCAAATGACAGTCTTTCTATCACTACAATACACCTCGAAGTGACAGAGACAGCAACACTTTTAAAGGCGCCCTCAAATTGAATTGCGTTTGAGAAATCGGCCGTTAGTGTAAGTATTAATATGCTTATTCTTTTTTTAATATGACTAGGATTTATATTGGAAGGTGTCAAAATATAAAATCATATATGCAATAAATAATTATTAATTACCTAAAGAAAGAAAGAAGAAAGTTTTTTATGTGAAAAGTTTAGGTAATTAGGCGGGTCAGACCGGCTGTATAACAGCCGCGTGACGCCGCGCAAGAGGAACCTTATGACTCTCTTTGCACTCGGCTCGGCGACCACCCCCCCGCCCCCTCCCCACCGCGCTGAGCTCTTATCCTACTTCCTACTATAGATAGTGCCATCCACGAAGACGCGCCCCACTCTTCTTACTAATCGCTAGTGATTATCGCTAGTTACCGCTAGTATTTTAGTTTTTTGATACACACTAATTACCCACTAATAAGTAATTACTGTGTATCGACGAAACTAAAACACTAACGGAATGTTGCACACTTGTACTGTAAGCGATTAGGAAGAAGAGTGAGGCATGCCTTCGTGGATGGCGCTATCTGTAATATTATAAACGCGGAAGTTTGTGAAGATGGATGGATAGATGTTGACTCTTTCGCACAAAAACTACTAAACGGATTTAGATTAAAGGCACACAGATAGTTTATAACCAGGATTAACATAGAATACTTTTTGTGCCGAAATTCCCACGGGATCGAAACGTATGCGGGTGAAACCGCGGGGCGGAGGTAGTACAAAATAGTTTCGATGTTTCACATCTACCAGGCGTCCCGCGACTGCAAATTTTTTTTGTATCTTATTTATAAATTACAGTTTGTCTATAAAACTCACCATAGCGTTAATCTCGACTCTGTTCCTCTCCAGGTTATTCTTATCGATCCGTAGAGCCTCCAGCGACTTCTGCATTGACTCTTTTTCTTGCAAAAGTTGATGCAGATCTGCGTTGGCTTGATCTAGTTTACCTGTCCACAATAGTTAATAATTAGTAGGATCAACGACCAATCTAAAAGGGCGGCTTGGACAGGCTGGTTGCGAAAGGCGAGAAAACGGGTGTTGTGGAATAATTTGGAAGAAGTCTAGATTCAGCAAGACTGCGATAAGCTGAGTTTTACAGCGATGATTGACTCTTAATGCTTGCAACCATAAGCAGCGTATGAAATGCGAGCATGCATAATTAGCCTTTAATGTTCCCACATACTGGGAATTAGGCCTTCTCTCTGCAAGAATGCAATGTTCAAAGTTACCGTGCATTCGCGATTTATTTGCCAAAAATGTAAACAAATATGAATTAATAAAAAACTTTAATAACTTTAATTGCTACACAATAAAGTTTAGTTTACGCTACAACTTCAAACATTTTTATAACTTTATCAATAGTGCTAGTCACTCTGAAATCAACTTAATTGTCATTGAAATAAAGTTGATATTTGTTTAACTTGAAATAGGGTAGGGGTGTGCAGTACTGCGAAATTTTACTTTAGATGGCATAGCCACATTTTACTCATTATGTGGTCTCTCGTATTAAGTGCTAAAAACTTTTTACCAGGAACCATTTTGAAACAAGCGGATATTTTTCGAATTGGGGACTTGATACTCGGCAATGAGCTTGCAACCAATGCTTAAAAGCATTTATAAGACTGCTCAAATATGAAATACCTTGTAGATCCTGGACCTTGTTCTCCAAAGAGGCGACTGTGAGGTCAGCCGTCTCGCCGTGCTTCCTGCAAGTTATCAACTGCTCTCGTGTGTTCTGCAGTTTTACCTAGAACATATCGGTCTTTAATAACAATGCCGTAGCTAATAAACAGAACAGACCATATTTTTTTAAACACACTGTGATGCCTTAAAATAAAAAAACCGGCCAAGTGCGGGTCGGACTCGCACACGAAGGGTTCCGTACCACCGTACAATATTTAACACTACATATATAAAAAATCACGTTTATTGTATGGGAGCCCCCCTTAAATATTTATTTTATTTTGTTTTTAGTATTTGTTGTTATAGCGGCAACAGAAATACATAATTTGTGAAAATTTCAACTGTCTAGCTATCGCGGTTCTTGAGATACAGCCTGATGACAGACAGACGGACGGACAGACAGCGAAGTCTTAGTAATAGGGTTCCGTTTTTACCCTTTAGGTACGGAACCCTAAAAACCATGTATAACGTCGACACTTTTTAAAGAAAAATTTGGTATCTACATAGACGGATGAGTGAAAAAAAAAATATTTATAAGTTAAGTTTCTGAAATATTTTTTATACCTAAAACTACAAAAAGCTGATTTCTTACTTGTAACTCGTGTATCTGTATTTGATACTTATGTAGCGCGGCTTGCACAGCTGATATTGTGCTCTCAGCGAAAGCGGTTGCGTTCGCTGATGAAGACACGTTGCGTTTTGGTGACCTAAAATAAATTCGAGCAGTTTAACATTTTTAAATGGCTAATGCATTAAAATATTCCTTTGTTCTAGCTTCGTTGTGCAAACTAGCAATTTTTGTAAGCTGTTCAATTTAATGACAAATTATCCCACAATACTCAAAACTCCATATATGGAATACGTCGGTTAATATTTGTAAACTGTAAAAACCGAGGTTAAAATATGTACTAAATGCTTGGTTAGGGTAGCCAACTGTCAGTGCCAATGCTGCAGTCTAACATTACCTAGAGTTTAAGGGTAAGATGCAGAGACGAAACGTGTTTGCTTTCGATCTGTTATAATCAGTCCATTATGGCCAGATCGAACATCTGTGTAACTTACCCTAAAACTAGGGTTTTATATGCACATAACAAAGACATTAGGCATGCGTTCACCTAAGCGTGGTCTGGAAAGGCTTATGATACAATGATTAATTTTTGATGGCATGGGCCGGTTGGTAGGGAACCGCGTTCAAGACAGAGCACCGGCAAGGTCAGAAGCGATCAAGAAGGCTGTTAGAGGCAGCATCTACCGAGCGGTCCACACTGCAGACCATAACTTGGAGACGCGTCGTATGTGTCGCGATCCTCAGCATTGAGGAAACAACGAAGAAGAACAAGCCCGTCATTTTGTAGATTTTATTTATTTATTGACGAGGATTAGATAAGTGACCTGTCGTGCAGATGTACGTGCGCGGCGTGCGCGGGCGGCGCGTCGCTGTCGGAGTCGTGTATGAGCGCGCGCGCCACCTCCTCCAGCGCGGCGCGCATGACGCCCGCCTCGCTGCACGCCGCCTCCGCAGACTCGCAGCGCTCCTCCTGTCAATTAGTAGGTAACTTCTTTTTCTTAAAATTTCCTAAGATAAGATCTATATACTCGGCTTTTACACAACAGTAAATAAGGTAAGAGCATTTAATCAAAACAGATAAATAAAAGACTAAGTCCCGTATTACAGAACGTCACTCACAACTCAAACATCTTCAACCAATCAAATGGCTTGAATCTAGTTTTAAGTAATGCTTGAATATTGAGTAACGTTCTGTAATACGGGCCTTAGAATCTTGTTAAATTAAGTGGTTCGTGTCTCAACTTCACGCGGTTTCTATTCAAAGGAACTATCAACAGGTTTTTACCTACTAATTGGAATTAAGCAATAGATATTTGACACGCAACAAAATATCACTAGCCAACACCGAACGACATCCTTCTATTAAGGATAAAATAGAAACACTACTAATAGGCCGGTCACTGAACTCTAGTATAGGGCGAGCGCTTAACTGAGATGTTGCCTGAGGTAGCTGCGCGGTGCGGGAGGGGTGGATAGTTGTCACAAGTTGACGAATCACTGAGCTCTCGCAACACGTCACCACACCCCTCCCGCACCGCGCTGCTACCTCAGGCAACGTCTCAGTTAAGCGGTCGGCCTATACTAGAGTTCAGCGACACCGTCGTGACGTAGTCTTTACGTCACGTTCACGCCAATCTTAGCACCAAGCTAAAACTCGAATAAACATGGCATTAATACCTATTATGCATGCTATAGTACAGTGTGCCGTCTATATTTATTTATAAGCATATTGTTGTGTCTAGGAATGATAAAGACCCAGGATTATTGAGTAGCTAATACTTTAATCACAGCCTGACCAATTCGCAAGTAGTGCAAATAAAAAAGAAAAAACCGAAGTTGGTAAATTTTCATATTATAAATACCATCAAAACTGTTTTTTTTTTAATTATACATATATATATTTGAGACCCTCACAGGAACCTCTTTGATTGGATATGTCACACGGTACAGTTTGCAAAACTTTTGTTTTTAAATATCTAGTTTGCCCCCAAAAGTAACCCCCATATTCAAAATTAATTTATTTACGTCACACATCCCGTGTTTGGGTCACAGAAATTCATATGTGTACCCAATTTCAACTTAATCGGTCCAGCAGATTCGGAGCAAATTGGCTGTGACTGACAGACACACAACTGATTCTATAAGATTACCGTTTTTACATTATGACCTACGGAACCCTAAAAATAAGAAGAATCTCTATTACACACTCACCAATCCCTGCAGTTCTCCAAGCAGGCGTTGTATCCTCGCATCACGTTCACGCAACTCAGCTACTGCAGCGTCACGCTGCGCCGTTATATCGCGCAGATCAACGCGCATTCCTTCCACACTATATGGTCCTGCTGATGTTCCACCGGACGTTTGAAGACCCTGAGGGCCTTGGAGACATGATGGATGGGAGCCAGGGTAACCAGGTTGCTGTTGAGCTTGGTAACCAGGTTGTTGTGGGGTCTGGTAACCACCCTGCTGTGGGGTTTGGTAAGCGCCCCCGTGAGAAGTCTGGTGGGACAAGGGTTGGTATTCCGGCTGTGTATAAAGAAAAATGCTTGTGATTCATATCATCATCATTTCAGCCGAAAGACGTCCACTGCTGGACATAGGCCTCCCTCAAGCACCTCCACTTCGACCGGTTCTGTGCTTCTCGCATCCAACGGGTTCCTGCGGCCTTCACAAGGTCGTCGGTCCACCTTGTGGGAGGCCTTCCAACGCTACGTCTTCCGGTACGCGGTCGCCACTCCAGAACCTTTCGGCCCCATCGGCCATCTGTTCTGTGAGCAATGTGCCCTGCCCACTGCCACTTAAGTTTGGCAATTCTTTGGTGATTCATATAGTACACTTCTGGACACATCTATTGGCCCACCTTGTATTTTCAGTTTCGTTTGGTCCTAGCTAAAATTTTATATTAGGTCGAGCAAAAAGTTTTTATGCAGTTTGGCTCCACTGTACCTCCACACCCGACGCATTTTGATAGTAGGTATTTTTTTTTGGATAGAATAGACCCTTTTTAGTGTAATTTGAAAACCGCAAATTCTGAAAAACCATAGGGGCCGAGAAAAAAATTCCGTTTTTTTTTTTTTTGAAAACCTCCACACCCACTACACACTAAACCAACATAATATACAAAATAACACATTAATAATGACAACTTAGGATGCAAGAGCGAGCGAAGCGAGCTCAGGACTTGGGGCACCCCGACTCGGACAGGTTAGGTTAGAAGGGGATGGCGGGGTCTAGTGAGCGAGCGAAGCGAGCGAACAGACCCCGCCATCCCCTTCGTGGTTATTTTTTTTTAGACCCTAGAGCCCCGCGAAGCGGGGCTCCTACTACGCCTTTTAAGCAACTTTTATGTTTTTTGAGGTTAGGTTACACCGAAAAAATAAAACTTTGGGTATTTTTTTCTCAGCCCCTATGGTTTTTCAAAATTTGCGGTTTTCAAATTTACACTAAAAAGGGTCTATTCTATCAAAAAAAAAATAGCTACTATAAAAATCGCAGGTTTTCGAAAAAAAAAAAAACTTTGGGAATTTTTTTCTCGGCCCCTATGGTTTTTCAGAATTTGCGGTTTTCAAATTACACTAAAAATGGTCTATTCTATCCAAAAAAAAATACCTAGTATCAAAATGCGCCGGGTGTGGAGGTACAGTGGTTCCTGCAGTTTTGAACCTGGCACATTCACAATTTCATTCAATAGTCTTTTTTTGAATTTCGAACACAGAATTTAAAGAAACAAAAGACAATTTGGAGCCTGTTTGTTGATATCAAACAATCGAATACTAAGAAAACTTGGTTTTATTGGTTTACTTGGATTTAATTCTTGAAAAAGTGATTGATATCTTTGGTTTTGCAACAAACATTACTTATTCTTAACATTAAGGTGAGGTTCTATCAATAATCTATGGATACTTCACCTGAAGTCGCCGCCCAACCTGTGGCACTTATTCAGGCCGGACACAGCCAAAGAAACGTGAGTGCTCAACTTAATTTAAGTCGATCTGCGGTCCGAAATGTTTATCGGAGGTACCTAAAGACTGGCGGCTTTGTTCGTCGCCAAGGAAGGCCACGATCTCGGGTCACAACTGAAAGGCAGGATCGATTCATCGTGACGACCAGCTTGAGAAATCGTCACCTTACCTCCATTGAGATACAAAACCAACTTCGCGACTTCCACGGAGTATCTGTGAGCGCTCGAACTGTTCGGAGAAGGTTAAAAGAACGCGATATGGTACCACACAAGCCAGCTAATGGGCCCAAACTAACGCGAGCCCACCGAACAGCGCGCCTTCATTTCGCACGCAGTCATTTAAATTGGACACAGCAAGATTGGAGCCGTGTACTCTTTTCTGATGAGTCTAAAATTGTGTTACATGGCAATGATGGAAGGAAGAAGGTCTACCGACGTAAGGGAGAGCGTTTCGCACAATGCTGCTTTGAAGAGAGGGTTGCTTATGGCGGTGGCTCATGGACTGTCTGGGGCGGTATATCCGCGAGCGGCAAAACTCAACTTGAGGTTGTTACAGGACCACGGCTGCCAACATTAAATGCTGAAAGGTACATTCGTGAGTGCTTAGAACCTCACGTGATACCATACGCGGACTATGTGGGCCCAAATTTCCTTTTTATGCATGATAATGCAAGAGCCCATGCGGCCGGCATCGTCAGGGAATATCTTCGGGATGTGAACATCACAGTTATGGACTGGCCAGCCAGAAGCCCAGACATGAACCCCATTGAGCACATGTGGGACGAGCCAAAACGACGTGTTAGGGCTCGTCAGCCAGTTGCCCAGACGATGCAGGAGTTGAAAACTGCCATAGAAGAGGAATGGGAGATGATCCCTCAAAATTTTATAGAGTGGTTGTTAAAGTCTATGCCTAATCGTATGAGAGCTGTGGTAGATGCCCATGGAGGCAACACGCGTTATTAAATTAAACCTTTATTTGATAAAACATGTTTTTTATTCAAAAATCAATTGCCTTTAACAAGGCGCATATCCGACTTGTTAGGCGTAGCTCCATGTCGTATGGTATTCTGAATTCAAATTTAAAACAATACGATCGAAAAAGATGGTAAAATGTATCAGGTTTAAAACTGCATCAACAGTTTTTGTTCAATCTAGCAATCATATTTCGGTAGGGGCCATCGAAACCTAAACTCTAAGGTGGGCCAATAGATGTGTCCAGAAGTGTATGTAATAACTAAAGCAAAAACCAAATTTCAGGGTAGGGTAAAAGTTAAAAAAGTTGGTTTGATTAATTTAATAGAAAGTGTTGTCAGTGTTGACAATCCATAACTTGACAAGAAATTACTTAATACTGAAATCCAGTCACATTCTGCTTCCTCAAATAAAAACAATAACTATAATCAAACATAATTCCTCACTCACCTTAATACTCTGAGCAGCAAACGCATTGATGGAGTATCCACTGAGCATTCCAACGAGTTCTCTAGCGTTGGAATCAAACTCATTCTTCACGCGGTACAGGTCTCGCTCCGTGTTGGTCTGCAGCTCAGAGAAGTGGCGCTTCACGGCTACTACCTCACGCCACAGGCTGAGTAAACGGTGGTGTTCATTGGAGTAGTAGTCGTTGAATGCCTGAGTAGAGGTTAAAAAATATATTGTGCTATGCTAATAAAAATAAGCTAAAGTAAGTACTAAAAGTACTTGAAAATTAAAGACCAAAGGAATTTAATGTTAGAACTTTCATATTAAATAGCAACATAAATACTATGGCTATGACTTATGGATCTGTAACTTCCATTTAACTTGTGAAATTAAAAGGCATAAATAAATAACAGAACAACACATAATACCTAATTCTTTTTCATTGTCATGAACAACATACGAAAATAGTAAATAAGTGACCTGTTCCTCATCCTTCCACTCATCCTCCTTGATGGCCATCTCATCCCGCAGAGCCTCCCAGTCATTGGTGAGCTTCTGCAGGTCATTGGTGAGAGCCTCATTCAGATGGTGAGACTCCTCCAGCTGGTCACGGAGTAGGTTGTTCTGCTGCACCAGTTTCTCACACCTGGTGAGCAATAAAATGGAATAGTAGTGGTATTATGATAGAGGACAATTATATGATTTTCTAGATTAAGGACCTGTTTCATGCTGGCAAGACATAGTCTACCAGAGGGGCAATTCTCGTAATTTTAAGAACATTCACAGTCTGATCTCAGTCTCAGTCTGTCAAAAATAGCTCTAATTTCCCTACATTTTTGACAAGTTTTTGTCATTGATTGTCGCTGAGATGAGATTGCAACTGGATTTTGAATATTTTAACTACGGGAATTGACCTTCAGATTTACTTAAAACTGTAAGAGAAATGATTTCGAAATTTTCTGTGTGAAAAGTATACCAGAACTAGAGGTGGTGAATCAGTCCATTTATATGAATTTCTGAACAGTAACTTTGTAAATTGTATTAATTGAACTATATCACATGTATTTTAATTAATATGTTTGTTTGAAAAAGGCACATTTAGATGGTATTCCTTCCTCAATAAATTCAAAGGACTAAAGAGTTCTAGATAGTTCTCAAATGGACGCTGGTGATGGCGCCAAACAAGTAGCTGAATTCTGGGCCCAATCTATTTAGATTGCTATCGACACGCTAACAAGAAGAAGCTCTCAAATCAAAATTGTCACAGCAAACCTAGTAGGTATATTATACTCTACTCTAATCTAATTGCCTTGTACACAAGATTTCTTCTTATTAATTTAGTTTACCAGTTTCTCTCCAAGAGCGCTTTTAACTACGAATCGGCACTTACTTGCGTTTCTCCTCATCCAAACGCCTCAACGCAGTCTCCAGGTCGGTGATCCTGGCGTCGGCAGCTGACACGGCGGCCGAGGCGCACGTGGTGGCGGAGGGCGGCGGCGGCAGCGAGATGCCGTGGCTCTTCACCGCCGGAGCGCGGAAGGTCGGTGGCTCGCGGTATGAAGTCGGCTCGCGATAAGTCGTTGGCTCGCTGCGTGGTGTTGTCTCCAGCATTTGGGTCTCGAGTTCCGAACATCGTTGCTTGTATTGCAGCACCTTTATGAAGCGGCGTTTGTGTGAAAAGGGTTGTGAAAATAATTATATGCTTGGTGAAGTTAAACTTGTAGTTATTTTCGTTCAAGAATTGTATTAATTCTGTTTTCTAAAGTTTTCGGCTGTTTGTAAATAAATAAATAACTGACACTGACATTTCATTCAATATTTCATTGACATTGACAAATGGTGTGTCAGTTATTGACGTTTTATATTACGTTCAGTATTAAAAAAAAATGAAGAAGACAAAATAATCTCAAAAAAGTGTATGACACATTTCAAGTCAGATGAAAATAGTAAATAATGAAAATAACATAATTACTTACCTAACAGTTTCTAAGGTCAATGCATGAGGTAATAATTCGTGGTCAGCGTCTTCAATTTGGTATATTTACACATTACTCATTGAAAGCATATTATGAAGAACTGTCTTTATAATACCTTGGACTGAAGCCTGGACACCAACGCGGCTTGGCCTTGCTGAGCCTTGCGATAAGCATCGAGTCTACGCTTGTGGTCAGCAGCCTCGCCGGCGAGACGAGCGCGTAGCTCCTCGTTCTGCCGCCGGAGGTCGCCGGAGCCCACGCTCCCTCCCGGAGAGTCCATCTCCGGAGGACTGTCCAGGGACTTCTAAATAGCGAAGATGGAATGAAGTCGGAAAGTTGAAACCAGTTTTTAAGTGTTAATAATGGCCATAATGCCTTTCTACCAGCAAAACTTTGAATAAACGTTTTTGGCTCAGATTGCACTTTTAGGCGGTTTTGTTTGTGAATATTGGCTAAGGCCCATCACACAACTGTGTGGGTTTAATAAAACTGTGTATTCTTACCTCCTTCTTGAGCCGTTGATGAGGAAGCGTGCTCGGAGGTCGCCGGCCGATAGGAGCCCGAGCGCTCCGCGGCGTAGTCAGACCTTCCCTACTCGGCAACTAGGAAACAAAGGGTTAATTAACTACCAAAACCTACAAAATGTTTTAACGACGCGACGCAGGAAAATATATGAGTAACTCCCATTAGGTATTTTAAAGGAACATTCTAGGACAAAAATCTAAACCTAAAAATAGAACGGAGGCATTATTTTGCTCCCGAAATACAATTAGTCGAGTCTTTAATTAATAAGAAACAGTAGCGACCTGAAAAGTAACTTTCTTCTTAACCTTCTTTTGTTTCATATCTAAATAAAAATGACGTGCCGACTTAAATTCGAAAGACATTTTGCACGAAAGCTTAACTCATTCACTTATCTGCGATTTTCACAAAATAAAATGTCCACTAGCTCGAAGAAATAGAAAGGAGGTCGTAATAAAAAGTAAAAAGACAACATTCTGAGGTGTGGCAACAGTGAAATTGCGGTTTGTACTGCAGAAATAGCGTTCTGTGGGGCGGTAAGAAACACTGGCTATCGGACTAGGCATCTAATTATCACCGCCCACAATGCAGTTACTCAGCAAGACCCCTTGCCGAGGTGAATAAACCTGTCCCCTTTAGTACTAAATATATGATGTAGGTATAAAGTTTGTGTAATTGTTGCAATCAATCCTTATGAAACTTCCGTCTATAAAATAATGATTTTTCATTTCGATTATATATATACTTACTTATAGAATGCAATAGCTCCCCCTAAGCGGAAATAGGTAGGTATATTAGGTATGTAGGTTCATGGACAGCAATTACCTACATATTTAATTATTAGATTGCTATCATTATGTCGAACCTAATACGTGAATGTAGGTATGGTACCGGTCTTCATCAATGTACCTATCTACTTAGAAGGGTAATCACCATAGATGGGTCTATGGTGCATACAGTTCTGGTATTTAAAACAACGAGTAAGTAGGTACCTACGTCAACCTATCAAACAAATTATGTTTTAAAACCGATCCACAGATCTTACAAGTGCATAGTATTTTTTTTTTGTTTTCCCTTTCACCAAATAGTTCGGAAAATTGAACTCATTTGAACTCATTGAGGCTGAATTAGGTATGCAGATCTAATTCAGCCTATAACGTTCCCACTGCTGGGACACATCTCTAGGAGAGGGAGGGAGCCGTGATCCACCACGTGGGCCCAGTGCGGGTTTGTAGTAGTCAGATAAAGTGTCCGAATTGTTGTTTCTAGGAAATGCTGGTTTCCTCACGATATTTTCCTTATTTGAAACTGAATCTTTCAGTACTAAATTCATAATAGTGTAAGTACTTACCAAAAATATCGACTCGTAAATCATACGTAGGCAATAAGGTTCATTTAAACGAAAAAAATAAAAAATTTAGCAATTTATTTTAGCAATAAAAATATTTTTATGTTTCGGAACATGAAAAGTAGGTAAGTATTTTTACCTTGGTTCACATTTACGTTGTTCTTTGGTACCTAGTAAAGTTCGTAGCTCCATGTAGGTCAGGTAATAGGTCAATTACCTTACCACTATCGTATCGTATGCCATTCACTACTAGTAAGTTTAACCTTGCAGAACAAAACATGTAAACAAACCATCTTTTAGGTACCATTAAAGTACCTATAATATATCTTTTCCGATAAAACTAGTGTAAGGAAATCTGTTTAAACTCACCTATTTGAACGAAAATGTGACGGCGTCCATGATTCGTCGAGTTATTTGATCAAAACTTTGTGAAAAATTGATAATACGCACGTATCCTAGCAACGCAATCAAGGCGTGCGCCGGGTAAGTTATGTCAATTAATTAGTCTTAACAACGAATTTTAGTAGAAGCACTTTTAAAAACATAATTAGTAGGGAAATTTTGGACTTTTTATGAAACAGAGTTTATTAAACAAAAGAGAAACGATTGAATTTGTCACTAACTTCATTATTGAAATCCACGAGTTCCAATTTCAATTTAGTTTCGCACCCACTTTTACGCCTGATCCTGATGTAATAACAATATGAGCCAGTATTATATGCACGTTATGTGTAGTTTGTATAGGTACCTACCTAAACTAAATCATTTTCCAGGTTTTCGTGTAATACTTTACACAGTCGTCACACGTGTGTTCAGCAAAAGCTGATGGGGTGGACTGTTTAAAAATTTACGAAAGTTGTTATTTCGAGGGGCGAGCGATTCGCTTGACTGATCGCCGCCCCCTGTTAGTTGGTACAGGTGTACCTACCTCAACGATATGATAATGATAACACTTTTTTATTTGGGTTCCCCACTTCAAAAATCTATGATAACGCCATAAAAATGAGCAAAGAAGGTTGCCCTAGACCACTGGCATAGCCAAGGATACTCAACTTTCATAAATCAGAGATTTTAGGAAAAGATTGTCTAAGAAGCTGCCAATTTATAGAAACTTGTTGTAGAATTTTGTGGAGAATATCACAAGGAGATCCTACGGAACTCTTAGCGTAAACTGGGACTCCAGCCTGACCCCATTTTAATTATCGATTTCAGTATGACTGTCCCCAAAATACAGTCTGATTCAAGGAACTAGCCACACCGCTGTTGGCACTTGGTTAAAAAACGATTTATTACTCTATTCACGTTTTTATCGATTAGATTAGGTTAGGTAGGTAGGTACAGTCAACAAGAGAGATAAGTATGCAGGATCGTCGGATATAGTTGAAGTTTAGTAAGAAACCAATGGATGTTCTCGAATAAAATTTATTTTATTAATAAAAAAAGAAACGGCTCTTTTACTTATAAAAATTAAATTTCAGTCGACAACTTCCATCGGCTTCTTACTAAACTTCAACTATATTCGACGATCCTGCATACTTATTTTTTTTGTGGACTGTACACATAGATATACTGTACACATTTAGATTTTAGACATTTCAGACTCTATGTCTCTCTATGTAAAGGCGATATTACTATTGATACTTAGGTATTTTTCTCATAAACAATTGTTCCTGTGGACTAGAGTTACTGAGGTATAAATATTTTGGAAATAGACTCTGTCTCTCTATGAATAGGCAATATTATTATAGATACTTGGACATTTTTCTCGTAAATAAGTTATCCTGTGAGCTATGTCGACGACTTCTCGGTTTGATTCGAAACATGATGTTATTCGAGCATTCAGAGGAACTCTAGGCCATCAGGCCGATATTTCTTGATAGTTATAATAGCCATTTCCATAAATCGCCGGACGAATAAGATTTGACTAACAGCTTCATTTTTGCCTATACTTAATGGTCTAACATTTATCATAGTTCAAATACCCCTAAACGTTGTACACGTGACTTAATAATCAACATAGAGCACCTAATTAGTAGGTTTCTAATAATAGCTTAATTAGCACATATAATGACAGCTTATCATGTCGTAAATACTCAGACAGGCCACACAGACGCAGACAGAGGAATACTATAACCATAAATACCACTCATGCAGTACCTCATGACTATAGTAATGACCATAGATATATGACGGTCTAGAGTCGTAGAGTAGAGTGCTGTTCCGTTATCTTCATCAGATTTTTGGATCTGTTAGAAGCAGTCCGACTGCAGATTGCTGCTCTGTCATTTAAAATAAACTTTTTGAAAGTAAATATGTGTGAATATTGATCACTTTTTTATGCTATCTTGAAACGGAAGATTCTGTCCTTGCAGAAATAAGGTGAATAAATAAAAAATTAAAAGTGCGGTTAGAAGTAATTGCAGGTAACTGAAATATTAAAAAATAATTATAAAACATTAACATTTCTTAAAACATTATGAGGACTGAGGAAACCAGAATGTCCTACAACCAAAAATTCGAAGATATGAGACATCTTTCAACCCGTACTGGGTCCGCGTGGTGGATTTCAGCCCACTCCCTCTCACCGAGAGGAGTAGGTAGGCCTGTGTCCCAGCCATAGATATATAGACTGATTATGATGATGATAACATTTTTAACCGACTTCTATAAAGGACGAGGTTCACTAAAAACACAACACAAAATTCTTTTTTTGTTCGAAAGATGTTTATTCCGGAATGGTCCCATTTAAATTTCGTAAAGATCTGATGATGAGTTTCGGAGACAGACAACGGAACTCCTCAATAAATGCCAGCAAATCAACCGCGATTGCTGCTATCGCTTATGTGTACATTGTTAAAGCAATCACACAACATAAAATCACGCCTGTATGCTCTAAAGGGGTACGCAGATGTGTTCAATATACCACGGTACACTCTCATTTCAGTCAAAGTTGTTATTGGGGTACCTCTTAATCTAAAAATTCTCTCATATTTTAATGGATAAGGTAGGCTTCAGAGGTGGTCCCATATAAACTTTATGAACTTTGCTTGGGTAGTTTTGGAATTAGCTTCAATAATACGATTTTTTTCCACTTGGTTTATATTAATGATATTCACATAGCAAGGCAAGAAGTGTTATATGAATTTGTATGGGGTAGGTACAACTAAAAAGTGAAAAATAAAAACTTTTTTACAAAAAAAAAACACAACCGACTTCCAAAAAAAAAAACACTACAAAGTTAAAAATAACTTTAATTTCGGAAGTCGGTGTCAAAAAAATAAAATGCGGAACCAACGACACCGACTTCCGAAATTAAAGTTATTTTTCACTTTGTAGTGTTTTTTTTTTGGAAGTCGGTTGTTTTTTTTTGTAAAAAAGTTTTTATGTAATCTACAAGTACTCGCTTTCATTCAAAACTGCGTTCTTAGATAATAAAAATCTTTCCAATCGTACAATGGACTTTACTACTGAAAGGGATTTTCTTAATCACTTTATTGTAAGCTATAAGTATTATGAAAGTAGAAATAACATAATGATTTACAAATTGTTCGTCATAAAACCTTTTTCATACTGTAGCGATTTTATTACGCGTAACGCATAATCAGTCTATAATGTTCCACTGCTGGGACACACACAAGCCTCTTCTTTTCGGCGGTATTGTGCTGTAAACTACCACGCAGGTCCAGTGCGGGTTAGTAGATGTCACATGTCTTCGAATTTTTGGTTCTAGGACATGCCGGTTTCCTCTGATGTTTCCTTCACCGTTTTGAGAGCAATGGTGATAGAATTATTTACACAAAGTAAAGCGCTTGCAAAAAATTACGAACAAGTTCGAAATTACGACCTACAACTCGTAAGTCGGTGCCGTTACCACTGGACCACCTGCACCACTGGTGTTATTTTATTTTATTTTATTATAATACTTAACAAAGAAAACAAGAAGGAAAATAAAATTAATATACGTAAAATAAGTCTTTCTTTATTTATTATTATTTTCTTATTTCTAAAGGGAGTCAAGAGAAAAATTAAGAAAACCACAACAAACCAATACTCAGGGTAATTGCGTAACACGTACACTACCAGTAGCAATGGGTTTCATTTTGACAGTTCAACAACATTCACTGCGTTATTTACGTTGTTGAGCAGACACATTTTTCGAACATACGAAGCAATGGATTAGCAATATCCTTCAAAATGATTCAGATTGCTATTCATAGTGTGTTACGCAATTAGGGTGACGGTTATATAATATATATTCCACAGTCTGTCAAACTAAATTCTATTTGTAAGTAGTGGACCATAGACAATCACATGTGGTCACTTCGCACACATGTGATTGTGAGTACAGTGTTTATTAGAATGTTCAACTTCATAGTTTCTAGAAAATCCTATCTACATTAGGTACAAACCGAGACATAAACAACTATGCACAAATCCTTAGTGTGATATATTATGTGCGTCACAGCTTTGCGTGCGATGCGTGGGTTCGACGACCGATACCACAATCCCTGATAAACTTCAGTCACAATTTAAGATAGTAACCGATGCTAATTGTAAGAATGTATGAATTCTTAAAGACGTTATGTAAGGATTGTTTGAGTTGTGTGGCTTCAAAACACCTACCGGTCTATTCTGTAAAAATCTCATCGTTTCACATGTAAATAGGTAATTATTTACACGTGAAACTATCAATGCATATCTAAGTTAGCGCAATTAGTTTTGTAATGTAAATTCGGCTTTAGTGAAGTGCTATTCAGTTTTCACGGTGAGATTTTTACAGAAAAGATCGGCTGAAGTTGCTGTTATTTTACAAACCAAAACTGCAATGTGCTACGTCGCACCTTCCATCCTTATACACAATTAGAAGTCCGACTTTATCTGTTGTTTTTGAACTACACATCAGCCTCCAAAGGGTGACGAAGTATTTTTTACTCAGTCTCCTACTAAAAGCAGATTTGAGGGGGTCTACGCCGCTACGCAGCAGCTACGGTTCAATTTGATTACGAAACGTTCTTGTTACCAGCCACGCTCAATAGGTATTTAGGGATGACTAAAGCAAAAGCATGGGCTATGACATCAGCGGCTTGAGATAAGGTATTATTATCATTCATTATAGGTACTCATAGAAGCATTCGTAACAATATTTGGTCAGTTTGGTCAGCAACAGACAAATCGAAGAAGAGGGTATAATAAACGGCCCATTTTGAATATTCAATTATTATAATTTATGTAAGTAAATACAGGGCATGCAGTGTGATTTAAGTCTCCTTGAAGAATAGATACCAGTCGTCTTTAACCAATCGATAATTTATAATAATGTCATAATATAAAAAAAACGGGAGCGAGACTGCACAACGTTATCTTATCCGAATGTTATTATTGAATTCAATATTATTGTTATTGCTGTAGATACGAGAATTATAATACATAGTTGAAGTTCTTGATTTTTCAAACGATAGCCCTTGGCCCCAAAATAGTCATTCGATAGTGTCTTTAAGAATAGTTTTACCTTCTTTCCACCTTCCTAACAGTACATTTTTACTTATTATAAGCTATGGCGTAAAATATTGACACATGGCCTCCAAAAAACTCAAACTCAAAGCATTTATTTCAAATAAATCAATTACAGGCACTTTTGAATTTTCAAGGGGTCAGTCTGTCATAACGATGAAGCTAGTTGCCCATTCCAAAGCGTAGTAGGTACCTATGGAGAAGAACGGGCAAGAAACTCCACAGGCACTCTTTTAATAAATCATAAAATTGTTACAATGTATTGGTTACACCATTCATGTTACAATAAATAAAATACACGTGAGAACGATGTAGAAAGACGTACAATTCAGACATTATAGCTACTTTATTTTACGTTGAAATATCTATATGGATAAGCATGTAGTTGCAGATAGTATAATAGTATAATGTTATCATATGTGACATGGTAGGTAGGTATGTATCACGGATATATGGTATGTATCTATCCTACCTACTATATTAATTGGCATTAGGTACAATTAATAGGTACGAAGGACCGATGGCCGGTGGAGCAGATGAGTCAGACCGCGTATTGGCACACGTAATTCCCAGCTAGACGGACACACGACCTCAAAAAGGTGGCTGGGACAGACTGGATGCTGAAGGCGGAGGACAGGGTGTTGTGGCGCGGCATGGGAGAGGCATATGTCAAGCAGTGGACTGCGATAGGGTGAGTTGATTGAACTGGTATAGCCGCGGAGCAGTGGTGGCCCAGTGGGACCGGCGGAACTCAGCAGGCGCTTTAGGTACTTTGCGCAATTTATTTCATCACCACTGCTTTCTAAACGGTGAAGGAAAATATCGTGGGGAAACTGCCATGTCCTAGATCCAAAAATTTGAAGACATGTGACATATACCAACCCGCATTGAGCCCGCGTGGATTACGGCCCACTTCCTCTCACAGAGAGGAGGCCTGTGTTCCAGCAGTGGGAACGTTATAGGCTAATTGTGTATATGCATAGTATAATGTTATCATACACACGTGTAGATAGGTAAGTGCCTATCTTATCATTAGCAAGTGGCAAGTTGTTGCTACGTACCTAAGCAGGAACCATTATGGCATGGCATTTGTAGCAAAGACCTAATGTTCGAGATTTCTGCAGTTTTATAATTTGTGGACAAATTATAAAACAGGCTAAACAATTTACGAAATGCACCACAGGTGTTGAAATGAACCAAAAGTAACCCTTTCCTATTTGACTGAGGTGACTTTAGATTTTGGTAGGCAAGGAGCAAAGTCTGAAGTCATTTTAGTCAATGAATATTTAATATTTCAAGTATTAATTCCTGTACACACATAATTACAATATAACTATATACTATACACTAAATACTAAAATAAAAGACTAACTAACCTACTATACAAATAAATAAAAATAAAAAACCAAAGGACACTTAGGCGTCGAAGTACTCATCCGCATCGCTGTCATCCGGAAACGTGCCCAGAAGACTGGCAGCATTGCCACGTTGAATGGCAATGCTAATTCTTTGACCAAAGAACGACCCAGCCCTCTGGTCACGTGAAGTATCGACCAGCCGGCGAGAAATTTCCTTAAAAAGGAGACGCGCGCTCGGGCCCCATGACCCAAGCGTTTCGACCCCAAACGGCTCAAAGCTGTAGTTGCCCACAAGGTTACAGTATTTGCGCCGCTTGAGGGTCTCAGCAGCCGCAGCAGCGGCGCCAGCACAGCCCGCCGTGCTCGGAACATGAGAATGAGAACATGAATTATATGCAAATAAAGATAACGATTGTATTCTTTAGACTTTGGTACGCACTACGCACGATGACAATACATATATCAAGCTATAAATTCCAGTACTTATAGGTAAGCTGACTTCCCATCGATACGAAAAGCATAAACAATGCGAGGTCAGTTAAGACTGGAAATGTACAGGGTGCAAAAAGGCACATCACATAGCCGTGAACTACGCAGCCTGTACATCAAACTATGTAACATTGCATGAAAATAAATGCTGGGAAACGACTTTTATTTTTGGTGTGTGAAAAGCTGTTTGCGGTAATGCGCAATGTAACACACGCAAAATATTGTGCTTATGGGTGCATGCAATGGTACAGGGATCGTGGATTTTAAGTTGTGATATACGTAAAAACTAAAGTCAGTAAAAGTTGGAATTTTGACCTGCAATATCTCCATTGCCTGAAGGTTCCGTATGGTCCAGTACAAAAAAAAATTCAGTGACAGGGGAGTACAAGTGACTCTCGCTCGGCTTCGTTAAGTGTCTTTTCACACCCGTTATAGCTTGATATGTCGTCGTGTGTACCACACATTCAAAGGGCAACATTATAAAATAATCTACATAAATACGTACCTACCTACTTAATTAATCCTTTTATTGTGTGTGATACAACAACGGCAATATTCGAGATTCAGATAAAGTGAAAATTAATATTACCCCCGGGGACTTTTATCAACGAATTAAGCTGATCGTCGATTGTTTTTCTGTCCGTTACTAAGGAAAAGTCTATTCAAACTTATGTTTCAAAAAGATGTTACCTATTTTAAGTTAAACAAATATCAACTTTATTTCAATGACAATCAATTTGATTTCAGAGTGACTAGCACTATTGAAAAAGCTATAAAAATGTTTTAAGTTGTAGCGTAAACTGAACTTTACTGTGTAGGAATTATAGTTATTTTTCCATATACTCATATTTGTTTATATTTTTGGCAAATAAATCGCGAATGCAGATTATATACCTAATCACGCCATATTGTAATGCATGAATGATGTAAAATTGTAAGTAGGCTTGTAGGTACAGGTTGAAATTAAAAACATGCGACAAATCGAAATGGGATATTGTACTCATCATTATGAACAACTTTTACTATCAAACCTGAAATCGCGAAAAAGAAATCAGCTGTTCCCTACATTTTGAAGAGTTATGCGAACATAATTAAATGTAGGGAATAGCTGTTTTTTTATGTTCGCGATATATTTTTTATTTGTTTCTTATTTGCAAAACACTTGGGCAAACGTCATCTAAAGCTATTCCAAATTTCAAGTTGATAGCATTGGCAGTTCTTGAGATATCCAGCTATGACAGACAGACAGACAGACTGAGTCGCACCACAAGATTTCCTTTTTACCATTTTGGTACGGAACCCTAAAAAGTTGTTTCATTGACATAGATTGATTTATTGACAGTTGTTCCATTGACATAGATTGATTTATTGACAGTGATATTAATTTTATTATCAAATACATTGTTGGCAGTTTAAAAGAATATGATTACCTACATGACGCACACCGTGGTGACGCAAGAACCGCGGCGCGTGGTCCAGCGCACAGCAATCATTCGGACGTTGACTCAAGTAATCTTATCACACACCCCTTTGTTATTGATTTCTAACTCAAAATATTATTACTCCAATTTACTGTTTGTCTTGTAAAAAATAAAAAAACTGCGGAGGGCCTGGAACATGTGCGTGACTTTCATTGACTTATTTGGGGACAACGTTCATGAAAATATTTACTTATAAATTGGTATGACTATATGTTTCCATAGCAGTTTGCTTTGGCTTTGGGGTTTTGGGGGACTGTTTTATTTAATTGGGTTAGGGGGCAACTCGTCCCACTTCAAAATTTAATTTTGACGTTCTAAAAGTGCTGTTATCTGCCTAATTTGAAGAAATCACTTTTGATTTTGATTTTAAAATTTGCTAAAAACCTACCCACTAACCATCGAACTTATTCAGTTAGTATACTTATTGACTACATTTTAAAGTTGCAATTATCAAAGTCCATTTGATTCTGACCTTGAATTCGAAGCCTAAGATGACTAGTAGAGAGTAGCCAACGGCGACTACCCATGGAAAGGAGAGAATGTCGGACTGAGTTTAATGTTTATGTTCCTATTCAGTTTTCTAATCACACCTCATAAGGAAACTCACAGAACCATCCTCATCATAAATTCAACAAGACAGTAAAACCTTGCGGAATAAATTAGCAAAAGCTTGTGGTTTCTGAGTTTGGGAACGATTGTGTTATTCTGTTTATTTGAACCCTGCGTGTCTGATGGTCCCGCGAACTGGGTCACAATAAACGTTTACGACCAAAATGATAATCTCGGCAAATAATCGAACGGCGACGGGACCAGACGGCGGGGCAATATATGCGTAGCTATAGTCCCCACCCAGTTCACGGTAATGTAACATTACCGTGCCCGGTTCTGTTGCTAACCCGCGTTGATTTCGCGGTGATATGAAAACCGATGTAATTCAAGTCGTTTATAAGGCGGGATGGTTTGACGTTTCGTATTTAGCAGAACTTCAGTTTTCGTATTTAGCATTTTTGACAAAATTAGGTGGAACTAGAGTCTTGATGGCCTCGCCTCTCATGCACGAGGTTATGAGTTCAAATCCAGGCAAGTATTAATGTGACTTTTCCAATCGGATGTACTTTCTAAGTTTATCTTGGACATCAATCACTGACATCGGTGAGGGAAAACATCGTGAAGAAACCTGGACTTTTCATCGCCAATTCCGTTTTAGCAAGCTATGGTGCAATGCTCTTGCTTCTCTGTATGAGAAAAGTCCTTTGCCTAGCAGTGGGACATTGGATAATAATAGCCTGGTATAACTATTAGATATTCTCTTCGGAGAATAGGTACCTACAGTAGGCGCGATGTTTAGTAATTTTTGACAGATTTTTTATGCGCAGGGAAAAGCAGGTAGCAGTAATCAACAAAATCAAGGCTTAAAGCAAAGTCCCTTTGCAGGTCTTTCCTACTAAGTACTTGCGCAATAAAATTATGATCTTTCCTGATAATATGACTCATTTGAATACATCGAGTTACATTCATTTAGCGATGCTTAACAAATTGCGTATGGTGAAGTATTCCGTCCCTTCCCTCACCCTTTAACAAGTTAATAATCCGGGACATGTAGATATAGCTTTATGGTGTCATTTTGCAAGGGGTATAAAATGAAAACCAACTTAGACAATCCTACTAACATTAGATAGTAATTAGGTTTGTTTGATGCTTAACTGAGGCATACTTAGAGCTATGAGATTTATTATATCTATCTTTTGGTTTGCCTGTTGTTGAGCACAAAACCTTGAAAATATTTTTTTTTTATTCAATGAGGACCAAGGGTCGGCCCTTGGTCATTGAATAAAAAACTGGACTAAAGTAAAATGTAACAAAAGTACCTACTTAATTTTTTTAAATTACTTTGTACATACACACAAACACATACGTATCTACAGCATGTCGTGATGGGTTAGGGGGCAACTGGCCTCTGTACAAAAGGTTATAGGTTCAAATCCGGGCAAGCGCCGAAGCTAGTTTTTCAATTCATACGTGAAATCGGAAACAGAAATCGGTGAAGGAAAGCATTGTAAGGAAACCTGGATTTAAGTCTGAAATTGCCAACCTGTCTTAAGCAATCGTGATGATCAATGCTCGTGCGTTCTCTGTATGAGAAGAGTCCTTTGCCCAGCAGTGGAACAATAATAGGCTGGTATTATACGGACAAGGAAATAATCATTAGTCACGCCTTTTATAATATTCCCGCCCCCCACTATGCATAAATCCGCAGTTTTTTACTCGATTTCCGCATTTCGCTCCCCATTTTTCGCGTGGCGAAAACTTTTGCTCATTAGTGTCAAACTTTTCGATAACGAACAGCTAAACGGTTATTAACAATACAATCTACCGTTATTGTGCCTAACTGGCTGACTAACTCAAGTTTAAGTTAAATTTAGACTTATAGAATGTTCACTTTAGTGTTCTAGGAGTGAATGAAACCATAGATTCTGTTAATTGCTCGCTGGCTGGCTATGCCTGCAGGTAGCCATTTGTCAGTTGGTTCATTTAGTCGGTTATTGTTATTGTGTTTTAGGGTGTGACTATAAAACTAAACTGCTCTATTGAAGCACTAGGATAAATTCATGTTATTATCTGAATTTAATTCTAGAAGGGGGATGCATGAAGTCGACTGATTCTTCTGTCGGCGGAAATGAATGTCTCAATTGTAATTGGTTTTGTTAAATTGTTGTTTTGGAAATATATTGCGAGGTGCAATCACAATCTGAATCATTTTGAAGAATATTGCTAATCCATTGCTTCATATGTTTGAAAAATATGTCTGCTCAACTACATAAATACCCTTTGTACCGTATACACCATATATCGCAATAAATATTGTTGAACTGTCAAAATGAAAGCCAGTGCTACTGTTAGTATGTTACGAAATTACCCCGCTGTAATTTGAGAAAGCATGGGATTTACCACGTAAGGTACTTATTCGGTGTATTTTCTTTTGCAAGTCTCTCTCTGTTGATACGCTTTTTTAAATAGACATCTATTTATAGTTTCGAGACATGAAGGCTCAATGCCTTTTGAACGCTCACTACCTCTTTACACAAAGCATGGCTGTAACTTTACGAGTATCGTAAAAGTTGCCACAATTTTCCTGATTCAATGTCTTGTTACACTAACTCCATGCAAATTACGTTGACAACTTGTGATCGTAGTCGACATAAAGTCGAGTCCAAACTGCTGTTTAAACATTAGCATAACTTATAGCGTATAAGGAACATTCCTCAGGATTCGACATGTCCCGTGTGCCTACGAAGCTGCTTCACATAAAATCGTCATGAATAGAAATCGTTCATTAAATCCGTACATCCGCGGTTCGTGACGGTCTCGCATGTCGCATCCTGACTCGCGAACTTGCGGCCCATAAATATCGTTTTATGTCACGTGTCAAAGCCGCCATCTTGGTTAACCGGTAAAATATAACAAACATAACTTTGCCATTACCATACTTCCGCCCCAAAATTGGAATGCGTTACGCCCTTGACATAGAGTCCAATTTTTCGAGGGTCCCATTTTTTCCGTTGGTAATTTTTTGCTGTTGTTTATAAAAATGGGAGTGCTCGTCTTCCTATCGATTGTGCCAACTGGTGCTTACCGCCGATCTCGATTCGTCGGCAATCGGCGGGCCATCGAGTAGATTACTCGAAATGTAACATCTAGTGCTGTTACAAGAGGTGTAACTTCAACCAAACACTTAGTTGAGTTTAGTTTCGCCGGCTCGAAGCAGGCAAGGGTAATATTTATGCAATTTTCTAGGTAATTACGGGCGTCATTTGCAAGTTGCAACCGCCTGTTTTGACTGGGAACAGTTGTTTGTTAGACGGCTTGTCGTGAGTAGTAGGTAGATAAATGAATGCTAACTTTTAGACATTTTGGACAGTAATAGAAACAGACTTTGGTCGCGCGTTAGTAATTTTACTATATTTTATGATAAGCATTAAACTGACTAGGAACTTTCGTTTACAAATACCGCTACTCGTTTTTTACTTTGACGTAGTTGAGTGTCGTAGCAATTTTACCGGATGAAGAGATTTACTTCTCGCATGCACTAGTGTGCGTGCGAGTCTGTAGTGAATGCGTGTGAAAACTCAAACATGTTGCTACGCAGTAGCGTAGCAACATGTTTGAGTTTTCTGCGTAGCAGTCACCGCCACTGCTACGCCATTCGTAGCCGTTTTGACTACGTGGCTGTTGCCCACTAAGTTGCCCCTTTATACGGCCAAGTTTTACCCACGACAACTAATGTCTATGAATTAACTTGTTGTTTGGAATTTTGCCTTGAATTGGTATTAGAAAGTTATGGAACTTATAATATGGTACGAGCAAACCAATGTATCTTGCGCCAATTTTCCCAAATTACCAAAAAGCCATTCCTTCGGAGATACTTATGTTCCTTATGTAAATTTATTTGCGTTTAGTACCATTCTGGCGAAATTTGATTGTCCTGTGCACGCACGTGAGTCTTGCAACGTACAACTAAGCAGCAGTAGGTATCTACTTTAAATTGTTTTTCTTTCGTGAACGAAACTTTGATAAAAAATGTCCGACAATAATTTGGAAAGTTTCTAGATACTCGTTTCGTAATTTTACTTATCAAAATAATAACACCAAGGTATGTACCTACTGTTTTTGTTATTGTACAAAATTAATATGTGTTGATAGACTGGCTTGCAAGCAAGATAAAACAATATACCTAATATTATATTAAAATAGGATCGATGTTACATTATGTATCAACGGGTAAAATCCACACTTTTACTTTATTTATTGAATTTTAACCATAAAATGACTGATTAAAATTCCGATATCAATAAAAACTTGATAAGTACCTACGCAAAATGTTAATAACATAATTATTAATACAGCAAAGGGCCAACCTCGTTTTTACAAGCCAACAAGTAATTTATGGCATGCTACGATCATTAATTTAACGACAAGTTATGGCAGAAAATTTCGTTCGGATTTCGGTCACCCCATATAGATCGTGACGTAGCCAACATAATGTCACGTTGTCATTGCAAAATTAATGTAAAGCATGGCAATACTGAATGAGGATACGACAGAAAAAACATGACATATTTATCACCATTATCCTTGTTTTTCAGCAAAAGTTCCGGCAAGTATTTTTCTGTCACTGGTTATTTAAGAAGGAATTCTATTTTTAATTGATGTGCTTATTTTCAAAGATGATGTAATTTAAAATAACGATTGCAAATTGTTCTCCAATATAGAGTTATTTGGAGAACAATTTACAATCGTTATTTTAAATTAGACCTCCAAGATGGAGAGATGGATCTTGGAGGTCTATATATTGCAACTTAGATCGTTATTAATGTTAGAGAACAGGACAATCAAAATAATAGGGCAAGTTTTGCCAATCACCGCCTATACTCGCTTATTTTGACAGACTGCCTTGCATAATACTACCTTACTTTTTTAGCAGCCAATTAAAGCTAAAACCTACGCACTCATAGACCCATGACGATCTTCTTTCAGAGGCGTGTCTATTAGACCAGCAGCTAAATCCGGATAGTCCCAGTGCTCTCAATTAACACAATATCAACATGCAGCCGTGGCTTATCACAGCCTTAGCCTCATAGGTCAGCATCAGACAGAGGTCGGCTGATAGTGACACACACGAGTTTTACGCGTGAGGTGTGTCGGTTCGAAGTTGCGTGGAGCCTCGTGGTTGCTTCGTGTGGATTATCCCTTTATCAGCATAATCTGTTGTAATATGTTAGTCTGTATTACTCTACTACTGAATTTAGGCAACCTAAGACGGGTACAAACACTAGATAAATAAGTTCAATAGTGCCGACATGAGTAGTTATTTTTGCAGAGTTCGATTAGGAAATTCATATGTACTTTCTCTGCATGTGAGGAGGCCTTTGGGGACAATAATAGGCGGGTATTATTATAGTTACCATACAGGAGGGGGCTTGTGGCTAAGTAATAACAGCCATACGGGTCGATCGATCAGGTTAAGCTACGCTTGCCGCGGTTAGTCCGTGAATGGGTGACCATCTTCACATACAAAGACCCGTCCGTGCCTCGGAAAGCACGTTAAGCCGTTGGTCCCGACAATTCAAAATGGTTTAATTGAAATAAATGCTTTGAATTTGTCTATAAAAACCGTTGGCATTGTCATAGCCACCCTAGTATGTAAACTATAATATTATCATCATCATCTGCCTAGCCATTGCCAAGTATGTTGGGGTCGGCTTCCAGTCTAACCAGTTTGCAACTGAATACCAATAAATAAATTAGGTAAGAACATATGTTTGGTAAATAAATGGAGACAATATTGCACGAATTTACAAGCACTTGATAAATGAGTAGGTAACCTTGAACGTTCAAGATATCATTACTTCCAAATAACGATACTAATTAACTATAGCTTCACTTGACGACACTTCAAAATCAATCGATCGTTAAATACGTACCTACCTATCTAATTGTCTTGTCACTACCCAATTACACAGCAATGACGTCATTTTGTGGTATCGTAATTTTACTATATAGAAATAGGTATTTTTATATTGAAATAGTCTTGGGTTGGAACACTATCTCGCCTATAAACGATGATACGGTCGACAATATAGTACCCACGTTACATACAATACCTATACAGGGTTATTTGTAAAACACTAACAGCCTTGCAGGACTATATACTCACATCATAAATAACTACTTTTGTTTTATGACTTTTAATTATTCATATTTTTTTTTCATAATTTAATTTTATTGTCGTTTACGACAGATTGCTGTAAAGCAGAAAGAACAATAAAAAAAAATTAAATCGATCGCTCTAAATGTGAACAAAATACGTATACCAAATAAGCAAATTGAAAGTTAAAAACTAGATATTGTTTAATCATCACAAACATCATTATAATATTATCCAATTAAATAGTTAAGAGAGATTATGAAAATCAAAGTTTCATAAACAATCGTACTTCGAGGAGCTGCAGTTGTATTTAATTTATTTTGCACTTCTGCTTAACCAATTTAGATTATTATTACCTATGTTTATATTCTTAAGTAGATGTAATATGAACTTGGCCTCAGCACGCAGCATCAGCGTGATCGACGATACCGCAGTAAGTACACAATTAATAGAACTCGTCCAATTGCAATAATTTACCTATTAAGTATGTATACTTATCAATAATCACTCATTTTGTTTACTTCGAAGTTATTTTTATATTTTACTAGCAACCCACCCCTGCTTCGCTCGGTTTTTTTTTTTTTGTTACAATAAATGTTTACAATAAACGGTGAAGGAAAACATCGTGAGGAAACCGGCATGTCCTAGAACCAAAAATTCGAAGACATGTGACATCTGCCAACCCGCACTGGGCCCGCGTGGTGGATTACGGCCCACTCCCTCTCACTGAGAGGAGGCCTGTGTCCCAGCAGTGGGAACATTATAGGCTGATATGTTATGTTATGTTTTTAAATGTTTACCTACCATCTAAACATATACATTGTAGAATGCAATAAATGATTGAGTAGTTTTACAGCTTGACACATCTAGATTTCTTTATTACTTATATCTAAGTGCCTTCCAGAACATATTTTCTAAATGTTGGTGAAAACCACATTAAAATTCACTGCGAAGTCTCAGACCAAATAAAAAACCAAGACAGAGGGCTGTCAACAGTAAAGTGAAGCCGGTTTTGTAAACATGTGTGCACTTAGTGAGGTGTAGTTTGATTGTAAATGTGTGCATGTCAGCGTGTATGCCCAGAGTGGTTGTGTAGTTTTGGCATGCTTCACAATATTGTTCGCAGCCCTATGTCTTGACTTTTTTATTTGGTCTGAGTGCGAAGTATAGAAGAACAATGCGGTCAAACAGACAGACACGAAAAGCGAGCTTAATTTATAATATATAGATTACTGTCGAGGAAAAATGTGGCGAGAATTACGCGATGAAATAGCTACACTTGGCCTTTTTATGTCGCAAGCTTTTTTCGTCAGCCAAAAGGTGGAGACAACAATAAATTAAACTACTTATATCTAATGACGCTCCCAGTCTGCATCCAAAGATTTAATGAAATATAACCAATAGTTTAGTCACTAGGTATAGCTAGTCAAAGATTGGCAAAACCATAGTCGGCCCGTATCTACTATTTAGAGCGTTTGAAAAAAAAACTGTTTTTTAATTTCAATGTTAGAATTTATTTGATAGTTCCCATTAGTATTGCCAGTGTTTTCATTCATTGTCCTATCGTCATCTCCAAATTGTACTTTTATTAAAACTGTGGCAGTGTGTTAAAGTTAAAACATAAAAAGCCGTCTAAAAATATACAACATCCTCCGATAGTAGACTATAAAGGAAATTCAGTTCATTGCATGCTTTTATGCATACAGTGATATGCATTTTACTTGCTCTTTATGACAAGAGTGATAAGAATGTTTTTGCAATGGTTATACATACAAACTGTGCCTTATATAGGTTGTAAAAAAATATTCCACTTTCCGGTGCATCGAACTTGAATTTATGATTGAAATATTTGAGCGACTATTACGCAGTAGGTAATTTAGTACAAACTGAAAATAGATACAAATTGATAGGAATTCTTTGTATCTATAATTAGAACATTATACGGAAATATACCTATGTCTACGACGCAAAACGTTACATAATTTAATTGATTTAGATTAGGAATATGTACGAGTATGTAGGTACGTAATGTATGAATCGCGCAGTTTATCTAACTAAACATTATTAAGTAGGATTAAAGAAGAAACAATCGAAAAAATCTAATTGTCTAGGGGCTGATTTTTCAATAGTCAGTCTGATAGCTATATATTATCAGAAGCATAAATATGGAGTTCAGATCAGAATTTTTTTAGCTATGATTACTTTAATATCCTTTTTCAGCAGTCGGGTAGTCAAAAAAGTTTAGTGGTCTAACGTGCCAAATAACTGAAAAGTTGTCGTATAAAAAAATTGGCGTTACCTACCTACTCCTCATGTTTTATGACTTGTCTTGCGATTTAATAAAGTTTACCGACTTTTGTCTTAGGCGGATTACACACTACACGCGCCACGCGACGGGTCGCATATAACGCGCCCCTGCGCGTGATTTTTTACATACATACTCGTACAAATTCAATAAGAACGGGAAAGGCGCCGTTTCCCGCGCCCCGTCGCGTGGCGCGTTGTAGTGTGTGATCCGCCACATCCTTCGCATATTAAGCTGTGCTTAATTCTTTTACAATGTCTAATAAAAATTAAACCGTAATTTGATTATTACAATACAGATGTTACGTCGACGAGTGACTTATCACGCCCTAACATATTTTAGTTGAAACACTAAGTCATGAGAGTTTGACTTTCTATCAAACTAAGTACCTACGGACTAATTTTCTTTTAATTACTCACATATAAAAATAAAATATGTGTGAATAAATAAATAATGAAAGAAAAAGAAATAAAACATTTTATCAGACAGACAAAGCCGCGGGTACTCCCAATCTACTAATTAAATCATCATCATCACTACGTTTTGTTAATTAACGAATATAATTGGTTATCTATATTAAATATTCATAAACAAATAATTAAGTAATCGTAATTCGATGTAAAAGTATCTATCTATCATGAAATCATCACGTGTGTCAAAGTCCGCGGGAATTAAAATTCAGTGCATATGTACTTTATAAATATTTTATGGAATAAATAATTATGACTAACCCCCTTACTAATACCTATCAGATGAATAGCAGTTACACACCGATTTCTCTCTTTCAGTCGTCAGTAATTTGACTTTCGAAAGAATGTGTAACTAAGTAACTATACAGATGCTATACAACGTTTAGGTATTAGTAAGGGGGTAGGTACTAGTGCATATGTACTAAATTTGTTTTCTTTTTTTTGTGTATGTTAAGAATTGAGTTGATTCGTACCTACGATTCATGTTTTATTATGTGTAATGTATTTTGAAACCTGCACTCTAATTGCGCAACACACTTTCAATTTTGAAGGATTTTGCTAATCCATTGCTTCATATGTTCGAAAAATTTGTCTGCTCAACAACGTAAATAACGCAATGAATGTTGTTGAACTGTCAAAATGAAAGTCATTGCTACTGTTAGTGTGTTACACCTTAACCCCGCTGTAAATACAAATAGAATCAGCATGTCCCTAATGCAACAAGATAATGAAAGTTTCAATTCTACATCAAAAAGTGTTTCACTTTTTAATGTTTGTGTGTGTGTTTAACCATGTATTTTTTACTTTTTTTGTTACCCTGTTATCAAAGATGAGTTTACATAATAATTGACATAGTAACTGAATGCCCAATTAACATTAATTTGATTAGAAACAACAAGTATGATAAATGTCTCCTAGCAGAACGCTAATTCTCATACCTACTTATAAAGCGTTAAAATTCAAGTCGCAATCTCATCTCAGCGACAAGTAATGTGTAAAAACTTGTTGAAAATATATGTAAATTGGAGGTTCTTCTGACAGACTGAGACTCAGATAAGAATGTTGCGGTTTTTAAAAATACGGAAATGCCCATTTGAATTGGAACAAATGTACCTACCTACATTTGTAATTCAAAAAAACTTGTTTACAAAATATTTCTAAATAAAACCAGTCTCATGAAAACCCAGTCCAAAAGAAAATGCACTTTATTTTTATTTAGCCAAAGTCTACATAGCACTGCATTATCACGTGATTTGGGAAGTTACTCGTTTATCTAATAGACAACACTATATTGGTCACGTAGTCAACAGCACTGTTCACGGTCACAACAAAAATAGATAAATATTTATTGTTTGCGGATTTGGAAACCCTCATCTGATAAAAGTGTCTCAGATTACATGTGCCTATGAAATAGCTGTCCTAGGTCCTACTTATATAAATTATGTCATCATCAGCCAGTATTTTTTTTCTTTTTAAGTCTCTACTTCAGGCTGACTTCGTTGATTAACTACCAACAGATACATTCCTAGTTTATTACACTGTGACTCTCTGTCAATTACATCTATTTAATAACAAAATATTACTTAAATTTATTTTAAACCGGCACATGGCTCCGCCACTTAGAAACACGTATAAAATATCTATAAGAACATGACAAGTCGAATGCAATAATTGATCAAATTCTAAAGAAATGTAAAATATTCGATATACCTACTAGTCACACACTATTAGCCATAATTTGAATCGGAGCAAAACCCAAAACATAGATATGCTTGTTGTGCAAAGGGTGAACTTCCAGGGGTTTGGGTGACCATATCTATCTCATATCCAGTCCAAGGACTGATAGGGACTTTAGCTCCTTTAATGCCGCTGGAACTAGCCACCCCTTAGTCAGACAAATACGGTAGCTCGGTTACCGCAGGCAAAGCCGCTTCGTCACGTTTATCAGTTCGAGAGAACTGCCCTACAGAAACACGCGGAAGGCGAGGCGTGTTTCTTCCTTCTTATGGGGGAACCGACCTAAATACATAATTAGAAAAAACGAAAAATTTATCAGCCTGGGGTAATTTAGGAAAAGTCATGTTAGGTTCAAAGTCAGACTACAAGTTGCTACTAAGGTTAAGACAGATATGGAAAGTTAAGAAAGATCAAAAGGTAAGGAAAGGTCTGCCTCTCATTGCAGACCCCAAGAAACTATATTACAATTTACAGATGTATTGTGTGACCATATGATATGGCCGGAGGGGGTGAAAGAGGTGACGGATGATGTTAGGGAGAAGAAGACATGCTGCCATTGAAATGGATAGTCGAAATTAAAGTGATTATTATGGCAAACCCTTTTGAACTATTGACCGTTATGTTATAGAAATGAAATGATATTTAATTTTGTGATGTTTTAATGTCTTAAAACAGAAAATGGACGTGTTAAAGTGTCCTTTAACACGTCAATTTTCTGGTCAATATCTGAAAGTTATATGGAGCCGGCATTTTCTAGCTAACTGATCCCTGAGAAGAAATGCCGAAACAAACTCCAAGGTCCTAGAAGTCTACAGTAGGTACCTAATTAATTTAAGAAGTGATAAAAAGACTATGATGGATGACTCAAGCCACGCACAATGCGTATTGTAGTGAATTGTAGTAAAACATTTGAAAAGTTGCGCGTTTCGCAGGCCATAACGTGCTAACAGAACATTAGTACATTGCGAAACAGATATGAAGCCATTTCAGCCCCTATCGCGTCAACAGTAATCACTGCGTTTTTATACCAGATTGTTTCATTAAACTTGTGGAACTTGGCCCAGTTTTTGATTATTTTGCTATGTTTATGGGTGCATTAAACGTGGCATTGCGAGTGAAGATAGTATGTATGGTCCACTGTCAAAAATTTAATATTTAGAACATGAAGCTAGCTTTTTGACGCGGGATAAGAACAAAAAAGACAATTACTAACAAACCATCGTACGGGTTTCCTAAAAATCATATTTTTGGTTCTAAGACCGAGAAACATCTTTGGATGTTTCTCCAACTTAGAACCAACAGTTTGGCCATTGAGGTGAGGTCCTCAATGGCCTCCAATTAGGCCCGCATACCAGGTTGGAAAATTAATAAGTAGATAAAAGTTCATCTTAAAATCATGCCGAACAAAAATAATAAAAATCTTCGATTCCTGAAAAAACTATTCTAACAAATCCGCATGAAAATTACCTATCTACTAAAAATCCATGTCAGCAATGCCGTCTGCTCACGTTTTAAAACACGACTGATACGCCTCATCTAGACCAAGATAATTAATGATAAGTACTAATTGAGGCCATCGCCTATCATTCCAGGAGTAAACAAAATAAAATCACGCTGGTTACACCTGTCTTTATTGATAAGCCCCCGGGTCGCCGCTAAACATACGCCACGACAATTAACCGGATTCAAAATGTGGGTGTGTTAGGAGCGTCTCAATCGTCATCATCATATATCTAGCCGCTAAATGACCATGTTGAGGTTCCCAATTAAATGCTACAGTAGTAAGAACTCGAGTATACCGATGTTCATTTATTATCACGAGTTCGATAAAACTCAGCTCAGAGTTTATTTAGGTACAGCTATTAGAAAACATCTACTTTTCAGCAGAGCTAATATTTATTTGAAAACATCACTCGATATTGTTATTAGTCATATAAATATTATATTTTAAGGATTTTTTTCTACACCAAAACAGAGCCAATAAGACAATACCAACAAACTATATTGCGGCTGTAAAGGCACCCTTTTTAATACGATCAATGCCCATTGCCCAAATGCACATAATCCAATTGCCGTTACTAAAGCCTATAAAATCCATGCATTACCGGGAAGCTATCGTAATAAATCCATACGTAGTCCATGTACAGATAGTCAGGGTAGATCCCGGTTCCTGATTAGTTCGTGATAGCATGACTATCGGTTATTCCCTGCATCGTAAGTACTAATGGAGGCAATGTTTACTGCCTTCAATTTGAACTCGATAACATCCTTCGTTTAAAAGGAAAGTTATGAGCTTTATGTATGTGGGAATTACTTTTGATTGTCTTGCTAGAATTGCAGTTAAAACTTTAGCACAAAAAGCTATCTACTCAAAGGTAATTTAAGGAGTTTCTAAAGATAAGGGATCTTTGGGAACCGAAGGGAAAATAGGTCAAATTAGTTAAATGTAAGCAGACTTATGTACATTTGAAAATCACACGATTTTGCCTCCAATGTCAGACAAAAGTCATAAACATACTTGTAGTCTGGGTCAAAACGATTGAGGTGAAAATAATGAGCATATTAGATAAAATGCAGTTACTTACCGGCATGTCGATCCTCGTAAGCCCGCGTAGTCCGCCCTCCGCGCCCGCCGCCCTACTGCCACGAGGAGCAAGCCTCCACTGTGCCAGCTCACCACCTGGCCCCATCTGAAGCCTCCTCGCGTGACTGACATCCTCAACTCTTGCATTCAGAATTTCAACTTTAGCACTCACAGAATTGGAACCAATTTCCACCCGACTCTCATCGTCACGATTTACATTCGAATTTGATGTTTCTTCGACATTGTCTCCAGTTATGATAATCGTTGGTATTGCTTTAGTATTATCCCCTTTATTGACATTAGACACAGAGGGTACATTGCTTTGTTGCAATGGACCACCGAATTTTTCTTTCAGTGAATTAATAACGGCTTTCCTAGCTTGTTCGTACCTTGCTTTCGCTTGGTCTTCCCTCCATTTTTTCAATACTTTACCTTTAGGATCAACATTTTTCACAGTTCTGCCAATAAAGTTTTCATAGAGTTTTGAAGTTAATGCTCTTTGTACTTTTAAATTATTGGTATCGGATGATTTGTTTTCATCGGTATCCTTACTATTATCGGCTAGCGGCTCTTTACCTTCGTTTTGCACATAGTATTCCGCTGTCTGGTCTAAATCGCCGAACATTTCCCACCATCTTGCACCAGCTTCATTAAGAGGTGCTCTTGAGCGCGCCGAATTAAGACATTTTGATGAATCGACCATTTCACCATACTGTTTAAGAACCTTTTTCTAGATTTAACTAATTCTAAATAGAGTTATTAACGTACTACCTCCACTACAGTTTTGCACCTACTGATCATTTTAAGATTCATCACCTAAAATCAAAAATTGCAAGTCAGTTAATAACAATTAGGTACCCTTTACCACTAAATCCTTTCCAAATAACTTTCAATGTTAGCTATCTTTTTCATAGCATATGGCGTCAAAAGAGACAACACCAAAATATCGCGCTTACATGCCGTGCGTAATTTAACGTAGTAGAAGTTTGTTTGGCATCAACAATAGCTTTTGTTACCCCTATTATTGAAAGTCTATTTTCGTGTATGTAGGTCAGTGTGTGAAGCATCGACTGCAAATCACAGCAAGCTAGGGTTTCCCAACAAAACTATGAGAAAGATTGATAAAATTAAAATATGTGGATGCCAAACGGAGGATCGTTAAAAGGGCCAAAGATGTTATTACGACAAAATATATAGTCAATAAAAGCTTTAATAAAAAGGTAAGTTACTTTGTCACATGCAACGTATAAAACTTCTTACCAATCGGGCATCAACTAAAAAAAATGTAAGAAGCAAATATCGTACCTACTTGCTTACCCTCCGCACATATCGGTTGTATTGTGCGTAGTTTCCAAACATGGCTCCATTTATGGACCGTATGCAGTTTTTCAATCTGACGTCTGAAAGTTTATTCACCATTCGTAGTTCCAAGCGTGCAGGTCATTTTGGTAATAAATAATCATCTCTAATCGGGCATTTCGGGGGTGGACCATATGCTGCCTTATCATGTTAGTTGAGGATAGAATAGTTATTCATTGACTTCACAATACCGAACTTGTTTGCAGTCTTGCTTCTCTATAGTCTCTAAGTACTTAAGTTCTAATACAGCCGGTAATATATTTAGATCTATACTTAGTATAAAACAAAGTCGCTTTTCATGTTTCTCTGTGTGACCGGTTAGATCTTCTAAACTTTTTGATGATTAAGATTTTGATAGGATTTCACCATAATTTAGAAGGTTTATATGTGTATAAAAGTACCTACATTAATATTAAAATTACATCTTATAACTATTATCTGCCCGTCGTCATAGAAGAAGACTTCTGGCCGCAGGACGTGGCGGACAAGTACAACAGAACTGCACAAGAGTTAGCTAGTGAAGTACTATTTTATAATAAAAATATATGTATGTTTAGGTTAAGGTATTTATATATGGGCCTGCGTCGCCTGAAATAAATCAATAAATAAATAAGGAAATCTTGTCGTCAAGTCGTAAAAACCGTGCGAAGCAGGGATGGGTCGCTAGTCTCTGTCCCACTGCAGGCGTCCCTTCCCTCCTTCCACTTATCCCTGTCCTTTGCCGCTTGAGACGAATCTCTTAGGAAAGAACCAAGTTCGTCACCCTCCATCATTGAATATGTAATAACCTACTCCATTACATCAATAAATCCAATAAAATTAAAGTAAACAACAACACTAATTGCGATGCGCCATAACCCGTGATCCGGAATTTGTATAATATCACAGTATCAGCGATCGAAGTCCGCTCTTCGCATCCCGGATACGAAGCTTCGAATAGAAGAATATCTCTTATCTTAACTCTTGAGTGTTAGTACCAACTGACCTTTCAACTTGCTTACAATAATTAGTGGGTAAGGTTGCGTAATATTTTTGTGCTAATTATAACTTGACATTGTTTGTCACATGATGAGCAGAGTTGGAAAACATGCCTTTTTGAGCTTAGGGTCGTCGTACTAGCTTTTGCTACCAGCTTCACCCACATGGAGGTCGGAAACTATCCCACGGTAACAAACTACGCGAATAAACAGTATTCTATGTACTAACCCAGGTCATGGTCTACTAACCCGTGTGCCAAATTTCATCGAAATCTGTCCAGCCATTGAGGCGTAAAAAAGTAACAGCCAGACAGCTAGAGTTACTTTTTTATTTTTTATATAATTACTAGCTGACCGCGCAAACGTTGTTAAAAAAAAATTGTCTACAACCTATTCTCAGACCTACCAAATAATACACAAAAAAAATCATAAAAATCGGTCAAGCCGTTTCGGAGGAATTCGATAACACACACTGTGACACGTGATTTTTATATGTTAGATGTTTTGCCCGTGTCTTTGTACGCGTGGAGTTGGAAATTCTCCCACGGGAACGTACTACCAGGATAAAAAGTATATTTTGTCCTAACCCAGGTCATAGACTGCTTGCCTACTTTCATTGAAATCTGTTCAGCCATTGAAACGTGAAAAGGTCAGACAAACAGAGTTACTTTCGCATTAAAGTATAAAGTATGGAAAGAGTGACCAATGATTTCATGGTGATACATGGCCAGGGAAGGTATAATAAACTCGAGAAATGATATTAATACGTAGTAGGTTTGACCTGCGAGATACGTGTTCAACTATTCATAAACACCAGCCATTATCTCCTCTGTATCGGCACAAACCATAATTATTATCATCATCTGTCTAGCTTTTCTAACCGGTCGGCTTCTACTCTAAAACGGTGAAGGAAAACATCGTGAGGAAACTGGCATGTCCTAGAACCAAAAATTCGAAGACATATGACATCTGCCAACCCGCACTGGGCCCGCGTGGTGGATTACGACCCACTCCCTGTCACTGAGAGGAGGCCTGTGTCCCAGCAGTGGGAACATTATAGGCTGATTATGTGAGCCATATCGGCTTTCCCATCGGTAAAAATTATAATTGTCATCCTCTATTTAAATAGAGGGTAACATACCATAGTGTCCACTCTCACCGACCCTGATGACCCCATATCCCTCCTCCAGGAGAGCAATAGGGCAACCAGTACACAGTGAACAAACAAAAAACCGACATTCCGACCTCACCGCCGAGGTCCCTTGCGACGTCCCCTACTAAATTCTCCCTCCCGACTCTTGCTCGATGAGGCGCCAACACGCGCCGTAACTGAGCCTGTAGCTTTAAATTCCCGACTGTGACCTCTGAGTTTGTTTCGGCCTTTCTTCTCAGAGTAGTCAGATAGGAAACGCCGATCTCAGCAAGCTTAAATAATAACAATAATTAGATCCAGCCTGTCCCATCTTGCTGTCCTCTCCCCAGCGACGCCCGAAGCCGAGGTTCGTACCCCACAGGGGGTGCCTTTAACGTGTAGTCGCTTAGTCTATTAGATATTCGCCCCTAGCTGTAAGCTTTGAGTTTACTTAAGGCAACCACAGGATAGTCCGGTTAAGTAGTTACGACTTGTCAAGGTCAACTGCAAGATGCCATTTATAAAATAAAAACCATAGTGCCTTTGTATAAGAAACCCTTATGCAAAATTGCATGCATCTAGACTACTGACCGGTATTATACAAGTTTTTATTAGAGGTCAGTGACCTATACCCAGCGGGTTCCGGCTGTGCGTTATCTGTCATCTTGGATATTTTTTTAAGTGGATTTAAAATTTTACCCAGTCACCAAGATGTGCGCTTTGCTTTTATTTAAGAATGTCTCCCTCTAACCGGTTGAATGCCGTAATTACAGAAACAATTAAAAAACCATTGTGTCTCGCGTGGATCCACGTTATAATTTAAATTAATTAATTAATTTTAATCCACTTTTTTTATCATACACATATACATACATGGCATATGAAGGGTTCAACTACTCTCATCATGATCTAATAAATAGTCGTCTGCATCGTCTTTCAAACCACAAGATAAATGACCCAATAATGATTGAAATAATATCATAATTAATGCCAATCGCGACCTTTTCACACGGCGATATAATTATAGAACCGAGATGCTTAATTAACATACAAACAATTAACTGTAATTTGATAAAAAATGTTTTATACTGTCCAAAGGTGTGGAAAGATATACGGAAACACGCACCGTTGACATGACATGCAGCTCTAAAGCACGAGACTGCTAATTAACTTTTATTTTTTTAATTATGAATCGCAATTATTATAATTAACTGGTTACCGAAACACATTATATGTCCATCTTTATACAATAACCTATCTCGTTGAAGACTTTTGCACCAGTTTTATAAGGCCTACGAAACTTTGGGATTAGCTCTTTTTAAAAAGGTCTACGGTGCTACGACGCTACGGCGTAGCGTCTACGGTGTTTGACCTAACAGCATACGTAGACCCAATCCTTTGAAGGTGTAATGCTTTTGTTTTACTTGCAATCAGCGAGTGCATTGTTAAGGTCGTGTTTATTCAGTGTAACTTTGTTGCAGGTAGGGCTTTTGTACTCTTCATAAAAATTATAGATATAAATGTAGATATTTCACATAGGGTGATACAATAGACGGTCTTATTGCTAAAAGCGATCTTTCAAAGACATTCAGCCATTTTCTGTTAGACACTTTTAAAACTAGATTATCCTCATATGATCAACGACACTTCAAGGAGCCGTCCCGTGAGAGCAGCTAGAGATATCCTTGGATTTGTTTATAATTGTACATGATGTTTACATAACGGCAAGTGGGTCGCGTCGTCTGGACGAACCGCACTTTGTACGTCTGGGTGTAATGCACTCACGCGCAGGAAAATCACCGGTGACCTGTAACGACCCGTCTGGAGTTAGACATATACTTTTTCTAGGTGTGTATTTTTAGTGGTGATACTAAACTTGAAAACACGTTACAAAAAGCCCGGCTTTTGTAAAAAAACGCCCGGACATTGTACTTTTATTCTTTTTGTTTTCCGTAACCTAACAACTTTTAATTACTAAAGTCCGGACAAATGACAAAGCTGGACAAAGACGTACGGGGTGCCAAAAAGACGAACATGTCCGGAAAAATCCCGACGGATAGTCCTAGCCCTAGTTTCTTCTTACAAACTAGAGCTATGTAGTCTCTTGACTAAATTGTTCTCCATCTCCATATTTAACCTGTAATATTCCCACTGCTGGGACTCAGGGCCTGTTAGAGAAAGTGGGCCGTAATCTACCACATGGGCACAGAACGGGTTGGTAGACGTCATTCGGTGCCTATGTCTTCGGATTTTAGGTTCTAGGTAATTCTAGTTTTCTCACAGTTTTGAACAAATTAAAGTAAGATTTTAATGGGGAAAGTCGGGCGAAGCTAATTGTAATTTTTTACAATCTCTAACACAATTAACTATTTACACTAGGTATTAAATGAAATGACTAACTAACTATACAAAAACAAAAGGAAAATTAGGCATCAAAGTACTCGTCCGCATCGCTGTCATCCGGAAACATACACAGCTAAGGCTGGCAGCATTGCCGCGTTGAATGGCAATGCTAATTCTTTGGCCAAAGAACAAACCAGCCCTCTGGTCATATGAAGGTCACAAAGAAATAGTTTTGTTATGGCGTTCGATGAACATTTCGAAAATTGTTTGTCAAAAATCAAGGACGATAAGACAAGAGGAATGAGCATTTTTGTTATTTTACCTAAACTGTGATCCTCTGCGGTGCAAAGATACAGTAATGAGCATAGATAGGCATCGTAATAGACAGACGAGGTCATTTGCCGAGGCCAGATATATTTGGCAACAACATACAGCCTTACGATAATTCTGGTGAATTACAAATCCTTGATAGTAATAATTAATTAATCCGGCTATCTTACTCGTATCAGTTACTTTAGGTACAGGACAGGTCAGTAGGAAGATACAATCACTTAATTAATGTCTAATCATGGAAAAAGATTATCTAGTCGGTGAAATTAAAAACGGATATAGAGTTATGGCCTTCTGTGGGGTCTCAAACTACAAAGACCATGTCGTTGACAGGGCCCTTTCTCGCTTTGTGCAAGCGATGGACAGCGGAGACAGGGATACCTTGTGAAATAAGGTCTGATTGAATCTCCTCGGTGGAGATTTCTTTAGGGACGCGCCTAATGACAACGCGGGTGGGAGTTTCCTCCGGGAGGGAATAGGTGTGGAAGGAGTAATTCCTTTCACGCAACATGCGGGCATTTAAGTTCCCTGTAGTCCGAGGACGAGAAGACAGTTACCTTTATACCCTGCTGGGTAGATCTAGCATTTGTGTAGTTGATCCTGCGATCAAAACACATTTTCGAGATTTCGGTCCATTTGGACTTCTCTTGAATGTACAGAGGGGGCGGGGGTCTGCTTCTTTTTAATGCCGGAAGCGGGAGATCTAGCCCTAGGGCTTGAAGGACGAGTGGCCTGAGGTGCGGCAGAGGAGGGGGAGGGAGGATAGCCGCGACTGGCTTATTGGCCTTGTTCGCCTGAGAAGAGGCACCCTTCTTCCTTTTACCTACCTCCTACCTTTCCGACGACGTCATAGTCGTTTTCGGAGGAGGACGATGAGGTAGCGAGGGCTTCTTCTGAGTCAGAGAGCGGGACGGACTTGTCCATACTCTCGGGATGTACAGCTGCGGAACGCAGCTGCGGTGAGCCCTACAACCTATCAATCCTAGCAACCTAACTCCCCGGGTGGATGGGCCCGGGAGTGTGCGACCCTCCCTGTGGGGTGTAGACAGGGAGGTGAGTACCTAATGGTGAGCCCTCAACTTGTAATCCGTCGCCTATCTTATTGCGCGAACGGGGCCTTGACCAGTCTAGTGCGAATGGTGTAGACACACCCAACCGACACTAGGTGTGTAGCTGTAAACAAAGTCTGAGACGAGATTCGACTAGGAGAACCCCAAGGCCGAGATTCTAGCTCCCGATGCCAATTGACTTCCTCACCCTAAAGGGTCTCGGCGGGTGTGGTTGGGTCAACACCCCCTCGGCTTCGTTGGTAGTACGTAAGGTATCCACAAAGGACCACGAAACTGTGTAATGTAAAAAAAATATTTACTAATAAAACAATGAATTTTACTACAACACTCGGCAATAAGCAAATAACGAGACCCAAAGTTCCCGCCGAAGGGTCTCTAACGTCTGGCATCGTCTACTTACTTTCTAAAAATGTATTATTATCTAAACTGTCCTATTTATCAATTCTGTCTCCAAGGACTAGTAACTAAGTTATCAATGATATCTTGGCTTATTAAATCTATTTTAATTACTATTAATCAGGTAAAAGTGTAATGGCCGTTTTACGTGGATGTGACGCATGTTTTCCCCCAACTTGTTATATTTTTTGTGTCTGTGTTCTTTTTATGCGTCATGTTTCATCATCTGCCTAGCCTTTTCCCAACTATGTTGGGGTCGGTTTCCAGGGCTTCGGTCTAACCGGATGCAGCTGAATACCAGTATTTATTATTTATTTTATGCGTCATGTTTGCCGCAAATAAATGTATTTTCTTTCTGTAAAAAAATCCTGTGATATTTTTACACTTTTACCCGATGACGGCAAAGCCAAAGGAGGATTATGATTTTTAGATAATGAGCTCACTTTACTAAGAGAGAGGTAGATAGTCTAATGACTCACTAAGTAGTGTATTTAACGATACTGGGAGTATAAGTAGGTAATTAATTAGACGTGGGTTTTTCCATTCTGCAAAAACCCGTTAAATTAGAATTTATAATTACATCGTTAATAGTAATTATTTAAAAACCTATTGCTGATAGGTGCATTTACCTTATCTATTAGTTAATACTCTCTGGATGCGGAAGGCGGAGGACAGGGTGTTGTGGCGTAGCCTGGGAGAGGCTATGTCCAGTAGTGGACTGCAATAGGCGGAGTTGATTAGGTAATACTGCTTCAATCACAACTTGGTTCTTTAGCGGGTTGCGCGATTAATTAGCTTGGTAAAGTTTGACACGTGCTTGGAGATTATCCATAAAATAGTCGCCATTTATTGATTTCTTCATTATCTTATCTATGAAGACATGCCGATCCTCACGATGTTTTCCTTCACCGTTTTGAGAGCAGTGGTGATGAAATAATTTACACAAAGTAAAGCACCTGTCTGGGGTCGAACCTACGACCTACAACTCTTAGTTCCATATGGTACCTTTTTATTGTATAGTATAACAACTAACAACTCGCATAATTAGAATGTAAAAATAATTTTCCGAAGCGATTTTTCTTTGTGTTCCAGTTCATTATTTCGATGAACCCATCTTCCTCCGTTGCTTCAATTATATTGTTCCAAATCAATGTACTGTATGTTAATATCATTGGAATGGGATATTATTTATCAAGAAACACGCATGTATACGCAGCTAGTTTGCATTACGATAATAAATACTATACTATGTTTGTCGCGTGATGCTCTCTGCAAAATTATTTTCAAAGATCATGAGTTCCGTAGATATGTATCACATATTCAATGAATGCTTATCTTCTGGACTCCCATGCCTTTCTCATAACCAATAGTGGCTTTAATTTTATGTGTTATCGTTTGTTGTATGGTGCTACGTTATATTACATCGTAGGCACATTAACTTTTCTTTACCCCAGTGGTCCTTTGATAAAATCGTACCTGACTACTATGTCAGTAGAGCTTATGTAATTATATTTAAGTTTAATGTCCCAGTTTTTCGATTGTCTATCATAGTGATAGGGGTTCGTTGCAGCAGTTATCATATTAGTTAAATTGAACTTGACGGTGGGTAATTATTTGACCAAAATGCTTATCCTGTCTAGACATGTAGTGGAGGAACTGAGATTGTCAACGTGTTTTTAAATTAATTTTAGTTGTAGCACCTACTGTTAATAGAGCTAGGTTGGCTGATGTCAGAACTTTGATTTTCAGAGGCTACGCTCCATGACCACGTAACCTATCAGCGCGTTCCAATTCGCCGGATAGACCAGCGAACGAACTCGTGACACGGAGGCCGAAGTCTAACTTGGTGGTTAATTACTTGACCAAAAGCTTATCCTATCTAGACAGATAATGGGGGATAATGGGGGAGCTGAGATTCTCAACGTGTTTCTTCTATTAATTTTAAGTTGTTTTCATTGTAGAGCTTGCTTTTGGTAAAGGAGAATCATGACTGAAGTACCTACGCGTAAAATGACGCGCATACGATGGCATATGCCGTATGCCATCCTGGTTATGTATTTCAAAAAAATATGTAAATGTAAACGACTTTGATAGCTTGATTTATCTGATACCAAGACACCTTTTGCATTTATGATTAAGTACGTATGTGCTAATTTGATAACAGTTCGTTAGAAAGTGTTCTGTTTTATCGATTGTGGCGCTACCAGTGTACCAGTAAGCTCCGGTTTTTTTCTTGTATGTAGGTACTGAAAATTTCTGGCCTTGTATTATGAATACGCGCGTGCGACTTGGTACCATAGGTACCTACATTAGGTAAATAGGAGGATACCTTTATTTTGTGGTAAACTAAAAACGAGAGAGCAGTGGTGGCCCAGTGGCAACGATCCCGACTTACGAGTTGTAGGTCGTAGGTTTGAACCCAGGCAGGCGCTTCAATTTATGTAAATAATGTCATCACCACTGCTCTCAAAACGGTGAAGGAACACATTGTGAGGAAACCAGCATGTCTTAGAACCAAAAATTTGAAGACATGTGACATCTAATACCAACCCGCACTGGGCCCGCGTGGTAGATTATAGCCCGCTTCCTCCTGAAGCGAGGAGGCCTGAGTCCCAGTAGTGGGAAAATTATAGGCTGATTGTGCTAAGAACGAACTTAATAGGTCTTTACTTACTTTGAGAACCACCGTGCCATTCATTAATATTTAAACTCAACTCATCTCGTCATTGACTCATTGCCTATCGAGCAGTTTCGTGGTTCGATACAACCATGACCAAGTTTCGTAGCATTTTTATATATTGGTTGTGCTGTCAATATACAACATGTGCTAGTGTCGATTATACATGGGTTTCTATAACCACAAGTGGTGAACCGTGCCTGAACACTTGTAAGAATGATCAATGTGCTGTTGATTACCATTTAAACGTAAAACCGTGTGTTGTGGACCGTGTTGCTGGTGTTCCCATTTACCACACGTCCCTCTACAATGGTGCAATAAATGTTTGTCTCAGTAACTGTGCCAAATTCGGTTATGATTACGAGTGGTGTTTCACAACGGAGAAGTACGACTGGGACTATTGCAGTTCCAAATTGAAAAGTCCAGACAATGTTTACGGATACGATATATATGGAAATAGATGCATAGATGATTGTGTTCGTAATGAATACTCATCGCTGAAATGTCATATAGAATCGCAAGCATTCCATACGTGCGCTATACCAGCCCGTTTGCCAGTACAATCTTGTTTAAACTTGTTTTCGTATGGTGGTCGTACGATACGCTCTCCTCTCGATAAGATATTCTCACCTATACTGTGTTCGAAATCGTGCAAGGCACGCGTTAGAGACGGACGCGATGGAGATACACAGGACCGGATTGATCGCATCTATACTTCCGGCATGAATGTGGAGAATGTGACCAGTTTTCAATCGAATAGTCCGTACACTTTCGTTGCCACCACCAACGTTACGAATGCCAATGGCAATGTTGTTTATTTGCCGCTAATCGTACAGGCCACTTTAAGACAGATCGCGACACCGGTACCACGCCAGTCGTCCGATATCACTACAGCAGCCCATCGTAATGTCGTCAACATGTACAACGGAATTACCCAAGGAATTGACGTGGGTCACATAGTTGGTTTTCAGAACGGAGGCACCCGAGATTTGTTCAATTACGTCGGTCAGACCGCCGCATTGAATCGAGGACCGTACAAGGTGATCGAGAACGAAATTAACAACTGGATCAACTTCGGAGGTACCGCGGAACTAACGGTCGTCATCACATATAGCGCTACAACTCCTGAAGAATTTGCTGTGAAATTGAAGTTCTTCAATGCCGACGGGAGTTTGCACTCCGATTGCCTGGACATGATAATTAAAAACATCTAACTTTTGTGAATTAATTAATGCAGATACTAATTAGGTATTGAGGGAGTTTCCTTTAGATCCGTTATCGTAAGAGAGATCCGCTTCGAACATGACCAACTGCACATATACCTAATTATAATGACCTATTTACTTTAAATATTCCTAGTCTTAAGGGACCTTCCGTGTGTCCTCAACAACAACAACGTAGTATTCCTCAACGAATGTAATAATGAACGTTAGCCCGAAACCACAAATTCCCAAAACAGCGCGGGGTTCGTTTGAATAAGGAGACCCGTTTTCAGAGGTACCTACCTACCTGGCTAAAACGCCTGTTCCCGTACAGCATCCCTTACACAAAAGACCTATCACCATATCCACATCTTAGATTAGGTCGTGAAAGTCAAGAACATGAGATTACTGAACCATTAAAAGTTATGATGTTTGGTAAATTAATACAAAGGTCAGGAGTTCAAAATAATAAGTCTAGTTCTGCATTGACAAACAACTTGGGTACTGTTCTATCAACTAAAACATAGTATGTCATGATCTACACAGGTAGATCATGACATACTATGGTACGGAGAGACAACCAGAAAAGTGGTAGAGAGTAGGTACCTATAGGTAATAAAATAAAGTCAGTTTTAGAGCGCTAACATACTGGAACGCCATGACGACGTCGCTGGCTACGTAGCCATGCCTACCTACCGTAGCCAAATGAGGTAGCCAGTGGCTACTGACTCTCAGTCCTGGCGATCAGCTGGCCACTGAGTGAGGGAGGCGTAACTTACTTGTATACAAAATACTGGCGACTTGTCAACATTGTGTTGTGTACATTTCAATACGAATTGTTTGGATACGTAGCCGGCGACGTCGCCATGGTGAACCAGTGTGACTCTTAACATTTCGGGAAACCGTCGAACTTGCCTCAGATTCTCATACAGAGGCAGGTACATAGGATCATCAGGTATAGACGCTCTAGTACCTACCTACTGATAATGCTAAACTTAGTTAACTCATGATAACCTACCGTCAGCAGGTACAGACGCCAGCACATCAAGCTACTACAATATGTCAAATTACTTTAATAGATTTTCAACTTTTCGCTACAGCATAAGGTTTCGGGTAGCTTGATGTGCTGGCGTCTGTACCTAATTACGAAACACGCGAACATAGTCAAGAGACCAACTAATTCGGGGAATAAAAGTGTTGTAAGTGTGTGTTGTCTTTGTAGTAAGAAGCTCAAAAGTCTGACAACCGGTCTTACCAAGGAGTATCGTGTTACTCTATACCTGGGTTGTGAACGTCAGATAGGCAGTTGCTCCATGTAAAATACTGGTATTCAGCTGCATCCGATTAGGTTGGAAGCCGACCCCAACATAATTGGGGAAAAGCTAGGCAGATAGATTTTGGTATAGTTTGACACGTGCTTAGGGATTATCCATAAGATAGTCGCCATTTATTTATTTCTTCAATATCTTATCTAAGAACAAAGTCTAACTACTTAATAATAAAGTTAAAGGCTAATTATGAAGAGATATCCGGAGTATGTTGGAGATAGCAGGTGGCGTTCTGTAGTTTCTGCATACCCCAATGAGAAAAGGTGTGAATTTATATATCGTCTATTCAAACTTATGTTTCAAATTAATATTATTTCAAGATAATCAAAAATAAGCTTTATTTTTCAGAGTTACTAGCACTATTGAAAAAGTTATGTGTGAAGTTATAGCGGAAACTGAACTTTATTACGTATAAGATTTAGAGTTATTTTTCCATAAACTCATGTTTACATTTTTGGCAAATAAATCGCGAATGCAGATTATGTCTATCCGTGATGAGAGTGCATCCGTCTGTCGAAAATAAAATGCAAAACGTGTTGTTATGAATATTATTGTTAGAAGAGTGCCTCAGAACCATTTTGCTAAGCGTCTTTTGTTTTGTGATACATGATTCAATTTAAAACAAAAGAAAACTAGGGATTCCAATTCCAAATATTTTATTTCACATTATACCTGCATGGACACTTATAAAACGTTAGTAGGATGCACGGTTCCCATTGGTTATTTCCTATGGAGAAGAACCGGCTTGAACTCCACGGTTACTCTTTTAAAAATAATTGCCTTTTACCTACAATGTTTTCAAATTATAGTGTTAACAGGTATTAGAGGCCAGTGGAGGCCTGTCAACAAGTAACAGGTACTTAACAAAATAGAAAATGAATCCTCATCCTCAGTTCTCTCTCTCCCATACACCATCCTTCAGTTTTCCTGTCTTCTTCATTCCTCAGCAGTAACAACGCAAACAGATAGGGTTCGTAACACAACTATAAGTAGTGATAACGTCTAATCAACGTCTGCGATGCGTCTGCGCAGAAACCTTGGACCACGAACACTACGCCTTTTTATTTTATCAGAATCTGTTTATAATGTTACAAATAAGTACATATTTGTCGTAGGACTGGATGAAACAAGAAACATAAAAAGGCGAAGGCCGACTCCGTTTATTGTCGTGATATTATTTTGTTTAATCAGTTGCTTTGAAGAACAATGAATATAAAATGCACACTCACGTACCTATAAAATTAGATTTACCTATCTGGGCCCTAATACACTATAATCCTTAATTCTAAACCACGCCAATTTCTTACTTAATCACGACATCTTCTATTAACGTATTCTCTATGACACAATGAACGAAATCGCGCGAAAAAACGCCAAGTTGGCGTGGTTTAAATTGTCAAAATACCACCCTTGACAATCGTACGTGGTTTGGACGTGGTAAGATTACGCGGGGGATAATAATAATAATATCGGTAATACCTGAAAGTCAGACTACATAGTTCCAAGCGAGCGCCTACCTCTATAGAGGTAAATCATTAAGAATTTTTAAAGAATATACCCAAGGACATCTTTGCACGATTCGGAACATTTGACGAAGATGTAGCAGGCAATTCACTAGAATTTGCAATTCACAGTCTACGCTGTGACAAGTTATGGAACCATAGGTAATTGTTTACGTTTGAAAACAAGATAGTAAATTTAAAAAAAAATTGGTACCAATCTTTTTTTTTATATTGCAGCAGGCGAATGGAAGACAAAATAGCTCTTTCTACATGCAAAGTTAATGATTTTCCAGTTATCAGTTTATTTGTTCATGGCTAAGCAAGATTTATTAAGAAAGTAATATAAGTAAATTCGGTATTTTTCTATAGATTTCCATATTTTTTAAACACAAACTATCAATAGTAACGAACATGAAGGTCTAGCAATGGCAACTGATAGCGACGACCCCGGTGGAAAATTTTAACTTTAACGATAGTCAGACATTACGACATGTCATAATTGTATTATCTTCAAGCCCTTTGTCCCTTTCGAGGTGAACTCTATACATATACGTCGCAAATTACTATAGACATATACATACATAATGGCAGAACTCTGGCCAATTACCAATAGTTACCTACTTAGTAACCATTAGGTACCTACATTAACAATGGATATCACGTCCTCCAATGGTTCCAATTCATAAGTTGAGTGGAGGACATACACAGAAAGTAGAAAATAGACAATATATTTATTTGTACAGACGCCAGCACATCAACCTACTACAATCTGTCAGATTTCTGTAATAGATTTTCAACTTTATCGCTAAAGCATAAGGTTCAATGTTGATTGGGAAAATTTGACAGTTAGGTGTAGGTTGATGTGCTGGCGTCTGTACATACTCGTAGGTGAAATACCGTGCGTTGTGACCTTACTACGTAAAATTTATATATTATGGTGGTCCCGATTTTGTTAGATACTGTTGTTGTGGGAGAGCAGTGGTGACGCAATGGTAACGGCCCTGACATACGAGTTGTAGGTCGTGAGTTCGAACTCTCCAACCCAAGCAGGCACTTTACTTTGTGTAAATTATTATTCATCACCACTGCTCTCACAACGGTGAATTAAAACATCGTGAGGAAACCGGCATGTCCTAGAACCAAAAAATTTAAGACAAGTGACATCCGCCAACTCGTACTGGGACCGCCTGGTGGATTACGGCCCACTCCCTCTCACAGAGAGGAGGCCTGTGTCCCAGCAGTGGAAACATTATTGGCTGATCATGATTATGTTGCGGGATATAAGTACTATCAACACCAACCTTATTGCTGTTTCTCAAGACGACCCACATTATGAAAGATGCATTATTGCGGTAAGCTTAAGCTTCAAAAATTAAGGATCGTAGCACATAACGGTCTGTAATTTCTGCCTACCCCATGGGGAAGCTGCGATGCTATGTATGCGAGTGTCTATAGCAATCAACTTATAATGTTCCGACTGCTGGGACACAGGCCTCCTCTCTTCGAGAAGTAGTAGGCAATCTACCACGCGGGCACAAAATACAGTTTATGTTTTGTGACGCGGGCCCAGTGCGGGTTCGAATGTTTGATTCTTATAGGACATGCCGATATCCTCACGATGTTTTCTTTCACCGTTTTGAGAGCAGTGGAAATGAAGTTATGTACACAAACTAAAGCGCTTGCCTGGGTTCGCACACACGACCTAAAACTCGCTATATCGAGGCCATTACTACTGAACCACCACTTCCCTGCGCAAGTACTTACATATTCAATTGATATTAGTCTACTCTACCAGTACCTCCTCAGTGCATTATAAGTGTCTTACTTGTTCTTCCTAATCGCTCTCTCACTGCAAAAAATCGTGACTTCGGTTCAAATTGTCAACAGTATATCTCCATCTGTTGCGATCAGTCGCCTGGTGGAGTGCGGCGCTGAGCCTTCTTTCCTTCCTAGTTTGTACTAAACACGACATGGGTCACGCGAAAACACGACAAAATCCGTGACACAACCGAATCCGTGTTATTGCTGGGTAAACAAAGAAATATCACGCACTGAAGTTACCCGAATTGATACCGTCATATTCAAAATATGTATCCAATAATATATTCGATATTTCGATGAATAATAATCAATTCTGTATAAACCCACACAGACTAGGAATATTGAAAGTAAATATGTGTAGTTGTTCATGTTCGAAGCGGATCTCTCTTTGAGGACATACGATAACGGATCTAGAAGAAACTCCCTCGATACCTAATTAGTATCTACATTAATTAATTAATGGCACGGTGGTTTTCAAAGTAAGTAAGTACCTATTAAGTTCGTTAATTAGCCTATAATGTTCCCACTTCTGGGACCCAGGCCACACACGACACGGCACAAACTAAAGCGCTTGCCTAGGTTCGAACCCACGACCTACAACACGTAAATTGGGGCCATTGCTCAGTGGCAATGGCCCCAGTGGCCACCACTGCTCTCTCGTTTTTAGTTTACCACAAAATAAAGGTATCCTCCTACTTACCTAATGTAGGCACCTATAGTACCAAGTCGCACGCGCGTATTTATAGTACAAGGCCAACAATTTTGAGTTCCAAAAAAAAACCGGAGCTTACTGGTAGCGCCCGCCACAATCGATAAAACAGTGATAATGCAAAAAAACACTTTCTACAGAACTGTTATCAAATTAGCACATACGTACCTAATTATAAATGCAAAAGATGTCTTGATATCAGATAAATCAAGCTATCAATATTTTTTTGAAATACATAACCAGGATGGCATACGGCATAAGTCCATTTTACGCGTAGGTACTTCAGTCATGATTTTCCTTTACCTAAAGCAAACTCTACAATGAAAACAATTTAAAATTAATAAAAGAAACACATTGAGAATCTCAGCTCCTCCATTATCCTCGATTATCTGTCTAGATAGGATAAGCTTTTGGTCAAATAATTAACCACCAAGTTAGACTTCGGCCTCCGTGTCACGAGTTCGCTCACTGGTCTATCCGGCAAATTGGAACGCGCTGATAAATTACATGGTCAAGTAGCGTATAGCCTCTGAAAATCAAAGTCCTGACTTCAGCCACATACCTAGCTCTATTAACAGTAATAATATTTAATAATAATAATATTTTATTGACATAAAAGTATGTTACATTAATATATGGAAACCCTGACTCCTGCGCTAGGTTGTAACCTGTGTTACAGGAATCAGTGTCTTCTCCCAGTAGTTTTACACAGATTTTATGCAATAAAATTTAAACAATTTTAAATTATACATTATCTGCTTGAGGCGTAAGTGTGAGGGTGGGTGTGTTTATGTGGGCTTGAGTGAGTGAGGGTGTGTGTGTGTGTGTGTGTGTGTGTGTGTATGTGTGTGTGTGTGTGTGTGTGAGGGTGTGTCTGTGTGTGTGTTAATCGTGCATGTTTACAATGGGACCTGCCAATTGCAACAGTAGATGGGTCATGATTTTTCTCTACCTACAAATAAAATTAATTTAAAAACACGTTGACAACTCAGTTCCTCCACTATATGTCTAGACAGGATAAGCATTTGGTCAAATAATTACCCACATACCACAGTCAAGTTGGACTTCAACCTCTGTGTCACGACATAGTCTGGTCTGCTGTTGGAGGGGCCCGTGGCTAAATAATAACAGCCGCACAGGTCGATCGATCAGGTTAAGCTACGCTTGCCGCGGTTGGTCTGTGGATGGGTGACCATCTTTACATACCGAGACCCCTCCGTGCCTCGGAAAGCACGTTAAGCCGTTGGTCCCGGCTGTCATTCGTGGATCTTTGACAGTCGTTACGGGTAGTCAGATGCCCGAAAGTCTGACAACCAGTCTTACCAAGGGGTATCGTATTACCCAGTAACTGGGTTGTGGAGGTCAGATAGGCAGTCGCTCCATGTAAAATACTGGTATTCAGCTGCATCCGGTAAGACTGGAAGCCGACCCCAACATAGTTGGGAAAAGGCTAGGCAGATGATGAGGATAAGCATTTGGTCAAATAATTACCCACATACCACAGTCAAGTTGGACTTCAACCTCTGTGTCACGACATAGTCTGGTCTGCACGTGACACATCATAGTACATACTAATTCCATGCATCTGGGGAATTGGGACGCGCTGATAGGGTACGTGACCAAGGGGGCGTAGCCTCGAAGTTCCGGAAGTACGAAGTACGAATTGCGGTAAGGACATTGCTTCCACTTGTAACGACCGAACTTTGTTTTGTTTTTTAAACTTCGCTCAGTAGGATTTTCCTGTGGCGTGCATTTACAACTACTTACACAAACAAACCGGGATTGAACAACTGTTTGTAGGTCATACAAATATTTGTTCTGGCGAGAATAGAACTCGCGTCATGCGAGCGCAGCAAGCAAGCTGCGCTAAGGCAACCGTAGCAGGTAAAAAGGGTGTGGTAGAATCTTAATGGCAGGTGATTTTATTATATTTTTGCAAAGGAATAGACGGGACATTGTGACTTATAACATCGCCTTGGATGATTCTGTAAAGGTGTTATAATTGTGGTTTAAATAAATAAAATAAATAAATCGAGATTCTTGTAGACCGTAACTGTAGGAATGGCTTTCATTTTGTCAGTTCAACAATTTTCATTGCGATATTTACGTTGTTGACCGGATAAATATTTCGAACATATCAAGCATTGCATTAGGTAACAATATATTTCAAAATAATTTAGATTCTGATTGATAGTGTGTTACGCAATTAGGGTACCTACTGGTTCTTGTCCAGCAGTGTTTGATAAGCTGCAATATGATGATGACCAAGGTTCTTATAAGTATTTTCGGAATTTAATTAACTACTGCAACAAACACCTATCACAATGATAGACAATCGAAAACCTGGAACATTAAACTTAAATACCTATAATCACATAAGCTCTACTGACATAGTAATCAGGCACGATTTTATCAAAGGTCCACTGTTACGTACTAAGGGGTAAAGAACTGTAAATATGCCTACGTTGTAAGATAATGTAGCACCTGCTTACAACAAACGATAACACATAAAATGAAAGCCACTATTGATTATGAGAAAGGCGCGGGAGTCCATAAGATAAGCATTCATTGAATATGTGATACATGTCTACGGAACTCATGACTTTGAAAATAATCTTCAACTTATATAGTTCACGTGATCGCAGAGAGCATCACGCAACGAACATAGTATAGTATTTTTTATGGTAATGCAAACTTGCTGCGTAAACATGCGAGTTTCTTGATAAATAATATCCCATTCCAATGATATTAACATACATTGATTTGGAACAATATAATTGAAGCAACGGTGGAAGATGGATTCACAGAAGTATTGAACTAGAACACAAAGAAAATTCGCTTCGGAAAATTATTGTTACATTCTAATTATGCGAGTTGTTATACTATACAATAAAAAGGTACCTACCATAGTGAAAACTTAAACTCTCCAGGAAATCACAACACGTCGTTTTCTTGATAAGTATTTATTAATATTACCCAAATATTACAAGACCGCGCGTAACGAACCGCGCGCGAGACCGGCATGGGAACAATTCGCCGTCAGTCAATACTTCAACTATTAATTATTGCAGTGAATATTATCGGCAGTGTCGCGGGCGCACCACGGGCCGTTTTTCTCTATTATCCAACGCACAGATTACTTTTTGATAAAAACAAAATCCAACGTCCAAGTCGACTAACTCGTTTCTCCCTTTTTTTTTTACTTTCCCGCCATCAAGCCATAAACAAAATTGTCAACATTTTATATGCTTGAGTACGAGGCTTTTAACTACGTTGTATGTTTATATTTTATGTCCTCCTTTATTTATAATGTGCGTTAAAATAATTATGTTAGATACTATATAATACTTTACCGTATTATTATTTACATTACATGTTATTTGCTTTCAATAGAGAACTAAGAGTTGTAGGTCGTAGGTTCGAAACCAGACAGGCGCTTTACTTTGTGTAAATTATGTCATCACCACTGCTCTCAAAACGGTGAATGAAAACATGGTGAGGAAAGCGCCATATCTTAGAACCAAAAATTCGATGACATATGTGACATTCGCCAATCCGTACTGGGCCCGCGTGGTGGATTACGGCCCACTCCCTCCCTCTCATCGAGGAGCCTGTGTCCCAGCAGAGGGAACATTATAGGCTGATAATGAGCCATAGATATTTAAGAAAATGATAGGTACATACCTACCTACTACTAGGTAGCTGTCCTTTGATAAAATACACCACCTTATCGATACCTATCTACTTCAGTTTGGTGTTGAACACACCATCAGGCCTTTAAATTGTGCACTAACGACATAAATGTGTCACGGAACTCCAACCCTTAGGACCCGTCAAAGTTGGGAATGGTAATAATTAGTACCTAATTAAATAGAACCAGAATTAGTCGTTGATGAATCAGAGATGCTAGTAGACTTAGTCATACATTGAACAAGTGGGTTGAACGACATTGGTCAAGCCTGATATTCGTCAAATCGGTAATTCGTCAAATTGCAAGATCATTATAATAATCTGGCTCAAATTTTTCGCGCGATTCGGGCTGATTGTCAATCTCTGACTCTGTACTAATGTCCCCTATTTTATCTGACTAAAATCAATGAATGACTGGCGCACATAACCTCATGGCATTCACGCCTGCATTCCTCGAACGGGTAGACAGAGAAGTATGCGTGTGTTTTGCTCGTATATTTCTCTGACGTTATTTATAACACATTCATATCATTCGAAGTGTACTAAAAATACAATTTCTGTTTGTGACTAAGTGCCCACAAGTGACCCACTTCCCTGCAAATAACTTTTTGCTTTTTTTTTATTTTTTAACAAGAAGCTTTGCATGGTTTTAAGAAAGTGGAACCTTAGTATAGCTTTACCTACTACGAACTGTACTAGGTGACTGGTTTTGCAAATGATGCATGAGAGTCTCTCCATGTGTTGCGGATGACCATAGGTAGTGATGATTGCCCCGTTTATAAGAAAGGTAGGGGTACTTATTGATTTCTTACGGTCTGCTTGACTCATTTAATTTGTTTCCATTTACTTAATAGAGATAAGGAAAGTCGTAAATGCGCGAAGAAATGCTAATCTGCGACTCAAAGTTCTTTAAAGATTAGGTACTTACAAACAAACAAACAAAAAAAAATATTACAAACAACTTACGGTTTTTCTGCTTCATTTAGATAAGAAGTAGGTAGGTACAGTGTAAGCCATCTACATCACGTAGCCATTTAGGTATGGATACCTATTTATTTTTCCTTCTTAATTATCGGTAAGTAACCTTCTGAGAATCAAAACATTACAGTGCAATGCAAGACTCGGATGCTGAATTTAAATTTAAAAAGTTTCGATCGTCCGCTACTGTACCTACCTACACTATTTTCACTTTAAGATGTCTATTAAAATAACTAATTTTATGATGAGAACGTCAGACAATGAAACTGTTTTCTTCAGGGACACTTGGTGAAAATAATAATATTTATAAGTACACCTTCTTCCCATGGGGGTAGGTAGGCAGAAACAATAGGACGCCACCTGCTACGATCCTTACATACTCTTTTTGCTTCGTTTAGGTTCATACATCGGCACTTTCTTTTACAATCCGAAGGATTGTGAAGGAAATCCCAATCTACGAGTATGTCCTAGGTATATTCAGGTACAAGCCGTCCGGCTTAGCACGAATCATGCCGAGCCGACCCGAACATGACTAAGCGAAGGTAAATGCCGAAGTTTGCCGATAAGCACGAGCCGAATGAAAGCCGAATAGTTACTGCTTCGGGCCGGTTTTGGTGCCCAAAAAATACCGCAGAATCGTGTGTGGTATAATATCCCTCAACGAATGTAATACCTAATGAACGTTAGCCCGAAACCGTTGAATTCCCAAAACGGCGTGGGGTTTAACACGCCTGCTCCCATACTGCATTCCATGCACTATGGTGACCTATCACCATATCCACATCTCAGATTATGTCTTGAAAGTCAAGAACATGAGATTAGTGAAAAATTAAAAGCTATGATTAAATTATGTTTGGTAAATTAATACAAATGTCAGGAGTTCAAAATAATAAGCCTAGTTCCGCATTAACAAACAACTTAATAGTATGTCATGCGTATAAGAAGACGGAGAGACAACCAGAAAATTGGTAGAGAGTAGGTAATAAAATGAAGTCGGTCTTAGAGCGCTAATAACACACAGACCGTAGCCAAGTGAGTTAACTGTCATACATTTCAATACGAATTTTTGAGCGCTAACACACTGGGACGCCAAGGCGACGTCGCTGGCTTCGTAGCCATGGCTAACTCTAGCTACCTACCGTAGCCAAATGAGGTTGCCAAATAAGTAGCCAGTGGCTATTGACTCTCAGTCCTGGCGATCAGTCGGCCTCTGAGTGAAGGAGGCGTAATTTACTTGTATACAAAATATTGGCGACTTGGCTACGCGTCGCCAGGTCACCAGAGTATCCAGTCTCCACGTAGGGGCCGGTCGGTCGTGGCTACGCTTCCAAATTGGCGACGTCGCCAGACCGTAGCCAAGTGAGTTAACTGTCATACATTTCAATATGAATTGTTTGGATACGTAGCCGGCGACGTCGCCGTGGCGTTCCAGAAGTCCCAGTGTGTTAGCGCTCTTAACATTGCGGGCAACCGCTGAACTTGCCTCAGATTCTCATACAGAGTCAGGTACATAGGATCATCAGGTTTAGACGCTCTAGTACCTACCTACTGATAATCCTAAACTTAGTTAACTCATGATAACTTACCGTCAGTAGGTACCTACCTAATTACGAACCACGCGAACATAGTCAAGAGACCAACTAATTCGGGGAATACAAGTGCCACCGGAAAGTTATGATTTGTTGGCATGGTTTGCAGTAGGTACATAGGTATACTTACCTACGAAAAAAAATTGCGCCCGCGGATGTCGATTATCTCCCTAGTATCAAGATTTCTTTCACAGACTTTGCCAGGATATAAATAAAGAGCAGACATTTTACCAAACATGTCCTCGTAATCATTATTGTCAATACGGTACAGGGTAGGTACGGGTACAGGTGTTTAATTGTCCATGAATTGGAACTTATTTTTATCTCTACACATTTGTGTATTAGATCGACGGTATACTAAGGAATCAATAACAGTCAATGACGTAATACATCATTGATAACATCCCAAGAAAATGACTGGGTTCGGCGTAAAGGATGCACATTTTATCTTTCAATGCAGTTCTGTTATTATTTGTTTTACTACTGACTGACGCATTGGTTCATTACCTACTTACATCACAGTTCTCAGCTAGCTCATTCAGACCCATCTCAATAAAATGTGTATACTTAATGCATAGTAGGAACTTACATAGATCCGTCATAGAGAAATGATAATCGACAGAACATCCGTAGCAAACGCCTGGCTTAAGACTCTGCCTACCCACTTCTTAGGGATGGTGTTTGTCCATTTAACCCGATAGTGGCAAGTATAATTATTATTATAAATTGTAGTGCACTTGAAGAGATAGCGTTTATCTCGTCCGGGTCACTGGGGGCGCCCGGCCACAGATCACACTTTTCCCCGCAGATCTTGTGGAAAAATAACTTCTATCAACGTGCTTGCTTGGTGATAAAAAAGTTTATTAACGAGCGTAGTTAACGGTTGCTTGGCTATTTTTATAAACTTTCATGGATACAGATTTTAGTTTGAACTTTGAAGAAAGTAATAGCAGACAAAGTAATTCCCAGATAAAACTCCACTTTATGTGATGAAATGAATGATGAGTAATGCGTCATTGTGTCCTTATAAACTGTGTATGTTTGAAAGCTATTTAAGGAACGCCTGCATGAATTAAGAAAATAAACAAAAGTATTTAAAAATATCGACCTCTTTTTATTTCTTAAACCTAACAATAATGTAGGTATAACATTCAATTTTGTAGACCGTACACATTTACTTAAAATATCTACTTAGTAGTTACAAAATATCGTATCGTCTCTCCATCACACACTTGTACACAAGCGAGACGAGTAAACAACACACAGAGAGCGTGACTTAACTATGGCACACGCCGAGAGAGCTCCCACTCACGCACTCTTCAGGTACTTGAGTGTCTTTAATAAATAATTCCTACGACGTCACTACATTACACTTCAGAGAGGAACATTGGGTGGCGTCTTGCAAGGCTCCGGGGGCGGCGGCCTCCGATCATCTGGCGTACGCGACTGGTAGTACGCACAGTATGGAAGCGGGTCCCAGAATGCGAATAGAGCCTCGCGAGTGTCCAGCACGGTATCCAACAGCTTGCCCACAGTCGCTGCGTGCCCGCAACGTGCCGCTCCTTGGCACAAATACGGCAGTGACACTCCAACTCGAGCTCCAATAGCCACCAGTTTATTAGTATGACCGTTCGTAGTCTGCTCTTCGCGAACAAGTCTGAATGACACGTGTCCAGTCATAGGCCTCGCCGGTGCAAGGAATGATACAAAACGCTGTACCCAAGCGTCAGCTTCTTCATCCCTTTGAGGCACCAGTCCTTTTCTTGCAGAATCTACCCGGCACGAAACATTGTTGACTGCGCGCGATTCTTTCAATGTAGTACACGTCACAATCCTCTCTCCCTTTGGTTCCCGAACAATAACCCACGGTTTCTCCGCACTGATTTCCCGTGGGAATCTAAATTGGGCTTTGTCTTCAGGCATGACAAAACGCAATCGGTCTCTGGCTCCACGTGCACCAGCACTAGCAATGAAATGTCTTCCCTCCTTAGAAGCTCCGCTATCGTACCACGCACGAACATCTTCGTCGTTGGCCACCACCCAGAACTGGGGAGTCGCTAGGCCAGCAGCGCGACATACCCTCATCAACTCCAAAGGGTCATCTAATGTAACAACGTCGCGAGCGCAAGGTACAAAGCACTGACATCCAAGTACTTCTAAATGTGACTTGGCAAGCGCATCGTAATACGCTGGAGTAGTGGAGCTCACCGGTACATAGAACACCACCGACTCTGTTTCCACTATTTCTCTAAGTGCCCGCGCATAGGCTAGAGGATCAGCCGGATTTGGCCGCGGCACTGTGTAGAACTTATGTACCGCAGCCGAGTACTTCAACAATGCAAATTGCCCTTCTATTTCAAACGCTACAACTCTTGCGCCTGCCGAATGGAAGTTTCTAGCCAGGTGTAAAGCTTGCACTGAGCTTCCTCCACTAATGAGCACAGTACGTGGTTTCTTCTGGTTTTTTGAGCTAATAGCACGTCCAATCATCTTGAGAACTCCAATAGGGCACTGTGCACACTTCCAGAATAAGAAACACGAGGCAGCGATCCATAACGTAGGCAGAACGACCAGAATTTGCTTCCAGGCTGGGTGGGCGATGAGGCTTAGTATGGCGATGATCGGTCGTAACACAAGCCGCGGAGCCCATGTGATGATTCTGAAGAAACGCGGCAGCGGCGGTGGGCGTTCAGGAGATATGGCGCGCTCCTCAGGTATCAAGGAGAACGTGGAGGAGAAGGACCGCCGTAGCGCTGTGAAGGGCGGCGGCTGGTGCGAGCATCGTTTGACTCGCGGAGAGAACACTAACTCTGTGTTGGAGCGCGCGAGGCGACTGTATTCGGGCGCACAGGCCGGCATGGCGGGTGCGGCTGGCGTTAAGACTGAAGCGCGGGCGCACTCGCGCAGCATATAAACAGCCTCGTTATCACAGCGGCGGGGGCGCCCCCCACCACACGATCCATCATCTTTGTACCCAATTAAAGCTTACCTAGTTAAAAAGTAAACAAACCGGGAAATACATAATTAGATGACAAATAAATAACTGTGGGACTAGATTAATTGACTCAAACCAGTCTATCAATGTTATCAAGTGTGAAAGGATATATTCAAATAATACATAACTATAAAATGAAATAATATTTTAATGATCTCTTCAACAATTCACTACCTAAATAAATAACAATGTTGAATATCTACTAACATTTTGAAGTCCTAAAGAAGAATATTTAAACAACTCTAACAAATATATAAGGACTAGCAATATTGAGACATCATGGTACAAGCAAACACACTAATGTCTTAAAAAGGAACTACAAAAATAAATCTTTAAATGTAAATGAGCTGAGACAACCTCACTATGCAATATCATTTCTATTGACTTCACTTCAAATGCTAGTTATAAATGCATGAATAACATGTATGCTAATGTAGTACAAATTGCATTACACAAACTGTTACTTTGGCAGTATAATAGTACTTCTTATATCTAAAGATAGATACAGGTATACAGTACACTTTAAAAATTACAATGATCACACTTATGTTCAACATGAGTGAGAATTAATGATGCATCCTAATTCGTACTTCTTGTATTGTTCATGGAAGACAACAATGATATTAGAGAACTTACACATTGCATATTAATAATTATATATATATATATATATATTTAAACAATACATACCATTTGAAAAAACTACATCAACAAAACATTAAATGAATGTTATGGAAATCTACATGATTACTATTATACATTATCACCAAAATTATCAACACATCGCAATGTTAAAAATACATTTAATAATTATTATAATGAATGTTTAACTCATAAAAAAAGTAACAAGCACTGTCATTAAGATACACAGTATAAACCTCAATATATAACCTAATGTACAGTTTCATTATCAAACAGATTACTGGTCACTACAGAAAAACTGGTAAGTCTGTATCCTTTAATTCAATTGAGCCATTCTTACAAACTACGTGCAATTCAGTATGGGGCTCCTTCTCAAACCGGAACCTCTTGGGGTGTGAGTCATCCATAAACCGGCCTAGTTTCAGTATCTTTTCGTCAACTATTATCTTTTCTGCTATCAAATTAGTAGACGGTAAATTTTTTACAATATCTGGCATTAGAAGTTCAACTTTGCCCTTTTCATGTATGAAAATACTGCTTTGATCAGTAAACTGTGAAGCGTGCATGAAGACATCTCCACTTTTTAAGGAAGCCTGTATGTTCCCTGCGAATCCTGTGATGTGAAGATTGCCTTTCTGTATTATATCAATCAGTACGGATCTGTGCAGGCTGTACAGTTTCAAGTTGCCCATTAATGTAGTAAAATGAGATTTGTCACTATAACAAGACTTTACAACTATTTGACCAGCATGTGTCGTAACATTGAAGCCATTGGACATTATATTGTTACAGGTAATTCCAGAATTTAAACCAGTTTTTAAATCTATGCTACTTGCTTGTAACCTCCCCTCTGACTTTACTTCCCCTTCAATACTCTCAACCACAATATTCTTTGCTTTCAGATCAGATACATTAACTGCCCCTTTCTGCGTTTTAACAACAAACTCCTGTCCTTCTAACTTAGCTAGATGTACTGAAGCGTAATCTGTTGTTGTGACCTGCACATTCAAATGATATGGTACCTGGATCACGCAGACGTCGTTTCTGTCCGACGCGGTATTCTTGTTGAGCAATTCCAAGCGTTTGGACGTCTGTTTTAATTGAAAGTCACTAGTATCTTTGCCTTGGCTGTACAATGTCATGGTTAGTCTGTTGTGAGCTTTTAGGTCGTTCACATCGATCGGCTGGATCTTAACGTGTATTGGACTTTCAATAAAGATGCTTGTGTTGGTATCTATTGTCTTTTCAACAGTCCTAACTGCATTCAATTTCTTGATGTCGGGCAAGTTGCTGAAATCTGCAACTGATAACCTCAAAATCTTGAGGCACTTATGTAAGACCCGCAGCCCCACCAAGGTGAACATTTTGGAATATTTCTCACACTTTAAAAAATTATAAAAACATTATTATATCTAAGGTAATTTAATTATTTATTCGCATTCTCGTTTCCATTCAATTCTATTTGACAGAAAGCAATTAACACCTGACTTTGACAATTCCTCTTTTGAAATTTTAATACGTTTCGTTCAGAATAACTAATTTTTTATTCTTTCCCCTCTTTTTTATATAAATACATGTACACATTGTTTTTAAAAGAACAATGAATAATTTTGCATGGGCCCCGTACCTAAAAAAAAATTACTGAAGAATATAACGCTTCAGTAGTTCCAAAGCAAGAATATTAGCAAAAAAGTTTTTGAATTCCTGAGCAATTTCTACATCTGAATTATTGAGGTGCTAATATAGATAAAACGAAAATAATTATTAAACTCAACGCAAAAGAGTAAATGCCTCCAACTTAAAATATCTCTTAGAAACCGAACAAGTATGTAGCATAGCAAAACAACATTTCTGGGGATAATACTCGATGAACAATTCACCTGCGGACCATAGTTAGCGCCACGAAAGATGAGACTTGACCCCGCCTCCCGCGCTCTTTCCGCCGCCCCTATGGCATCCGCTCCCGTCCCACGCTCAGACCTCATACCGCTAAAGAGACCTAAACCCGTGTACTGCGCAAGTCAAACTACTTGGTGTGTGAAGTCTCATCTTTCGTGGCACGCATTGTATTACAATGCGTGCCACGAAAGAAAATCCATTGCTACTGATAGTGTGTTACAATATGGTTACAATGATTGTAACCATATTGTAACACACTATCAGTAGCAATGGATTTCATTTTGACAATTCAACGACATTCATTGCGTTGTTTACGTTGTTGAGCAGACAAATTCGAACATAAGAAGCAATGGATTAGCAATATCCTTCAAAATGATTCAGATTGAGATTGAAAACACGTTAACTTGTCATATAAATAAAATAACAATTTACAAATAAATGGCTATAGTAAAAAAAAAAAACAAGTGACGACCTGTAGGCACAGATATAGATATATGTTTTAAGGTTTAAAATGCATGGTGTGATTATTTTTAACATAAAAAATAAATAAAACCACATATTCTAACTAAAAAGTATTTCCAAACTAAAATATTATGGTGTCCTATAATTCTTCCCCAGCGCTGTCCCTTTAGTCGATTATTTTCATTCCATGCAATGAATAAAAAAGGCGAGTCATGTTAAAATGTCAAATGTAAAAGATGTCAAATTGTTTATTCATGTCAAATGGAAGCACAAGAAAGAAATTGGCATTTGGTTTGTTATTTTCTGCGTGAATATTTTGATATTCTATATGAAATAAATAAAGTTTCTGCGTTTTTTTCCAAATAACAAACCAAACAGTTATTGTGGAAACTTACTAGTCTTTCTGCAGACCTGTTAAATAGCATTTACCTGCAGTGAGAGGCGTATAATGCAAACAAGATGAATGGCGATAGAAAAGAAACATTTTCGCGCATTAAACCCGTGTGCGATGTTCTCATGGTGTGTCCGACGAAGGATAGCATTGATGACTTTCATGATCGCGTATCAGATTTAAAAGGAGAGGTGGTCCAGGAGTTACAGCAGTACTTACTGTTTCCACTCATCACACACTTGAAGTCAAGTGAAACTGAGTAAGCAAAAGCTAATTATTAAAATTAATACAAATTTAGGCTAAATTTAAACACAAAAATAAGCATCGGTTGCAGCTACTGAATTCCAGCCGGTTATGATAAAGTATTATTATTTGTTGGTATGTACCTAACACATTTTTGTATCTCGGCACTGATCTGCCGGGTTTTTAGCGTAGTTCTTGTTGAAAGAGTCCAGCTCATCCCGCCATCTCCGTCTGGGCCTGCCACGATGTCGCTAGTTATGATTAAATCCCACATAATCCCTATTGCCATAAACTGAATACCGATCTAGACTCCAGGCTACTACTGAGAAATTTAGGAAAACAAAGCCCTAAGCATGGGGCCTCATACAAAGTAATACTAGACCAATGAGGCAGTTTTAAATTACCCAGATATCATCCATGCATAACAGATCAATGAGGGCTACTATTTTTGTGCTCATCAGTTGGCGCCACTGTGGAGTAAGGAAGTATAGCTCTTAAAGTTTGTATGTGGGGTGAAAACAAAGTTTACATTTAAATCACATTTAAACAAACCAAAAATGTGTTTGTAAACGGTGAACAAACTAACCTCTGAATTAGCTGTTCTTTCAGCCTGCTTAATTTTGCACCTCTTTTTCTTAGCTCCACTTTTCAAGCACTGAAATTAATTGGCCCATAACTCATATTTGCCATAATTAATCTCAGGTATTGCAAAATATTCACAGTATTATTCTAATTAGAAATAATCCCGTGTTGCCCACCCACAAACATTGACATTTGACATTTTGGAGACCTCACTCTACACTAGTGCGTCCAGCAGTGAATTCATACACAAAAGCCCTCATTGTAATTTATTGTCCGCTGCACATGCATTTAGTGAACCTAAATTGATGAGAGATGATTTGTCTTAATTATGTTTTAGATGCGGTTTGATTACCTTTAGTGAACATAATGGGTGATTACTTTATTATGTCATCATACTCAAAAGGGCCAGTTACTTTATGTAGCAATTTATGGGAAATTTTAGATTTGGGAATTTATGCAGGCAGGAAAAATATTGCTATTATAATAAAAAAATATATTTACATATTGTCTCACATTAATTTACTGCACATCTTTTAATCATGATAATATGATAATCACACTAATATTATAAAGCTGAAAGTTTGAGAATGTGATTGCATATGTGTTTTTATATGTTTATTACTTCTTCATGCTCAAACGGCTGGACCAATTTTGATAAAATTTGGTATGGAGGTAGCTGACACTCTGGATCGGGGTTGGAAAAAAAACAGTTTTTTTTTTTTAATTTTATAAAACAAACAATTCAAATTGTTTTAAACAAGTGTTTTTTTTTTGTAATTTTTGGTTTAGGGCATTATTTGAAATTAATTCGACCTATAATGTTTCATTTCTAGACTAGATTTTTTCACATTCGTCATAGTAAATAAAATATTTACAAAAAACGATTAATGGATAAAAAATTATGTTGCACATCTCTAATCAATACTAAACGCTTTACATTCACCCTGTCTGTTCTAACTAATGTTGATTTTTAAAATGGGCGACACGGTGATTAATTGTCAATTTCATTGAAAGTAAATGACATGGCGCAGAAGCAACAAGCCCAGGCTCTCTACAAAAAACTGGAAAATATCGCAGTTACACTTGACATCTCCCAAAAGAATTTTGATTGATTTGAAATTGAAATTTTGAATATTCTAATGCACATTTCAAAAATAGATGTTATCTTGTCCCATATTTCCTGGTACTTAGATCTTTGTTTGATTGAAACAAAAATAATGTTTTATTTAATTATAATGTCAATAAAAGTTCAAAAATATAACATAGCAATGGCATAGACTCAACTGGTTTTATGTCAAGCTATTTAGACTCCTAAACATAATTTTTTTTTCATTTTATATCCATTCATTCGCCATGAAAAGTAGTTTTAATGCTTGTTTTTTTCTTATTGTTTTATACAATGCTTAAAACTAGTTTTAATTTGTGTTTTTAAATGTGTGATAAAAAACATGGTTTAAATTCAAACTGTTTTAAACATGTGTTTTAAAACAACTTGTTTTAATCATGCCAACCCTGCTCTGGATTAACATAATTATAGGCTACTTTGATATTCCCACGGGATCGAAACTTATGCGGGTGAAACCGCGGAGCGCTGCTTGTAATAAAAATACAACAGGGCCCTATTTCTCAAAACTTATTAGACTAATAATATTAGTCCATGAACGAATATTTTTTACAAGTTTACTAGTGTGCGTTTCTCGAAGCTACGGTAGTAAACTATTAGTTACTAGTTGCCAACTAATAAATATTGGCTAAAATTACCAGAGTAAATTCAATTTGGTTTCATAAAACAATGTGTTATTAAATACTCTTGTAAATTACACTGGTAAAGCTATTAGTCTCAGAAGGCTTGTAAAAAATATTAGCCAAAATTATTAGTCTTAAAATGAAACAAATTTTATAAAATGTGGTCATATTCGGACACTTCCGACTACAGATATACAGGGTTATTGGAAAAACACCAAAACCTCTTAAGAGGTCATTGTACTTCATTATGAACAGCTTTTACTATGGGACCAAATCTGACATTTATGTTCGCATAACTGGTCAAAATCTAGGGAACAGCAGATGTTTTTATCGCGATTTCAGGTTTGGTGCCATAGTAAAACTTGTTCCTTATGATAAGTACAATGACCTCTTAAGAGGTTGTTGGTGTTTTTCCAATAACCCTGTAGATACACCTAGATAACGCAAGAGCAACTACTTCGCGTGCCCAGCTTGCGTACAAAAATCGTAAGCCGCCACTTTCGCGCTCAGTCCTGTAACTCCTGTAGTACTGTTGGCTGGGTGAGCATGAGCGCTGGCGCTAGGTCCCGGGGGTGGGGCGAGATGGGTGCCGCACGCGGCGGCGTCTTCGAATCTAAATACGTCATAGTAGGTAGTCAAAAATGGCACGCTTGGTTTTCATACAGATCGCGATACTTGCGTTATATAGGTCTATCTATATCGTTGCTTCCGACAGTGAAGGAGATACAATAATAATGTTTGAGAAACCCTAAACAGAATGTATCTTGCTTCTAATACACTTTTCAAATCCATTAGCTTTAGATCCACGGTAAATTGAATTTAATAAAATTATTTACTTTAAATAAAACAATTCGCTTTTACCGCCAATGTGCAAACGACAAAATCAAACGAATCCAAAAATGGCGGGAAGCCAAGCCAGCCTAATATTTTTTATTAGTCTGCCACTATTAGTTATTAGTCCAGTACCTGTTTTTGAGAAACAGGAAATATTAGGACTTGTAATTTTTACACTAGTAACTAATAACTAATATACTAGTAAACTAATAGTTTCGAGAAATAGGGCCCTGCACTTAGACTACTCAAGCAAGCTAAGAAGAAGCGCATTGAACCAGTTTTATTTGATTGTTTTTTTTTGTTAGCCTATTTTATTTGATTGTTTTTTTTTTGTTAGCCTATTTTATTTGATTGTTTTTTTTTGTTAGCCTATTTTATGTCCCACTGCTGGGCAAAGGCCTCCCCATTTTTCTTCCAAACCTCCCTGTGTTATGCTATCTCTGGCCATGTTGTCCCTGCAAACGTCATCAGATCGTCACACCACTTTTGTCGTGGTCTACCTCGACGGCGATGTCCTCCCTCGGCGTCCAGTGAGTGACGATCTTTGCCCATCTCTCCGAGTGCATTCGTGAGATGTGTCCGACCCACTCCCACTTCAGCCTGGCTTTTTTTCTTTAACATGCGCTACTTTGAGTTATGGAGTTCAGCGTGGTGTTTCTAACTCGATCTGTGTGCTTAACACATGCTGTGTTCCATTGGCTGTTGGCAAATCTTGAGTTTCGACTTCTGTTGTTCAGTAAGTGATCAACTTTGTGCACCGTAGGTTAGGACGGGCAGGATGCACATGTCGATGAGTTTTCTTTTTAGTGATATAATATAGGAAGACTACCGTTCATGTGTTATTTAAGGGCTCAGTAGGTTTTTCAAGCATTTTGGACTCATCTTTCGACTTCCTTGCCTTGTCCGTTCTTGAAAGACACTATCTGGCCCAAGTACGTGTACTCATCGACATATTGCAGCCCATGTCCGTCTAACTCGACCCTACGTTTCGTGCTGTTGGTCATGACCTGTGTCTTGGATCTGTTCATTGAAAGTCCAACTTCAAGACTTGCCTTGATTTGATTGATTATCTGTTAATAACTTTCAGGAACAAACATGATGTACAGCAGAAGCTCGTGGACTGCATGGGGGCGCTGCTGAACAGGGTGGTCATAAACAGCTTCGAGATGTGCATGAAGATAGAAATAGGACTGCTGCAGATTGTGTTTGATCACAAGAGGCCAGGAATGAGTAAGAAACACATACGTTTTGCAAAACTTATAAATAGAACAGTTTTTTTTAAACCCTTCTAATGCATAACCTGGGAGGCTTTTGCCCAGCAGTGGAACGTCAATGGCTAGTAAAAAATAATGCATAGCATCCATATTTCGGAAGTAGGTTAAAAAAAACCGGTCAAGAGCGAGTCGGACTCGCGCACCGAGGGTTCCGTACCATCATAATAATATGTTTTTAAATTTTCATCGGCGAGGCCTATATTCGTCAGAGAATTTTAACACTGCGCGCTGTGGTGTAGAATATTGCAGTTTTAGGTCAGCGCCATCTCTTCTCTGATACTGGAACGAATGTAACTTTTGTTGATGATTTCTAAACAAAACTAATTAGGCGTATCATACGCCCCGTCGCTATAGGTAGGTTAAAGTCAAGCGCACATTACAACCGCAACATACCGAAGCGCAACGCAGTTTCATTAAAAAAAGTGCGGTGTGGCCCGCCTAAAGTAGGTGTTGTGTTGGTTGAGAAAGTGGTGAAGGACAATTTTTGAAACGCGTTGCGTTAACTCGCGGCTCGTCCCAATCTGCGTTAGCGATTTAAATCTGTTTAAAGCAGGAGTTTCGGTTTGAAGTATTATTTCCTCTTCTATCCATTCAGCACATTATGAACAAATATTACCTACAGCTACTTATCGGAATTTAGTTTGACAGTTACAACTTCACAATATAGAGCGGCAGGGACGTCGACGCGCAACCGGTTACCATCGACGTGCAGCTTCTAGAATCATGTGCTGAATTCATAGTTACACTTTGCGCATCGCAAAAATCGCGATATTAAGCAAACACGCAATTCACAAAAAAGGTTAATTAAATCAGTAAGAGATTTAAAATACAAAATCAAAAGTCATTTATTCAAACTAGGCTGAGAATCAGCACTTTTCGAACGTCAAAAAAAAACAAAATCTATATCCATATAAAAATGATATAAATGTTGAATTCGAACGAAGTAATCTGCCAGTTTGTTACCCGCAGATGTTGGAACAGTCAATGATTGGCAGTCATATGTAATATATCTTTAAATTTTCAGTTGCAGAGGTGCCAGAAGAGCTGAAATATAGTGTGATGACATGCATGACAACATTACTTCTTAATGTCAGTGCCAAGTTTAGGGAGACGATGATGAAGGCTCACGTGCCTCTGATGGGGAAAGCAGTCTACGTGTGCGTGCATATCGCCAAGATGGAGAGACTTAGGGCGCTCAGGTGAGTTGTCTTAAACCAGATCATTTGTTTTTTTTTATGAGGAGGGGGGATGAAAAGTGGTCTTGTACTACAAATTGCACCTACCACTGTTTGTCTTTGCATCATCAAGGCCGAAAAAAACAAAAAACACGTTTCTTGTATATATATTTTGTTTTTAATTTTTAATATATATTAATGTTGTTATATAGGAAATACACACATACACTACCAAACACACACACACACATTTTTATTTTTGTCCTTAAATATAAGATAAGTACAGACGCCAGCACATCAACCTACTACAATCTGTCAGATTTCTGTAATAGATTTTCAACTTTATCGCTAAAGCATAAGGCTCAATGTTGATTGGGAAAATTTGACAGTTAGGTGTAGGTTGATGTGCTGGCGTCTGTACTTTGTTCGCCCACTGCACGTACCAATTATTTTGTAACCGCCACTAAGACCCATTATAAAAGCATACCCTTTCCTAAGATACAGACAGGTTTTTCTGCCTAGTTTAGGAAAAGAGAGTCCTATGACCCCTGATATTGTTGTACTGGTTTTTTCTTTATAACTTCTGTATGCCATGTACAAACTACTTATTAATAAAAATAAATACTTAATCTAAAATTATTATAATAGAAATATGTACACTGAAATGTCAACTGTACCTATTACAGTTCATGACATACAGCCTGCTGACAGACAGACGGATGGACAGCGGAGGCTTAGTAATAGGGTTCCGTTGGCACCCTTTAGGTACTTCCGTACCCTAAAAAGTACAATTCCCGTAATTATGTCCCATCAAGTTTTAGGAAAACTTTGGCATTTTGTAGAGCGTCGCGCATTCACGGTCTCTTTCTGAAGCTCGATGTATTCATTCAATGTATTCTCATCCTCAAATACTTTCCAGATTAGCAGCACTGCAATGTGTGACAGCGCATACAGCGACCCACCCGATGCTAACCACAGACTACCACATCAAAAACAAAGTTCTAGAGAAGCTGGCGGTAGACATGTTGTCTCTGATCCTGCCCGGAGTAATGTCGGCTCTGCAAGATGTCGCCAATTGCACGGAAAACCCTGGACATGCTGTGATTGTGGTGAGATTGACACCTGTCAAGTCAAATCTCCTGCATTTTTGGCCATTTGGCAGTTAAAAATGTTGTGATGGCCCAGTGGTTAAGGTGCCCGCCTTTCGTGCACGAGGTTGTGGTTTAGAATCTCGGCAAATACAAATTCTTTATGCGTCACATTTAGTGCAAAGGGCGATTTTGTATGAGAAGTGGTCTTGTGCGTAATAGCGATATGGAATTGATATTTGTGTAGGGACAGGTCATCTTTATTCTTGTGCAAAGGGGCATCAAAGTCTAACCCGGTAATTTTGAGAAAAATATATTTTAAGAATTTACAGGATTTTCCTAAAACCGTATTGCTATTGGTCCATAGACCACTTTTGCCCAATCTCCTCTTTAATGTATTTTCTTTCTAAATGCAACTTTTTAAAATCAAATGCATTTTAAAAGTTTATCTTGACATCACTGACATTGGTGAAGGAAAAATCGTGAGGAAACCTGGACTTATAATATTATTGGAATGAAATCGCCAATCCGCCTTGAGCAAGTGTGGAGATCAATGCTCATGCCTTCTCTGTGTGAAAACAGACGTTTGACCTGCAGTAAACCAATAAAAGGCTGGTATTACATTTATTATTTGTCGTCAAGGTAGACGACGTGTTAAGACGAAGGCTGCATCGAAAGGGCTCATCAGGAGCTGTCCCTCTTGCTGTTTATTCTGCCCTTTTTCCTTACTAATATAGTGCAAAATGTCCAGTAAGTTGGATGATTGTCATCAGAAATCAACGGCGAAGAAAATGAAAGAGCACCACAACACTACGTAAACGTTGCATAAATCTCACGGCGATAACAGACGATATAACTAACGCATTTAAAATTTTGTGACTTTATTCTTTCTTCGGATTCAAACTTTATGGCTTCTGCGCAGTACCTCCACCCCCGCTGACACGTGATTTTGCGACTGCGCAGTGACTCGCCTCATGTTCCGAGCCGCCATAAAGTTTGAATCGGGCTGTAACTTAACTGTATCGTCATAAAGTCGCTCTGGGCGATATGATATGTTACTTATAATTAATTACATAGTTTTACCATTTATGTCATATAGAGGGGCTTGTGGCTAAGTAATAACAGCTGCACGGGTCGATCGATCAGGTTAAGCTACGCTTGCCGCGGTTGGTCCGTGGATGGGTGACCATCTTTAAATACCAAGACCCCTACGTGCTTCGGAAAGCACGTTAAGCCGTTGGTCCCGGGATGTCATTCGTGGATCTTTGACAGTCTTTATAGGTCGTCAGAAGCCCGAAAATCTGACAACCAGTCTTACCAAAGGGTATCGTATTACCCAGTAACTGGGTTGTGGAGATCAGATAGGCAGTCGCTCTATGCAACATGCTGGTATTCAGCTGCATCCGGTTAGACTGGAAGCTGGAAAAGGCTAGGCAGATGATGACATTGTGTGATTCGACGTACAAACACTTCTTGGTATAAGTGTGTAGTGTGTAAGTGGTTAACGAATAGTAATGTTTTTTTAATTCTAGATAGCAATAGACGCAATGCATCGAATATTATGTCTGGCCATGAACAATAAGTTCATGAGCCAGCCCGCCGACATCACCGTGAGAGACTTTGCGAATAGGTTCAAAGAGAAGGAAATCATAGAAGTAAGCAGTAAGGGTAATTAGTAATTTTAGAGAATATAATTAGTAAAATCAACTACAACTTGAATTGGATTGTTATACCAATATTTTGTTTATTTTAATTTAAAACTTTTTTGTTGTTTGAAAGTGGTAACGCGATTTTTGGCTCTAAAATTTGCAAAAAAAATTATGTCGACCACTTATCCGATACACAAATTATTTTTATTTTCAAAATTTTTCTTCGCTTTGTTAACGAGCCTTTTTTTTTTTTACTAATATTTTCGTCACATTCATTTAATTTTTTTGTCATTTTCTTTTTCAGCGGTGGACCCCAAAAACTTGCCAGTTAGGAGTGAAGAATGGTTTAGTGTGGCCAGTAAGAAAATATTAATAGTCACCCAACATTTGGTTGTGTTGAGAACACATGAACATTTCAGAGTCAGAAAAGAACTCGCTATTTATTGTTCTAGGCTGATGTTTGAATGTGATATGTGAGTATTTTAAAGGTAAAGATATATTATATATAAAACATCTATAATTATCATTAATATACATGTTTTATAGATAATTTATCTTAATAAAACATTTTTTTGTTATTTAAACTAATATTATAAAGAGACGAGACTTGATTTTTATATTTTAGTTGATTCTATGCTAAAACGGCTGAACGAATTTGGATGAAATTTGGCACATGGACAGACCATGACCTGGATTAGGACATAGAATTCTTTTATTCCTATATTCCCATCGAGACTAATGCTGGTGAAACCGCGGGGCGCAGCTAGTCTATCAATAAAATTACAGGCTTTGCTGTTTGTCTAGATCTTTTGAACATGATCCTTCTACCTATTTATTTGGGGTGGGCGTAGCATGTCTCATTTTTTATCAAACTTGCAATGTTTGATTACATTATAAAATACGAATTATTTTTAGAAACTTAGGAAAAGAAACACTTTGTAAAATTACTAATTATTTCCAGCGCACTGGCATCTACAGTACCCATAGCCTTGGACACTCTCATCTCGCTAGCTAAGGACGAATACCCGGAGGTAGCGGAGTACAGCAGCAATGCAATCAGCACATACTTTGAGAACGCTGCTGACGATGCTAGATCGAAGACCCTAGAATTGCTCTGTGAGAACTTCTTCACAGCTATAAATAGTCTACCGCGAGTTATGAATAATATTGGTAAGTCATTTTGAATATTGTAAAAGGCAACATCTTTTTTCGATCTGAAAGCCCAATTCCCGTAATTAAAAACGTTCAAAATCTAGTCGCAATCTCATCTCAGCGACAATCAATGTCAAAATATTCTCAAAAATGTAGGGAAATTAGAGGTATTTTTGACAGATTATTGAGACTGAGATCAGACTGTGAACGTTCTTAAAATTACGAGAATTGCCCCTCTGATCGTTGTTAGATTGCTTGTTACTTTTTAGAACTTACCCGATTCAACGTGTTTTTTAGTAAATAATATATTTTTTACCTCGCTTTTTGTATTTTAGTCTGCGTGCGTGTTGAATACAGAGCTGTCCACATAACATTTTTAAGCTCGTGTCGCAGTTGCTAGAATGTAGCCCGGCTCCTGTTCGTTTTACTGTTTTGTTGATTAAAATACTACACTTTATCACAGTTAATTTGTATGATGGACGGTGAACGATATACTCACTACGGCAATCGATTTTTTTTGTGTTTGGATTCCGATACTCACTAAACGGTTTTTTTCGCGAATGAATGTTCGTTGCGTAACAAAAGCTCGCACAACTAATGTTTGCAAAACATTCGCGGTAAGTATGTTCCTTTAGGATTCGAACGAAGTCAGTTACTACCAAATACCGTTTTCACTGCAGATTGTCGACTCGAGAAACTTCGATGGAAAAAAATATTAACAACTTTCTTTGTTTCCAGACTCAAGCCGCAAACTGTCGTCTCTGAACCTCCTCCACGGCTACGTGTCAGTCCTGAACGCGGACAAGATGGCTCAGCGGCTGACGTCAGCGCTGAGCGTGCTGGACAACGTGCAGGCCGTCTGCGCCGCGCTGGCGCAGGCCGGCGCTATACATGCCGACCTCACCATGCTCACACAACACGCACACAGAGGTAACTGGAGTTAAAGGAGGACAATACGAACGAACTAATTGTTACCAATGCTTATGATATATAGTGTACAGAAGCTATTGGTAAACCTTTTTAAATATTAGTATAGATTGCAATTTTAAAACAGAAAGAGCTATATTACTGGACGGCCTCATTGGTTTAGTGGTCGCAAGCGCTACTGCTTAGCATTAAGTCCTGGGTTCGATTCCCGGGTCGGGCAAAGTGTTTTTGGGGTTTTCCATGAGGAATTTCTTAGTAGCAATCTGGAGTATGGATTTGTGCCCGGCTAATGGCAACAGGCTCGCCCCCTGTTATAAGGGACTTAAATATAACTGGCGAAATGTGGGTGTGCTATAGGTACATCTCTGGCTAACCCTTCGGGTATTACAGGCGTGAGGTTATATATATTCTGTAAAGAACTACATAATTATATTAAAACTAAACAAAACCAATTCTTTCCAGACATAACCGCACCACCTCCCACCGGCTCCCCCTGGTGCAAGTTCCGTCACTTAGACAACGAGGCTTGCGCTCAACGCATGGAACAGATCCTGTGCCTCCTCGGCGAGGCGGAGTGCGCCTCTCTACTGCTGGACCGATTGCTGGAACTGTTCCAGCAGGAGCGGAGCTGCGAGCTCGTGTACATCTGTAACTGTATGGCGGCAGGTGAGGGTTGTAATTTAATACTGCTTACTGCATTCGATTCTAGCATTAGTCCATCGAAAAGTTGGGGATTTCTTAAGAAAGCGGTGCCGTCATAGAAAGATCGTAAAAGCACAGCCGTTCATAAAGATTTCGTTTTCTGACACCACAGGCCATTTTGCGAGCGTCATATATGACGGCTTTTATGACAAAATTACGTTTATATCATGGCGACGCTGGCGTAGCGTAGGGATATGCATTTACGCAGCGTGAACGCCTACATCTAAACTATCTAAATAAATATTATAGAGATTTGATTTTTTGTATGTTTGTTTTTTACGCTTTCATGCTAAAACGACTGAACGGATTTGAATTAAATTTAGCACATAAGTACACCTTGACCTGGATACTTTTTATCCCGATATTCCCACGGGATCGAGACTTATGCGGGTGAAACCGCGCGCTAGTAAAATATAATGATAAGAATTGTACAACTTTAATAATACTTTTCTTCTTTTTCGCAGCGCCAAACTCATCGGAAGACTTGGTGAAGCGTGTTCTGAACACATATCTAGAAGAAGACGTGTGGTACTTGCCTCTAGAAGTTGGCACTGCGGACCCCGCCTTGACCGACCAGGAGACCCTGGACGTCTCGGTCTACAACCCCAGGGCTTGGGACAAGGACAGTGTGCCAGGTTAGTAGTACCACTCTCGGTAGTACAGCCCGATTCAAATTTGTTCCTCCTGTTCCGACCCGCCGTAAAGTTTGAATCGAGCTGTACTAGTTACCTTAAAGTCGGTCAACACTGTGGGTGAGGGTCAAGGCTCTAAAGTTTGGGATATTATTCACAACATGTAAAATGGCGACCATGTAAAGTTGCCGACTTCGTTTCTGAGGGTGATGATGCCGAAAATTAAATGGAAACAAAACATCAAAATCCAAGATGGCGGCTACTATTTTCGACATTTTAGTCAAGGTTGTATTCTCTATAATATAGAAAATGAGGTCAAAATTAAAGATTGCTATAACATTGGTGATTTTTTTAATAACAAAGTTTTTGGAGTGCTGTTACCAAAAATGTAGTTTATTTCCAAAATCATGTGACGTCCATTTATTAAATTACGACTAACTTTTTTTTCTTCGTCTATCAGGTAGATTATTAAAACGTATTGGGCACGTATTTTTTCTTTTTTCACATAATCAAAACATTATAGAGATATATTGATTTGAAATATCGCATGACGTCACGTTTTGGTACAATTTTTACCTACACGTGACGTCACGAGCCCCCACTCCCAAACTTTGACACGCTTTATCTTTGTAATTTTTTGATTGATTGACACAAGAAAAAATATGTGTCCCATTATTTTTTGATAATCTAACTGACGGACGGACTAAATAGAATTTCGTTTACTTTACCCCGTCGTCATCCCTATTCTCGCAGACCTATACGAGGGCGCAGTAGAGACCCGCTACACGGACATCAGCTACCGCGCGCCGCGCCCCAAGCCGCACTCCGACCCGAACAAATGCGCCACGCTGGGAGAGGCACAGCGCAACATGTTGATGTCCTGCTTACTCACTGAGGGCGTCGGCGTGATGGCTAAGAGGCTCATGGACAAGTACCAACCGTTTCTGCTGAAGACTCTGTGTTTGGTGCTAGAGAGAGTTGGTGAGTAATGTTTTTAAATTGAAAAACTTAAAAAAATGTCGCCCAGCGGCAGCGCCGTCTAGGGTTGAATGTTTTTAGCATTATGCATTTCCTTTTCAAGCACGTCAATATATAATTTTAGCCCTAAACCGATCTATTTTGACCGATCCTGTAGTCACATGTTTGACAATGCTCGCTATAACAACATAACTTTTACAGGCAGTAAATACGAGATGCTGCACTTAGCGGGTCTGAAGGCCATCCACAACATAGCGGAAGCTGGCGGCCACGCGACCGTGGCCGACCTCATCAAGCACAACGCCGACTACTTCACCAACCAAGTCACTGTGCGACTCAAGAAGGTATGCGCTTTGAAATTTTCCTTCCTTAATTATGATAATCACACCATTATCATGTTTCACTACTATCAATCAGGGCCGTCCTTTCAATTAGTGGGAGTTGGCTTGGATTCATCCACCGCGCAGGCACAGTGCGGGTTGGTTAAACTCATCATGTTTTCCAATTTTGAGACATTTTTGTCTTCACTGAAGCGCAATATATTTTTATCAGTACAAGTTAACGGAACAATTTTTTGGAACGAAGTTTAACGCGGCTTGCGGTAGGAATTGGCTGGTAGAAATCGTCACGTAACGATAAAGCGTTATGCCCCCTCTGCGACTTTCTCTCTTTCTCTGTCTCTTTCTATTATATAGGAGAGTGTGTGCGTACGAGTATCGCGTAAGAAACTTCGTTCTTGACGGGGGTCCCCCGCCCGCACACTTTTTTTTTTCTGAGTAACTCACTATTGTAGATGTAAATCTTCTCTGGCTTACTTGAATTCTTTTGGCCGTGATACAGCCCTAATTTAAGTTTCAGTATTGGGACATAGCTTATGTAACTGAATTGTAAAACGATGCTCATATTTCAGGCTTGGAACTGTCAGTCAGCCTTGCAGATACTGTCGGTGGTGATGGAGTACAGCGACTCCAGTATATTAAACTATCTCTACGGAATCGTTCAAGATGTGAGTATACAAACCTTTGTATAATATTTTTATCTCACGAAGCGACACGCGCTTTACTTTTGGTAATGAAGTATACAAAAACGCTGTGAATGTGTGCGTGAAGACGAGTAACGTCTGCGCATAATACACACACACACACTTCTGAATTCACCATTGTTTCGAACGGTACCGAGAGCTCCCGCGCTCACACACACATTCACAGCATATTTGTACCACAAGTAAAGCGCACGTCGCTTTGTGAGATAAAAATACTGTACTTTAATTGAAGGCCCAAATACTGAATAAGAAGAAGTTAGACAGATCCTTATGCGGCCCTTTATGTTGTGTCGCCGCAGTAAGATGATACTCCGCGTCAAAACGAAAACTGGAAAAATACATTATTTTCCGCTAGACCCATAATATGAATTCTAATTGTTCACTTACAGGTTCTAGTCCAAAGTTGTGATAAATATTACGAAGAAGACCTGTACGCGTACTTACAAGTGTTCCTAACATTCGTGGAATGTATTCGCAAGTGGTATACCATACCCGAAGCCTTACCAAAGACAACTCCACGCAACCAGCCCATAGACGTGATGAAAGAACTGTCCGTATTCGTAGAGAGTAAGGAAGAAGTAGAGAGGCTACTGAATGCGCAGGAGTTTGAGGAAGAGAGCGGTAAGAGTGTGGAGGAGATGTATAGAGAAGATATAAAGAAGAAGGAAGAAGATATTTTAGATTATGATGATACTGTTACAGGTAAGATCGACTCCGCCCCATTCTGGTTTTTTATTCAAACAGTATTTTGAATAGTTACTGTACTATTTGGGCTTAAACTGTATTCCCATTATATAATAACTAGGTTCGGCCCGCGACTTCGTCCGCGTGAAATTTCACTTTCCCCCCATTCACCCTCTTAGAAGTGGAATTTAGAAAAAACCCATTCTTAGTGAATACCTACTCTTCACAAAGAACACACAAATTTAATGTCTAGGATCAGCGGTTTAGGCTGTGCGTTGATATATCAGTCGGTCAGGTCTTCGAATTTTATATATATGTACAGTGTGGCGATTAGGTTATCACATTAATTGAAACCACGTATTCTACATCACGTATTTTAAATATACACAATTAAAATTATTCATAACAATTAACATTCTTCATTCAGCCGTGGTACCTAATATGAAAACCATAAAAATGAATCTCGGAGATGTATGTACGCGCATGACTTCCGAACGACTGCACCGAATTGGATAATTATTTTTTTGTTGTGTTCGGTATTGTCAGGACAAAGTTTGTATGAAACAAAATTTCGGAAATTCGAAAAAAAAAAATCTTTTTTTTTCATTTTCTATTTTTTTTTTTAATTGTTTATTTTATTTTTTAACTAGCAGACTAATAACAACTTTTAATAACCGATGTGTGATAACCTAATCGCCACTCTGTATAGATGAGCTAACGCATAGCTGTTTTCTGTCGATTTTTTTATTTGCGTAGCCTAAAGTGGTTTCGAATAGAATAGAATATTCTTTATTATGTACTCCATAAATATTACAGATATGAGTGTAGAAATTCGAGTCGGTGTTTTGCATGTAAGATTTCTGTTTGTTAACACATACACGTATTAGAAGAAATTTTCTTTATCACACAATTTTTATCTTTCAATACCATTTTCTTGTATTATTATATCCTATTTATCTTCACAGAAGAAAAACCCCCACCGCCCCAATACGTAGCAGTTATAGTGACAATCCTGAAACGATGCCTAAATTACGTCACATGCTTTCAACGAGACAACTCAATACTTGCCTTACAAGTACTGACCCGCGGCCTGCCCATACTACGCCAGTATGAGGACGAGTTGTTACCGCTAGTACATAGCGTGTGGGCCCCGCTACTGACCAGGTTCGTCGAGGAGCCTGCCGTGATGAAGAGGGCGTTTGAGTTGCTCGTCACTATGGCGGAGTTGGCAAGGGATTTTATTAGGAGTCGAGCTGTCACGTAAGTTTTGTTTGAGTAACCTTTAGTTTTTAACTAGTTGTTGCCACGGTTTCGCTTGCATTGTAGGGGAAATTATTTACGTACCTGGAGAAATGGTACCGTTAGTTTTAAGCGTTCAGCTGTTTATACGTGTTTCTGTAACAAACTCATCATGACAACTCAATCCTACAGCCTGTCTATATTACGCCAGTAAGAAGACGAGTTGGCACCGCTGGTGACCAGGTTCGTCGAGGAGCCTGCCGTCATGAAGAGGGCGTTTGAGTTGCTCGTCACTATGGCGGAGTTGGTAAAGGATTTTATTGGGAGTCGAGCTGTCAAGCTAGTTTAAGGGCTGATTTTTCCAATTTCAGATAATTTTATCCGAGGCATAATTTTGAATTTTTGACTATCCTACTAATATTATAAACGCGAAAGTTTTGTGAGGATAGATGGATTTTTGTTACTCTTTGACGCAAAAACTACTGAACGAATTTAGATGAAATTTGGCACACAGATATTCTATAACCAGGATTAACACATAGGATACTTTTTATCCTAACATTCCCGTGGGATCGAAACTTATGCGCTGTATAACGTCAATGAAGCATGCTCATTGTTCACATTTTATCTCGCTAAGCCACGCTTTTTAATGAACACGCGTCGCAAAGTATTGCAATTTGCAGGTCACGGTCAGGTTGTATTGTATCAACCCTCTAAGTACATAGAACCCTAATGATTGATATAATTTAATAGGGTTATATGAACTTAAGAGGGTGTATTGATGATTTTAATAATTATAATTCCATAAATACATACCTGTTACGGTCGCGAATTATATTAGATCAACATAAAACCTGACACTGACCCGCAAATTGCAAAAGATACGTAAGATAATTTGAATTTCGCGGACTACCTTGGCGCGTCCAGCAGTTAACTATTTCCGTTTCTCAACCACAGAGATGTCCTCCCACATATATACTACTACATACAAAAGACTTCAAGAGACAGCTATCTCAAAGACGTCGGCTCGGCCTACCGCAACAGTCCAGCATATAGTCTACAGTTGACTGCACTAGCCGCTCTGCCGCACCTCGCGACAGATCTCATGCTTGAAGATGATGCGTTGGAAGATGCTATGTACTGTGTGCAGCCGTACTTGTCCAAGAAACAGCCTAAGGCTTTGCAGGTGAGCTAAACGTGAAAATACGGTATATTTATTGCATAACCCACGCCATTAAAAAAAACGAAACGGCCAAATAAAAGAGCTCATCATGCCCTCTCATTCGCACAATATAATAATTATGTACGTGAGAGGGCATGATTAGCGCCGCCATTTTAGTGTAATTTCTAGTTATAGTAACATCTTAGACTTGACATTACAGGATGTAAGATTTCGACTTTTTTTCTTGTGCTGATTTCTTATAAAAACAAATATTATAAATAATCGTATAGAAATGAAGGTGCATGCTACAAGCCCTTTAGCTGTGGCTGTGAGCTAATGACACGCTTTCGGAGCATAAGAAACGTTCTATCAGTCAAGATTGTCTCTGGTACAATCTCTGTTACGCTCTCGCATAAACTAAATGCAGTAAGTATACCGTTGATTGCTGTTTTCAGTCATCAGCAGTGGAGTTCTTCACAACCATCCTAGACTATGACTACGGCGCCGCCTGGTATCACCTCCGAGAACTATGCAACAACGATGAAGTGCTAAACCCCCCCACAGTCAACCATGTGCATTTACAACCAATAGTAGGCACCCCATTCGAAGCTAAAGATAAGGACTATCAAAATAATATTAAGTTAATATTCAAGCATATGGTATCGTAATAAATATCTTTTTAAATAATGTTGTGTTTTAAATCCAAGTTTCCTATTTAACAAATGAAACACACAAATGGCAGTAATTACTTCAACTTTATTTTTTACAAAACACATTGGTCACAGAAAACAAATACCCATTTTAATTACAGTATATAATATTATACTTATGTATTGCAACCACTCTCACATCTTAAACTCAGTCTAATCAAAGTCACTGCGTTTAGGGACACATCGCTCTAACGATTGTCCTGCGCCGGCGCTCGTCAAATTTCTAACTTACGCTGACTGATCAACATTCATTTAAACGTACGTACCACTGGTACGTTTAGAAAGAGTACAGTTCGATATGGAATAAAAAAAACGTATACGATTCATTGCATGACTGTTAAAATTAATGTTAAATGCAAAATCGATTGTTAAATTAGTGTGTCGTTCCACAGAAACCTAATTTATCGATACACTCGTACATTCACCAAATGCATGTAATCGAACTGTACACTAGTCCTATGATTGTCGATATTCAAAAGTAGCTTATTCAAAGACGTGAGTACAAGAACAATAACATAATTCACAATATAATGATAATATTTTCATCCACACCACTAAAATTAAATAATGAAATGGTAACATTCCGACATACTAAGGAAAAAAGGTGTATTTTATTTGAAGTGAGTAATTAAACTAACCAAATAAAAAATAAGTAACATAATTTATTTTATAAATAATTTTAAAGAAAAACAAATTTTATTCAAATATTCAGGCTTTTCAATCGAGACAGCATGCAAAATAAATGTTGAAAATTGGTCTTAGGCTAATTGAAGCTTACGTTAAATATTTTGTAGTGGAGTCATACAAACTTCACTTACAATAAGAAGGTAAGTTCCTATAGGTATAATTTCACTTAGTGTATCTTCGCAAAGTTAATATTTACATAATACTTTTGAGAATTTATGTGCATTTCAGTTGAGTCTACGTGACTATAGCACTATTTATATACTACTCTCAAGCGAGAAGTATTTGGCTATGAGTGTGGTTGCAATGTTAATCTGTCACTGAACTAATACGCCACCATTGCAACACATTGAAATAACAAAGAAACATCATAATAAACAAAGAAAAGACATGGTAAAACTTTAACCTTAACTGCTAAATAACAACTCGTGTGAGCAAATACTTTTAAACAGAAAATCCTCGCTTATATTAACATATACCGCATTGGGTTATATCCTGTAATGGTACATGTAAGTAGATAAATATTTTTTTTTCTTTTATTTCATTTTATATTGTATATTCTGACTTAGTTCAGAAACACAGTTGTAGTCTCGATTAAATTGGCCATCAGGTATTTTTTTAGAGCGAACAATCTCGCTCTTTCAAAATTACGCCTTGAAGTACATAATTAAGTTGTCTCACTCTACAGAGTTATTGAAAGAAAGTAATGATGAGTTTATATAATACTTTCTATAGTCCATAACATGAATGCAACTTAAAATTAACTGAGATTATACATTATAATTATGTACATCTTTCGAGGGAATTGCGTTAAACTTAATAAAGGTGTCTTGCGCAGATTTGCTTTGTAACAAATAACAAGAAAACAGAAAACTGTAGGAACAATTAATGCATGGACATTTTGTGTTATTTATTGAAATTAATACATAATTATATTAAATGCTATGTTTAATAAGATAAGACTCTATTCAGTCACCTTACATAGACTTTAGAATAGATTTCAATAGGAGAAAAATAAGTAGGATTTCTTTAGTTTAGAATAGAGTAAATGTAAAAATTGATGAAATGTAAGGTGACAAATTGTGGAATGGTTTAAATATATTAATAAATGAATTGTATAATACAAACCACCCTTAAATAAATAATACATCTAAATTGCACTAGCTAAATTTTACAATAAAATGTCTATACAGTGTAACATGTTCCTTAGACAAAATGACTAACATATTTCCTTATAGAAGATATTGTATAAGTGCAAGTATTTGAAATGCTACGGCTACATTCTCGCGATAACGCGAAGTTCTACACTTCGCGCGCTTTCTGTTGTACAGCGAAACGGCGAGCGGTGTGCGAGGGAGAGCGCGCGAAGTCTAGTTTGCGTTATCTCGACAATGTAGCCGTAGCATAAAATAATACTTTTTTACCGTAAGGGTCAAGTTAAACTGCATAGACCAGTATCTATTTGAACGAATTTGATCACTGAAATGATTCAGAAAACACCTGATAAACTAGATATGACGTGCTTCCGCTCCATTGTTAAAGTTATGGTACCCCTTCACAGTTTATTCAATACTATTCATAATGTTATTACAGGATCGCTTGTTTATTGGCAACTGTCTTGTAAATTGTTTTCGTTATGCTTCAACATGTAATAACCAAGGACGATCCTGTCAACTTTTCTAACCTTCATTAAAACGTGTTTCCATACAAACTTTACAACGGAGCGAATGCTTGAAATACACATATATTAATGTGTCATTCATGAACTTAATGTGAACACTCACTATGCACGATCACGAAACTATTATATTTTATTTATTTAAAAGTCCATTAAAATAAAGGAATTTGGACTGCGTCGGAAAATATGGCAGTGGAATTTTATTTCCGATTGAAATATTTAGATTAAAAATGTAGGTAATCATAATTTTACAAAATGTAGATTATCATCTGCCTAGCCTTTTCCCAACTATGTTAGGGTCGGCTTCCAGTCTAACCGGATGATTTTCATTTTATAAGATGTAGATACAAATGTAAAATGAAAATCGCATAAGGTTTTGTCGAATAAACTATAGAAGAAGCATATGAATTAAACTGCTCCTACTTCTTACTTAGAATGCTTGAAATGTTAACATTTTTAGGTCCAAAAAATATGTATCCTGTACTAGAAAATAAATCGTCTGAAGAATTTAATAGGGTAAAACAAGACGAAAGATCAAAACGTTTTCTTCAATATAAACAGACTACTGGCGGCACCCTTACCGAGACAAGTATTATTCAAGTTTGATATGAAATTTTTAGGGTACACAGCATATAGATCTAATTTAGGCAAGTAACATTATGTAAAATTTGACGATAAATATTTTATATGAATAATTTCAACAGCTTATTACTTACATTATTACTACATGTATCAATCTTTGATATTAGCTTTAGGCCTGGATTCCACCGAAGCGATGTGCGAAGCGGAGAGGAAATGGATAACAGCTAGGGTGTATCTACCGAAGCTGTGCGAACATGGCTACTGGCTAGACCGGAGCAGAGATGTGTACTGGATAGAGGTAGAGCGGAGCTGCGTGCAGCTCTGGTTGTATGTGCGCAGGCGCGGCGGGCATGACGTAGCTGTGCGACGCGCGGACACTAGCAGTGCCGCTGGCCACTCACATCTCTCGACTCCGCGAAGCACGCCGCGCCGTCGCCAGCTGACAAGGCACAGCTCACATGTCTGTTTTGTTCGCGCTATCAAATATACGAAATCTCTCCTCTCTGCTCAACCTTATCCACAATCAATCGTCGCTAAGTGGAGACGAGATATTATGTATATAACGAAATCCTATCGGTTGTTTCTAACACATCTCTCCTCTCGTCACGTCTCCGCTTAGGTGGAGTCCGGGCCTTACTTCGTTCTAGAACATTTTTAATTATCTGCTACATTACTGCTATTACTTGCGAAATCAGTATTAAATTATTATTCTAAATTGTTGCCCTATTTAGGCGGCAGGCAAACACTTCCCATAGCGAGCGCGTTAAACAATTATGAACTTAATTTCCGAGAGAACACAGTCCAAATTCCCTTCTAAAGTACCCTAGACGACGTACTTGCATCACTTCCACGCTTGTTTTAGCATCTTCCGGGAGGCGAAGTATTTGGTGCTGTATGTGGCGAGGATGAGGCCGGCCAGTACTATGGTGATAAGGTAATAATCGAAGTCATCCTTCAGCAGATCGAAGGTTTTTGATGGTGCCACCCGAGTGTAGAATAGGTCTGTGAAAAGATGATGATATTTTAGAATATTATTTTTATTTGACATGAGCGTTTTTGTCATGTGATTTTGAGAATGTCAGTCACTAATTTTCATTTAGTGGCGTCGTAAAAAGCGGTTAGGTATGAATGTTAGAAAGGTCTTCGACATTTGGCTTATTAGCCCCCGGTATTGTATAAAGATGTTATAGGTTTGACGGCTCTGTCGTTTCGCGTGCGTGTGTATCTGTCTGTCGGACTGTGGCATCGTAGCTCCCATAGCTATGGTCCGATTTCAATGCGGTTTTGTAGTTTATATTTTGGTAGCAGATATCCTTACCTAGTCCAGTGGTGAGCACAAGACTGGTAGACTCCAGTCCCGCGGGCGCGGCGTGTATCTGCGTGGGTCTGGCGAGCGTGCGGTTGTAGTTAAGTCTCGCGTCTCCTCCCAGCGGTAACTCGGGCGCGTACGCCGGTAGTACCACGCCTTCCTCTGTGATACCGCCGCGACGGGCTTCAAGGTACACCCAGGGTACTTCTACGACTGCGCCTGATGATAACGCCACTGGGGAAAACCAAACAGTTCGATTAGGGAAGGTAGAATTATTAACACTAAACATCATCTGGTAGGGATAAGTGGAAGGAGGGAATGAGTGCATTGCCCTGCAGTGGAACAGAAATGGCTGAATAATAATAATAATCATCCGGTCCCAAACACAGAAAGAAAGAAAAACACCTCAGCGGCCGCTGCTAGCAACGTGCCACACAAACCAAGCGCGTCAGTGGGCGTCATCGTTTATTCATAGAAACTGATAGCCCGTGACAATTCTGACAATGCCTGTGGCAGCTGAATTAGCGCTCAGCGCTAATTGTGCGATTATGAATATTATTAGTATAGGTGTCTCTAGTCGCTGTTACTGCGATTCCTTGTTCTGTGGATTCAGTCGACTTAATTTCCACGTTAAGGTCATCGCTTATTATAACAGCACAGTTCCGACACAGTAAATGACATTTTAAAGTAAATTTTTGTGATGACAATACAGAATAGCGGACAGTTCTCGGGCAGCACGCTGCCCGCGAGCCGTCGTGGTCGTCTTGATGACAGCGCGTTGGCGACAAGCGGGTGGATTTCTTCCGAGGCTTTGCCGGGCGGTCACTGCGCTGGAGCGGAGCGGTTACAATGAGTGGTGCGGGCGCGCGGCATGTACTCACGCAGCACGTGCTTGTCGGTGAGCGAGCGCTCCGTGACGGTGGCGGCGGCGGCGGCGGGCGCGGCGGCGAGGATGAAGGCCTGGCGCTCCACGCCGGGCGCGCGCTCCGACGACAGCGAGCTGAAGGCCGCGCCGGCCGGCAGCCAGCGGGACTTGCCTTCGTACAGCTCTAAAGTAGCTGTGGGGGAAATAACACTGATAAAATACATACCCATCAAGATCATACATCAACATTCAGCTTGACGTGAGATTTGACAACAGAATAAATTAGATAAGCATTTGGAAAATGAAGACAAGAATAGACTTTTCTCGAACTTTTAACTCGAAAAATACAAAACATATTATTTATTTACGAAACACTTATACTGCCAAAGTGACTTCACATATTTTCGATCACAACGCGTTATCATTCTTCTGAATTTACCTGAGCAAGCTAATATTTAAGCATTGACATTATAATTTTGAAGCCGATGCAGCATTCTATATTTTGTACTGCTACTTGCATATACCTTTTACAAATTATCACATACAGGGTGGCCAAGACATCGACGTGCAAACTGTAGCCATGAATTCAGCACATGATTCTAGACCCCTAGCGTAGAAATTTTTCGCCGGTCATAAAAATAATAACGGAAGATGATGAAGCACTTGCATTTCTGGGCTTTAATAATGTGCTTAAAGAAAGAAAAGGCACTTTGGTGCAATGACTGGCTTCTAAAACGGAGGTCATACTCTCATTAACTATGTTACTCATTAATTATTAACTATGTTAAAATTCGCGCAAAAAGATTGGCATAACTATTTAAGGATGAACGAAGAGACGTACAAAAAACACTATAATGAGAGAGAGAGATGCCTTCATGACCTGTCATCCACACACTACGATAAAACTGTGCAAACGAAATAATCTGCAACGATGTTTTATACACACGTTCAATAAAACTAGGTACGCAAACGGACTGAACAGATAAATCGTTACCGTGTGTAACCGCCATTACAGACAACCTTTAGATGGACTGTACCTAAGAAACAAACATATTGAACAAAATATTACACATACAACACACGCATACACAGACACTGAACACTCACATTATTCCACATTTATATCTGTAATTTATGGTGAACATGATAAAGAGTATTCTATTCAATAAACAAATTCAATCAATTTATATAATTGATATTGGTATATTGATTAAAACTTACCGATCTCAGTCCTGCGATGTTTATCATTGTAGTAGAGGTACGCTAGGTAGTGCTCCGTGTGTACCGCGAGGGGTAACGCGCGAGCTCGCCTGTGCGCCTGCGCGGCTACTATGGCACCCGACGCTGCGTCCACGCAGGTCGCTACTACCACGTCTGTAAGTAACATGAAATATTTATTTAGTTTGATGTGAAACAGTGAAAAACCGTTGAGACGAAAAGAAGAGCGAACTTATTGTGATGATTGCATAATTTGATTAAAGGGTAAATAATTCAACTAATAAAATTGTCGTGAATTTTAATCACAGTACATAATCAGCCTATAGTGTTTCCACTGCTGGGGCACAGGCCTCCTCTTTATGAGAGGGAGTTAGCCGTAATCCACCACTCGGGCCCAGTGCGGGTTGGTAGATGTCACATGTCTTTGAATTTTTGGTCCTAGGACATGCGGGTTTCCTCACGATGTTTTTCTTCTCCGTTTTGAGAGCAGTGGTGATGAAATAATTTACACAAAGTAAAGCACCTGTCTGGGTTCGAACCGACAACCTACAACTCGTAAGTCGCGACCGTTACCACTCGGTATCACCACTACTCTTATCACAGTAAGTTCGATAAATTGTAGTAAACAACATGAAAGTTTACAGATATTGCACCATCTTCATCACTATAATAAACACTTACCTTTATGCAGCGGGTCGGGTCCCTCCGTGACGAACAGCACGAGGTTCGGGTTGACGTACTTGTACAGCACGGAGCGGTCGGGCAGCACGCGGCCGGGCGAGTGCACGCGCTCGCCGGGCGGCTTGCCCAGCGCGCGCACGATGCGCTGGCCCGAGTCGGCCGAGCCGCCCAGCTGCACCAGCCACGTGCGGACGGCTTCTACTGTCTGTGGGGTAGCAACCAGTCTTGTCATTTCCAAACAGTATCTTGATTTTAAAGACTATCCATGGAGTTTTTTGCCCGTTCTTCTCCATGGAAGCCTACCACGCTTTAGAATGTGCTACTAACTTCATCTTTCTGACTGACAGACTCTTAGGGGCCGTCTCCACGAGCGAGAAAATCGCGGCGATATTATCGTCGTGCCACGTATTTCTATACACTCTCTTAGAACGTGTCTCCACACGGCGATATCATCGCGGCGAAAAGATGGCACGGCGAGACTATCGCCGCGATTCTCTCGCTCGTGGAGACGGCCTCCTACACAATTCAAAAGTACCTGTAAATGGTTTAATTGAAATAAATGCTTTAAATTTGAGTTTGAAGCAAGTTTAAATTGGCTTCGTCTGGCGAGAGGCTAGCCTTAAGGTTGTCTACTTTTTTGAAGAAAACGAAAATACGTGTCTAAAACGAAGTTTAACTATGACCTAAAGTCGCCGGAGTTTGCGAAAAAATTCGCCAAACCGGTGACTTTCTTTAAGTAGCCATTGCATTCTCAGAGATTAGCTAAAACCATATCCAATTTGGGCGTGGTGGATTACGGCCCACTCTCTCTCACAGAGTCTCATAGAGAGGTGGCCTTTGTCAAAGCAATGGGAACATTAAAGGCTGATTATTTGATACCTAATCTGGCAATGCTAAGTAACTAACATGCTCTCAAATCACATGAGTACAAATACAGGCTTTGTTTAACGTTGAGAGTACTCCATGCAATGTGCTAGAGCGCTCGAGATTGCTATGACAAAGAAATATTTTACTCTTCATTGTTTTTCAGTAACTCCGTGTAAAATACTGGTATTCAGCTGCATCCGATTAGACTGGAAGCCGACCCCAACATAGTTGGGAAAAGGCTAGCCAGATGATGATGATGATTGTTTTTCTTCAAATAATTCAAGTACAGACCCCAGCACATCAAGCTACCCGAAACTGTAAAATTTTCCCAATCAGCTTTGAACCTTATAGCTTAGCGATAAAGTCCAAAATCTATTAAAGAAATTTGACAGACTTTAGTAGCGTGATGTGCTGGCGTCTGTACATAAATTCCACCGACACGAAAAGAAAGACTCACCTGCCCATTAAAGACCAGAGCGTAGCCCTGCACGCGCGCCGTGTTCCTCTCGGCCACGTACATGAACATGTTCTCTACTAGCGGCGCCGCTGAACGAGGTAGAACCTGCAATGCGTGGGATTCTGTTGATACTGTACAGCTAAACGTATTTAAAACATAGCTCCGTTTCTGTCAATCATTTGAAGATGGCAGAGACAGAGTTTAAAATGTGTTAAGTGTTCCGGACGGCTCAGATGTCAAGTGCGCATGCAGCGCCTCCTCACAGACTATGGCCCACCTTCCATCCTGCGCCGCATGCAGTGTCACTATTTGATGATCTTATGACTGCGTCAGTGAGCGGAGTACGCGCAGCTGAATTTTGGATCAACAATATTTGAACTTTTTGCCATCGACACGTTAAGAATGTTTTACTATAATTTTTGACGTTCAAAAGTGCCTTTAGTGTGCCTAATTGAAATAAATGATTTGACTTTGACTTTAGAAGAAGAAGTGCAAGCCGCCCTATTAGATATAGTGATGAATACATCAAAGTCCATATAAAAATTACTCTAGTTGAGTCGGTAACTGAAATACTGGCCAATTAAAAACCTTTTAAAACAATTTAGACACAATTTACAATCCACCGGTTTCTCCATTAGGGAACATCCATAAATTACGACATACGAATTTCATGATTTTTGGAATAATCACCTCCCTCCCCTCTCCCACCTATCATTATCATAAGTGGTTACATTTGTGTGATCACATATTTTGCCATATTAAATTTAAACTTTGTTGAACCCCTCCCTTAACGTGTGACGTAATATATGGCCCCTTGCTGGGTGACCAAGTAATCAAGCTTTAACCATGTGATTTTTAAAAATTCGTACGCACATGTAATTTTTGGGCTTCTAACTTTCAATAAATTGAAAAAGACTGCGGGGTAAATTGCGTAACACACTAACAGTAGGAATGGCTTTCATTTTGACAGTTCAACAACATTCATTGCGTTTTTTACGTTGTTGAGCAGACAAATTGTTCAAACATATGAAGCAATGGATTAGTAATATACTTCAAAATTATTCAGATTGTGATTGACACTGTCTTACGCAATCAGGGTCCAGGACCTTTTTTGGCTGATATGATGATGAATAATAAAGTATTACCTGAACATTTTCCTCCTTATCGAGTAAAATAAGAGCATGTAGTTTCTCGTTGTCTGGCCGATACAACAACGTGCACTGTAGCAGTTGCACGTCCAATTTCAGGAGGCGCTCGCCGATCAATGTGCCGGTTATCGGGTTCAGGCTGATGATTAGGCCGTTGCCTGTTCCCTGGGTGACGAAATTTGGGTGGTCAGTAAAAGGCGAAAAATCAATTATAGTTTCTGTCCATTTTTATTTACATTGAAGTTGATTTTCTTTCACGAATTGGATATGTCTTTCATAGGGAAAGTTGTTCAGAATGGTGTATTTAGATTAAATATCCATTTTAAGGGTTTTTTCTTCTAGTAAAAAATAAATTATCAACTATAATGATCTAACAACATATTCTCACCTCATGTTTACCGACCACGGTAAGGTACGCGTCGTGAGGCGGATACCTGGCGGTCCTCCTTGTGAACACAACCACGCTCTCCGTGTCCAAGTCAGCTTCGTAGTACTGCCACAGTATGGCGCCGGATAGGTTGTCCATGCCGAAGATCTAGAAGAAGTAATAGCATGAGGTTTACAATGAAACGAACGAGCAAGCCCAGGACATGCCTGTTCACTTTCGCGTTGGTCTTAAATTTAAGAAAACAATATAACGTTCTAAGGCAGCTATCAAAAAAGGGTTAATCTAACATAGTATAATTGAAAAGATTAGGTTTAAGTTGAAAACCAGCGCTTAGCAACCCGCATTAAAATCTCTATAAATGATTTCATGAATCAATTGTTCAACTTTTTAAATTGTTTTGATTTAATGAGTTTAATTTATATGAAAACAAGAACATTTTAACTTTGCAAATTAAAAACCCTGTGTTTTTGCTAACAAATCTATAGTTAAGTTTTAGCTAAACTGCTTAGAGAGTAATGTATTTCTAAGTTTATCTGATACGTTACCTTGCCCACATCAGTAACAAGCACAATAATCTTATGCAGTCCGAAGTAGTCGCGCACGAGAGCGGAGGGCGCATCTTCCTCTAGGCCTTCGCCTCTCTGGATGCTCTGTATCAACGTCTGCAGCTGCTGGAACTGCGTCTGAAGGCGCCGGGAGAAGGCGGCCCAGATCGAACCTGTACGGAGAATTGAAGTGATGAAACGAAAGTTGAACACTGTTAGGGATTGTATTGAGAAGCTGAGAATACGAACAACATAACACTGCGCTTGAATTCCACAAAGGGGTAGCCAGAGATCAAAATACTTGGTTTTAATGGCAACTTGTAAACATAATTTTCAAGTTTCCATAATTAGCCTATAATGTTCCCACTGCTGGTATACAGGCCTCCTCTCGAGAAGGAGTGGGCTGTAATCCACCACACCGGTCCAGTGCGGGTTGGTATTGTCACGTCTTCGAATTTTTAGTTCTAGGACATGCCGGTTGCCTCACGATGTGTTCCTTCACCGTTTCGTGAGCAGTGGTGATGAAATTATTTACACAAAGTGAAGCACCTGTCAAGAAGTAATTGTGTGGAAAAGGGAGAGGGAGACCTTTGCCCTGCAGTGGGACAATACTGGCTAGTTAAAAGCGCCTGCCTGGGTTTGAACCATCCCAAGTAGCAAACAAGAATAGTGATTAAATCTTACATATCTATACTTTATCTAAAGTTGGATTTAGCTAAATCAAAAAGGATTTCGTTAAGTCTTTTCTTTCTTTAATACTAAATCGTTTTAAGCTAGCGCTACTTAAGTAAGTTAGGAATACCAAAAACCAAGTTAAGTATTCTTAAAACTAGTTTGTATTAAGTATGTCTACAGTTAAAACTAAAAATATTTTTTTACTATACTCAGAATATTTTAAAGCTCACTTAAAACTCAATTGAATAATTGAAGTACCTTTTTAGACAAACAAAGAAAAAATTGATTTTGTAGACAGAATTAAGATAATTATAATACCAAATTCTAGAAACTGATTTTCCTGAGTATATTTTATTCCTTTTTGACTAAAATTAGTAAGTTTAGAGTAAAAATACATTTAACGGGACGTTCTCTTCAAATAGAACCAAGTAGAAATATGGATAAAGTGGAAAAATTAAAAAGATCGTGGCTTTCGTCGGCGTGTTATAAAATATAAAAAATTAAACTTAACCAATGTGCCTATAAGTGCTGCAAACGTTACTAACAATGCGATATCTTCGAGTCGGTCCTCAGTGACGTTAACGGATTACGAGGAAGATGATACCGCGGAAAATTTGGAAATCGTAAAGTGGACTGTGATTCCGACTCTAATGAATCGACAGCTGATTGTAACACATCGAAAGTTGATCGTGATTTTGGTTTTAGAGTCCAATTAAGAAACTGGTCTATTGATCACAATATACCACATACTGCAATCAATGGCTTATTGCAGATTATTTACAAGCATGATCCGGGTGTTGTGCCAAAAGACGCTAGAACACTTCTGAAAACAGTAAAATCTGTAGATATTGAACCCTGTGGCAGTGGAAAATACTGGCATAACGGTATTAAAAAAAAATATTGTGCAGTATTTTGAAAATTTGGACAAAAATGTCAATTTATGTACTTATAAATGTAAATATCGACGGGTTACGGGTTAAGTAGAATTTTGGCCAATTCTATGTAACATTCATGAGATGAACACTGTGCCTGTAATGACCATTGGAATTTACTGTGGTATTGGAAAACCTCAGTCTAATGAATTTTTAAAACCTTTCGTAACTGAAATGAAGGAAATTTTGCAAAACGGCATTGAGATACCTAATAATTATATAATAACAATAAAATTGCGATAATTTATATGTGATAATTAATTTTCCTTTTCTTATACCTACCAAATGTTACATCTCAATTATTTTTCATTCAGTGGTAGTGAGTAAGTGGAAAAAAATCTGCTGTTCCCTGCTGACAAGTCCTATTTATAATATTCTTTCGACTATCTTGCATAAACTGTTTTCACCACAAAATAAACAAGAACCACACAAGGACGATGAAATGACAAGTTAAGAAAACATTAAGACGTAATCTGGTTTTAACTAAATCAAACTATAGAATCACTTAATACCAAACAAATTAAATAGTACTTCACCAATACGGTTTTTAGTATAGGTTAAGTATAATATCTCTTAAGTAGTACTACTTCAAGTGTAACTTGTCTTTACTTTGTCTGAACTAGCCTTACAAAATCAGCATTGTCTAAAATCTTACTTCGTTAGGAAAAATAAGATTTAACGCCATTTTGCACTATAAGTGAAAAAATTATAAAAAAATTGCCGACAACACTTCATCAAAAACTAGAGTAGATTGAACATACATTTAATGTTATAGTAATTCTAATTACATTAAGAACTCACACATTTATAGAAAATGTAGTAATCTGCACTAAATGCCACAATTTTTTTAATTTGCAATATTATTATACAAGATTTTATTGTTTGTTTTGTAGTATTTTAAAAGCCTGTCTGTTTTATAGCACTATCTATAGATTTTACACGAGAAATGATCATGCGTTTTAAATTTCTAATGCATTCAACGACATAAGAAAGCCTTTTTCTAGTCATAAAAAAATGTTGTTTTATCGCCATTTTCGTAAGTCTTAAAACAGTTTTTGTAATACTTTAAAAGTTCACCATATTTTCTAAAGTAATCTTACTTAAAGCATTTTAAAGCAAAATAAGTTTTTATTTATACTTCACTAAGATAAGATTGAATATCTGCAATTCAATATTGATAGTTTTAATTCGGTATTGTAGATATCTTTAAGTCTATTTCTTGATCTTAAGTCAACCTACAAGATATCTTGAAGTCAGTGCTTAAGACTTCTGCAAAACCACATTCTTAAATAGGGTTAAAGTTTATCTAAACAGTAGTATTAACTCTTTCTTAACACGTTCTTAAATGCTGTGCCCACTTTTACTTAACTCCCCCTTGGAGTGTATCTAGAAGATATCTTGAGGGACATAATAGTTTTAGCCAAGACAACCGCTGGAATTCGTCTACTTGCCTTCAAGATATCTACAATACCTTTTTTAGACATTTGTTTGCTACTTGGGATAGATATACAATATGTAACATAATTAACGCAAGACGTCATACACCCCAATTAAAGTATATAGTTAAAAGCATAATAACCAAAACTTATTTTATTTAAAGGTAACTATTATTGTGAATGTGATAATTTTATTTAACATTTTATTTGGTATTATTTCTGCATGTGATAATTTTATTTAATATCTAAGTTCAACACAATGTAAATTGTTTATGAATAAATTAATGAAATTATTTATATTAATTCTTTATCAGTTTTATAGATTTTTCTATTCAACATTGTTTATACACAAATATAATGTGAAAAATGTCACTGCACTCCAATTAACTTGCTCTATAAAAGACTAGCAAAATGTCTAATCTATTTAAAGTAAATAAGCATGAGCAGCGAAAAATATTTTGTCTAAAAACTAGTTTGGTTTATGCATGAATCTTGCTAGCATCTTGATTGCGTAACACACTATCAAACACAATCTGAATCATTTTGAAGGACATTGCTAATCCATTGTTTATGTTCGAAAGATTTGTCTGCTCAACAAGGTAAATCATCATCATCTGCCTAGCCTTTTCCCAACTATTGGAGTCGGCTTCCAGTCTAGCCGGATGCAACAGAATATCAGTATTTTACATAGAACGATTGCCATTATTAACAGTAAAAAGTTCAATACTTTCATCTTGATTGTACTGCCAGCTTTTGAACTCAAGGCACACCTTTTTCACGCTAGCATACAAATTAAGACTGACTATACAACGTCATTTTTTTTATATCCCATAACAAACTCTCAAACTCAAACTCAAAGCATTTATTTAAATTAAACCATTTACAGGCACTTTTGAATTGTCAAGAAGTCGGTCAGTCAGAAAATATGAAGCTAGTTGCCCATTCCAAAGCGTAAGTACCTATGGAGAAGAACGGGCAAGAAACTCCATGGACACTCTTTTAAATTATAGTTTTACAAAAATATTAGTTACATCATTTATTTTGAATTTATAATTATGTGAGAACGATGTAACTCTAGGGTTATACTCTATACTTAAGTAAAAATAATACAAATAGTCTTAGAATATGTGGTCCAAAAATGCATAGTTTCGAAGATATCATGCATCTAAGTTACATTGATAAATTCGAGTAATTCATTTTCATTCAAACCAATCATTCATATTTAAAGCTAAGAAAATGCGACGTTGTCATATTTCACGTAAGGGTGTTTTACGTTAATAATCGTGACTTTGTCGAATTATTTTGAATGAAAACAAAAAAAATATATAATTTAAAAATAATTCATATGCCAGTTGATTAGACCCTAGAGTTAAGTGATATAAAAAAAAAAAACACCTTGTATATCGGCTACCGTACTTTAGCAACTGGTTTCCAAAGGAGAGAATGAGCATGCGGGCGCCAAGTGACAGGTCAGCGGCTTGGCATCGACGGATCCGGACTACAGCTACGATTTCCTACAAGAGCGGTGACCGCCAGATGCGGTCGTAATCTCCAAATATAGAGATAGAGCGTGTTTTTTGCCACTATAATGTAAAATATTGGTGAAAATTACAGATTTTCATGACGTCCATTATAAAAATGATGGAAACGCTCTTCTAGGAAACGGTAGCTTAACGAGATGGTCGCATGCGACGGATATTCTAGCGTGAGTCGGCGGTTGGTCGCTTCAGCAACCAATAAAAGCACGAGCGACTACTCATGCGATACACAGCTACAAGGATCTTTTGACAAGGGGGCGCTGTTTCCAATCATTGGTGCTATTGTTTTGTGAAATGTTTTAAAAACTGCCGACAGAAGTGAAAACAAAACAAACAGAATACTTTGCCATCACTCGCTGGCATATCGGATATACATTAAAACCGAGTACATCCCGAGGACAGGCGAACACATCCGAAGCGGTATCGGTTACGGTAACAGTAGCGTGAATTCAATGGTTTTTCCCATCTCGAAAAATGCCCAACGCGCCTAAAGAAGTTTTCACTTCAACAAGATGGCGGCGGCGGCGTTAGTTCTGATTTTAGCCACGTACCAAAAGAACCTTGTAGCGCTATAGTTGCTAATGCAGGCAGCCTAAAAACTTCATAGGGTATTTAAAACCAATTTTAAAATAATTACGTCACTGTACTGATAATAAAGGATGAACTCAAGGTTTCTAAACATCACACAACCACACAGCAGTACTTACTATACATCTTGGCAGCTAGAAAACAAGAAGATAAATATATACATAACATGTAGTGTACACATAGAAGTAAAAGTGTATCGTTTAGTTATGACGAAAGATATTGAAATAACGCATCTTATCAAATTACGCAGTGCAAAAAAATACCAAAGCCCTCAAGTGTGTGCCGCAGCAAAATAACCTGAAACTGCACAATTTCTATTTAAGGCAGCTCAGATTTTGCTTTACGCTGTCATTTTTAGGCTGTCTTATGTGTTTTGTTAGTTCTGGCCCGAAGATTATCGATAGATGAAATCTTATTATCATATTCCCATAAAATGCAAAATTTACTTTATGTAATGATAAAAAATAATAGTTACTTTAAATAATAGAGACTGAAATGTCAATCAAAACGAATAGTCTCTGGATATCAACAGCAGTTACAGTACCTTCTTTCTGGTCGAACTCCGACTCGATGGCGGCGTCCAAGTCTGACACAGGCAGTTCTACAAACTCTACAGCCACGACGTTCGCTAACGCCTCTTCACGCGCCCATAAGACACGACCTGATAAAGAAATATGAAGGCTTGTACATAGTTATGGAAGTTTATTAATAGCTAACTTCAATAGTATTACTGTGAGATAACTTGTCAACTTAGCAGCCGTTATTTTTTTTTTTCTCCTTTGCTACTTTATTTTGTTATTTTCTATACGTACATCTGTGCGCTCTAATTATTAATCTTAGTTTTAGATATTGTTTCTCAGTAAGAGAATTATGTATGCAATTCTTATGAGAAATAAAGTTGTTCTTAAACCTATAATACAAGCCGGTAGATAAGGCAACACCTCTAAATGTAAGAAAAAAGACATAGAAAGATTTTATGTGATAAAATGTTTGGAGTCTCCCAATACAGGCATTACTTGCTTAAAGGGAGGCTCCAATCACTAATTTTCTTGTAAAATAATCATGTTGAAGAAATAAATGATTTTTGATTTGATATGGAAGTCGTAGGAGTCGAGGCCTAAAATATTCAACAGACTAACCATTGGTACTTATAGCCCACCATCGCCGTATAAGAACTAGTGATACTTCCTATAAAAACGAAACTCCCGCTTCAAACGCATTAAAAATCACGCAATTACGCAACTGCTGTTTATGCCCAATTGCGCTACGAGGTTTTGTCCTTTTCTATGCCATAAACAAGTTTTTTTTTTATAATATAAACAACTATAGACCCACCTCCTTGCTGCATAAGATGCACAGAGTCATCACCACCGGTCAACAGTATCCTGCAGATGAGCTGTTCCCTGTTTGATTTGGTGCAGACGGCTGAAGACACCTCGGGGTCTGGTACCTTCAGATTCCGGTCTGATACGCGAAGTTCTGGTAGTTCGGCGCCTGTTGATACGCTGTGTGCTGTCATTGTGAAGCCCTGTGGAAGATGGAAGACAGATATTTAAGTTTTTGTTTTCTTTAAGTTTAGATGATTATGTCCCTGGTTAAATCAGTGAGCAAAGGTAACACTGCTTAAGTTTACTTCAGTCTTATCAAAAGACTGGAGCTCAATTCTGTTGGCAAGTTTGTTGTGCAACTGTTCCAGCTTAGGAGAGTTGTTTACTGGGAATGGTGAATGGTTTACGTTCTGGGAGCTGCTGTTTGAATGTTTACACCAACAAGAGGTTTGATTGCTATTATTTCTGAATGCCTCTTGAACGGACAGAGAATTTTCAGAAGTCCTAAACACAAAGTGAAACCCACTTAATCGAAAAATACAAATAACAACAAAATCACATTACCTGACTATCATCCATCCAAGCCTGCAACACAACCGGACCATTCGCGATATCTATAAACGCCACACTTCCCGACGCATCAGCAACATTCGTCTTCAACAGCTCAAACCTATTATTATTTATCATAATAATCTTCTTGTCATCCACAGTGAATGCTGGTATAACACTGCTGCCGTCAACAGGTCGCAGGTTTCCGTCATATGTGTCCAGGTTGACGTATTCGGAAAGTGGGCGGGCTATAAGCTGGACAGCGTGGGAAGTAACGTCTAGGGTCATCAGCTGTTGACTGCCTCTGGCGCCGGATATGCAAGTGTAGTATGGTGGCGTTACTATGCATCTGAAATGTTAAGAAAAACGTTTAGCACAGTGCCACCTACGTTCAGTATTCCGAAATGTTACGACCTACATAAGGAGACAATATGTTTGGATTATTACATTTTTAACAATGTCAAAGATTTCTTGTTATTCAGGACAACTTCAATTGTCCAATAAAAAAAAATACAACTTGATTCTAAAACTGATGTCTCAACAGTACTAACAATGGATTGCATTCACAAAGGTGGCAATTTATTCAATCTTTATCAATAGTTTCAACTTGATAGACCACAAGGAAGATATCCTAAATGAGGTTGTAATCTAACAAGTAGAGGAGAATAGAGTCAATGTCATTTTATCTAAAGACAAATAACATCTGCATTTAATTTTCATCTCATTATCATTATTATCTCTATGTAAGCATGTTATGTATCAAAACAGAAATATTAATATTTTTTTGGCATCTGCACCCTAATTGCCTAATTGAAACAATCTGAATAATTCTGAAGGATATTGCTTATCCATTACTTTATATGATCAAAAAATTTATCTGCACAACAACGTAAATAACGCAATGAATGTTGTTGAACTGTCAAAATGCTGTACATTGCTACTGATAGTGTTACGCAATTACCCTTCTGGTTAACTTCTTCACAACAACTAGTGACTTAGCTAACACTTAACTTAAAACTCAAGAGACTGTTATCAAAAGTTAGTACCTTCACAGCCTCAAATAACAGGATTACATTTAATTGTCTACATTCTATGTGTCATTATTTTGTATTAATGTGTAGTAACAAAAAATATTACAAACTGGGTTTTCAAAATTGTAGCTGACATATTGATACTGTGCAGAGAAGAAGGTTGACGTATACATCTTTTTCAGGCTGACTAGACATCAACTCAAAATAACCCCTTTTCAATTTCCCAAAAATTCCATAAAATTATTAATGGTTGATTCCTATAATTTACGGACCATTATTGGTTAAAATTAAGACTTTTGTATCTTTACCAATAATGCAGCAAAGTACTCATAGCTTTGCATAGTAGACCCTCCCATATGGAAGTAGCTACCACAGCTAAAATTAGCTTACAAATCTATTTATATGCCACTTAGGCAATAAAAAATACTACCATTGATAAGCAAAACGATTCGTATTTGTTTATATGAACTAAGCGTTAAACTCTTCTTACCCATCTTTAGCCCACAGCGCAGGTAACTTAGCAGTAGATCCCCTGTTCTGTCCAGTAGCGAGGTTGTACATGCTGACCTCAATGTGTGAGCCGAACACGGGCAGCATATGAATCAACAAGTCATTCTGCACCCACCACTCTGAGAAGTCTGCTTGCTCGTCGTTATCAAGTGTTAATGACCATTCCCATTGGAGTACACCTGTAAAGGGTAAGTGAGCATTAAATTTTTTTTTTCTTTTAAGTGGATATTTTTGCTTAGAGGCCAGCAGCTTGTTTTTTCTCTTGTTTATGAAAAAAAAAAACAAGATGCCATAAAAAAAAATTGAAAAAGTAAAGTAAAATTACATTTAAATAAATGCAATTTTCCGTTTGAATCTTTAAAACACTCACTTTTATTTTTAGAGTAATTTTTGTACACTTGCATACAAAGGTCCCATCAACCTGATAATCCAATTGTGTCAATCACAAGAACATACCTGTAGCCGAGTCCCATCCTCGTACCAAGTAAGGGTTGGATCCAGACACTGTCACCACCTTGTCTGTTATAGCCAGAAGCTGAATGTTGCCTGTAGAGGCACTCTCGAACACGTGACGCCATACCACTTGCCCTGGGTAACATTAAATAATACTTTATGTGACAAACATAAGCAAAACAAAAGGCCATAATGAATGACTTCCTTTGGAATTGAAAATAAGAAGGGAACTTTTTACATGCTGTAACTAACTCTTAAAGGAAACAACAAAAAAAATGCTTAAATAATGCTGAAATCTCACGAAATTCATGTTTTCTCAGAATTCCTATTCTTCTAAAAACGTTTTTGCAAGCTGAAAAGAGTTATGACTGTATTGTGAACAGCCATAAACAGAAAATTAACAATATAACCAATAAGGAAAACTGTAAGATATAATGTAGAGATGAATTAAGCATGCAATCTATATCGTCTCTACTGAGCATTTACCTATAATAATTTACATTGAGGAAAATCTTCTAATCTTTAGAATAAATTACAGACATAATACAAAGTACAACTTTGAATCTTCATTGCAGTATTTAAAAGGATCATGTTTAAAAGCAGTAATTCATTATAATTTATAGACTACTAGCTGTTGCCCGCAACTTCGTCTGCAATCTAGGATGAAAAGTAGCCTATGTAAGGACATAGGCTACTTTACCTAGAGAAGGCTCTAGGTCATGGTCTAATCATGTGCCAAATTTCATCCAAATCTGTTCAACCATTTTAGCGTGAAAGTGTAACAAACAAACTTACTTTTGCATTTATAATATTAGTTAGGATCTTCTGAACATCATTTGATGTGTGTAAGTGTTCTTAGTAATTAATAAACATAATGACAAGCAGTGTAATGGTGCCATTGTTTGCACTTGTTTATAAAGTCTGGAGAACTGCGCAACAACTATAAGTACAAGCATGTTTTATAGATGTGTAATTTATTTAACCTATTATTATTAACTATAACAAACCTATTCTGATCAGACATTACAGTATGCATAATAAATGTAAGGTTATACATTGAATTATAACAAGTATAACTATTTGCTAAAAAAAAACAAAAATGACAGTGCAACTTATGTAGATACTGTTTCCTTTTTATATAAAGATAACTTCACTTCTAGCACCCAAACTTCAGTAAAGTTAATTAATTAGTTAATTTAATTAATTCCCAAACGTATTTTAATGTGAAGAGTGTAAGCACATTATCATACTAACGCCGGCTTCCTACATTTAAAACGGATACACTCAATAAAATCAATTTACCAGTCTTCAAATTCAGTGCAGCTAAAACATTCTCCTCGGTGGCAACAATTATCTTCTTGGCAGTAGATACCGTATCAAATTGGGAGAATTTGATCCTTCCCACATATGTTTGACGCCTGAAAATCATAATTTCATTAAAAATTCAGTCAACTACGATCCTACAATGACATAGAAACACTATAACCTAAAATATACACTTACCAGTCGAATTTTCCTATCTGATCCTCGTAAATGCATACCGATAAGTTGATTAAACTAAAGAACACAATAAACCAATTCAATTTGTTTAAACATTTCAATAAACCCAAAAAATTGGGTTTAAAATAAATTGACAGCAGCCCCATTTCTGAGTGACTGAAAAACTCAGTGTTACCAGTATACACTTTTACGACGATATTAATAATATTGCCTGCGTAGAATTTTAGGTTGAGGTTTTAGAAGATTCGCAGCAAGTTTTTTTTAAATGTCTCTATGATTAATCACAAAATTGTATAAAATATCGATTATAATTATGTTGTTTGTTGGAAATCTTCAAATATAAAACGATTTTTTCTTAGCAACATTAAATAATACGTTTCTTTTTACACAGCAATTGCGAAAACTAAAACTATGTTGATGATTTGAGATTCAACCAAAGACTACAATAGTATACTGGCTAGATTCAACGATAGCCTTGATTCACGACCATGCTTCGTCGTTATCTTTTCAATCAAGATCTTTATCTATTTAATCATATTATGAACCACGTTGCTGAGTATATCTTCGCACAAAACCATTTAAATGTTTTCAAAAGCCTTTTTCGCTACCTACCCCAATATTTTTAAACTAAATAACTGGTTTTACAAGTGCGAAGTTGTATCTACTTCGTAGCACCTACTTCTAACATTTAGTACATAGGTACCTACCACTGGTTTTATTACTGTTAGTAAAACACTGAAATATGAAGAATAGAAAAGAAAACTATATTATGTACTTACACCATATAAATTACAGACAAATATAGAAATTGAAGACAGAACTTCTTATATAGTTGCCTACACAAAGTCATTTAATGAGGCAAGTTATAATCAAAGCGTCAAGGGCTGCTCCGAGCTCAGCTAGACGCTAGACTGGCTTTCACCGTTGCATAATTGCATAAGTATTCCAGGTGCTAATGACCGAACGGCTGCATTCATGAAATATGAACTCGGTAAATCAAAAGCATCAAACAAGATTTAATTGCGGGGAAAGGCTTTAGATTTTTCTTACATAGGTAGGCCGTACCTACGTTCCTTTATCTTTAATTTTGATGTACCTACTTAGGTAGATTTTCAGTAGGTACCTAGCATCTGAGTACCTACCTAAGTAGGTGCTATTAATAAAGACGCTGTGATTTGTTTAATTTTTTGTTGGCAAAATATTTGAAAATCCCGTAGAAACTGGACACCGTAATTGCATGAATCTTAAAAACCGAAATCACGGCTACCATCCAAAAAAAAATCTGGACACTAACTTAGTAGGTAGGTAATACATTGAGTAAATAAATCTTATAAAAGAATAAGATCCTATATCACTAGGCAACACGCCCGTGGGTATTGATATAGAAACCGGTCAACTGCGCGTGCAATTCACAGAGGGTTCCATCGGACAGACGGTGTCTAAAGTTACAAATAATGCACTACTTGTCTGTAAGTAATCTTCATTTCATAATATAAAAGAACTTTTTCTTCTTTCTTTTTTATTTTATAGAGACACCCTAAGGGCATACTCTTCCCATGGTGTCCTCTAACAGGATAGACTTATTAAAAGTAGAAAGGCACTATTAAAAAATACTTTAGGTACCGTTCTGAGAATGTTCTCAGTGAGTAGCTGTAGTAACACTATTCTCATGGTTCTCATAGCTGAAATAAAATCGTAAGTATGCATCCGTTATAAAGCGGTAGCGGTAAGTAGGTAAGCCTCGTACTTTTTATTCATGGGAATAGTTTGCACAACATTGTTTCAGTAACATGTGGCCAGCAACATTTGGTCTGTAGTCACACTTAGGGCTTAGATATTTGCGAAATAAAAATGCACCGTAATTACCCTTTCCAAGATTAGGTACCTACTTTTGACTTCATTGAGAATATCTTAGTGGTACCTACGGTATGAGCCCCAATTATAAACCTTGAGGGACACCATACTTTATCTCAAATGAGTTAATAGAAAATCTTAATTTTTCACTAGCATTTTGTTCAGGTAGGTAAAAAATTAAAGTAGGAATAACAACTCGGTTGCATTTCCTTTCTTCTGCCTGCAAGGAGCCTGCATTTTGAAAAATTTCATTTGACCGTTGGTAAGAAAGGGCTCACACCTACAGCTAAATCATCGGAAAATATGTTTTCCGCACGGAGTAAATTCGAACAAAAAAACTTTTCAACATAAATTCAAGTTGGTGACGGCCACGGACATGAGGAAACCGGAATGTCCTAGTACCAAAAATTCGAAGACATTACTTATTATGTGACAACTGACATCTACCCCTCTGGGCCCGCGTGGTGGATTACGGAACGCTCCCTCTCACAAAGAGGAGGCCTGTGTCCCAGCAGTGGGAACATTATATAAGCTGATTGTGAAGGTCACGGGCCAACCCATAAAGACATCATCAGGTTTTTTGAAGATTCGTAGTACGGTCAGCAACGAAAGTCTAATAACACACTTTTACACATCATCTAAATCACTAATATAGAGAGCCTAGGTTTGAAAGTGTGTTATAAGACTTCCAGTTAAGCCAAGGCAACTCATGTCCAGCATCCTAATTGCGTAACACACTATCAATCTCAATCTGAATCATTTTGAAGGATATTGCTAATCCATTGCTTCATCCTCCGTTCGAAAAATGTGTCTGCTCAACAACGTAAATAATGCAATGAATGTTGTTGAACTGTCAAAATTAAACCCATTGCTACTGATAGTGTGTTACGTAATTACCCCGCAGGTTGGAGATTTTCAGCAGGTGGAACGAATGGGTTGGATAGGAGGCACTATCGCGCCACAGCTTATAGTCTATCATTAGTTTCATTATGGGATCCAATAATGCCCCACACTGTTAGGTCGGTACAGACGACAGCACATCAAGCTACTACCATCTGCCAAACTTTAATAGATTTTCAACTTTGCCGCTGAAGCATAAGGTTCAAAGTTGATTGGGAAAATTTTACAGTTTCGGGTAGCTTGATGTGCTGGCGTCTATACATTCATGGAGAGTGCCACCCCTAATTATTTTTTTTGTAATTTCACTACACCATTAGCAGTGCATATAATAGATACACCTTTCATTATCAATCAATTGCCGAAATTTTTCCATACAAACTTAAAAAACAAAGGGTAAGTCGTACAAAAGTTTGTATGGAAAAATTTCGGCAGTCTCAGAATAAAATGGCTCTGTGGCATTCCGACGGACAGGCAGATATGACGAAATTGTAGGGGTTCCGTTTTCTCTATTCGGCTGCGGAACCGCAATTTTTCTGGATTTTTCAAAATTAATTAGGTGTAGGTACCTACTGCTACTGTCTGTATAAATCTTTTTCAGCTGCGGCCGAGGTGAGTAGGGAGGTATTTATTATTCAGCTAAAAACCAAAACCGAAATTCGTCTGCTCTCTAGATTGCCAGCACCCTGATTGCGTAACACACTAATCACTATCAATCACAATCTGAATCTTTTTGAACGATATTGCTAGTCCATTGCTTCGTATGTTCGAAAAATGTGTCTGCTCAACAAGGTAAATAACGCAATGAATGTTGTTGAACTGTCAAAATGAAAGCTATTGCTACTGTTAGTGTGTTACGCAACCCTGTGGGGTTCCAACAGTGGGAACGTTATAAGCTGATTAGAATGGCAAAATCGGTTAACGGCAATAGCATAGGTACTCATTATGCTATTGCCATTATCTAACCGAGCACAAATCCAGTGACCGTGGCTGAATTCTGATCAAAACTCAGTCGGTCAATACCTAATTGGTTTGTTAGGAAATCATCGATACCACGAAGAAGTGATAAAAAATCCTGATGAAAAAGAAACACGTCCTAGATATGTACAGTCAACAAAAGAGTTAAGTATGCAGGATTGTCGGATATATATAGTTGAAGTTTAGTAATAAACCGATGGATGTTGTCGACTGAAATTTAATTTGATTATCTATTTATTTGAGCTCATTGAGCTGTTTGTTTTCTATGAATAAAATTAAATTTTATTCGATAACATCATAGATATATGAAAGAAGGAGATATGCCCGGTAGTTGAAAATGTATCAGAACCCGATGTCGCTAGGTTGGCCCCACCACCGCGCCACAACTACACATGTAGTTCAGCAAAAGCAATAGATACAAAGTCGCGCACACACTTGCAATTCATAAATCAGAACGTACTACACAATCAATTATAAACCTTAACTCCTCAAACACAACGTGCATTTACAATGCACCGTACAACTTACTCACACAAAAACATCTATCGCTATCGTTGTGCTGTGCAAAAGTCATTTATTTTACATATACGCTAGTGATTGACTAAATCGGAAAGTTATCGATTCTTCCATTAATTATTGTACTAAAAATAATGTACGGTCATGAAAAAAAATAAATAAAAAACGATATGTCCAGAGCATATTATATTATAAATCAATAAAATGTAGCTAAAAAACTATAATTGAAGTAAATAAAAAAGTTAATATTTTTTTACATCTTCTCAAGGGTCTACCAACCGGATTTAAACGTCATCTTGTCAGGTCTTCTATAAACCGGGTTAAAACGGTTGACAAATTGAAAAATTAACTATAATAGCAATATATTCGTTGGGCAATCGACATTGTTGTCGATAGCCTACGTTAGTGGACATTACCAACTACATCACTATCTCGCCGCAAGACACAGCGGCTGTACTATGCGACGCTCGGCGAAAATAAAGTATCGTTTTGTAATGTTTACATTGCTTGTCCAGTCACTTGACGACATACTTAGTAGTTAGTGGTTAAGGAGCAATGTATTTGCTGCAAAAATAGTACAGCCGCTGCGATATTTGAAAACAAAAATAACGTAGTAAAAGCAAGAAATATTTTACCATTTGTTGTTTTTCATGATTTTAAAGACAAATACAGTAAAATACTTTTACTTATATATGGTAAGTGATTCCATGAGATACGAAGTTTTTATTTTGACTTCGGTTTTTACAGGAAACCACTGAACAACTCGGCATTTTTATATTTTATCACGATCACGGTCGAAAGCGCACTAGTTCGCGGAGACGGCCATTTGCCGAGTACAGGCCAAATTTGCTCATGGCGCGTGGACACCGACACGCCCCCTTGCCACTTCTCCTGTTTTTTACATTTCTATGGATAACATCCATCGGTTTCTTATTAAACTTCAACTATATCCGACGATCCTGCATACTTATCTCTTTTGTTGACTGTATCTAGGTACATTGTTTAACCTGCACTTGCGTAACAAACAATAAATCACTATCTGAATCATTTTGAACGATATTGCTAATCCATTGCTTCGTATGTTCGAAATATTTGTCTGCTCAACAAGGTAAATAACGCAATGAATGTTGTTGAACTGTCACAATTACAGGCATTCTTACTGTTAGTGTGTTACGTAATTATCCCGCAGGATATCGAACCAAGATCGAATCTCCACCCTTTAAACACTAGCTAGACAATGATACAGTACAGCACCCTAATTGAGTAGCACTGAACACAATTTCAGTCACAATCAGAGATTTCGAAGGATATCTAATCCGTAATTGCTTCATCCATTAATACATCTAGCTACTTATGTAAATAAATATTATTGAATTGACTGTTTGTAATGTCAAAATAACAGCTTTTTATTAAATGCAAAGCATAAACGGTAGGTATAATTATTATAACAATTTCTTTTTTGTCAGTCTGTTTCGGCTAATATCCGAAACGGCTGGACCGCATTTGATGGGACTTTCACTGGCAGATAGCTGATGTTATAAGGAGTAACTTAGGCATATATATTTCATCAAAGAAATTAAAACCCATGAAATCCAATTTGTTTTCCGACATGCACGCGAACGAAGTCGCGGGCACAGCGTTAAATAAAGTATAAGTTAAATAAGTTCGTCTACTCAACAACGTAGGTACACACGGCAATACTAATTAGTTTACATCACGCATACCTACATCGGTAACTGTCATTATTATTGTGTGCGTATATGTATTATACATTCACGGTTAAAGATAAAATAAACGGGTTCACAATGAAGGAATTTGACCCAACATTTGACTAAGTAGTATAATAATTATAGTGGTGTAAACGCCTTTTTAACCGACTTCAAAAAAGGAGGTTCTGTATTCGACCCGTATGTATGTATGTATGTATGTATATTTGTTTGTCCGCGATTTTCTCAAAAACTAATGAACCGATTTTGATAATTCTTTCTCTAATGTGATCTACATACTTTCAGAAAGGTTTTAGTATATAATACATTATATTATTATTCTTATGTACGATGTTATATGCATAAATGTACTGCATCTCCGGCATTTCTATGCGAATTTTGATGATTCTTCTAGTCGGTGTCTTCAATTCCTCAATGCACTAGTGTTATTTGAATTTGTGTGGAGTAGGTACAACTAAAAAGTGAAAAATAAAAACTTTTTTACAAAAAAAACAACCGACTTCAAAAAAAACTACAAAGTGATAAATAACTTTAATTTCGGAAGTCGGTGTCAAACAAAAAACGAAAATGCGGAACCAACGACACCGACTTCCGAAATTAAAGTTATTTATCACTTTGTAGTTTTTTTTGAAGTCGGTTGTTTTTTTTGTAAAAAAGTTTTTTATTAAATTAATTTTGTGACCAATAAAATCACTCAAGCAAAAAAGTAGAAAGGTAATTAAATAAAACCATTAAAATAATTTGATTTTTTTATTAGATAAACATAAATTATTATTTAGTATTGGTTGGAATGAGCGAGCATATCGCTTGCTAGCAAATGATCCCTCTCGCTTGTTCCAATATGTTCCTTCCTTACAGTGGTTGTTTTAAGGTTCAATTTGGTATATGGGCTGTATGTCGACATCCGTGGTTAGCAAAAAAAAACTTGTGTGGCCGATATAATGATCTAATGAAAGCTCGTTTTAAACATATTCTACAGCTATTCGTACTAGACGTTCGAATGAGTAAAACACTGTTGTTTACCAGTTTTTGACAAAGACAAAGTATTTATATACTTACCTTCAACCTTACCTTACCTTCTTCTTATTTGTCAAAGGTAAGTATATAAATTGAATCAAAGTAAAATTAGAGGTGAAGTGAATCAACATGTTAGATAATAAGAAATTATGACAACTTCTAAAGTTCTAACCGCATAACAATAACATTACTTCACTATACTTTCAATACTTAGATATTACGAGTTTTTGTTTAAAAAAGAGGATTACGGCAACATGTATACCTAACTATTGCTAAGGTTTGTGTTTTTTGACATTCACTTAACAAATATGAACATTATTTGCTTAAAAATAAGGTACAGACGCCAGCACATCAACCTACTACAATCTGTCAGATTTCTGTAATAGATTTTCAACTTTATCGCTAAAGCATAAGGTTCAATGTTGATTGGGAAAATTTGACAGTTAGGTGTAGGTTGATGTGCTGGCGTCTGTACCTAAGTATATGTAAGTAATTCATTATAAGTACATTTCTCCACAATATTTTACGCCCATCCTTATCCGACTTAAACATTTTTTCGTCGCTAAAAATCACCACATTGTACTCCCAATCAAAATTGTTGTATGACCTAGCAAACTGTAGTCGATTTTGTCGGTGCGCAGTGGACAGCAAAATCTTCCGCGCTGGATTACCTACTGCAACGTAAACCAACTGAATGAAGGTGATTTCTCACAGTTTGTAAGCACACATGTGTGCTGTTGCTGTTACACGGGTAGACTAGAAAGGATCAGCCTTATGCCACGATGTCGTGGTGTCGAGCCGATGAATTTGCCTTTAACTTTGGCCCACGTCGAAGATGATCTACGTCTCCAGAATCCGCATATCGGCGGACCGATAACTGCACGCTTCTCCTCTGTGGATACAAAACAAAACAGTATTTAAAATACTTATAGAAATAGCTATTATTATAATACATAAAATATAGACTAAGTATATAAATATACTATAATCTATAATATAATTTATATAGGTACTTACCTAATTAATGTTACTTATATACAATACATAATATGTATACAAGTTAAAATACTTAAGTATAGATAATAATATGTTTTAAATATAAATGATAAATGATTTTATTTCTGTAAGTAGGTTTGCACAAACACTTTTACACGTCAATCATATTTTGAAAACTAGATGAGGTCGGCGTTTCCTATCTGACTACATTTACATTAGTAAATATAATACCTAATCTATTTTCATTTACGTTATTCGAAGGCTTTTCTTTAATCTGTCTAAAGACCCGTGCTGTAGAAGAACAAAAATGGAGTAGACCAAGTTAATTTTATCCTAATCATCTTATGATAAAAAAAAAACTAAGTACCTACCTATACTTAATACATTTATGATAAATAATGATAACTATGGTAGGTATTGCACTTAGTTACATTAATTTATTCCTTGGTAAACATTGAAAGGGGAGATGAGATAGTTAAGTTGAAGTAGGTATAATTTCAACGTACCTACCTAATATATAACTTACCTACTCACCGATATCATTAAGCGCCTTGCAATTTCACTTATAGATATGTTTTGCTCATGCAGAAGCAGAACAACGATTTCTGAATTTTCAAACGTTGATAAATGTTGCATAGTTGGATCCACAGAAATAAATCCGCACACGAATTTGAGTAGGTAGTAATCAATAAACTCAGTAAGTAATGCAAATACTCGTATATTGGCAACTCGGAACGCTCATTTTTTTTTTTTTTTTTTTTATATTGTGGGTTGTTATTTTCTATACAGTCAAAATAACAAATAGCCTGGGACTTCCGTAGTTGTCTCAAACGTTTCAAACTTCATTACTCATCCATGAACGGGATCGAATCGTTATAAATTCAATTTGCAATGTTTTAACAAAATAATGAATACTTACAAAAAATATATGTCACTGCACCCATGGTTTGAACTTACGACTTCTCGTTCACTAACCAAAGATGATAGCGATTGTGCCATAGTAACATAATGCGAAATATTATATCTCATTCAATAACTTAAATAAATGATTACTATATATTGGTATAATATGGTAATTGGTATGCCATACGCACACTATTAAAAACAGAGCTCGCTCGTTTTATTTAGTGTTTGTGTGCATAACTATGACTTCACGCACACATGTAAAATGTAAACTAATTAGTTCGTTCGACTGTACCTTTAAAACGCAATGAACGCGGTTATACTGTCAAAATTAAAGAAAATGCGATCAATTTATTAAATGTGTGTTCCGCAATAACCCCGCAGGAAGATGAACCGAGTCGTCAATTTTACTCGTTAGGTAAATTATAGTGTAGGTACCCAAAACTCAAAAAATTAGTATCTCATACTGTAGGTACTTATTATATTCTATTTAATATAAACTTTTTAGTAAGTACTTTATTCAAAACTTTTCAAGCTGAAATTCAACAAAAACTAATGATGCAACCATTAAATTTTACAAAAAAATAAATACTTAGCAATTTATTTTTAATTATAATATTCCAGCTTTCCAATATTTTTTTTAAGTTAGAAGCCAGTTGTCTACCACAGCCCTGTACAGGTTTTCATTAAAAAGTTTAAACTAGGTACAGTACACCTAGAATTTAAATCTTGCCAGACCTTGTCAGCCTTTCATTTTGACAGTTCAGCCACGTTTATTGCGTTATTTACGTTGTCGAGCAGACGATTTTTTCAAACCTATGAGGCAATGGATTAGGAATTTCTTTCAAAGCCTTCGAATTGGGATTGAAGGTGTGTTACGCAATTAAATATAGGGTGCTGGTCTGTGCCTGTAATTTGAAGTTATGAGGGGCTATCATGCACTCATATTGCTGTATAGATAGCAGCCCAACATTTGCGAAAAATATAGCGCGCGCGTCTTGTAGGTAGTTCAAGCAGAAGTCTGCAGAAGGAAGGGAGACCTGAAAAATTATTGCTGGGATCTACTTACCTGAAAATGAAGATGGAAAACGATACAAGGAAATGATTTCCAATATCATATCGTTAACTACCAGATTTATTTATTTATTTAAACTTTTCGCACAAAAAGGTACAAAGGCGGACTTAAATATATATATTATATTAATGTACTTATAAGTAGAATGTAACCCAATACGTGCTTCAGGCATGCTTAGCTCCAAGCTAGGTATACCTGAGCGTAGGTACCTACCCAAGCACTAAGCCGCGAAAAAATGCCGCCGCTAAGAATTCTTGCATGCGATTCAAATTGCCGTAAACGTCAATAAACAGTAAAGGTTGTTATGTCAGAATAACTCAATGAGTTTCAAACACGCTCAAATTCTATCAAAAAGTACTCTGTGGCTCAAATGTAGTCCGTAGCTCCAAAGGCTTTCGCGCCATTACATAAAATGGCGGGAGTTTCATTCTGACGTCTCGTAGCCGTACGCAAGTTAATTGTGATATAATCATTTAATTTTATGGCTTTTACAAATAGCTATCTAGATAATGGCAATATCATTTTAGAATATTATACAATTTGATTTATTCTCTCGCAGACATGAATAATGTAACTGCCTTTATATAAATCTCCTTAGTAAGTAGTTAGATATACATCTACAACATTAAGATTAATTTATCTTTCGTTAATTATACAAGCAGGGCCGGAAACGTTTGCCGCATGTCGAAGTCATAGGTCAAATCTACCACCATGTGGGTCCCAGAAAACGTCCGGCAATCGAAGCAGACCCAGAAGATGGCGGGACGAGCTTGACGCCTACAGACAGCATTGATCCACACTAGCTCAAGACAGAGAGGCATGGAAATGAGTAAAGGAGGCCTTTGCCCTGCAGTGGGACAACATAAGGCTAAAAATTAAATAATTAAGTAAGTATTATAAATTTCGATTTAACTACTCAAACAAATTATTTAAAGAGGTTAGGTACTTACCTAATTATTTACAAAAAAGAAATCACACACATTCAATGATATATATAAACCACACACATTAACGAACGTACTAATTCAAAGTTCTGTGAAATCGCTCAACTTTCATCAGTTCAAAATTAAATTATGGATTTTTCATGTCATTTATGAAGTTTTAATACAGGCATGATGCGTGCAAAGCCATAGACAGATGGCGTCGTCCCACATGCATTAGCGCATGTGTTGCGACGGTACATACTTTTAAGGCTTCTATTTTGTAGACAACAACCCGTCTGCAGGAAGTCTTTATTGATCTAATCAACTTGTCTCACTGTTCGACGTGGCGTTAGAAACTAACTGTGAATAACACATTAGTGAACTATTACCATGACAGTGTTTTCAGCACTAAGTTTATACCTAAGTAACCCAACTGAATGCAAATATATTTCAGTTTTCAGGAAAGGCTTTTTTTCTAACGTTACTTAAACTACACCAAATAAATAAAGATTTTGATAATTGTATCAAATAAGGTCGTCAAATGAGTACATACGATAACACTAATTTAGTCATGCTCGTGTGATTTACTACCTACTAACAGATTGATTCTTCGGCTACATACGTTTTCACGCTAATCGAATAAACGGCTTCAATAATATTGTAACTGATGGAAAGGTAAGAATTAAAATCGTTCTTAGTTTCTTATGTAACAATTAAAGGATCATTTGATAAATAAAATACCACTTCCAAGCCATCATCAACGTGAAAGAAATTAAACGATGACAAAGTGCATCTTGCAATATTCATCAAACAATCTTATGCTTTTGATCGGTACCACAACCTTTCATACCATTCCATTACCGAGTAATTACTACCCCAACTTGTTTTATTCCTCAATCATCATCAAATCACCAAAACGTCCTCAGCTGGACAAAGTATAATGAACGGTCTTTAGAGAATGAGCAGTTGATGCATCACATTTCTTTCGTTCGTGTATTGCTAATGCTTCCTATCAAAATTACTCGTGTAAGGACTCCAAATTAGGGGTCAAATGACCTGACAGCTGGCTCGTTAAAGTGCCAGCTAATTCCAAGGATACATAAAACATGCCACTGTACTTACTTGGCTGCAGTCAATTCGCAATCCCAACTAGGTCGAAAATCGATCGCGCATGCTATGCATTCCTCCGTAATGTTTGCAGCTAGTTAGGTACTAGTTTGTACAATGTCTTTATTAGCATGTTTGTATGATGCATGCGTGTCTCTACTTGTTCTCCTCTGGTTCAATATGCATGTTTTGGATACGACTATAGGAACGCATTTTTGATAAATGACCGCATTTCTTATTAGATCATAGCCATACTCACTAAGATTTAAGGGAACCTAATCCAAATAGCACAATGCTTAAATGACCATACATGAAGATGGTCCAAAAGCGAGGGTTTGATGATTGCTAATGGTCGGTCAGTTTGATGGGGCACGCTTGTCAATTCTCATCACGTTAGGGAGGTAATATTCCATCAATTTACCCACCATAAATTAGGTCTACTTATTCTTAAAATTTTTTGCTCATTATAAAATTGCAGCATGTAACCACCATGAACGGTACCGACATTAACTACTTGGAGTTTAGTTCACCCGGTATGGGTAAATAGCGTAACGATTCATACATGCCGAGCCTTTTAATTACTTGCACATCATATAGATCTCAACGGTAGAAAGGCTAGATGACATGCCATATGCCATTATTGCCCATCTAACGGCTGTAAGAGCTTCCAGTACTACTGCAGTTGTTGTTAGGAATACTGTGCGTTCTATAATGTTACTTTTGTATATAGCCATAATGTCCAAAGTCGTGATCAGTCCATTGGGCTCTCCATTGGTATCACGTGATACCGTGATTACAGGTCTTCGAAAGCAATTTATTGGCGTGCTAAAATTGATTAGGTATATTTGCTCACTGTTTTGATTTTGATGAAAGATTATTTTTTATTCTGTTTTAAATAGTCATTTATTTATTATGGTCTTCAAAAAGAAATAATCCAGATCTTTTTTCCGGTATATAGAAAGTTTATTGAGTTAAACTTACTTGACAACAGTAGCTGAGTGCTGAGGTGTAGGTTATGTCATGAGAGTTCAAATTAAATAAAAAGGATTGATTAAAGCGTTCAAGAATGTTATGAAAAAGATCCTACCCTAGGAAAATCCCTTAGAAAAATCATATCAGTGGAATAATGAACGCAAAAAACTTAATTAAATCTTCGAAATCACGTTTTATAGCAAAATACAAAGAAATAAATTCTCATATCAAACGTTACTTAGTTACTGTAAACTAGATTATAACAAAACGAGTAAGCTCAATCATGCGCCGCGGCCCGTTATTTATTCTCACAGTTCTAGGCAATGAGCAGACCTAGGCTGCCTATTGCGACATTATTAGAGTCTAGACTAGACTGGTGTGAAATTCGCACCGGCCATAGCTTTCGCGATTTCAATGGCTGAGATTGATCGAGAGAACCGGTCGCGTGGAGGTGTGTTGCACATTCGACCATATTTCATTTGGGAACGATTATATTTTCTTAACTTTACATAATACCTAAGTATACTACTGTCTGATCTTGAAATATTTTAACGGTATAAAAAGTCACTTCGTTTCACGCCGCATTATCGGTCTTTACTCTTCCCGTATCTCAGTAGCCTAGATTTATTTAAAATTAGCATATCTTTAATGTACTAAAAGTTGTTTGCTGCTGACCAACCGCTGATAATTTGAGATGCACTGAAAATATTTTCCACAAACATTACCCAACTATCTCGACCGTCGATATTTTGCCAGCCTCGGATATTTTTGTCCATACTTTGACTACCTTATAAATAATACAAGATTGTAGATTTTAATTTGCAAAAGGTAGGTTTAAATAAAAATGGTCGTGTACATCACAAGATGATGTATCGAATGGAGCATGAGCCGAGACGGCCGACACCGTCAGCCGGCCGCAAGGCAGCGAGGGGGCGCTCAGACCGGATCTCAGACCCTAAAATAAAAACATCTATCGAAATAATAATACGCACTGCTTACCCAGGACAAGTACGCGAAACGAATGGCGTTGACCCCCTGAACATTCCCATGCTAAGTTGCGGCCCAACTGGATTTTTCTTAATGGTAGGGTGGTACTACGCTTATAGAACTGAATAGGCCTTTCAAACGTGTGTTTGGACTTATTAGCTTTTATTTCTAAGACTAGCTTTCATGGGAGCTTCGTTGCGGTCGGTATCAAGCATCGCAGAAATTGATGAATGGCTTTCTAACACAAGTGGTGACACTTGAAATTATAAAGTAAGATTAAGGTTTGTGTATTGTTTACGTGTTGAGACATTATAAGGGAACTAAGGGAACGGACGTCCTTGTATTATGTGCTATTAATCGCTACAGGCAACGATAATACTTTAATTAGGTAAATGTTATAAATTAAAACTTTGAAGTAGGTAGACACCTAATGTAATTAATGAGTTGAATGTAATTAAACCTGTATCTGAGGGCGATAGCATTTTTTATGAGTCTATTAACAGGTTTGCACCCTTAAAATGTAAGTTGTAACAGGAATCACTCAAAAGAATCCCTTTCATCTGGTGAGAAAGTTTTTCATCAATTTCGTTTTGCAAAAAAGGATTAAGGGCTTGCGAATAATCAAAAGATAGATACCCCCTATCCACATAATAGCCTAGATACATAATAGACAGATAGGAGAGGTCAGATGACACAATGAATTTAGACCTTTCACCCTTCTGTCTGGATAGGTTCCTTTCGAACTTTCCATACATCCGTCCGGACCCGTCTTATGAATTGTATAATTTAACCGTGCCGTCTTTTCATCCATTCTGCTTTTGTTCGAAGAGCAGACAAACCCGTTGCCATGGCATAAAGAAATAAAAAATTAATGGATGTCCGAACAATGGGGAGAAATTGTGATAGGTGAGAGTAATCTTTTACGACCAGTGACAATTCTTGTTCTTTTATTTTCCGCTAAGAAACCCCAATTGTTGAGGTTAAATAGGGTCAGTCCACTCAGTCCTATGGGACGATCCAATACCAATTTTGAATTGTAAATTTTATTTGGTGCAATAACACGTTCTTATTCACAATTTTATTTTAAAGTAGATTGCCAAATGAGAGTGACCAACGAAGGTGGATCCAAGTTAAAATTAAGTTTTTAAGTGTTATCAAATTAAGTTTACAGCAGTCTATTATTTTGTGTTATTTCGTAAAATTAAGTGTTGTTAATAAAATAACAAGTGAAACGGTAGTGCAATTTCAGTGAAGGACGGTAGACATCATTATTTTCATTTACTGTTAAGGTGAGTGATTTTATTGTCAATTAAATGATACGTTCGAATTTATTTTCTATAAATCTTATATTGTTATCGTAGTTTCATAAGTAAGAGCGAGTCACAGACGGCAAAGTTTTCTTGTGAGTGTGGCGCCACTAGTGTTTTGTAAACAAACCACTGTCTCTGTCTGGATAAGCTTATTGTAAACGAACTTTGGTGGCAATCTGCACAATTTTCACAGTGGACAAAGTTGTTGAATTTCTTGGCTTAGTTACACATCAGCTTTTCCTCCAATTTGCTTTCATAATTATATCCAGTGTCAAATAATTCAGCAGAATGGGCCAGCTAAATTGACAGTGTGTTATTCTACGGGTTTTGAGTAAGCAGTGGTCACTTTTTAATGTGCTAGTGCTGTTTGTTGCTTGCCAATCCATTGTGAAATGGAACACAGCAGAAAAAATATGTTCTTAGGTATTTTTTCTATTCGCAATAATTTCAGCAGGCGGGAAGCTGATTCATTCATTCATTCTTAATTTACTGCCAGAAAATGCAGTATTTTTACGCAAAACTAACATTTACTCCCAGATCAAGATGGAAATAGAGATACGTACCTACATAGGTACATAAATCTGCACATCAACATCATCATCATCATCAGCCTATAGCAGTCCACTGCTGGACATAGGCCTCTCCTATTGCACGCCATTCAACTCGATTTTCTGCACATGCCACATGGGAATTCTGGAGTAATTTCGTTAAAGAATTCACAAATTGCGCTGACAATTCTGCACCTGTTGATGTTGATTATGTAGTTTTCTTCATTTCTCCGTCCGCATGTTAATGAGTCTCATTTCGGACTTTTTTTTTTTTTTTTTCAGTTTGTCCCAGTTATGTAAAAAGTTGGAGACTTATTGAGTGCTGTTCAGCTATTGTAAAGGTCAGGGGTCACTTGTTAACTCATAAGTTGACCTTTAAAAGTCATCTAACATCCCAAGTTCTAGTTAGAAACAGTTTCCATTACTCTGAAGCAATTCTTAGATTACTTGCATGCGCACGGTTGTCGTTTTAACCCGCATGCTAGATACTGGAATCCAAGTATTTGTATTGGAGTTGGTTCTTGGTTTCCAGTCCAAATGCACCTAAAATAAAAGAAATCTAACGTTGTTTAGTATTTATTTCTGAAAGTTAGTTCATTCGAACTTCGTAACAGGTTACAACCACCTTCAGGACCCTTAGAAATCTGTTGATTAGTCACTTTAATTTTACTACTATAAGTTGTTATTTTTGTGTTATGAACTTATGACACTTAACTAATAATAAACGACCTGTAGTGCTATTCTGTAATGCCCAGGCCACACTAACGGGAAACGCCGATAATTTATCGCGATGACTTGTTAATCGTAGGTGCCGTGCAGCCAATGAGCCACAACTTATCGCCCGTTTAGTGTGGCCCCGGCATACAAATTTTACCATGAAAAATTAAGTGAAGAGAGTTTGAAGTGAGCTGTCAATCCCTAGATTCCCTAGCATCAGGTAGGATGACAGTACACTTCAAGCTCAATTCACCTAAGTTTTCACGGTGAGGTTTTTACAGAATAAACCGGTAGATATAGAGCCGTAGAGCAAGGGGTATCGTATTATCCAGTAACTGGGTTGTGGAGGTCAGATAGGCAGTCGCTCCATGTAAAATACTGGTATTCAGCTGCATCCGGTTAGACTGGAAGCCGACCCTAACATAGTCGGGAAAAGGCTAGTCAGATGATGATAGAGCCGTAGAGTATTTTATTGGATATTACCTAAATACTTAGAAATATCTAACAATCCGCATGAACTATGAAATCATTGTGCCTAAAAGGTACCTATCGCTTAATCAATAACAGGATGTGGACAACTTCCTCCTCTAGTTATTCTGGCATCTTACGCAAATTCGATTTTCATTCATAATTGGCTTGTAAACATATTCCCCTTTATTCATAAACGTTGCTTAAAATTAAGTAAGTAGTGATTAGCGACTGTTTAACCATAATTTTTTGACGTTTGAACGTCACTTAACTTTAATCATCGTTTATAAATACACCCCTTTATGTACGAGTCTAACTGTACTGATAATAATTATGGGCTTTTAAAAGTCATCTTGCATATTTATTGATACGCTCTTCGATTATAGGTAATTACACGAATTTAAAGTTCTATAGTCTCTAGTTTTGGATGAACATCAAGCTTTTTTACGCGATTACGGCGAAGCAAAAAGGAGGGTTATGATTTTTCTAACTACATATTTAAAATAGCATCATTATTTTATGATCGTTAAAAAAATGCACTCGGTAAAATATATAATATTAGGTACTTATCTCATAAATCTCATAAACGGAATTTAAAACGAAGGAACGTTACTTATTCCAAATTGCATTTATGCAATTTAACTAACAAATTAGTTGAGAATAGATGAACTCTACCACGACCACGGATATCTACGACTCTACCCTTTGACTCTACCGCTTCTAATGAATAAAAGGAAATACGCAAACTTGACTGACACTACTATAGCAACAACATGGGCTTGTTAATACGTCATCATTACGTTTAATTGGCAACGCGCTAAAACGAACGCCCCCAGTTAATGATCTACATTCTCAAGAGGCCGGTCTTCGACGCACTATGTAAACGTTAGAAAATTAGAAATGAGGAAATATTGATTCATGATAGTGCATGTGTGCGTGCTACAGTGTTATTCGAATTACGTAACACTGAAGTAAAACCAAGAATTTAGGACAAAGTGCGTGTCTGAAAAATGAATGAATTTAAATAGGTAGGTACGTTCAATACAACAAGCTTATGTGAGCTACAGAGTTACCTACCAATACTATACAACACTAACAAAATTAAAAAAGCAATATTAACACACGTTGCGAATTTCAAATAGCGCGCTACTCGCTTCCACACAACATTTTATAATAGCACATCTGTGACACCAGGGCCAGACGTGTCTATAGTAAGAAAAAAAAGACAATTTGTGGTCTATTGAATATGCGACGCGCCGCGCACTTTGCAAAGGTCGAAAACCTCCGCGACAATAGACAGAATATTCCACGACTTAATTGCCCTTCGCAACTAATACCCAATAAAATCTATCAATATTAGAATTACAGATAAGTAGAATTTGTTACCCACATCGTAGACAGGTATCTATACACATAGATGCAACAAATATACAAAAACATAATAAAAATATTTGCGACGCGACGCGTCGATGATTACTCGTACCGGGCGCGAAGACGCCCTTGAATTAACAAAAAATAAACAAATAGCAATGACCTCGGCACACATGATAGACACGATTACTTACACTATTATTCAAACTGAGTCAGGTCAGATTAGGGCGGCTATTATAATTCATAGTACTCGTTTTGTGAACACGTTATTATAAAATAGAACTAGAATCACCGGCTAGTTTAATTTGATAAGGTGACGTCATCGTCGTCTGGGCCCCCAATTTGACGTCAGCTAGTACAGTGACCCACAAATCTACAGACACAATAAATTCAGCAACGTACGATGCGAAACCGCGCGGGGTCAATGAACTGTTGACGTATTTAAAATACGCACAAGTAGGTACCTTATCGCGAAATGTAGTACGCGGCGCGGCAAGCGGAGCGAGCTTGCCTGAGTTGCTGTGCTATGTGTTTGCAAAATGGTTATTTATAGATGTGAGTGTCCGTGACGGATGGTTCGAGCTATTTCTAAGGTCCCGAGAATTGGTGAGTAATAACATTAAATGACGTAAGTACTTATTCATTAAATTCCCATCAATGAAAATCAAGTCAAACATTTACTTACAGCAAGTTTAAATCCTCCTAGAGTCCTAGCTGCGTCCAAAAAGTTTTATATTATGATGACTGAATGATGTAGTAAGAACTGGCTGACTTTATACAAAATTGTATAAAAAGAAAAAGATAATAAAATGACACCAATTCTACTTGTCAATTATCGAAAATAGTGATGTTCTCGTCTCATTTAACGGTTTATTTAGGAAAAATAGAAATATCGGTTTTTTTAAGTACTTTGTTGAATCATTTTGACTGGCTGTAATTTTTATTTCCACGGGTTAATTAAAGTTATCATAATATGAGCGAAACCTTTTTCTCAAGACTTTATACAACGCCGGAAACTCGGTGAGAGTTCGTTTTGCTGCCATACTTTTAACGCTATTGATATTAAGAAAATGTGAGAAAGGAAGTATGTCTGTCGTGGTGCTACAAGACATACTACACCAGAATTCTTTCTTTGTAAAGAAAGGAAGAGTCTGCATCGAGTGAATAAGCTATTTTCGACTTCATATTGCCTTCCTTTAAGATTCATATTAGCAGTAAAAGGACCACATTGGAACCTTGTCCGTTCAAAACGAGGCACCCGCAGTAGCTGCCCTACCTACCTACCCACATAATGCGACGGATACAGATCCGAGTTTCTTACTTACACATACACGTGAAGTACGAAGGCCAGTTTTAAATATGTGTATGTGTCGCGAATACATACGGCTTCGATGATCAGCAGGTGTAAGCGAACTAAAGGCGAGGGGTTATTGCGATTAACTCTTTTATCCCTTCGTTTCCATATCAAAGAGTAATGAACCTTGTTCTACTATTGGACAACGTCGATTAGCAACCGTGTGATTTTTTTATATTGGATGAAAGCGGTACTGCAATAGTTTTATTAAAGCTGTAGTGTTTAATAACTTTAACATTTGAAATCTTAGTAGAATTTATTATTGATTTAACAAGTTTAGTTTGAATTTATGTTAGCATTCCAATAAGTATCGATAGGTGCTTTTGTTTATTCTAATAATGACCTATTGTCTTTAAAATTGTTATAATTATTGTATGATTCTAATTAGAGGACCATTTAAATACAATAGTGGTACAATAAAGGTATTTTGTCTTAAGATTATTATTTTTAGGTTTTAAAGATTTATTTATTTTAGAAATGGACAACGCACAGGGACAGAACCAAAGTACTTAACTAATTGTAACAACAAAGGCGAAACTGGCAGTGAATCGATTGCGAGTAACGAAGGTCAAAGGGTTTGCAAGTGTGCGTATGTATGCAAGTATGCAGGCGAGCTCGGTGCGGCGTCGCTGCTGCACGCCTGCACCGGCGGTTGCAACACCCTCCCCCCTTCATTCTCGGCTTCTCGCTCGTCGCCGTCTTGCCGCTAGCCTGTCTCACCTCGCGGCCGGCAGCCTTGCGCGACGCGCCGCGCTCTTTCACATTCAAAATTATTCGCAATCGCAACCATTGCAAAAACTCTCTGTGCAATAAATACTTAATATTTCGATGCGTTCACAATTAGTTTTAAAACAGAGAGGTAGTTAAAAGTTAACAAAGAAATTAAGTGCCTTTTAAACTTTGAATGCACTCCTCGTTGCATGTCCCGCGCGTCGTTATGAGAACCCCGTACTGGCGGTCACGTTGACGTCGCGCCGCCATATCTGTCTCGGCCACCAACTAGCAAAATTAATAGGTAATTATTTCGTGTACAGTGTTTTTGATTGATTTTGTCGTTCAGTGATTGTGTGTTAAAGTGTTTTCTATCTTCTGGCATCCTTTGTCGTGATTCTAATTGGATTCTTTTTGGAAATTGAGGCGCGCGCCGGCCGGTTCTTATCGGGTGCAATGCAGTTGCACTCTCAACTTATTGCAGTATTGCATTCACCAAAGTTTCATGCGCGGAAAGTTTCTAGTGTTTATATTCTGCTCAAAAAGGATTGTAAATGTGTTCTAAAGTGATTATTCGTTAAAAGTGATATGTGAAGCGGTTTCTAAAGAGCTGTCACAGTTTGCTGTGTTATTTCGGTCATTGACCGCCGGAATTCGCATCTCCTTTATATTAGTGGTGTTGTTAGATTTTTTGACATAATTCCGATTTTCGTTTTTTAGGCTCAAAATTGTGTCACTTCACTAGAAGAATGCAATGACACACGCATTCGCTTTTTGAAATTTCACCTTCACCCGGATGGAATGAGGAGTGCACAATCCCATTGTTTCACAGTTTCATATGTTTGAACATCATTTGTTTTTTTGTTTTTCGGACGATTAGAGAGTTATCATTTTCTTCCAAAATTACAAAAATTACGAAATAAAGGTAAATATTATTCTTTTCCACAGTATTATGTAAATATAAAATAAATTGTTATCCAAAAAATATTTGTTGCCATTGTTCACATGCGTGGCTTCCTAGAATCGCTGCTGGATGACATCATCTGTAGGCAAGCCATAAGAGGTCCCAATTTCTAGTGCTCAAAGTTATTATAAAGTTTACTCTGAACTTTTGTCTAATATCCCAAAGTTGCAGCAGTTGAGTGTAGTGTGTGTAAAATGATGATGAATGTGCAGAATGGCGGAGGGCAATGGAGAAATACCCATTGAAGAGGTACCTGGGAAGGACTCCGATGTTGGCCGAACACCGGATTATCGCAAACTCATTGACTACGGCTTGGATCCTAAGGTAAGCATTTGATTTCAATAGTAGCCAATACTCTTAGTTATACTAATGCATGACCTGCTCATTTGGAGCCTATTGAAACATAGAAACCACTAGTAAGAAATATATTTTTGCAAAAAATATGTTTGCCGATATGAAACTTAGATTTACCCAATTTTCACGAATTTCTAACATGTCCTTGAGTTGTAGTAGTGTTTTTGATAGCTATTTCTATTATATTTTATAGGTAGATAGTTTTAGTACTTAGAACTGGTAGAATTAGTTGGCCCCTTGAGGTATTACCCGTCTCGAAGAAATTCCATAGTTGTTTTAAATCCTATGTATAATAACTGTTTCAGCCTACTAACAAAGCCAAATTATACTGTATAGAGGTGTAATAGAGGCCAATTTCTGTTATTTCCAAAATAATCTGGGTTTAAATAAATTGAAATTAAATCTTATTGGAATCTACTTGGAGCACTATCCTAATATACATAAATGTTATACATATTCTAGTTAGAATCTTGTAGTGACACACTGTTGGTAATTTGATTTAAATATACATGTTACTAATAAGAATTTGTTTCTTTATGTATATGGCTCACATAAAATAAAAATAAATTAGTACCTAGATTATACTAGTGGGTAAAGGCTTGTAGCATCCAACTTAACTTGTGTGTTTAAAAAGCCATATTCAGACTATTCAGGAACTATTTTATACCTAGTTGTCCCCTAGCCAAGGTTTGCAGTACATTTTTTACAAGATATATAAAGAAAATGCATCTAGAAAAATCAAAATAATTTTCTTCAGATAACTGATGTACTTAGAGGCTATAATAAAAAGTTGATTAAACACCAATGTATATAGGTAATAAAACAGGTTTAGTGCTCAGTAGGTAGGTACTGATTCACAAATCTTATCACAGTCTTGCATTAGTACTTAGAAACCCATGTGGGGATTCCACAGCCTTTATGTTGGCACACCTGAAAAGTTAAATGCTTGAAAGAAAACTTATTATGTTGGCAGCATTTATTTGCACTTTCTCTCTCTGATAATGTTGACCTTTGCCATTTATTATCTGGGCACCTGCAATGCATGCATACAGGCTTGCATGTTTTTAAAAATGGTTGCCAACCAGAATGCTATTAAATATGATATTTTACAAGTAATTTTTGTGGCTAAGCTCATTTTGTATGTAAATTCTATGTAAACCCCTGCCTTTAATGGTGAAATTGTATTGTGCAGTCCAAGCCCCTCCATAGGTACATATTAAAAAAAAAGTTTAATGGCTTTCTAACCTAATGCTATTTCATAACATGTTTAGATAAAGTCATCTGTATAACATAGTAGGTATGCACGTGTAATTTGTTTGGTGTAAATGCAATTTTCGCCTGTGCTTTATTGCGACTTTATACTCCGATAGGCGGTATTCATGCTGGATTCCAATAAGGTTTGCCAACTGACTACCTACCCACGGTCATGTAGATAGGTAGGTATACCTACATGTTGACAAATTTATCATTCGGAAATCCTTATACGCATGAGGCCAGTGCACACTGGTATGAGTCGAGAGGGCCGCAGGAGGCGCGGGGGGCGGCACTGAGTAATTTTCCTCGTCACTGTCCTTTACAGCTTTAAGTATAAAACATATATTTTTATTTCGAAGAAACCACTTCAATGCTTGCTTTTATAGATGGCCTTTGTATATCTACCGACATAGTGACGCTTCGGCACCCCTTATCTTCACATAAAAGTTATTTACTTGCGTGAATTGCGATGGTCAGTGAATTGCTACATCTTCGTATAGTCAAGAGTTACGATATCTGTTATATTTATGAATATGTTATAATATACTGCAATTATCTCCGATAATATCTAATCATGAATTGAATTCCCAATTTTCAAATTTCTTTATGGGCACTGACAATAAAACGAAAACGTACGCAAATGCGTACATGTTCGGAGCATTGATGACCCAGCGGCCCCGACTTACCGAGTTGTAGTTCGTGGGTTCGTACCCAGACACGGCAGGCGGTTTACTTTGTGTAAATTATTTCATCACCACTGCTCTCAAAACGGTGAAGGAAAACATAAACCGGCATGTCCTAGAATAAAAAATTCGAAGACATGTGACATCTACCAACCCGCACTGGGCCCGCGTGGTGGATTACAGCCCACTCCCTCTCGAAGAGAGGAGGCCTGTGTCCCAGCAGTGGGAACATTAGAGGCTGATTGTTATTATGTGTACGCAAATGCGAACGTAACGTTTTCCCGCCTTTAAAATAGGCTCTATACTGCTAAAGGCAAGTAAATAAGCTGCCACTGTTATAAGTTTCCACTAGCAGTGAACTATAAAAAAAATTAAAAAAAGATTTAAATCCAAAAAGATCCGTTCCAAGTCTTGGGCTCCAACGGTGCCGCGATCTGCCCTTATTGGCACCGCGTATACAACTACCTTAAAATGGAATAGACAATGATGTGCCTACCCACACTCCAATAGCTTCCGTGAGAAACGTGTATACTGTAATTTCTATATCTGTAGAAATTGTATTTAATGGTGAATATTATGTCGTTTCCAGGTAGCAGCCAAGCTCGACGACATTTATAAGACTGGAAAGCTAGCGCACGCCGAACTGGATGAACGTGCGTTAGATGCCTTAAAAGAATTTCCATCCGACGGTGCTTTAAGTGTTCTTGGACAATTTTTAGATTCAAATCTCGAGCATGTATCTAATAAAAGTGCTTATTTATGTGGAGTCATGAAGACCTATAGGTGAGTACCCACGTTGTATTATTTCGCTTGGCAACATGATCAAAATATTGGATGATTGCCAAACTGCCCGGTATATCTGGGTCACAATCTTGAAAAATTGATTTGACATATTATAGGCCGCGTTGCGGACAACCGTTGAATTTAAATCCCGCGGCCCTCTGCTTGAATAACTAGGAAATGATGCTGTTTTATGTACTGCACGACCTTGTCTCAGAATGGCAAATGTGAAAACCGCCGCACAATTTAAAAAATACCTTTTTTGCACAGCATCAAGCCTTGACAAAGCCAATCACCGGTTAGGGATTTTCGAGCCAATCAAAATTATTGTTCCTACACAGTCTGCCGAATTAAAGATCTCGTGTCGACCTTTTGGAGAAGAGGTCACTTCGATACCGACCATTAAAATGCAATAAAAATGATTGTCGCGTCTGAAATGCCCTCATAATGACACTAGGCAGAAATGGCATGTTCCGCAAAGTTTAGCACTTCTAAGTAGTATAATCGTGCTTCGGAGGCTGCAAATGCGATGCCGGCCAGCATTAACGTGTTAGCTCTGATTGATAGTAGTCACTTTTGAAATGGCTTTCAAGCTGTTCCGTTAATAAGTATAATTGTCTGCTATTCCGCGTGTACATAGGTGGCGCACGGGGTATTGTGATTTCTACCGAGTAGAAAGATGTTGAGAATGTCTTGGTAAGCGCTTTCAAATCACGAGGTTTAGTTCTCGATCACATTGCGCTCGTTTGTTTCTAATTCTCTTCTAAAGGCAGCGAGATTAGGTTCATTGTTATTCGCTGCGACTGTTCCCTTGGAGTTTAAGATCAAACGGTTGATGAAGCGAGAAAGTGAGTCGTTAATTGATACGTGACACAGTGCTTGTAGCTGGAATGCTCGCTCCGTGACGGACTGACGGATCATTTTGCTTGTGTCCTCGTGTTTATTTGCGCCGCCCGTCGCAAGATTAGATTACGGATGGTCATTAGCCCCTGTGCAGTCGTGATGCAGAACCTGTTTGCGAGATTTAATAAAATGCTAATTGGAATCATCCTTAGTGGCCTTTATTAATAAATGGCTGTGCAATTTTTTGGTTTCCAATTTTAGTACTTAGCTATAATTAGACCTTAAATTGAGTTTTTATCAGGAGTATTCGTGTCTCGTCACGAGTACTGCCTCGCGTTCGCATAGTGCCTGTAACAGGGCTGCTAAAGTTGATGCCCTAGGTTAAGTTCTTAGATTGTTCTGCTTAAGTATTTTGCCGTCACTGCACATAGTTTACAAAGTGTCATAGTTTTAATTGGAACGCAAGTTCTGAGAAAGTTTTGTCGCAGAGTTGAATTCGCTATTGAGAAAACTTATCTGTACATCAAAGATTTGCCGCCCTTTTCTCGGATTCGTGTCTGTCGTAGTGTGAACTGCCGACCGACGGAGTTAGTTCCCCAAGACTTTTACAATACGTTTTCACGCAATATTCAGATGTTATGCATCTTTGCCTGACCTCTTTATACGGTCAGCAACAAGTTGGTTAGTGGGTACTTATTTAAAAAAACTGAAGTAGTAAACCGACTTTCGTTACTGACTGCACCTCAAGTATATCCAGTATGATCATTGCAAAGGAATTGATCAGTGATGCGTTGTATTTCAGACAGAAAAGCAGGGCGGGCGTGCAAGGAGCGCCCGCGCTGTCATCCACTGTCCAGGTGAAGGGCCCCGACGAAGAAAAGATCAAACAAATATTGGCCCGGACCGGGTACACGTTAGATGTTACCACAGGTCAGTATAGCCGCTAGGGACTGGAGACCTTTGACTCATAGATAACTTATTTCAAAGAGAATACTGCTTTATAGATAAGTAACTTGTTGTTGAATCTGTATATAGATGCATTTAGTCAAAAATATCGACACATTCCAATGTTTGCGCAATGTCTTATGTGATACGATTTAACTTTTTTGTGTTCCCCCTTGAATAGATAGGCTATTTCCGATTTCGACGAATTGATAGATCGGAAAATTTCTTGCCACTGTTGCTTTTTCCACATTTATCTTCTTACCCTTTATAGGGCAGAAACGAAATTTGTAGTTGACTACGTCTGTACCTACTTTAAGGCCGATTTTATCATAAAAAATCGACCTTAAAGTTAGACTAGTCGGGTGGTAACAGGCGCTGTAAAAATATCGTTTCTGTCTATAAGGGCGTATAAATAAATTGCTTTAAATAAAATTAATTTGTGAATGCAATACGCATACACATACATTGTGTATGCGAATAATAAAGTTCTCAAGTTTTGCGTGCAATGCAGCGCGAAGGACATCGTGTACTTTATTAGTTTGTCCTTTCATTAAGAGGAAATGCGGGTGGTCGTTTCTCCATAGAAACGCTCTCGCCTGTTATATTAACTTCTTGTATGTCCCTATGTTTTCCTTTTTGATGATGCATTATTTATATAATCACTAATAGAACCCTCAAAAAATGCCGATTTAAACCGCTGTGAACAGAGGCCTGTACACATTTGACAACTAATAATGAAAAAAGAAAAACATAGGGACACATTATTTATATATCCTTCTTATTCAGTTTATAAAATATCTTTTAAATTGGTCCAATATTGGAGGAGGAAATAGACGAGAGCCAAACCTCGAATTACGACTTTTTACTTAAAAAATAATGAAAAATGTTTATTTGTCTCAAAACAGTTACATGGATTATAAATGACATCCCCAGTTAGTAATTACTTAGGATTTTTCAAAAGTCTCTCCGCCCGCATTTCCTCTTAATTTGTGGATAACTATATTTGTTTCTTTGTGTTGTACTAGTTTATTCCTGAACAAGGATCAAATTGAACCTTATTTACTTGCAGCGAAAAAATAAAGTGGATAAACCAGATTAGCATAATCTGTGTTACACTGCTGGTTCTTTGAGAATTTTTAACAACAGATGTAACTTTAAGGGGTTTATTTATAAACGTTGCTTATCTTTTTTTAACGTTTAAACGTCTCTTCAACTTTAAACAACGTTTATAAAGGAAAGGGGATAATGTTCCGATATATAGGTACTTACAATGTAATATTTAGCGTGTCTTGGTATCACATAAAATATTGTTCGTTTAATCTCCAATCCCGTAGTTTTTATAAAACAAGACTAGTACATCCTGAATTTAAGGGCCTGTGCACACCACGTTTTTTAAACGCGGTTATGCGCATTTGTAGCGATACAGACGCGATACGCACGCAAGTCAGACGCAGCCTGTAGACCTTTGCACACCTGTATAAATTCAAATACGCGTTTGTACCAATACAAACGACAACAAACTGCTCTGTAGGATAAAAGCGCGCCATCGACGCGCGTTTCTAAAACGCGCGTCGACGGCGCGTTTAAAAAACGTGGTGTGCACAGGCTCTAATTATTATCTTCTATCTAACTAAGGGCAAATTCCACCAATGAAACTGAACGCGATCAGCTCATCTAAACCGCGTTCAAGAGCGTCATCATAGTTGTGGAATATTGTCACTGATCTTTGTTGAACGCGGCTTAGATGTGCTGATCGCGTTCAGTTACATTGGTGAAATTCGTCCTTTTACTTGTTAGACAAAGAACTTCTTGAGTTTTGGATAGCAGTTACTTTTGAATGGAGGATGTTTCCTTATTAGATTACTAAAGACCGCTATAGAAATTTTATCACAGTTGGAATCTGATTCGCCCAATCAGAATCTGAGACCTGACCTATTGAAATCCGATTCAGCATAGGTAATTGGAATCTGCCCCGGCAAAATACACGTGTCAGATCGATATATGAATCCATAATTTGATGATTTGTATCAGATTGATAATGGAATTATAAAATATTATCAAGATTATCAGCGTCATAAGTGAAATGATGGTCTTCTAAGAATCTGATAGGTCTAATCGTTTTTATAGATTATTTTTTTGAATTTTAAAGCCGCCACGCATCAGCCAGGAGATACCGCACTGATACGTTACGCGCATGTGCTTAGGGTTCAAATGTATTGTTATATTACACGCACGCACGGAATGTGGTTTAATGACGTCACAGATGCATTCGCGACTTACTCGTGTGGTCCATGCATGTGCACATTCTAGACACGCATTCAAATAAGTGTGGCCATATTTGGACGTGCTCCCGTACTTGAACGGAAGCTCCGTTTAGCGTTAGTGCACGTGGTTTTTAAGTTACATAGCGGTGTGGACATAGCCTGCAACATACATACACAGGCGATCCCTGCTTTATTGACCATTCAATTGGTCAATAAATCACATCTCGTCCAAAAAAAGCGTGCACCCCGAGCTGGAGCTTTAAAATCGTGTTAGTCCAATTTCGGGAGACTGTCATTTCATCATTGAGCATCTTTTGCACGCTGAACTATATAATATCTCTCGCGTACTGGCAATGCTGTATACTTTTTGTATCCGACATTAATATCTACCACCTGAGCTAATGGGGACTGTGGTTGTACCAGGTGTCAAAAATAAGACACCCCCAATTGTCGGAAACAAATAATTATAGGCCGATTTCGTTAGCCACTATTGTTGGTAAAGTACTTGATGGCCTGCTTGAACGCAAACTTAGTGGACATCTGAAACTAAATGATGCACAGTGGTTTCAGAGCGGGACTCTCGTCTGAAAGTGCAATATTGGCGCTCAAGCAGACGGTCAGAAGGCCAATTCTCGTAATTTAAAACAAAATCTAGTCACAATGTCATCTCGGCGACAGACAGATGTCAAAAACTTGTCAAAATGTAGGGAAATTACGAGGAATTTTTGACAGATTGAGACAGATCAGACTGAACGTTCTTGAAATTACGAGAATTGCCCCTCAGGTATTTTACGGACAGAAAAACATCACTTTATGCGGTCTGTCTTGAGCGTTCGACTTAGTCTGTTATGATAAGTTATGGGAAAAGCTTGTGAAGTTGAATGTACAGACGCCAGCATATCAAGCTATCCGAAACTGTCAAATTTTCCCAATCAACTTTGAACCTTTTGCTTTAGCGATAAAGTTGAAAATCTATTAAAAAAAATTGACAGATTGTAGTAGCTTGTGCTGGCGTCTGTACCTAGCGAGTTAATAAGTCTATTGAAATTTTGGTATGAAAATCAAAATAATCGGGTCAACTGGGCGAATTCCTTTTCTGACCCGTATAAGTTAGTGTGGTGTTAGACAGGGTGGACTGACTTCGCCAACCATGTTTAATATTTATATTAATCAGTTGATTGAGGAACTCGGCAGCGCCAATGTGGGTTATTCCATTGACGGTATGTCAGTTAATAATCTTGAGTTACGCAGACGACATGGTGCTGCTGGGTCCTTCAATTAACGCGTTAAGAAAATTAATTCAAATTTGTGAATTGTACGCGGCTTCTCATGTGCTCACTAATAACTTTTAAAAAAGTGAGTTTCTTATTTTTAAGGGGAGAAACCGAGTGTCGTCCGAGATTCCTTTGATCAAACTGATTGGAATCCTCTTAAAACGAACATCAAAATTCACATACCTGGGTCATGTGGTGACTGAGGATCTCTCGGACGATGCAGACGTGGAGACGGAGCGTAGGGCGCGGTCGGTCAGATGTAATATGGTAGCCCGCAGGTTTGCACACTACGGATGGTGTAAAGATTACGCTTTATTCAAAGCGTAGGTACTGTCAATCTTTTTACACTTGCAGCCTTTGGGTGAAATATACGCAGCTGACCTACAACGCCCTACGTGTGCAATATAATAATTAACCTGCTAACAAAATATGGATTGTTATTGTCCGAAATAAACGTTTTGAATTGAATTTCATAGGTTTTTTTTCGTAGTCGTAATATTTAAATTCAAATATTTTATTTCAGATAAGAATCCATATAATGTTAGTAGTAGTATAACTTGTTACTATTAATATAATGTTAGTATTTATATTATCTGATGCAAAATACTGGGTGGATTTCACCAATGGAACTGAAAGCGATCATCAAATTCCATCGACGTTCAACAGCAGTCAGTATCATCATTGTTGAGGAAGAACGCAGTTTGGATGTGCTGGTCGCGTTCAGTTTCATTGGTGAAACTGGCTCTTAGTTGTAATCGGATGTCTCTCGATTTGAAGTGATATTTTTTAAATTTTGGTAACTGGTTATGGCCAGGTCAACGAAAGTACGGCGGGCCGCCGCCCGGGTGGGAAGGCGGTACGCCGGGCGCCGGCTGCGAGGTGTTCTGCGGCAAGATCCCCAAGGATATGTACGAGGACGAGCTCATCCCGCTGTTCGAGCGCTGCGGCAACATCTGGGACCTGCGCCTCATGATGGACCCCATGACCGGCACTAACCGCGGCTACGCCTTCGTGACCTTCACGACGCGCGAGGCCACGCAGCGCGCTGTGCAGGAGGTGAGACCTTAGCCTAACGCGCCCCACACGTCGCTACACCAGCCGGTCTATTCTGTAATGATCACATCGTGTAAACTTAGATGAAGTGAGCTGTGATTCCACCTAATGCTAGGGATTGACACTATTGACAAATCACTTCACCTAAGTTTTCACGGTGAAATTTTTACAGAATAGCTCTACAGCAGTATGGCGTCTCCCATGCTGGCCGCGGCTCGGCATCGGAGACTTGAGTGTGTCCGGGGGAGAGGTCATTCGCATAAATGTTAGAGTAGCTGTTGCATGTTACGTGATGTTCTATGTATATTTTTGGTTTCTATAATTTCATAAATTCATTTTTTTTTCGATGTGCTCTTGTTTAAATAGCTGGAACAATCCTATGTTTCACTCTCAATGTTTGCTCAATCAATGATGAATGAAAATTACCACTCCCTCGAACTTTATTATACAATAAGCGGTAGAGTTGTTGAACAAACATTTGCTACAAAGATTGGTGCCATCTGTGGCTACAGTGTGGCGCGGCGTCCCCGCAGCCTTGACGATTTGCAAATATTTTGATAACCAGTGGCCTGCGCCGATAGTGCGGCACCTATCTTTGTGCGATACATGGATGTTATCGAGCACATCTGTACCAATAGCCAACATTACAGCACACTGTGTTATCGCAAAACTAAAACAATGGTGCAATTGTTCATTATCCGCTATCACGATTGGTAACACAAAATTGTGTCAAAACTCTAAAGCTTTAAAAGGATAATTTTTTATATTGATTAAAATTGGTGTTATTAATTTGAAACAAAATTTATTCTAATTTGACGTCTACTTTCCAGGTGACTCGCCGAAATGTTTAAGTATATTTCCCTTGAAAGATTAACAGTATCACAGCACTTAGCTGCCGCGCGTTTGGGCACTTCCGCCTGCGCGTACCCTCCTGGCGAAACCATCACGTTCCTTCTGCGTCACACTTGCCGTAGCTACTCTGGCACGTCACTAGTCACGTTAGATATTGTCACCGCAGCATCCTGATGGTTTCTCCGTGCGCAGAGGAAGTGACCAAACCGCGGCGTCACTTGCAAGACTACTAGTACTCATCAGTCAGTATTTTTGCAAGGTCCCAATCATTTGCCTGTCGAATATGTTCACAGTCACACTTGGGAGATTTAGATTTAAGCTTCTTCTATCATTTAAAAAGCATGTCATTAATATCCCGCTCACGGCGGCCATTTGCACCCATTCGCACTAAATTGTTCCCTTTTGTAAATGCTACTATACAGTAACAATATAATGTTGATGAATTGTTGAACCGCTTCAAGGCAAGCAGCCGCCGTCCATTTAATATGTATAATCACTGAATTTGTGTAAATGTGCAAACATAACACCTATAAACTGATCTAGCCTCGCTTGTCCTGAGATATCATCCCGTTCTTTACTGTTGCACCTCGTTCAATTTTAAGTTGCTTTAATTTTATTTTATTTTTGTTACCATCACACGTACTCGCTTCTTTTATTTTCACTTCCATCAAACGGTCCACTTACAGGGTTAACTTTGAATTGGCTTCGAAAAGTTCTCCAACTGAGAATTTAATATATCTCAGGCTCTCCTCTTTGCTCCGTACAACACTGTCGGCTTATCATCCAAATTCAGTTAACTCATTACGATTGGCTCTAACCGTCATCATCCCGCGCGTCGCTCGTCGCGCGTCGACGAGGCTAGCCTCGCTGGCCACGGCCCGAAGGGTCCGCAAAGACGCCCTTTTTCAAAATTTTTCCCTTGTTATTTTTCCCACAGCTCGATAATCACGAAATAAAACCAGGGAAGACTCTGAGAATTAAGATTAGCGTACCGAATCTGCGACTTTTCGTCGGCAACATTCCCAAGTCTAAAGGCAAAGAGGAGATACTGGAAGAGTTTGGTAAATTAACAGGTAAAGTGTCACTCGAATGAATTAAGGAGTTTATAGAGTTGTCGGGTTGAGTGCGTGGGGCTTGGTGTGGACCGGCTCGGGCTCCCGCTTGCTCCTGCTTGTCCCCTCCCGCGTCCCGCGCGTCCCTCCCGCGTCTCTCCAGTCATACGCCGCCGGGCGGCCGCGCCAGCGACCCCGCCCCGGCCCAGGCTATTCTCCCTCGAATTGTTCTTGCAGCTGAATGATTATGAAATTCGAAAGGGGAAAAAGATTGGCGTAACAGTTTCCTTTAACAATCACCGGTTATTCGTGGGGAATATCCCTAAGAATCGAGATCGGGACGATTTGTTTGAGGAGTTTACTAGGCACGCACGTAAGTCCTTGTCGAATTCATAATAAGTGCTACTCGGTTGTTTACTAGAGCGCGCCGCGGGGCACCGTGACGCGTGCGGTCCGGCCGGGCCAGCCTGGCCGGGCCAGCCTGGCCGGGCCAGCCTGGCCGGGCCTGCAGGCCAGTGGCCTGGCCCACTCAGGGGCTCGGGGGGCCTCACTCGCACGTCACCGTGGCCCGCGGCCCCGGCGACCGTATACCTTTTGATTGGCCTTTGCCTCGAGAATGCTCACTGGTCATGACTGGAGAACCTTGCTGTTGTTCTCTAGAATAGAATTCTTCAGTACCGTATATGTTCTCCTGGAATATCGTTTGATTTGCTTCATATTCTGTAGCGTTGAATGACTGACTTTTGCGCGTCGGGCTCGAGGGAAGCTTTGTTCATACCGTTAGCGTGCCTGCGCCCCGCTTCTCGATCCTTATCCATATTTTATGATTGCAGCTGGGCTCGTCGAAGTTATAATATATAGTTCACCCGATGACAAGAAGAAAAATAGAGGATTTTGTTTTTTGGAATACGAGTCTCACAAAGCGGCGTCACTAGCTAAACGTAGACTGGGCACAGGTAGAATAAAGGTAAATGTTTACTGCTGACGTGTAACATCTATTATATATGTTGTTATGGCCAGAACAGAGTAATAGTGTAATGTTCATTTAAAATTCGAGCAGGTATGGGGCTGTGATATAATAGTAGACTGGGCGGACCCACAAGAGGAACCTGACGAGCAAACAATGAGCAAAGTAAGTTCACTGGTTTTCTCTCTTGCTTCTACATCACGGATTTTAATCATGCCAGAGTATGAGCTATTATCCTATCGTAATCTCATGACGAGTAGAATCGATAAATTTATTTTCTTTCTTTTCTTTTTCGATTGGCAAATGCAAAAATCTAATTATAATATACTTTATTGATACAAGTCCTTACAATATGCTTAATATCTAGCTAAAGTTCACAATAAATAAGGCGCACAAAAGTTGATTCTGAACTAGAAAAACCTGTGGACTACAGATATTTTTCTAAGCATAATATTATAACGGCTGGAGTTTTTCTTACCATTACACAGTACTAAGACAAACTGTCACTGTTCAGGTGAAGGTATTGTACGCGCGCAACTTGACGCAAGAAATAACTGAAGATGCACTGAAAGAAGAATTCGAGCGCTACGGAACTGTGGAACGTGTCAAGAAGATTAAGGACTACGCGTTTGTGCATTTTGAGGATCGGGATTGTGCAGTAAAGGTAAGAAACACTGTTTAAACTCTAGCGTGGTGAACCCGCTTTTATGTAGTTTTCAAGGAGAACTTATTGCAATAAGTTAAAAATAAGTAAATAAGTTAAAATAGTGCGACTGCAGTCGCACTATTTTTCACAATAGATGGCGCGACTAAAAAGATTAAATGAATATTCAAGTTCTGCTCTGTTATCTGTTAACCGTTTAGGATTCCCTCATCACATTTTTCCGTTAGCCTGTACTGTCCCACTGCTGGTCAAAGGCCTCCCCCATTTTCTTCCACATTTCCTTGTGCTGGTCTTTTTCAAAACAAGTTCCAAGTCGAAAATGTGCTGATGAAGTTCACCCAGGCCCCAAAATTGTAGGTTTCCTTCTAATCAAAAACTTCAACATTCACCAAAACCAAATTACTAATACCGTTTTTTGTGTCTACTACTAACAGGCCTACAACCGCCTGCTATGTAAAAACTTATGGACTGTACATGCTGTGTGTCCCATGGGATTCCCCATCGGAAAAAATGACGAACTTCCATATAAAATTCATCCCCTAAGGGGGTTAAATTTTGAAAAACTCCTTCCTTAGTGATAATTTTCTGTATATGAGAAACTTGTGAAAAATTTCATGCTTCTAAACCCAGCAGTTTAGCTGTGCGTTGTCTGTCAGTGAATAAATGAATTTAATGAATTAATAAATGACATTATTATTATTATTCCAGGCGATGCAAGAACTAGACGGCAAAGAAATGGGTGGCGCGCGACTGGAAGTGTCGTTAGCCAAGCCGCCGTCCGACAAGAAGAAGAAGGAAGAAATACTGCGCGCGCGCGAACGACGCATGATGCAGATGATTCATGGCCGTGGCGGGTAAGTGTTAGCCTTTGTGCTATGTCTGGGGAGCTGACGGACAAAATCACACACAGTACACGGCTGTTGATATTGCACGTAGTTTTTTAGCCTTATTGGCCTGCTCTTGACCTCGGTCTCGCCATGATGAAAGGCGATGGATGGATGAGGTCTAAGATTGAACGAGCTTGTCCAAAAGATGCCCATTCACTCAAATGGGCGGGCATCTTTTGGGCATGCCGAACTTTTTCTTAAACAAGTACACTTGTTTAAGAAAAAATTCGGCATTGTAGCGCGTCTCTGTCACTCGATATCTTTGTGACAGTCTCTTTGTAAAACTCGATGTGTTACATCAACACTCTGGTACTGTATATCCATTTTGCAAGCAAACACACGTGTTTTGTATATCTAGCAGACATGTCTTTATAAACGGTTACTTTCCAAAAACGTGACAGGTCTCGGCACACGTATGTTCTAGTTCACGCTAGAGGAGACTTGTAATTTAAGAAAATTTATCCCTCACACAAAGTTTGCTTGCTCGAAACAGTTGGTTGAAATGGATTTACCAGATTTTGTTCGACGGCTCCTCGTTTTTCTGATTGATATATTGTTATATTATCCCCGACGTGGATTGTTACTCAGAATACATCCCATTTTGAGAATAAAACGATACTGAATTGTTTACGTGAACCTAATTAAATATTGAATGCTGAATTTGCAAAGTTAAAGTTAGTCTCTCATTAATGCCTCTGTAAACCATCAAACGAGATGGTTGGAACTTGTATTCGTACGAGTGATAATCAAAAACAACAAAATTCATGATGAGAAGCCCTACTATCAACTCTTGTTCAACTCCTCTGTTTAATGTAAAATCTACCAAGAAAACTACTCTCGTCTGCAATAAAAGTCATTTGTTAAAAACTATTTACAGTCAAAATCATGTTTTTCTTGAAAGAAAGTGTGTCGGACTTCGGAACGACAGATTATCAGCTCATGTTTAATCGAATAAAATAATCACGTGAACATAGCTGAAATATTCTTAATTGAATGGCAATTCAAGTTGAAGGTAATGTGCGCTTGTACACAAAGTCGGGTCTACATTCGGTCACCCTCTTGGTCGTAAATGACAGATTTACTCCATATGGCCGTGTTATCCACAAGCCGAGTACTCACTAGTAAGCTGTAATTAAACCGTAAATGAACCACGTGGACGCGAAAGCAACGATTACCTATAGTAAGCTTTTCATGTTCGGTTAAAGTTACAACTCGCTAGTGAGCTCCCGGCTATAAGTGCGTTCATATGAAATGAGCAACCGAAATCTGTAAACCGCGACAGACAACGCACAAACGAAGACAGCCACTACAAGTTGGACCACTAAAAGGGGGAGTGCGCTGGTAGCCCGCGAAATTCAATTGTTCCAGCTTTTTTTTTTCAATTGCTGGTCATTGTCGGGTTTTAAACTGACCTGCAAATTAGAAAAAAAAGGTAAGAAAATTTGACTTCCGCGGGCTACCAGGCGTTTTCGCCTTAAGACGAGAAACTTCGCTGTCTTCGTCTGTCATTATTATGTGTACAAGCGCCTTGGGCTAGTTTGAGCGTTTACCGGGGCTTGCTAGGCACGTTCACGATGTATGTAACGTCGGGTGTTAACTGTCAGATTCGATTGGTGCAGCTGCTCGCCGGTGCTGCGCGGGCGCACGCCGCAGCCGCAGCCGCGCCCGCCACAGGCGCGCGGCGACTACGGTCAGTATGCACACGCCACGCACACACGCCACACGTATCACACCTACTACACGCCACACATGCGCGGGACACGTCCACACGGAACGGGACGGGGACGCTCGGTCATGTGATCACGAGGACACAACGCACTATACAGCAACCTGCCGCTGTTTTGATAATTTTTATTGACTAGAATATTGTTATTAACTTAGTTTTAGAACTTGTTTTTTTACTATGTTAATTCAAAGCCATAAGGCTGTTTAAGTTTCCATTATGGATGATATGAAGTAGTTTAATTTTAATGAAATTTAAATGTAATTAAGGACCACCTACCGAGCCTCCAGCGTACCACAAAACAGTACAACGTGACAGCACACAGAGATAGGTGAAGGGAACTAGACACATTGACCGTACAACCGTATCGCGGCATCATTGATTGTATTGTAAGATATAAAGTACAAAAATAGACTATCTCCCTCCGCCTAGCTCCCACCCTCCCTCACACGAACAGAGATGTGAACACGGTGTGGTCTCCACGCGCACACTCGCACAATCCGCTACTGTCCCTTACTAACAAGATGGCCGCTACTATACACTCACCACCGGGACTTCCCGCCAGTGTTGCCAGCCTACAATAATATTGCCACTTTGGGAATTTTCTATAGTGTATCGTTAAGGCCACAATACATGTTTCATTAACGCTACTACCTAGGCTAGATATTAATGACAGCTAGGAATAGGTTCGATGCATGGTTTCGGAAAAGTTTTGATCTATCAAAGAATCGTGTAGCCCACACATGGTCCATCTAAAGTGTAATAACAATATTAACAGACAGTGCATGCTACAATCTGAAGTCATTGTGAGTGCTCAGGTGCCGGCGACGTCCGTCTCCTGAGCACGTTAACGACGCATAGGTAGGTTCCGGTGATGGGTCGTTACAATCAGAATACAGTCATTATCTAAATTTAAATTCTCATTTACAATTTTATTCATCAGACAGTGGACATGAACAGTTAGACATATCACGATGCATGTTGTTTGTGTCGATAACGTGAAGAGCTTCAGTCGGTTCAGTGTGACCGCTCAGGAGGAGCAGAGGTGTTGGATTTAACCCGTGTGCTGTACCATACCATACCTGTACTGTACCCCGTGTAAAGTGACAACAGCATGTGTTATAATCTTTTCCCGGTACGAGTGTCGTGGAGGCTCGCTATCCGCCAGCCGACATCGGTAGCTTGTAAGTTAGAGATAGTTTAGCTTAGCCTCTAAAAGGCCTGTGTTGTGTGTTTATAGATTATGATTACGACTATTACGGGTACGGTGATTACCGAGGTGGCTACAATGAGCCATTTTACCGGTACGATGAGTTCTATTTTGATTACGCGGGGCCACCGCAACCGTCCGCCGTCCGCCAGCCTCCCAACAGACCGCAACCGGTGGGTCCCACACACACTCACTAATGTATCACTCTTATTTACTAGTCACTAGTCGCTGTACTCATTATTGTTCTATCGATTTTTGATTTGCCAAATTTTTATCATCTACTGTTTTTATTTTTATTTTTTGTTAATCCCATCCTCGAACGGAGTTAGTGACTCGGTAAAGACGGTAGTGTGTAGGCCTGACGGTGGTGATTGCACTGGGCGGGCGGGGCCTCCGACTTGTCACTGATTGCCGGGAAAAGTGTTAGTGGGCGCGGGGTGGCCGTCGGCCGATCTCACCATCAGGTCTATAGGCTGCGGCCACTCCGACTAACATGCCCGTCTCTCATCTGTACCTGTTGTTTTCAGTTGCCATTTCACATTTGCACCGCTTAAAGTCATTCCGCCGCGCTTATCACCCCATGTAGAGCTTTGCTTCGCTTATCACTAACCGATAACACGCTCGAGCTTTGCCACCCGCACACATCCCGTAGGCGAGGAACGTAGCGTGCCCCCGAAGCTTTGGAACGCCCGAGTAATGTTGTAATATTTCTCGTTGTTGTAACGAGGTAGAGAATATGTTGAGAAGACTTACTGACCCGCTTGGTAAATGCCTCACTCAGGACGACGAGCTCGGTCTCGGGCCCAACTCGCTTTACTACGATCTAACCGGAGGCATTCAGGTACCGCCGATGGGCGCTTACATTATTCCAAATTATTATCTTTAGTGGATGTCGTGTCGGTGTTAGATTTGACTAGACGAGGTCTCAACTTAGTTTATTTATATCGTAGAATTTATAGATTTTCTTATTATTTATATTATTAAAGTATGAAATGTCGAGTTGGCAAAGTAAATAGCGACATTCGTTACCCTATCCTAGAATGCATTTATTAAATTCATGTTGGATGAACGTTGACTTAGAAAGCTTCAGTAGGTACCTGATTGTTTCATTACTTTTATAACGACACTGTATTGGTCGACCTGGTATTATTGTGTGGCGTTCCATGGTAAAAGTGTTCTTTTTCGTAACAATGCTTGTGACGTTGGCACTAACCATGATTGACGTGAGCTCATCACAGGTACTTTTATCTCGAAAGCCACAATATATGTTGATATTTTATGGACTCGCGGACGTTGTTTAAAAGTTTACACCTTAAAGGATTTTCGATATAACTAAAAAATAAAACAATTAAACAGCGTTTGTAAGTTGTGTATTTACATATATTTTAGTGTAATGATATTTATTTGGTAATTTGATATAGTTACATTGTATTGCAATAGCGACGATACTTTGCAGCATGATAGTAATTTATTTCAACTATTATTTCAACCATAACGGATCATGTTAGAGTAACTTTTTTTTTTTTCTTGAAATTTGTTATAGTTGAAGAGTACCTGTTTATTTGTTTATTTTATTTTGGACCGAGTTCTGTATTTGAAGTGAACATGATTACAATAATTAAATCCTAAGCACATTGTAGGGACAAATTATCTAATTAGAAATTCAGTGAACTTTAATATTCGTGCATGTTAGTTGTTAGATCTGCTTATTTATTTTTTAAGGCCAAGTAAAAAAATTTGTCTGTTATGTGCTTAGGTTTTTATTTTAGCTTACATTTAACAAAACTCAATAAGCAATTAAGTACATGAAACAGAAATCGGTCGTTTTTTTATTTTCGCCAATTTAGCACCCTCTTCCGCAACATATTTTGGAAGGTTCCCTACGAAATTGTGAAGTTGGTTTTAAAAAGAGCTTGCGATCAAAGAGCATCGCGGCAAGCGTGGGTCGTAGGGGACCAGCATAGCTATTCACAAATATTCGACAGGCTGTCGTGTCGAAAATGACACATTTCGATGACATGATTTGTCAGCAAATAGCTGTTGAATTAAAATCTGGTTTCGGAGACCAGCGTTATCAGGACTCCTTCGAAAACATTGACGTTCGATTGGACACGGTAGCGTATCGTTGTGAATAGCTATGCAGTTCCTGGTATGTGGCGGCGGTGGGTGGTTGTGTTTCGGTGCGTGACCCTCTGGCCTCAGCAGGCTGGGTCATGTGGGACGGGCGGGCGATGGGCGCGGCGCGCGGCGGCGGCGCCGGGCCCCGCGGCTGGGGCCCGTGGTGGTGCGCGCCGCGTCGCGCGTGGCCGCCGCACGCCCAGCGCCATGCGTGGCAATCCCCGCGCCAAGCCAAGTTTACCAGGTCAGTAACACACAACACGCCTACACTCTACATGTCCTCCACTTTACTGTAGACTAGTTTCTTAAGTAGCACATTCACGGTTAAATTTGAATGACGTAAAACCATTAGCAAGTCATTAATATGGGTATTACGGCCAGGAATATACGTCAGAATTTGTAGGATCCGATTGTCTGAGCAGACTATTGGATCGTATTTACCCGATACACGTCCGATTCGGTATATTCCCGACCCGACTTTTGGTGATGTGTGGTTCATTGTATACTTTACACACTGAACCACACATCACCAAAAGTCGGTTGCTATCCTATCCTTTGTGGCGGTTGTGCGCCAGAGACTTCAGAATAGATAGTATTAACTCTTGAACGGGGATTGAACTCCGATGCATAACGACTTTAATCAATTGAAATTGCATATTATACAAATCACATCTCTCTTTGTCTTTCCATTTACTCTACATTAACACATCGCTTACATGACTTATTTTCAAAATCCCTCTTATCCCTACTTTACCCATACCTAGTTTTCCTATTGCAAAATTCAAAATTACGAATGAATGACATTGGACTCTCTCTCGGTCGACCTAGTTGCCCTTAAAATAATGTCCTGAAACCTTTTCCTTTTATTTCAGCATGTATGATGGTTTGCGTGTAATCTGGATTTCGATACATTCTATATCGGTAACTATCCACCTCCTATAGCGGTCCTTAGTCCTTAGTCCTAGGGCTACCACAAACTTGGCCAAAATTGTAGAGCTCGATCGAGTGACGAGTCCATTGTTTCCTTTCGAAGTTTGTGGAAGACCTTTAGGTTCCTATTTTGTCATTGGCAGATAGCGTGGCTTGTGGTCGTCATCAGACTGCTAGTCTGGCGCAAGGTCAAATCTTTATTCCAAATTCGTAATGAATTTCCTATTCCATATCATCCTTTCTATATTATTTCAGCCCCAAATTTATTTTGTTTCATGTTGAGCTCCAAATCCGTGACAACTCTTAACGGAGGGAAGAGCTCAAGTTGCCGAAGGCTGTGTACTTGAGGGTGTTTTGTATGTCGCAGGTAAACGTAAACACGACGGGGGCCACCAGAACGTCGGGGGGGAGTGCAAGCGGCGGGTGGGCGCGGGCGGGTGCGGCGCGGGCGCGGGCTGGGGCGGCGGCGCGCTGGCGCAGCAGCCGCTGGCCAGCTAGCGCGGGGGCGCGGGGCGCGGGGGCGCGGGCGGGGGGCGCGGGGGCGCGGGCGGGGCGGGAGACGCGGGCGCGGGCGCCGCGGGCGGCCGGCCCCCGCATGGGAGGCACTACAAGCTGCGCGGGGGAGGACCCGGCCGCAGCGCGCGCGCGCTCGCGGCCCGCGGATACGTTCACGTCCGGTCCTCGCTGCGTGCCGAGAGGATCGCTCTACTTTTTTCTATATATGTGTTTTTTTATTTGATTTTCGAGTTTTCGATTTTGTATCGCATCGATCCGAAAAAATCTTAAAGTAGGACGTTATGAAATGTTTCGATTGTAAGTTTCCCGTTATGCTTATGTTTTTCACTGTCGTATTAGCCGTATATATATTTAATATATACTTTATTTGAGGGGAGCGCGCGGCCGCGGTTGCCTGTTTGCGACCGTGCGCTCGGGTCGCGGACCCGTTGACTGTCTGTTTTTTTTTTAATACATGTTATTCGATATATTTTATTCCTGTGAACGCATTTTGCGATGTGATGTGTATTTTAGCAGTAATTATTATATTGTAAGGAGTTTGACTGTTGTTTTTTGACATACTTACAACTTAGGATACTTGAATGAATTTAATCGGATTCTTGAATGAATTGAACTCTCCGACGACTAGCGATTACGGCTAAAATAAAACCACCCCCTGTACTCGAACATTTCCCGACTGTGTTCCTGCTTTAGTTTTTTTGCTTTATTTTTATTACATATTTCCCTTAAAATACATTAGTGTGAGGCAGTAGTATTGTAAAGTTCAGGATTTCTGTAATGTTTATTGCTGTACTAAACTTTTTTTTTGTATTCGACCACATAGCATGTCCATACTGTTAGAACTCGACTTGTATCAATCTTGTATCAGTTTAATATGTGGAATAAATTTGCAAAACTGTGTTTGCCTTATTATCTGTTCGTTTCCTTTCTCTCTTCATTTCTGATGCCTAACTGAATTTTGGCAACTTTGAAGACTGATCTCTTGCGCACATCAGAATCTGCGCAAGACAAGAATCAGTTGCATTTCAAAACATTAGACACACTGACACATGGTCGTGCCTATAGGCAACTCCGTTCGGCATCGACCCACGTCTGCACAATTCGAGCTAAGTCTAGCGGCTTTATCCCGGTGTACGTTACCCTAGCAGGAAAGTAGCTCCTAGAGTGATATGAGTGGAACGTATAATTGGGTATTTTCTCGTGGTCCTACTATTTTGTCCTACCAGTAGGTCCACGAGGGTATGTTATTGCTGTTGGTCCTACTGAAGTTTAGAAACTAAAATGTACCTCCTGTATAATGACATTGACTGGATAGGTGTGGGGCGTGTCTAAGTTTCAGTCTTCATAAGTACTGCGTTCTTAGTGAGTCAACATCACTTTTAGTACATACCTCTTTTTAAAAATATCGTTGATGACATATTACTTCGTTTTGACCAATATCCTGTCTATTATACCATTATAATTTATATAATAAAAAATTACCGGTTGTTTTATTAACACCATGAATTAATTCTAATTGAGATTTTAGAATGTTATCAAGTAGGTACTTCATTATTAAAATATTAATGAAATGTTTTTTTTTTTTTGTTAATAAACCATTTACTTAATCAATATCGTAATTTGTATCTGTATTATTATCAATGAGAAAAAAAAAAATAATTTATACCAACATGGGCACTTTGGCTTTGGCAACTTGTTATAAAAGCGGATACTGTTTATAAGAGCTTGTTTTAGTTAGGTATCACAATTCATTTCAATTTTTTTTTTTGTTTACTACGTGTATTTATACTTATTATGGAAATCGCTTCTTATTTTGAAAAGTCCTAAGTTTTTGCGAACATACAAAATACTTTCTAAGATATAAAGAGAAGGCAGTATGAAGACTGAAATTGAGACACGCCCCACACCTATCCAGTCAATTTCATTATACAGGAGGTACATTTTAGTTTCAAAACTTCAGTAGGACCAACAGCAATAACATACCCTCGTGGACCTACTGGTAGGACAAAATAGTAGGACCACGAGAAAATACCCGTATAATTAGTGCGTAATCTGCTGTAAATGTGCGCCAAATAAAAAATTTGTGCGCTTTGTAGTTTTGGAAAAAAACGGAAAAAACGATTCCTGCTAGGGTAACGTTTTTCCAGCAGGAAAATTCTAAACGAATGATCGGAGAGAGAAATATTGTGCATGGGCAGAGAGCATGTCCGTGACCACCGCAGGACCACCAACGCCAATCGCTTCCATATTTGGTGAATAATTAGTACTCAATTGGTACTAATTAGTACTCTAACAAAAAAATTGGTACCTTCGTAGTTTTCGAGAAAATCGACTTTGAAGGTGGTCCTGCGGTAGTCACGCTCCCTTCAGCAGGACCACCATGAGCACCGAAAAAGGGGGCATGCTACAGCTATTCTAAGTATACAAATAATTTTATTAGTACCCACAAATGTGATTAATTTCGTAAAAAAAACAGAACCGAAACATTTGTATTTACCGAGAAATCAACGATGATAACTTTCGCGCAATTGTTCAGCAGGACCACCATTTTGAATGTTGATTCCAAGTTTGAGAAGCTTGTCGCTTTCCTCAAACCTACATAGAAAATTAGTACCCTGCAAGATAAAATTAGTACCCAAAATTCAACATTAGTACTCCAGTAGTTTACGAGTAAATCGACTTTGAAGGTGGTCCTGCTGTGGTCACGGTGCAAAATTTTCATTTCAGGATTTCCCTATTAAAAACTCTGTGATTTCTTCCCAAATTTATACAAAAATTAGTACCCATAAAGAAGTTATAGCGACCAAAAATTCAGATTCCTAAGTGTTGTATTTCAAGAGAAATTAGCTTTCATTACTTTTCCATACTAAAACTCCGCGTATAACCCGACCAAATGAAGTTGTCAATCTAACTTAACTAAAACTCTAAAGAAACTACATATAAAAGTATAGATAGCGTCGAAAAATTCATCCGCATCGCTGTCATTTTTTTTTATTAGGTATTAGCAGAGAATTAAACGGTATTAGGTATTAGTTATTAGATATTTGCTTATTTTACTATTTGAATAAAAGTTGTTAATGGTATGGAGCTGTTTATGAAATGTAAACTCATGCAGATAAACTTATGGATGTCTCAATAGTAGGTAATAACAACAGTTCAATATCTAAATTTTATACAAACTGCGTATCTTAATGACGTGAGTATGTAGGCACTCGAATAATTATTTTTCTGTATTGTAAGTACCTACCTATTCTCTGTGTTGTTATATGAATAAGAGCGATAGGTATGTCTTATTTATTTCTTTCTTTCCTACTAATTTACCGTTGATGCAAGCAGTACCTACCTAAGTATTAAAAACCTAGTTTACTGCAGTAACAATATGTTGCTAGTAACGCAAGTATAAAAGGATTACATAAGTAATAGGTACCTATATATTTGAATAATATGCATTGCAAAGAGCACATCACGCATGTTTTTAGGAAATATGTGTTTTCATATCAAGGTGTACTACTTACCTATTATCTTCGACAAGCACATACCTATATTTAAAATACCTACTATATCTATTTATAATATCGTTAATATCGAAATATTTCTGCAACTTTCTATTGCTAATTAGCCCTAATTTAAAGAAACTTTTTTTTTTAAATATATATTATACTTCCTTAGGAAATAATTATTAATTATATCGTTTTCTGAAACCTTTAAATATTGAGACATTTGACCTTTTGGAAATTGCATATTCATTTATTTCTTTGCTTAAAAAAATCTTGAAACCATAAACGAATAAAAAAAGAACTCCATGTACCCCGCACAACACGCTTCGCGAACGCTTTACTTCGATAGGAGTGAGGCGTATTTATCGTAAAAGTTATTGTATAACAGGTATCACAAGATAATAGACTGTAACTGTGACAAACAAACAGAAAAAACAGCTTCTGTTCCACGACCGACGAGATAACAGAATCCATCCAGTCACAAGCTTTTCTCTATTCATGCTTATGACAGTACCTTAGTTAGAATAAGATAACAAATGTTAATGTTACTGTGACACCCTGTTACATCGTCCGTTACAAGCGCTTTCCTTTTCTCGCATAGGTGTACACCTTCAGAAAGAGAAGTACCTACTCGTATGACTCAGGTTTTTTGGTCCTGTTAGCCGGTTACATGTTACTGCGATCGGATACACATCTTTACGAAATGTCTATTCGACCGTATTTTATTATAACTGTGTAACTGTGGTAACAGAGAACACAATAGTTTGAAATAACAGCCTGTAATTTGTAACAGGTTTTTGGAGCTGTTATTTACGTAGAACAGGAACAGGCGGAACAAATATGCGATTTTACCTGTTACAACCCACTCCTACTTCGGTAATAACCTGCGCGCCATGCTATGCATTTTAGTTTGTCTATGGTCCAATTCCCGCTCTTTTATACAAATTAAGGCGTGTTCGGAAATAGCACCCACGATATTTTATTATTCAAAATATATTACGTAACATTATTGAAACTACTTAGCAATAAATATTTACAGGTTAAATATCAGTTTTATTTGCAGTAAATACTTATTTTCGTTTAAATACAACAATAGGTTAAAAATTCTTTAATTAAAATGGCTTCATTCGTTTTTGAGAAAATCGCGGACATACAAACATAGGTACATACGGGTCGAATACAGAACCTCCTTTTTTAAAGTCGGTTAAAATACATCCAAGGTCCACAGAGATGTCAGTGAAAATTTGATAAAATCGACTTTAGGTACTGAAAAAATACATACCTACCTATTACTTATGTAATCCTTTTATATATTTTTTTTTATTATTTGATTCGCTTTATTTATTTTGGTGTGGGATTGTATTATTATCTATTTGATTCAATTATTTTTGACAGTATCTGCTATTTGATACAGCTGATAATCCTTTTATACTTGCGTTACTAGCAACATATTGTTACTGCAGTAAACTAGGTTTTTAATACTTAGGTAGGTACTGCTTGCATCAACGGTAAATTAGTAGGAAAGAAAGAAATAAATAAGACATACCTATCGCTCTTATTCATATAACAACACAGAGAATAGATAGGTACTTACAATACAGAAAAATAATTATTCGAGTGCCTACATACTCACGTCATTAACAAAGGTAGCGATAGGTTATTTTTTATATGTACTTAGATACGCAGTTTGTATAAAATTTAGATATTGAACTGTTGTTATTACCTACTATTGAGACATCCATAAGTTTATCTGCATGAGTTTACATTTCATAAACAGCTCCATACCATTAACAACTTTTATTCAAATAGTAAAATAAGCAAATATCTAATAACTAATACCTAATACCGTTTAATTCTCTGCTAATACCTAATAAAAAAAAATGACAGCGATGCGGATGAATTTTTCGACGCTATCTATACTTTTATATGTAGTTTCTTTAGAGTTTTAGTTAAGTTAGATTGACAACTTCATTTGGTCGGGTTATACGCGGAGTTTTAGTATGGAAAAGTAATGAAAGCTAATTTCTCTTGAAATACAACACTTAGGAATCTGAATTTTTGGTCGCTATAACTTCTTTATGGGTACTAATTTTTGTATAAATTTGGGAAGAAATCACAGAGTTTTTAATAGGGAAATCCTGAAATGAAAATTTTGCACCGTGACCACAGCAGGACCACCTTCAAAGTCGATTTACTCGTAAACTACTGGAGTACTAATGTTGAATTTTGGGTACTAATTTTATCTTGCAGGGTACTAATTTTCTATGTAGGTTTGAGGAAAGCGACAAGCTTCTCAAACTTGGAATCAACATTCAAAATGGTGGTCCTGCTGAACAATTGCGCGAAAGTTATCATCGTTGATTTCTCGGTAAATACAAATGTTTCGGTTCTGTTTTTTTTACGAAATTAATCACATTTGTGGGTACTAATTATTTGTATACTTAGAATAGCTGTAGCATGCCCCCTTTTTCGGCGCTCATGGTGGTCCTGCTGAAGGGAGCGTGACTACCGCAGGACCACCTTCAAAGTCGATTTTCTCGAAAACTACGAAGGTACCAATTTTTTTGTTAGAGTACTAATTAGTACCAATTGAGTACTAATTATTCACCAAATATGGAAGCGATTGGCGTTGGTGGTCCTGCGGTGGTCACGGACATGCAGAGAGCTTATATTTGTGCAAAAATGTGCGCTGAAAATATAATTTGTGCGTCTTCAGGTTTTCGAGATATTGAGTTTCCTGCTGGAGTGACGTTTTGCAGAATCGTGTATCTCTAAAACTATTGTATGTGCGCCTGTAGAATAAACTTACACGAGTAGCCCTTAATTTGTGCGTATTTGTGACAGAATTAGATTCAAGAAAATATTTATAATTTTCAAGTAATCGCGCTTTTTTGAAAACGCGAAAACATGTCACAGCGCCTAAACGAGAAAACGTATAAGATCGCTGAAAACTGTGTTCGGTCCTTCTTGATGCTAATAATAATCATAACAAGTTTCAAAAGTGTACGTGCATGCTTTATTGAATAATATTGCCTAAAGTCGAAACGACGGGGTCGTAACTTTGACGGCAAAATACAAGATATCGGCTCAACCCAAGATGTGTAGTTTAAACAAAAAATTAGTGCGTCTAGTGAAGAATATATAGTGATAATATTCAGCTTGGAATGTTTCGCATTCAGTAGATATAAGCAAAAAACATAACATGTAAACAACGGCTGGTTATCCGACCAAATTCGAATGACCACAAAAAAGCGACGGATTCATACATATCGATGGTCTTCTTTATTGGTCGTATTAAATCTAAGCTGTTGTCCGTACAGTTGCGTTCAAACGTTTGTTTGCAATTATATGACCTAGTTTTGAGGGAGATTCAGCTTCGCAGATTTCGGCGAGTCACGTGTCGATCGTATAGCATATTTACTAGTAATATAATATTGTTAAGTTTAAAAACAAGAAATAAAAGTTAATTTAAAAATTTAAAAAACCCCCGACTCAAACAAAAACCCCTAAAAACTAAAAAATAACATATATTGACCCTTTAAGTTTAATATAAGTTGCAGGAAATATTTTGATTCAAGCGTCCTCACGTCGGGGGACAGCTAATGAAAACGCCAAACAGATGAGGTTTAAACCCAGCAATAATGAATGCATGCTATTGTAGAAAACATAGCTGCTGTTAACTTCCAATTTTCATTAGCCATCCCCCGACGTGAGGAAGCTTGGATCAAAATATTTCCTGCAACTTATATTAAACTTAAAGGGCCAATATATATTATTTTTTAGTTTTTAGAGGTTTTTGTTTGAGTCGGGGGTTTTTTAAATTTTTAAATTAACTTTTTCATTTAAGTATTAAAATACAAACAGTGGTTGTACAGACGCCAGCACATCAACCTACTACAATCTGTCAGATTTCTGTAATAGACTTTCAACTTTATCGCTAAAGCATAAGGTTCAATGTTGATTGGGAAAATTTGACAGTTAGGGGTAGGTTGATGTGCTGGCGTCTGTACGTACTTTTATAGATAAAATTTCGTTTCTCATAAAATGTTTCTCATATTATCATTTCATAGAATAATCCATTCGCAGAATACTTATTTTGAAAAAAATTAAATAAGTAATTTTCGTTACAAATAAAATTCAATGTTTCGACACACTCCTTCATTGAAAAGGAAGAATCTTCCGGTCTTGCCTGGTAACGCTTCCCTTACCTGGGGTTCTCTACCACAGCCCTTTCGACTGCAGTCACTGCGTCTTCATGGTTCATAATGACAATGCGACGAAGTGTCACTTTGATTTTTGAAAATAAATAAAAATAAAAGCGCCTGCTTGAGGCTGATTATCTGACCAAACAGCCACGTACAGGTCAACCAAAGAGTTCTTACTTCATAGGTTTTAGAAGTTTTAGTCACCTTCGCCGAACAAAATAATCGGTTGCTGTGGCGCGTATACCGCGATAGAATGTTAGATTTGAGCTGACGCTCCATCACAATAATATGTTATCTGCTGTATGTATTTTAATGAAAGCTGGAATGAAGAAGATAGCTTATTCCTTGGAATAGCACTTAGGCTACTTTTTATAATGTACTTAATCATGTACCGCAAGCTACCTAGTAGAATATAATTATAACAAGTTTATTTTTTTACTTCTTTTCTACTTCAGTGTACTCAGGCACAACACGTGTCAACCGGTTCGTGAGTAAAGTTAAGAATGTCATCGACATGTATGAATCCGTCGCTTTTTTGTGGTCATTCGAATTTGGTCGGATAACCAGCCGTTGTTTACATGTTATGTTTTTTGCTTATATCTACTGAATGCGAAACATTCCAAGCTGAATATTTTCACTATATATTCTTCACTAGACGCACTAATTTTTTGTTTAAACTACACATCTTGGGTTGAGCCGATATCTTGTATTTTGCCGTCAAAGTTACGACCCCGTCGTTTCGACTTTAGGCAATATTATTCAATAAAGCATGCACGTACACTTTTGAAACTTTTTATGGTTATTATTAGCATCAAGAAGGACCGAACACAGTTTTCAGCGATCTTATACGTTTTCTCGTTTAGGCGCTGTGACATGTTTTCGCGTTTTCAAAAAAGCGCGATTACTTGAAAATTATAAATATTTTCTTGAATCTAATTCTGTCACAAATACGCACAAATTAAGGGCTACTCGTGTATGTTTATTCTACAGGCGCACATACAATAGTTTTAGAGATACACGATTCTGCAAAACGTCACTCCAGCAGGAAACTCAATATCTCGAAAACCTGAAGACGCACAAATTATATTTTCAGCGCACATTTTTGCACAAATATAAGCTCTCTGCCCATGCACAATATTTCTCTCTCCGATCATTCGTTTAGAATTTTCCTGCTGGAAAAACGTTACCCTAAGTAGCAGGAATCGTTTTTTCCGTTTTTTTCCAAAACTACAAAGCGCACAAATTTTTTATTTGGCGCACATTTACAGCAGATTACGCACTAATTATACGTTCCACTCATATCACTCTAGGAGCTACTTTCCTGCTAGGGTAACGTACACTTTATCCCGAACATGTTCTTCCATTTGCATATTTCGCCGCTAAGCTGTGCCGAATCATGCGTGTAGAGGCGGATCCAGACATTGCGAGGCATGTGCTACGCACGTGCTCACCACGAATATGAAGGTCCACATATTGCGAAGCACGGCCTCACCACGAATATGACCTTTATTCCCAGTAGTTCCATGTGGCTAGTTCCACATGGAACGACTGCAACTCATGTCCGTGACCACCGCAGGACCACCAACGCCAATCGCTTCCATATTTGGTGAATAATTAGTACTCAATTGGTACTAATTAGTACTCTAACAAAAAAATTGGTACCTTCGTAGTTTTCGAGAAAATCGACTTTGAAGGTGGTCCTGCGGTAGTCACGCTCCCTTCAGCAGGACCACCATGAGCGCCGAAAAAGGGGGCATGCTACAGCTATTCTAAGTATACAAATAATTAGTACCCACAAATGTGATTAATTTCGTAAAAAAAACGATTTGTTCCCAACCAGTCACACTGTAACATGTCACAGTGTGACTCGTTGGGAACAATCTGTTAGGTTAGGTTAAAACTGAGACCCCTCTACGCACGAGCCGAGCGAGCGAAGCGAGCGGTGCCGCGGCAGCGGCCGGCGAGTGCCAGAAACGACTTGCGCAAATAGAAAAAAAAGAGCTAAAAAGAGAAAATTGCGATTGTTCCCAACGAGTTACACTGTAACATGTGTGACTCGTTGGGATTTTGGGAACAATCGCAATTTTCTCTTTTTAGCTCTTTTTTTTCTATTTGCGCAAGTCGTTTCTGGCACTCGCCGGCCGCTGCCGCGGCACCGCTCGCTTCGCTCGCTCGGCTCGTGCGTAGAGGGGTCTCAGTTTTAACCTAACCTAACCGATTGTTCCCAACGAGTCACACTGTGACATGTTACAGTGTGACTGGTTGGGAACACACCAAAAAAACAGAACCGAAACATTTGTATTTACCGAGAAATCAACGATGATAACTTTCGCGCAATTGTTCAGCAGGACCACGATTTTGAATGTTGATTCCAAGTTTGAGAAGCTTGTCGCTTTCCTCAAACCTACATAGAAAATTAGTACCCTGCAAGATAAAATTAGTACCCAAAATTCAACATTAGTACTCCAGTAGTTTACGAGTAAAGGTCACAGCTCATTAGAGCCACCCGGCACCCACTCCGCACCGCCTCGCCTCCTGCGGCTAGTATTCTTTATATGGAGTTGTATGGGTATGCGCTCACTATATCAACTCCGTAGCGTCACCGGATCGCCTCGGTCGTAAGCCCTCCACGCGCGGACGGCGGGTGGACCACTCGGTGACAACTCGCTGCTCGCATGCTTGCCTTGCGTTGACTGCGCATTGCCACTGACTCCACCACCACTCCACTCTGGTTGACCGCGCGACGTTTATTGGTGATAACGCGGCGTCCACCCGTGGACCACCTGTCGACAACGAGTGGACGCCGTGCGACGAGGCGGTGCGGGGTGGGTGCCGGGTGGCTCTAATGAGCTGTGACCTTAAATCGACTTTGAAGGTGGTCCTGCGGTGGTCACGGTGCAAAATTTTCATTTCAGGATTTCCCTATTAAAAACTCTGTGATTTCTTCCCAAATTTATACAAAAATTAGTACCCATAAAGAAGTTATAGCGACCAAAAATTCAGATTCTTAAGTGTTGTATTTCAAGAGAAATTAGCTTTCATTACTTTTCCATACTAAAACTCCGCGTATAACCCGACCAAATTAAGTTGTCAATCTAACTTAACTAAAACTCATATAAAAGTATAGATAGCGTCGAAAAATTCATCCGCATCGCTGTCATTTTTTTTTATTAGGTATTAGCAGAGAATTAAACGGTATTAGGTATTAGTTATTGTTTGCTTATTTTACTATTTGAATAAAAGTTGTTAATGGTATGGAGCTGTTTATGAAATGTAAACTCATGCAGTGTGTATCCGATCGCAGTAACATGTAACCGGCTAACAGGACCAAAAAACCTGAGTCATACGAGTAGGTACTTCTCTTTCTGAAGGTGTACACCTATGCGAGAAAAGGAAAGCGCTTGTAACGGACGATGTAACAGGGTGTCACAGTAACAGTAACATTTTTTATCTTATTCTAACTAAGGTACTGTCATAAGCATGAATAGAGAAAAGCTTGTGACTGGATGGATTCTGTTATCTCGTCGGTCGTGGAACAGAAGCTGTTTTTTTTGTTTGTTTGTCACAGTTACAGTCTATTATCTTGTGATACCTGTTATACAATAACTTTTACGATAAATACGCCTCACTCCTATCGAAGTAAAGCGTTCGCGAAGCGTGTTGTGCGGGGTACATCGAGTTCTTTTTTATTCGTTTATGGTTTCAAGATTTTTTTAAGCAAAGAAATAAATGAATATGCAATTTCCAAAAGGTCAAATGTCTCAATATTTAAAGGTTTCCGAAAACGATATAATTAATAATTATTTCCTAAGGAAGTATAATATATATTAAAAAAAAAGTTTCTTTAAATTAGGGCTAATTAGCAATAGAAAGTTACAGAAATATTTCGATATTAACGATATTATAAATAGATATAGTAGGTATTTTAAATATAGGTATGTGCTTGTCGAAGATAATAGGTAAGTAGTACACCTTGATATGAAAACACATATTTCCTAAAAACATGCGTGATGTGCTCTTTGCAATGCATATTATTCAAATATATAGGTACCTATTACTTATGTAATCCTTTTATACTTGCGTACAACATATTGTTACTGCAGTAAACTAGGTTTTTAATACTTAGGTACTGCTTGCATCAACGGTAAATTAGTAGGAAAGAAAGAAATAAATAAGACATAGGTACCTATCGCTCTTATTCATATAACAACACAGAGAATAGGTAGGTACTTACAATACAGAAAAATAATTATTCGAGTGCCTACATACTCACGTCATTAACAAAGGTAGCGATAGGTTATTTTTTATATGTACTTAGATACACAGTTTGTATAAAATTTAGATATTGAACTGTTGTTATTACCTACTATTCCGACATCCATAAGTTTATCTGCATGAGTTTACATTTCATAAACAGCTCCATACCATTAACAACTTTTATTCCAATAGTAAAATAAGCAAACAATAACTAATACCTAATACCGTTTAATTCTCTGCTAATACTTAATAAAAAAAAATGACAGCGATGCGGATGAATTTTTCGACGCTATCTATACTTTTATATGTAGTTTCTTTAAAGTTTTAGTTAAGTTAGATTGACAACTTAATTTGGTCGGGTTATACGCGGAGTTTTAGTATGGAAAAGTAATGAAAGCTAATTTCTCTTGAAATACAACACTTAGGAATCTGAATTTTTGGTCGCTATAACTTCTTTATGGGTACTAATTTTTGTATAAATTTGGGAAGAAATCACAGGGTTTTTAATAGGGAAATCCTAAAATGAAAATTTTGCACCGTGACCACCGCAGGACCACCTTCAAAGTCGATTTACTCGTAAACTACTGGAGTACTAATGTTGAATTTTGGGTACTAATTTTATCTTGCAGGGTACTAATTTTCTATGTAGGTTTGAGGAAAGCGACAAGCTTCTCAAACTTGGAATCAACATTCAAAATCGTGGTCCTGCTGAACAATTGCGCGAAAGTTATCATCGTTGATTTCTCGGTAAATACAAATGTTTCGGTTCTGTTTTTTTTACGAAATTAATCACATTTGTGGGTACTAATTATTTGTATACTTAGAATAGCTGTAGCATGCCCCCTTTTTCGGCGCTCATGGTGGTCCTGCTGAAGGGAGCGTGACTACCGCAGGACCACCTTCAAAGTCGATTTTCTCGAAAACTACGAAGGTACCAATTTTTTTGTTAGAGTACTAATTAGTACCAATTGAGTACTAATTATTCACCAAATATGGAAGCGATTGGCGTTGGTGGTCCTGCGGTGGTCACGGACATCTGCAACTCACTAGTTCCGTGTATGGAACTAGTGGGAAGCATTCAGCAGTTCCACTCGCTTTATTCCCAGTAGTTTCACGTAGCTAGTTCCACGTTGAACTACTGCAACTCATTGTCACGTATCACCATACGTGACTTAGAAAAGTGTAACATCGAATAACACGTCCCCGTAAGTTTAATAATACGAAACACTAAGAGCTTGTCCAGAAAGGGCGAATTCGCCGCGAAACGATTCGCGCGAATTGAATTCGCGCGAAACGAGATACTAGGCGCCAATACATCGCGTCCACAAGCATCGCGCGTTTTCATAACACGCGCGTAATTCGCGTGCAGTTCGCCAGACTCTCGACTCGCGCATATTGCGCGCGAGTCGAGATACTAGAGACTCCTTGTTGCGTCCAGTTGACGCGCGAATTCCAGAGCGCTCAACTCCATGTTTTCTACTGACAATCGGAATTCGTCCCCAAATGCTCGCGCGTAGGTACGCTCCTTCTGGACGCAACGGTCGCGCGTAATACGCACGAGAGGATCGCGGCGAATTCGCCCTTTCTGGACAAGCTCTTAACAACGAATGCACGCTATCACGAAAAACTTAACGCCGTAGCCATGCGATCTCGAATAAACCGCTAACGAAAAATAAACTAAAACTAAAAAAGTTATCGTTTAAAATAGCACAAGTATGCAAGACCATCTAAAATTGTGATTAAGTCCGTGTTTCACGTCCACTTGACGCACGCGTATACGTCAAAAATGGCGCTAACTATCGTCAAACCAAAAAAGCGCTGTTTCCAATTACAATTACAAAATTATGGCCACTACGTCAAATAATAACAAGTACGTAATCGTTATTCTTATTGTATGTACAGACGCCAGCACATCAACCTACACCTAACTGTCAAATTTTCCCAATCAACATTGAACCTTATGCTTTAGCGATAAAGTTGAAAATCTATTACAGAAATCTGACAGATTGTAGTAGGTTGATGTGCTGGCGTCTGTACGTGTTACGTTTAGAGGTCATAGCACACATCAACTCGGAAAGGGATCGTCACCGTATCAACTCGAGCCATTCTGTTTTCTTTGTATGAAACTCCTTACTGCAACGCACACTAATCGGAATCGTAGGTAACGTAATCGCCTCGCCTCGGGACAAGCTCACGAACCGCGGTACGGTGCGTGGCCATTTTGCAGTTCCCGCGCTTACGGCTCGTCATCCCCGCGCTTACGTCTCCGTACCCGAGCTTACGTCTCTTCGTCCAACCTTGCCCCTCTCACCCCTCCCGTCGACGTATCGGAGCTGCTGATCCGCTTTGGTTACGTGCTTACGTTAGGTTGACGCTTGTTTGACGGCGAAAGGCGATACGGTGACGATCCCGTTCCGATTTGATACGTGTGCTATTATGACCTTTAACCAACCGGCCCTAAAAGTCATCGAATAATCAGTAGGCAAAAAAGATATTTATGGTGCTCTAAAGACGCTATCGGAAGAAATTTCATAGAAAAACTGCGATTCCGCGTCCATTTGTTAGTGATGCCATCTAGCATAATATAGAAAAATTACATCACAGCCAAGTTTGACACAATACACTTTTACCGACGCCAACCTTTGATCACTGACCCTCAGATAATTACAATACGCGCCACGAAAGATGAGACTTGACTTTTATCTTAAACATTATTATTTCGCAATAAATATAATATTGTTAAGAATTTTTATCTAAATGTCATCGATAAATCCCTGAATAGATATACACACACATTATGGATACATGACTTACCTGCGCAAACTCCCTACTCTGAGCTCGTCAAGTCTCATCTTTCGTGACGCGTATTATGCACGTGTCTAAGGCCCACTTGTGCGTTTAGTCAGGTTAAATTATTAGGCCCGCTTGCATGTTTAGTCGGGTTAAATTATTAGGCCCGCTTGCATGTTTAGTCGGGTTAAATTATTAGGCCCGCTTGCATGTTTAGTCGGGTTAAATTAATAAATGTAATGTTTGTAAACTCGGAGTTAAGTAACTAACATTTTAACTCTTATTACGCTTTGCGCCACTAAAAAGTAACACCGTTTGGTTTTTTTTTTGTTGGGAAAATTGCAGTTCAATCGTCGAAACATAAAATGGAATTGCAATGTCTATGCCCTGAAATGTTATCCGTCCAAAAATTAATGAACGGACCTGTATACCCATCTCTTTTACACTACATTACGATATTTAATACTTTCTTGTCTTTGAATTGACATAACATTTCATTTTGATCTTAGCGTATGTGGTTTCTATGGAGGTTTAATTTATTGATTGACGAAAATGTCAGAAAAGGAAAAACATGTTTTAGGTTTCTTTTTTTTATAATTAGTATTTATGAGCTCATGAATATATTGCCAGCTGATACAAACCGAATTTTTACTTACTATAATGTCTAACAATATAAAATACAAAATAAGTTATGAGCGGTACCCATTGACTTATATATTACTAGCGTAGAAATCATTGGCAATAATAGCTCATAACGTCAATTTATTTTGACATTACTAACACTAACCCAGAGTTTAGCGACTACTCTTCTACATCGGCGGGTTAAATATTTAAAAGTTTACCTCTAACGCTTGGCAGCGCAAGATGAATTATTTGATTAACTCTGAGTTAGCTGTAAAGTCCAAGCTATTTGGGATAACACATGACCGCGCAAGGGGTCCGAGGAAAATTATTAAGAAAAAACAAGATACGATCATTAAGAGAATGAAATTATTTTGAGTTAAATTGGTATTTTTTTTTTAGATTGAATGTATGTGCCCAACGGAGGTGACATAATCATATACATTTAATTCAAAAAGAAAAAAAACAGTAGGATTTTTAACCAAAACTTGCTACACAGAGATACGACCAATCATAATTTGTTAGATCGTGTACTTTTACTACACTATAGCAACCATAATACTATCTATCCTTTCTTATTGAAAAAACCGTTCCTCTAATGATCGTTTTTTATTTGTTGATAGAATATTTTCCAATATACACTCATTATTTTTGACCTAGAACTTGAGTTCTAGTTTTTGATATTTTTACGAAAAACTCAAAAAAGGTATTCAATTTTTGGACGCAACTTACGATGACACTTGAGTTCCAACAATAATTAGACAAAGATCACGGTTAAGGCCAATTAAATTTAAAGGTCAGCGCAGCATTAACAAAACTGTCTCCCGTAGCGTCGCCGCGGCACTGCGTAAGCCCTTGAGTGCTACGCGCTACGCTTAACTACAGGGCGACCGCCTACGCAGCGTAGGCGCTACGCAGTCCCTTGGACGCTACGTGCTACGCTTGCCTACAGCGCGATTGCCTACGCCGTAGGCGCTACGCAAGCCCTTTATGCGCTACGCACTAACACATGCATACAGGGCGAATGCTACGCACCGTATGACTACGTAGAATGTTGAATGAAACGTCGTCTTTCCTTCTCGCTAAAGCCCAGCTCTTGAAAAATATATTCCCGTTAGCTTCTCTTATTCGTCATTGATGGAATATATGCAAATGCTGGAAATAGTGTTACGCTGACGCCGACGGCGACGTCGATTCTTTTATGAATATAATATGGGGTCAATTAGGTGTAACTAAAACGATTAGGTATCTAAGGTGTATTCAAACTTATTAACAAATAGCAACTTTAATTCAGCGGTAATTAAGTTGATTTCAGTGACTATTGAAAAAGTTATAAAAATGTTTGAAGTTGTAGCGTAAACAGAACTTTATTGTATAGGGTTTAAATTTATTTTTCCATATACTCATATTTGTTTACATTTTTTGGCAAATAAATTGCGAATGCAGATTAGCTAAAGCACTGTCTTATAGGTACTTCACTCCATCAATTATGCTATAAACAATAACCATTTAATATTTCAAAGCACTAGAGTTAACAGCTAGTGATTGGTTAGGATGTTATACGTACCTGCGCGTTGACTATGCAGAGCGGCAGTGATTAAGGCATCATGTAGGAGAGCCACTGTCGACTGGCTTACCAATTTTGCTCGTGGCTTTCTTTTGGCTGTTGGGTCGTTTTCGGGTTGATATTTGTTCTTTTTACCCATGAGTGTAGCCTCCGAAGGAAAGAAGGTTGTATCAAGAATTATGACTTACTTTGCTGCTACCATAGCTTAGTAGGTATATGAGGGACGGAAGTTACTTAAATAAGTTGGTAGTTAGCGTAGTTTTGCTGTATAAGTAGGACAGACGTCCGTCCAGTGCAGCAGCTCAGTGTAAAGTGTGTGTGTGTGTATGTGTGTGTATAATGTAAGTGTGTCCAGAGTTCTCTCCGCTCCTTATGGTATAAGTCTCGCAGACTGATGGACAAAGGTTTCTTTCAAGTTGTGCAACGCCGGGTACCCCGCGGCAATCGAGTTTACCTTCATACAGCAAAATGTTTGAGGTTACCAGAAAGTGTTACTTTGTGGTTTAGAATTCCTTGGCTCTTAAAGTGGGGATCTGAAGCGAACGTACCTTAGCATATCTGAGGCAAGTTCTCTTCGCAAGTGAACAATAAAACAAAGAGTACGTTAAAGTCGTGTAATCAACTATTTAGTGGTGCGTGTGTCGCCGTGGCGGCGTGGGCGCGTCGTCATACGGTGTCAGGGAGTGCGGGGGGCGCGGCCAGGCGGGCAGCGGGGGCGCGGCGGGCGAGCGGCGGGGGGCGCGGTGGCGGCGGCGGCCTGCGCACGCGCGCCGCTCGCGCCCGGCGCGCGCGCCGCACCCACCACGCGCCCAACGCCACCGCGCCGCCGCCGCCGCCGCACACGGCCCACCACCACGCCAGGCTCCCGGACGCGCCCGCCACTGCACTCTCGCCGCCTACGGATACGTCACGCCTACAACCTCGTCCGGACTTAGTGGGTCGACTCCCCGACCACCCTCCCGAGGCTTAGGATCTGTAGCTGGATCTTATACGCTTGACGCGACGCGCGACGGTGTACAAGGAGAAGTCAGATCGTATAAAGAATAGCTAATGATCACTGGATATTAGTCACTTAGCAAGGCGTCATTACTCAATTTTTGTATAGTCATCCGGGACAAACATCAAAATTCAAAGGTTGCGAGGGACGTTTGCAGTTTTCCTTTAAGGGAGTGCATAAAGTCAGAAAAAACTAGTTTCACCCGCAAAGTACAGGGTGTGCTTATTCCTAACTGATATGCCATAAAGAGTAAAGTTCCTGAGGCATGTACAAGCTCTCTATAAAAATAATCGATGCAGTGACTCGCAAGTTTAGTGGTCGCAATTGCGACTGATGTGACCGTGGGTTCCCACGATACGATTCCCTAGTCGGGCAAAGTATTCCTATCACAAAATTCTCGGCAGCACCTCGGAGTGTAGACCTGGGCAGTAAATGACAAAGGCTCGCCCTCTATTATATGGGCCCATTACTTAACTGGCTAAATGTGGATGTTGTAGGTACACCTCTGCCTTGCCTTTAGAGGATACAGGCGTGATGATATGGTGTGTAAATTACCTAAATTTACTTAAGGTTAATTATACGATCTGCCTTCGACGTAGAGACTGGGTGGAGTCGACCTCTCGGTTCTTTTAGGTAGATATGTAGTTTTACAGAAAGCTTTACAATATTCAAGGATAAAATGTTTTGAATTTTCTTTATGTCTTGATCATAATAATTTAAAAATAATTTTCACTTCAGTATGATTTTTTTGGGTAAGGTGAATTATTATTGTTCCTAGTTATTTTGGTCCATGTCGTACCCAGTACTTGTATATTTCTATTTCGTTAGCCACCATACAGAGAGGCAGTACCCATATGGTATTTCAATAGATTTATCAATAAATTTTGTAAAGCTTGTTTTAAAGTTTAGGTTTATTTTATAGTTTTTACTTGTTAGTTTAGGTAGACAGTTTTACAACATGCAAACTTGTACGATTTTATAGAAAACATTATAAAAGTAGTAAGTTAGGGAAGCAGAGAGTGATGTGTGGTGAAGCGGTTTCGGATATCATTAATTGCCTTTAAAGTTATTGTCATTTGATTTGCATAGTTCCCCAAAAAAAAACAAAACACCATGCTGTTGCCCAAAACCAGTGATTATAGTCCGCGCGGAACTAGTTGGCCGCGCTTTAGGTATGTGAGTGGTGGGACGGAGGGGCGGGGGCGCATTACTCAGTACGTGCGTTGCGAACCGCCGCCTCACCCCTACCTCCCCCCCCCACCCCCACCTCAGCGGCCAACTAGTTCCGCGCGGACTATAGTAAAAAGTTGCAGTACCAAAATGAGATCTTTCTACCATAATCAGATCTCCCATCCTTGCTACGCCTGCGGCTCGAAGGACCAAAAATATAAACATAACGCTTGCGTGGCTGCGTTTTTGTAACTGCAACGTTTAACAAATAGCGCTTTTTAATAGATTGTTTCAGTAGCGGTATTTAGTAACAAAACATATCGCTCATTTGGAGAAACATCGACGTAAATGTATTTTTTCCCAAAAATTAGTTAAATATGACAAAGCACTTAAAAAGCGTATTTACGTTAGGAAAGCAAATACTTAAAGAAAAAAGTAGCAGTTACGTCGATGTTTCTCCAAATGAGTGATATGGTGGTGGTGGTGTGTGGGAGAAGGCAATTAACTAGTCCTGGACCGAAAGAGCACATGACAAAGCTTAGCTTGGCGGAAGAGACACTCGGCTTTCTACAAAACAATCGCCTAAATTACCAAATTTGTGTTTACAAAGGCCGCAACAAAAATATAATAGGACACAAAAATATCAACAAGCTGATTACCTGTCTACAAATTAAATATTTTCTTATCCATTTCTGCACCTAGGTAGGTAATGCGAAGAGCATTTGCCTTTTGTAATAAGTAGAAAGAGCGTAGCAAAATCGAAAACAGACAGTAGGCATTATTTATCAAGTCATCAATCTGTATATATTTTATGCCACACGATATAAAATACAGCAACTCGTGACAGTGTGTGAATTCATGGATTTATTAATCAAACCCTTTTAAACAACTTTAATAATAATAATATATATTTTATTTCAGATCAAATTACAAGATCCATATGTTGTTAGTAAAAGTCTTAACCTAATGTTAGTAAAAACCACAATTTTATTATGAAACGACTGACACCTAGGTGTGCAGCCGTATCCAGTGAGCCAGCATGCTCAAAGCTGCACATGTGTTTTATTAATCCACTGAATGTTGTCGAGCGCAAGAGGCTGCCGAACGAAATTGAGTGGATAATTAGGTACTTAGCGACTGTCTGTTTTCCCTCTTTTCCGAAGCGGCAATGACGATGGACAGAGGAGGAATCAGGAGCTAGGAGCGGCGAGGCGTGGGTGGTAGTATAGACTCACGTGCGCAGCGCCCGGTCAGTGCGGGGCGGCGAGCACAAGCGACAGCGCGACCAGAGCGGCGCGCGCCGCCAACCGCCCCGGCGCCGCGCCGCCTGCGCACACCGCGCCGTCAGACCAGCGGGGCCCGGACCCCACACTCTCTGGTGGAATACTTGCGACACTTGCTACGTCCAGTAACAATCATTCGCAACGCAAACTTAACCGATCTCAAAAATACCCCGAGCTTCAAGTATGGTTTGAAGACGATTTCACGTTAGTACTCCACCAGAAAGTGCTCTGTTAGAAACAGCTGTCGAGGTACCCCAGGCCCCATAGTGCGATGACTCAATGCAAGCTTTGTCCCATTGGAGTGAGTACTTTATCAATTGTAACAAGTTATCAAAACGCAAACGATCAAAAACATATAACAAAAATTTAGACTTAGGACAGATCAGAGATGCAACTCTCCTGAGTCATCACAGTATTTGAAGAAAGTAAAATAATAATAGAGTATTTAAATGGAGTAGAAGTTATGGATGCAAGAATGAGTTAACGTGAAGAAACATTTAATTAGTTAGATTTAAATTATACTAAGGGGAGCCTTGGTATGTAAATGAAAAAGTCTGTAATCTTTGCAACATATTCAATATATTCTGCTAATTCACCAACAATTATATGATTTATCGTTTGAAAGTGTCTAAACACCTAGAACCCTAGAGTACATGTAACAACATCCTTAGAGACAAAGATTGCATTGAACCATCATCATACTGAGAAAGTACAGTGAACATAACATTATTGGTATTTGTTTAGAGTTATTAGTTAACAGTGCTACAGTGTTTAGAATACAATATTTTACAACGATTTAGAAGGTAAAAGCAGGAGTAAGCAGCGAATGTACGATAAGCTTCGTGTAGCAACATAGTTGTAGGGAGTGTTGATTTACATTATATATACCGGGTACCGGGTGCTAAGGGCGTGATTAAAGTAGTACGAGTAGAATATCTCAGCGAGTCGAGTCTTTTATAAATATAAAAATATTAATTTCTACAACTTTTTATGATTTTTGACCGCTATATCACGCACGCATCGTACTGTGAGTTTCTACGAGGCGTGCGGCACAAAGGACCAAAAAAATTAACGTAGATACAGTGTAGGTAGTAGTATTTTTGAGTGACTCAGTTAAGAATTGAACCGACGTTTGTTTTTCAGCGAAGTTAGCCCATTTATTCTTTTTAATTAAATTATTTTTAAATTCTCCTGCAATTCAAAACTATTAATTGTTTGAGACATTCTACTTGAAATCTTTCGCCATTTTATACCCAACAGGCGAGTGTGTTAAGCAAACATGGAAGCACATTAATTAATGGTCAGTAGTTCATATACTGCTTACTCCGTAAGTATTCTCAACAAGCTACATTATCATAGTTATAATTTATATAGACTTGATTAATGTGTAACCCCTATAATGCAACGACAAAATGCAACGGTGTAGATACATTTATCAAGTGGAAATGCAAAGTGCAGTAAAGTGCCAATCGTAATATACAGTGTCTTCAAAATCAATTAAAAATTTGGAAAAAGTTTAGCTTATTCAATTTAGACTTAGTCGTAATCTAAGTTTAAAACATAACGAAGACGAGGAGTTTCGTTAGACACCTAGAAGAGAAAGTCATTAGATATGTACGAGATAAAGAGAATAACGTCTACTGTTATTATAATACTCTTTGTGAGTATTCCTCGATGTCCGATCTTTGAATATCGACGGAGCGGTCTGTAGCGGACCGTCCGCGACGGACCATCCGCGTGGACGCCGTGGTACTGCGCTAGAAGCGGTGCATACTAACAGTGTGTGGGCTTTGTGTCGGGCATGAGCGCGCAGTGCTGCAGGCCGGAGCACGGCGCGGCGGGCGGCAGGCAGGCGCCGGCGCAGTCCAGCGCGCCCTCCGCGCACGCGCCGCCCGGCTCCGGCACCGTCACCTCCGTCCACACGGCGCGCCAGCCCATCGCGCCCACCGCCTTATCCGCTATTATAAACCTGATCAAGCGAAAACAGTGCTCTAACTCCACTAAGGCTTGGAACATGTGCAGGTCATCCAAGCTAAGTTTTTGAGATTAAATTAGCACACGTACCTACCAGTTATTAAAAATAGCGTTCTGTTTTCAATTACCCGAAATAAACCGAATTAACCGAAAGAGGTTTTTTCTGGTCTTTCCAATAGGAGTAAACGCACAATATTATCTAAAGTTCCTCGCACTTATTATATTTACAAATCATCGTGACGTGTTTGTGTGAAGCACACAAAACTACAGAAGTGCAAAGAATCTCTAAGACTTACGACAATCGTATCGAGTTGGAGGAGGAGAGGTACTGCCAGCGATCAGTGGGTGCCTTCTCCCCACACAGCTCGAGCGGAGGGCCCGGGCTCTCGTACCACAGTCGGAGCACTGCCGCTGGACATCCGCGCTCTGGAATACACAATCATGCTCACATTATTCACGTACTAGTTTGAAGAGATTATTTAAAACTACTTCGTGAGTCTTATCGTACCCATTTCATTGCAATAGTAAAAAAATCCTGAAAGAACAGTGTTTTTATTTTCTGGCATTTCTTTGTTTTTTCAATCATCTTCTTTTATGGAAAGAGGCAAAAAGCAGCATTACCATTTTGGAAGAAAACCTTTTGAAAAGCAGTTTGGGCGAATTAAAAAAAAGTCCGGAATATTATATTACTGTCGTATCAAAATCTAGTAGGTACCTACTCACTCTGATCTACTGCGTGAAATCAAGCTTAAGCAAGAATCTTGAAAAATCTTACCAGTAAGATGTCCCTCGACAGCGAAGTATTCAAAATTGAGCAAGAGTCTCTTCCCGGGGCGCGCCGTAACGAACCAGTTGCAGACCCTGGAGGCCGGCCCGTTCTTGGGCTGCTCGTAGTTCTGCGGGAAGTTGGGGGACGTGATCACGCCCCACTCCGCGCCGGACATGTTGCCGCCGCAGTCGCCGAATATCGACTTCGCCGGCTGAAGACAGGATATAGTAATAAGGAATTAGGAGATAGAACTACTTAGGATGTAGGAAATGAATAATACTGTCATATTTTGCAGATCTGCGGATAATAAAGAAAGAAAAAGTATTTATTGAGACTTGCACAGGAAGAACACAAAACATAAATTAAAACATATAAAAACAACAGTACCTACTTATAAAACAAAAACAAAGTCTTGTCCATAAGCCATAAGGCCCCCGAGGTCAAAGAAAGAATAACTTTAAATTGGTAACACGAAACACGGTAAACGGTGGCAACTCCATGTGGCCTGAATACTCATAATTTGGCCAGAGGACCAATCTAACAAAGGTTATGTAACAAACTTATTTACTAATGCTCTTATTTACTAATGCTCTTCTAATACATAGAAAAGGACTAACAGGAAGGTCTACTGACCCTTCTTTATAGAATCAAGTACATATCTGAATTACCTCGAAAATATATCTAGCTTTGAAGCCGGAGGCGACGGCCTCGGCATCAGTGTGCAGTGCGATGACGAGCCCCGTGGCCCCTCGGGGCGAGTGCATGGGCCCCGGCGTGGCCAGTCCGCACCACCGCCCCAGAGGGACCCGTGCGCCCTCACGTCCTACCCACCATGCTTCCACCCAGTCCTCGCTGCACGTTGCCCCGCTGAAAATGTTTAAAGCCTACATAAGTAAGGAACAATTAAGACGCCACCTCTTTCTACAGTCATGTCTACTGAAGAAATTCTTCTTCGGATAAAACATTTCTGTCAACCTGAAACATTAAAGACTGACCCCGTTCCACCACATAGCAACGACTAGCAATATTGTAATGCAGCGTTTTAATCAGATTTTCCTTATTCACCATTGCTTGATTATTTGTAATTGTATAGGCACGAGTTCGACCATTTTCTCATTTTTGATGGTAAGTTATCACTTATCATCATACGGGCGATGATAGTACTTGCCTAGAACTTAAAAGTAACCTGTTCATTCATACCTTGGTTATTGTTTAACGATTACTTTAGCATTAAACTAAACTCACCTATACACGCCCGCAGTAGCATTCCACGCATCAGCCCTCACTTTAAAGTGGTCGAACACCACGGTGACCTGTTCTGTGGGAGTGGCAGCCAGCGTGTAAGTGCAGTTGGTGTGTGAGGGGTAGTTGGAGGGGTAGCGGGGGGAGTTGAACTCGCCGCGCTTCTTCGCCTCGCTTCGGTAAGTGAACGCACACTCGCCGCCCGGCGCCGCTGTGCCTGGCACTCGATATTCTGAAACATGCATGAAGATTGGAATTACTTTGAATAAGTTTTGCAGCAACGGAGACCCTCACTCTGAAGACAGATGAGAAACGTAAATGATACAGCGTGCTGCTTTAATGGCGTCAGTAATTCGATACACCGGTACCTATACGGTTTCACGTTTTCGTTTTATGAACATTTAATTTTAATTTCATTAAACGTTATTATTAATTTACAATTTTTTTATGAATTATTTTATGTTGTTATAATTTTATGATTACTGGCCACTAGCCCTAATACCATAATAACCATAATAAGTATTTTATGGTTTTGACCAGACGACCACTAAAATCTAACGGAAGTATAATACAAAATCCCCTTAAAATGTCACTAACCAGTCTCGAAAGTATACTTGGCTTTGAACCCCCTGCCTTGCAGTTCTCCTGAGCTGAAGACCATGACAAGGCGGGGTCCGTCGGACAGGAGAGGCGGAGGGAAGGGAGGGTTGCCGCCTGCCCCCTCCCCGCAAAGCTCTGCGTCATGCTTGTCGTACGAATCCGTCGCCTCCTGGCCGCGCAGGTATACCTTCAGGTAGCCGTCAGGACATGCACTGAAATTGCACAATGAAAAGGTTATTAAAAACTTTTAACTAAACTCTACACTACATAATTATGTCAATATACCAGACTAAAGTCACGAGGTGGAGGAAAACACCGTGAGGAAACTGGCATGTCCTAGAATCAAAAATTCGAAGATATGTGATATCCACCAACCCGCACTGGGCCCGTTTGTTGGATTACGGCCCAATCCCTCTCACAGAGAGGAGACCTGTGTCGCATTATAGACTGATTATGATGATGATGACAGTCGCGAGCATAAATACATTACGTTACACCTACATAAAACTAAAAAGCGCTTTTCTCGTGAAATAACGATTGTAATTTTGAGAAAATAAAACCTATTTCATAATACTATGGTTCAGAAAATTATCGTAAATCGGAACACCATAAAATGTCTATCAATACTTGAGGAGAAAATCACTTTTGAAATTACGTAACTACGCTACGTTACGTAATTATGCTCGTGATTACGTAATATCTGAAACAAATGTTCGGGAATGAGAAAAAAAAAACCGGCCAAGTGCGAGTCGGACTCGCACACGAAGGATTCCGTACCACATTATCAAAATACGGCAAAAAATCATGTCTATTGTAAGGGAGCCCACCTTAAATATTTATTTAATTTTAATTTTACTGTTTATTATTAAAGTAAAAATACAACTTAGTATTTTGTGAATATTTCAAGTGCCTACCTGTTGCCATTATTGATATCGAGCAAAAAAGGGCAAAAAAATGGCGTTTGTTGTATGAGAGCCCCCCTTAAATTTTTATTTTATTTTGTTTTGAGTATTTGTTGTTATAGCGGCAACAGAAATACACAATTTGTGAAAATTTCAACTGTCTAGCTATCGCGGTTCTTGAGATACAGCCTGGTGACAGACAGACGGACGGACAGACAGCGAAGTCTTAGTAATAGGGTCCCGTTTTTACCCTTTGGGTACGAAACCCTAAAAACAAAGTAAAATCAGTAAAATGTCATCTATACTTACTCCGGTTTCGGATTCTCGCCCTTCGGTATAGAAAAGTTCTGAAACTCTAATCGAACCCTTTCCAAATTCTGTGAATCTTGCATACCATATATAAAATATCTGTAAAGAAAAACCAATTTTAAATATCCCAATAGTGTTATGGTAATTTTATGCTAAGAATGCAGATCTATGGTAGGTAGTACTCACCTACAAACAACTTTTTGTATATAGGGGAATGGATAATTTGGATGGTACACGAAACCCGTCGATTCCTTTTTACTAAGAATCTTCTGGTCGCACTCTGAGCCCCTAATGTGCTCGGCGTCGTGTTTACTTATAAAATCTGAAAAGCAATAGGCCAAAGTAATAAAAACTTTCTTCTGCAAGTCTGCAACTTCCTTGATCAAGGAATAATCTCTTCGAAGTAAGGATGTAATAAATTACGAAGTTTTGCATGTGCCCATTCAATAGGTTTTTGTATTAACTAAGGTATGAGATAGTAATTTAGTCAAAAAGGGTACTTTTATTTGTGAAATAATTTTAGATCACACTGGCCGGTACATAAATAAATAAACAATCCCACTTACCTAACTTAACAAAACTCTCTGAAAACTCGAAGATACCCTTAAAGCCGCGGTTCTGCGTGCTGGCGGCCCTCGGCAGCGTGTAGAAGGTGACCAGCAGGCGCTCGTCGCTGGAGTACAGCACCAGGTTGCGCTGCTGGCCGCAGTACGTGCCGATCACAGCCGAAGTGTTGTCGGGGCCGTCGTACACGCGCACCCAGTCGAACGGACAGCTGCGAACAGAAACAACAAAACTAGAAACCAATAGTCATGCATAAACATGGTCTTCTGTCATGGTAAAGAACAGACCCTTGGACATAATCTGATACATGTTAGAGTCACAGAACTTAGAAGTCAGAACAGTTCAAGGCATCTTGAGTTAAGGAAACGACTTTCTAGTTACAGAAAGATGGTCTTTAGAGTCGATAAATTGATGTGAGATTTGAGTTCAGAAGAATAAGGGAGGGAGAGTACGGAGAATTTATGCGGTAGGTACGCTTGCAAAAACTATACCTATTTTTTCAAATAATTAGTTGGCACAACTATGATAAAAACACAACAAGGAAAATGAGACAGAATATTACTCACTGAGGTCCGCCGAAAAATAGATCGAAGTCTCTGAACTCGAGCCGTATCCTCTGGCCCGGCTGTCCCTGGAACAGGTAGTTGCAGGTCATGTCCTTCGGGTAGATGCCAGGGTACGTCGGAGACAGCAGGAAGCCCGTCTTGCGCTTGCTCGCCTCTATCACGAACGAGCACAATGTGTTTGGAACTGGGGTGCCCACTTCGAATTCCGCTGTTGAGAGATGAGATAACATGTTAACATCAATATTTGAGTAGATATGTATATCACGTCATGTCTATATTTCTGGAAGTGTTGTCTCAAATCAAAGGCGTTCAAAGAACTTACATATTGCAATTTGTCGAGCCCTATAAATCAAGGTCCACTGAATTTTTTTGGTATATGAATGTATAGTCAATACAGTTATATTGTATCAACATTAGAACATATATTTTTTTCCGTTTGGAAACCGGCATGTCCTAGAACTGACATCCGCCAACCCGCACTGGGCCCGCGTGGTGGATTATGCCTCACTCCCTCTCACAGAGAGGAGGCCTGTGTCCCAGCAGTGGAAATATTATAGGCTGATTATGCTTATGCTCTGTTTTCTTCACCAAGTGTCAATTTGGAAAGATAGGCAAAAGCCTGTCTTATTGTAATATCATGTTTTTCAATGTCCACTTCTGAGGTGTTTGTTGTGGTGTGTTCTGACATGGAGTTAATATCTAGGTAGATATTAATACTCCATGTCAGAAGTGGCCATCGAAAAACAAAAAAAAAACAGAAAGAAAGAAAGAAGTCTAATTTTAGCAATATTGCAGTGCGTAGGTACGCACTGCAATATTGCTAAAATTAGACTTCTTTTTTGTAGGGCAAGTTCCTTGAAGTCGGCAGTTATTTTTAAATGTATCTACTATGTAGATCAGAAACGGAGGACTAAACAACTTCTGACAGTTCCAACTACTGGACATCAGTTATGTGGAGGCGGGACGGCTAACTTTGTCCGGCACTTCAATGTTGTTCGTCTAACTAAATATGTGTAATTGATTGGTACTTTACTGGAGTGAGCGTTCTATTTCCAATTATAGGAACCGCAACCTGTTTTTGTTGTTTCGCGTCCATCCATTAAATGAAATCGCAAGAATAAGTACAAAGGTACATATATAGGTGTCAGGGACATCAAAGCGCAAAGTTTTACCATGAACTTATTAAGTGAGTCTAGACATACCAGCGTTGAAATTTTTCATCAGTTATTAAAAAAAAACCTGCTGTATCTTTTAAAAGTGCAATACCTACTAGGTCAAAATGTATGGAACAGCTGATTTAAAAAAAAATTGTCGACGAATCATTTCAACGCTGAAATCATGTACTGAATTCATGGTAACAGTTAGCACGTCGATGTCCTGAACACCCTGTATTCCTAAGGGCGGTTTCGCACACGTCCGATCCGAATCCGAGAAATGCCGGTCCGAAGTGACCGTAGTCTTATTTGTATGAGGGGTTGCGCACTACATCCGAACTCTATCCGTCAGAATTTAGAACAATTTCCAATTCGGATCGATTTCTCAGGTTCGGATCGGACGTAGTGCGAAACCGCTCTAAGTAGGTTATACGGAAAATGTCTGACATAAAATGACAATGACAATGTCTGAATGTCCTTATGTCTGTGTGTCGTTGACTGGTAGAAAATGCATCAGGCATTAAGTCCGCCTTTGTACAGTATTTTATTACTTGTGCATAAAGTATTAATTAATATAATAAATGTCGGGTCATGTTCCATCGGTTTTATTGAATTCGACCAATAAATTATATTTTTCATTTCTTTTTGTGTGCTTAGAACTTCTAAAGTTCGTTTTTTTTTAAACCCAGATTAGTATCTAATTTGACAGGTATAATGTCAAACTTCTATACTTACTAAAAAACGCAAACACAAAAGACTTAAATGTCAGATTAGTATCGGGGATTAAAAAACGAACTATAGCATAACCCAAAAGGACCACAAAATCTCCTTCGATCCTACTCACTTGCGTTGATGAACTGGTAGGTTCCTGTGAAGAGCGTAGGCGGCGTGTACATTTTGTCGGTGAAAAACGAGAGTGCGACGGCGCGGTGGAGCGAGACGCGGCGGCGCGGAGGGATCGGCCCGCAGTACCTGCCGCCGAACGCCGAGTTGACCAGCTCGCCCGCCTCCAGAGACGCCATCTCCGAGTAGATGTCCATTGACTCGTGTTGGCATCTGGCAGAGGAATTAATGATTTGATTAACTAACTGTGAGCTGGGTTTTAGAAGATATTTGAGATGGACTGGATGAGGAATGTAATAAACTATGGAAAAACTTTGACTGGTTTACAAATTAGATTTACTTGCTACCCTGGTTTTGTACCTACTCATATTAGGTATCTTGAGTTTAGCTACTGTTGCTACATTATATAATTGACTTGTTTAATAAAAACCCATTCGTTGTTTCTTGTAATAGGTAGGTGTATCATTTGCATTGCGTTGGATTTTATTACCGCTTTTGCTATAAAAAATCCCAAACCAAATTCAAATTCGTTCGAAATTAGAAGTATTTTTTTTTTTGTTAATTTTCTGCTAGTCTATCCATCATAAAAAAGTAAGTTGGAGTTTTATTTTCTACCAAATGTATGAGGAAAGGGTTTTTGCGATTTCTGACTTTTCCAGAACTCAAAACTCAGTTGGTCAGATAGAGTTTTTTATCCTTATAAGAAACAGGATCGATTGGCATCAAAAATAGTTTTTGTGAAAATGATCCATGTTCTTGATGACTGTAATTTTTTTTTCAAAATCTGTGAATACAGATTAAAAGTTAAGGACAGTCTCCTAAGACCGTTTACTTGTAGCTACAACGGTAAAGGAACCTGCCTTTACGGCCTCATCTCAAAAATCCTCCCTGTTCAACAGGAAACAACTCCATGTAAAATCGAAAGTTTGAAAAATTTCGACTTGATTGCAGTCGTCAATATTAGATCAGTAGCATTCATACTCAAGTTTATATTATATTATAGATCACAAAGTCATCAACAAAACGAATATTTAGAGTTCAGCGGAATTCATCAAGCGAACTTTATCTCCTCCCGGTTTTATCCCCTCCCTGGCTCAAAGTTTGACCTAATTTCTAAGTCTATACTTCCGCAAATAAATAATAGCATTAGTAGAAAACATGTTTGTGTCTCAAGTGATAGGGGCAGTATGAAAGGGATAGATATACTCATATACTCACGCTGGTAGCTCTCCCACTGCGGCTCCACTGGAAAACAACAAATAAGTGAGTGATAAAGTCAAATAATAGCATGTTATGATCGAATGTGGTGTTATGTACGGACAACGAAAGAGTTTAGTACACCTACAGCTTGGCACATTAATACAGTGCTACGAGGATCTTGTGTCGCAGGAATACAGTGCTACGAGGATCTTGTGGCGCATGAATAAAGTGCTACGAGGATCTTGTGGCGCATGAATACAGTGCTACGAGGATCTTGTGGCGCATGAATACAGTGCTACGAGAATTTTGTGGCGCATGAATGGCATTGAGGGGGCTGTGTAATGTTTACCAATGGCCGTTGGTAAACATTATTTTGTACTTTAAAGTCCGTACAAATACCATGAATATTTTTGAAATTGTAGTGAAGATGGTCACACGCCAAAAAACTGTACAAATAACTATACTTACCTAAGCAGCAGTTGTAAGAACAACTGCTTTATTATTTTACCTCTGATATTGCATCACTGTCAAAATAGTGATCTATATTATCACTACAAGGTTGCTGTTGAGTAGCTGCTACAGACAAGTCTGTCAAAATAACAGTGATCTTTATGTACGTTATCTTAAGGTTGCTATTGAGATGCTGCTGCCAGAGGTAAAATAAATGTAAAAACGTTGAATTTTTTTTTTAGATAAAACTACACTCAGAGACCGGTTTTGTCAAAAATTACATTAAACAAACTCATACGGATCAAAAAGGAGTTGTCGATAGCTGTACGGATATTAATTTATTTTGTTGTCTGTCCTACACATGCGATGCGGTTCATTTGATTTGCTTTGTTGAAGTTGCTGATTGGAAATGCTCGGAGTTCTGAACTTCTATTTCAAAGTGAAGTTATAAATTGATTCGAACTGTACCTCAGTTACATAGTTTAGTGATTTTACTGGAAATATCGAATGAATCGTTTCTGCGATCAAATTGCTTCCTCACAATGTTTTGTCTTTAATTTATTGTTTATATTATTGATAAACTTTTCTATTTATTGGTGAGTACACCGTATCGGCAATGCGCTTTTCGCTGCGCCAGATACGACCAGCCACTACCTGACTTAAAGTTGTCCATATTCTTTGGTACTTTCTGCCTCTGAAGTCTGCCCTGTATATTCAGTTACAATCATTGTAAAATATAAAGCAAAAAGACCTATCGCCAAGCCAAAAGTCGTGTATTGTATCCCAAAAATAAAAGTCGCAATTATTTTTCACAATATTGTAAGATTTTCGGCTTGGTAATGGGTCTTTTTACGACCTGTATTACAGTTAATGCAGGATCTAAAGTGCGACATACTCTGGTGGCTTTCCCCGGAGGTCGAAGGTGCGGAACTCGACCTGCACGCGCTGCCCCGGCGCAGCCAGGAACGTGTACAGGCACTGGCGCGTGTGGTTGTTGGGGTTCAGCAGCTCGGGCGCGTGGAACGACCCGTTGCTCGAGCCGCCGCGACTCACGAATGTGCGGTCGCACTCTGTGGGGAATGAATAGTTTTTAGTAGAGCTTCGAAGAAGATTATTTCACGAAGCTGCTGTAAAATGTTATAAGAAAAATTGGTACTTTTTGTGAATAAATTCAAATAGTAGGTAACTCTGTCACATTGTTTGAAATTTTTTTTTTTTTGTCGCGTTGAGGAAATTCAGCACGATGTGGTTCGATAGATATTATATTTTAATTATAATAGTTTGTTAGTTAATTTAGTATAAGTTTACCCAGAGTGTATATATTTTTATCCTCTTTAATAAACTGTACTTGTTCACTATAAAAAAAAAACACATATATTTGGATAATTCCTCAGTGCACAGGTGTTATGTTTAATTTAGATAATTTACAGTTTTAACTTGGTTTTTAGTTTATTTTTTTAACCAACGTTAATTGTTAATTGATGTTGATGTTTTATTTAAAAGTCTGTACTGGCTTTGTTGTGTTTTCTAGTAAATGTGTTCTACCTTGCGCTTGAATTTAAATTTGTTACAAAAAATAGCATTGTCATTCAACGTGGCAATGCTGCCAGTCTTCTGGGCATGTTTCCGGATGAAACCGATGCGGACGAGTACTTCGACGCCTAAGTGACCAAAAAACAAAAGGATTTTTTATATTTACTTGTATATTTAGTTATTTACTCATTTTATTTAGTACCTAGTGAAAATTATTAGTTGCGTTGTATAAAGTATATAATCATTTCAATGTTTATGAAATAAAAAATAAAAATCTTTTTCCATTACAAATACAATTTAGTTATTTGTAAAAATGTAGTTTTATATAGTATGGTGTTAATATTTTTTAAGTTCTACTCTACCACAACATGAGGTGTACAAATATTCAAACGTCATTCTTATAACTAAGTTTATTTTATATAAAATGTTAAGGTTTGTGATTTACAATAAGATCAATATGAATTAATATTATTATAATTAGTTAATCGTATAATTAGAAAATCAATGCATGTCATCTTGGATTTTTATAATATTCCATATATTAGCCAATTTCATAAAAGCAATTATCTATTAACCAACTTTTAAGTTTTTTCTCGAACATGGGCATTACTAGAACTTAGTTCCGACCTTCCTCTGGAATCCCTAGAATCAGTTCGCATATTTTTTTACCTCCTCTAAAGTTCCATTGTAGTTCGCCGCGAAAGATGCAATCATTCCGGCGTCTAGCTACTGGCTTTACCACTGATTGCATAGGAGGATGAATCTCGAATCTATTATGTATGTGTCGCCTCTCATTTTCTCTTTGTGTGCAAAAATCTGAATATGAATCAGCACGGATAAACTTGAACTACACTGATTTTTTTCGCCAGTGTCTCAAAGGTATTGGGACCCTACTAAATGCTATAATTTAATCTAAGCCTAAGCATATTACTAATACCAATATTGATTAATTACGACATTGTCTTGTAATTAGAGGCAAGTATTTCGGGAATTGCATATTATATTATATTATTATTGCAACGTTGCATAATCAGGCGGTTCTAGACCATCGTGTAGGTACTTAATTATTATCATGTTTATATCTGTGAAGAAGATTAATAAAATGTTATAAGATCGAATTTATAATATTAATACTACATTAAACTACTGACAATGTCGCCACTACGAGTCGCTACGACAGCTACACTTTCGTAGCACATTTGGACGAAAAGTTTTTACGTAGCGTTTTGAGTGTTGTACTAAGTTGTTTTGTTTTTTAAATATCTTTCAACATTATGAATGAGCGTTTTGTACTATCAAACCACTCTACCATAATGATATATGTTTTTATAAAATAATGATTGTCCAACGTTTGTATAATCGCGAGTAGGCAGCTCTGTCCCCATCTGGTTCTCGTAATAAACACGTCACGGGCAGCCCACAATGCTGAAGGGTCGTGTCCCCAAAATGTCCCCTTTGTTAACCCCGTACGTTCCTGAAAAACCGCGATAACGCATGAGGGAAGTAAGCTTTGTTAATTTACAAATGAGTCTGAAATAACATTGATAAACCTCAGGCGGAGTGAGAGACTGTTTTTTATTTGTTATGTATATTTTGGTGACAGAGGTTTGTGATGGTTGAAATATATTTTTCTTTTGATTTAATGGTACCTTCGCTCCGACATTTTACTGCAGTTTATAAAATAACATTGGTTTATTGAAAACCATCCTTGTTGAATGGATGACTATCAAATCATAATTTCGAAAACTTATTGTTACTGCAATATTTACCGTAGGTAGTTTGCATCATCTATTCTCAAAAATAAGACACATATTACATAAAAAAGTAACCTTGCTCCATAGTTTGAAGCCCTAAAGCGTGTTAAAGAATAGCCGTATCATGTCGCCAACAAAAAGGCTTTTTACATTCACGTCTAAAAACTAGACCCGTAGAGATTTAGTACCGAAATAGCCGTCTTTAGCGACGCTGCTCCGGGCACTAGGTAAGAACTGCCTTCTGAAGAAAATAGTGTTGGATTTAAAACCGTGTTCACGACTGGCTGGGTAAAGCGTCGGACGTGCGACGCGCGATGCAACAGACAATATTCTTTGTTAAATGTTCTCGTACGAGGCATTGTTATAACACTTTGAGCAATGTTTGCGCGAAGTAGGCTACTTAGTGCAGATTATGTCCCGGTTCTCTTTTTCTCAATGCTGTCGCCGTTTCGCTTATGAACTAATTTTGCAGAGGAAGTCTTTAGAAATGTAGGATGAATTTGGATTTAAGTTTGTGGAATATTAGTACCTTATAAATAATTTAAACGAAGACCTCACACTGCGATTCTTTAAATTCGTTCATTTAGTTTTATTCTAAGATAAATGAATAGTAACGGGAACGTCCACACATAAAGTCGGTTTAATTTTAGACCCTTTACATTATTAATACCCTCTCCTTTTTCTCCCCACACAATGAACAAAACGCTCCACTGAAACTACTAGCCCGTTATATACCACCCATGTTTCATACACACGGCAAGCCTTTGTTAAGAATAGTGTAGCGTACAGCGGAGGTCGTATCATTTGGTAAATGTCGCAAACACTCTCGGGCTTAGGTCAGGTCATGCTTCAAGTCTCCACTCCTTTTCATTGCGGGCTGTTAGCAGGCCAGGCAGGCAGGCAGGCGGGATTAAGAACTTCATTAGATGTGTTTTTTTTGTGAAACGTTTTTAGACAAAGACACTAACGCTTTTTAGGGTTAGATTGCGATCAAATGCCTATCGTAATTCAAGTACCTATGCTGGGTAGTCAGTGGTAGACGAAGGTTTTTTCAAGACTATTTTTAGCCTATTATTTGTTGTTCACTATCAAGTTGATTCATAGTCTCTAAAAAATACTGACTCCTGTTTTTTTTATTTCTGAATGGGCCCGCTCTTGACCTCGATCACGCCAGATGGAAAGCGATGGATGAGGTCTATGATGGAACGAGTGTGCCCAGAAGATGCGTAAGGCACTAGAACACGCATCGACGAAACACAGCAGGCTGCTTGACGCCGGACTCCGGTGGGAGAGTGGTCGCAAACCAGGCGGGCTTTAGCCCTACCACCGCAAGGGAAGAATTGGCTAGTCAAATAAGGTGTTGGGTGTGACTGTCCAGGATGCGCCGAGCGCTCGGTTCAGTTGAGTAACTAGCGGAACAAACTGCGCTACATGAGGAGGCTTATTCATGCATCCCAAATAGTTTTTAGGCTAATCTCCATAATGTTCGACTTCACATCTTAAAATGAAGCCGTTTAACACTGAAATGAATACGTTATTATAGGTCAACACACCAGAATACGACTAGCAATCACACAGCACATGTTCGGGTTTCACATCAAAACAAAAACATATGTAAACAATGGGAACAGTTCCAAATAGTATTTGATGGGTGTTGACAGCAGAATGGAGTCACATAAACGTGAAACGTATTCTATCGAAAATGGAATGGCTGTGATAGGGATCTACATTGTGCCAGGGTGTTGCACCTATTGGAAACACGCCAGATATAATGTTTTTTTTCCATTTGCGGGCCGCCACACTTTCTCTTTCGTATCAATTTCAATTTTATTCGCCGACTTAATTTTTGGAGCTGCGAAAATGTGACGTGGGAAATTGAATTTGATGAGGACTTTTCGGCTCGCTTGGTCAATTTGCGGGTAGAACGGTAAAAGGGTTTAATAGTGACTGGCTTGTGCTGGATATACATTCGTGCAGTGTTGCGAACGGGTGACAGATCTATGGGTCGCTAGAATAAGATCTCTTAACAAAAAATTGGTGTTGGGTTAACACATGATGATGATGAAGAACGTACTTAATTTATATGAAATCAATTTGCCAATTTGCATGTTTTGTTGACTTTCTTTTTGATTTCTATCAATTCTTGTATCAATTTGGTTTACTGTCAATTTTCGAGTATTTTTTTCATGTGAGTCGGGAGTATTGCGTTCATTAACATCACACTAATCTTTAGACATTATTTACTCCAAGAGACGTACTTATAAGTATCTATTTTAATAACACATGCTCTTCTAAAAAAGCATTACAATATTTTTTTGCTTCGAGATCTTATTGTAGCGTTTTTTTTTTGTTAATTTATTATTAGAAGACGTACTTGGAAGTTTAGTGGGCGTGGGCTCAGCGAGCGACGCGCGGCTCGAGAGCTCCGTGGTCTCTGCCGCGAGCACTGCACAGAAATAACATCCAGTTATTTGTAAAGACCTACCATTACTTTATAATAAAAACCATCTCTCACAAGCTGTCAATCAATCTACCTAGCCTTTTCACAACTATGTTGGAGTCACCTTCCAGTCTAACCGAATGCAGCTGGATACCAGTGTTTTTCATGGAGCGACTGCCTATCTTACCTCCACAACCCAGTTACTGGGTAACATGGTACCCCTTGGTAAAACTGATTGTCAGACTTTAGGCTTCTGACTATCCGTAACGACTGTCAAAGATCTACGAATGGCAGCCGGGACCAACGGCTTAACGTGCTTTCCGAGGCATGGAGAGTTCTCGATGGTCACCCATCCACGAACCTACTGCGGCAAGCGTAGCTCTTAACCTTCGATCGCCACGTGCGGCTTTTATCATTTAGCCAGGAACCCCTCCTAATGCATGTCACGCAAGCTATATTTCACAAAATGATTATTTTATTAAGGCACACCTGACGAAAGTTAAGGTTAAACAGGCTTGTCTACTTCAAAACTATCCCACGCTTGGCACTGTGGACGTGTGTAATTAATTCACGCGGCGCCATATTCCCGACCTTCCGCACTCGACAGTACTCCACATAACTTGATGAAGTATCCTCATACGTTGGAGTCGTGAAGAATGTACAAATATGAGGAAGTATATTAACTTGAAGGTATTTTCTACGGTAAACTTTGTGACGAATTTTTGTTAATATTTTCAGTTGAATGGAATGAAAGGTAACCTATACCGAGAAGTAAATGAGACTTTATTAAGTTATATTTTACAAAATATTCTCAGCTCCTTGTTGTTTAATCTTGTCAACCTATTGTTGCATCGAAAACAACGACACAATATAGCGTGAATTTTATTGCTTTCCAAGGTAGGCTACCCAATTCACAAAGTATTGTTATCTCTTTACCAGCTCTTTACATTGAATCTCGAAATGGCATTGAAAATGGTGTAATGAGGTATCGTCTTATTATAAAAAAAGATTGCGTACGAGTTGCAATATGGTTGACCGGAGCCTTAGCTTAATTTTTTTGAAGTAATTTCAAAAAGCGAATTTTTAACGTACTTGACAGTCAAAATCAGAAAAATCAAGTGAAGTCAAAGTCAGACGATTTATTTTAATATTTGAACGAGAAATTAAACAGACACAAACACACGAAACACACGAAAACAGACGAAAGTAGGTGTTGTTAATGGACAAGACAGACCGCAGACTGCTTGCTTTGTTGTACATACATAAATACATATTTGTAGATCTGGCAAGCGACAAACTAAACCCACTGTGTCCAGCCGCCGCTCCTGAAACTTCTCTAATTACTGAGCCAGATGTATGGCCGACCGCAAATCCAGAACTTTGGGAAAAAATCTGTTTATATAATAATATGTAGGAATTAAGAGTTTTGTTGTGAATGCTGAAGCAACTTCAATTGTCTTCTGCATCAGATTTTTTAAATTTCATTATTACCGGAATATTTTTTCTTTGATCTTCGAAAGGCAGACAGTTACACAATATGGATCATTGAGATACTAAATCCACAGTGAGACCAAAATGTATGTGTATTCAATGAGCATCAGCCATGTAGTATAAACTAAAAAGTCACTATAACACTTGCGGATATTATTATTTCCATTCTAAACATTCAGATGTAGTAGGCACCCAATATTCACAAAAAATTCTATTGCATTCAGTAGGCTGTTCTAGATTATCTCTGCCTAGCTTTTCCCATGTTGTGTCGGCTTCCAGTCTAACCGGATGCAGCTGAATACCTATATTTTACTTGAAGCGATTGCCTATCTGACCTCCACAACCCAGTTATTGGGTGATACGATAGTCTGTTCTAAATAAATGCCATTAACAACTCCAAGATAAATGACACAATTAATGGAAGAGATAATAATCAGTTGCTCTGAATTATCCGAATTAAACAATTAATGAATATTCAGTCGACTCTGTGAAAACTGTCTCACAGCATTTGGGCCGGAATTCAAGTCATAATTCATAGTTGTTAGTATTCCAGTGCATGTATTTACATTTTAATTAATTGATACTTTGGATTCAAATAAATTTTAAACCCAATTTTTAACCCCTGTGAACTCCCAGCAGTGGGAACATTAATATAGACTGATTATAAAAATGGTAATCGAAACAGGTATTTTTACTATTTGGACCGGCTTTTGCAATTTCAGTTTTTTCGTGAAAATTTTCAGCAACAACCTCGATTACTAACAAAATGAAATACTGATAAGTTCTCCTCTTATCTTTGGGAATCGATACCGCTACGAGATAACAAAAACTGGTAGTATTGTACTTCACCCGCGCTTTTGTATCGAAGGACACAAAAACAAGATGAAAGATTAAATTCGTCAAGAGATAAGCTCAATTTCGAAAAACAGGGACATCAGTCTCTTTGTATTTATTTATTATTAGGCTTTTCAACAATGAGTACACTGTTACTTTACAATTTGTACATGTTTAGTCTAAGCTCCTCATTACTTATAGAACAGCACAGCATGCACTGCATCATGTACAGATAATTACATAAGTAATCAATTAAAACATGTACTTATATCATCATCATCATCTGCCTAGCCTTTTCACAACTATGTCTGGGTCGGCTTCCAGTCTAACCGGATGCAGCTGAGTACCAGTATTTTACATGGAGCGACTGCCTATTTGAACTCCACAACACAGTCACTACGATACCCCTAAAGTACAAACAAGTACATACATAGTTTAAAAAATATAAATTAAATTATTAAAACTGTATTATCATGTAGGAAGTATCTTCATATTAATACCGTATTATCATCTGCCTAACTTTTTCCAAACTACGCTGCGATTGGAGTAGGTTCTTTTTAACCGTATGTCTATAATCATTGATTATTAGCTACGCCTTGACCTCGACGTCAGCACACGATGACATACTAGCCACTGGAAGCTCGTAGATTTCAGTTTTCAATGACAAAGTAGAGCAGGTACTCTATCATTGAATGCCGAATGTTAGTTAGTGACACAGACTGAATGCAGGAGTTGATGCCAGGCCAGCGTAGCGTACCTTTAAAGATGTTAGGAAATACGAAGTTTACCGGTACTTATGATCAATTTTTAGGGCTCAGTACCCTAAGGGTGACAAACGGGACCATATATATAACTAAGGCTCCGCTGTCCGTTCGTCCGTCCGTCAGTCTGTCACAGTGCTGTATCTTTTGAACCATAATAGGCAGACACTTGAAATTTTACTAATGACACAGAGCGTGTAGTCCTATAACAACAAATAATAAAAATTAAATTAAGTAATAATTTAAAGGGGGTCATAAAAGAAAAGTGTTTAAAAAAAAAGTAGTTTTAAATATTTTACTGTAGTACGGAGTTCCGTGTGCGAGTCCGACTCGCACTTGGCCGGTTTTTTAATACAAATATCCAGAATGAAAAGTAGTCTATGTCCTTCTCCAAGTCCATGCTATCTACTGTTATACATAACGATCGCTTCAGTGATTTACTCGTAGTCATGAAAAGGTCACACTTTCGCACAAACTACAGACACTTTTGCATTTACATAATATTAAAGTACAATGTTAGTATGGATATTCACTTCTCCACAAATGAGGATATGTCCAACGATAAACTATACAGTGCACAGTGAAGCCAAACTCAATCATCACAATTTGCATATCTCAAAACGTTTGGTCATTAGAACGTTGTGAATAACATACATCGTAATAATTATGTTCTATACATTCAGTTCAAACGCAGCAGAACTTACAGAACACTAGTTAGTGAAATGTAGAAGTTGGGAATGGGAACCGGTAACTAGATAGGTTTGCAACGACAACATACTGGATGGGTGACCATCTTTACATACCGAGACCCCTCCGTGCCTCAGAAAGCACGTTTTAAGTAACTGTACAGGGTAACACGATACCCCTTGGTAAGTCTGGTTGCTAAACTTTTGGGCTTGTGACTACCCGTAACGAGACGATGGTTTTGGAGGTCAGATAGGCAGTCATTCCATGTAAAATACTGGTATTCAGCTCATCCAGTAAGACTGGAAGGCGACCCCAACATAGTTGGGAAAACGGTAGGCAGATTGATTGAGATCGGGAAGTCCAAAGCCATATCTTATAAAGTTCTGCGTCGGTATACTACGTCACACGTTATAGTGACGTTCGATCGGCTCAGAAGTGCCGAATGTTAGTTAGTGACAGAAATAGGGCGCGCGATAACAAGACGACAGTGGCGACATCTACAGCGGCCTACATTCTGACACTGTTATTAGTTCTAACTTTGTTGTGCGATATTTAGAGATAGTTGTTCCTAATAACTTATTTTTGGGTCACTGGCTGTATACCTACCTAGTAAGTTATTTCAAAATTCGCAACCTTTTGACCTGCACACCCTAATTGCGTAATACACTATTAATCACAATCTTGAAATATCTTGCTAATCCATTGTCTTATATGTTCGAAAAATGTGTCTGCCCAACAACGTTTGATAACTCAATGAATGTTGTTGAACTGTCAAAATGAAAGCCATTCCAACTGTTAGTGTATCAAGCAATTACCCCGCTGAGCGGACTGAATTTTGGAAAACATTTTTATCCACTTTATTATTATTAATTACTCCATATTTTCCCGTAAAAGATAAAAGTTATGTTCAAGTCCCATATAATTTGGGGCGAGCAATTGACATCAACCAGGTACAAATCCAGACTCCGGGCTGCTACTGAAAAAACCCAATTACCTACACTTTGGCCGACCTGGGATTCGAATCCAGGAAATGTGGGTGTAGGTATACTATGAGCTCATCTCTGCCGAACCCTTCGGGGAAAGCGCGATGTTATGTGTTACGATAATAGTAGTCATATTTATCGTTGCAAGGAAAGAGAGACGGTGCTTCAATGTAGGTATATTATCTACTGTAGTATAATTTGCTAAAAGCCAAACCAAAACATTATTCATTTTCAGCCGTACCTCAACTACTTACGTATTTACGGGCATAAAAAGGTAAAAAAAGGAAACCAGCTTAAAAAGTATAATACCCTAACATGTGGCAACTCAAACTTTTGCCGCGTCCAACACCGAAGTTTAAAAAGTTAATACAAAGGGCGCTAATGGCCGCATACATACTGGAGGTACGCTACTCCTACGCGATGACGTCACCGCTTCCTGCTTGGGACAACCGAGCTAACTTTGTTGTCGGACGTGCATCGACGTTTCCGCGGTAAAAGCTAGAGTATACGGAGGACGTATGTGGCGTAGCTATAGCCGTAAGTTTGCCGCTGACCGTCAGCAAAACTAACAAATATTGAGAAAACTGAATAAGTAATTATCACACGCGATTGCGATCACGTCGCTTACGGTACTCAGCGGTGCGATAGGCGGTTGGGATGAGGAGACGCGCATACCACGGACCGGCAAAATTAGCGCGAACGGGATATAATGATGTTTTTTTGGCTGATGATTTTTTTTTTTCTTAGTAAGTACTTATATAATTTTTGGGAGACACCATCATGGTTATTATGGCCAGTCTGCACTTCCAAAGACTGCTAAACAATCATCACACTAATATTATAAAGGCGAAAGTTTGTGTGTTTGTATGTTTCTTACTTCTTCACGCAAAAACTACTGAACGAATTTGGATGAAATTTGGCACACAGATAGTTAGTGGTAGTTTGACTTTTTATCCCGAAAGCCCCACGGGATCGAAACTTATGCGAGTGAAACCGCAGAGCGCTTCTAGTAGCATAATTCGCATTGATCAATTAAAGCGAATGTTTGGGCAAAGACGTCAATGAAGTGCCAGCATGTTGATGAAAATGAAAGCGATTAAATCCAATTTCAAACGAGCCAAAGTATTGCAAAATAAGGGTCGATTGTCCACTGGTCAATTCAGCTAACCCTACTGGCAGTTGCTAAGAATAATTATCATTTTTTTGCTTTGTAATATGTCTAGACAGGGACGCCACGGGACAAGTGTAAAAAAAATACCAGTTTCTCCCCTCGTTTGGTACGGACAGCTGGTTGCAACCAATAGCGCAGCATGAGAAATAGTTCACACGTTCTATTTTCTTTTGTACGTCACTGATTAGCAAAGAATTTATATTTTAAATACCTACCTAACTACTATTTTTTTACCGATTTATAAAAACAAGCCTTATGCTTTCGGCGAGTTTTTTATTTTTACTTTTTATTGCCGCGGCCTTTCTTTTACGTAATCAACCTTTCTTTTACCCGTAGTGAATTCATGCTGGGATTGATACACATACAATGTTGTGACTTCACATTAGAGCACGCGAAAAATAGATAAAATGACAGATTTTTTTAGAAATCTGTCTACAATCCGTCTCCGTCTCCCGTTTCTATGGTGCTCATGCTACGCGTGTTGGTCACCCGGGTGGCTGAACGCAATTCCAAATTCAAATTCATCTTGTTTCCAGATCACAAGTTATAATTTGTGCTTCAAAAGACTGTTGTGTTCTCTAATTTAATTATTCATCTATTCCCGATTATTATTATTATTATTTAGCCAACACACTCCGTCCCACTGCTGGACAAAGGCTTACCCCAAATCATGAGATGCATAAATAATAAAAAATCTTACAATGTTTGTGGAAATAGGAATCACTACATATTTACTTTGTAAAGTATTTTTATTTTATTTAATTATTGTGAACGTGAGGACTATGTGGGTCATTTCTTTTTTCTGTTTTCCTTCTTAGTTAGTTTTAATCATGATCTGGCAGTTTGAGTAATTTACGCGGTCTATCCAAATGTCCTTTCTTTGGTATTGTTCTTCGCATCGTTGAGCTCCTCAAGTTCTGATTGATGACTGGACAGGTCCGCTCAATCTGTGTGAAAAGACCTTTTCAGACACCAATCTACATGGTCTACACATGATCTGACCAAGATTTTGTCTGGACTTTAAAAGAGACTGTGACCTCCTGAGTTTGTTTCGGCCTTTCTTCTCAGAGTAGTCAGATAGGAAACGCCGACCTCATCTAGCTTAAAAAAAATATGATTGACGTGTAAAAGTGTTTGTACAAAGCTACTTAGGTACAGAAAATAATTTATTATAAAACAAAGACCACCGCCGCGTCTGTTTGTCTGCCTGAACGCGATAAACTCAAAAACTGCCGAACGGATTTTCATACGGTTTTCACCAATGGACGGAGTGATCCTTGAGGAAGGTGTAAGTGTGGTTTTATGAAAATTTTCTGAAATATGACGATGATTGTTGAAGATGTCGGAAAAAACCAATAGAGTTATATGAAAACAATGTATTACGGAAGATTAACAATTATTATTATTTGTATTCCGTGAGGCACACACTACTATTGTTGTTTGAAACATTATTTTTATTTTGTTAATTTGGTATTTTGTGTTTCACGTACTGTGTCCAAATAAACTTTATTCTTTCTTTCTTTACGGAATTAATACATTGTTTACCTGGATTAACACAGGGTATCTACTTTTAATCCCGGTAGTACGTCCTCGTGGGATATATTCCGATATCCACGCGGGCGAAGCCGCGGGCAAAGTGCAGTTAATATGTAGATAATTGTAGTCTCCATAATAAAAATAAAATCTTCATTCTAAATAAATCGCGAACTTTACTCTCAGTAGAAAACTGTTTAACTCATTATTAAGACAGAATTTCTGCACAAAATTGCAACTCAAATCAAACGGCGAATCTGTTCCGTCAACACTCAGAGCATAATGAATGGTTAAACTTCCTTGCAATGAAACCGGTAATTTATCACGATTTGCAAATTGAAGCGTCATCTCTCAGATTAATTTTCGCGGCAATATAAAATGAGGGAATGGATCGCTAATTTTTTTAAGTGTTGGAATCAAAATGATCAATGATGAAATATATCTGTGTGTTTTAAGTTATAAGTTCACTCAGCTGCTTAACGCTGTCGTATTGCATTTTACATAAAAAAAAAAAAAAATATTCTAAACTCAAAACCCTTCCTTTGCTGCGCTGAAGTCGGAAATAAAAAGTGTCACTTCTCATACATTTTCTATTATGCCAGTGTGTGCTCGGCTTAACAAAGAAAACGAAGAAAAAAGATATGATGGCCTATATTAAAAAAAAAAGAAAATGAGCTGCGGCGGCGATGCAGCGCATTTACTAAAGTGATCCAATTTCAACGATTTTTTGTATTCTTTATAGGTACCTACTGTGTACTGTAATGCGTTTTTAAATACCTAGTACATTGAATGGGAAGGATTATTGTCTCCAGCTCTACTTTACTTCTTTTGCTTTTTTACAATGAATGAATGAAGGAATGAAATGCACCGATCTCAGCGTGGTTTGACCAGACTCGATGCTCGATGCTGTAGCCTCATGTTTCATGGTGCTACAGAGGCCATTGCATATCAAGGACTAGATCGGGGGGCACTGTAATGGTTAGGGAAGACGTGCCCTTGGGATAAGAAAGGATTTAAGAGCCGTACTGGATATGCATCCTAGAGTAGGCTTTGGACTAGTGGAGAGATGGGTGATATTTATCTATACTTCTTTTGCTTTTTTACAAACATTAAATATTCGTGAAATTTTCGCAAAAACACTATAATATATCTGTAAAACATATCCGTGTCTGACTGACGGATGAAAGAAAGATATGAATTGAGGAGAAAATTTTCCATAATCAGTTCCAAAGCGTAACAACTGGCAATTTAATACAACAGTACCAGCTAAAACAGGACATGGCTGACATATAACGAATAATTTGGAAAATAGAATAATAGAAAACGTGTATGTATTGTCAAGGTAATACAGTAAGCAGGTTCACAGTTTAACAGCAAGTTATGACGACATGATAGCTTAAAATACTCCCTACAGCTAGGTTACAATATATTATTTGTCTTTGGGGCTCAGGGTACGAATTCCAGAGTGGAGACTAGATAGATGATTTCAGGTATGGCGAGAGTGTGGCGTGTTCGTAAGTGTGTATGTTTGATCCTATTATGCTTCGTTTAATTCAGTGTCAGTTCAGGGTCTTGATATTACTATATTTGTTTACTCTGTCAATTTCTATCGAACCTTCTATAAATTCCGAAACATACAGCCTCATCCCTCCATAGCTTAAAATATGCGACCCCCGTCACTTAGATGACGACGATGGCAAAATTTTAACAAATATTTACCTCGGGCCGCTTATGAATCTGTGATCGAATTAGGGATGAATCGGCAGTCTATGAGTACGAAAGGTCTTATCAGGCTGCTCGAAGGGTTCCGTGGTATCCGGGCACTAAATGGCGTCATATCCGGTAGCAAGCGCGTTAGTTTGGAGCAAGATTAGAGGTTCAAAAGATCGCTATATATTCAGTAGATTTTCCATTGAGTTGGCATTTGTTGCTGATTTCTGCCGAATGAAAAGGTTCTATAAACTTATACTAATGGTGTAGTTTGTAGGTTTATATCAATATTACGAGCCCTGACCGTCGGCTTACCTATACCTAGTAAGCGATTTTTTTTACGAAAATACGATTGATATCGTAAAGATGTTTAAAACTATGTCGTTTACTATAAAATCGCATTTTGTCGAAAATTTCATTTACGATAAGTCAGCGGTCGTTGCTCGATTTGTTTTATTTAACTGAAGTGTTGCTTTGGTTTTATACGCGAACAATGCTGCTACCTAGCGGCCGTAACTAGTCAAGCTAAAATGATAAGTCATCGTCTGTCTCATTCTAGCCAACTTCCAAAAATGCTTGAATACGATATAGTAGATTGTTATACGAGGGTCGAAAGGAATCTATTCCCATACGAGGCATTTAGACGCCCGAGCGTAGCGAGGGCGGCTATAGTCGGAGTAGGAATTGATGAGTTTCACCCGTGTTAAACACTCTACTTTTCATTTCGAATATAAGGAAAGTAAAGAATAATGGTTTTTCTAAAATATGTATTGATAATAATAACATGAATAGTAGGTACCTATGTAAAATTAATTGAAATGTTAGAACAATTTGTGTACTATTTTAAACATGGAACACACCGCGTCACCGCCGCGGGCCGTCCCGCTTAATAGGTATTAGGTACTTTTTTTTTTAAATTCACACTGGCTGTTTATACACCCAGAAGACCGCAACATTTTTCTTAATTTTGTAAAAAATTTCGTAGCTGACTACCTAACCAATTTAGTTCTATTTTTAAAATTCATTCCCGCCCTAGAGAGGGAAGCAATTACTATGAGTCTTTCCCGCCCTGAGGTGGGAAGCAGCGTCTTCCACCCGCTATTCGGATCAAACAAACACTACTTTCCGAGTATGAGAAATGAAAAAGTATGTAGTGTAAGGTAACATCCAGAAATCTATTATACAGGGTTATTTTAAAGTGGCTTTAATTTCTTTTTTGTTTTACCATAATTTTATTAAGATACCCGTCGCGTCTGCGGAGTTTAGCTAGCTAATTTATTTTACCCTGAATCTACTACGAATAGTCAGGACAGACCATTTGTAATCCCTGTAGGTATGTACTACAGTCTAACCTTGATTGATCATGTAACAATATAACGATAATTATTATGTTTGCATCAATGTATTGTGTAGCAGATCAAATACAACATCAGTCATTGTACTGTCGACAGCCGGTGTACCGCATCAGATAATATAATTTCTAACAATATTGTCTTAACTGACATCTCGAGACAATGCAAGATTTATGTTTGTATTAAAAAACGATATTTTAATAACATATCAGCATCCGACTGCACCTCATACCTTTTGGGGAGGACAATACGACAGTAAATTAAAACACTGCCAATACAAGTGCATAAGAGTATTTTGAAACATCAAATTAAAAAAAACAGTTTTTCTCAAACAGTCTAAATCAGGGATGCACAGACTTATTGAGGCCATGGGCCACTTGGGCAAATGATGAACTAATGGCGGGCCACCAGCACAAATTAAAAACATAAAAATAGCCAAAAATTTAATTAAAAAATAATATACTAGTTTGAAGCGTGGCACTGTATTGTGCTTACAATCTTTTTAACATTTGGCTTTTTAATTTTTAACCTTAGCAATATTTTCAAATGTACGAGGGAAATAGTAGTGATGTGCCGACATGGGTTTTGCTATTCAGCCGACTAGTTATAGTGACTAATTAGATATTATGCTTACTTAATTGAATTTTCGCTTGGTTTTTACGTCTTGGCAAAATATAGAGATTTGTTTATTATATAGTTTAAATGTATTATAGGTACATATAAATTATCTGGAATAAATTCTCTAAATGATGGTGAAAACCACAACGCGGTCACGCAGACAGACACGAAAGCGACTTTAATTTATAATAATGTAGATTGACACTGTATTATGCCTTACAATCTGATTACTTCAGGAGAGTCTGTTTCTTCTCTAGAGGCAAGGAATAAGGATATTCTATTTGGAACCGAGAACCAAGTTTTGGTCGTTTTGTAAGTACCTACTTATGGCCTTTAACATTATAACAAGAGTAGGGTAGGGGTAAGGGGTAGGGAAGGGGTAGGAGGAAGATAGGAGAAGGGCAGGGGTAGGATTGGTAGGAGTAGGGTAGGGGGTTTTATTAGGACACCACGCGAACGAAGTCGCGCCGGGCAGCTAGTAACAAATAAAGAGCACTAAAATTGACTCAACAATTGACTCAAATTCGGTATGTACTCCCTGACCTGCCAACCCCTCAACCAACTCTGCTGATCTTTTCACTTCGACATGAGCTATTCTCGTGTCGCTCGAACTGACACGAGAAAAGAGTACAGAAAGAAATAGGGCGACCTACTCGTATTTGAGTCGGGAGCCATAAAAATTATTTACATTTTATAAGGTTTATTAAATCAAAATATATAATTTTCTACGCAACTATTTCTAATTATTGTTTGTAACAGGCTGTACGCTTGGGTAGCGGGATTGTCCGAAAGGGTTACCGCTACCCCGGAACATAAAGGGCTAAGGAAGGAACACGGGTGGGTTTTAGTCAGTAAGAGTCTGACACTCCCTCCCGCTCCACCCAGAGCGGGAGGAGTCATTTGATGATTTCCCATCCACAAAAAAAAGACTGTACGCTTGAGGCCGTAAATATGTAAACATGCGCCAGTCTCGCGTAAGGGACATCAAGGGGCTTAACAGAATTATATTCGTAGAGGCAAGTATTATTCACCGAATTAATTTGCAAGAAACTCCTACTCTTTTGTGTCAGGCACCAGTTGTCTGGCATTTTTAGTGCAGCCGTCAGGCACACTTTCGTGCTAATTTCTTACATAGGACATTTTTATTTGTTGCTATATGATGTATATATCTGGTGTATTGTGTGTCTTTACTAAAAGACACACAATACACCAGAGAAAGAAAATAAATTTATTTAGCATATACTAATATGCTAAATAAATTTATTTTCTTTCTTTCTTTCTTTTATAACCTGACTAGCTACTGCCTGCGGCTACGCGTGAATATCGGTAATTATCCCGGGAACGTGCTACCGGGACAAAAAGTAACCTAAGTCCTTCCCTAGGATGCCATCTATCTCCTTGCCAATTTTATCGGACTCCGTACAGTGGTTGAGGCGTGAAAAGGTAACAAACAGACAGAGTTACTTTCGAATTTATAATATTAGTATGGACGTAGGCACCTAAATAGTTTTTACATAATCGTATAAATTTATCTAATTGCAAAGCGTAAGTTAGATTGTTGAATAAATATATATAAATAAAAATGAATCGCCAAAATGTATGTACGCGCATAACTTCCGAACGAATGCACCAAATTGGATAATTCTTTTTTTGTTGTATTCGGTGTTGCCAGGAAAAAGTCTGTATGAAAGAAAATTTCGGAAACTCCAAAAAAAATTGCACCTGTGTGAAGCTGGGGCGGTCCGCTAGTTTAAATTAAGTGCTTATTATTTACTGAATTAAAATTATGTTAACAGACAATTAAACAATAATTAAGTATAGAAAAGAGGACAATTTTTGCCATCGTGGATAAAATTTGGAAGGGGCTGGTACAGAAGTGTGGCACAAGAAAAGAGAGGTCTATGCCTAGCAGTGGGTGATGTCGGGCTGCTGATGATGATGATGAAGTGAAGAAATAACATTGTAATGCAACTGAAATGGATAAATTGATCAAAAGAGTCTTTTCTTCGTATAGTCCATTATTCAAAACCCACAAAAACAAACCAGCAATAATGCTCGATCAGTTAAGCACTTCACACACGGCAGCTGTAATGTAATGATGTACTCGTATATTATAACACGATGCATCTCATTACACCTTTCCATAGAAATCGTCAGGAGACCACACACGACAGCTATAATGTATTCATAGATACTCCTTCTTCCAACCTACCCGGTCCGAGTGACAGATTATAAAAAGATGGCACGGTGCGCTGTCAACGGGCGCTGGGTATGCTTGCTGCTTGGTTTTCGGATGCAAAGGGCATATTCTAGGGACTGCTACGGACGTTGTAGTGTTGATTAGGGTCGTGTTATATAATTCTTATGCACTTATTATTAACCTATGTATTTATTGCTAATTATAAATAATTTGTAAGAAATGTTACTGTGTAGGTTGTTTAGTAATTTGTTTTTTAATATATTCCGCTTCTAGTCTCTAAGAGTACATTATAGCGGGATGTAATGTACATAAATATACATTATAGCTGCCGTCTGTGAAGCGTTTTAATGTTAATCACATATCTATAAACGATGCCTGTATCAGTTATCGCTACAAGCACTACAATTAGATTATATCCTCGAACAGGCTAATAACCACGTTTCCCTGCATTCGGTAATAGGATGCATGACACACATCTCTATGTATTGTATTGTAACTGCCCCGTTGGCTTCGTGGTCCTGGGTTCGGTTCCCGGGTCGGACAAAGTGTTATTAGGTTTTTCATTAGGAATTTCTTAGTAATAGTCCGGAGTTTGGAAGTTGTCGGTATAATGCCCCCGTGCCTCGGAAAGCACGTAAAGCCGTTGGTCGTCGGTCCTGTCGGATTGCCGTCCCATCGGACTATGAGAGTAAAGAAACAGAGAGTGCACCTGTGTTTGCTCTCACACTTGTGCCTGGCTAATCTCCGTTGTTGAGAATGGCCTCCATGACCGAAATCGGTCGGGAGGCTACTATTATTATTATAAGTGTAAATGACTAGCAGGTTTTAAGTATGATTCTGGTACAATTCAAATCTATACATTCTATAAATAAATTACACAAAGTAGGTATAGGTGGAAGCTCTAAAAGTGTGAAGAGATAATAAAAACTTTTCGAATTAAAGTTTTTAGCGATTCAGCGAGCAGGGTGGCCCAGCGGTAATGGCCGTCACTTTCGAGTTGTAGCGCTTGACTGGGTTCAAATCCCGAGTTCGATCCAGTTCAAGCAGGCTCTTTAATTTGCGTAATTTATTTTATCACCATAGCTATCAAAACGGTGAAGGAAAACATCGTGAGGAAACCGGTATGTCCTATAACCAAAAAATCGAAGACATCTACCAACCAACACTGGGCCCGCGTGGTGGTTTACGGCCCAGTCCGTCTCACAGGCAGGAGGCCAGTGTCCCAGCACTGGATACATTATAGGCTGATAATAATTACTGCTTATGCTCAGCAATTCAGGTGCATGTTTCTGGCTTTCCATGATTTAATTTATGCCTGTTGACTAAAAAAGTCGAGAGGTGTCCTGTGGACCCGGTTTGAACGAATACGAATTACCTTTCGCTGAGTGTTTAAATACTGTTATTTAAACACTCAGCGAAAGGTAAATAAAAAAAAACCCCCCAATTAAATAAATTAACAACGTTTGAGAGTGCTAAAGGGAAAAAAAATTGTCGCGACGATCATAATGTTACACTTTTTTAGGTCTAACTCTCATTCGCCAAGTGTAAGATGTGATAAGGAACACTTCGTTTCAAGTTCCAATAAAATACTGGTATCTTACAAACATATCAAACAAAACGTAACTATGAGATAACTTACAATCTCGTATGGCAAGTACACTTTCAGATACAAAATACAACCCTTTAATATCCCAAAGTACGGGAAAATGTCCCACACGTAATTTATTGCAAAAGAAAATTATACGCATATACATTTCGCGACATTTCGTGGAGGCAAACTTAGATAAATTGGTTCCTCTCTGTAAGAGCCTCTAGAAAAATGTTCAGTCAATATAAAAACAAGAAACGAGCATAGTTGCTCGTTAGTCTTGAAAATTATGTAGCTCTGTTCTATCTAGAAGAAACCTTTATATTTTTTTTTATTTGATGTTTTCCTTAACTGGAATGATGTAACTAAAATTTTATAACAATATTTTGATTTAATAGAGCTTCCGTGGAGTTTCTTGTCCGTTTTTCTCCATAGGTACCTACAACGCTATAGAATGGGCCATTAGCTTCATCTTTCTGACTGGCTGACCCCTTTACAATTCAAAAGTGCCTGAAATTGGTTTATTTGAAATAAATACTTTGAGTTTGGTTTTGAGTTTCTCGTATTCATCAAGAATGTATTTAATCATTTATACTGTACATTACCATTTCAAAATCTGCGCAGAAAAAGAAATAAACACCTGAATGACACAACTTGGAGACGGACCCTGTATTGTGGAAGGACTTCTGCTTATTACAGTTGCAGCTGCAATAGACTTGTCACGAGTTATTGCATTGCGATTGTGACGTAGAAACAATATTGAAAAATCTCAGCTGCCTGTATATTCACAGGCATCTTCAAATCAAAACAGCATGTTTCTTGGCAACTTATTATTATTAGATATACTTGTGGTGTTGCCAAAAAGTATGTGCTTATGACGTTTTAAGAAAAAAATGTAGGTGCACCTAGTAGAATGCCTGTTATGGTTTACGATCAATCGAATGATTTCCAAAGAAACCGTTTAAAACAATGCTCAGCTTATAATTTTCCCACTGCTGGGACACAGGCCTCTCTGTGAGAAGGAGTGGGCCGTAATCCACCATACGGGCTCACTGCGGGTTGATAGATGTCACATGTTTTCGAACTTTTGGTTGTAGGATATGCCGGTTTCCTCAAGATGTCTTCCTTCACCGTTTTTGAGAGCAGAGGTGATGAAATAATTTACACAAAGTATAGCGCGGGTAGAACCTGGATGAGGCGGAGTAGAACAGGGGCGTGGGGATTAGCACTTGAAAAGAGAGGCCAGCAGTGGGTGAAGTTGGGCTGTGAGTGTTGATGAAAGCGCCCGTCTGGGTTCGAACCTACGACCTATAAGCTTGTAAATCGTGGCCGTTACCACTGGACCACCATTGCTCAAAAATAATGTTAGTACGAACTACGTGAAGTGAATTTTCTATCTTCTTAACGGGATTGTACAGACGCCAGCACATCAAGCTACTACAATCTGTCAAAATTCTTTAATAGATTTTCAACTTTATTGCTAAAGCATAAGTTTCAAAGTTGATTGGGAAAATTTGATAGTTTCGGGTAGCTTGATGTGCTGGCGTCTGTACCTAATTGTGTTGTTAACCATAACAGACATTACCTACCTACTACATCTTACAATAACTTTATTCCTAAAGCGTTATAAAAACGGTTATAGGCAATCAACCCCTAGATTAGTATCCAACAAAAATGGGACACAATTATGATGTACCTACCCACTTATTCATGAAGCTGCATTTACATTTTTCGCCAGAATTTCTTTCATGGACTTAATGTAACTTTGTACATATATAAGCAGGTAAATCTTTTATTACAGGGATTTGTTCGGATACTGGGCCAAAGTTTCAGTGGTATGCATGGCGGATAATCTTTGCTCGTCATAAAAGTTAGATGTCGATAAAGACTGGGGGCAAAATGGGGTTCCGTAACGTAACATGAGATCACGCCTTACTGCCCCGAAGGGTTACGCACAGGTGTAAACATAGTACACCCACATTTCGCCAGGGAGCGAGCCTATTGCCACCATCGGGCCCACATTCCAGACTCCGGGAAGCTACTGAGAAATTCCAGATGTAATAGCCCAATAACACTATCTACATACATTAAATACTCACGTGTTAGTTCACTTCAAAATATCTCGAGTTACGATTAAATATGTATATCAGCGAGTCCGTATTGTGTGTGTGTTTTTTGTATGTGTGTTTGTCACTTTTTAGTTTGTAAATTGCTCTATACAACGCCTTGGGATCTATTCTGTAATGTTGTGCATGTACTCTTAAATAAATAAATGTTTACATTAGTAGCAACGTCTAGTAAGACAGAAAGCGATACGAGCGTATTAAAATGTTCTGAAAAACTCTATGTGAAAAACACAGTAGGTATCTTCCATCACTTTCAGTCGCATTCGTAGATGTCGCATTATTTTATATTGGACTGGCTTGTATTCGAATGAATCTCACCAAAAGTAACGCGATGACGCGGGCTTCGATAGTTTACGCTTGCATAAAGGTACCTTATTCACTCGTTTACTAACAGCCCAACAAGACTTCACCATACACAGGTAAACACACACAAACTCAAACTCCAAGCTTTAGCCATAAGCACATCACGCGAGCTCACGAAACTTTCGTAGTTGACGGTCGAACGTGGCGTCACCACGCTAAGCCGGCGAGCGCAGCGCCACAGCTTACAGTCTCATAGGATTTCGTTACCGCGCACCGAGAGTGTACCAAATTGATCGACACAGAAGCGAACAACCAACGAACTTGTGTTTTTAGTTTAGATAACTGGATTGTTGGCTCAGTATGGAAGGAAAACATGAAGTGTGATAGTGTTTGTGGCGTGGGAAAGGATGGTAAACATTTTCTTGACTTTAGTTTGCTGTTAAGTATATTATCGTAAGGCTCGTATGCTCTTATCCTTCCGTCGAGTGGTGAGGGGTTGTCTTGACTCAACTTCTCTCGATTCGCATGTGAAGTATGCGTGGTCCAACCTTTCTTTTTTATATAGGTATAGTTCTGTTGATCCAATAATTGACAGCAAGAGTCAAAAAGATAGTAAAATATTTCTGTGACGCTTTTCTGACTCTGATGCAGGACCACGTTATGCGAAATTCTAATCACTCATTTCCCATTCGCGCAATGCCCAAAAAAGAGTAATGCAATGAATTACAATAAAAACTTGTGTTCTGTGAATGTTAAACGAATAGCCAGGTAAGGGCGAGCCAGATAACAAATAAGACTAATATACAACCAATGCGTAGGTAGCGTTGCGTCGAATAGCTCCGGTCTGGACTCTCCTTGATTTATTTACCTACTTAAGTAACTTATCTTTAAAGGCTTTGAATAAATGAGGCAGTAGCTTTGTTTCTATCTCGTCTAAGAACGGATAAATTAACAAATTGTTTTTGTAGAGTGATCTAGGCAGTTCAAAAGCTATAGCTTACGGAATATTGGTAAAGGCTCTTCATTATCTATTAAGTGGAAAGCTAGGCAGGGTATTCAACCTTTTGTCTATATATATTTATATACCTTTTGTCTACATATATATATATGTCGAATCCGGTCATTCGTTTGACTATTCGGAACGCCAGCGCCATCTCGTGGCACTTGACAGAGTCTAGCCTGAGTTCGTGGAGGGTCGACGACAGCGCGCTTGGAGTATTAATGTTCTGTGACAGCGCGACAGAACGATGTGGAGCTCTCTTGGAGATTGCACATCATACGAACAACATGTGCTCAGAAACTATCCCGCGTTCCGTATCTGGTTGTATCATGTACCTATAGTGTGTGATTTATTTGTTCGTGACATTATAATCTGATTTGAACTGCAATCGGTTTTTTTATTGCGCAATAACTAACACTATACCCATAGTAAGCACACAGTAGTTAAAATATGGCTGATGATAACGAGACACACATACCTTCTCCGTAGTTACCCCTTTTACAAACGATACAATTATTCCACTTTTCTATTTTCCACACACCATGATGACGAGAATGAAAGGTTGAAGGCAGTAAAACTACAAAAATTGCCTATATTAGGAGTTATAACAAACAAAACAAATCAAACGTATCCTAACCATCCGCATCTGACCTTACACTCGAAACCCTTAGCACAAGTAACCCCATCTTGAACAGTAACTCATAAAAGTGGTGGCAACCTTCCACGCGCAGGAATATCATATTCCAGGGAACCTTGAACAAAATGGAAACCGATGCCGGATGAAACCCGATGTCTTGTCGAGAACGTCGCGACTTCAACAAGTATTATATCTCTAAGCTATTTATTAGGGTTGGGCTGAACGCGGTTTGATCTGAATACGAACTTCGGTCGAAGTTCGGTTATTTTCACCGCGCTTTCTCGAAAGTGGCACGTCGAATCTTGTTTACGAGCTCATTTGAATTATTGATGCGTATACTGTATAGGTACGCTTTTCTCAGAGGCAGGAAACGTATGCGAAACGTAACAGACTCCTGCCAGATAACGCAGAATCCTTGGTCTATTTGCACCATAACCTGCTCTTCATAAGTTTTAAATACCGGTGGGTAATAAGATTAACTTAAAACTTTTATAAAAAATTTGCAATAGTGATTTTTGCCGATAATTTTATTATTTCAATGCCAAAATTGGTTAGAATACATTTAATGTTAAATAAATAACAATAAATAAATGCTTCCGATTATATTTTACTGGTTTAGTTTTATTATTTTAGTCAAAACAGTTATTATTATTATCAGCCATTTCTGTCCCACGGCAGGGCAAAGGCCTCGGGATCCCGTGTCGTGTCTGATGTTCGTCATTTGAACCGAATTTCGGCAAAATGTTTAAGTTAGGTTCACACCGTCAAAGTTCGGTTAAACCGATTGTGAAACGAATTTTCGGCCTATCCCTACTATTTACAGTGGTAAATAGTAGGGATAGGCCGAAAATCCGTTTAAGAACACTTTTACGGTCCTTCGTAGTGACGAAGGACCGTAAAAGTGTTCTTTGAAGCCTCTTGCCTGCCTGCCTGTTATGACCTGAAGACACGCTCTATAAACGTTTAACGGTATTTATACAGGGAGACAGTTTAAATATAGGTTAGTGGTGGCTTGTAAGTGTTTTCTACTTCTAAAGTCGGTAGCATTATCTTTGATGTTCATTTTGCACGGGTGCTCGAAAAACCAATTGAATACGAAGAGAGGAAAACATTATGTTGGAACTTTGAATTTTTTATTGATTTATATAACTATTCAACCTTAACTGGATTTAGATTATTTTAAACCCTATCTTATTTGACGGGTGATAAAGAAATGTAGGTAGTAATCGCATAATTTCATAATATATCTATATTATGAAATATGTAGGTACAGACGCCAGCACATCAAGTTAATACAATCTGTCAAATTTCTTTAATCGATTTTCAACCTTATCGCTAAAGCATAAGGTTCAAAGTTGATTGGGAAAACTTGACAGTTTTGGTTGGCTTGATGTGCTGGCGTCTGTACATCATAATCATCCCCGTCAAAGATTGCGCACTGACGCCTCCAATGTTTGTGCCTTCGAATTATGCAATCCCGTGTCGTTTTGTGTAAATAAACTACTATACATAAACATAACATATTCATCACCCATCCCTATTTAATTACTAAAGATTTATCCCATACAGGGTGTAAACAAATTGGTGTATCAGTGTGCAGACGTAGCAACATGGCCGCCGGAAGCTCGGCCATCTTGATTGTGCTCGCCGGATATTGGAGATCGGCTCTCGCCTGTAATTGCCGAGATATTGCATCCACTTGTTTGTTTATCACGTCCGTATTGCATGTGTTTATGTCCATTTCTATCGGTTTTGGGGTGACAACGATGTTTGCTAACGATATTGGTTAGATAAGGCTTGTAAGGTGATTGTTTTAATTGAAGGCGAGGTTGAGCAAAGATTCTGTGAGATCGAGACATCGGTAAAGTTATTTCACAAAATTGAAACGAGGTTTTTGGCATGATGAGTAAGGGTCTTTAGTTAAATATAATCTTATATATAGGTAATAGGTAATACGGGCTGGTGTCCGCAACTCCACTTCAATGCGCGTATTTTGCGTACGGAATCTTATATACTTAGGTATATCTTATGTTTATTACGATGTTTGTGAAACTGTTTGTTTTCTTGAATTAAATAAATAATCAATAGCAACATGAAAAGCGGCAATCATGTTCTCTGTTGGCGATCCAATAAATAAATAAATATCAAGAAAAGAATACCTTGGACCATAAAAAGGTTTCGTCTCTTGTGTGTATGTCCCAATCAGAGTGAAATTATAGGTCGTGACTTTTATTTTTATTTGAGGTCAATTACTTCTAATCTGTCTCAATAAACAGTTTAAGTAGTTTCTTCTTAGATCAAAATGTAGTATAATGACGTGCAATTTGTTTGTACGAGATATAAACGCTATGTAATAAATATTCTATAACAGGATATCAGTAGTTAACACAGTAAATTTTATTGCAGCGGCAAGTGGCGCCATCTGGTGGCGATAGAACTATCCGGTTTGAACTTACCGCCTCGCTAATCAGATTCGGCTCGAGTATGAACAGATCGAGTTAGTGCTAATTAGATCCGGTAACTGATTTAACTGATACGTGTATTTAATAGGAAATTACGTAATTGTTTGTTGTTTATTATTATTATTTGGTTAGACATACTAGCAGCTAATTAGCTGATGCGTGTGTATCAAATAGCTTGGAGATATTTAATGTGTCCATTAGATTCTTAAAGCAGTTCAGCGTAGGAGCCGTCACAACATTTTCCGGGAGCCTATTCCATGATATCATACATCTTGATGTATGTAGCTTGCTATGATGCTGTTATGTAGCATCTTTATTGCAATAGACAAGTAAGTAGCATGACCTAAACAAAACCTTTTTTGCAGTCTGAAAAATTAAACCTGTATAAAAAAATAAAAATCCTTCCGACCGAATATCGGCCGACCAATCTCAACGGAGATGAGCCAAGTACGTAGGAGATATAATAGAGCACAAACAAGTGTGCGCAAACATAGGTGCACTCTCTGTTCCTTTACTTTCATAGTCATGGGACGGCAATCCAACACGACCGGGAAGAGATCAGGCACAGGAAGGGCCAACGGCATTACGTGCTACCCAAAGCACCCTGCATATGTTGGTATGGTGTAGGTTCACTTAACACACCAAAATCGTAACACAGCTTAGATGAATTTTAACACATAAAGGCTCACCCTGTTTTAATATGTACATAGTATAGTTTTGATCTCAGTAAAAAGTTCCCTCTGGAACTTATATCTATTACAAGCGAATGCAGTCACAAAAGAAAGCAAGCATAAAACTTTTAATACCCTGTAGATTCATCGTCTGGCTTCATTCACGAGAGGTCTGTAACATTTGTAATCGATGAAAGGTCGGCAAGCAGACAATGGAGGAAAAAAGAAAGAAATGGAATATTATGGATATCTATGATACCTATCCTTATTGTCTCTGCCTTTTCCTGAACCATTTAGGGAAAAAGTACTGCTTGTATGGCTTGTGTAGCCGATGTAAGCTCTGATATTCGACGGAATTCCGGATCATGGTCCAGTCGATGTCGTTCCGTGTGACTAAGAGATTAAGCGGATAGCTTTGTGGACAGGCAGCCCTTTATTTTCGAACGAGCGAGGTCATACTAGGGATACAGGCTAACAGTCGATAAATCCATTGATGTTGGTTACATAAAGTGAAAACTCACTAAGCTTCTGACGCATCATTGATGAAAATAATTCAACAGCCTTACAGCGAGTTTTTGGAAACGTTATGACACTTCAGTTAGGTAAGATAAAAGGTAGATAGTTAGAAAATTAATGTTCACCAAAACTTTCTCAAAGCTATCAATCTATCGCCAACAAAAAACGACGAAAACAGATGAAAAAAATCACCCACAAAGTTTAAAGTTCGTAATTTAAAGGAAAAATCCTGCCAGGTAGGTAAGGAGGGACAAAAAACAGTTATAAAACACTAAGAAAGGTTCCAAGGGCTCGTTTAACAGTTTAATCTTTATCTGGAACCATTGAAGCGAGATAATTTAGGGTTGGGAGTAAAGATCGGGACCCGCCACGCCCCTCGATTATGCCGACAAAAGGATCGCTCCCTATATTTTCAGGAAAGTTTAATTTCGAACTTCTTTTGTTTTATTTTCGTGGAGGGCCGACACCGCGAGAAGAGATAAGAATGACTCGTTTTAATAACAATCGAGTTACATTTCGTTCTCTTTATAGGTTTAGAGTTATTTATTTAACTGTTAGAGTTTTGTTGGAAGAAGCGTTGGTTTAATGACATTATTACAGAAGCTGCGAGCTGGAGAATTCTCCGTGAATGGGTGGTATTCTGAAGATAAAGAAAGATAGGTACAAGTCAAGACAATAAGTGGTCAATATAATAATTTGATTCCTCCCAAATACGCCCATCAGAGTAAAAGAAAATGGTTCAGTTAAGTCGCAACATTAATCTGTACTGATAACGTCCCTTTTTCGATCTAAGCAATTCTATTTCGATCTATGGTTCCATTTTTCTTACAGTGACCCTTTTGCAGTAATGGGCATGATGTGATGGCCAGTGGCAACGACACTGACACCCTAAAGTTATATTTGTAATACAATTTTCAACAATTTTGGTAGAAAATAACTTGATATTTGGATAAAGGAGGAATTCAGATAGGTTCATCAACCTGTGAAAAATATGTGGAATTCTATGATAAAACAAACGTCTACATCTAAGTGAAAAACCATTAATATGGTTCAAAGGTAAGCACAGTGATCTGTGTACTCTATCTCCCTCCCCCTCCCCCCTTCCACTGAGAATGGCTTAGAAGAGGTACGCGGGAGACGACCCGAATAAATTATGTAGTAATTAATTTTCGTTTATGTATGCCATATTATGTTCGAGTATTGAAAAAACACTAAATGTGCTCTGTTATGAAGAAATTAGGATTGAAATTGCATTTGTACAACAACTTTCTACTAAAATTGGAAAATTATTAGCAAAACCTCTCAACATAGGCCCAGTTTATTTTCCCATCGCTCACAAAACAATATGTTACGTATCAACTTATTTTTCTTAAAAAATACACGAATAAACACGGCCCACGCCCCAAACACAGTAATTACACGACCACCTCTCATTAATCCAAAGGATTACTTACACGTTTAATTGCTATCAACAAAGACGGCCACGATTCAGAGGAAATAAAATACAATTAAATCGGACTCACAGTGAAATAGTAATTAATTCAATTAATCCAATCGAATGGACTATTGCGTTGAACGCCGTGAGTTAACTGTCCCCGTTCTCTCAAAGGTAGATGGGTTCCGTAACGTTATAAATATTCAAGAGCTTGATAAAGTTTCGTCATATTTTCTGGAAATTCGCGAGTGGATGCATAATGGTGGTGTGCTCGCGAAGGGCCGCCATTTTGTAATGCGAGGTGCGAATTAAGATGGCGGCGAAGCTCTCATTAGCGCGGCCGTTGCACTAATTGCAACGCTACTCAACAGAACTTGAGCATAAAAATATTTTTTTTTCTTCGCTTCATTCATACTTCTCTTCACATTTGATGCTTGAAACACTTATGGTGGAAACTGAAGTAGCCTAGATATGTTAATTGTGAAGATTTTACTTTGAAATAAAGCGATGTTGGAAGCATATTTAATACAAAACTAGTGTGATTAGTAGATTACTTCAAATAGGTATCTATTCTATACATACCTATTGATTTCAATAGCAAAAAAACATGTGGTATAACAAAAGCCATTGCCTTCCAAATATTATCGAACCCAACGGCTATTATTGTCCTGGCTGTATAACGACATGACTTTAATAACAATATTCAACGATGAGAATAATATTAAAGGACCCCTATTTGCATTATTCATTTCGATAATCGTTTTTGATGCTGGTGGCCATCGAATTCTGCTATCATTATGGTAATTCTACGTACTTATTGTTCCGGAATCTGCATTGTTGACGTGCTTACCTGGGGAAGAGAAAGCAAATCTATTATTATGGGATTTATTTCCATTATGAAGATTTATTTGAATTTTATTCTTAAAGAATGTAAAATTGACCCTTCTCTTGCTTTATTATTTGGTACGTTTCAAGGCATATGAATTTACATTTAAAATCTTAAATAAAACACTTGAACTGAAAAACTTATGCTAAAATAGTCTATTTTGTGATAGGTTTTCCAGTTTAAGTCTTACTAAACGAGACCGGATTAAAAATTCCAGAGAGCCGTCGAAACCACTAAAAATAGTCTTGAATGGATTTATTCGAACCCAAGAAGAAAGTATCTAGGCTAGTGAATGAATTGCTGCCACTCGTGGTGCGGCTCGACACAGGGACTTCACTATTTATTAAGTACTTCACATTCAATTTCCACATCGACGCACACGAATGAGAAACTTTTTTTATTATAAGCGCTAAAATATTCTCTATACTAAGAAGTATTCGAGTATTGAAACCTTGGAATTGGCGGGAGTTATTGGAATTGAGGGCTTACGTAGTCATATTCGTCTTTGACACAAAAACTCTTCGCGTTTTTTTTGTGAATTTGACTATTCACGTAAGCACAGAAGAGAGTTTAATATTTCTGTAATATCGCAAGCAGTTGCATAGCTGCTGGCGTACCAAGTTTTTAATAACTCACTTGACGCTTACAAGTTGCACGGCAATGTTACCTTCTTTAGTGGAATTTAATACTTCTTAGAAGAGTCGAGTAACTTTTTAAGTATCTACAAGGTACATAACATCACGGCTTGCCACGAAGGGTTTGACACAGGCATACCCAAATTTGGCCAGTTATGCTTAAGTCCAATGTATTACCTAGCCTACAAGGTACCTACTAAAATATAGTTAAAAGGCCATTAAAGAAAATCATTTAGAAATTGGCACAGACACGCAATTTCCACCAATAAAGTTAACTTTTTTACGATTCCGCAGCCTCTATAAATCCTCGTGAATAGTCTGTGGTTGTAAGACCGTTCGAGTAATCGAGTCGTTCCGAGTCAACGAGTGGCGGCGAGTGGCGTGTGTCGAGTGAACGGTAATCACTCGCCAGCTCGAGAGCCACTCGCGATGTATCGAGTGTCAGCATTCCGATATTTTCTACATTCGAGTTTTTATTCAATCGGAGGGAACTACAGTAGCAAAAAATGCAATTCTTTTCAATGGATATCTGTCACATTCTTTAAAAGTCAGTTAAAATTTAGTAGCTGATTAACAAGTAAAAGAGATAATTATGTTTAAATATCATCAGGAAATCATACGATTTCAATGACAGGACAATTTGATATCATAAAACTTCAGTAAAGGTTTTAATTTTTATTAGAGCAGTGAATTAAGAAATGTCATCAAAAAATGATTCCATAATTTTTTATACATAAAATAAGATAAACATCCAGATTATACACTCCCATTTCTCTAAAATATTCAACGCAGGTTTACTCATATACATAACACATGACAGTGCCTTCCATTTCACCGGTAACAACCATATTGCTTCCTTTTCAAAGCCGAAAGGAAGTCGTCTCGAAGAGTTCGCGGCTTTTATGTATAAAGTAGGAGGTATACCGGTTGACCTATAAACATTCTGTCTCATAATCGCGCGTGTGAGTCTGAACAAAAGACGAGCAACAATGGCCAGGCGCGACCTTGGGTCAGCGGGGGTCAAGCAGCGCTGAGCGAGCCCGGAAACTAAGCTTGTATGACGAGCCATACATGGAGTATGGCATGAATGGAAAGTCCCAGTTGTTGATGGTGCTACAATTTTTACGCAGTTGTGGAACTTTTCAGCGGAAATGCAACGGAAAATTCTCTCATTTCTAAGCGTTTCTCTTTCTCTAAGGTTTCATTTCGTTAGCACAACACTTTTGTAGCATTTTTCTTACGGTGTTATGGTAGACCTGTTACTTTAAAATAGATTCTGGAGTTTATTTAACTTGTTTATTCTCGTACATATTATGGAACTGAACACACACAAAAGGTGGAACATGAAATGAAACTTTTTCAAAGTACAATATTCAAATTGTGTTTCATCTCTTTGTGGCAACATCACGTAAAACACAGCTGGTTTTGGCGAGTTTAAAAGCTGGCACCACGCTCGAAGCCTTGATTAAAATATAAAATACTTTTACGAAAAAGCCTCCACTGTAGAAAGCGGAATATAAAAGCGAAAGCAAAAAGTATTTTCATAAAATACTTTTTGTTTGAACCTCTGATTTAGATCAATGCTGTAATTATCTACACCAACATTTTTTGGAACATAAACGAATCGTAGTTTGTATAGGAGGTAGTTTTGATACACTTATATATAATTTCACAATGTTATCAGATAATTTCGTAAAACTTTGTTACAATAACTGAGTGTTTATTTAGATTTTGTTTACACAAATTTTTTAGGAAATACGTCGACTTTGTTACAGCCTTTTTTGCCTTCAGACATATAGAACTAAAAATAAACTCTAAAGAATGTTCACCTTTATATAAATACAAAATATGTTTTCAACATTTTCTCTACATTACAATGCGTTAAAACAAACAACAAAAAGCCCTTCACTACCACTTTTAATCCCACATCACGTACATACATAACTCAATAAAACGAACCTCGTCGAAAGAATATCCGAAACAATTTGGCCTCAGCTAAAAAAATCACGAAGAAAGTGGGTCACTGAAAAAATATCGCGGCCACAGCAACTTGAGATGGTATCGAAGATGCCACCTTGTACATAGATACCCTCGTTTTGTTTAGCACTTGAGGCTGAAGCGCCCTTTCGCGGCCGTCAAAGGAAAGACCTACTCTATGGGTATAAAATTAGGGATTAGCTAAGAGGGATGTTATAAAATGTAGATAAAATCGATATCGACGTTTTATCGATGGTATTTAGGTTTAGGAAATTACAGTTTTAGAATTAGAACAGGCATGAACTTGTTTGTAAAGTTTTGTGGAATGGAATGTTTTTATGTACCTACCTACGTTCATTATGTACTCTCGTACCTTTTTTTATTTGAAAATATTTCCAATATGAAAGGTGTTCTCCTGATCATTTCATACTTTTTTGTCTCGACTTAGTCGTAAAATTTAACGTCGCTCGTTTTGAGTGAAATGGTTTTATTTTCGAGACGTAAAATGTTTTTATGAATTACTAGCTGCGCCCCGCAGTTTCACCCGCGTAAATGTCGATCCCGTGGAAATATCGGGATAAAAAGTTGCCTATATATTAATTCAGGGTGTCAGCTGCCTCCATACATAATTTTATCGAAATTGGTCTAGCCGTTTGAGCGTGAAGAAGTAACAAACATATAAACTCACACACACACACACACAAACTTTCGCCTTTATAATATTAGTGTGATAAAACTAATTGAATTACTCATAACGATACTTTATATTTGATTGAACGGTCATATTTTATTTTAAGAAAAATTCAAATAATAATTCTCGATAACAAGGATTGTTATAATGCGTATTGGAAAATATAATTATACTCGTGACAACAAATAGCCACAAGCCACAAGGACAAAAAGGCTATAAAAAAACAAGAAAACAAAAGCATAAATAACGAAAACACGTTCAAATTAAATGTATAAATACGAAGAAGCGAAAATGATCGCAAACAAAACGAGCCAGACTTATCAGAATATAATCGGGAAACGGAGAAAATACACAAAAAAAGGGAAATGAAATATTTCGTACTGAATAAGTTGTTGACTGCGAAAATTGAAACCGAAACGCGAGTGTAAGGACAAACGAAAGAGTGAAGCCATGTCGGCAACTGTCGGTTACCGCCAGCATCTTAGGTTTATTTGTTTTCATATTTCGAGTTCCCGCCACTTTTGTGTTGTTCGTCAGAGAATTTCATCGGTGTTATTTATCTTGTAATTTACTTGACCATGTTAAATTACAAGATAAATAACACCGATCACAATCGATCTATACAGAACGAATCTTGATTTGAAAAGTTTTGAATGAAATACGCGTCTGATTTTGATAAAGTATAAAAATGGCGCGTTTCTTCTTTCTCATTTTGCGTTGAAGCTTCTGCTATGAGTAGTGCAATCCATTATTTCCCTTGAGCGCTGTAGGATAAGGCTAACACTTACAAAGTATTTTTTTCTATTTTACAATTTTAATCAAAGCTATCACTTTATTTAATTATCCATTCGTTCTATTCTTGAAAAGGTACATAATCAAAGGTCAAAGATCAAGAACATTACCCAAATTCCCTTTATTGCCTCTAAGAGAACACTGAAAGTAATTGGAAACAGTCGAGCAAACATTAGCTCAATATGAAACAAATAAAATACAATTGTACAGATGTTGTTCTGCCAAACGTGGGAGGTACAATTAAAAACCAATCGCTTTGGAACTTCGGGCGGGCTAACGATTATGGACCAGACAACACGATGTAGGAGCATACAGAAGCTTTTAACCTGGCAACAAACAGTAGCTCATTCACAAACAAATTCGGCACTGTCCAGGTATGATTAAAGTCTTGAACTAGTGCTTTCACAGAAATACACTTTACCAACATTTCTGATATGTGCCGTTTTGTATGAATGAAACTTCGGCACGTGTCTATTTCATGTAGACAATGTTTGCTCCTCCGAATGAAATTGTTTTGTAAACACGAATACGCCGAATGATTTCGAGTAATGCGGTTTGTCGCTTCGTGCTACGGCGCGCTACGAGCGGTCTACGAGCGGCTACGAGCGTGCTACGCCGTAGAGCGTAGATAGGTTAATTAGTTAACGCGTCATAATGGGAAATGTTATGTTGAGATTATTTATCTGGCCTTTTCATGCACTTGACTAGTTGTGGGACAACTTACTTTTACGAAAATATGTTAATTTTCTTTTATATGTATTTATAACATAAATTATTCTCAAGGAAAAATTAACTAAATAAACACAAAACAATCACTATATTTTGTATTTTGTAAAACTGGCACCAGTTATATGGCAAAGGCATTTAAGAAACGTGCATGCTTAATCATATCATCTGCCTAGTCTTTTCCCAACTATGTTGGGGTTGGCTTCCAGTCTAACCGGATGCAGCTGAATACCAGTATTTTACATGGAGCGACTGCCTATCTGACCTTCACAACCCAGTTACTGGGTAATACGATACCCCTTGGTAAGGGGTATCGTATTACTTTCGGGCTACTAACTACCCGTAACGACTGTCAAAGATCTACGAATGACAGCTGGGACCAACGGCTTAACGTGCTTTCCGAGGCATGTACAGTCACGAGCACCAATATGTCTTTCACTTGGCAACTTTCAATTGTAATTTTTTTTTTGTGAAATAACGAATGCAACGTTGAAATATGACACTTTACATAAGCCTATGGGTTCGAAAATACTATGTTCGCAATACCATAAAATTTCATTAAAAAATAAAGGAGAAAATCGCCTTTGAATAAAGCCAAGTGTATACATACTTATGCTCGTGACTGTACGTGTGCATGCTTAATACGAGGTCTTAAATTATCAATCAAGGAAACAGTTTTCTACTCATTCAAATAAACGGTTTTAAACCAAACAAAACGAAAGAAGACTCCCCAAAAGAAACGCAGAACCATTTAGCAAAAATAACTTTCCGATTCATAACTTCTGTTTGAGTTGACGATATAACACCAATACTTGCTCGTTACATGGCGTATATTTATTCGTCTCTTTGAATTCACCTGGAACTCGTTTCAATATGACTTGCGTACTGCGGCTTACCCGTACGTGCACGTAACTAGAAATGTACCGCCTGAGCAAGGAGTTGTGTGGGAAAAGGAAATATATATTCAAGGCAGATAGCATAGAAAAACTTTTAGAACTAGTTTCATACATGTTGCTGCTGCAGAGATACGTGTGTCATTAGCAGAGGAGCAGTTCCCGTATGTTTGAGAACGTTCACATTCAAATCTCGGTCTCAATCTGTCAAGAATATGTATCTTTAATTTTCATAAGATTTTGACATTTATTGTCGCTGAGATAAGACTAAATTTTGAACGGTTTATATTACGGGAACCGGCCTGAAGGTTGTCGAAATAGGCATATTCACCGATACGTGGCCTACGTATTATCAAATGCCTGAAAGCCTCTGTTGGAAGTTGCAACATTTTAGTTAATATTTACACATTGTAACATTGTACTACTGTCATTTTGACAGATCATCTGTCAGTGTTTCTGTGTCAATTCTGTCAAAAAGTACTCTTGGTGTCACTGTTCTATCAAAAAGTACTCTGTGGTCACTGTTCAGTCTATCAAAAAGTACTCTGTGTGTTTTATTTAGTAGTGAGTTTCAGTCTATCAAAAAGTACTCTGTGGTAGTGAGAAAAAGATGTCTTCGGATTCACATTCAAGGTAACAACTGCGTGTTATTTATCGTTCTTTCTATCCCTCATCTCCTGGAAATCAAACCAACCTACAGTCCACTATAACAAACGATAATCGTGCGGGTTTGCTGAATAGTGCCACACATCAGCACACCGCCGACACCTCGAACAGCCTTTTAAATCCTCTAAGAAGAATTAGTATGGGTAGGAATACATTTAAAACCATTTTTTCCGATTACTAATTCTAATAGAATGGGCATAAAAATCATGAAGCTCTGTTCTCACTTGGGGTCTATATGTAACAGCACTTTCGGCACAGGATTCTAAAACCGACAAGTGTTCGGCACAAAGAAAGAGTAACATTTTAAAGAAAGAAAAATATTTTATTTGGGACACGCACAGGAATTACAAACAGTAAAAAAAGACAACGATATTACCTACAGTTCTAGCTGGTCCACCTTCTGTACTAATAAAACCAATTATAGAAACTCCATTCTAAACAATATCCCATCTCACATTCACAGGTACGCATCAGTACGTAGATTGTATTGCACGTTGTGTTAGCTAGCTGGCCGTTTGCGAACCGACCGTTATTAGCATTCCGATACTAACTGCCATACTCGATCACGTGTGAACATTATACAATATTTTGTTTGGGTGGTGTTTGGTGTGGTGTGTGTTTACACCTTCAGTGTAGTCAATTGGGAAGTTATTTGGGCGGTAATTCGATTATTTGATTCTGATGAGTATATTTCATTTTTATTGTAATATGTATATCTGTTAAACGATTTAAATGACAAGTACGCAAACTTAACTTCAGTAAGTATTTAAAGTTTTCGTGAATTTTAAAAGCATTTGGCATGTTACCCCAGTTCACGTCATAACGTTCTATCTCAAACGGTAACAGTCCATAATCATTGATAACATGATGATTGAAACAGCAACATGAAGAATCAAAAAATAAAATTGCCTCTATCAATCAACACGCTAAGTATTTATGAGCCGAAAAATTGTATAATCTCCGTGCCTATCCCAAAATTAAAACAATCCCCACATATTTCATATAAATAATTAAATATTCACAGTGTCGAAATAAACACAAACATTGACTTTTACAAAAGTGGCCCAAACTGAAAGGTGTGGGACATCGCTCCCCATACGACCCAATTCCTTAATAAAATATTGGTATAAATAAAAGCCAGTCCCTCGTGACATTTCTGAATCATATGAAATGTGTGACGATATATTCTGAGTTTCCGTCGACAAGACATATCAAAGGAGATGTTTCAAAATGTATGGAGCCTGGGCCAGGTCCTTGTACACTATACTTAAAAATAGGGAAATTAATTTAAAACAGTTCTCAACTGTCCAATTACTTTAAAATGGCTTGGTTTGCTGGTAAACACAAGAAATTACAGTTGACATTGCAACACACAACAAAAACCCGTCATGGCGGTAAGCTGTCATTTTGATTGATTAATGACGTTTGACATGATTATTTCTGAAGTGAAGTGACACTGTTGTGACAGCTGACAGGTCTCTTTCTATGATCAATGGTTTACTGTCATTATTTTTAAGCACAGAGTAACTAAATCGGTGAGACGCCATATTGAACTTCGATAAAAAGAATGGATAAATATCAATTCACTCCCACAACAGTATAAATTTAATTGAATTATCTGTATTTTTCCCGAATTGTACAGATTTTTCTCTTTTTTTTGAGCTACTGTACATAGACCTGGCCCATTTTGAAACATCTCCTGTGCAGGACGACCGTTTTTCGTAAGCGGTCCATTGCAAAGAAAAAGATGGATGACAACGTTGGTTACAAAAATTGTTTCGTCTGATCGCAGCCCACACTGTCACACGTGGTCCTACAGCTAGGATTAGCTCAAGACTTGAGGCATTTGCCTCTCGCCATTTAAACCATTTTTCTCGTTTCTGTGCTTTTAACTATCATCATCAGCCTTCTGCCCTTTTCATAATTTATTTAGTTGCATTTGCCCCTCCTACCAGTTCCTAAGAAATTGTATCCAAATCAACCCGCCATCGCCTTTGTGGTCTACCGCGCCCCGTCTAGCTTTCTCAGGGCACAAATTCAAAATTACATTCCGTCCTTCATTTGTGAAATATGTGACGGGTTATAATATAAATTATGGAGCTTATTACATAAAAGTTCGTTGTTTGCGGCGGTATTGCTAAAATTAGAGCTCGTCCTTACTTCCCGTGGGCGTTGTAAGCGCAACTAAGTGATTGTATAAAGTACCTACATGGTCCTCTGCAGGGTATACTGATGAGATTCGTGTGATTAGACGCATGCAAAATGTTGTGACTACAGTATCATGATAACACAGGTCATTAACGTAATAGCATACAACATTGTTCAGTAATTAGTAATGCATGAGTATCTGCTACCATTTGGTTGTTCGTACCATTTTGTACACTCAAGACAATGTAAAACATCTTCAGGAAACAATGCACTTAATGGTCTAAATTCGCCACCAAGCAGCGCACACGCGTACCCGTGCTTCCCCGTCCTAGTATAAGTAGAGGCTTTTGCCATGAAGTGGTTTATATATTTTTATATTCCAACTAGCTTTTGCACGCGACTTTGCCCTCGTGTAGATCTGAAATTACCCTACGGGAACCAACTACCGGTAAAAGTATTGTAAATTATCTGTCTGCCAAACATCCATACACACTAACTTTCACATTTATATTATTAGTAGGATACACGGATATCTATGGTAGGATAACATATTTGGACTCTTAAAAAGCTTTACTAAGTAAGCTTACAATTCATTCAGTTCCTATAAACAGGAGCCACTAGATCATTCTTTCGAATAAAAATTATAATGACCATAATGCCTTGGAAGGTAGGTAGGCCTTTGGTGTGGGATGCAACGTGTGTCGACACCCTTGCGCCATCCCATCTTCCAAGCACGGTTAGCTGTGCCGGGGCGGCTGCTGCAGGTGCGGAAAACCTCAAACGGCGCAAATACTCCAATCTCTTTGGAACTTATATATTTGAGCCGTTTGGGGTTGAAACACTAGGGCCATGGGGCCCGAGTGCCCACTTAGTATTTCGAGACATCGCCAAGCGGTTGGTCGACTCTTCACGTGACCAGAGGGCTGGCCTATTTTTTGGCCAAAGAATCAGTATTGCCATACAACGTGGCAATGCTGCCAGCCTTTTGGGCACGTTTCCTATTGACAGCGATGCGGACGAATTTTTTGATGCTCTTTGATTATTTCCCCTCCCTTTTTATATACTTGTACATATTATTATTTTAAGACCGCTTTTAAATATTGTAAATATTTTGATTTGTAAATAAAAATAATTTTTAGCTTACAATTAAATATAACTCCACCCGACAGAACTTCGTAAATAACAAATAAACACACGGAATCAGGCACCAGTTGTACACAATAAAACACACATTAATATAAAGTCTGCCAACGACAACATCACATGCTCATTTCAAACCCATAAAATCTGTCTTATTGAGTTGCCGACTTTGAGCCGTGTTGGGGGCTTTGTGTGCCAAGCGGCTTATTTGGTACCTTATGAATATTTCACATGCCTACTCTACATGTAAAACATAACCGCCATTATTTTACAATGTATATGTCAAAGAGGTGTTTGTTGGCCAGAGGGTATACGGAATCTGACCCCAAATGAAGTAATGGGACAATGGATATGGGCAAGCAAGCAGCTCAAATGTTTCGGTGTCTATTTATTTCAGTCAGAACAAAAATCTCCTTTGGCTAAGCAGATCGCGGTCTTTAGTGATATTACCATTATACCTTTTATAGGATTTATTTTATTTTTTAGGGGTATCATATTACCCAGTAACTGGGTTGTGGAGGTCAGACAGGCAGTTGCTCCATGTAAAAAACTGGTAATCAGCTGCATCTGGTTAGACTGGAAGCCAACCCTAACATAGTTGGAAAAGGCTAAGCAGATGATGATGACCACTATACATTTTATTTAGATTTTACCTTTATTTTCATGTAAATCGGGAAATACGACGTAGTTTAAGATTATCATCAGTTGCAAAATATGATTCCAGTCTGACTATACCGTCCATAGCTTTAATACAGTATTTTTATCATATATATATGAATGAGTGCGTGAAAACGAGTAGCGTCAGCACATAACACACGCACACGCACTTAGTATAACAAGTAAAGCGCGCGTCATTTCGTGAGATAAAAATACTATATATTCATCGGTTCTAAAGATACCAACCGGCCCACAATTACGACCTTTAAATTCAATAAAGAGTACATAAACCTGCTCCACATTGTTCTGACGTCTTCATATAATAAAACCAAGACTTTTAGTTCAAAGTGGGTTGAGCACTCGTCGAATTCAGCCGAGCATTCGAGTTTTATTCGATTAATTCGAATGTTTGCAGAGCTAGACTTGAGAGCTAAGGGTTAACTTGCTGTGGTTATGACGGTGGGAAAGCTCCACGTTTTGAAGTCTAATATCTAATTTGCCGTTTGGAAAATGTTAATGTTAATTTTGTTAGATTTGGTCACAACTCTTCCTTCGATTGTCTGGTCATGATCAATGTGAGTTTATAATAACAATTTCTAGCGAGACAGTATACTTCTAGAGTAGGTATTCACTCGTACTCTAGAAGAAATATTACATTCGAATGTTTAACTTGCCAACGAGTTTTAGTTAAAGCCCAGCCTCCCACATTTAATCAAAGTCCATCTGATTTAAGGCCAAGGTTGTACAAAAGTAAAAATAGCCGTTTTATTTCAGTTCCCAGACAGTCCCATTGCCCGGCTGAGGAAAATCGAAGAGTCGGTGAAGCGATCTGATTTGATTTTATACCGATATTTGCGCGACCAGTCAATTGAGAAAACAGGGATCACCGAGTTACGGGGGAAAAGGCTGGGGCGATACATACGTATAGGACGGCAAGGTTTTATAGATTTTTTTGATCTATCTGATAATTTTTTTAGCACAAGACTGATAGCTCTGACTTTTATACAGGGTGGCAGGGACATCGACTAGCTAAGTGTAACCATGAATTCAGCACATGATCCTAGATCCCTAGAAATATATCGCCTGTTATAAAAAAAAACAGTGGCACTCCGGGAGTGCCGATAGAGGTGAAAACTTGAACAATTACGTGTGCATTTTTTTTATTGTCATATTTATATACAAAGGTGTCGGCTACGGTAACAGTGTCGCGAGTTCAATGGTTTTTCGCATCTCAAAAAATGCCCAACGCGCCTAAAGAAGTTCTCATTTCAAAAAAATCTGCTGTTTCATACAAAAGAGCAAACTTGCGCAGTTAGAATGTATAGAATAGCTCATTTATTTTAAATAACTGACGAAATTTTTCAACGCAGGGGGTCCAGAAACATGTATTGAATCCATTGTAACAGGTTGTGCGTCGATGTCCCTAGCACCCTGTATACGACCGAGAAACATATATTTTGAACCCTCGTTGAAAGTAATACCTGAAGAGAACTTACAAAGGGAACTTTACCCTTGTCAAAACATAGTAACACTTTATCGGGAAATCGAGCTCTAATTTAGCACCGAAAGTGCCAATCGTAAAAAGTGACGATCTTAACCTTTACTAAACATGCTGATAAGGTGTAGATCGTATCTGCCTGTAAAGACATGGTAAATATACAAAGCAGTCGGGAAACCGCTAAGAAATGCTGGTTTCCCCAAAAGAAAGTTATAGCAGGGTCTCTTAAGCACGGACTTCTATCAAAGAAGTTCAAGAACGAGGACCGGGTTTCATGTTGGCACTTACTTTTACTGTAACAACTAAATGTACTTACACATGAATGCAATAAAGAATTTGAATTTGAATTTGACATCTCTGCAAAAATGATAAATGATTTTATTTCTGTTAGTATGTTTGTACCTACATTTTTACACGTCAATCATATTTAAAAAAAAACTAGATGTGATCGGCGTTTTCTATCCGACTACTCTAAGAAGAAAGGCCGAAACAAACTCAGAACACATAAAAATAACTGTTCTAATATGAGTGGTCTAGATACCACTATACTAAAATACCAAAGAATTTGAAAGAGTTAACAAGTATTTAATTTTTTATAAAGTTATAACTGCTGGAAAAACGATTTTATTCTATAAATGAGTTTATAAATCTGTTATAAATTAATGTGACGTTAATGAACATTGAATGTATTGTAAAAGTAATAAATGTTAGAAACTAGCATTTAAAGCATGCTATTAGACATAAGTATAAAGTTTTGCCTGTCAATTTTATTAATGTCTGACTATGTATTGGGAAACTTAATTACTGATTTTAAGACAAACTGTACCCTTTGCAAATAAATGATTATGATTTTGATTACAGTAACTGGCATTTTGTCATCATCAATTGCATTTGTGTTTTAACTTGGAAATAAGCAGCACGAACATTTTACACCCGCTTTCGGGTCTACGTCAAGCAATGCTGGTATACTACTTAAACATGACAAAGACTTCGGAAATGCGATACAATAACTTGGCATATATTCTGTATGTTTCTCTAAAACCGTACGAGAAAACGAGACTATAAACAACGACGGACGATAAAGCACTCGATGATTGCAGTTCCTCTTCCCATTCCACTTTATCGACGACTAGACAAATACGAATTAAATACAGCTCTAATTCCCGATGGAACAAACTCTTTAGGTATACTCGTATACAATGGTTTGTTCACATAGTTAAATATAACGGCGCAGGATAGCCTTTAACAGCAGTGGTCATCGTCTTAATGGTTCAGCAAGATTGTGCCGGAATATAGCAGTTCGTCGTGGACGTGGTACGATAGCGGCTCCTCTGACATCATATATTCTCAGAAGACATCCGCCGCGCAACCATCGATGCGACGCTCCGCTAGAGTGACTGTCAGTAATTCCAGTAACTTCGTAACAAAACTAGACAGCGTGACTTGCCGCGCCTTCTAATATTAAATCGAATTTGGTATTGATTGAAATTAGGAGATGTCGTACGCTAAAGCCTCTTCGAACACACATTTTTATGAATTTTAGCTATCACATTTCAGCAAGTGACTCAATAGGTATGCCAGGAGAAACTAGCTTTTAAATTTAGCTACGTGAATACATATTTTTGCCCTAGATTGTACAGCTTCATAGAAAGAGGTCTAAATATATTAAAATTCAAAGGCTATTTTCAACTAAGCTATGCTTCTGTTAAAGGATTTATTGCGGTCAACAGACCAGATACAGAGCTAGATCTTTGTAGACACTCGGTTTAGGACATTAATCTCTCTAGCTCCGTGAACATTAATATAATATTCAACTAATTAAGGCTCTGGGCTTGCTTTTCATCTTAGGTGTATTTAAAGTTTGTTGTTTGTATCTAACGTTTATTAGATTAGGTAATATTAATGTACTGAAGAACTTATACGTGGGTGATTAAGTCTATCAGCCAAATTATTCAATACCTAAGTTTTATTCCCCTTATTTTTTGTACCTGATGTAGGAACTGTGACGTCAATTTGTTATTGTTTTCAACTGTATAATAAGCAAATTCGTAGTGGTTCTTATTTTGTAAATCGATTTTAATATCAATCGAATACCAACAACCAAAAACTACAAGCAAACGGTTCAATACCAAACGTACAACGGAAAAATTCGTTCGCATCCATCAGTATCAAGATGTAGCAAAAAGACAAGAGAATGAACTGGGAGTAGGAAGCTGCGCGATGTAGCAATCCGGGGAACCGTCTCGCTCCATTTCCGGAGCACAAATGAGGGAAGCTTGCCTTGCTGCCGTGTGCCCCAAGAGTGGGAGGGGTGGAAGGGTGGTTCAAGAGCCGATTCTATTGCTCCATCAACGTGTTTGACAGCCGAATAGATAACAAGTTTAATCATTCGAAAGCAATATTATGTGAACATATATTATATGACAAAAATGTGCTGAGTCATCAAATAATGTTCGCAACTTGCCTGACATTTGTTTACGTCAACGCATCGATCGTTTTAAATGGGGTTTTCTTGTGAGAAAAACAAATGAGTGTAGCTTAAGTTGTGTATTTTACGTCGATCCTAAATACTACGTCAAATAAAACCTCAATCATCAGCTGCCTAGCCTTTTCCAACTATGTTGGGGTCGGCTTCCAGTCAAACCGGATGCAGCTGAATACCAGTATTTTACATAGAGCGACTGCCTGTCTGACCTCCACAACTCACTTACTGGGTAATACGATACCCCATGGTAAGCTTGATTGTCAGATTTTCGGGCTTCCGGCGACCCGTAACGACTGTCAAAGATCTACGAATGACAGCCGGGACCAACTGCTTAACGTGCTTTCCGAGGCACGATACCCGCTCGGCATGTAAAGATTTTCACCAATCCACGAACCGACCGCAGCAAGCGTAGCTTAATCTGATCTTTCGACCCATGCGGCTGTTATTACTTAGCCACGAGTCCCGTAAAATAAAACCTCAATGTTTAGTTAAAACTTTTCAGACGACGTAGCTTAAAGCCTTGTGCCAACTCACAGACTTCTTATACACCGATTTATCCTGAATCATCTAAATTACGTCGTACTTAAATAAACTTAGGGACTCAATATTTGAGTTAAAAGTATGATAATAAGCACCGGCCAGAGAAAACTTTTAGGTTTTCATTTGCCTACCTGAAATTGAACCGTGTTGTAATGTGGGGATAGGTTTAACTTTAGGTTTCAAAACTAATTGCGGGGCTTTAGTCATGTGTTGTTCGAAATTTCGGAACACATCTGAGCCCTAATTGTACATCTACACCTACCCTCTCAATTACTGGACGAGCAAAGCCGCTGGGTATTTTATTTCGGGTAGTGTGTTATTTGTAGAAACTACTTAGCAAACTCTTAATTAAGGACATAATGGGCAAACCACATATTATTAACGATAAAGACAGTTTGGGCGTACAATTATAATAATACTAGCTCCTGCCCGCGACTTCGTCCGCGTGGTATATTTTGTTCCCCCGACCTGTCCCGTTGCATCGCATCGCATCACCTGCCCGCGCTATTACTTCGTTTTCGCTTAGCGTTCTTTCTCACTTTTTTATTTTTGAACGTCTCCTAAGGGTAATTTGTAATCAGCAGGTTTTAACAGAAGACCTTCCTTTTCCATGTCTATGTGTACACATACAAAACCTGATCAATAACAAAATGTATAAACTATGCAAACAAGGTTATCTACTAAACCATAGTTATGTTTTCAACCTTATTTTGCACACTTTGAGAATGTTTTTTCTAGAGCCCCCATTTATTTTTGATTACCAACTATTGCCACGATTATATTTAAACGTGCAATATTATATAGTCGTAAGATAGGATATATTTTTTTTCTGGGCCTTCTACTGCCCCCCTAAAATTCTCCAACGCCCACGAGAGGTCGTTATCGCCCACGTTGAGAACCTATGTACTAAACTATTACTAAAGCTCTGACGTGAATTGCGACATAGCAGCCATTTCACCGAACCACTGAATGAATCCTTCAAACAAATCCAATAAACCCTATCATAATTCAAACAGCCTTGCAAAATCTCAGTCCGTACAATTAAACAATAACTGCCGCTTACATTCGCAATGAAAGTCTATTATGCACATCAGACGTATTTGCGACGTAAAAGCGTACAACTCGTAAGTGTACAATCGCGTACAGCGCAACTTTGAGCCTTCAGGGACCGGATTAGTTGCGATTGCACGCGCAGACGCAGCTCCTAATTGACGGCAGTGCTGTTCTTGACTGTACTCTAATTCGTACTTTGTTGCTCTGTATACGTGTGTGGCTTCTTGTGTGTAACTGTGGCGTTATAACGCGAACGCGATTGGATTGTGAGTTGTAGCAGCGACATGTGTTACGTGTTGATTGAAGATGTATGTTCCTCTTGAACCTTTGTGGGACAACCACAGCACATTATTGTCAACGAAGGCGTTACTTACTATAAAGGGTGATTGGTAATTGGGCGCATACCTTGAAATGGGTGATACTTGAGCTAATTTGCAACATTTTTGGCTCCGATAACTTGGGGTCCAAAATGGGTTACTTTGGAGATAACAAACTTTTAGAACTTTTTATATTTTTTTTTGGAAATTGCTCTCATCTCGACAATAGACTTCTAATTGAGAGAAATCTACATCGTAAAGTATCACCCATATCAAGGAATGCACCAGTCACCTTGTATTTAAGTTCTTATTTCCTTAGTAAATTCTCATCTCTTTATTTATTTTACGCTCAGAAAGTTTACTAAGCCCCAAGGGAAAAAAATAATACAGCTTCTCTTAAAACAAAGCTTACGCCAGCATTGCTAGTCCTAAACCGGTTAAGAATACAAAAAATGCTGTGCAAGCAACAAAACGTTCGACCCACAAACTCTAAACTTATTTCCATGCAAAATATACTTTATATGAATTCCTTTTTATTTCCATAGAATGAATGCTCAAGTATAGGTATATCCAACTCCGAGCAAGTAACTTTCAGAATAAACCGATGTAGTTCGTAATAATTCCAGCATTATTCCATTCTGGTTCACTCAGCCTCGATAACTTGTAATCAATAAAAGTTACGCGCGGAAACTTGGCTTGTAGTCCTCCCATCATCATCTATCTAGATCCACCGAAGATTTATGTTTATGAAGATTGTATGTTGTAGATTCTAGCTAAGAGAATAACTTTTAGACTAATGACTTGTCACTTGTCTTCCCATATTCGTAAAAATTTTTGAAATTTCCTTTTTATACCAAAACTATAATCCTAAGTTAAGCACCTGTCAAATATTTTCATGATCCCAATATTTTCTTTTCGACATACGCACCGCGTTGGCTACATAATATTTCTGAAATTCAGCTCTTGCTTGGATATTACATTTGTGAGTGCGATGTGACCTATAAAAGCATTCAATTATAGAAGGATCCATCTATACACCGCACTCGCATACCTGAGCTCGCTCCAACTTTTAAAAGACGTACGCTAGAAATATAATTTCCTACCTATGAGCAGCCAGGGCATTGTTCAGCAGATTGAAACAATACGTCTTTGCGGTGTTATTACGCGATTAATACGATCTGATAAATAATGACAATTCAAGTATAAAAACAATTAGCCGTTCTAAAAATACAATATAAATAAAATATAATACATATATTTTTGTATATTCTTTAACGTTCATAAGTTCTTCTGTTAATTACCGGATACCCTTTATATTTATCTATTATAATATTATTATCATTGTATTTATTATTCACAAAGACAACACTACTAATAAAAACCATAATTACAATTTACAAGCTAACACTAAAATATATAAAAACATACAGAAAAAGGGAGCAGCTCATTGGGCATCAAAAAATTCGTCCGCATCGCTGTCAATAGGATAAGTGCCCAAAAGGCTGGCAGCATTACCTGCATTGCATTAATAAAGAACAAGTTCCTTTCCTACAGTAATATTTTCCTGACACTCCTAACTAATTCGGGAAGATAAGCAGATGATAAATGAGTAGTAAAGTATTTACTTTCGTTTCCTTCCCGGATCAGAATACTGACACCGTGGCTTTATTAACACTAGGGTGAGAAAGAAGGATGACACTATTAATAACATCGAGAACTGAGTAGATACTTTTGCCGATGTTGGTTCGTGGATGGGTGTCATCTTTATATACCGTAACCCCTCCGTGCCTCGGAAAGCACGTTAAGCCGTTGGTCCCGGGCGTCCCGGCGTCATTCGTAGATCTTTGACGGTCGTTACAGGTCGTCGGAAGCCCGAAAGTCCAACAACCTGTCTTACCAAGGAGTTTCGTACCTATTACCCAGACACTGGGTTGTGGAGCTCAGGTAGGCAGGCACTCCATGTAAATAACTGGTATTCAGCTGCATCTGGTTAGACTGGAAGCAAACCCCAACATAGTTGGGAAAAGGCAGGCAGATTGACTCCTTATTAGGGTTAACAAGTACTTATTTCTGTCATTGTAAAAATGAAATGAATGGATATTATTGAAACGTAAGTACTTGGCAATACGTATAATAAAAATCAAAAAAATAAAAACAATGGAAGTGATCCCTGCGTGAAATAAGTGAATGGAACGAAATAATTGTATCGTCATCACGTTACAACTCTTCCATCGACTTTTAAATCGGTATCGAATTAAAATATATTTTAGTGTTAGCTAGTATGTATTTACGATTTCTCATTATGAATCAAAAACGATTTTTGTTGTTTGACTATAGACAAAGGGGTTTATTTATAAACGCTGCTTAAAGTTAAGTAATGATTAGCAACTGTTTAACCAAACATTTTTGACGTTTAAACGTCTCTTAACTTTAAACAACGTTTATAAATAAACCCTTTAATGTATTGATATTTATTTTCCAGTGAATCAACTCTACTCGTAGTTGTAAATAAGACGCCTTACGATTTAAAGGTGTAAGGCTTTGATTAAAACTCTGCCGCCGTGATCACAAGGCTTCAAGGCGAGTGCTTTGAGCCACTCGTTACGTTCGCTCCACTAGCACTGACTACTTACCAGACAGGTGCATTCGAGTGGCAACCCCAGACGATCGCATTGACACAATATTTTTACAGACGCAGGACTTTTAAAAACAGTTCTAGGAAAATCCAAGTCTCTGAACTCCCGAAGGTACTCGTAGCAGGATTGATATATAGTTTCAAAGGATTTAAACTGTCGTTATTTTGTGCAATTACTGTAAGTTGTCGAGTTTGTCGAAGACCGTAATTAAGATCTCGAAGTTTGTTGCTTCGACTTAGTTTCACTTTCAGTGTTCCAGGAAAAGCAAAATTGGGACATTCAATATTAATTAAACAGTAATAACTATGAAAACTATCTTAATAAAATCAATGTTGAAAATATCACACACTTAACATAATCGGGCGGTTTAAAAAATGTTGGGATGTAAGCCAATAGTTAGGCATTAGCATAGTAACTGTAGTAGCTATCTTATTTCGAGGAGATCATCCTCATTCCAAACCCGCTTCACATATCGCTCATTTGGAGAAACATCGACGTAACTGCAACTTTTTTTTACGTCTATGCTTTCCTGACCTAAATACGCTTTCTAAGTGCTTTGGCATTTAACTCATTCTTTGGAAAATATACATTTACGTCGATGTTTCTCCAAATGAGCGATATAACCTCTAAAGCTAGAAAAGTTCTCCAAATTCAGTAATCAACCCTTACTATGTGGCTCCCTCATCAACAACATACAATTTTCATAAACATAACCTTACCTCTTCGACGCTAGGAGCCGCCCTTAACCTCCATATTCTGTCCCACCACAATGATGAGTATGATGAACACCAGCAGCAGCACCAGTATGCAGCAAATGGCGACCGCGAGCATGGCCGCGTGCTCGCCCAGCTTGGCGGCGCCCCGCGCAGCCTGCGCGCGCGCCGCGGTTAGCGTCGCCGCGGTCACTCGCGCGCTTATCCTGACGGCGGTCGCTTACCGCGGGAAAATTTAATGTGACGTCACACTGCAGTGTTGCTAGCGCTAACTGGCGGTGTTGTTCTTGGTATAATGTTGACGGTTGTCTGCGATTGTCACTTATTTACTGAGCTGACGCTACTTCTTCTGTGTTGCTCACGCAATTTGACGTTATTATCTTTGATACTATAATGACTTTCAATTATCACTTTGCTTTAGTGAGATGGTTGTATTTTGCGCTTTACGGTTATAACGATTGTCAGGTTTAATATAAGGGGTTAACACTATTTTGGCACTCAACTACAGTAACAGTACTAACGTTTTTATATGCAGAAACATTCAAAACACTAAATTCAATAATATATATTATTCAAAATATATCGTATACCACAGTTCACCAACAATTTTGAGCACTTCGATACATTGCATGTTCCATTTCTACGTTTAGATAATAATTCAAAATTATTGTCAAATCTAGTAAAATACAATTTCAGGCACCGAAGGCACCCTGCCTAACTTTCCGTGAAATATGAATTTCCAAGTTGTTTCTAAGTTTATCGCCGACACGATATAAATTAAAATGCGTGGAGCCCCAATTTCTGTCGCCATTACCTCGGGGTGTCGGTTTTGTATTCGCAACTCCAATTAGAGAGAAAATTTAGAAAAATACACCGCGTACCTTAGCAGGGCTGCAACGTACGAGAAGGACAATAACAGTAGGTAAAACGGTAAATAAATCACAGTAGCAATATTATAAAAAGCAAAGTTTTCATTGTTAGAGATCCGAACAAAAAATACTTCTAGCGTAGTCCCGGGCCTGTGAGGGTCCTTTCAAATATAATAATAACGTCGTAAAGGATATATAACAATGATATAAATCTTGTATCAAATAGGGTAGAACATTCACGGAAATAAGTGCTGAGTACACGTATATTTTATAGGAAACAAACGAAAGCGCTTACTAGAAAGAGAAGCAAGATTATTATCGACACAAAATACTAGACACAGCGCTAATTAAAGGGAAATGGAAGACTCAGTGGCTACGAACGTTAGCTATAAATCGCATCCTTCTAATATTTACGCGCCTCCATCCGTTCTAATCGAAAGGTGTAATATTTACGTGCCACAGAGGAAACACCTGCTGTCAAAGTAAACAAGTCTTCCATGTTGTCTATGGTAATGGGTACTCTGTATCCTGCTACAGGAGGTATTGCGAGCTTTAAATTCATGAAATTGAAATATGTGATGCATAGAAATATAAAATACTTTTCTTATTTTGCATAAAATGCAGCCGCATTTTTCAGATGACAGGACTTGTTAGACAAAAACCCAAGATTACATTATTCCTGAGCATTCTTTCTTCTGCTTTGTAGGTAACCCGTTAAAGCTTATTTTTTAAGAGCTCCTAGAATGTATACGTCGTCGCCTCAAATTCTTTTTTAGTGAATTTTACGTCATAAACGAGCATCAGTAAGAACCAAAGTGCTTAATACCTTCACACATAATCATAGTTGACCAACCCTACACACTAGCAAGTCGCAACAGTTCTTGAAGACTCATTTGTCCGGGTCGAGATTACTCTGCAATGAGAAACCTGACAATAACAATTGTAACCTTTTCTCCCAACGAGGTCGTGTCCTTATATTTATTGTGGAGGTCGGCCCGTAATGATTTGTGAAATGAAAAACAGAGCGAGCCGTGAAAAATCATCAGTGGCAGCCATCTTGCTTTTTACGGATGACGTCATGCAATCACGAATAACGGACGAGGGCTATTTTAGGATTGTTTGAGGTTTTCTATTCATGTTTGCCTTCTTTAACTGTAATCTTTTTTATAGGTCGGCTCAGGTACTTCTGATTACTACTACTAAGTTTTCTGCAAACCGACGGAGAACTAAATGGATTCATTAATTGCAAAATGTGAAACGACTTAATTCAATAATGCCATTATTAAAATAACACCGTAAGTATTTATGAAACCAAATCCTCTTCCGCGTCACTTCGAGCTTCTCAAATCGTTTAGGAAGACGAGACAATCCCTGAAAAAAGGGCTGGATCTAGTATTCTTTGTTTTCCCCAGACAGCCTGGCGATTGGAATCGATAAATTCGTAGCTGCTTCTGACAAATGGCCCAAGACAGTCTTGACTGAATTACAGCCAGGAATCTTTCGACCGAAGGAAATTCGGCAGTCAAAATAAGTTTCGACAATTTCCTCCTTCATTTATTAAAGAGGCTCCGTTTTAATGAGTATTGACTCAACGAGTATCGATGTTGAGTAACGAGGGACTTTGAAATAATCTGTGCATTGTATGTTAATTAATGTTTTGTAAGAAAATTATGCTTTTGGAGTATTTTGTTACCTATTATTTTGCAAGTATAAATTAAGGTAGAAGTAGGTAAAATTACTCTAAAAGATTGATTTTATTGAAGGGCCCAAAGAAAACCCAAAATTTTCATAGAGATTATTTTTGAGAAAAGTATTTTAAATATAGCACGATTTGTTAGTAAAAGACACAACGTAACGTTGACCGTCTGTAACCTCTCAGTGTTCACTAGAAAACTATCGAGATAAGGTGAACACCGAGAATGGATGAGCCTTATCAATGTAGCGCCGGTGAATAGTGGATGATTTACGAGCTCGTGAACAAAAACCTGTCTGTTCCACAATGGCGGGTTTTTGCTGCGTGTTACAGATCATTTATAGTTCAGCATGACATATGTACAGATGTCTTTTTGCTGAACTGGAAATACGTAGTTTGATCGAACTTAACTATCAACTATGCGAAAACAAGAGCTACATCAAAGAGAAGCACGACTAAGTTGAAAATCAGCATCAAGCACTCGTTGCCTGGCATGTTTGCTGAACTGGGCCTTTTTGACGCAGCCGTAAGGCACACATTCCTGAAAATTTCTTACATCGCACTTTACACTTTTTATTGTTTTTATCTGTTGTATATTATATTGTGTGCCTTTTTGTCTGTGCTAAATAAATGTATTACCTTTCTTTCTTTACTTTCCCAAATAAATTGGGATAAGGGCAGAAGGATGATGATGATCATAGCAAAGTGTGATGTTCTACACTTTCCACATAGTAACACAAACAGAAACCGTTTCATCTTTACGAGATGTTTTGCTTTTAATTGACATAGAACTAAAACTGCCGTACTTCCGTCGTCCCTTATTCGTGATGTACTTCAGAAAGGTCAGGTGCGTAGTACTCGCTACCGGACTACTACTATGCGTGACCAATAATGCTATTCTGTAAAAATCTCACCGTGAAAACTTAGTCGAAGTGAGCTTAAAATGAGCTGTCAATAGTGTCAATCCCTAGCATCAGGTAGAATGACAGCTCACTCAAAGCTCACTTCACCAAAGTTATCACGACGATCTTTTTACAGAATAGCACCGAAGATGAACGTAAACGAAACAAAAATATTATGTAAGGATCGTAACAGGTGGCGTTCTGTCAACCCCCACGCGAAGAAAGCGTGAGTGGATGTGTGTTTCGTTCGTTTCTCATTTGCTGTGGTTCAGTTAAGACGTTGTAAAGTTTTCTTAAACCAAACAAGCGAGAAGTTCGCACTCTTGCATGAAAGCGGTCTTGTGCGAGTTTAGCGGAAATCTGGTGACTTATTCACTGACGTGTACGCAACCTAACATCCGAGAAAGCACTCCGTGTGGTCGAGTAATTGACGTTCGTATAGTGCTTTGTGTTCAGATATAGAATCTGGGGAAATTGCATTAGTAATGTTAATATATTCCACGCATTGTGGCTCACTGAATCGAGCTATAACATGGAAGCTAGATTAACCACTCCGTCATCTGGTTGATCGATAAAATGTCTTATTAAAACTCATTCCACGAATGGCGAAACTTTTTATGTACGACGGGGTCATACTGGGTAGTCACTCCTGCTACTACCCTGGCTAACTGTCTAATAAAAATTTAATAATAATAAAATTTGGAAAATCCAAAAGTGCACGACTCATTATGATCATTTGATCGTATAAAAAACCATAGATATAGATATTATATTAGTTAGTTTTTTTTATTAATTATAATTAAACTACTTTGAATAAAAGAGCCATTTTCAATAGGGTTCTTATGAGTGAAACAAATCTATTAAAAAAATTGACTCAGTTAATTAATTTTTTCGCAAGCTACAATGTTTTCAGGTTTCACGCTTGATTGACGGGGTTTTTTTTAGAAATTTTTTAATTTTACTGCATTAAGATCAATTTTTGAAAAGTACAGAATTTATCTCCATTAAATTACCTATACAATGGTATATAAATTAAGTAGGTTCTGTGTATAGTCAGTTATAGCAATTAGCTGACCCACCTTTGCATAAATGGTTGAGGTTTTTTGGAATACGAATCGATAGAATTTTATAATTATTTTATATTTTGTTTACGTGAGCAAAGTAGCAAAAAACGTATATTTCGACACTCAAGGGAATCAAAATTTATAGGGTAATTCCCGTTGACCTAGAATCATGAAATTTGGCAAGAAGCATTTTCATGTAGCACAAGTAAAGGAAAAACCCGAAAACTGTAAATTTGTAGTTACATAGGTACCTACGTACGAAACCCTCGCGAGTCCGACTCGCACTTGACCGATTTTTTTTCATATCAATCTTACGATGAGAAAAAAAAATCCTTAAATAATCATCTAGATACCCAATTTTCATTTTCATCATCTATTAGCAGTACTTATAGCAGTAGGTACACTGCTGGATACAGGAACAACCAATTAAACGTGATACGCTTTTACTCTGTTACAAAATTATGCTAAACCAGTTTTGAAAGCTACAGAACTACTTCAGCTCAAAAGAAAACGAGGTTAAAGTGTCTGCTAGAATAAACCACAGGAAATATTATGTCGGGTTACAAACTAAAATAGAAACTTGAAAGCATTTTCTGAGAATAAAATAGAAGTCTTCCAGATTTTTTAAAGGCTAACCTACTTCTAAATAAGATGTACTTATCTTTAGACTAGAAACAACTCTACAATAGAAAATTGGCTGACTGGTATACTGGTGACTTCAGTTTTATTGTTACAGCAAAACATAGCGAAGCGCGAACTACAAAGTGTGGCAATGTCACTCAGAACTGTACAGACGTTCAAGGGGGCTCGTGGCTAAATAATAACAGTCGCACGATCGCGGGTTAGTTAGTTCGTGGATAGGTGACCATCCATTATATCTCGAGCCACCTCCGAGCCTCGGAAAGCACACTAAGCTGTTGGTCCCAGCTGTAATTCGTAGATCTTTGACAGTCGTTACTGGTAGTCAGGTCGTTATAGTCAGAAGTCCAAAAGTCTGACAACCACACTTGCCAAGAAGCATCGTGTTACGTAGTAACTGGGTTGTGGAAGTCACATAGGTAATCGCTCCATCTAATACTGGTATTCAGTTGCATCCGACTGTCACACTTCCGTTGTACAGTCGAAACGAACCAAAATAGATGAAGTACCTACACTAGACTCTTATACGAGTACGACTGGAAGCAGACCCCAACGTGGTTGGGGTAAAGGTTAGGTAGATTGAACCGTTCAGGCACAAAAAAAAGCGATTTATTTTCGTTGAATCCCAGTTTAATATTTTTGGCGTTGGATCCCACAAAACATTATTATGAAGCAAGACAAACTGCCGTATGCCCAATAAGCTGTGGGCCAAAATAACCACCACGTGGAGCCCTGACACAGGTAGAAGGCGTCGCGGCAGACCCCGTAGAAGATGGCAGGACAAGCTGGACAAAACAAACGACCAGTGGTCCACTTTAGCCCTGGATCGAAAGAACTGGAAGTCATGGGGAGAGGCCTTTGCCCAGCAGTGGGATGATGCAGGCTAACAGTAACAGTAAGACAGTCTAAGATATTTCCATATTTTGTGACATTAGCAAAGAAGTTGGTCATTTGCACATCTTATGTCATTTGTTTATTAGTGTTTGCTAAAGTAGAAATTAACTGAAATTGAAAAGTTGTCATAGATTTTTCGCCAAGATATTATCTCGAACGATTATGCAATGTTTTTTACAAACAAAAATTGGAAAACAGTCGTCCTTAAATCATCTGGGTTCGGATGAAACGAAATAACAGAAAAATCAGTTACCTATCTAAAAGAAAAATAGAAAATAAACCCCATATCCCCCATTTACCTCTCCCTTTATTCGTTATTTTAATCAATAAACGTTCTTAAATTGTTAAAGACTCAACTTTCGAACTTAGCTCAATTATTCTACTTTAGTATTTAAAAGCATCACTTAAACGAAGACTTCCCATGAATAGTTCATTAGAATTAATTGAATCTTAAAGTTATTCGTGAAGTATGCGACAAACGAACTCACTACATTAATTCAACAGCGATGAATTTCAAATTGAGCCCCTCAGTGTGATCCAACTTTAACTAACGAGTTAGTGGTGTTGATTTTAACTGATAAATACTTAAAAATATTTTATGATTTGGACTACACTTTTTTTTTAATGTTTTTGTCGTGATAAGGCCAGTTGTTAAGGCCTCGCCTCTCGTTGTAAGTTCAAATCCGGGCAAGTAACAATGTGACTTTTTCAATTCATATGTAGGTAGTTTCTGAGTTTTCTTGGACTGACATCGGTGAAGGACAACATCGTGAGGAAACATTGACTTAGTGCCGGAGAACACGATACATTGCGACGCCGTACCGCAAAGATTTCGCCGTATCGGCGGGCACACGAGCAGCTCGTGCGTATGAGTTTGAAACCGCCAACTCGTCTTGGTAATCAATGCTCATGCCTTCTTTATACATAAGAAGAGACCTTTGCCCTGTTGTGGGGCAATAATAGGCTGGTATTATTATTAAACGTTTTTACGTTTCTATTATTTAAAAAAATAATTTCGCCTAAACACCTGGAATTTCCCGTGCATCCTGTGTGTGTTTACTAACAAAAAGTCTCACTCACACGAACAGTCCAACATTTAATAATTACATCTCTAAAACAACTCGCCTAATAACTGAAAAGCACTATATATTCGAATATATGAAAATACTACTGAAACGTACAGAAGGGAGTTTTGATAACAGGAGTAATAAATCATCTCTGTGCTGAAAGCTGTCACCATCAACACAATGAATGGAGCAATACTCATTCATTCCACCTCTTCGTCGGTACTCGGTATTCATGACGAGTCTCCTGGGAGTATTTTATAGATACGACGCGAAAGATATCGGTACCTAAAAATAACTATGATCAACTACATTTATTGTAAGTAGGTACCTACGTCTATTTATAACAAACTTTTCCGATACTTTCACAATTTTCGCGGCCATTTAGAGATATCGATTCGGGGTTGAAATGTCTTAATGAAAAAGCTTTTATTCAATCAAGCCTTAAAACGAAAGCGTCTGGTTAGCTTGGAAAATTAAATTTTTCTTAAGTTATTAGCAAATTGGCGGGAGAGTATCAGGTTGTATGTCGATCTTAATATGATTGGCGGCCGTAACAAATAATAATTAAAAACTTAAGTAAATTTGAGTTTTGCGGGCTATCTTAGCGCATCTCCCTTATCATCAGTCGAGAATGATAGTTGGTCATTCGTGAGCCTTTCTAACATATAAAATTTTACCAAAAAGTAGGAATATCTCTGTTCCAAGATATCGTTCACAAACACAAATATCACATCCTTAACGTGTAGATTGGATTGAAACTGTCTGTGGGCCATGTAAATACTTTTTTCCGTGCAGAAATCAAACCTATAATATGGCTGATTTATATTTACATTAGTTAGATGTTTGATGATGATGTTCAATTAGAGAGTTAAGTGGCCAAACGTCAGTCTAAAAGTTTTTCATTGTGACCTGTCGCATAATATATACAGTCCTCCAGACCGTATTTCAGCAACGGCGGCCCATCTTAACGGAGACTAGCCTTTGGTGCGGGAGATATAATAGTAAACAAGTGTATGCGCAGACACAGGTGCACTCTCTCTTCCCTCGCTCTCATAGTCTGATGGGGCAGCATGCCATTCAACACGACAGGAGAGAGATCGGGCGAAGGACCAAAGGCTTAACGTGGTTCCCTAGGCACGGGGTTATCACTCCGCCCACTTCCAAACTCCGGGCTATTACTAAGAAGTTCCTAATGGAAAAACCCAATACCACTTTGCCCTACCTGGGAATCGAACCCAGGACAGCTCAACAGTCACGCTTGCGCCCACGAGACCAATGGGACCAATATATCGAGGTCTTAACTCGCAACTTAACTAATGTAAACGTATGCCTTTAGAGCAGAAGAGTGTGAGCAGAACTGCTGATGCCCATCTGTAGCTATATATTCATAACTACAATCAGCCACTTGCTACAAAAACCCAGTATTGATCTATCACATATTTAGGTCGGATCTGAAACTGTTCGCGAGTTCCACCAAACCAGATTATGCGAAGCCGATAATTGGCCTAATTTGGACTCCCGACATCGCATTAATATCATTATTAGATTACGAACATATTCGAGGAAACAATGACTCATTTTACGGGTAATATTAATTTTTAACTGTAATTTCACACCAGTTAACTTTACCAGATAATTAATTTTGTAAAACAATTGAATGTAATAGGAACATTTAAATTGTTATCATTATTTGTGTGTCCTCTAAAAAATGTGTTCGTCAGGAAAATAAAACCGGTATATTTGTCACCGTCAACTTAATATACCACGATAATTATTAAAACAGACTTATTTTTTTGAATTCGTGATGAAAAATATTAACTCCGTTTATAGTAACAAATAAAGCCTGTCTTTAAAAATTGTATAGGGAAGGAGGACATTTCATATTCAATGGATTCAAACACTTTTTCAATATTGTCTTTCTCAAAAAAAAAATTACTTTCCAGTTTCCAAAAGTATGTAAGTTCGCTTGGCTGTTGCTATTTTCGTTAATCACGGCAAGTAATTTCAAATATGATCGAAGAGCCTTTACATTTAGATTTACAACCTGGTTTCCTCTATTATATGTTAGTAGTTGATATTTTATATCTACTATACCTGTTTTTCTTTTATGTTAATTAATGTAATTGGTGTTACCGTTTTAATTAACAATAAACAATAAACAACACTAGGTAATAAAAACATTTTCAAAAACAATCATCATCCATTAGTTTCCTGTCATTGAAATAACTTTTATTTATAATGATCACATCTTATACTGTCTGAAACAATGATTTTCCCATGACCATCTAGCGATAATTCTACAATGAATGTTTTGGTAGCAACGCCACTTGAAAGCGCTAGTTCATAATCAATTCTCTCTCGTTATTGAATTACTGTGAATTACTGACAAACATGTACTCCTAATGTGTTTAACGGCGGAGATAGTGCTAGTATCTCGGCATATTACACACACACCGCGTGTCTCTGTGTCTACGGATGTATGTCTCTGGGTACTACAGAATAAGGCGTGAAAGATTAATTAGAAATCAAGAATTCAAACTTGGCTGAACATAAGCACATTTTGAAGATCGCATTTTCCAAAAGACAGCCCCTAAAATGAGCACCTTTCGCTACCAAAATCATACAAGTAGTAAAAAAGAAAAAATAATCTACCATAAATCATGATGCAGGGCCAAGACATGGTAGTCGATGGGCCAGTCGTCACCATAAATCAACCTTAAGTGACCATTACTGAACAAGGGCCACCCTCACTGACCGTCATAATAAATGCTCCCAGCAGTAATAAAGCCATACTCAAATTCGCTTAGTTACAACTTCTTACAGTAAACATAGCAAACTGACCCACATACAATGTGGACAACTTTGTGAAGTTGTTGTTGTGATTTTGGCTCCGGAGGCTTAATGGATCATAATAATATAATCCGTATTTCACTTTTAGGACTTCCTCTGACTTTCATTTATTCCATGTTGGGCCAGTTGAGCCATCATCCCCTTCAATATTTCACCTCAATCACGGTTGTATGATCGAAATTGGCATTAAATGGATTCAAGCACGTGACTCAATCTACATTACATACAATACATTAGACATGATAGGGTGTGAACGTGTGTCGTGAGTACGCTCTAATGTTCGCTAAATTATCGGGTTTAGGTGAAGTCAAAGTGACATTGTGAGGTTTAGGTGCGTTGTTTGTGTGTAAGGCCAGGGGTACACAACACAAATGCTTTGAAATGTTTCTTCCAATATAATATTTACTAATTCCATGTTTTTTCATACTCATGAAGCATGCTTGTTAACAGCTTTTTGACATACACAATGTGCATGGAAAATACTCATATGTATCTTCCAGTTATTATAAAATACCAAGGGATTAGGTACGGGGACACTTAGGAACATGGACTTATTTTACAAATACGGTGTAAAAAAACGGAGCAAGCCAAATTATTATTCAATAGAGCTTTCGAACTTCACTTATCCAGAACAAGCTTTCAATTTGGGAGGAAGTTATACTATTAAATTGTTGTCATCCGGTGCTTAAACCGATTTCCCAATTCTGTGGAACATAGTAAACTGTTCACGTTGACAACCTTCAAAGCCTTTCAATTGGATTCGGGAGCCATCGGCACGGGCGGCCGCAATTGGGGACGCGCTAATTTGCGGCCACCTAATGTAGACGCACGCAGACAATTTAACGTGCAACTGTTTAGAACACAGCCTCGTACTAATAAACTTTGTTATGGTTATGTTAAATAGTTCAGTTGCTCTATTTTGATAAACCTCACCGTGAAAATGTGAAGTGAGCTGTCATTCCACCTGATGCTAGGGATTGACACTATAGACAGCTCACTTCACTCAAGTTTTCGCGGTGAAATATTTATATAATACTACTGCTGGTATGAGAGATAAAATTAGCTTTAGAACCGCCTTATGAGGTGGCTTTAACACATTTGACGATGAAGTGGATTTCAGACTAATACCCAGTCCTGCTGTTATCATCATATAGGAGGGAACTCGCATGTAGAGTACTAGATTCTTTGTAGGACTAAAACTTTCATAGAGCTATCTTGTATATGTTCTAGAATCAAACCAAACATTCAAAAGTCCAAACTCGAGGTTGCCAACGTGCAATGGAGCGCAGTATTATAGGCGTCAAAAAGTCACTAAGCTGAAGTGGGACTGGGCTGGCCACGTCTGCCGTATATATGCCCAATGACCTGTGGGCCAAAATAACTACCACGTGGAGACCTGACACAGTTAGAAGGCGTCGCGGCAGACCCCGTAGTAGATGGCGGGACGAGCTGGAGTAAATAAACGGCCAGTGGTCCACTATAGCCCTGGATCGAAAGAGCTGGAAGTCATGGGGAGAGGTCTTTGCCCAGCGGTGGGATGATGCAGGCTAACCGTAACCAGAAATCTAGAACCAAAAATTCAAAGACATGTGACATATTCCAACCAGCACTGGGCCCGCGTGGAGGATAACGGCCACCCCCTCTCACTAAGAGGAATCCTGTGTCCCAGTAGTGGGAACATTATAGACATTATGCTTATGCTTAGAGCAATTTTATTTCACTTAACTTATATGCGCGAAAAATACCAAAAAGGGACTAAAATTCTATAGTGAACGCTTCAAAGGTTAATAAATACAATTTTCAGACCATTTTTTAACGATTTCTCAAAACGTAAAAACAAAACGATGGTATGTTAATCATTCCATCAACATAAAGGGCAATTTAATTACATCTAGTAAGTCTTAAGAGCTTTCTGGAAGCCTATTATTATGCTAAGCAGCGACCGGCTTCGGTTGAGGAAAATCTACCTTTTGGAAGTCGAAGTCGATCTATTATTGTGCCGAAGACGCTCTACAATAAGTATTGGACTCCAGTAAGCATATACATAGCTTTTTCATTCTATAGAGGTATGAGAATAGAAAGGGGAGGATCCTCCGATCAGATGGGTGTTGTGTCTGGTGGGCAACTACCCCACGATTGATATCGGAACGTCTCGGGACTAGTGGCGCGGTAAAATCTGCTTGCGCGATGCAGGATTTTGCATGACGTCAGTGTGATGCGTAGTTCGCATGTAGCGATGTAGATGCCGCAACAATTTAATGGCAATTATCACTTCAGTGTGAGGCTCAGTAGCAAAGAGATTAGGAGCAAGAGGTCGAGGGAGATCTGATAAAACATTTGGATAAGTGTTAAGTATTGATTATTTTTACAGGATTTGTGTAGAAAATGTGCCTGAAAAAAAAATCTAATGCATATATTTTTGGCAGGTTTTTTTTAAGAAATGTGATCGATAAATTAATTTATACTTAGAACTACCTATCTTCGGGTCTTAGAACTAAGTATCTATATTTCTCCGAAATTCGTCGAGAACGCAGCACAGAAGTCACTGCTAGTAGAAAACTCTATGTAGATCCCTTTTTAAGACCCGTTGTAGTTTCAGGCCAGTCTCCGACAGTAGCTCAGTGTTTCCTTACTATTCTCAAAAGGGTGCTTCTAATACTCACCATGTGTATATACATACATATACTTATAAAAATAAATAAAATTTAAATGTCTGTTTGTAATGTCAAAATAACAGCGTTTTACTAAATGCATATGAAAATATCTTTAATAGTACCTAAAGGTAAATTTTAAAAATGTTTGTCTGTCTGTTTGTTCCAGCTAATCTCCGAAAAAGCTGGACCAATTTTGACTGAACTTTGACTGACAGATAGCTGGAGTAACTTAGGTTACTTTTATTTTAGAAAAAAAAATAGGGCTCCGCGCAAAAAAAAATAAAAAACCCATGAACGCCATCTTATTTTTCGATATGCACGCGAACGAAGTCGCGGACACAGCTAGTATACTTAAATATAATTTTCCTTCAAAAAGAAACACACATCATCATCAGTCATTTATTACATGACTCACTAAATTCCCTTTGAAATACGCACCCAAGGAACGGAGCGAAGAAAATGACGCTTGATATCTTATACAGCGCTGTATCGCAAGAAGGATTATGATAATACTTTTAAAGCAAAGAAAACGTGTTTATACATACTTTCAAAGGCATGAACACACATTTAGGAACGTAAAAAGAACTTGCCTGTTCACATCCTGAGAAAAACTCTGGAGCTCGCAAAAATAAACAAGGACGTGTCTGCAAAGGAAGGTAAATATTAACAATTAATTTGGAGTTAATTAAGGTAGATAATGTTTGGAAACCATTCGTACAAACCTTGTCGGGAACTTCCTACATTTACTGAGAAACGCACAAGGAGTTTTAAAGATATCAGTAGGCCTATATTTACATGGCCTAAAGTTTACAGTAAGGTAAACAATAATAATTTTACTTTATAAATAACATTTAAGTACATACAAAAATATAGGATACCTGCATACATTTTTAGTTTAGATATTCTATTTTTATTTAATTAAATTATTAGGTATAAATTGTTATTTATGTATTTTAATTCTGAATAAATTTTACAAACATGAGTACATAATTAATAAAATATATTTTCATTATAATTATTATGCATTAGCTAAGTGAACCTACCTATTATTGATAAATTTATCTATTAAATATCTTTACTACTTTATTTTAAACACACATTTGTACATCATTTTCTGTGGCAGGACACAGATACCCATATTATAAATTTAACTTTTACAAATAAACGTATTTAATTTGATTGGTGGGACTGACTGACTCGTTGGTGTAGTGGTCATCAAGCGCTACTACTGAGAAAGAGGTCCGGTTCAATTCCCAGGTCTTGGCAAAGTGTTATTGGGATTTTCCATCATGAATTTCTCTGTAGCATCCCGGAGTCTGGATTTGTGCCCGATTGATGGCAATAGGCTCGCCCCCTATTAAATGGGACTTAATCATAACTGGCGAAATTTGATTTCAATATAGGTTCACCTCTGAATAGCCCTCTGGCGATTACAGGCGTGAACGATTACTGCGATGTTATGTTGATTTGATTCATCTTTAAGTATTTGAGTCTTTATCCCGTATAAAGACCTACAATACGGGAGCAACCTTAGTAAGGGGAAGGTTTTTTATAGACAAAAGTAAAATCCAATTAGTCAAATTCAAGGCCTCTTTCTCTCTCCTACTTTGCTGTGTGTAAAAAAGTAACCGTGGAGTTTCTTGTCGGCTCCTCCTCCATAAGAAAATACCAATTGGAAACGTGCACCTAGCTTCTGACGTTTCATAAGTGCCCATGTAAGTTTATGTGCAATAAAATATTTTGATTTGATTTTGTGCCCGACAGGTCCACATGATCATGCTGTTGTAAAGCCTACCAGCTAACTTCGTATTGTAGAATACAATAAATATATTGAAACACGTAACATTCACGCCTGTAATACCCGAAGAGTTAGGCAGAGGAGAATATAGTAGTACACCCACATTTCGCCAGATATGTTTAAGTCCCATCTAATAGGGGGCGAGCCTATTGCCATGCGGGCACAAATCTAGACCCCTGCCTGCTACTAAAAAAATCCTGAAGGAAAAACTTAATAACAATTTGACCGCCTGGGAATCGGACCCAGGACCTCATACTCAGCAGTAGCGCTTGCGACCACTAGACCAACGAGGCAGTCAAATATATTGTTAAATATGTTGAGTACTGGCAACGCCCCACGGTTTCACCCGTATAAGTGTCGATCCCGTGGGAACATCGGAATAAAACTATCCTATGTCCTTTCCCGAGACTCAGACTATCTTTATACCAAATATCATCTAAATCGGTTCAGCTGTTTAAGCGTGAAGAGGTAACAGACAGACAGGCAGACACACTTTCGCATTTATAATATTAAGTATGGAATGGAGGCTATTTCCCGTAATTTTATTAAAAACGTTCAAAATCTAATCGCAATCTCATCTCAGCGACAATCAAAGTAAAAAATTTAAGGAAATTAGAGGTAATTTTGACAGATTGAGACTGAGATCAGATACCATATACCTCTGATACCATACCTGTGAGTCTCCGTCGAAACGTATTTTATGACGATTTTATGACGGGCGTGGTTACATTAGCGAATTATTGGATATTACTACCATAATAAAATATTTCATTGCCAATCCCATATCATATTTATAATAATTATTGTTATCCTTTTACTATCTGCGGCGTTCGATGTATTGATAGGTCCATAATAAATAGTACAGAATTTATGTTATCTCATGAAGCGACGCGCGTTTTACTTGTGGTAACCAATTGTACAAACACGCTGTGAATGTGAACGTTAAAACGAGTAGCGTCAGCGCATAACACACACATACACTTCCGACTTCGCCATTGTCTTGGACGGTACCGAGAGCTCCTGCGCTTACACACACATTCACAGCGTGTTTGTACACTTGCTAACCACAAGTAAAGCGCGCGTCGCTTTGTGAGATAAAAATGCTGTATGAAAGAATGAGAGAAAACAATTAGCACATACAAAGCGGAGACGACAATATGGGTTTTGACTATCTTCGACAAGCTATAATGACTAAACTATTGGATATATTTGATGGAATTTTCGTATACAGACTGGTAACGATATTACTAGTCATTAGATATACGCAATTTAATTTGGTGTCGTCTACACCTTGCACAAAAGATTTTCAGGAGAGATTGATTAACAGATAAACATGTTACAGTTCGACCTACTGAAGATAGAAATGTTTACAAGGAAATTGTGTTCATTAAAGGGTAAAGGTACATTTAAAAAATGTTAACTACCAATATCTAAGGACCCTATCTCACTGATGCCTGGTGAGACATCCACTATCTCATAAAATGAACAGAAAGATCTACAAACATTCTCTACATAAACTTCCCAAAGAGTTTGGGAAGTTATTTAGTTTAAGTAGAAATATTTCCATAACTCCGCTTCTTTTTGCTCCTAACTTAAAGGCAGCTGAAGTTCAAAGTTCGTACTTGTGTCAGCTTTAAGAACAAACGTGGCGAAATTAGGAGATTGTGGTCAGTGTTTTAAGGTGGTTTTATGGCTTTTAACCTGGAAAATCTGATGAAAGCAATTGAAACGGTTGTCGTACTCAAACGCCCTACGAATATTGTAGGCTTCCTTACATTTTTAGAACCTTTACTATCCCACTGCTGAACAAATGCCTCCCAAATCCTTTCAGGCATCCTTTTCCAGAGCCACCTCAGATACCATCTAACCTAAAAGTAAGACAGCAAAATATGCTTCAAATTGAATAATTTTGTCCAAGATTACCTATTTACACCTATCAGTCTAACTATCGGATGCCATCACCACATTTAAAAAAACATCTCGATGTACTCTATTTTTAACTGATACACATTACTACTCCATATTTTCCAGAAGACGTCATCGTAGAATGTAAATCTTGACACACACCAATAACACCTAGAATTGATTACACTTCAACGGCTAGATCGAAAGCAATGTGGATCGCGGAAACATTTTATACTCTCTTTAAACAGCAACTGGTAGAAAGATTACAAATGAATGGATGTTTTTGTATCCGGCAATACAATAGCGAACTATATTTAACAATCACGAGATTATCAATACATAACCAAGTATGTACATATTAAAGGACTGAGAAAAGGCAGGTGTGTTCATTATTAAATATTTATCACGCGGCAGTTATTAATGTTTGGAAATCGAAACGAAATATCAACTTTTCTATTACACAGTCCACGGCGGATAATAGCTTCTACCAATTTGCTTCTCTTATAGTAAGTACATAGTCGGGTGTTTTAGAGTGATAAAAGGATTACGCTAAGCTCATCAAAATGCGACCGTGGCCATCATGGTGGTTATAGCAATTTTGTTTGTCGCTATTTAAAGGCACCGTTCACAGCTTCGTGCGATGCGGTTTGCGTCAAGGGACACGCGCGCGCATCACCTGCAGAGTAATTCCGTAACACACTAACAGAAGGATTGGCTTTCATTTTGACAATCCAACAACGTTCATTGCGTTGTTTACGTTGTTGAGCAGACACATTTTCGAACATATGGAGCAATGAATTAACAATATCCTTCAAAATCATTCAGATTGTGTTGACGCAATTTGGGTGCTGTTTCTGTCCGTCGCTCCGCAAGTCGCGTCGTGATGACTCGTGGCTTGCTCCAAACAACTTCTTTCATTTGTTTTTTCTGCAGTCGCTGTCGCAAGACGCGAGTCGCTTGAGCGTGTAGTTCGTGGCCACTGGGTAACTGTTGTGGCCGAGAAACATCCAATTAATCATGGACGTTAACGGGCTTCGTCTTTTCCCGTATTGACATGGACAATATAGGTATAGATCATTTCGTGGTAAAAATCTAGTCGGTGAACAAGGTGATAACGAGACTGATTATGCTCAGGATGCTATCGACGTAGGTACGTAGATAAATTTTACCATTACTCGTATAGGCTAATATTATTCACACTTTATCTTTACCATCTAACTAGCTGCGCCTCACGGGTGCACCCGGGGGGGTTTGTGTTTGCAAATTTATGTTTTGGCTTCCTACAACACGCTTCGCTTGCTTACTTGCTTGGCTTGGTTTTGTAGACGCAAACCTACCTTGTCTCCTCCTTCAGAGGCGGCGAGGTGGCGGGGTCTTGAGAGAGAGCGCAACGGTCGTGTAGATCCTCAAGGCAAGTCTGGTGATGTTCCTTCTCGAGGTTGCTCCCCGTTATTGGTCTAATTCCTTATGAATTAGACGTAACAGAAATCACCGGGCGATTATCTCAGGGGTGGCGAGGTCATGCCCCTGGGTGTCCACCATAGAACAAGAGCAGATGATGGACAGCAATGACCTCCCGCGTGTTTGTGCCGTGCGCGGGGACCCGTACGGAGGGATGAAGGAATCCTGGTGGTTGAGTGGAGCAGGTTGCACACAACACACCACTTTGGCCCGGATTTCCTCTTACACGGGAGGTAATGGAGTAGCTACCCATTATCAACCGGCTGAGGCATCCCATAAGCGGGATGTCAAGCGAGGATCGGCTTAGTGGGGGGGGACAGCCGGCGTGGCGTGGGGTCTTGGGATGAGTTGCGGCATAGTCTCGTGTCGTTTACAGTTCCTTGATCTTCCGTTACGTGCGGGCTCGTCAATTTCCTACTAGGTTGATCCTATACCGAAGGAGTAGCTCTGGCGTTCGCTCGTTGAACGGGCGACGTCCCCGACTGAGGGCTCCGTGGCGGGTGGAGAGCTCCAACGGTGAATCAAAACATCCTAACATATGGATAAAGAGACCAAAGAATTAAAATCACAAGCTGCGTCCCGCTCGTCGGATGCGCTTACAAAAACCAACCCACCAAAGGCTGCGTCTTCAGATGCGCCATCCACATCCAACACAAAGGCTGCGTCTCAAGATGCGCCTAAGAGGCAACTGCCCAAGACTGTGTCCAATAAACACAAACGTTCGGCGGCGTCCAAGGATGCGATGAGGAAGGCAACCGCAAAGGATGCGCCACAACAGGCTGCGTCCAGAGCAATCCCAACCTCATCTGCGTCCACGGATGCGCCACCTAACATAACTCCGACCGAAAGGCCTAGGACAGCACTCGCTCATGGCGACTCGAGGAGTACTGCAAATGTAGATGCGCCCAAAACACGGGCTGCGTCAACGGCTGCGGTCTCTGAGAGGGACCTGACGGGTCTGAACGAAGCCCCATTGGAAGGAGTATCAAACGCCAATAGATGGCAAACAGCCACAAACAAAAAGAAGTCCCTCAAGGCGGTACCGGCTACGGCTGAGATGCCAAAAGGCGAGGCTGCCACCAGCGTTAAGCGCAAACGCAGCGAGAGACCAAGAGGGAAGAAAAACCCAAATAAGACCAACACCGAACCAATAGCAAGGGCGCAGAAGCGTTCGCGTCCCGAAGATTCCGTCACACCAACAGGGATCAGCAAGAAGAGCAAGCCTGCTCGCTCCCGTATGGTGGATGGAACTTTGGTGAGCTACGCTGAAGCGGCTGCGTCATTCAGGAGCAACGAGCTGTGTGTTGCCGTCATGACAGAGCCTTTTCTGGAAATGACGCAGGAGCAAGCGGAGGGGATCCGTCAGGTGATAGAGGACCAGCTCCGGGCTCTGTTAAAGGCTCCTGAACCTGAACCAACAGAAACAAACTATAGTACCGCGATCCATTTTAGAGGCCGGGCTCACTTTGCTGAGGGCGTCCTTAAGACATGGTGTGAGGACGACTTCACAATGGCCTGGCTCAAAGGGGTCGTAAATAACATACCGTCTCCGTTACCGGGGACCAAGCTCACCGTTCGGCCTCAAGCTGACATACCCAAGAAGGTAGTGTGCATGCTGTTTGTCCCCGAGAACAGCGAGGACACAACAGAACTGCTCAGGATGTTGGCGAGGCAGAACCCGAACCTGAAAATGAACACCTGGACACTGACACACGAAAGGGCTAGGCAGGAGCCCCCGGGTACTTGTCTCTTCTTTCGTGTGCCGGAACCCATGGTCAAAATAATAAAAGACCAACAACGGCGAGTATACTACCTTATGGGCAGTATATACATCCGCTTCCTGGAGGAGGGTGGTACCAAGGAGGATGCCGCCGCGCTAACAACAGAAGCAGCCTCGAGTGCGCCAGAAAGGGAACCTGGTCTGCCGCTTCCTGAGCGTTCACCGTCGCCTCTAGCGATGGAGACTGTTGGGGAGGCGGTAGAGTTGGCGACCTCCATGGCAGCGCTGGAGGTTCTATCAACAACGGGCTCAATGAGGGATCCACCCTCGTCCGGTCTGACTTCGGACGAGGATTGCTTTCCGCCAGAGGAGAGAAGTGAGGGCGAGGACAGCAGCCTCTGCTCCTCTCCTGTGCGGGACTAGGATCCTACAGACCAACCTCCAGCACAGTCAATCTGCGTCGGCCACCTTGCGCAGAGTGCTGGAGAACCAACAAGAAAAGACCATCGCCCTTATCCAAGAGCCGTGGATTAGGGGTGGCAGAATATGCGGTCTTGGTAACATAGGAGGTAAGTTGCTACTAGACACCTCCGCTAGTAACCCACGCACCTGCATTCTTGTTCCCAAACTTGTACCTAACCTTTTAATTAACGAATTCTGTTCAAGGGACCTGACAGCAGTCAGGCTTTTCAGAACCGAACAGGAACTCCCGGACATTGTACTAGCCTCGGCTTACCTGCCGGGCGATGAGGACGTGCCTCTGCCAGAGCTCGCCTCACTGGTTGAGTACTGTGAAAAGGAGAAACTGGAACTAATCATCGCGACTGACTCCAACGCGCATCACACGCTCTGGGGTAATGTCAAAACCAACAACCGAGGTGAGGAAATGCTTGATTTTATTCTTAGTAATAACCTTGTTCTACTTAACAAGGGCTCCGAACCTACCTTCATAAACGCAAGATCGCAAACAATAATAGACCTTACTTTAGCAACCATAGGTATATCCAACTCCATACAGGACTGGCATGTGTCCACCGAGATATCATGCTCAGACCACAGATGGATCCGCTATACCATCAACTTCAACTTAACCAAACCACAACCAAGAAGGATTCCTCGCAACACAGACCAAGTCAAGTTCACTAAACTCGTTAAAGCTGAACTAGCCAAAATACCCGCCCTTCCGGCTGAAATACCAGTAACCAACTTAGACGAACATGTCAACAAGATCACATCCATCCTGATATCTAGCTTTGAACAGTCTTGTCCCCTCACGGTACCCAGGCAGGGAGGTCGCCGTTCCTGGTGGAGTCCTGAACTGGAAAGACACCGACGCAGGCTGAGAAGACTGTTCAACAGAGCTAGGAACACAAGGTCGCCAGTTGACTGGGACCGCTATACAACAGCTCGTAAAATATATAAAAAACTGATACGACTCAGAGGGAAGAATAGCTGGAGGCGTTTCTGTACTAACATTGAAAATAACAACCAGGCAATGAGAGTCAAAACCTGTCTTGCTAAAGAGACAGACCACTCAATAGGATGCCTAAAAAAACCAGACAACACCTACACAACAAACGACGCTGAGACAAGCGAACTACTCCTGACCACCCACTTCCCAGGATGCCAGATTGCCACCCAGCAAAGCTGGGAACCGCACAGGGAGAGGCCCACGAGCATCCTAGATTGGGAAGTGGCGTCAGAGGTAATCGATAAAGACAAAATAACGTGGGCAATCAACACCTTCCTACCCTTCAAGGCAGCAGGACTAGACGGTATCTTCCCGGCTCTGCTCAGGTGGAGCCGAGACTTACTGGCTAGTTACCTCGCTGAGGTGTTTCGGGCATGCCTGGCACACCGCTACATTCCCTTGAAATGGCGGGAAGTAAAAATAATCTTTATACCGAAACCTGGTAGGGGCGACTATACCCAGCCCAAAGCTTTTAGACCCATAAGCCTCTCCTCGTTCTTCTTGAAAACACTGGAGAGGCTGGGAGATAGGAAGATAAGATCCCAAATTTCGGTACAAAGACCTCTACACCCTAATCAACACGCCTACTGTGCAGGCAAATCAACTGAATCAGCACTCCACAGCGTAGTGTCACGCATAGGAAATGCTCTTAATGCCAAAAACCCAACATTAGGCGCCTTCATTGACATAGAAGGTGCTTTCGACAAAACTAACTTCGCCAGCATCGAACGGGCACTTGCCACGCACGGTGTTGCGCGAACACTCATAGAATGGATAAATAACATGTTAAAACACCGTGCTATTCAATTTACCGTGAATACCACCACACGAGGTATCGTGAGTAGGGGCTGCCCACAGGGTGGGGTGCTGTCACCACTGCTGTGGAACTTAGTCGTAAATGAGCTCATTGCAGAGCTCAACGCCAGCAGTCTTTACTCGGTGGGATATGCGGATGACATAGCAATTCTGATTTCGGGGAAGTTTGAGGGTATCCTATGCGATCTCATGCGTAGGGCCTTCAAAATAATCGAGGGTTGGTGCTCGAAGCACGAACTATCGGTTAACCCCTTGAAGACAGAATTAATAATGTTCACCAACAAAAGAACCATTGGACCCCATAGGCTTCCAAAACTTTTCAACACAGAACTAACACTTAAAGATGAAGTCAAGTACTTGGGGGTGATCCTGGATAGCAAACTGCTCTGGAACAAGCATCTTGACTACAAACTTAACAAAAGCACAATTGTATTCTATCAATGTAAAAGAATGTTAGGAAAAACATGGGGGCTCTCTCCGAAGATCACTCTGTGGTTATACAAAGCGCTGGTCAGGCCAATGTTGGCTTATGGCGCTCTGGTTTGGTGGACGAGGACCGAACTCTCGACCACTATTACCAGACTACAACGCTTCCAACGACTGGCCTGTTCAGCTGCCACTGGCTGCATGAGAACCACCCCAACAGCAGCCATGGAGATAGCCCTTCAATTAACTCCCCTTGACCTGTACATACAGCAGGAGGCGGCGCTAGCTGCCATCAGGCTAATGCACCTGGGCATATGGGGCAATAACCTTAACAGTCCACACGCTAAAATCCTGAACCGGGCGATTGTGTACCAGCCTCTCATCGCTGCCCCGTGTGATAGAACACCAAACCAACCGATGTTTAACAAAAACTACGTTATACAAACAGCTCAGGAAGATAGGGATCAGTCAGGAGCCAATGAAGTGCGCATCTACACAGACGGCTCAAAGACACAAAACGGTTCAGGTGCTGGCGTACACTCCCTTGACCTTAATATTAACTTCTACATACCACTAGGCATACACAGTTCGATCTTTCAATGTGAATGTGTTGCCTTAACACAAGCCGCAATAGCAGTAAAGCGCTTAGGCATCCGGTATTACGGCATTAAATTCTTATCCGACAGTTTATCTGTGCTCAAAGCTTTAGAGAACAAACAAACTAACAACAAACTAATCTTTGAGTGCCATTTAGCTTTGGAGAGTTTATCGACGTGCAATCGAATCACACTCCAGTGGATCAAAGGGCACAGTGGATCCTTGGGCAATGATGCTGCAGATGAACTTGCGAAGAGAGGCTCTGACTTGGAGGTGCTAGGCCCGTACCCACTTCTCCCTCTGCCTTTCTCACAAATTCGTGCGTGGATTCGCCAAAGATCGACTGAACTCCATAACAACAGATGGTCACGGGTAACAGACTGTAGACAGTCGAAATTGGCTTTACCAATGGTACATCCGCGACTAACAAAAAAACTTCTAAGCTTAAGTAGAAATAACCTTAGAATAATAATAGGTATAATTACGGGCCATAACCACCTCAACAAACATCTTTTCAACATAGGCGCCACGGACAGCTCCCTCTGCAGGGGCTGCCTTGACGCCGAGGAATCAGCCGCCCACGTCATCCTGGAATGCGAGGCCGTGGCTTCTCAACGTAAAGAAATCCTCGGAACAGTGAGGTCGCTCCGTGAAGCCTGCGAAGCTCCCAGGAAGCTTCTGTGCTTTTGGGCGGAGCTAGGCTGGCTTTCTTAGCCAGAATCCCTACGTACAACGGACCAAATGAGAGTCTAAGTGCGGAAAAGGGAGCCCCATCATCATCATCATCATCATCATCATCACGGGTGCACCCGTATCAATCTCGATCCCGTGGGAATATCGAGATAAAAAGTATTCGTTGTCCTAATCCAGGTCATGGTCTACCCATGTGCCAAATTTCATCCAAATCCGTTTAGCCGTTTTAGCGTGAAAGCGTAACAAAACAAATAAAATATTTTCTCTTTATATGGTTTAAATAATGAGTTACGTCTAATTCTCTCTCCTGAGCGTGAATGTTCCTCTCAAATAAAAATGAAAACGCACAAAAATAGGTACCTACTGGAAAGTATCTAGTACTTAGCTTCAGACGACTAGGGTCAGACGAATAGTTTCTTAAAACAAATTGGACTGGAAATAGGCCGGGAAACGTAATGAAAAGAAAGTATTTTACCAACAAGCACTTTTGTACTGTCCATTTGGACAAATGTCTACTTGTGTACGAACTTGCTGTGCTATTGAAATTTTTAGAGAGCCTAGTTGACCAGTATTGTAAGATATTCTCATCCCATATTAGGTTAACACACCTTTAATTTGCAAACTCATGAAATAATATTATACTCGTACCAATAAAAAGCAAACGTTTTGTTAAAACCTACACTACCTAATAGTTCTTCTCCATAGGTACCTACGCTTTGGAATGGGAAACTAGCTTCATATTTTCTGACTGACCGACTTCTTGACAATTCAAAAGTGCCTGTAAATGGTTTAATTGAAATAAATTCTTTGAGTGTGAGCTTTATAACTTTCCTGAATATTAAGTGCCTTTCTCGAACAACCTCCGGCTAAACTCATCAAAATCGGTTCAATGGTTCAGACTAGAAAACATACCTACTAAACAAACGAACAGCGAGACTCGTTTTGCATTTAAACCCTTCCATGTTCAAAGAGGAAATTATAAACTTTAGTTACACAAAGAACATAATACAAATAATACCCAAGACAAATGTAATTTAATGTCAATCAAACTAAATATTACCCAACAAAGTTAGGTTGTAGCGCCAAGGTAATATCAATACTTCCTCTCGAGTCTCCAGAACAAGCACCTCCCGACCGGGTCAATGAAACACTAATTTCCTTATAATCCCGAAACTCTGACACCAAGCCCCCATGGAATCAGCAGCATTGAAATAAACGAGACAGATGTATATCTTGCTGTTTCTCTTAGTTGTAAACACGCTATAACAAATAAGGGCACCCATTCGAGTTAATTTTCCCTTTGGTCAAAGGTACCTACATAAATGTTTTCCTAGTTTCGTAAATGCATTGTATTTTATCTGTAAATTGGATAAAACTAACACTTCTACAGGTATTTTCTTACTAACTAAATAGACGAACCACTGAAAGGAAACACCGACATAAAGTCCTGGGTACTTATAATGGTCTCTTTTTAAAGTCCTGTAATTTCATGTAAAGGCCAGGTTATGTGAAAACCATGTAATCTGTTGTCTGAGATGCGTTCTTGAAGAAAGAGATTCCTGTCAAATGTGTTTGGGTACATTTGAGAGGACTTTTCCTGACAAACAGTGAGATGGGTTGACTCAATGTTTCAAGATGTGCGCTGCCGTTTCTCAGTGCAGAAAATTAAAAATAGGTATCTAGGCTTGTAGGCCGGCGCGAAGTTGAAAACTCAGTTCTGAGAAAACTTATTTCTAAGCAGAAGCAATCGAACTTCGGTGTCCGGGCACTATCGTCGGGAGAACAATGCGACGGAAATGTCGGCTGTTCTACTTGTTACTCTCAAATACTTTCTTCATTAATTTTAGAACAATCTGGCAAAAAAACGGCATAACAAAACTTCACGCCTGTTTTCCTTGAAGGCTTAGGGCAGAGGTTCAAAATGTGAGAACTTCTGCCCTTCTTATTCAGTTCAGTTTTAGTCCCATGTAATTTTAGAAAGTGAGAATACAAATCCAGACACCGGATTGCTACAGATGAATTTCTAAAAGATAGAAAAAATAGCCCGTATGAAAAGAAGTAATTACTTGCAGCTTCCTCCCTGCAAATAAGGGTTAAATTGAGTAAAAATAATTGTGTGCATACGAAAAATCTAGAGTAGACAAAAACCGCTTTCAAAGAGAACGAAATCGAAGCGTTATCCGTCCAGTTTTTAAATGTTTTATTCGTTTCACATTCATCGAATAAAATGTTAGTTTTGAATTGTTTGATTCGCTCCGTGTGCATTGTTTCGAGCGAATGGACTCAATCAATGTTCACGAATATCGTTTTTAACAAGCTGAGGTTTTGTTGTTTAAAAGTTATTTTTATCATTTAAATCGTTGCAAAATGGCCCCTCACGCATTTTAATTCAAACCGTGTCGATCACTCATCTTTACTCAGTGTTATTTTTGAGCTAGCAACTTTACGCTGTACCTTTATAAAAAAATAAGACACAACACTTCCAAACTACAATATTTTTTTTCAAACACTAGTACTTCACTAAAAACGCAGAACCACACACGAAATATGTACACAATACTAAACTTTTTAGGCTCTAAAACTTGATAATAAACCACTATTAATATAGAACAGCACTATACACTGTGGGTATTATTTGAATATAACTTTGTTGTTTAAAAATCGCGGTTGTTTTTCGCGGAGGCGTGCGGGTGCAGCGTCGGCGAGGTTCGAACGCCCACTGACGCGTGGTGCCTGATCAGGGCATCAGGGCGGGCGCGCGGCGGACTCGATCACACGGACATCTGCCACAGATTAGGAGGAACACCTTCGCCGAGAGACTTTTAATGGATCGCAGGGATTTATTCCCACGTGGATCGCCGTAATGAGAAAGTTTTAATCGACACATTTAAGGCTTGAGGCGGTTTTTTTTTTGTTTTTCTTTTTTTTTTTTTTCTAAAACAACTGAGGTCCACGTGGTAGCTTCGGATTTAGCCAAACAGATTAATGTTTACTTATAGCTTTTTTCGCAGTTAGTCTTTAAACGAAATCGAAACTTAAACCAGTTTCAGACCGGATTAGAAGAGTTTTTTTGGGTTTTTCAGGAATGTGATAATTACAGATATATTTATAAATGGAAAGGAACTTAACTTATCGCGTTTGAAACATAATTAATTACGGTACAGACATAAAATGCCTCAGAGAAAAGTCTTAAAATAGACTTTCTGCTTGCTAACAACGATCGTTACAAGAAAACCTCAGGATGAAGGGGCGAACAAAGTTTTTTTCAATATCTGGAGCACGCTGTTATTATTATTAAGATGAAAGATTCGTCGTTGAATGTTTTCAGCGCAGGGGTGTCTAGAATCATGTGCTATACCCATGTTGACAGGTTGCGCGTCGATGTCCCTACCACCCTGTATATTGGTATTCAACCAGCTTCTGCCTACGACTTCGTCCGCCCGCAGTGTCACTTCGTTTTCGCTAAGCGATCTTTCTGACTTTTTTCCTTTTGCTCGACTCCTTAGGGTCGTGGCGTGATGTTAAATAGCCTATAGCCTTCCTCAGCAGAATTGGGCTACCAACTGCAAAAAGATTTTTTCAAATCGGACTGGTAGTTCCAGAGATTAACGCGTTCAAACAAAAAAGAAAACAAACTCTTCAGCTTTATTATATACTAGCTGCACCCCGCGGTTTCACCCGCACAAGTTTCGACCCCGTAGGAATATCGTGATAAAAAGTATCCTATGTCCTTTCCCGGGACTCAAACTATCTCTATACCAAATTTCATCTAAATCGATTCAGCGGTTTAAGCATGAAGAGGTAACATACAGACAGACAGACACACTTTCGCATTTATAATATTAGTATGGATGGATTATACTCGTAGTATAGATATCTATAAATACGAGGGGGCGTTTTTATGATCGCGGAATGGGAGGTAAGGGGGGTAAATAAAACTTCGCAAATATTTTTCTTTTTCTATATATTCACCTGCTAGCCTAATACATTTTTCAGATCGTTCAATAAGTGTATGCATACCATCGAAAAAAAAAAAAACATTTTTGTCCTCAAAATACGCTGAAACTGCGTCCATCACTCCTTCATCACTTGAAAATTTCTTGCCACGCAGCTCTTTTTTCACGTTTGGTAATAGATAATAATCGCAGGGGGCCAGGTCTGGACTATATGGAGGGTGGTTAATTATTTCGAAGCCTGACTTGTGTAGGGCAGTCATGGCAACACGACTCTTGTGAACAGGCGCATTGTCGTGCAAGAGCAAGACGCCTTTCGTCAATTTTCCTCGTCTTTCCTCTTTGATTGCTTCCCCTTAAACGCTTCAGAATTGACGCGTAGTATTCTCCAGTTATATTAACGCCCTTGTCCTTATAATCGATCAGCAGGAAGGGGATCAGCAGGGGTTTTCCAAGAAAACGGTCGTCCAGGCCGGAGATCGTCTTCAAGTGATTCTCGTCCTTGCTTGAATAGACGATGCCATTTGTAAACCATGGTTTTACAAGGCCAAGAGTCTCCGTAAATGCAAGACATCTCTTCCGTAATGGTTTGGACGTTTTATCCTTGCTTAGTAAGGAACTTTATAACGGGGCGCGGTGCTCGATTTTCTCCATTGTGAACGCTGTCATCCCGATTAAGTTGTTTGGTTGGTGATAGTTCAGAGACTAATTAGCCGATTGTAATAAAATTTTGTATTTATGCTAATAGTGAATCACTCAACACGTTGAGGTACTAATGAGAGCCGTAACCTCTCTCTAACCCCTCCATTCCGCGAACATAAAAACGCCCCCTCGTATAAAAGGAGAACTGACTGACTGACATATCAACGCACAGCCCAAACCGCTGGGTCTAGAGATTCCAAATTTGGCACGTACGTTCCTTATGAGGTCTAGGGGTGCACTAAGAAAGGATTTTTCAAAATTCATCCCCTAAGGGGGTGAAAGGGGGGGGTGAAATTTCACGCGGACGAAGTCGCGGGAAGAAGCTAGTGTTAGTATAATGAAGTCAAGTATGTCCCGTCCACTAGTGTAGTAGTTAAAACCGAAGCAATGTCTGGCTTTGGATTTGATTTCCGACCTAGTAAAAGGTAAGTTTCCGAAATCTGTATGAAGGAATGTAAAATAATTAATAATAAACAGTCAAGCAAAACCAGTCCAAACAACACAACAATTAGAATTCCTACTTTTAAAAGGGGAAATTCTAGAATATTTTTATTATTCCGAAGGCGTCTGGAATGACGTGACTCTTATATGCTGAGATCACCACGAGAGGGATGAGTAAGTGCAGAATGAAGTTATTCACACAGACGAATCATTTCTATGCTACGACATGCCATTTCTATTCCCATGACCTGATTAAAACCTTATCTTATAGTATGCAAATGGCCGGAATTTTACTTGATGTGACCACCAATTCAGCTGTCAAGTGTACCGTTACCGTGTTCAGGGATGTTGCTGGTATTCGTACCCGCATCCACAATTATGGAACTTACGCATTTATCATACAGTATTTTTATCTGACGAGGCGACGCGCGCTTTACTTGTGGTTACCGAGTGTACAAACACGCTGTAAATGTATGTGTAAGGGTCTAAACAGACGGACTGCATTTGAACTGCATGCCAGCTGCAACATCGCAGTTTGGATGCAGTTGACATAACTAGGTTTCGAAGCAGTTAAGTCAACTGCATCCAAACTGCGATGTTGCAGCTGAAATGCAGTCCGTCTGTTTAGACCCTACGAGTAAGCGCAAGAACGCTCGGTACCGTCCGAGACAATGGTGATGTCGGAAGTGTGTGTATGCGTGTACCTGTGTGTGTTTGTGCTGACGCTACTCGTCTTCACGCACACATTCACATCGTGTTTGTACACTTGGTTACCACAACTAAAGCGAGGGTCGTTTCATGAGATAAAAATACTAAGTATACCAAAATTTTCCCTAATTGAATTATGACGTAATCGTATCAACATACAACGTAAAAGAAAGCTGCAATTTGCATCTTGCTTGACGGATCCCTCTTAAAAAAATTGTGATCCACATATCCGGGGATCCGTTAAAAAATCTGCATCTGCAACATCCCTGATCTACATATCCCCTTCGTATTTCCTTGGATGCTCATATTCAGCATTGGGCACTTTAAGACTGATCCGATATGATGATGTTAGAATTATCATACCACACTTCAGCACTTCACTCCCTGAACCTTGCTTCTTGAAGCGGAAAGATTTTGGTTTAGGTGATATGTTGAAAAAATGTGGTTTTCCTATTTCGTATAACTTGTTAAGTATGTGGAATAGGGATTTAACATTCTGGTATAAATTTTTTGACTCTTTGGTCTAGTATCATGTATAAGGAATACACGACTAAATGATTTTTTTTTTTCAATACAAAAAAATTGCTAAGTTATATCTATGTTTTTTACTTTTTTCAACATCACTTCGTAAAGCATAAGAATTATTCAATAGAGTTTACTTTAAAACATAGAGAATTATCATATCAAAGTTTACTCAAAACAGTTTTAAATTTAATTCATTTATTTTGTTAAAAAAAGAGTAAATTCGTTTTGGCACATACGTCGTTATATTTCGAGCGCACGCACACTATAGCCATCACTCTTCTTTTGCGTTTCAAAAGTAATTGCATCACTTTCGCTCGCTTAGTAGGTTTTCGAGGATTTTAGATTTTCGAGGTAGCGCCTTAACCACCTAAGTACCTAGAGCAAAATTTTCCTCAATATAAAAGTCGTATGTTAAAAATGTCGAGTCACCAAGGATTATACGGATACGGGACCGCGGCGGGGGAATTATCACCCCTAAATCGAAATCACGCTCGATTTTTGATTGAACGGATTTCGGCTATCCATTTCGCAACTAAAGACCACTTGAACATACCTAAGCGGGTGTAAAAACGACGTGTGGAATATTCGCTGTGAGTTTATTTAAAAACTGTGAATGGAAATATGACTATTGAATATTGTATAGAAGTATGTGCATGTAAGCTACCAAAGCATAATCTGTTAATAGTCACCATGTACTGGAATAGAAGAGAGGAAGTAATTTTTATTAGCCAGCTAAAACAAATATTGCAATATATAAACATTAAATACCAAAAACTTAACGTAATAATAGGAGGAGATCTTAATATAAATACCTTAGAAAATAGCGTAAAAACAAACCAGTTGATCGATCTCATGCTAGAGTTTAAATTTGAACAACATATAAAAGAACCTACACGTATATCACAAACCACGTCAACATGCTTAGATTTGATTTTTACAAACTTTAATGATAATAAAATGTACACGACGGTAGAAGAATTGGGTTTTTCAGACCACTGCGGAACAATAATACATATGATACTGGAACAACAAAGTAAACAATCCATTTGGTTTGCTAATAAAAGACTATTTAATAGAAGTAACATTCAAAAATTCAAATCCAAACTAAACACACTAAACTGGAACGATATTATACAGCCGAATAAAAACGTCGATGAGAACTATCAGGCGTTCCATAAAACCCTGATAGATATCTTGGATGCATGTATCCCTAAACGTAGACTTAAACTAAAAGCAAAACGTAATAATTTCTGGCTAACCGTTGGTATTAAACAATCTTGTAAAAATAAAAGACTGCTAAAAGTTTTTTCGTCTAAAATTAATAATTCAATATTTACAAAACACTATAAAAAATATGAAAAAATCCTAAAAAAATCTGTAACAGCGGCAAAAAAATTGCATTATATAAATAAAATGAATAAATCATCAAATAAAGTTAAAACCATGTGGAACATTGTAAAGGAACGGACAAACAAGAAAACCAAAAAAGAGAAACAAAATATAACACTACAAACAACAAACCTAGTAAATGAACCTAAACAAGTGGCTAACGTTTTCAATAACTTTTTCGCATCCATTGGGGAAAATACCACCCACACATCCGGCAGTGTACAGAGGGAAACATCAGTGATTAACCCTACTGAAAATACCATGTTTCTTACCCCAGTCGACGGATACGAAGTAAACCAGATCTTAAAGAACCTTAAAAATAAAAATAGTCACGGCATAGACGAACTCCCACCGACTCTGTTCAGACAGTGCGCTGATGAACTAACCTTACCGTTCTATAAATTAATAAATCAATCCTTCGAAGAGGGCACTTTCCCTAATCAACTAAAAAAAGCATTAATAAAACCAATCCATAAAAAGAACGCAAAAACAGACCCAAGTAACTATAGACCAATTTCCCTTCTTCCTACAGCATCCAAAGTCTTCGAAAGAGCAATGTGTGATCGTGTATATTCCTTTTGTGAAAAATATAAGATTTTCGATGACTGCCAAAATGGATTTCGCAAAAACAGATCTACAACGCTAGCTGTTTATAAATACATCCAAGAAGCATTAAATATTATTAATAATAAACAATATGCAATAGGGATATTACTCGATATGACCAAGGCCTATGACAAAGTACAATTTAAAATATTATTAAATAAGCTATACGGAATAGGAATACGCGGAAAAGCCCATGACTGGTTCGCATCATATTTAAAAGATAGAGAGCAATTAGTTGAGATTGAATATTTTGATCAAAAAACAAAACAAGCACAGCTCATTAGATCTGATGTTAAATCAATACATGCTTCAATTCCCCAGGGAAGTGTTATTGGTTGCCTACTTTTCCTCATATACATTAATGACCTCCCCAAAACCATAGACGGGCCATGTGTACTTTTTGCGGATGATATCTCGATCCTGACTTCATGCCAAACAAATGCTAATTTAAATGATAAACTTACGACTATTCTCGGAAAAACTGTAAACTGGATGAGCGACCATAATCTTGAAATAAATTTTACCAAAACCAAATTAATAGCGTTTCACCCCTGGCAGAAACAGCAAATAAATATAGATTTTACATTCAATCAACATAAATTAGAAACAGTTAACAATTTCACTCTTCTAGGTTTAACAATAGACACTCATATAAACTGGAAAACTCATATACAGATAGTAAAATCAAAAATTTCAAAGTTTTCATATGCTCTCCGCGAAATAAAAAAAACTACAAACCTACAAACCGCACTAGTCACATACTATGCGTATGCCCACGCTTGGTTTAACTATGGCATCATCTTATGGGGAAATAGCACAGACGCTCCCTCCCTATTTACCCTTCAAAAAAAGCTAATACGAATAATTACCAATATAGAACCGACAGATAGTTGTAAGCCTTACTTTCAGAAACACAAGATCCTCACCTTAGTTGGTATTTATATCTTAGAATTGTGTAAACTAGTCCGTAAATATCCAGATTCTTACAGCACACGGGGAGACATACAAACAAAGTATTCTTTGCGCCATAAAAATAGACTAAACTTGCCCCCCTCCCGTCTTAAACTACATTCATCTAGTCCATATTCAATGTCAATAAAAATATATAATAAATTACCAGAAGACATAAAACAACAAAATAAAACCAGTATATTTTTAAATAAACTAAAGCAATACCTAATTGAGAAAAGCTATTACACAGTACAAGAATATCTAATGGATAAATTAGATAATAACTAAGAATAACAGACATATTTTAATAAGTAAAATAACAAAAATAAATAATACTATAATACTTAATAATTATATTACAATAATAACAATGAACAAATTATTAAGCGAGTAAAGAAATAAGCAATATTAAATTTAATTAAATAAATTAATAGATAGACCAGCATATAAAATATTAATAGAATAACTAAATGAATGGAAATATAAATACATAGATAATAGGATATAAAGTAATTTTAATAGATAAATTCAATAATAATTATACATAATTAAGAATAACAGATATATATTAATAAATAAAATAACAAAAACAAATTATTTCATAATGCTTAATAATTATAGGTACTAGGTACATTAATAATAATGAACAATATAAAATATAATTAAATAAATAATAAATAAATAGATAGACCTGCATATAAAATATAAATAGAATAAATGAATGAATGGAAATATACAACAAGGAAAGTTAATAAAGCGCTCTTCCTCTCTCTACTTATTTGAAAAATTTGCTGTGCCCGACAGGGTCCATAATTGTTTCTATTATTTTTTATTTACCACCTGTAATTGTACATTATGGATTGCAATAAACGATTTGAGATTTGAGATTTGAGATTAGAACTTTTGTACTTTTTTTCACTTTTCGCTGATTATTGTTGGCTGAGTTCTGGCACATATTATTCGTGTAGTAACAACGAATAGCTGCCTCATTGGTCTAGAGGTTGCAAGCGCTACTGCTTAGTATGAGGTCCTGGATTCAATTCCCAAGTCAGGCCAAGTGTCATTGGGTTTTTCCAGCAGGAATTTCTCGATAGCAACCCGGATTTGTGCCCAGTTGAGCGCTCGATCCTTATTACATGGGATCTAACTGGCGGAATGTAGATGTAGGTACTAGAAGTACTCCTTTCTTTGACTAACCCTTCGGGGATTACACGCGTTATGTTACACTAGCAGCACCCCGCGGTTTCACCCGCATAAGTGTTGATCCCGTGGGAATATCGGGATTAAAAGTATCTTAAATGTTAAACTATCTGTTCAGCCGTTTGTGCGTGAAGAAGTAACAAACATACAAACACCACTCACAAACTTTCGCCTTTATAATATTAGTGTGATTACGTAACGATAGCGTGCATTTACCTAAAATACCAAATAGGAAAAAGTCAAGAATACATTCTAGTCGGGGAAAATGTATATGTTGATATTAACTTTCTCCGACCTAGACGTGAAACCAGACTTTCAAGAGTTTCAAACCATTTAAAATTGTGCCATTTATAATAGAACCTGCATATACTTAAGTTATGTAGTTTAATGTAGGAAACTAAAAATAAACGGATCACATACTTAATGTTTCAGGTCGGGATATTAAAGTCTATCTAGGAATTAGGTCAATGTGGTATCTCGGCTCTATATCAGTCTGTGTGTCCAATACGTTATTCTATGCTTAGATGACGGCATCCGCGGAGGAAGACCTCGTGTTTGAAGTTCTTGACAATTAAAAGGCTTTAAGTTTTAATAAAAAAATTGCCATTCATCTCTATTTCAAAAAAGAATAATATTCTCATCTCATCAAAACGCCGAACAAGTTTCGAGTTGGCTTCGGCCCCTCGCACGCTATCTAAAGGTCCGAGACCCCAGAATGCCGAGCAATGTCAAGAGACGTAAAAATTGTTTAATAAAATGAATTCAATTCTATATACAGAATGAAATTGAATAGATGCACCAAATTGAAATATCTAATTCATCGTGTTACAAAGTAAAAGAGCATAGCTGAATGGTCAAACTTAGGTAAATACCGATAGTACAACGCGTTGCCAACTTGCTTCATGTTGTGAACTCTGCGATCGATGAATGGATTGCTTATCGGTCGCACGCTGAAATTGATACTTACTTTAATTTTCTTATTTGTTTTGATGTTTGATTTTTTATTTTTACAACAAAACGCTGGCCAGAAATCGCGGGACTTGAAAAATTGTAATCCCGGGAAAGAGTAGAGGAGGGGCGCAGTTTTATTAATTGCGCGCGTCGTATTGGGCTTTTACCCGGGATTAGAGATGAGCCGCGCTATCCGAAGCGCAAACAGATTAAGCACTATACAGACACTTCACATATAGCCGTTACTCAGAAAGCTCAGGGCATACACACGCAATGGCTTTTAATTGTACAAAGGAAAAATCTAAAGTTTACATAAGTTAGCTTTTTGAAAAAGAACTAGGTTGCTCAAAACAACAGCTAATGCCTTGGTGAGAATATTATTCAGTCAACTAGTTAGGTAGCGGGGCTGACTTCCCTGGGTGAGTCGGATCTACTAAGGAATTGTCACTAGTGAGGGTCCTATAATGAACGCTCATCTTATATATTGAATATAGCAATATATCCGTAGAGAAGAGGAGGAGAGAATAGAGGCAAGAGTGAGTGCACCTGTTGACCTTTGTCTGCGCACACACTGGTGCATTATAATATCTTCTGCATAGATAGTTAGTCTCCGCTAAGATTGACATGGCCGAAATTCGGTCAGGAGGACTAGTAGTCCACTAGTAGTATACTACTAGTCGGTCAGACCGAATTTCGGCAAATATTTTCAAACTACATACTTATTAGTTTGAAAATATTTGCCGATGTAACGTGGTGAGAGTGCAGGTACAAAGCGAGTGCGGCAACCGGGAAAGTGTAATTTTAAAGTAATCAAAGTTGGTCCCAGAGACACGGAAGAACACTAGTACAACGATGTTAATAAAATAGTTTGAACTTAATTGAGTTTTAATTAACTGTTAGTGAATACAGTGTAAAGTATTTTTACTGTATTTTCTACAAAAGGCAAATGAAGAAGAAGAAATCGAGATCATTGGCATCCTAAAGATCAATATTTGATGAAAATGATATCGATTTCTTCAGCCAATGGATATTATCGACCTTCCTCTATAAACAATAAATTATTTTTATTTCGGAACATAGAGTCCATAGAGCGACATAATATTAAAACAACTTATTATGTATTGTTTGTACCGATCACCCTCCGCACAAACTGCTTTACAATTGGAGAACTGAAACTCTCTGCTACAGTTCTCGGATGCGGTTGCGACTGTCTCTTACTGTCCTCAGTAGTGAAGCTGTTTTCTTGCGCACAACCGCGTGAAAACCGTCGGTACGAGCTTACGCAAACATTTCCGACGTGCTGTAGTAGCGAGGAAGTCTCAACAATCCTGAAACCATATTGGACGCGCAGGACATCCAGCGATATTTTGGTCACTATTACTACATTAGGATTAGTCACTTTTCTCTAAGTAATAAGAACTTTACAGACTAACAAAAGAATAACCAACGCACAAATCATATAATATATACAATTTGCTGCCTCTTCTTACTCGCAAATTATTCGGAGGAGTACATAGCTGTGCCGTGTAGTAGTTATATTCTGAACCTTTTTCTGCGTCTTCATCCAGTGAGTAATGTCCTGACGATTACTCCCGAGCTGCCGACATTACATTCTGATTACGCGAATGTGAGCCATTGTTTACTTAACCTGTCCTCGTAATACCCTTGGATTCAGCATAAAATATAAGGAAAACTGCCTCTGTTCTCCGAAGATAAATTTTATTTGGAAAATACACGGTTCTGTTTAAATATCACGTAATTTGGTTGGTGGGTTTCCTAACATATTTATTTAGATATTTATATGTGTATGAATATAGGTTATTTAGACATCAAATATTTTGTAATGTAAGCAACACACAATTACGTACCTAATTTTAGAATAGGAGGTGTGAATTACACGAAAGATAACGTATTTTGTTTACAATCTTTGCTTACGCTTAACGCTTGAATCGTGTACAAGATGATACATCATCTTCACTACAAGGAGTACTGTTGCGATCGCTACACACGGCAGAGAAATTAATGATGTAAGGGGATAAGGACCAAGCTACTGACTATCTTCTTTCTTTTAGACACAGGCCAGACCGCCAAAGGGGCTATTGCCGTGTTAAAATGTTCACATTCTAATCTCAGTCCCAATCTGTCAAAAATACTTCTAATTTACCTATGCTTTCATAAGTTTTTGACTTTGACTGTCGCTGAGATTCGATATGAGTGCGACTAGAAGGAATTGGCCTTCAGAAATTATAGCTAAATCTCAAGTAGGTTCACATCGATTAGATCGCTGTTCTTAAGCTGTTTATTTTTGCAATATCATCACTGACGAGGCATTTTTGGCTTAGGTTACAAGTTTTTGTTCTTTTACCAGCAATTTCTGTCAGTTCAATCTGTGGCGGCCGTATCATATATTTTGTACGTACTTTATTACTGGACGCAAAGGCTTTTAAAAGGTAAAATGTACGAGAATATTTCTGCGGATTTTTGTGGCACGGACATTAATATGCGCCGGGCTTTAAAGATGCCCTGTGAATTGTGATAGGTCACTAACCCTTGTTAGGTATGTACAGCTAGTTTTTGGTTTTGTGGAAAGTTTCGTATTTTTCTAACGTTTAAATTTTAGAGGATTTTTTAATTGTAATAAAATATTGTTTTTTTTTATGATACTTATGAAAGTAGTTAGTTTATTATAAGCCCGGGTAAAACAAAATCCCTTCATACACCAAAAAAAAAACATGGAGACCAAATAATTTAAACCTTTGTTTTTCAAGGTGTGTTCAGAGAGTTTTATTCCTTTGATTTTGCAAGGAGGTAACTCCTTCTACTTTCTGGATGGCCAGCTGTCCCGCTGTGGAATATTTATGTAGGTACTCAATAACTATGAATAAATAGTTTTGTTTACAATGCACTGTCATTGTACGGATGTACCCACGACGAATGTACCTATGTCATCCCACAATTGCTGAACGCACTCTACTGCACTTAAGAATATTCACAATCTAGATTATCAACTGTCTAGCCTTTTCCTAACTATGTTGAGGTCGGCTTCCAGTCTAACCGGATGCGGCTGAATACCAGTATTTTACATGGAGCGACTGTCTACCTGACCTCCACAACCCAGTTACTGGGTAATGCGATAGTCGGGACCAATGGCTTAACGTGCTTTCCGAAGCATGGAGGGATCTTGGTATGATAAGATGGTCACCCATACGATGGTCAGCTTAGCTTAACCTGATCGATGGACCCGTGCGGCTGTTATAACTTAGCCACAAGTCCCTTTTCACAATCTAGATAATAGATCGATACCTATCAGGCTTATTGGCAATAATATTCCTGACACTGTACATAAAATCTTCTTACCGCGCGGACTTAGTGTTGTGTTGTGTTCGTTTGTGTGAAAAAAAACCGTTCAATAATATCTGGTCACGGCAAAATTGCCTAAGTTAAGGGTAAGGTAAAGTCCCTTACCGCCCGTGCTCGTCTCCAGCTGTCTATGGAGCGAACTGTCAACATAATCAGCCTATTGTGTTCCCACTGCTGGGACACAGGCCTCCTCTCTGTGAGAGGGAGTGGGCCACGCGGGCCCAGTGCGGGTTAGCGGATGTCACATGCCTTCGAATTTTTGGTTCTAGGACATGCCGGTTTCCTCACGAATTTTTCCTTTACCGTTTTGAGAGCAGTGGTAATGAAATAATTTAAAGTGCCTGCTTGGGTTCAAATTCAAACCCACGACCTTCAACACGTAAGTCGTGGCCGTTACCACTGGGTCACCACTGCTCAAGAACTGTCAAGTTGCTGCTTAATTATTAACTTAATTATGTCACAGAACGATTTATTAAACATTTATAGTAAAATATATTAAAACTATAAAATTTAAAAAATATTTTTTTTTACTTTCTCTTGTTTCCATTTCAAGTTTTACACAGTATTGATCTTTTTTTATATAATCATACTAGCTTCTGCTCGCGGTTGCGCCCGCGTGGATATCGGAAATGACCCCAGGAGAACGTGCTAACCTATGTCCTTCCCCGGAATGACATCTATCTTCTTGCCAAATTTTATCGAATTTGTTCAATGGTTTAGGGGTGAAATACATACAAGAAATGTATAAGTACAATCAATAGACAGAGTTATTTTCGAATTTATAATATTAGTATGAATATCATCTCGACTGCGTTTACCCGAAACATATATAACCAGTAATCTGTAGAGAGTGAAAAGCTATTTTTTCAAAATTCATCAAGCCGTTTAGACAGCACGGCTAAAGAATATAAAGAAGTACATACAATCACTCAACAAACATTATCCTCCTTCAAGGGTAGTCGGTAAAAAAGGAAATTAATTTACAGTCGTGGTCCTGAAACCTTAACCAGAATAACTGGTAAATGTTACGGAGGGAATGTAGCCCAAATAACAGATAAATTCATTAAGGACGTTGTACTGGTACGAAACAATTTCGTTATTTTAGCCAAAATTTAATAACCAACGAAAAAATTGCTGCTGAATTTTTCCTAGCAAAAAGTGTTTTTTTTTTTATATGAAAGAAAGACAATACGTTTATTTGCGGTAAACAAGACGCAAAAAAGATCATAAACCAAAAAAAAAAACAATAAGAAAAGGTTGGGGGAAAGATACGACAACATCCATCGGTTTCTTACTAAACTTCAACTATATCCGACGATCCTGCATACTTATCTCTTTTGTTGACTATACGTGTTTCTTGCATGTGACAATTTAATTATTTTTCTTTTCCTTCCATATCTCTAAAGAAGTTCAGTTTAGTTATTAACTTTTTGTAGAATAGTCAAGTTTAACATTTTAAGCATGCATTGCAACAGCTAAGTATGTATGTATTCGTAACTGTGAGTGTAAATATTTTTGACATCATGTTTGTTTTGACTTTTTGATATATTGTGCAAATTAATAAGCAAACAAGTCTCAAAAACAATATAAGCCTACATTACTCACGTAGATGAATATGAAACATAACGACAAAGTAATAGCCCTATGATAAATTAAGGTAACAGAATTATGAGGTATACTTCGAATCTTCCTCCCACATGAGAGGCCTCCAGTAAATTACCTTTAATTAACTACACGATTCTTGTTACATTTTACTACATTAATATTTATTTATTTTTTATCTTTTTTAACCGACGAAAAAAAGGAGGAGGACGGAAGGGTTTTGCTTTTTAGTTTCTGTTTTTAATTTTTTGGGTTTGCCGTAGTCGGGTAAAAAAGGCTCTCTAACCGGGTAAGAAAACTGTCTGGGTGCATGCCAAGAGGAATAAGTAAGTAGTCCTCCAAACTGGTTTTCAGCCGTAGCGGGCAATTTCAGCGGAGACTAGCCATCGACGCGATAGATACGGTTATTCTGTTTATCCACCCCAAAAAATACACCCTAAGGTGGATACATAACTATACCTACGTCCATAGTACAGATGGCTGCACGTCTGTGGTACCAAAACCAGTATAAGTTGGCCTCATTTTCTACTGAAACTTCGCACTGCATACAGACATGCGGTCGACTATACGTAAGCAGTGACTTGTCGTAAAATTCCAAAAATATTCCCATTTTCTTAATACTTTACCATAACAGAGGCACTCTTAAAAATGTAGTAGCGAGAAATGATTAATTATTATACATTATACAATAGAATCTTCTTGTACGGCAAGGCAAAAAGTAATAAATTGCCCTGAACCCCGGTGGCTGGCGGAACAATGTGGCCAGGGGACCGTCCCTCTACTTGAGTATGCGCACGTTTAGATGTTTGTTACTCAATCACGCAAAAAGGGCTGAGCGAATTTGGATGAAATTTGGCACACATACCTATAGTTTATAACCTGGATTAGCATTACTTTTTATCCCGAAATTCCCATGGGATCTAGACTTACGCGGGTGAAACAGCGGGGCGCTGCTAGTAAATTATAAACGATAAGACTTCATAGGGCTATTAGATAATGAACTATGACCTTGAGGATAATGTGCAATTTCATTAATATCTTGGTTGAAGTACTCATTTGTAACAGTTTCTACTACATTCCATACATTTTGGATATTTTTAAACTAATAGAGGGATTAAAAAAAAAAATAAGCAGGGCTTGTTGCTAAGCCGCACGGATCGATCGATCAGGTTAAGCTACGCTTGCCGCAGTTGGTCCGTGGATGGGTGACCATCTTTACATACCAATACAACTCCGTGCCTCGGAAAGCACGTTAAGCCGTTGGTCCCGGCTGTCATTCGTGGATCTTTGACAGTCGTTACGGTTAGTCAGACAAAAGCCCGAAAATCTGACAACCAGTCTTACCAAGGGTGTCGTATTACCCAGTAACTGGGTTGTGGAGGTCCGATAGGCAGTCGCTTCATGTAAAATACTGGTATTCAGCTGCATCCGGTTAGACTGGAAGACGACCCCGACGTAGTTGGGAAAGGCTAGGCAGATGTTAAATAAAAATGAATTTGTGTTTTTCCGCAGGGTCTATCCTATCTATAACTTAGGAGGTACTTTATAATAAAACTGTAAAGATGTATAATGTGTGCCTCGAACCTGTCAGACTGTATCTAATAGAAAACTTACTAAGTACCGTACTTATAGAAGTTTCTAAAAGCTTTTACCATAGGTTTTAAATGATCTCTTTATTTAGTGGAAGCAGAAAAAGGAAAAGAAGGCTTTTGCAGTGGAGCAACAGAAAAAATAACTTTCATAAGGTTCTTTCTTTCTTTTTTTTGTTTCTATCTTTATTTTCTTTCTTTTCGTTCTTTTCTTTCTTTCATTCTTTCTTTCTTTTGTTTAACTCTCTTTTACTTTTTTTCTTTCGTTTATTTTCTTAATTTATGCTTGCATGGCATTAGCATTATTATTTCTAAATGTGCTTTTTAATTTAGCTAAATAGTGTACTTTTCTTAACTAGACCCCGCTTCCTAACCAAAAGCGACCGTCGAATACGCGGTCGTTGTTTCATTTATGTCAGTTTTTTTTTCGGTGATCCGGTACGCGTAGTCGCTACGACCGCGGCGAAGCAATAGTCTATGACGTAGAGGTAATTTATTCTCCTTACACTTTCCATAACAATGCGTTTAATTATATTTATAGATATTTTCAGTCTAATTTTAAATAAGTAAGTTATTTAAAATTAATTGAATGTGTTCATTGACGCCTTTAGAGGAATATTTACTAAGCACCAAAAAACCTATGTTTTTGAAATATTAAGCAAACCCAACAGTTCGCATATTTAGGTACAGTGGAACTCTGTTAAACACCGGAATGCATCTCAGTAAGAGTAGCACATCCTCGAACGAGACCTGAAGCGAATCTATTCCTGAACACTCTGATATTCTAGCTATAACTTCGCAAACATAACTTTACACTTCACAAACTATCCAAGCACACCAACTTCATCTTACTACAGACGTCATAAAGTCTAAAATGGTTCCGAAGCTACTTTTTCACTGGCATATACAAGTTAGTAGACCAGCATGTGATTTATCTTGCTCGAACTCGAGTAGAATTCCTAATATTTGACGTATGACAAGGGTGGAAATATTTACTTTGCTTCATTGCAAAAGTTCGAGATAAATACATGTGATCGTAGGAGTTTGTTCAATAAAATATTGGTTTTATAATCAATACCTAATAGTGTTTCATTGTGAGTTTTATCGTCTTAATTTAGTTTAAAAGAACTTATTAACTTTCGATTTTATATTTCTAGGGTACCTATAACGTTTCCAGTTTTTTTTTTCTATCAAATTAATACTAATGTTCAGTCAGTTTTTTAAATAAAATCTTTCTAAAAGTATTGAGTAGGTACATTTGATAAGATCAACGAATAGGCATAAGTATGCAGCCGTAAGAATACTTTCTATGCTATAAACATCAATGTGAAAATAGATTTAAAAACCCGCGAGTGCCAAAATATTTCATTTGCTGCCGCGACAACTTAATACTGAGTAAGTTCGTTACTCAGAGCGAGCCCACGCGTCGAGTGGAAAAAGGCTTCGGTTAAGAAAACAGGAAAATTCCATTTCGAAAGTCACCGCAACTTCGCCGCAGTGACGAATGATCCCAGCCACCGAGTCGCGAAAACAACAATCGACTATTCGTTTTAATTTACTCGTTAGTGTTTGCCCCTCTGAGGTACATCTCTATTACGAACACAACACACCACTTGTGTTAACAATTGAGTCGTAAAAGATTTTATTACTTTCAGTGTAAAAGTAATTGAGAGATAAGACCGTTCATAGCAATTAAAAGAAAGAACGAGACAATTTTACGATTGCTTTATGAAGACATTTTTATAATATTAAAAGAAAGCGGAACATGCAGTACCCTGTCGGTTCCAAGAATCTTATATCCAGTTATGCGTCGGTTGAGTTAAAATCTCTAAGATTAAAGAATGCGCCTGTACTTACTTCAAACAAAAGATACGAGGATGAATTCCACCTTAATTTTCCTTTGCCCTTTAAAAATTCGTTCAACGAACGAACGACGACATGTTTTAGAGGCCTGTTTATGAGAGCCGACGTAATTATGCTAATGACTATGCCGCCAGAAATGAAGAAATTCTAGAGAAAAAATGCAAGAAGAGCAAGCGTAAACAATGGACGCCGAGATTTGCATCGAGGCTCTTGGAAATTGAAGTTAATTAAAAGAAAGGCTCTTATTGTGATTGAGGAGCTGTAGTCACTTGACAATCTGAAGTAACTTTGAAGCTACCTCGTTTTAGAAGAATTCAACCATAATTTTATTAAATTATACCAAATATTGTCTTTAAATTGTTAACGATTGCATAAACACCGTGAAAAAAAATCATGCTTTGGTCTACTCTTTAGAGTTCCTTATCAATAGGTACACTATTAAGTTTTAATTTGCCTTGCCTTAACTAACTTGCTGCAATACGATATAATTAAAAACTTTCTAACCGGTTGAACATCATTAGGTACAAAAATGTCCTCTCTCCCAATGGTATCTTATTCGAATTTAGAATCCGAATCCTTATTGATCGCTTTCCCTACGCCTGAAGAAAGGGACGGCTAGCACTTCACCATATGTTGGAAAGGGATAGGTGTATATTTCTCAATGGCCCCTAAGCCCAACGAGGATATTTATGGCAGGAGAAGGCTGTTACAGGATTTTCGATCCTTGAAGCGGCTTGAATATACATGATTTTAATAGGTGCAGAGTACAGTTTCGGGACATTATACTTTATCCCTTTATTTTCTGAGAGGCAACCGTATACATTTCTATTTGGAATACTTTGATATTTCCATTTTCCGTTGTATTTGGTAAAGAGTGTCAAAAAAACTCGTATACAGTCTTCCGCCTGAACGGGTAAATGGTAACGTAATTAATAGAGAGGGAAGAAAACCCCTTAGATCTTATTTTGACAGGTATTGTTGAGTGCACACGCATGTGAATAATCTCGTAATGTTCTTGGTTCTTGTCTTATTTTGTCCAAGATTTGTTTGGTAATAACCACTATGATTCCTGAAAGAGTATTAATAACGTCGAATAATTATGTATGTGGATGCACCACACATTATTGTTAGGTGCCAAGAGTTTTGTTAAAGTTCAGACAAATCTTTTGTTTTTATAAAATGTACAACCTGTCCACAGTAATTCATTTGGTTTTTATCGAGAAACCTATCTACCTTTTAATAACTAACTTGCACCCTAATTATGTAACACGCTTTCAATCTCAATCTGAATCATTTTGAAGGATATTGCTAATCTATTGCTTTATATGTTCGAAAAATGTAAGTATCTGCTGAATAATAAAAGTACTTGAAGTATCTGCTGAACAACGTTAATAATGCAATGAATGTTGTTGAACTGTCAAAATGAAAACCATTGCTACTGTTAGCGTGTTACGCAATCACACCGCAACTCGGAATATACCTACGCAAGTACAGGAGCATACTTTGTTATCTTATTAATCATCTTTATATTAACGTTTCAGCCTGTTGTCAGGATCAATTTTGTTTCGAGCACGCGCTCTTCTTTTGAGCGTATACATTCTTTTAATTAATCTCGACTTACCTTTACATAAAGCGCAGTAAGTAACTTTGTACTTACCTTTAGGAAAAGATGTTTTCTTTCTGTATATTTTAATACCGATACTCGCCCGTAACGACAATTTGAGTAAGTCAAACGAAGGTCTTTCATGTCAAATAATTACGTGCAATAAAGACGACCCCGAAACCCCGAATAACTCTTTAGTGCTGTATTATTATTTGCGATGATAATATATATTTCGCTAATGTAAAATAAATGTCATATGTATATCCTAATTATCCAGCTGCCATGTATTAGTTCATTAGTGTGACATTTCACATGAATAGATGTGAAGTCAGACAAAATTAGGTCGAATTAAATAAATAGCACAGTTGTGAGGTGTCATTGTTATAATATACGGAACGACGTTCATATTCCCTGTGTTGCAAAGTAGAAAAAAACACCATATGTCAACTGAAAATTTCGCGTATAATGTTAAACCTGACTTGGCCTAAATAGCAATGTAGGTGCCACAGACAGTCCACTCTGCAGAGGCTGCTTTAGGGCCGAGGAATCAGATGCCCTCGCCATCCTGTAATGCGAAGCCATGGCTTCGCAACGAAAACTAATCCTCCGAACAGTGAGATGGCTCCGCGAAGCCCACAGAAAGCCCACAGAAAGCTTCCGTGCTTCTGGATGGAGCTGGCTATGTTAGTCAGGACTCAATTGGACTGAATGAGAGTCTAAGTGCAGATAACAGAGTCACACGTTTCTCCACTTTTTCGTTTTTCGTTCTTTTACTTCTATATGTGTCTGGTAAACGAATGTCGCTTAGCATATAATCTCAGTTTATTGTTAGATTGCCTTAGAACGCCTGACGTTGCGATTGACTTTGCTGATTCCCTTAATATTTCTAATTTATCTGTCTTTGCACTGAAATTGTAAGTAGGTATCATCTTTTGTACCTACCACATTTTATGCAAATAAATGATTTTGATTTAATTTGAACATTTTATGTGTCGTATTGGTCCAAGCGTTTAGGCCTCGCCGCACTAGGTTGTGGGTTCAAATCCGGGCAAGTAATAACGTAACTTTTTCAATTCAAATGCACTTTCAGAGTTTATCTTGGACATTACTGACATCGTTGAATGGAAAACGTTTTGAAGTGACCATTACTTGTAGTTAATATAAGTCTGAAATCGCCAACCCGTCTTGAGCAAGCGTGGTGATCAATGCTCGTGCCTTCTCTGTATGAGAAGAGGCCTTTGCCTTGCCGTGGGACTATAATAGGCTGGTATTTACTATATATTAGTAGGTATTAATATTTTTTGTCATTTGATACAGGCTAATTAACGCCACATGATAAATGGTCACATCGACGATTGCAATCGATATCGCCCGAGTTTATCTTTTTCCTCCTGTTTAAATAACTCGAGTTATAAGTATTAAATGGACTTACCGCTTGTGACTTGAAGAGTAGTTGCGAAGAGACATAGCAGCGACAGCGACAGGCATCCGAGCGAGTTGAGCCAATATGCCGCGGCCATACTGTACCCTGTAATTAACATAATAGCCAGTCAGCTATAATTTTTTTTTTTAATATTCTTTATTTAACTAAACTGCAGTATGGTAGAACTATCTTTAAATAACCTCAATCGCAGGACGAACTAAACTCAAACACACGTAGCGCCATCTAGTCGAAGGCGCTGAAACTAAGTGCTTAAAGGTGGCTCGGCGTTTAGAAACGCTTTGAACAACCAACCAACTGAGTCCGTAATACCGCACGAAACGGCTAGATGGCGCTAGTAAAGGCAAAATGAGCATTTTCCTCGAGAAAAAGGAAGAGTAATTTTTTATGTACGTTTGCTCCGCAAGGCCCCCTGAATTTGCGTTTTAGGTGTACACCAATGCTTTACTAGGAGTATATGTACCTGTTTCTTTTTCAATGTACTTCTGTACTTTTAAAGAAATATGCAAAAAAAGGGGGCCGTGCCAGCCAAACGTTTTCAGCACGCCCCCCGTGTAACTTGAAAAAAATATAAAAAAGTGTACCTGTAAAGTTTTTAATGTTGTAACAAATATAATATCTATGTATATCTAATACTAAAAATAACAAAATTAAATCCTAACTTAACTAAAACTATACAGAAACTAAAATATAGCGTCGAAAAATTCATCCGCATCGCTGTCGACTGTTAAAAAGTTTCTTAAAGTCAAGTAATGTACTCTATTAACAGGTTGTATATGTGCCGCAACAGATATTGTGAATTCGTAATAACAAATAATATATCAGTGGCGAAGGTACTATACAACTCGATTCTCACCGGCTTCCCTTCGAAAATTCAGAACATAACCACTCTATAGTCAATTCATCATTGAAATTTTCTTTTGGTATTTTTTTTTTGCTCCGGCCTACCTCTGTCATAAATTCACCCTTCGCCACTGTAATATATAGATGTGGATAGGGGGCTGAGCTGGAAAAAAAATAGAAACATTGATGTATAAAATAAGGGCAAATATCTAAAAAAGACAAAAAAAAGGGCCGTGCCAGCACGGCCCCTTTTTTTACGTATGGCTGGCCATACGTTTTCAGCACGGCCCCCGGTGCTGAAAACGTTTGGCTGGCACGGCCCCCTTTTTTTGCACATTTCTTCAAAAGTACAGAGGTACATTGAAAAAGAAACAAGTACCTACATATACTCCCAGAGGCGAGTACATTGCATTGGTGCACACCTAAAACGCAAATTATGGTGGGCGTTGCGGGGCAAACGTACACAATTTTTGGTAATTTATATGATTTAACGATAGTAATACAGTGTTTTACATAATTTCATACCTGTATTCAACGGGAGGTTAAACATACGTGTTTAGTACACCAACAATTCACTAATCACGCTTAAGCTTCCCATGTAAGGGCGAATAATCCAGAATTCTGTTTGTTATTAACAAATTCGTAATGGATAAACTTAATTACGCTTTGTCTGACTGAGGAATCGAACCCAGAACCCTTGCTTAGCAATTACACAAATAGTTGCGCGCGGGCGCTTGCGCAACGTTAGACGCGCATACTGTGTGATTTCGACTCACATCATTCGACCATGCGTATGATTCATCGTTTAAAAATGCTAATCAGTAATGGATAGCAACGAACTAGAATACGACCCATCAATTGAGATAGCTAATGTGAATAATGGCATAGAATATTGTGGTGAGATTATTAGTAACAGTATTAGTGAGAATATGGAATTAACAGAAGAAGTTATACAAAATACTGGGGAAAGAGACGTAGTGAGATCGAGCAAAAGAAATAGACAGATAGATCAAGATGAGATGTGGACAAACAGTACGAGACGGGGTAAACGTTTTGCCAGAAGTAGTCATGTTCCTGATAAGATAAAAATACCTGAAGATAAAATAGAAATTAGCATAACGTCTAAAGAAAAGTTAACAAAACAGTTTACATTAGCAAAATTATTAAAAACAGAAAATATTCCGGTCATAACAAGTTTACAATATATTAATGCGTTTAAGGTTCTTATCCAGTTTAGTAACGAAGAGAGTGCGAATAAGTTAATTGAGTCAAAATGTTTGAAAGAAAAAGGACTTAGGTGTCAGAAAACACTGGAGATTAGAGAAACTTACGGCGTTATTAAAGATATAGACTTGGAATCACCTGAGGAAGAAATACTGGAGGGTTTGAGCTGAGACACAGAGATCATAGGCATTAAAAGATTAAAACGCCGCAACACAAATAGTGGACAATGGGAACCTGGAGAAACAGTCAGAGTAACCTTTAAAGGATCTTCCTTACCGACCTACGTATATCTTTGATACCAGGGTGAAAGTGAATCCCAACTAATTCTCCGTCACGCAATGCTCACGCTGTTGACGATATGAGCATACAATTAAAGTATGTTCATCAATCAAGGATATATATGCCCAAAATGTACAAAGTCCCACCCTAATTGTGACACTACGGCCTATAAATGTAATAGTTGCTTTATTTGATAAATAGATTTGTGAGTAAACTATAATTATGGCCTACAGACGTCGTTCTTTGCTTAAATTAAAGCTTAAATCAATTACATTTGTCACAACATATTTTCCTATAATACCACCCGTAAAATGAGTATTTTCCCCGGTATCGGGGAAAATACTAATCGAAAATTGACCTAATCTTAAAATTTTACTTTTTTGGAAAAAAAATTAAATTTTTTGAGACCTGTATCTCGGTTCTGATCTCAAATTGTAGCAATTTTAGTCTAAGTACTTTAAAAACGTACAGATTAAAATACCTATGGCAGAAAATGCCTATGGCATTAAGTCCGCCTCTGTACATTTGTGCTTAAAGTATTAAATAAACAAATAAATTTAAAAAACGCATAATTTAGGACTTATATTGAGAATACCAAAACGTGCGAAATTTCGCGTTTTTTCGAGTGCTGCAGAGTTAGCACAGGTCTTTGCAATATTGCATATACGCTACTGGTAGTGGTCCTTACAACATATTAAACAATCAGAATTAACTAGTTAGTTTGCGATTTTAATTGTATTAAATGTTCAATATGACTGGCCTATAGGTCATAATTATAAAAATAACTGTTCATTACCCATTCTTCAGTTTTTAGTTGTTGAATGTTTTCGGTTACGGGGTGACATTATCACTAAGTGATAAAACCATCGATATATGGATAAAACCTTTCAAATAATTAAAGATAAAAAAAAATTACACAAACAGTTAACTAAGGGCTGATTTTTCAATCGACAGATAATTTTTATGCGTGGAATAAAATTGACGTCTGACAGTTTTTATATGGAAGAACTGTCAAAAATTTTAAATTATTCCTCCGATAAAATTATCTGGCGTTGGAAAAATCAGCCCTAAATGATACAGGTAGGTAAAAACTTATCATCATAATTATTTCGGGATACAGACTTTTAATTGAAAAATAAATCTTGATTAAAAAACATTAAAGTAATAAAATTATCACTTGCCATATCGTCAGCATGTGTGTTTGCGACGCGGCCGTCCGCCCACCATAGATCACCTGAAAGAGAAATTACTCTTAAACTTTGTATCACAAGGTTGCTTTTTGCTCTAAAAACAGGTCACCTTGTAACACTTGGATTGCTTTTAACAGGCCTGTCGACAACTTTGGATATATGGTCAAAACAAACATTTACTCAGTGTTATTGTCATATGATACTTAAAATAATAAATAAACAAGAAGCATTTGAAATATAATAAATACGAACTCAGCTAATTTGAAATATCCGAGTCTAAGACGAGAATTTGTATTTACAAACATATTTTTTTACATCCTAAATTATAAATGTTAGGTAACGATATTTTCATACAAAATTAGACATACATAATGAGCCTATAATGTTCCCACTGCTGGGACACAGGCCTCCTCTTTTTTTGAGAGGGAGTGCCGTAATCCACCACGCCGCACTGTGGATTACGGCACCCCGCACAGTGCGTGTTGGTAGATGTCACATGTCTTCAAACTTTTGGTAGATCCAAAAGTTCGAAAAGATCGGACATACCGGTTTGGTCCGAAAGATGTTTTAAAAAAAAAACACATACAAATGATAAACTATAATTTGTATTTATTTCTGTAAATTGCTTAAAGCAAACACTTTAATACGTTCAAAAATAAATACGTGAGTTCGATATTTCCTATCCGAATACTCTGAGAAGAAAGACGGAAACAAACTCAGAACCCAAAAAGTTATACAAAAATATCATCCAACGATATAAAGACTTTATTGGTTTTCTTTGCTCATAACGACATCAATACGGTCTACGCTCATTGCGTAGCAGGGCTCGTAGCGTCGTAGCTCCCGGCTACGAGCTACGAAGTGGCGTAGCGCTTACAATTTATTTGCCGAATGTGTTATTGGCTGCACCGCCAAATTCTCTTGTCTAACAAGAAGCAGAAAATTGATTATAACTCAAACAAATGTGTGTTATATGTATTTTCGAACCCAACATCATTTGAAAAAGTAACTTTTGGTAAGAGTATTTTTTTAATAACATTTTGCCCGGTAGCTAAGAATATTTGATTTTGTTGAAATATTTGTTGCTCAAAGATTTAATCCCAGATTATTGGGTAGGTAACCTACTGGCCCATTCATTTACATGACTTTAATCGTTAAAAAAAACTTAGTCTAGCTCAACATTCAAGACAACTTTCTTTTGTTTATACAAACGTCATGTTCATAATCAATCTATAAATGTTCCCACTTCTAGGACACAGCCCTCCTCTCAGTGAGACGGAGTAGGCCGTAATCCACCACACGGGCCCAGTGCGGGTTGACATTATTAATACCCATTATCTTCACTATAGTTGTCGCATTTTATTATGGCAATGGCGGTCACTGCACTTTCCCTAATATCTCTCCGTAGGAACCCAAACATTAAATTATATATGCCTTTTCGTTACTGCAACATGTTGAAGATCACGATAGATATTGATTCAGGAATTTAACGGATTTTATTTCAGATTCTGAAATAAAAAATGCTGGAAAATGTAGGTGGGTCAATGACCGCTATTGCCATGCTAAAATACGACAACTATAGCAAAACACATCTATCAAATTCCTTTCTCCTCTACACTATCCAAAATTCCAAAACGGCCTTACAAAAACCAATGAAAAAAAAAACAGATGAACATCTTATATAAGAGACATCCCACGGTCATAACTCTCAAACGCCATACGTTTCCTTATCGCCTACCTATATCCAAGCACCTTAAAAATGTACCCATAAAACAACGGAGGGGTGAGGAGAGAAGGGGGAGAACGTGAGATCCTATTTGCTCCAATAAAACACTCATGCAAAATTAAAGGGGAGAAGCTTCAACGGGCTGGAAGCACGGAAATATTCGATAAAAACGTTTGTAATAAAGCAAATAAACTTGACTGGCGGGTGTTTTGTTTCGTTTTCAGCGTGACAAGAGGGTTGCTGCTAGATTAGGCGTGAGCCACACAGAAGGGACGTCAGACGACGACGGAAGGGCACACCACGATAGTAGTGATAAGACCCCTGTTTGAGGAGTGGCTAGAGAGGCGTCACGGCGTTCTCACCTACCGCCTGATGCAGGTCCTCACCGGACACGGATGTTTCGGGAGGTTCCTGCACATCATCAGGCGGGAGGAGATGCCCGGGTGTCACCATTGCGAGGATCGCCCAGAGGACACGGTGGAGCATACGGTGGAGGTCTGCCCCGCTTGGGCGGAGCACCGCCGTGTCCTCGTAGAAGCGATCGGCAGCGGCGGCGACCTCTCGCGTCCGGTCCTGGTTCAAGCCATGGTCCGGAGCGAGCGGGACTGGGAGACAGTCACCTCCTTCTGCGAAGCAGTCATGCTAGCGAAGGAGGTGGCGGGATGGTCGAGGGAGAGAGCCTCACGTCCCAGCCGCCGCGGGAGACGCTCCGGGCGTCGGGAGCCGCGTGACGACTCCCGGCCACCGTAGGCGCGGGCCTGCGGACGAAGAGTATAGGGTGGCTCACCGTCTGATCAGGACCAGGCCCATGCCGGACGGCGCGTATGTGTTTCACTAGCGCCTCAAAGAGATGTCAGCATAAAGGAAGGGCCCTGTTAGGGCCGAAGCCTGCCAGGGTACCGGGATTGTCCGAAAGGGTTACCGCTACCCTGGAACATAAAGGGCTAAGGAAGGAACACAGCGTTTAAAAGTAGGAAGCGAAGGGATAAAAAGTAGCCTATATAGGCTACAACCTGACAACCTGACAACCTGGACTAACATATGTTAGTCCAGGTTGTCAGCTACCTCCATTCAAAATTGTATCAAAATTGGTCCAGCCGTTTAAGCGTGAAGAAGTAACACACAACACACACTCACAAACTTTCGCCTTTATAATATTAGTGTGATTATTTTGTTCCCTTCTTTTTGGGTGGTACACGCATTGCAAGAAATATGGCGTAAGACAGAGAAATATTAATATCTGCAATGCAGTACTCTCTTACTCACCAAAAATCACCAAAACGGTTTTCACAATCACCAAAAAGGTTCTCACATTCACAGATGTGACACGAAAAACACAGCGTTTGGAAAAGGAATAAAGTAAATCTATATTTGAGTTCTATTGCTGATTCATATTAGATTCTACGATATAGCCAATTGAATGCCACGAATTGCGCGAAAATACAACCCACGCACTGCCACCTACCCGCTCCGCTGTGTTAGCTGCATTACTAGGCTTCCGTACGTCCGAATGAAAAAACGGAACCCTTAAAAGGTCACTAGTGTGTCTTTCGGTCTGTCACAGCCAATTTGCTCGGAATCTACTCGGCCGATTAAGTTAAAATTTGGTACACATATCGCTCATTTGGAGAAACATCGACGTAAATGTATTTTTTCCCAAAAATTTGTTAAATATCACAAAGCACTTAGAAAGCGTATTTACTTACGTTAGGAAAGCAGACTTAAAAAAAAAAAGTTGCAGTTACGTCGATGTTTCTCCAAATAAGATATATGAATTTCTGTGACCCAAACACGGACGTGTAACGTAAATAATTGCGTTTTTAATAATTATGAGGGTGGGTACCTTCTGTGGGCAAAATTAGAAAATCAAAAAAAGGTTTGCAAACTGTACTGTGGGAGTGACGTGTCAAATGAAAGGGCTTGTGAGGGTCTCAAATATATTTTTGTTAAATAAATATTTATGAAAATAAATGAAAATTGAAACAACTGAGTCTACATTTTTTTTTAAGATATAGAAATTAGTTCTTTACTTATAGATCACATGAAAACCTAACATACCGTAACATGTATTAAAATAACATGGTAAATAACATGGTAAATCTCCCAATATAGTGCGTATACAAACATACATTTGCAGTTGGAATTTAAGGAAGAACATGTTTTAAACTACATAATTATATAAGTATTAATTTGTTCTTGTTTTAGTTACCACAGACTTTGGCTCAGATTAAAAAAAAACATGGCAGATACATACACACAACATATTTATCGTACGAAACCCTCTCCACGCGAGTTCAACTCGACCTTGTCCGGTATTTTTCGTGATATATCTCGACTATTCAATTGTAAATTTTATGTAGTCCTTTGAGATATTTCATCCTTCTGATTTGTATCAACATGAGACGTCGTTGGTACCTACCTATATTCAAAGCATTGAAGTATATGTATTTACATAATATAAGCTAACATTTAAAATATAATATGTACAGTCAACAAAAGAGATAAGTATGCAGGATCGTCGGATATAGTTGAAGTTTAGTAAGAAACCGATAGACGTCCATCGGTTGACTGCACATTTATATGAAAAAATAAGCAAAAGAATCATAGGGCATCAAAAAATTATAAAATTGTTAAAGTATATGTTATTGTAACATACCGGTCTATAACTTTAACTATTGTTTTGTAAAAGTATATGTTATTGTAACATACCGGTCTATAACTTTAACTATTGTTTTGTTGTGCTTGCCTCATTTATCCTGACAATTCATTTGAGTAAAAAAATGGACCACCAACACCTAATAACTACATTTTACAAACATCCAAAACATAATGAGAATTTATTAATATGATGAGTTTTTAACGAATCCTGTTTTAATTACTTTTGACTGGCGTGGAAATATTCATGCATTATTGCCATGATTAACCTCATGCTCACCGGCGGTGTGAACGAGGCCGTCGTCGATGTCTTGTACGGGGCCAATCTATGTGCCCTACGCAAGAGGGACGGCGGCATTCGTCCCATCGCCGTTGGGTGCACCTACAGGCGTACGGCAGCCAAAATATGCTGTAAGCTATTCAGTGAATCTCTTACAGTTAAGTTTCAGCCCCTGCAGCTTGGTTTTGGTTCGAAAGGGGGCTGTGAGGCTGCCGTGCATGCTCTTTCCACATTTTTAAATTCCAACAAAAGTGAGGTCATCCTCAAGGTTGACGTTAAGAACGCTTTTAACTCTGTAAACAGGGACACTTTGTTGGCTGAAGTCAAAAAGGAACTACCCGAAATTTATGGTTTTATGTGGCAATGTTACAGGTACCCTTCCAAATTATTATATAAGGACAATGTTTTGGAATCTGCAGTTGGATGCCAGCAAGGTGACCCTCTCGGGCCAGTCATTTTCAGTTTGGCTATTCATCCAATTATACGTAAACTAAATTCAAAATTTAACGTGTGGTATTTGGACGATGGAACGCTAGGAGGTGATGTAGACACTGTTTTGAAAGATCTCGAACTCCTCAAACAGGAATTTCAATCTATTGGCTTGGACCTTAACCCTTCAAAATGTGAACTTTACCTTTCTGACATTACCGACAGACAATTGACTCTAGATAAATTTAATGCAATAGCCCCACAAATCAAAATTTTGGACAAAAGTTCACTGCACCTCCTAGGTTCCCCAATTTTAGAAGACAGTTTTTCTCCATTCATCGACGAAAAAATAAAAAATTTCAATGAGATTTCGGACAGACTCTCTAAAATTAATTTACATTCGGCATTCACCCTGATTAGATACTGTTGTTTTGGCCCAAATTTTATGTATTTTCTACGCTCTTCACCTTTATGGAAGCAGCCACACCTCTTGGACAAAATTGACCAAATTATTCGCAGCACACTAACATCCATTCTAAATGTGGCCTTGGACGACCGAGCGTGGCTTCAAGCCACACTACCCATCCGTTTTGGTGGCCTCGGCGTCCGCAAAATTACCAGTATTAGCATACCGGCGTTCCTGTCTTCTGTCCACAGCACTGAAAAGTTGACCGGGAAAATCTTAGCTCCCTGCCTGGTTGACTGTGAAGTGCCGTGCTTGACCGACGCGGAGAACGCCTGGAAAGCGGCTTGCCCGGATACAGATCGCCCTATAAACCCATCTTCCCAGAGACAGTGGGATGAGCCGCTCTGCAGGTTGGTACGGAATAATCTTATCAATACGTCCACCAATTCTGCTGAGCGTGCCCGCCTGTTGGCTGTGGGTGAGTGGGAGTCGGGGCTCTGGCTTCAAGCACTCCCGTCACCCAACATAGGCACTATGCTGGGTGACACCACCTTTCGGCTCGCTACCTGTCTGCGTTTGGGCGCTCCTTGCGGGGCTCCACATCGCTGTCAGTGCGGTGAAGCTGTCGACTGCCTCGGGCACCATGGCCTATCCTGCAGTAGGAGCGCAGGCCGGATAGCACGGCACGCCAGCATTAATGACATCATCCGTCGTGCTCTTGTCACCGCCGGGGTGCCAGCTGTTTTAGAACCCAACGGCCTGGCACGCGACGATGGAAAGAGACCAGACGGAATGACCATAATGCCCTGGAAGTTAGGCAGACCTTTGGTGTGGGATGCAACATGTGTCGACACCCTTGCGCCATCCCATCTTCCTAGCACGGTGGGCTGTGCTGGGGCGGCTGCTGCAGGTGCAGAAAACCTCAAACGGCGAAAATATTGCAACCTAATTGGGAGTTATATGTTCGAGCCGTTTGGGGTTGAAACACTAGGGCCATGGGGTCCGAGTGCCCACTTGGTTTTTCGAGATATCGCCAAGCGGTTAGTCGACTCTTCACGTGACCAGAGGGCTGGCCTATTTCTTGGCCAAAGAATTAGCATTGCCATACAACGTGGCAATGCTGCCAGCCTTTTGGGCACTGTTCCTGTTGACAGCGATGCGGACGAATTCTTTGATGCCCTATGATTATTTTACTTATTTTTTTTTATTTAAATGTACATATTATTATAGTTTATATGTTATCTTAAATTATAGATATAAATAGACAATAAATAAACATGCATTACATAATTCAAGGGCTTTGTCTGTCTATTCGCAGCAGGTAACAACTACAATTAAAATAATAATACCTACATATATGAGAAACTTTAGCTGCGATCTTAGTATAATCTTTTTACTTCAATCAAACAGACCACTCGAAAGAAGACACAAAATAAAGCTAGTCTCAAAATAAAAGCAAAGAATTTCTTCGTTCATTTGAGATGAAAAAGAACCCGAAGCGCGGAGATATAAGAGTGAACTCGAGTGAATTAAAAATGAAACTACTGAACAAATTATGTCGGTATTTTATTTAACTTCCCACGTTTTCCGATGTTTCGAGCACTTTTCAGCGGTTCTGGGGCCTTTGCAAAGGGGAAACTGTTGCATCAAAAAATGTCTGTATTTTTTGTAGTTTGAGTTGTGGTTTTTTTAAACTTTATAGTTGTGTTGCCAGTAAAATAAGCAGTAGATCCACCCCTGAGTTACTATAGCGGTACAGTCAACTAAAATTATAACTTTCATAGTGCGCAAAGCTTACTAATCACTTGTCACGACATTGATATTTAGTGTTATCTGAACCCTCTTTCAGTAACTCAGTGCACGAAGCCCCCACCTGACTAAGAACAGTCGCTGCAGAACCCGAAGACCAATAGACTTCCAACTTACCCAATAATACTGACACTAAAGAAAAACTTACCCTAAGAAAGCTCCTTAATCGAAAATCACCAACTCCAACCGGAAGGGGATGAAAGTCGACCTTCTAAATTGGGTCACCCAACGAACCGCGGAGCCTTTATCGAGTTTATATCACGTAGCGACCCCTAGCGGCTCGGCGGAGAACATAAAGTTATTCGCAACTACGTAGAGTAAACTTCGGCAACGGCACATCGATGAGTTGGTAAATATTTTAAGGGAGATACGTCCCCGTATATTTTTATGCGCTTTTTAAGGTTGTGAAAAGCGGGGTGAACGGTCGCTCGATGTATTGTGAGACACCTTTATGTATTGATATCTTTTTCTCATTTTATCGTAGAAGTAAAGAAAGATGAAGCCCCATAGACAAACAAAAAAAACCTTTCATAGCTGAGAATATATTACCAGACTTATTCTCGGTCGCTTCCTCATGTCTGAGGGTGCAACTACGATGGGCCGTTCTACCCATACATGTGCTTGTCCGGCTGGCACGTCCTAAAAGCAAAAATTCGAAGACATGTGACATCTACCAACCCGCACTGGGCTCGCGTGGTGGATTAGGGCCCACTCCCTCTCACCTAAAGGAAGGCCCCCTTTCGGGAGTGGGCCGTCGTGTCCCAGTACAGTGGGGACATTATAGGCTGATTATGTTATGCGCTTTTCAAAGTGCTACCTAACCCCGTGGCCACGAGCTACACGCTCAAGCGACACGCATCTTGCGACAGCGACTGCGGAGAAAACAAATGTAAGAAGTTGTTTGGAGCATGTCACGAGTCACCGCGACGCGACTTGCGGAGTGCCGCGCCTCATTGTTCTTTGCATTACCAGAATAGTGGATTAAATAAAAATAACTATGAAATACAAAATAACTAATACATGAGGAACAAGAGTCATAACTGTTTCGTTCATGAACGTGAAAATAAGTATTAAAAATGCACGTGCCGTTTTGTAGTTTTTCGCCTAACCCGTGCCTATCGTCATCGGGAAATAGCTTGATTTCATGTAAGTATGAACTGTCCAAAGACTGGAAGTCGAGGTGTCGGTCATACGGCGCCGAAATGAGCGGACGATATTGTTGACTTCGAGAGTAAAACCTGGATGAGACTAGCACAGGAGCGTTGGGATTGGCGCAAGAATAGAGAGGCCTATGCCCAGCAATGGATAATGTCGGGCTGTGGATGATGATGATAACGAACTGTACAGACGCCAGCACATTAAGCTACTACAATCTGTCAAATTTCTTTAATAGATTTTCAACTTTATCTCTACAGCATAAGGTTCAAAGTTGATTGAGAAATTTTTACAGTTTCGGGTAGGTTCATGTGCTGGCGTCTGTACGTATGTATGTTATATTTCATAAACCACTATACAAGGCTATAAGTAGTTTACACCAACAACTATACTGTCTTAAAGTAAGACTACGCGACAATTGTCAACAAACATGAATGCCTGAACATTACACGAACAACCAACGACATGCGAATAATTATCTTGTGGGGTATGAATGAAGTGCTCTGACTATCTCTGTGTTCCAGTTCCAGTCCAGGTAGTCCTTAGTTTGCTTAGCATTCTCTAGTAACTTGTTTTGTTTTGAGATTTAGGACCCCCTATCGTGAGCACCAAGTTGCCGAATTTGTCAATTTTTTACGTAGTTTCCAAGTCAACAAGACACCATTGTCTGTGTGACGAGAAATATCAGGAAAAGGTCTAAAGAAAGAGAAGAAAGCTTTGATCTGGATTCTGGAATCGCGATCGCTTATAAAGAAAACTTGGTGATCAAAGCTCATTCTATCTTTGTGGGTTATTGATTATGAAGTATTATCGTCACCAAATGACTAAATGAATCGACTGAATACTACACATACATATTTATTTGGCTCGAGCTCAACATCGGACCAAAAACAATACACAATTATTCAATGTACGCCGCGGACCGTGCACAACTCCATGCTCCAACATTCAGGTTGGCTTCCGTTCAGACAAAACTATTGTCAATTCACAGTACAAAGAAAATATTTAGGCTAAATAAAAGGGCTTAAAATGTGTGTGTTTGACCAGCTAGAACAATGTTCAAAATATTTCAGCAATGACGACAACAGGTTACAAATACAAAAGTGGCATAAAATAGCTTTTGCAATAGCATGCGTTGGTATAATCGCTGTTATATTTGCTCTGGCGATGGTGTTTGGTGGACATTCAAATAAGCTATAGCTTGAGGTGCAAGATCTTTTGACGACAGTGTTCTGGATGGAACAGCTTGTTCATCTAATCCAGTAAAGGTGACAGAACAAGCTAAGGAACCTCTTGCTGCCCTGCGGGGTAATTACGTAACACATTAACAGTAGGAATGGCTTTCATTTTGACAGTTCAATAACATTAATTGCGTTTTTTACGTTGTTGAACAAACAAATTTTTCGACCATATGAAGCAATGGAGTAGCAATATCCTTCAAAATTATTCAGATTGTGATTGAAAGTGTATTACGCAATTAGGGCGCAAGCTAAAGAGAATTGCTTAGAGTGAATGAATTCTAACCAACTTTTGTTGTATCAAAACCCTGTGAACTCAGTTCTTAGTCAAGTTCAAGTCGCAAGCAGACCAACACACATATACCATACCATTTAAGTCGAGCCATCTTGTGTTGTGACTTTGGAAAACCAACAAATTACGACGGAAACAAAACAGAACATTCATGTATACATCGGCAAAGCTTATCTTACGCTGAACATAATAAAACGTACAATGCATAGATAGTAGGAATGCATGTATAATTATTTAATAAATGAATTAGTTTGCATAGATTATCCACTTTTCATTTTAATTTTGATACCCGATTAAGTCAACAGGGAATAGCATTATCCCCAAATAATACTCAAAGCCAAGCTTAGAGTAGTCAAAAGCTTATCAAATGCATAAACTCTGCCTTCAAAATTCAAAGTTGGCACAACACATTAGAAAATCAATCATATATTTTACAGCGTAAGAGTCAAATTACCATTTTAATCAGTCGCTTGAAACTTCTCTATTCTAATTCCTGTACTAATTGAAATCGGCACTCGCGCTGAGGTATTTACCTCCGGAGTTAGAAGTGCCGCGTTACGTATGCAACCCACACCTCGGCTGGAGTACCTCCGAGGCTTCGAGTATCTACTCCATGTTTGTACACGGTCAACATCACAGAGTAACAAACTATGTTGGTGTTTCAGTGTTGTTCTTAACTCATCAATCCACTTACTGTTGATGGTGTATGTGTAGAATTAGAAACAGTGATGGAGGTTCGGTACGTTGCAAGTCACTTGCAAGAACCGGTTTTATCCTGTTTTTGGCATGTTTCAAATCTTTGTTTCATAACATAACATCAGGCATGTAATCCCCAAAGGGTTAGGCAGAGGTTACCTATAGTACGTACTTACCTACGCCATATCTATGCCTACGCCCATATTTCGCCAATTATTTTCAAGTCCCATCAATAGGGGGCGAGCCTATTGCCATCAACACAGCATAAATCCAGGCTCAGGGGTGCTACTAAATAACACTAACCCAACCTGGGAATCGAACCCAAGACCTCATGCTCAGCAGTAACGCTTTCGACCACTAGACTGACAAGGTAGTCTTTGTTACAAAAACATTATAATGAGCCCTATTATTTGCATTGTTACATTTGTGTACAAGACTAGTTATAGTGCTCGCGATTTCTTTCGCATACATACAAACACCAATTTAGACTACTTTAGGGGTTGAGGAGCAGTAGTGGCCAAGTAGTAAGACCTTCGAATTACGAGTTGTAGGTCGTAGGTTCGAACCCAGACAAGCGCTTTACTTTGTGTAAATTATCTCATCACCACTGCTCTCAAAACGGTGAAGGAAAACATCGTGAGGAAACCGGCATATCCTAGAACCAAAAATTTGAAGACATGTGACATCCACCAACCCGCACTGGGCCCGCGTGGTGGATTACGGCCCATTCCCTCTCACCGAGAGGAGGCCTGTGTCCTAGCAGTGGAAACTGATTATGTTATTATGTAGTGGTTGAGTTATACAAATCCTTGCATTTCTACCATACAAAATCTAAGGTACTTACCTATATCCTCCCAATTCCAATTTTCTATCTTCAGTAAAGCTACTAAAGATAGAAAATTCTACCACTTTGAAAATTTTACACACAAGCTAAGCACCTTGTGTGTTGTTTGTCAATCAGTCACGGGAGTTTCAATACAGAAACTGCAAAGATGAATTTCCAATTATCGACTTTCGAGCGTGAATATCCAAACCACAGCCATTCAGTCAAAGAATCATGAATCATCACTTTACGCGAACAATACCAAACTAACTTCATTTGTTATCCAATAAGGAAATCGTTGAAACATTTTTCACTCTATTTCCCCCGACCGGCCGCTACAGGAGTATCTATCATTAATTCTGCCACCGACAGCACCGCTCTACGCTCTTCGGTACATCGCTCACACGTCACAGTAATCTGTGCTGGACTCAGGAATATGATGATGGATAGTTTGATGATGCTGTTTCAATAGAACTGTTCTTCGCTCTGCCTTTTGATGGTCATCTAGGCTGAATATGAGCAAATTGACAGTTGTACTGGCGTAATGGTTGAGTGTTAGCTTCTGCGAAATAATGTGCATTGCGCATGTAATATGTGAGCTTCGAAACGCATTCAAAAATACAAAAGGTCACCGAATAACAAAAAATCGTAATCTTAAATCTCTTCTCATGGAAGCCAGAAGATGTGTGTTGTCTGCATTTAGTATTTTTAGGCTTGGAAACCAGTCCACTCCACTTTATTCTGGAATATATAACCATAATGTGACTGCTTATGCATTTACTTCCCTGTGTTATCCGTAATGTGGTAACGTGGACGTAATACGTAACGTATGGACGATATTCAGAAACACATTATTTATAGTAAAAAACCCAACACAACTCTTGAATCAAAAGCATTTTCTCCTAAAGTGTGCGGAAAGAAGCGGATTCCGTAACCGTTCCAATTGTCTTGTACCTGTACATTATTGTCCTTTGCAGTTAACGAACCAACTTACGGTTGAGATAAGAGGACCAATTTGCGGTATTCACGATTGTAGATCGACTTTCATTTGAGAAGAACAATAAAAGGGTCTTTAACAATAAATAAAGGACTTATCTTAAATACCAGAGGAGTATACATGAGAAATGTAATTTGAAGGAGACGCAATGGGGTTTAATATTAAAAATGTGGAAGTTGCAATAACAGGGTGAGTATTTAGTAGTGGCACAAGATGATATCAGAAAAAAAACAGCGGCACTCCAGGAGTGCCGACAGAAGTGAAAACAAAACACAAACAGAATACTTTGCCATCACTCACTGACATATCGGATATACATTAAAACCGAGTACATTCCGAGGACAGCCGAATACATCCGAAGCGGTGTCGGTGACGGTAACAGTGGCGCGAACTCTTTTTTTTCCTGAATGGTTTTTTTCCCTACCTCGAAAAATGCCCAACGCGCCTAACGAAGTTTTCACTTAAAAAAAAACTCACAAATACAAAAAAAAACACAAGTACAAAAAAAACTCACAAATACTTTTTCTTTCTTTCTTTAAAATGGTGGTGGAAAACTTTACCATACCAATTTCATTGGTTCTGGAGTAAAAAAAATACTAGCATCGTTTAGCGCAGCAATGTCGCCTCTGTCTGTTACCTTTTCACGCCTGAAATTTGGCACACAAGTAGACCATAGCATATACAGGGAGACAGGGACATCGAAGCGCAACCTTTTACCATGGATTCAGTATAATTATGATCTTGAATCCCCAGAAGGGTTGAAATTTTTCTTCCGTTAGTGAAAAAAAAATTACTACCATACATTTTGACCGCGTAGGTATTATTGCATTTTTTTTATGAAACAGCAGATTTTTTTTCATAACCGAAGAAAAATTTCTATGGTCTAGAAACATTCATGGTTTCAGTTTCCGCGTCGATGTCCCTGCCGCCCTGTATAGGGTTAGGACATAGGATACTTTTTGTTCGGTAGTACGCTTCCGTGGGTCAATTTCCAATCTAAAGTCAATTCAAATTTATGTTTCAAATTGATGTTTAAGTTAAACAAATATCAACTTTATTTTAATGGTTTTTATGTTGATTTCAGAGTGACTAGCACTATTGAAAAAGTTATAAAAATGTTTGAAGTTGTAGCATAAACTGAACTCTATTGTGTAGGCATTAAATTTATTTTTCCATAGACTGCAGATTAGGCGACCTACGCGAGTAAAAACAAGTATCATATTATAATACGCGTAAACCCCTATTGTAAGCAATCACGTCAGTTCTTGTGACAACCGTAAAGCCCTGTAAGCCGCGTTACAAAAGTATCATAATGCGGGCCCATCAATATTATAATAGGCACCATTTCCTCTCCTTCCCTTTTGAAGTCGATAAGGAACTGATTAAACGGGCTTCGATTTTAATTTCAGTCGCTCGTGCGGCTTTCTTACAGTTCCGTATTATGTGGCTCAATAAAAACCAAGTGAATATGGACTGTATTTTTATCAAATTTTGGTTTAATTTCTTCTTAAGGGTTTATGCCCTGTGTCTCTTAAGGTATTCTGTGGTTAAAAAAAAACAAGCAAGTGTGGATATAGTTTTTTGTTATCGTAGTATTATCATCCACGGCTTGCATACCTTCTTCAGGGCGTGTGCCTTGTGTATCTTACGCCATTTTTGTTTTTATTTTGCGCCAATTTTTTCTTTTAGGTATTTTCAAAATATTTAACCATGTTAAAGACCAATCATGTTCTCGGTCTTCATAAATTCCATATCTCAGCAACCATTCTATCAACGGTGACAAGATCTTGCCGGATGCATATTTTCATTCTCTTTTAACATAACGGGTGATTCATTTAGAGGTACTTTTTTCTCTATGGATTTTTTGGCAGATGGAGCGTGAGTCGTGTTAACCTATCATGGTATTTTTGTTCAGTATAGTTTGACATTTCATCATGGAAAGACTTAGCCCGGCACAGCGCCTACAAATTATTCAGTTGTATTACGAAAATCAGCATTCTAAGAGGAATGTGTTTCGTACACTTAGAGCAACTTATGGTCCACATAATCGACCTACCGAACGCACGATTCGTTGGAACATCTAAAAGTTTGAAAGCCAATTTAGATTATTATATTACACAACCAAATAGACCACATCCAGCATGTAGTAAAGAAAATATTGCAGCGGCAGCAGAGAGTGTACGCGATGGCCGCGGTTTGGTGAACAGTTAATTTCGCGCTTCGGACCGGTCAGTTGGCTGCCTAGATCCTGTGACATCACGCCCCTAGACTTTTTCCTTTGGTGCTATGTAAAGTCCAAAGTCTATATGGATAAGCCGCGTACGATTGAGCAACTGGAAGCCAACATTATACCACTCGAAATGCTCGGACGCGTCATCAAACATTGGAACTGCAGAATGGACCTTGTTAACCGCAGTTACGGACAAAATTTGAAAGAAATAATCTTTGAAAAATAAATGTAAAGATTGGTTCTTTTGATAAAGATAACCCGATTTTTCTTTTTTGTTTTGAAAAAGTACCTCCAAATGAATCACCCATTACTTCCCTTGCATTGTTTCCATATAACTGGCCGCGTTATGTTGTCTATCTCACATAGGATATAGAGATGTCATGTGATACAGAGAACAAAATATTATGCATTATTTTTTTTTCTTTTATTTTTTACTGTGTTTAGTTTACTTTGTGATCTTCCTGTACGTGTCGCAATCAGTACTTTTTCTTTCTTTCTCAATTTATTGATAACTACTCGTAGCAACTCGCCCCTGCTTCGCACGGTTTTTACGACTTGACAAAACATCGAGATTTCTTTATTGTATGTTTCTGTGTGATATTTATGTATTATATATATAAACCTTCCGGAATAAATTAAATTATGATCAGATCCGCATCAAAATCCATTGCGTAGTTTAGAAGAACAACGCTGTCACACAGATGGACACCGAAAAGTGACTTCAACAATTATAATAAACGTTGATTAGGCACGTTTCAGTGATATTTTCTACCCGGGTATCCTCATGAAACCTTTAATTTGTCTTACCTGTATTTGTCAACTAAAGAATATGTAGGTATCTATGTACAAACTTTGTACCAACTCTGTTCCTGTTGAAACAGACCGCACAAACATTGAGGTGCCCTGAATTATTGAAGTGACGCGATGGAAGACCCTCATAAATCAAAAGTTACGAAGTTTGGCTGTTTCGCCAACGCATCCATTGATGTCCTTACAGTATTGAAAAGTCCACGGTCATATTACGAACTTCTTGAAGAGTAATTTTGAAGTTTACAAATTTAAGTGAAAAGTACGATCACTTTGAGAATGTTACTTAAAAAAGTGAAATTATTGTAGTGTCATGGTTACCAATCCGCATTAGACCCGCGTCGTGGATTACGGCGCGGTCCCCCCACAGTTAGGCCCTTTGTAGGTACTCGGCACGGTTTCTTTACGGTACGGTGTACAAATCGTGCCGTAAAAAAAAACGTGTCCGTCAACAAGCTTCCATAGTGATCCATACAACACTGACGACCGTGCCTACACACCGCGAATAAACTGTAGTTTTTCACAGCAAGAAAAACGTGTGTGTATAAAGAAAGGGCCTAAGGGACCGAATCCCAGCAGTGGAAACATTATTTTAAGCTGATTATGTTACCGTTATCATGTCGTATAAGAACACTTTTTGGACGGTAGAATAAATATCGGCTAGTATGTACAGTTGTGAAGTTAGTGACTGGCTTATAACTGGCTCATTTTTAGCTATATTTTGGTCCCCTTTTATGAAAAAAGAAGAATCGATACAATAAGCTGCACTACACTGGACTGGGGTGCCGACCGATACCTGAATACTCTTAAATTATTATCGGAACAAAACAAGTAAAGAACGGAACGATAGCGTCTCTATAATCTGAATAAATAATATGCACTGGCGGCTTGCAGCAAAAATCGAACCTCTATTTAGTTCAATTACCTCTGTAGTGTAGCCCCGTTTTAGGTTTAAGCCACAGAATACAGGCACTCCTTGCTTGTTGTAACACCAAGTTTTTATTTTAGAGGTTTTTCTTTAGTTAAGCCTTATCCTATACTATAATAATAATCATAATCAATCCAATTTTGATAAAATTTGGTATGGAGGTAGCTGACACCCTGGATTTAACATATGGGATACCTTTTATTCTGATATTCTTACGGGATCGACACTTATGCGGGTGAAACTGCCGGACGCTGCTAGTCCTTTTATAAATGTGAAAATTAGTATGTTTGGATGTTTGTTACTCAATCACGTAAAAATAATTAAACGGATTTGGATGAATTTTGGCACACAAATAGTTTATAACCTGCATTGACATATGGGATACTTTTTATCTCGGTAGTACGTTCCCGTGGGATATATATTTTTCGATACGAACGCAGGCGAAGCTGCTATAAAAAGCTAGTAAACAGTAACTACTATGGAACAATATAAATGTGAATTTATTAAGCAGATCAAGCGGATCACAGCGCTTCTATCACTTGACTAGAAAAATACGGCATAAAAGATAAGTAGGTATTCACATAGGGAAGAGGAAGGGAGTTTTAAGACCATTTAAATCTAGGGCATTATTTCTTCTTTAAATATTTACAAGATCAATCTTAATATTTCAGCTATGCAGGACAATGCGTTTAAACTTTCAGCACACATGTGGACCCACTACCGTATAAAACTACCTACCTACACACACTATAATCCTTTTCTCCGGTTTACGAGACTCATGGGAAGCTATGGGGTTATCCTATATCAGCTCGCAGACATGACCCACTAAGTGTGATCGTGGTTTATCTATGTTACAACGTGTGCAACCCGACTTGATATATGGGGCAATTCGCAGTTCGTTTCCTGGAAATATTTTGCTTCGTCGCTAAAACCTTGTTGGAGGATATTTTTACGGGAGGTTGCAGTATTTTCTAGGTAATAATCTTAAAGCGTTTTGCTAGGGAGCCGTTTTTCTGAATTAAAGTAAACACAGCTGTGTATTTGTTTTGGTTCTGATACATGTTTGCCTTCGTAGTTCGGCGTTTATCAGTTATTTGAACGGGTCAAATTACGCTACACAATTTTCAACAAAACGCACCATGCTATATGCTATACAGCTTTAAGCTCGTAAGCATTAGAAATAACACCCCAATCCATCTGCCAAAAATGTTAAACAACTTAAAAAAAATACAGATCAATAAACTAATAAATGAAGTCGGTTAAAAAGAACTGGTTCCAAATATCTAAGTTGATAGCGCACACAAAGATACCTATCCAGTTCGATTATCTGTGGGACTGCGCCAAAAACGCTACGTTAGTCCGTCCTCATTACACCTTGTAAACTCAAGGCCTTTCGGATACAATTTACAGCTGCAATTTCCCCGGGTATCTAATCTTCGTGTTTAAAATTTTAGCCTGCACTCCCCGTCGGTTACGCTCCAAAATGTCCGACCGACGCCATGTTATGAAAATTTCAAATAATTCTTTACAATTTATGCGAGTAAACAAACGCGTTTGCATATAGACGTATGTGTTAGCATGAATAATATAATAATACATGTCTTTACAATCTCCACGATATCTGTGTGAATAACGTTAAAGGAAATTGTTGAGTCATTCTTTAATCGTCCATTGAAACAGCTGAATCAAGAATACTCGCTCTTATTTCTCTCTGAAACATTTTAACAGAAAATTCTTCGAATGGTATGTGAAAGATATTGTGCACATTCTGAGTTGAGTTTTCACGTCTACAATACATTATTCATAGGTAGTTCCGGTTGAATGTCGTAATTACAGACACAATTAAAAAGCCATTGTGTCTCGCGTGGATCTACGTTCCGACATACGAAGGGTTAAGGCTTTTGTAGTAGAAAGAATATAGGCAGAATACTGTGAAACAAGAAAGGTGTGTCGTATCTTACATGGGCAAGTTCTATGGCCACGTTATCGTAACAAAATCACGTTGCGCTTGTAATTCACGAGCCCCGTGAAATGTGGCGCCCCTTATCGCTACTTCTTGGGCGGTACACACCGTACGAGACGCTATAAACCTATGGGTATGTACGAGTGTAACCGTAGTACAGTCATTTTATTTAGTTCTTTACCTAACTGTAATAAATTCATACTAATTTGTTCATTTCCTATAGAGGAAGAATCTGCAACGATAGTGTTTAATTTCCTTTTAATATTTACACAAATATTATATAGAGGTACAGCTAAGTGAGTTTGTATATAGGTGGTAATCTTCAGAACTGCTGATCTGACTGATGTATATGCAGAAGCTAGTACTCTATATTTTTCTTGGATGACGCCCGACCTATTGGTAAGTATTAGTATCCATATGGACACTAAATCAAGATATTACAAAATCCTAGGTACATTATTCTTGTTGCTTCTATATGTGAGAACAATGTAAAAAAACACAAAAAAATAAATTAATTAATTAAAAATAAGCCTTGGCAGTTAAGTGATGACCAGTCTCAACCGACGTTAATTAAATTTCTACGCTAAACATGTGCTGAAGAATTCATGGTTACAGGTTGTGCGTCGATGCCACCCTGATTTGATTGATCATCATCATCATTGTTTCAATTTAAGATTTCTGACAGGCAAACTTATCAAAGGTTTTTGAGTCAAAAGAAACCGCCCATTGTATATTTTGTAGGGTTTGATTTAAATTTTTATTTTTTTGTATTTTGTGATGTTATTGTGTATTTTTTGTTATGTATTTTTGTACAATACCTAAAGTAAGTAAATAAATAAACATTAATAAAGAACGATTTTTCATCTAAACACAAACACAACATCCCTTAATCCTCGGAGAATCGAGAAGACAAACTGAGATGTGTAAGAACTAGTATTTTTCAGTCTTAGGACAACATTCCCAAAGATTTTCCAGTTATTAGTGTGAAAAACGAGTTTGTAATATTTGAAAACGACCTCAAAATTAATCTAAAAGTAATATGAACGGGTGTCTTTGAATTTCTTGAAGATCAGGTGACGGTTGACGGAACGTTACGAAAGCAATTATGGGGGAAGCTTTCGATTTCCCATTAACTTTTCGAAGATTTACTGAATTGCTCATATTTTAATGGAACACCCCTTTGATTTTTTTTTTTTGACAAATGTTACGTAATTATTTAAGTTTAACTTACAGCACTCCGAGGAGCAAGTAGCATAGCATATTCAACCTATTATGTTCCCACTGCTGGGCCACAGGCCTCCTCTCGGTGAGAGGGAGTGGGCCGTAAACCACCATGCGGCCCAGTGCGGGTTGTTAGATGTCTTCGAGCAGTAAATAGATACGCAAAAACTACAGTAAGCGACGAGCTATGATTCTAACATTTCTAATGCTGTAGTTTCATCCACATTCAAGCTAGTGTATGCGTCAATTGCAATACATATTTTTTCTTTTACTACGTGTTCAAAAAAGTTACCTACTACCATAATTAAAAAAATAATTTAACAGTTTATCTATGGTACTTTGAAATCTACTCCCAAAAAAGTAAGTAGATAGATCCAAAAAGAAACCGAAAATTCGATCCATATCACCGCAATCGAGTCTCATAAACAATACTATAGGACGGTACCGACAGCATTCCCGAGATATCTCAGCCAATGCCGTTTGTTCGAGCCCAAGTCCACTTAATATCCGGAGACAAGGCCCGCTCCCCGACGTTGGCCGCGAATTATCATATAAATGGAGAAGAAATCGCTGCCTAGTGTCCTCGCGGGACCGGCCTTGATAACATGGCCACATTGTGGCCACCCGGAGCCACGTATACCTTTGGGGCTATTGGGTTATAAATATATTGAGCAGGACGCTATTTTTGTTGCGCGTTTTCTCTTGGGGAATGTGAAAAATTGTGATGGCGGATTATCTTTTTGAATTCAGATTTTTAGTTTATATTCGTTTATGGAAGCACTGTATAGGCAATTATAGGTCGTTGATATTGGTCATGTAAATTATGTTATGAACCAGTATCAATATAAGGGATCTTTATTTAAAGAACATTATTTTAAGAAAGCATGACATTGATAAAGTACTTTTTTTTGTTAGCCCACCGTCCCGCTGCTGGGTAGGTAAAGGCTTCCCCACATACTTCCAGGAACTCTTTTCCCGCGCCACCTCGAACCAGCCCTCGTGATTCGCGTCCAGGTCATAAAGTACATAATATATTTAATTAAAAACACATCGCATACATAGCTTTACTATCTTCGAAGCTTTTCATTACATTCCTACAAGAAATATGTTTAATACTGATAGTTCAACAAAATACCGGGCATACCTTTGTAGATTATCCAACATTGCACTACACTAGGCGTTCCGAATTCCTTCGCTAAGCTTACCTTAAAGCGTGTGCTACCTTCGACATAGCTCTTGGAAATAGCTCGTCGACATAGCCCGTCGACTACTCTAGACAGGTCGTGGCACTCCGAATATTAGACATACCTAACTCCTAGCAAACAATCCCAAGAATTTCTTTATGAAACCAAAACATTCTCAAATTGTTTTCGAATTTGAATTTGGTACTGATGGATACTTTGCGATGTTCAATTTGTTATTTTATGAGATACTTCGTTGGTTAAAAAGTTTGGTTTTTATTAATTACTTTGAAATTAGATATATTGGAGAAGAAAGAAACTCAACCCGAGGATAATATTATAAGACATAGGAGTACTTTACAGACATATTTGGTGTCCATGCGCGATTGTGCTGTCCGGAGAGAGGTTTCTAAAGTTATTACATACTAACTTCTACCCGCGGCTTCGCTTGCAGGTCGGAAATTATCCCACGGCAACGTACTACTGGGATTATAAGTATTAACTTGTGTTGTAACCCAGGTTATTAACTATCTGTGTGCCAAATTTCATCCAAATTTGTTCAGCCGTTTTTGCGCCAATCCGGAACATACATCCAGACAAACGTACAAATATTTTACAAATTCTTCGTTACTATTTTATTATACTATGTAGGTATCTATTGCTAGAAAAATAAAAGATAAAAAACCTCGCGTAAGCGTTCCACTATAGGGCAAAGACCGGCTTATATACCTAGAGAAGGGTTTATACAGAAGGAACTCACTTGCTCAGTGCGTGCTGGCAATTTCAGACTGTTATAAAACCAGGTTTCGAAGTTAGTGCTTGGATCCCATAACCTCCGGCCCACCAGGCACATTGTGAAACGTGGGTAAATATAACGTTAACGTATGAATTAAATAAGGTCTGTTAAAATAATATAAGTCTTAAGAGGCTCCCCTTATATATTTTAATTTGGCACCCGGAACAGACCAAAATCGCATATTAATCATACCTACTTAGTTGGACATCTTAGCTCATTTAGTAGAATATCTACGAAAGAATAACTAATATAAGGAAGTTTACAGACAGTAAAAAGAAGAATAAATAGGCACTAGAAATATATTGTATTGTAAGAGACCAAGGCAGACTGCTATAGCAAGCTCTACAGCTATCTTAATGACTTTCTACTTGAATTGAGAATACAGCATTGCCACTAAAGATACATAAGTAGTTGGAAGGTACTTTGCAGCCCATTCACTCATGACAGAATGAAGCAGGCTCTAACCACAAAGATTACCACATGTCAACAAGAGTAATTGTCGAGCAGTGTATCTCGGCACAGGCTCTCAAGAGACCCTGGTTCAGTGGTTGAGCGACAGTTCCGCAGCTGAATGTTAAAGAGGCTGCGACAATATATCTAATTGTGTCTCAGGCAACAGCCGCAGAGTCTCCGGAACGCGAAGCGAAAATCAATAGATACACGTCTTCGAGATGACTCTCCGCTACCACTCGTTTTTACGCTCATTTATAAATGTCCAATGTTTTATATAATGTAAGGGTTTGTTGACAGTGGGAGGGCTGCAACCTTATCAGGCAGCGCGTTATCGCCAACACGCCGACTCCGTGCCCCCTCCCCAGTCGATGCCCTACCACGCCCTCGGAGATCCTCGCGGATGCTGCGTCATGGACCACTTGTCATCTCAAGGACGAATATTAATTTTTTGGTATAATAATGTGATTATGTAACGGACTTACCCGCGTGAGCGAGGTCCCGGTTTGGGCGCCATTTAGCGCGTGGTGGGAGCGCGGCAGACACGATTCGCACGGGTGCGCGCGGCGACGAGCGGCGCGCGACTGCCGCGCCGCGCGGACGCGCGTGCGTGCGTCGAGCGGCGCATGTGCACAGCTACCCGCTATTTGTTTTGCTCTGCGACTCCGTATCGGGCTTTCGTTAAAAGCCGCAGAAAACGAGATTATTCTCTCGTATAGATACGGTACGCGTTGCGGAGCATTCCAATGAACGTCGGCTAAAGTTCTCTGAGATATTGTCAGCTTTTATTCACGTCGCTTGACATGAATTGCAATGGACATCGGGCGGATTTAAAAGCCGGGTAAACGTAAACAACCTCTTTACAGATAATAGAGAATAATGTTTAACTGGATTTGTGCAAAGTTTAGGGGATATCGTTTTTAATGAATTCGTAAGTCGCTTTATGTTATTCTTAGGAAAACGAGTGTTGGAAGTAAAACCAGCTTTTGTAGATATAAATTTTCTTTCGTTTACAATGAAGGGAGAATTTTCAAACTGCTGGATGAAAATAGAAAAGCTAAAGCTTACTGCAATTTAAATACATTAATGACTCCCGCTTTTTAGGACTCTTTGTAATTTATAGAGTTAACTATACTTAAGTATTTAGAATATGTATAAACAAGATAATGTTTTGTTGACGCCTCATAGGTGAAGTAAACGGACCGCGGCGCAACAAACGATAGTGAGAGCCTAGGTTCAAGACCCATGTTGGACAAACTTAATTATGCTACTAAGTTGATATTTTTTTATTTAAATATACTTCATATACAAATAATAGTAACGTAGAATGAAAAGTTTAGGCTTACGTAAAAAGAAATAAACTACAAAATTGTAATTTATATGGTGTACACTGTACATAATAATAACTATCTATCTATACACTTCAAGTGCTACGCGTCTACGCGTCTACGACAACCGCGGAACTCGTAGCAGTCGTAGCAAGCTTACTACGGCGTAGCGCGTTATCTACGGTTTCCGTAGATAACGCGCTACGCCGTAGTAAGTAACCATCCGGTTTTGACGCGCACACAAGTTTGGTAGTACTTTTGACCATCGATGATATTGACTTTACTATTAAAAACTAGCTATGGACACGACAACGTTGTCATGTCCTAGCAAAAAGGCAGTTTCAGTTTTTCTCGAATATTCCCATTTTCCATAACTTTTAATTCATATTTTTTTTTAATAATGTTTTTAATATAATGAAATGAAAATATTTGGACTCATTAAAGCTATCTTTAAATCTATTTATCTCGTTAGTGTGTTTGTCTATGTGCCCCCTATCCATATATTATATAGGTATTATCGTGCAACGCCATTTTGACAAATAATCAAAATGGCGAAACGGGGCGAGGTCAGTATCCATACAAAAAAGTTCGATTCCCTTTCCCTAAAGACCTATTCCGACTATTCATCATCTGCCTAGCCTTTTCCCAACTATGTTGGGGTCGGCTTCCAGTCTAACTGGATGCAGTTGAATACCAGTATTTCACATGGAGCGACTGCCTGTCTGACCTCCACAACCTAGTTACTGGGTAATACGATACCCCTTGGTAAGATTGGTTATCAAATTTTGGGGCTTCTGACTACCCGTAACGACTTTCAAAGATCCACGAATGACAACCGGGACCCGTGCTTTCCAAGACACGGAGGGGTCTCGGAATGTAAACATGGTCACCCATCCACAGACCAACCGCGGGATCGATCGACCTGTGCGGCTGTTATTATTTAGCAAAACCTATTCAGACTATTATGAACACTTAAAAAATAAAATAAAATAGTTCTTTTGCATAGGGTTGGTAACATTTACAGCGTGTTAAATTGTGCTTTCAAGTGCAGACCTTCAGTACCTTTTGTAAACTTACAGCATAGGTAAAGACTGTCTAATGTAGCGCGCCCCTCCATAAAATATTCTATAGGTACAGTCAACAAAAGAGATAAGTATGTAGGATCGTCGGATACAGCTGAAGTTTAGTAAGAAACCGATGGATGTCCTCGAAAAAAATTTAATTTTATTAATAGAAAACAAACAGCTCTTTTATTACATTAAATTTCAGTCGACAAGATCCATCGGTTTCTTACTAAACTTACTACTACTTATCTCTTTTGCTGACTGTACCTACGAAAAAATAACTCTTATATCACTCCACTACATGCAGTCGTTCAAACTACACACATCAAAAGTGTCTAGGGATCAAGCATTTTTATGCGGATTTCTTGAGATTGAGATGTGGCTTTGTAATAAATTTATGATTTTATAAATTTATATGGATCCTTTTTGGTGCATTTCATAATTTGAATCAGGAACTGTGAATCAAATTCGAGTAAAAGATGAAAATCAGCTGTCAATATTTTCCCTATAAAAACATACAACGCATTGAAGACATTATTAGTGCTACTGTTTCCCTACTACTGATTAAAACCAACGTTATTATGGAGCGGCGACGTCATTTAAGCAGGGAAGAAATGCTCAGAGCCGTGGGAATGATAGAAGCTGGTTCCCGGCAACGTACTGTGGCTTTAGCTCTGAATACAAGTCAGAGTGTTATCAGTCGACTTTGGACACGTTACCGAAGCACTGGTACCGTGGCTGAGCGCCATGGAGGACGGTATCGCTGCACCACACGGAGACAAGACCGATACATTCAAATCTTAACTCGAAGAGCTCCAACAATAACCTCACGGCTAACAAGCCGTGAGGCTTCATCACTCTTCAGGGAACTTAATTAGCGACCAAACAGTCAGAAACCGCTTGCATGAAGTGAACCTTCATTCCCGAAGACCGCTACGGGTACCACCTATAGCAATGCACAATCGTAGGATTCGATATCAATGGGCTCTTGAACACAGAAATTGGGCAGAAGAACAATGGCGTTTCGTGTGCTTTTCTGATGAGTCTCGTTTTGGTATGAGACCGGATACAAGACGTATACGACACTGGAGAACCCCTGGACGCCAACAGCGATTAAAATCCTGCCAGGAAGTCCATCCTTATAGTGGTGGAACCATCATGGTATGGGCGGGTATTTGGATCGGCGGAAGAACTGAGTTGATTTGGATCAGAGGCAACCTCAACGCTCAAATTTATGCTGAGACGATTGTATCAGACGTCATCGTTCCTCTACAAGTGCAAATCGGTCCCTTATTTCAGTTAATGCATGATAATGCACGACCGCACACCGCAAGAGTTGTAAGACAGACTCTCGCCGCAGCTAACATCAATGTCCTGCCCTGGCCTGCTCAGTCGCCAGACTTGAACCCGATTGAGCATGCATGGGATATGCTACAGAGAAGAGCTCTGCCGAATATGGAGGGTATCCAGTCGCAAGAAGACCTTTTTTTGTTGTTGCAACGAACATGGGCTGCCATTCCACAGCGTGATTTGGATGAACTCATTTTGAGTATGCCAAACCGATGTTCTTGTGTTGTTAGTGTTCGCGGTAGAAACACGGATTATTAATTGTTTAAGTTACCCAATAAAATTTTAAAGAAAACTGTTATTTCAGTCTTTTTTTCGAACTTTTGTGTTAGTGGTTCAAATGTCAAAAATCCCTTTATTAGGAAAATGGCAAATTTCTTTATTAATGCAAAGGTGACTTGGTTTATCGTTACTGTGACAAACGAAAACACTTTATTTGATGAATCCTTAAAGAAAATTTTAATTAATATCAATCAGGAGAAAAGTTATTGCAAAAATATATGTGGATCCCTAGACACTTTTGATGTGTGTAGTTTACAAAACACCATCACGTCTAAAACCATTAATTGACCCGTTGTTTCCTCAGGCCCTTTAATGTACCGTCCACCTACTGATACACCATCACGTCTAAAACCATTAATTGACCCGTTGTTTCCTCAAGCCCTTTAATGTACCGTCCACCTACTGACACAGGGAAGTTATTTTAAGCACGCAAAACTCTGGCACGTACTATCACGAGTGCTTATCCCAATTCTGGTGGAGGTCGCACCGTCTCGCTGGTCACGTAACCATGTACCTACCCTTTTACTGAATCCTACGTGATAAATGTATCAAATGTCAGTCGTACCGTATGGACGTATGAAAGTTAACTCATATTTTCTGACGTCGTAAATCTGCGTCTTATTCGGAGATGTTTCGTTATTGGTGTGATAAAGTTATTGTAGTTGTCTTAGCTTGTTGGCTGGAGAAGGCGAAAGATAAAGAGAATTGGAAAAGTATTTGGAAGACCCGTGCGTGCCTAACACTGGGACAAAATAGGTTATTAAAAAAACGTTGTCTAGTTGGCCGTTGGTTTCTAGATATAAAATACCTGTCAAAAGCGAGTCGGACTCGCGCACCGAGGGTTCCGTTTTGTGAAACGTGAAATGTTTTTAAATTTTCTTCGGCGAGGCCTATATTCGTTTGAGAATTTTAACATTGCGGTGTAGAATATTGCAGTTTTAGGTCAGCGCCATCTCTTGACCAATAGTGGAACTCATATAATTTTTGTTGATGATTTTTGAAAAAGTGTGCTATTTAAAGACATCGTTTTATTTTCCTGTAATCTTTACAGAAACTTCTATCACATACAATAATTTCAAATTTATCTCTATGCAAACTTCGGAGATAGGGGGAGGAGCGGTATTTTTATTACATTTTTCATCTAAAGTCGAAAACTATGCGGCCTAAAAAAAAAGATTTTTTTTTTTAAATGTGCAAACTGCGTTCTTTCATAATAATATGATACCCCCATGCCCTAGTAGCCCCACTTCGAATTTTTAAGACACTCTTTCAGTCCCTATTGCAAAAAAACCAATGATTTCTTTCTTATTTGCAAAATATTTAGGCAAACGTCATCTAAAGCTATTCCAAATTTCAAGTTGATAGCATTAGTACTAGTTCTTGAGATATCCAGCTGTGACAGACGAACAGACAGGCTGATTCGCACCATAAGGGTTCCTTTTTAGCATTTTGGTACGGAACCTTAAAAACCGTTTTGCTTCTATGTCGGTGTCTTTAGTCGGTAGCACGCGACTGCCGACCGTAAGATCCTGGGTTCCATACGGCGGACAGGGTTATTGGCTTTTTTCAGAAGGAATTGCGCAGTATCAGACCGGAATCTAAATTTTCAGCCTGGTTAAAAGCTTACCCAATAATAAACAAATAGGGATTTAGGTTCCCTAACTATCACCTCTGCTAACCGCTTCAGGGAATAGGTAATAGGTATCTATAGGCGTGATGCTATCTTATTTCAGAAAACCAGTTATCATTATATTTAACTAGCCTGTATTATCCCACTGCAGGGCAAAGGCTTCCCTCTCCTTTTTCCACACAATTATGTCTTTTGCGACTGCCGGCCAGAAAAATTATAAACATCACATGAATTCTAAAGGGTAACTTATAATATAATTACCTATTATAAATATAGCAACTATCTATTGCCATGCATTATTTTGATATTTTCAATAATTCATTCACTGGCACTAGTGAACGAAAACATCGTGAGGAAACCCTTGACTTATAATAATTATTAAAGTTAAGTTTGAAATCGCCAAGCACCAACCTGTCTTGAGCAAGGTTGGCATGGTGATCAATGGTCATGCCTTTTGTGGAGGCTGATATTATTATTACTGCCATTATCAGGGAACCTGTAGTGGTCTCGAGAGCGCCATGCTCAAACTAACCCAACATTTTGGGGTAATCAAAAAGTCGTAATTTACAGCAGTGGTTGTTGTACAGCCATGGTGGCCTTTTGTTGGCTGGGAAATACTCAGACGTTCAAGTAAAAAGAAGTACCGCACCCGGTATCTTATAGTACTCTTTGTACTGCACTCACTACCATAAAATACTAGCATGACCTCGAAACATTGTGTTGCTAAATTGAAAAATAAAAAATTGAAAGCTCCATCGAATGCAACATTGGCCCAAGTGGAAAATAAAAATGGAGGGTTACGAAATTATCGACTTTCTCTGAAAGGTTTATTTTATCCATATTTTTTATCACATCACAATAGGTCCATGATCACAACTTTTTTAATCTTATTCTAGTACTGGCAATTTAGAATGAATTGTCAGTTGTCATAGAATTTTATAGTTTGGCAACATTGAAAGGTTTTTCCAGAATCAAAAAGTGTGACGGGCGATTATTTTATGAATTTTGTGTTAAATTTCTATTAAAAATGTCGACAATCGCTCAAGCTTTATCCGTCGCAGGAACCAGATCATCAGGGGCGTCAGTCAGAAGTCAAAATGGTAATGTTTATATGATATTTCACATTGATTCACATGAGGTTTTCGTATTCCGGTAGATCACATGCATCGCGACTTATGGTTACATTTTTGCAAATATCTCGAAATAGAGATGAAAATTTGACAAGAACTGTATGTAATATGCTTTTTAGCCATGTAAACTTCTATTTCGACGGCAGTTAGTGTACTTTTAGCAATATTTTTGTTGTACTAAAATAACCTATGCAGTTTGAGTGTGGGAGACAATGAAAATTCTGATGTTGATGAAATGATTCACAGTAATGGCAGCGGCAGCTATAGCCAACATAGTGAAGAGTTCACTGGGGCCCGTGGGACTTGATAAAATGCTGGTTGATGACATTGGAGATGTAACAATCACAAACGATGGTGCCACCATTCTCAAGTAAGTTTTTTAACTATTTATTACAACACTTTGCACCTGTTGCAAGTGTAATGGTTATTAATTTACTGAAAACATTAATTCAGTTTATAAACATCAGTAAAAAATATGTACATTGCTAAACTGATTATTTTCACATAATTATTATTATTCATCATTGAATTGACTGTGTTCCATACATACCACAGCTATACCATAATTTTGCAAAAATCTCCGAATTAAAATGTCAAATGTTTTAAGGTTGTTGGAGGTGGAGCACCCTGCTGCTAAAGTATTGGTAGAACTGGCACAACTGCAAGATGAGGAGGTTGGAGATGGCACCACATCAGTTGTGATCATTGCTGCTGAACTTTTGAAGGTAAAGAGTTCCCTCTGTTACTAAGACAACATGTAAACAATTAAAAATGAATGTGGTTAGAAATAATAATTCCAAGCTATAGTAGAAAACAAGAAAAGGCAATTAAAATAATTTATGTCTTCAAGTAAAAAATATAGTTAACAACATATTAGACCTTAAGTTTAGTAAAGTTACATGTTAGAAATACATAACTAAAACAGTTCAATCAATGTCCACCATGAAAAATAAAATGTGTGCAGTCAGGGGGACCCATATCAAGAACGAAGTTCCTTCTGAGATACTTGCACACAAACTGTATAAGATAGACAGAGAGGGAGGGAAAGTCACATGGGACATAACGCTTTTTCCTTGTGTGACAATTTCTATCAATCATCTCCTACAGCAAGCCGCTTTAAGGAACTTCATTCCAAAAAGTAATAATAATAAATGTATGTGTATTTTTGTTTTCTTTTAGAATGCAGATGAGTTAGTGAAGAACAAGATCCACCCTACAAGTATTATTTCTGGTTACCGTCTAGCATGCAAAGAGGCCGTCAAGTATGTGCAGGATAACCTCACAGTCTCCGTGGAGTCACTTGGAAGGCCATCCATTGTCAATGCCGCCAAGACCACTATGTCTTCCAAACTTATTGGAGCGTATCCTTTTGAAATTATTTTTGTTCTTTTTTTTAATCTAGATCTTTTCGTTTTCAGTCTGTTTCACTTTCTCTGAAATTAATGTAAGAATTCAAAATACTAATCTGCAGAAAACAAGTAATTTTCTACCTTTGCAATTATTCTTAGATGTCATTTTTATTTTGTGATGTCATTTTATATTATGCAATGATTCATTAAAACAACATAAATGTAATTGACTGATAAAGACTGATTATGATACTGTTAAAATGGTTGTGTTATGATCAGCCAATTCATCAAAACAATAATATAACCTAAACACCAAACACAGTGACGCAGATTTCTTCTCTGAAATGGTAGTGGATGCTGCAATGGCAATCAAAGTGACAGACTCCAAAGGAGTCGCTCAATATCCTATTAAGGCTGTTAACATCTTGAAGGCCCATGGTAAAAGCGCTCGGGAAAGTGTGCTGGTCAAGGGTTACGCCCTCAACTGCACTGTGGCTTCCCAAGCTATGCCCAAGAAGATTCTGAACGCGAAGATTGCGTGTCTCGATTTCTCGCTACAGAAGACTAAGATGAAGCTTGGTGTTCAGGTAAACTTCCTAGTTTAATAAGATATCCTTATCTTATTATAATAAATTCTTCTTCTTAGCGTGTCAATAGCAATCTAAATGGTCTCGGCCCAGAATTGAATGAATTAACTGTCTTATTTTCAAATTTATATGCAATCAGGATTAATTGACAGCATACCTTATAGAATTATAATATGATTTATTTCTGACAGTAATTTCATAACTCAAGAACCTGTCCTCTCTTAAACACAGTCGCCAGTTAACTCAGATATGTTTATAGTACTAATACTAACCCTGAACAACTACAGGTACTGGTAAGCGACCCAGAAAAGCTAGAAGCTATTCGCGCCCGCGAGTTGGACATCACCAAGGAGCGTCTGCAAAAGATTCTGTCGACCGGCGTTAACGTCATCCTATGCTCAGGCGGTATCGACGACCTATGTCTTAAATACTTCGTCGAAAACGGCGCCATGGGTGTGAGGCGGTGCAAGAAGGCTGATCTGAAGAGGATTGCTAAGGCTACTGGAGCAGCATTCTTGACTTCTCTGACTAACATGGAAGGCGAAGAAGTGTTTGAGGCCAGCATGATTGGAGAGGCGGCTGAAGTTGTACAGGAACAGATCTGTGATGACCAGCTCATTCTTATCAAGGGGTGAGGGTGTTTTCATTTGTTTTGTAATTTTTGGATTTATGAAAAAAGAGATACTCATAACAGTACGTTTTCATGCCTTTCCATTGCCTCTGCAAGATGTTCTCAACTCAAACTATTGCCTAGTAAAACTAAAGATTATATTTTTATTATGTTGAACAATTTTATGTGATCTACCGAACTAGACCCTAGTAATTTCAATCAAGATTGAAGAAGAGAGCACTGCATCATTTTCATTTAGTCGAAAAACATTCACTGCTGGAAATAGGGCTCACACCAGCTTCGCCATAACCAGCAAGCTTGCCTTCTTATTACCTATTTTTTTTTAATATTGGTCTCTCTAATACCACTTTTTCTTTTGTCTCTAGCCCCGTAGCTCGCACCGCAGCCTCAATAATCCTGCGCGGTCCTACAGACGCTTACTGTGATGAGATGGAACGTTCTACCCATGACGCGTTATGTGCGGTGCGACGTGTGCTCGAGTCTGGACGTCTTACGCCCGGTGGAGGCGCCGTGGAAGCTGCCCTGTCGATATACTTGGAGAACTTCGCTACCACACTGGTAATTATTTTAAGATATCATAGCATAATTTATAATACACTAACATACATACCCCAGACTATCTTGTAGTCTTATATCTCATCTTATTCACCAATAAATCTGAAAAATTCTCATACTTACTTACATTTTCCAGAGTTCCCGCGAGCAGTTAGCGATCGCCGCGTTCGCACAGTCGTTGTTGGTCATCCCGAAGACTTTGGCCGTTAACGCCGCACGCGACGCCACCGACCTCGTTGCCAAGCTGCGTGCCTACCACAACTCATCACAGACAAAGGTAAGGTTTACACTGTAACCATCATTTACTGGTATCTAATTCTTGTCAGGTTGATGTTCTTCCCAGATGCTTAACTTGGTTAATTTGTGTTGTGAGGTACTGGGGTTTCGAACTGCTGTTAATGGCATAACACCTAATGTTATAACCAAGTAACTGTGGATTTGCACATTTGTACCAATTTCTACCCATTATAACCTATATGCAGAAATATATTCTACTTTTATTAAATATCAAGCTAAACCGATTTCGACTACAGAATGATAATATGTTTAGAGGTGTATTACATGACACAATAAGTTCTTGTCACACCGTTACATTGACTTTCCTCTTTCTCAGGTTGAGCACGCGAACCTGAAGTGGGTAGGCCTAGACCTGACAGAAGGCGTTTTACGCGACAACTTAGCAGCCGGAGTCCTCGAGCCAGCCATTTCCAAGGTGAAGTCTCTCAAGTTCGCCACAGAAGCCGCCATCACCATCCTCCGCATTGACGACATGATCAAGCTGGACCCCGAGCAGAGGGGCAAGAGTTACGAAGACGCCTGCCACGCCGGAGAACTATAAATAACTTAAAAATACGCTCACTTGCGACTAACGTAACATCTGCAAACAATTTCCTGTATCATGATGTTATGTTAGGTGTAAGCAGTAAGGCGATCTCAGTACTGCACTCGACTGAATTTTAATACACTACAGCATGACGTCATGTTTGGAGGTCTTTGTGTGTGCGTACACCCGCCTTCCTTCGCTAAATTCCCGTCTTGTGTAATGTTAGCACTGCCTTCAACCGATATCACTGGTATTAATCCTAAGTGGTGCTGACTATATAGTTCGAATTGGCAGTTTTAATCACAAAAAGATATTTTTATTATATTAATATTACAAAGGAATAACTAAAATGTGCTGAGATCAATCTATGAAATAGTATAGAATGCTTGAGGTGCCTGTATGTCGACGTACTATTGATTTGTACGTCGGAGTGTACAACTATCATGTTCACACTTCACAGAAGTAACACAATATCTCCAACGCCTTTATTATTCAATCGTTTTACTTGTAAGCTATAAAATAGTATTATTGTTAATTTGTATATGCATCTTCACTGCAAATAATTATAGCCGGGAGCTATTTTGATTTGACGCTTCGCTGTCAATTTTCGTCAAGGCATTTTGGTTTAGTGGGTCAGTGAAGAGTAACCAAAGCTTGGTTGTATAAGTATTCCTTTAGAGAAATGATCCTTTTATGTAAGTCAGTTGAGAAGATGTATATGGTCAGGTAAACAATTTGTCATCTGTATCCGTGCAGGGTTAACCACCGTCACAATATTTTGCATCAATGGAAGATTAATTTATTTTAAGAAACCGTCTTTGCTTTTAACATTTAATGCTAGTTTATTTGCTAGGGCGTGTCGTGCGTCACACTGATAATAAAATTTTACTACTATTGTTTTGTATTATTTGACCTGACATCTAGTTATTAACTAGAAGGTACAGTTTTCGGCTTGACATAGAAATCCCCGAGTTAGCGGATCGATCAATTGAGAATATTAATTCATTATTATTGTCCGCGCGGAACTAGTTGGCCGCTGAGGTGGGGACAGGGGTGAGGCGGCGGTTCGTAACGCACGTACTGAGTAATGCGCCCCCGCCCCTCCGTCCCACCGCTCACATAAAGGCACAGCCAACTAACTCCGCGCGATACATAAAACGACATCACGCACCAGAAGGGTTAGGCAGAGGCTTGACGACTTTCATGGAAATACCCAATCATAATCAGCATTGAACTAGACTGGGAGACTACGGGCAAGTACCGTAATATTTCCTGTTGCTGCGACACAGGCCTCCAGGTTCTAGGACATGCCGGTTTCCTCACAATGTGTTCCTTCACCGTTTTGAGAGCAGTGGTGAAGAAATTATTTACACAAAGTAAAGCGCCTGCCTGGATTGGAACCCACGACCTAAGCCGACCGTAAGCTACCACTAGGTACCTAGCAATTCTATAAGTAAAGTAATACTTTATCACCAAGCTTTCTTTAGAGGAAACATTTTTTAGCACAGCCATTTTATTACAGATTTAATTTTTTTTTAAATTTCTTAATATTACAAAAATAGCTAATTATTCTTCAATAGCTTTCAAATTAAAAAGTACTGAATTCCCATACTGGATGCGATCACTACGAGCGCGCGCGTGTATTGTTTTGACCTCCTCAAAGGCAGAATGAGGAACAACCCGCCGTCAAAAATCATTGTGAACTTTACATATTTTTACAACAAAAATTACATTTGATTAAAATATTCCTTTACTTGAAACGGAATTCAGTAAAAAAATTCCTTGGATAGATGATAGAGTAAGTTCAGCATCATTTCTCTATCCTTGTCCCTTTTTACTGAAGCACATAATGCCATCCTGCTGTCATTTCTTTCGACAGTCTGACATCTGTTATCATTATCATTCTGTCTGTTCCTCGGTGATAAAAGTTACTGTTGTATTTTCACCTCCAATCTCCAATATAAACTGATAAGACCGGAAAAATTATGAACTTATTTTTATTAATTGTAAATAACACTGGATTATACGTATAAACCTGTGATAATAAAAGTTGCTTTTAGTCGTAATTTACTGCTAAAGAAACCATGTTGCTAAGAAAAATAACTTCACCGATATCTAATTTATGTAAAAATGTTTGTCTCGCTCTCTCTACGTCGGCAATTCCTAAGGTAATTTATTTAAATTATCATTTTCAGGTATTAGTAAACTACTGCTAAAGTAGTTTCTGTTATACTTTTTGTGCAGTGTGTAATAAAGTAATAAGTTAATAACCGCTTGATCGGTATGCGCCGATTCAGAAATAATTAGAAGAGCCATAGTTATGTCTATTTCTGGAATTGAAATCTGATACTCAGTCCTCTAATAGTGTCAGTACATAATTTATTAAACTATTTTTATAGAATAGAATAATGAAAAAAATTTAATATGTACACCTTATAATGTTGCAGGAAGAGAAAATAAAAGTCAAAAACTGTTATATTAACTATGTAATAGTTGGTAATGGAGCTCACCATGCCTTATTTTTGCCTGGTGCTTTGGGCACTATATGGACTGAAGGAAAACCTCAAATAGAGGGATTCAACCGAGAGAAATTCACCTTAGTAGCTTGGGATCCTCCAGGCTATGGGAAGAGCAGACCACCTGAAAAGAAGTTTACTACAGACTTCTATGAAAAGGATGCAGATATGGCTTATGAGTTCATGAAGGTACTTACAAAATTATTTTCTGAAATAGTTATTTCAGTCAAACAAAAAAAATATTGCTAAATATTTGTGATGGTGATTGACACCGAATATCTGATTTCTAATAATTAATATCCAAGCAAGCAAAGGTCCACATTCGTCCAGGACTGAAATAAATGGAAACAAAGAGTGAGAGCCTTTGCCCAGCAGGAGAACTAAGCAGACTGACAGTGTCCAGTTTTTAATGTTTAAAATTGGATGACTTTTATAATATCTTCAATAACACATTTTTAAATAAATTTTCTAGGCCTTGAAAATTCCCAAGTATTCTCTATTGGGATTTAGTGATGGTGGAATCACAAGCCTGATCCATGCTGCCAAGTACCCAGATGCCATCAACAAGCTTGTGGTTTGGGGCAGCAACTCTTTTATCATGCCTAATGAACTGGAAATGTACAAGAGTAAGTTTCCTTTCTCTAGTTACATGGATTTTAGGCCAATTTGTCAAGTGTGGGTTGGGCTTGACTAATTTGCAATGTAGTGTTGCATTGTATCACTACAATACTTCTTTTTAAAACTTTGCATATTTATGAGTGTTTATTTCCTCACAGAAATTAGGGATATTAATTCATGGTCAAAACGTATGAGGGAGCCTTTAATTGAGATATATGGCGAACAACTATTCGCCAGATACTGGGCCGACTGGGTAGATGGAATGGAAGCCATTGTGAAAACTAAGGATGGCAACATTTGTTCTGAACTTTTAAAAGAAATAAAATGCCCTACATACATACTGTATGGTCAAAAGGATCCGTTAGTGGATAGTGTTCATGCCTCTCATTTACACACTCACATTGATGGTTCAAGGTAAGCCTAAACAAAGCTGTCATCTTATTATAAAATACCTGTGTAAGATGTTGTTTAATGTTATTTTTTTTTTTCTAGGATACATCTATACCCAGAAGGCAAACATCACATTCATTTGAAATATGCTGAAGATTTTAACCAAAGAGTGCAAGAGTATTTATTGAAGCCTTAAGAAACTAAGAATATTTATTTAGGCTGGCTGCAATGACATTGACTATTCTGTTACAAAATAACATTATTCTGCTAAATAGTTGCATTATGTTTTTTGTGCAAAAGGATTTGAAAGAAAAATTAGCAAATACACCTACTCAATATTTATTTTATTTTCATTAAATTTTTCCGCATGATTTATTTTAGAACTCATTTTATATGTTCAAGTTAAAATAAAATCTCGGTTTTTCTTATATTTAACAACTACGAGCTAGCAGTTTGTTAACGCAGGTATATTTACTGAATCGTAAATATTATTTTCTTTTTAAATGTGATATTCGAGATAATATGGGCAACATTAATATTTTTTTGTTCCAAGCCTCAAGAAGTTCTTTTGCATGAAATGGAACTCTGAAAAAAAGGTTGCAAGTTTAGCAAGTATTTTCCCTATCCTTGTCTCTCTCATGTAACATAGTAATTCTGTCCTGCTGTTATCATTCTAATCGTTGTTATTCTGTTCCTTAACTCTTGGTGATAAAGTTGGATTTACACAATTTGTGCTGATAAAAGACTGCAATACTGCATTATATATATTATTCTATTTTTATTAATTGTAAATAACGAACAGATAACAGTAGATAAAAAATAATGAATCAGCGCTGTTAAAGAAATATATAAAACGCTGAGATAAAGCATTACCAGTAATAATTTACTAGTAAAGAAATATATACCTTATGTTTTTTTTTGAATAAATATATTATATTATTATTATTATATATTATTATTTATATGTTGTTTAGAAAAATAACTTCACCAATATCTAATTTATGTAAAAATGTTTGTTATGCTGTCTCAACGTCGGCAGTTGCAAAGGTAACTAATTCATATTTAAATTATAATAGTTAAACTAATGTACAGCCCTTTTTAATTTGAAGTATATAAATTCGTTAGTTCTAATATAATATTGTTATTCATGAATTTAACCCTAGCTTGGCCCTATGCTAAAATAGGGGTCAGAGTGCAGACGCCAGCACATCAACCTACACCTAACTGTCAAATTTTCCCAATCAACATTGAACCTTATGCTTTAGCGATAAAGTTGAAAATCTATTACAGAAATCTGACAGATTGTAGTAGGTTGATGTGCTGGCGTCTGTACATTCTATAAAAAACTTGGGAGTTTATTAAACAACTTTCAAAAAAGAGTTTCTCAAATTGTTAAGATCTTTTTACATGTTTCACTTTCAAGTAGAGAAAATAAAAATCAATAACACTATAATATTAACTATGTGAAAGTTGGACATGGAGCCCATCATATCTTGTTCTTGCCTGGGGCTTTGGGCACTATATGGACTGAGGCGAAACCTCAAGTAGAGAACTTCAACCGTGAAGTTCACTTTAGTAGTCTGGGATCCCCCAGGCTATGAAAAGAGCAGACCACCAAAAAAAAGTTTACTAACGACTTCTATGAAAGGGATGCAGAATGCAGACACTGCTTACGAGTTCATGAAGATAGATTAAAACTTGGTATTTTTTTACCTTTGGGTTTGCACTTTGCACCTTTTTTAGATGGTGTCGCCAAAATATTAGTACTTACCCATTTTTAGGCAGGCATAAAATTAAGTTCTATTCTATTTAGGCCTTGAAAATACTGTATTGGGATTCAGTGATGGTGGCTCCACAAGTTTGATCCATGCTGCTAAGTATCAAGATGCTGTCACTAAACTAGTGGTTTGGAGCTCCAACTCTTTCATCTTGCCCAGTGAACTGGAATTAATGTATAAGAGTAAGTTTTCTTCCAAAATTCATTGTAGGTCTAAAGTTTGGGTTGGGCCATGAGAATTTGCACGTATAATGAAGCTAGTCCTTTTTTTATTTCTTTACAGAAATTAGGGATACGAAAACATGGTCAAAAAGAATGAAGGAACCTCTAATTGATGTATATGGAGAGGAACTATTCTTCAGATACTAGGCCGAGTGGGTAGATGGACAGGAAGCTAGTCAAAACAAAGAATGGCAACATTTGTGCTCAACTCCTAAAAGATATAAAATGTCCTACATACATACTGTATGGTCAAAAGGATCCTTTAGTGGACTGTAGTCATATTTCCCATTTACACACTCACATTGATGGTTCAAAGTAAGTGCCAAACGAAACTTGCAACTTGTAAAACTAGCTGTGCCAGCGATTTCATTTGCATGCATGTCGGAAGATAAATTGTTTCATGGGATTAATTTTTTTTTTTGCACGATTTAGGGATCGTTCAAACAAATTAATACCTAAATTAAACAAAAAAAATTTTTTTTAAACAAAAAGATAGACAAAAAAAAATTAAATGGTTTTTTGGTATAACAGCTTTTTAACTGTTATTTCGATATTACATACGAACACTTCAATTTTTATTTATTTGCATAGTGTAGACTGTAGATACCCTGAAAGGAAACTTTTATATGCTACTTTTTATCTAGGATACATCTATACCCAGAAGGCAAACATCACATTCATTTGAATTATGCTGAAGATTTTAACCAGAGTGCAGAACTTTAATATAGAACCATAAAAATAAGATTTTTACAAAATAAATAAGATTTTATGCTGCTCACTTTGATTATATAATGTCTAGATAGAGCATCAATTGCGCGCAAACGTGTCAAAAAATACCGGCCAACTGTTGGGCTGTAAGTACTTACCCGCCGATTAGTGCCGATCGTACCGCTTTGTTGTCACTACGTATTACGCGCGCTAAGTAATAAACAAATAACAGCGATAAAATGACGGTATGTGCTATTAAACTGTGCCGAAATTATAAAGGAAGGGTAAAAAACACCAAACACATCACATATCATCAGTAAGTAACCAAAAAAACTACGTATTTGTTTTTTGTTTTTATATTTACCAAATTACGCCCTATTACGCCATATTTTATCAGTGTTGCCAGTTTCTTTTTTCCATTCTCCCAACTTAACGTCCTTTTTTTGTGGGTATATTCGTTGCTTTATGGTTACGTTTATATTATTTAGTTGATGTACTTTTATTATTCGATTTCAAAAATGGTGAAGTTTTTCAATTCGTCTGTACTTTTTTATAATAATATAATGTTCGCGTATAACTTTTTTGTTTATGAGCCCATTTTAATGATTATTGTTGCATTGGGTCCAATAAACTGATTTCAAAGGTGCCAAGAGTAATTTTAATAAGATTAATTTATTCCATTCGTATTATCTGTGATCTTTCATTTGAAATTTCCAAATACAAACTGCCTAAAAAGTTAAATATTCTAATTGAATTAACTTAGCTGATTTAATATAACACAACATTCACACACACAACTCTAATTCAATTAAATAGTGTTTTTTATTTATAAATAAAGACACTACTAAAACTGAATAATACTACAAACATACACCTAAAACTTACTTATATTATTTGTATAGTCAATTTTTTTAATATGTGATTTATGGGAGAATTGTAGTAGCTGGTATCATTATGCACGCACACAGAGACATAGATGCACAGTGTAAAACACCGCCCGCACGCACACATGTTTGAAATTGTTGCCTCGTTTTCTTTGTTTTGATTGTAGGGCGACGCTCTATCTAGACATTATATAATCAAAGGCTGCTCAATAACTAGGTCACACTATTGAGTCTATGCATATAGTGCTTTGTATACAAGGATTTGAAAGAAAAAAATTAACAAAAATTCCCATATTTTATTTTCATTCACTTATAAGCATGATTCATTTCAGAATAAAACAATTTACATTCAATAACATAATTTAAAATTGAACTGACTCATATTTTACTGTACAAGTGAAAAAATGGCGTATTTCTTATAACGACCACAAACAAGCAGTTTGTTATTGTATGGCGGCGCCATTGGGACGCCTTTTGTTCTCATTACTTTATGTTATTTATTTTGCGACTATATTGGATATTGTTAGTTAAATGGTTACAAAATCTTGCATATTTTAAACACAAAAATTCGACTCAAAATGTGCTCTACGAAAATAAAAATCGGAGTAAAACTTCAACAACAGCAAATGAAGTATGCATCGACTTTTGTTTCGTTAATAAATATGTATTGCACTCAGTACATACGTCGAGAAAAACCACTTTATCTACTATGTTGTAGTATACAATCGACCGATCCATCACAATTCTTTAACATACTCTTGTAAAAATGTTAATATTGAAATTCTAAGGCACACATTATGAGCTAGTGTCCTGTAGACAAAATGGAAGCACAGTACGTTTTACTAATTATGCCAATGTTTGTATGACGTTAATGAATCATAAGTAAACGTTTTACACGTATATAAACAAACACACATAAGCGACCTACCTCGATAAATACATAAGAAAATATAGTGACAATCATTCGCTAATTCCAGTAAGCTTGTTCTTATCTCATAAATAATTTCTCTAGTTACAAAAAATAGTATACACTGAATGGACATTAGATATCGCGACGCGGGCCGCGTCACTCCGCGCCCGCCGCCGCTTACAGCACCATAGTTAGGCTATGCACTACTGTGATCCATCCGTTACATATATTACAGTGAAATAAGATTACTCTTACAAATACATAACGATACAATATTACAACATTATCACCGGGATTATTAACAATACGGCTTTTAATTAATTTTAAATACGTTATATTCGTTACGTTTACAAAAACTAATGTTTTAATAGAGAGAGTCAAAGGCACACACTTTGTAAAAAAATCCTACAAGTTAGTCTCAGTGTCTCTTTTATCACTGTCGGCGTCGTTCTATACGTACACGGGTCCCTGGTTGTCGTTGTCGTCGAGGTTTATCTTGTTCGTGTAGCCATCGTCGAAGAACCTCCTGAACGTGAACTCAAAGAAGCCGTGGAACGTCTTGCCGTTGTCGAGCAGCTCGCTGTCCGACTTGTTGGAGTCGGAGCTGCCCGAGTTGCGCAACTTGTCCGGGTCGACCGGATCGAAGTTGGACGTGTCGGTGGCGTAGTCGATCCGCGGGATGTAGGGCGCCACCTGCCTCCGCAGCCCCTTGTCGAAGTCGATACCGTGCAGGAATGGGTGGTTCTTCACCTCGTTGGCATCCTTGCCGAGCCTCGTCTCCTGACCAGAGCAGAGCTGTAGGATTAGATCCTTGCTCTCGGGGGATAACTTTGCGGCATCCGGAATATGAAGGGTGCTTTCCCAGTTTATAACCTGCGAAATAAAATAATAGTTGTTAACAATATTCAATGAAAGGTTGTAAATTATAATGAAGCATAAAAGTTAAATAGCCAACCTTCAGTTGCGTCTCGGCGGGTGTGGAGGCTAGAAAGGGCGGTGACCCGACGAGCATCTCGTAGAGGATGACGCCGACAGACCACCAGTCGCACAGCTGCGTGTAGCCGGTGCGCTGCAGCACCTCGGGCGCGATGTAGTTGGGCGTGCCGACCAGCGAGTGCGCCAGGCACCGCTGATGCTCCCGCTTGCGTCGCCTTTCCAGAGGCTTCAGCTGGTGACACCTACATTCGCCCATGGCGCCCCACTCGCCGTCCACCGGATCCATGGAGTCTTGTCGTCCATGATCTGAAAAATTTATGAGAGTAAGTATAACTAACGATGGCGAAATCAAAGATGGAATTAATCGATTTTTAGTAGGACAGCTAATTTTATTTTCAAAAGAAGGTACTATCTAGACATATCACACAGTGCAGGCTTAATGTATGAATTTATTTTAAAATTTAGTCAATAAAATACAATTGATGAATAAATATACTCACCATTTCTCTGATAGTACTTCGAGTTATGCGTCCATCTGAATCCCGTACATAAACCGAAATCAGTCAACTTAATATGGCCATCACGATCTATTAGAATATTGTCGGGCTTGATGTCCCTGTGGATGAAGCCCATCTTATGGACGCTCTCCACAGCGCACGTCAGCTCCGCGATGTAGAACCTGGCGAGGCTCTCCTCGAAGATACCCAGCTTTATTAACAAAGACATCAGATCACCACCAGGTATGTAGTCCATCACAAAATACAAGTTGTCCTTATCTTGGAAGCTGTAATAAAGCTTGACGACCCACTCGTTGTCAGCCTCCGCTAATATATCCCGCTCGGCCTTCACGTGCGCCACCTGGTTCCGCTTCAGCACGTCAGCCTTGCGAAGTGTCTTCATGGCATATAGATGACTAGTATCAATCTTCCTTACTAACGTCACTTCCCCAAAGGCACCGACACCGATCGGCTTTATCTTCGTGAACATTGACTTGTCCATTTTCGCTCTCTTTAGCCTAATGTAGTTGGATTCTTTCTGAGATAACATCTTCCTCATTTGACATTGCGCTTCCGCACTGAGACCAATTTTCGTCATTTCTTTCTCCAACTGCATTCGTCTAAATGTTCGCTGTTTATACGACTTCAAAATGTTCTCGACATGCTGCTCCATGAAGAATTTAAAAGCTTGAGGCGAATAGTTTCTGACTTTACAATCTCTTCGTTCGTCCTCTTTTTCTTTGCTAATATTTTTCCTCTCTGGTATAGGTGACTGATGCCTTATCTTTTCTACACCTTTGGGTCGGCGCTCAGATGAACCATTCGAACTTTTATCTGAGCTGGATGCCGCAACACTGTCTTTTAGAAGATTGTTCGTGCAGTTTTGATTCGGACACTTAATTTCTACCTGGGAAGCTTCACCCGTGTTGGAGAACTTCTTATGTAAAGGTGAGTGGTGGGAGTTGACAGTAGTCGTGTTGTCGTTCTGATTACCATATGGGGGCGGGGGAATGGGATGCATTCCTCTTTGCACGGCTAGAGCTTGCATGGTGATCGCGTAGCTCGGTGGTTCTGTGGTGGGGACGGTGGGCGTGGTCGCGGTCGGGATGACCGGGGGCGTGGACCCGGGCGAGGACGGCTTCGGGGCCAGCGGGTAGCTCGGCGGCGTCTGCGCCTGTTGCTTTTGCTGAATAGAACTAGCATATGAAGGTGGAGGCGGCTGCGCGGCCGAGCTCGCGACAGGCGGGGGGGCAACAGGCGCTATGGCAGTCTGCAGGACCGGTTTCTGGACTTGTGTACTCTTCACGGATTGCATGATAATGGGAGGTTGCACCGCTTGTCTCGCAGTCCACGCCTGAATAGGCGTAGGGCGAGTCATCCCCGACGACGAGCCGGTCGATTGCGTCACCGTAATCGGACTCGGCGAACCGGCGGAGGTGCCTCCCGAGTAGATCCCAGACGACGGACTCTTTCTGTAGTCCTGCGACTGCGTGGGACTCTGGCGATTCTGCATCGAGACCGAATATGACGGGGGAGGTGGCACGCCCGATAAAGGGTACGGAGGCGGGAGTTCTGCGCCGCCGCCTGACGATTGATAGATGCTCAGGGCCTGGATCTGCTGCGTAAGCTGCTGCTGCACTTGCGGCCCGTTCTGCACGATCATGGGCTGGCGCGCGGGCGGCGTGGGCGCGCCGGCCGCCACGGGGCTGGTGCCGCGCGCGGGCGGCAGCGGCGGCGCGGGCGACATGCGCTTCATAAGCTGCTGCACGGACGGCATCACCGGCGGCGTGGACGGACATCGCGGGGGAGGAGGGGGCGGCGGCTCTGAGAAACCGGACGGCGAGTACTGCCTGCTCAGTTTCTCGTGAGGAAGAGGAGGTGCGTCTGACTGTCGCGGACTGTCAGACCGAGAGCTTCCTGCACCAGAATCGAGTGCAGGACTACCTCTGTGGAGGTTAATTTCACGCTCTAGACTAGGTTTTCTTATAAGCTTGGAGTTCAGGGCATTTAAATTACTTGTCTTGAGGACTCCATTGATAGATTCCTGTTGCTTTGACAGATAATCTAATGCTGCATCAAATCGCCCTCCAGCATATTTTAATGCTCTTACAGCTGGGTCCTGTAAAGATAAAAGTTGTTGCTCAAAAATTACATCTATACTAGTAAAAACAGGTTCATGATTGGCAGGTTCAAATAAGTACACTTTTTTCAACCCCTATAAAATATGTATCCCGATCTAGCCCTATAAAAAATGATATACTTGCCTACCTGTAAAACAAACTTAGCCAATAATTCTCTCACTAACATTTAAAAAATCCAGGTATTATTTGATTATTATATTAGCCAGTCTTGTACCCGAATGTATAATCTTTAGTGAAGTTTTCTAAATCTAAACTTATAAAGAGGTAAAAAGTATATGTTTATTAAATACTAGCTTCTGCCAGTGACTTCGTCCGCGTGAAATTCCTTGTTCCGCCGACCCATCGCATCGCCCACCCGTGCTAATATATACCTAATGAAATATAATAAATCACCTTTCTCAAGAATCGGGCTAATAAATACAAAAAGAATTATATAAAACCGACTGGTAGTTCCAGAGATCAAACAAACAAACTGTTCAGCTTTATTTAAAATCAATATATAGGGTGACTGGTAATTAGTGACCGATACCTAAACACGTGATTCTACTCATGATAACAAACAACTTTTACTATGGGACCAAACCTGAAATCGCGAAAAAAAAAATCAGCTGTTCCCTACATTTTGACGTTATACGAACATAAATGTAGGGAACAGCTGATTTTTTTTTTTCGCGATTTCAGGTTTATTTATTTATTTATTATTTATTATTAACTCAACATCACTATCATTACAGGAATTTCCTAATTCAATAGTGTGGCCATAATTTCAGTTTTATTATTTACAATAACATATTCTGTGCATCGTGGTTTTTGTGAACTCACTCAGAGAACAAGTAAAAAGATCTATACTGTCTGCTACGTCATTAAGTACACGCAAGGTGCGCGTTATAGGGGCTTTACTCAGTAGATTGGTCCTACTACTGGGTACCGCCAATAAACGTGGCTGTCGCCTACGCAATACATAATTGTCGGGCACACACAGTAAACACACACACACAGTAGTTTGGTCCCATAGTAAAAGTTGTTTGTTATCATGAGTAGAATCACGTGTTTAAGTATCGGTCACTAATTACCAGTCACCCTATATAATTATGTCGCAGTAAGATGGTTGAAGCCGTGATAATATAATTATATCCCTTGGGATATAGCTATATTACGGTTTCAACCATCTTACTGCGACATATATAGATAGACAGATATATAGATAATTATAATATATAGTATACATTATATATTAATATTCTAAAGCTAAATTTTCTTTGTTTGTTCGTTTGGTTGAACGCGCTAATCTCAGGAACTACCGGTTCCAATTGAAAAATTATTTTTTGTTGGATAGTCTTTTTATCAAGGAAGCCTATAGGCTGTATAACATCACGCTACGAAAAATAGGAGCGAAGCATCGATGAAAAATGTTGCAAAAACGGGAAAAATTATTCCTTTTGAGAGTTTCCATTGCGTACGCTGCGTAAACGGTTAAAGTTACGCAAAAATCATGTATGACGGATTCTTTCCCCTTTAAAAACTCTAAAAAATAATGCGACAGCATAATTATGTCTATCTATTAAGGTTGACTCACTATAACCTTTTTTATGGTAATCAAATTTGTTCTAAAATAATGCATTATTTGCGAAGGTGTTTTTATAAACATGATATTAATCCTTATTCAAATAAATACGTTATTCATCACAAGTATTTCATTTTGAACAAAATTGCCCTTGACATCATTTGATTTCAATGAATATCTTAGGAAATATCATAATTTTAAAATAACTCCGCAAGGCGGCCGGTCATGAGGGGGGAAGGCGCTGGCCGCTTACTGATCATAGCGTGATGTACCTAAAATAGTTTCTTAAAGTAATGTACTAAGTAATAATCTTAAGTACTTAATACTCTTAAAGTAATGGAATATATTTTAGTAGGTTTTTTCCTGAAATTAACGCGGGGCAAAGCTATTTTTTAATAAAGACGGATTAAAAGTTATTTAACTTTGACTTTTCATTTAACCTTACAACTACCCTAGACTTTAAATGTGAGGTTTTATGCAACTTTCCTTATCTTGGACGACTCGGCGTTGCATGAAATTAACTAGCGGCCATTCTGAGAATTCTTGCTGCCTTAAACTATTCGCGTATATAACGCGATATTGCAGAAGAACTAATCTTTGCAAACCTTGGATTGGGAGGCTCAGTGGCTTCCTCAGCTATGGCGTATTGGCAGGAATATGAAGTAAATTTTCTAGGCCCAATGATTTCAAGAAAGGTGTAATGTTTGCAATTTTATACATATTATGAGCAGCAGTTTTACGAGTACAACCTACTAGCTTTTGCGCTTGCTTTTTTCCTTTTTCTTGGAAAATACTCCACGGGAACGTCACTGGGATTACAAGTACCCGATGTGTTAATCCAGGTTATAAACTACTAGCTGCGCCCCGCGGTTTCACCCGCGTAATTTTCGATACCGTGGGAATATCGGGATAAAAAGTAACCTATAAAGTTTCATAGCAATCAGTTCATTAGTTTTTGCGTGAAGAAATAACAAACATAATAATATGTACAGTCAACAAAAGAGATAAGTACAGATAGCGCAATCCACGAAGACGCGCCCCACTCTTCTTCCTATTCGCTTATAGTACAAGTGTGCAACATTCCGCTAGTGTTTTACTTTTGTCGATACACAGTAATTACGTATTAGTGGGTAATTAGTGTGTATCAAAAAACTAAAATACTAGCGGAATTAACTAGCGATTAGTAATAAGAGTGGGGCGCTTCTTCGTGGATTGCAGTATCTATATGCAGGATCGTCGGATATAGTTGAAGTTTAGTAAGAAACCGATGGATGTTTTCGAATAAAATTTTATTTTATTAATAGAAAACAAAGCTCATTTATCAAATTAAATTTCAGTCCACAACATCCATCGGTTTCTTACTAAACTTCAACTATATCCGACGATCCTGCATACTTATCTCTTTTGTTGACTGTACATACTTACTAACACAAACTTTCACATTTATAGTAGGATTTGATTAATGGAGACACAGTAATAAAATGTTTCACAGCTAATATTTCATTTACTTATATATATTGGATGGAGAAAACAAAAAGGGAAAATATAACTAAATAAAATATAACCTTTCCGCAGACGGGTAGAAAAGAAAGAAAATAAGAATGAAATGTAAATACCTATAAAGAATCATTGCAAGGCTTCTCTGTAAACTATATTTGATGTGCTATTCGTTTGAAGCAAAATAAATTGATTTTCCGGAGATCCCACGCGAGACAGGCTAATGTATAGTTGCCCATGGGAGAAGCACTCTTTTCTTAAGTCGATGCCGACTAGTGAAAATGTTTGTCCCTGGGACTTATTAATTGACAGTGCAAATGATACTATAACCGGGAACTGAAGCCTCTTAAATGATATAGGCAAATCCGTCGGTATCATTGTAATATGCGGAATGTGTGCGAGCTGTCCGGTTGCAGGTCCGGTGATGATGGTGGCTACAATGACATTAGTCTCGAAGTTCTTTGATTAACCTTTTAACTGCTTACGCAGGATTAATCCAACAAATATTTTCGTGTCCATTCCGCCAGGGTCGTATATATACAAACAAATACCACAGCTCGTTTAATCTGTATTATTATTACATCATCACAGCTCGTTTAATCGGTATATTTATTTTTCGTTTTTTTTTTCATTTCGTGCGCTGGGGGTACGACAACAGAAGGCCTATTCTCGTAATTTTAAACGTTCAAAATCTAGTCGCAGTCTCATCTCGGCGACTAATAAATGTCAAATAAATATGTAGGGAAATTAGACGTATTTTTGACAGATTGACACTGAGATCAGACTGTGAACGTTCTTAAAATTACGAGAATTGCCCCTCTGATAGAAAGTCGGGCGGTTAAAAGGTTAAAAGGTTAAAACTCTTGTGCCATCACACAGGCTTGGAGGGTTAAAATATCTTAAATCATTACAGGGATTCCAACTTTTAACTTTAGTACGTGTGGCAGCAGACCAGAAGGCCAATTATTCTCGTAATTTAAAACGTTCAAAATCTAGTCACAGTCTCATCTCGGCGACAAAGAAACGTCAAAAACTTGTCAAAATGTAGGGAAATTAGAGGTAATTTTGACAGATTGAGACTGAGATCAGACTGTGAACGTTCTTAAAATTACGAGAATTGCCCCTCAGATGGATCTAAAGAGTTTAAAAATTCTTGAGGGTAGTGTCCTCGGTGTTGCACACTGTGTCGATGGACTGTGTGTATCATTAATTTCCTTAACCGAATCATTTCGTGGTGACACTATTGCTCTGGAACAAAGCCAATTGTAGTTCCTTGTAGGTAGATTATCGATAATAGAAAAAAGAAAAAATATAAGCAGTGAACAATTTGACCTAATACTACTTGATGGCAGTTTTAGGTTTTTATGGAAAGAAAAATTGGAAATGATTTCCTATTATAGTAAAAAAAGTATGTATGTGTAAATAACCTATTTATGTATTTGTGTACCCAGTTTTAATAGGTAGTTTTTTTTTTGTAGAATGAAATTCTCGTTCTCCAAGTTTAAGCAACTTTTCTGAAAAATGACTGTCATAAACTCATAATATTGTTCGTTAGATGTGCTCTCAACTCATATAGGTGCGCAAATTGAGCGTTCAGCGTCGAACGGTCTGCGTATTGCATTTTTATACTCGTGATAGCTTCGAAATTAAATGTCCGATTCGAATGAATTAAAAATTAATTTACTGCTACATAAATACCCTTGATGATAAAACTATTTATTTGAATAAGAATTAATACCACCTTTTGTTTCCACCGGCGGCGATCTAATTAAATTTTAGAACACAAAAGCTACTATTATGACTTAGCTATGATAGATATATTCCCTAGCGGACTTTTTTGTAGGTAATAATGAGTATTTTAATCATCTTTTTAAATAATGAATTTTAGGCCACATTTTGCTACTTTGGGATACATTATTGCAATCTTCTTATGGATCTCAAATTTTTTTTAAAACTAATTTTAGCCTATGTTACTTCCTGATAATTTAGCTTTGTATTGGTGAAAAAATTGTTAAAATCGGTCTAGTAGTTTCAGAGATTATTCGGTACAAACAAACAAACAAAAAAATATTTGCTCTTTATAATCCAAATATTATTATAGAAGTATAGACTAACTGTGCCCGCGATTTCGTTCATGTGCAAGTCGGAAAACAAATTTGATTTCATGGGTTAAATTTCTTTGAGCGCAGAACCCTAATTATTTTTATTTTTCAAATAATTAGTGTTAGGGTTTAATTCCATCATTTTAACATCACCTATATGCCAGTGAAAGTCCCGTGAACAAACAGGCAGACAAAAAAATTTAAAACTGTTTTTGTTATAATAAGTACCTACCATATACTTCATATGCATTGAGTAAAAAACTGTTATATTGACATTACAAACAGACAGTTAAATAGTATTTATTTGTTTTTGGATGTACTAAGCAGGTTACAAAAATGCTACACTATTGCCGAGTACCATAGGATCTGTATTATGATAAAACGCACAGGCAGAAGCTAGTGTTTCTTTTGGGAGTTGGTATTCAGTAGTCTTACCATTATTTGGTTAATGTAACATTTGGGTCTAATTATGGTGCATTATTTCAGACATTCAGACTATGCAGGTTGGTTAGTGATGTTCCAAACCATCATTCGTCTATAAGAAAATAATGCTGATATACTAATGAAGGAACAGTCTCTTAGTATACAAACTTCTTTTCTTGTCGTAATCTTTTGAATGCCTAGTACATTCTTTTTTAGGCCATCATGAAACAGAGCTAAAAAATGCTCAATGAAAAAATTCCTTAGCCAAGAAAATACACATGAAAGCATTATTTTGGTCCTACATAATAGTGCATTCAGTATTAGCGTTATGTTAGAATGATTATACGGTTGTAGCAGGCATGATTTCTGGATTATTAGAACCTTCACTAATCTTAGCGCTTAGCACACATAATAGTAGCGTTTAAACCTAATGCATTTTGAGAGCACACAACACAAGTCTATCTGTTTATAATTTATAGTACAAAATCATTCTCACTATAAATATTCAACTATTTTGATTATAAAAGTAATCAATAATACTTGTACTTACCTCATCAAATCCCAAAGCAATCAGTTGATTTAAGGTCTGCGGTAATGCAGTTAAATCTTTATCAAGACCATTTCCTGACGATGAGCTGAAGCCAGAGCTAACACCAGAGCTGACGGTGCTTGCTGCTGACGAGCCAGGGGGGTCGGAGTTTCCGTTGTTAGCAAATGGTAGTAGTGAGTTGCGGATCTGGGCTAGCGCCTTTTGATGATAGCCGGAGCGAGCGGCCGCCTGGCGGGGCGCCGGCGGGTTCATGGCGCCCGCGCCCGCGCCCGTGCGCCTCACCTCTCACCCGACCCCTCCCATCACACGAGCACACACCACCTTCTGACCACACTCATGTTCACTGCTCACGATTGCATTTATTATACACCAAAATATTGTCTTGCAACTTGTAGTCCAGATGTGTTCAAGTTCGTTTGTTTAGCTTCTATTTAATGCCTGGGTTTTTTCAACATAATATGGACATCCAATGCTCTGAGAGCTTGTTTTATAGACTGTAAAAGAAAAATATCACATATCAGACTACATAAACACTCATAGACTTCTTTTAGGTAGTCATAACATACAAAACTGAACTCTTACTGGATTGTTTGTGCCATTTGACATGGACACAATTTCATCAACATGAATAACAATCTCTAACAAATACACTAAATGTCATAACCAAACATTACATGTAGTATGAATAAAACTTAACAAAATAACATTCTGAATTAATATTCCTCCAGTCAAAGCTGTTGGTTCATTACAAGCCAAAAGAATGTTCAACACGAATCAATCATGACATAGTACTGTGGAATGCCAAAATTAGAGTCAGCTTTGTTTCTTATGTTTAACTAATTACTGGCGCTGATTTGAAATATTTAATAGAATAACAATTTACCCGTATATTTTTCACTTTCTGCAAATCTGATTCCGAATCACAAACGTCATAATCTCGTAAAATAAAAATTCTATCGGAGAGCTCTCACATTACCGATGACATCTTTCTCGTACACCACAAATTATGATAACAATGTCAATGTTCATATCCGAACTAAACAACTGAGAATTTGCATAAACTTTTCCATAAATGTAATAATATCCAATGAATTACGAAAACAAAGAACTCTGAAACACAGACATGCAAGTTGGCAAACCATACAAAGCGACCATTTTGAAGAATTACCACATTCTTTTGTATGTTCATAAAAGCTACGGCATAGTGACGTTTGTCGATGCTCTGTATTTTATTGTGATTATAACTTTATTCTTAATAATTTATATGGTATTCGAATAATTTTTAATTTATATCAATAAAATTAGGGTTTTGAAACTCATTTATTACAGTTTTTTTTTTGAGATTGTAGTCGTTAATCGTTACGTGAATACGATGCTTTACTCGCTTTACTATAAAGCCGTCATTGAACAATCAGTAGCAGTCTGTAGAAGTAGTCTATGGCATTATCAAAGAGTGAATGGATTAATTAGTTCAACATTATTGATTTTATCTGTGGTGGAGAAAATATGTCAATCAAATTGATTTGATTTGTTGTGAAGTGATGATTGGTATTCGTGTTCATCATTTTATAATATTTTTCTATCAATTTCTTCAATGATCACATTTTATAATTAGCTACATAAGTATTAAAACCTTCTTGAATATAATTTCTAGTTACTTCTTCCAAAATGATGAGGAGGGTCGTGCTGTTTTATTTTCTATTTTTACCTTACTTCGTTGCACTTGAAGAAAGCTCAGTGTATGAATACAATGCAAACAATTTTAAATTTCAAATAGAAGAAATGGACGGGAGTTTTGTAATGTTTTATGCACCCTGGTGAGTATCTTCTTTGCACGTAACAATAAAATTATAACCAAAACCGTAATGTTCAACACTCCAGTTTTCATATCTTTGTAAAGCTTTTACCGCAGCCTGTATTGCCGGTAAGCAGTATTCTGTCGAGTAACATTAATCTACTTTCAGGTGCCGCCACTGCACAGAGTTCCATCCAATCTGGTCTGAACTAGCTGAACTAGTCAATACAAAAGATTCAAAGTTTGCTATTGCCCAGGTTGACTGTACAATACATTACAAATTATGTAACGAGAACGACATCACAGGTACTACATGATTTATAATTAGATTACACACAAGTATAAAACAGACAGTTCAGTGTTTATCTATGATGATCAAATTTAACATATTCTTTCAAGATAAACAACAATATTGATCTTCTAATCTTTACTTCCCCTGTTCCATAAATACATCCTTTTTTTTTTTTAAAGAATACCAACACACAGACATGCAATCCTCTAAGCATACCTTTTCTACAAATTGTTGTGCTGTGCTATAATAAATCAATCATTCCGTTCACTAAAAACAACAATGAATACACTGTACAAAATTGTAAAATTATTTTAATTATCATTAATTTCCAGGATACCCAACATTACTATATTTCCATAAGAATACTTTTTCACCTTTTGAATATATGGGGACTAGGGACCTGCCTTCCCTGACATTATTTTTAAGTCAAGTGTTTACTATGGAATCAGAGGTAAGCAATAAATTAGTTTCAAGCTTAGACATATCCAACCGGGTGGGAGACTAACAGCAGTTAATATATGTAAAAATTATGTCCATTTAAGAACCCAAACATTTCAAACTAAAACCAACCCAAGCAAACTTTACTTTTTGATTAATTTGGTGTACAGTACATAATAAAGAGTATTTGATTATTTTTTAGAGGGCAGTAATTTATTTATATTTGTTAATCCAAATTAACTTCTCATAATAACTGCTAACCAGTAACTTAGTTCTAAATGAAAATAAAAATCAATATAATTTTTCAGAGTTTGGATTATGAGAAGGAATCCCGAGAGGTGAAAACATACAGTGGTATGGCCTATTTGAATGACCAGAATATTGAGAAGTTTGTGTCAAGAGGGCAGCATTTTATCATGTTTTATGCACCATGGTGTAAGGCATCACAGGTAAAAGAGAAATATTTCCAGTTGAATGTGGCTTGTTGTCTAAAGACTTTTCAAGACTGAATTTCTATCATGAAATTGCAATTCTTTACAGTAACATGAATGACGCAATAAATAAAATGAATAACATAGAACAATGAATGCCATAAATATTACGAATAATGCAGCCATAAATAATTCTTGTATTTGTAACAAATTGTGCTTATGTAAATAACATTAAACATTTTCAGAAATTGGCACCAATATGGGCAGATTTAGCAGTACAGTATGCACACAATCAGTACATCCAGATAGGCAAAGTTAACTGCTTGGACAATGAAATGACCTGCAAGACTTTTGACATCAAACAGTATCCATATCTTATGTGGATTGTCAATGGCAGAATTGTAAGTTAATCTAATCACACTAAATATATAATAAATAAATAAATAATAATATAAAGGCGAAAGTTTGTGAGTGTGTTTGTAACTTCTTCACGCACAAACGGCTGAACGAATTTGGATGAAATTTGGCACACAGATAGTTTATAACCATGATTAACACATGATATGTTTTATCCCGATATTCCCACGGGATCAATACTTATGCGGGTGAAACCGCGGGGCGTAGCTAGTTTCATATTATAAATAGCAAGTAAATGAAATACTGATACTGATAAGTGCAGTTTGCTGCACTCAAAACAAGAATTTTATCAAAATATTTTGATGATCCAAAAACATTTAGGCGTAAGACCCTTTACACACACAAATGTTTTTCTTTCTGTGAAGAACTACGGTTTATTCGCCATGTGCAGGCACGGTCGTCAGTGTTGTATGGATCACTATGGAAGCTTGTTGCGAGACACATTTTTTTTAGGACGAGGTTTATACACCGTACCGTAAAGAAGCCGTGGTGTATACAAAGGGCCTAAGGTGGATACGCGGAAACGCATGTCCGAGAATCCATCCTAGGCCTAGTTGGATAAATGGAATTTATAAGCTAAGGGTGGATTCTCGGACACGCGTTTCCCTGTTTCCACCTTAGGGTGGATTTTTTGGGGTGGATAAACGGAATAACCGGGCCTAATGGTTGAGCTTATGCGAAATTGCGGCGGCGATTCCCACTCGAAACAAAAAATTTGTTCCGAGTCAGGGTGTTTGTTCATGGGTATGTGTCATTTGTGTCTATAAATGTCTTACAATATAATTATGAGAACTTCGTACTTTGTGGCAGTGTTCTCAAACAAGAACAAGCATAATAACAATTAAATGTCATATCGATGAAATTCTCTATAGTTGCTAACAGATGTGCAAACAACTGTTGTAAATAATACTGTTCTATAGTTTAAAAATAAGACCTATTATTTTACTTAATTTCCAGATGGGTGTAGCTGAAGCAGAGACAATAGGTGATTTAAAAGGATATGTGGAAAAAATGCTGCTGACTGAAAATCATGACCCAGACAAATTCTTGAAGAAAAAGAAAGCCCTGCCAGTGGCCAGGATATCAGAAGAAACATTCGAAACCTTCCTGGAGAAGGAATTAGTATTTATAAACTACTTTGCGCCATGGTAAATATCCTTATTATCTCAAGACCAAATAAAACATCACAAAACTTGATTCTCCAATGTCTGTTACAATACAAGTAATATGATACATGTTTGCTCCTAATATTTGCATACTGATAACTGATTTTAGACAAGATAATGTATGTATTCAGTGTTACAGAATTTTTATCTCACGAAGCGACGCGCGTTTTTCACCTGAACCGGTAACCAAGTGTACAATCACGCTGTGAATGTGTGCGTGAAGACGAGTAGCATAATACATAATCAGCCTATAATGTTCCCACTGCTGGGACACGGGCATCCTCTCTGTGTGAGAGAATGGGCCGTAATCCACCACGCGGGCCCAGTGCGGGTTAGTAGATGTCACATATCTTCGAATTTTTGGTTCTGGGACGTGCCGGTTTCCTCACGATGTTTTCCTTCACCGTTTTGAGAGCAGTGGTGATGAAACAATTTACACAAAGTAAAGCGCCTGTCTGGGCACGAACCTACGACCTACAACTCGTAAGTCGCGGCCGTTACCACTTGGGCAACACTGCTCTTACGACGAGTAGCGTCAGCACATAACTCTCACACGCACACTCTTCAGACTTCGCCATTGTCTCGGACGGTACCGAGAGCTCCTGCGCTTAGACACGCATTCACAGCGTGTTTGTACACTTGGTAACCACAAGTGAAGCGCGCCTCACTTCGTGAGATAAAAATACTATACTTTTTAATCTACTTCAAAAAAGGAGGTTCTGTATTCGACCCGTATGTATGTTTGTATATCCGCGATTTTCTCAAAAACTAATGAACCGATTTTGATAATTCTTTTATTAATGTGATCTAAATACTTTCAGGAAGGTTTTAATCTATACAAATAAATAAAATTGGAGTGTGTGTTTGTAATATTAAAATAACCGCTTTTTACTAAATGCATATGAATGTATACACGGTACATATACCAAAATAAAATTTTTACAATTTTTTTCTGTCTGTCAGTTTGTTCCGGCTAATCTCTGAATCGGCTGGACCGATTTTGACGGGACTTTCACTGGCAGATAGCTGATGTAATAACGAGTTAATTAGTTTTAGAAATAAACAACTTATTAGTTAATTTTACAATATAAAGAAATCAGCTTTATTGTCACAGGTGTGCACATTGTATGCAGTTAAGCCCACTCTGGTTGAAATTGGGAGAGCGATTTCAAAACGAAACACGTGTTATAATCGCCGATGTTGACTGTGTGCAATCAAAGACAATATGCGAAACGGAAAAGGTGAGAGATTCAGTCTTACATGCTGTAGTAAACGTTACGCTCTTATCGCCAAAACGTGAGGCAAGTAAAGCTAATCTAATCATGGTTGGTATTTATTTATTGTCTATTGGGGGCAAGCCGGACAAGTCACGCCATTTGGTAATTCGGTCTACAGTGATCTGCTGGGTAATTGATTAACACACATAAAATTGTATTGATCGCAATGCCTTTCATTTTGAAATTTCAACCAAGTTCGTTTGCGTTATTTACGTTGAGCTGAAGACTTTTTCAAACCTATGAAGCAATGTATTAGGAATTTCCTTCAAAACCTGTGGATTGGCATTGAAAGTGTGTTACGCAATTAGGGTGCTGGATATCAAATCCACGTTCGTGCATTTGAGAATCGCATTTACGACTACCCGACTAATGGGAGTTCGTAAATCGACAAGAAACTATGGCGCATTCTAATATAAAATCAATATTTTTTAGATCAATGGCCTCCCCACACTAATTTTATACAAGAAAAAGAAGATAGTGAATGTAGAACGTGGCGGGCGGCCGCTGGAAAGCCTAATAACTCTAGTCACAGAACACCTTCAGGATACGGACACAGACACGGCATCGCAAGATACTACTTCCATCGAGGAGGACATCATGAAAACCAAAGACGAACTATAAATTATGTTAATAGGTAGATCAATAAACAAATTTGATAAAAACATGTGTTTATTTTTTCCTGCTTTTTCATCATTCATAATAATAATATCCATCTGAAAGTGCATGGTCTCCTTTTAAAGTTCTTGAGAAACAGTTATTAGGTCTTATCTTTTCACATTGAAGTTTTAGCATGCAATCAAATCTCTGATATATATCATTTTCATTTGTATGTAGCTACAATGACAATCATGCAAGTTAAGTTTACCATGCAAAATAAACAACATGACAAACTCCTTTTCAAGTTGAGTAGGTTCAAGAGCTCGGTAAATACCAGAAAAGCTTTGGTCTTGCTAGTTATGCTCTGGAACTCCCAAGGTCCCAATTTGACCACTCCAGAAAAGTGTCATCAGGATGAGAGCTAACATAAAGTAATAAAGAAAAAACATTTTTAAGCAGAAGTTTCAACACCTAACAAGGTACATTTAATATTATTAATTTAAACTTACAAGGAAAGGTACACGTTTAAGCAGATATCAATATATCTTGGTGCATGTATCATAGTGGTCGCATTTTTAGAAATGCATTTAGTAACTCGGCAAAGTCATGGTGGATGGATGTGAAATCCAAATTATTCTCTATAGCAGCTTTTTCTCCACAGTTTGGGACTGAAAGAATGCTCCGTCAGCGTGTGTGGCCTGTCTATTTATCTGCTTGTGCCTGTCACGAGACACAATTTCTTCTAACACCTCTCCATCACCTTTTATTAACCTGAAAACAAGACTCAACTGAGGGATGGTAATAATGTTCATTTTAAAAAAGCCACTAAATAATGATTTGTAGAATTGGGACATGTATAAATTGGGACATGTATAAAAGAATATTTCTTTTAAAAGTATTGAAAGTAATAAATATAAGATTTTAGAGGGATAGGATAACCTGTATCTGCCTGACTCTTCGTCTAGAACTTTTCTAACTACACTTTGTCGTTTCTCCCACTCTTCTTTGGTCATTGGGGCCATCGCTTTGGATTTTTCCATCAGTTCTGAAGAAAATTGAAATAAGTTTTATATGCATTTTGTAATATCGTTTTGTTTTTGTAAGTAGGTACACACGGCTACACATCAAGCTATACATTTCTAGTTTTAGCTGACCTCGCGTTGAATCGGTTTTTCTTACAATCAGAAGTTGGCTTATACTGGTTATGTATATTATACTGGTTATGCTTGATGTGTAGCCGTGTGTACATAAACACAAACATAATTATCTTATAAGACTACATAGTCTATGTTAGTAAAATGAGGCTTTAAAAGGCTAGAAGAAATCTATAGTCAACATTTGGAACATTGTTACACTATTTTATCATTGGTATGCTGTCAAGCTAAAACGAACAACACGTTCCGATCGATACATAACACTACAATCAAGTAGATTCACTATAACATACCAAGGGGTATGTCTGCCGAGGCGGCCCCTTCCTTCCCATTGCTTCCATCGCGACTACGACTTGTACTCGTGCTCCTCTGCTTTTTCTTAAGCCTCTTCTTTTCTTCTTTCAACTTCTTTTTCAATGCTTTTTCAGTCTTCCTTTGTTCCTTTTTGAGTTTTTTCTTTAATTTGCGAAGTTTCTTCTTTTCTCGGGACGCGTCAGAGCTACTGGAGCTCGAGCAACTTGTTCTTCTTCGTTTCTTAGATTTTTCCTTGCCCATATTGGTTTTCTTTAACTTATTTACATTTCGTCGTCCGCAACGCGCCGCATACAGTCAGATTGTAGCACAGACTAAGAAGTACCTTGTAGTCTTTGCAGTCAGTGACACCGTGACAGTGCCTATCAAAAAGTAGTCTGTGCTGCTGTGACAGAGTGTGTGACAGTGACACTGGGCACCACAGAACACAATTACTGGACACAAACATATTAGTTCTATCTATGAGGTTGTCGTCTGCTTAAGGCTTGCCTGTGGATGCCTCAATAAATTAAGGCCTCCAGCCAGGGGGCTTACCATGACCTTTTACAGAAACGTTCAATTTCCAGTCAGTTCAAATGCAGGCCTACTTCTGCCCTGCTAATAATCGTACTATGAGAGTAATAAAAGTTAACGACTATTGAACGAAGTTCACCAAAGTTGAATGGTAATGCTTGTCTGTGGTCTGCTTTAATGCCATTGTCTTTTTAATAGGCATCGTTCAAAAACTTAAATCTAAGTCTATTTTCATATTACCGGTTTTTTTTAATAATAGAAACTTGATTTTCTTGGGTATATACATATTTTAACTATGATTATGTATAACAAGTTACCTTGATACATTATCTAAAAGCACTATAAAGCTCAATTTCACGGTCAAAACAACTTTGTATCTTTGAAAGACTCAACGTGATTTTGAACGTGTGTGGATAATTCATGCAACAATTAAAAAAAAAATTGCGCGCCAAATAAATTATATTATACCTAAAAAAAATAACCGTATTATCATTTAGAATGATCGATTTTTTTAATAAAGTTTAACCGGGATCACGAAATCGTAATAAAAAGAAAATGTTTTGATAATGCACTCAATTGATTCAATATTCCAGCTGATGTCGTCAGCGTAATAAATACGTGTATTGAAACGTATTTAACGACTTAATATATAAAAAAATAATATATACCTAATTACAGTTCGAGGTGGAAACCAAAACTAAGTAGAAAAATTTACCATTGACGCTGCAGTAGGTCCTCCTGTGTTTAATCCCATTTTTATATTTGCTTACTCTCGCGTAAAGTAGTTTAAAAATCGACGTGAAACGGATTGCAGTTTTTGGTTTCTTGTCAGTTTGACTAGTGTTGTTACTCAGTCATTTGCTACATACTTGTACTTCTGTGATTAACGGTCAGGCACTCGATTGACCGATCACAGAACATAATAAATACAGGGTTATAAATTTAAGGGTGCGGTACAGACCATCACAACTGAACAACTTTCTCCATGGGACCAATATCGTAATCGCGAATAAAAATTCAGCCGTCCCATACGTTTAAGTCGAGTACCTATTGAAGTTTTCTATGGGACAGTTGATAAATTTTTCGCGATTTCGATATTGGTCCCATAGAGAAAGTTCTTCAGTTTTATAATCTGTACCACACCCTTAAATTTGGCTGGTCTTTGAAAAATAACCCTGTATACTCGTCCCGATTATGTAGTTCGAAAAGTTGAATATAAGATATCAATCTTATATCTTAGATATGTACTACCTCCCTCCAGTACCTACCTCAAATTCAAACCTAGCAGCTTCGTATATTTGAAACGCACACAAAAAAAAATCGAAAGATATCAAATTGAGAGAAAATTAACTCCAGACTTTATTTTATTTAGAGTAACGAGTTACATAATAATCAAGCCGCAGCACTATCTAACACTGTCAGAAAGACAAGTGTCAAGACTGTCAAGTGACAACAACATTTCAATTTCATTCATTTATTTATTCCGTTTATTTCGAATTGCATGAAATTGATATTTCTGTTTTCCCGTGTGTAAATTGAAGGATTTTAATGAACATGGAATCTTCAAGACGGTACAGCATTTACTCCAGGCAATGTTTGAGGACATTGTTCGCGTTTGGCTGTTGTGCACATGTAGAGATCTTGGACATGGTATCAAGATGAGAAGTGGAGCGACCTGCATAATTTTAGATGAAATACTACGCCCCTAAGACGACCCACTGACTCTATTTACTTTTATGTCGTCTGACGTTGAAATTGATAGCCTACATGAAGTAATAAAAATATTTTCAAAATTATGTGATTTTTGATTTCATAAACCGTTAACCGTACACTACCTAATTCCTACTATTTATTACTGAACAGTGCACTATTTTACTAAATTATAAAACCGAGACCGAACTACTCACTAAACGATAGCTCTTTTAGTTTCAAAGAGTTTAATAATAATACGGGAGGTATGATCGTATTTCTCAGTAGGTATCAAAGAGTAAAGTAACTATAGGTAGGTATTCCCGTTAGACGAAGTTTAACTATTATTACGGTACCACTATAATCACATCTAGGGAACATAAACATGCGGCTTTTAAGCCACTGTGACTGAATTAAAATTGTGCATTGAGTGAGTGGCGTGGGTAGCGTGTAGCTTCGCCCTTTCGATGCGGCTGGCTATAGTCCTGCGAAATTCTGGAAGCGCGATGCCAGTCAGTGGATACAGCAATCGCAATGGGGTCGGTTTTAAGCAACCAGTAATAATCATTAATGTCTCATTTAGAGCTGTATCCACTAACTTAGCGTGGGCTGATTGGTCCCATACTGGACAGGCCTGCGGAGACACAAAGCGCCATTCCAGTTGTTCGCTGGACTTGAGCAGATGCGCCCCATCTGGTGGATGTTAGGCGACGGAGTAAGTGATTTCTGGTAGGTATGCACTTTCTGTTTTTCGCAGTTTCTCAGGAAGTTAGGGGACCTATCCAAAGTGATGCCAAGATACTTTGGGTGAGTACTGTGGATGATTGGAACCCCTTGCCATGAGATATTCAGTGTTCGACCCGCTTTTCTGTTACGAAGGTGCAATGCGCACAGCGCAAGACTGCGTTTTAGAGGGATTTGGTTTCAGGGCGTTCTCAGCATAATAATGGCCGAGATCTGAGAGGGCGCTAGAAAGGTTGTTTTCAATCTCCTCAAAGTCATTGGCTTGGCAAGTTAATGCCAGGTCGTCTGCGTACAGAAAGCGGATTGTGTTTAGGCTCACCGGTTGACCATTAGTGTAGGTAGATGTTAAACAGCATAGGGGCCAGTACACTGATTGCATATGTGTGATCACTATTATTTTATTTTTAGTACTAGGTCAAATGAGAAAAACATTAATTCATAAATTCCCTTTATTTATTTCAAAAGGGTTATTTATTTCCTTCTTTTTTCTCTTCTTCTTTTTTCTTTTCGATATTCACTCTTCAAATATTTCGTGCTCGTCACACATCTACAAAATTAGAGCTTATAATAAAAATCAGGGTTTGTATATTGGGCACTGAATTACAAAACAATGTTGAATAAGTTGCTCTAGTAGTAACTTATTCAAGACGGGTTATTTTGACATTACAGGCGTTCAATTAGTCGTTTTGCTGCTGTCAATTAGCACGTCATGGTATGAAATTCTATACAAAAAACAAGGTGAACAGCAGTGAACAGTATTTGTAAACGTCAACGTAGCAGGCCTACTGCAGGCCTGCTAATATGACGTCATAGTACAAAAACGCAATGCAGTTCAACTTCTGCCCTGCTATAAGAGCTGGTGGTAAGCCCCCAGGGCTTATATCAAATCAAATAATTTAATATTTCAGGTAAGTATACACCCATATAAAATTTAACAATTTACAAATTATTCATTAATCAAAAACTAAAAATTTATCAAAAAATACTACATTATTACAAAACAACACAACAAAACAGGAATAGATAAATAAGTGTTATTTGCAGCTGGAATATTAATTGCCTATACGAAGAAATAGTTTACCTCATATATGGCCCTCAATATTCCATTGTCAGATTTGTGTATACGGTTCATAAAGGAGGCCTGTGACTTGCAGCCCCAGTATGCCTCTGAAATAAGTGACTATACGCTAAGGGCACCCCCTGTGGGGTACGGACCTCGGCTTAGGGCGTCGCTGGGAGAGGGCAGCAAGGGACAAGCTGGATCGGAATTATTTAGGGACGAATTTAAAACTACGGGCTCAGCGGCGTGGGCTGGCTCGAACAAGGGTCGGGGCGGACATGGTATCCGGGGCGTCGCGACGGGCCTCGGCGGCGAGGACAGAAGGACGGCTGTCGGTACTTGTACATTCTGAGAGTACTGGTGGCCTTACTACTTTCCTGAATGAGGGTCGTGGCGTCGTTAGGGATGGTAAGGGTATGCCTCGGTCACAATATATGGCACCCCAAATCCGCCATTTTACTTTGTATTTGATTATCATGCAGCCAGTGACACTCGCGCCACCAAGACAAATCTAAAGACGTATAATTTATCCAAATCCATTCGTTTAGGAGTTACGAGGGAACAAAGAAACGGACATACATATAGGTCAAACACATAACCCTCCTTTTGGGCTTCGCCGCAGTCGGGTAAATCACGCCAATAAAAACAAAGTACATACAAAGTTGTTTTCTTTTCGATCTGATAGGTAATCTAACAAAATAAACCAAAGAAAATCAATAAATGCTAATATTTAGCAAAACAATTATTTATTAAATAGTTATCCTCATTACTTTGCACCACCGTTTGACGACAGATCAAAGTGTCGTGCAATTTTACGGTGCGTAAGTAGGTACTTTTTTAACTGACTTCGGCAAAGCCAGGTTATGATTTTAAAGTTCTGTATCCGTATTCGTAGTCACATTATGCATTCGTATTGTTTCGCCACGTCCATCTCCCTCACAGAGTACTTTTTGAATGATCTCCCTTCAGTCTATCAAAGCGTAGGTACTCTGTGATCTGTCTGTTGATTTTTCTCCAATCAAAATGAATTTAGCTATATTTTATAGTCCTACCTCAAAAATGGTTGCAACTTGCAGATAAATATTCATCAGTGACATACCAAACCAACACATACACATGGGCAAAACCAAGTGCAAGTACCTACTCTGTGACCAAGTGATTCCAATTTCCACAAGAGTTCTGTTTAGGCACCGAAACTATTCGTCTTGTTGAACCGGTGAAAATTTTATCCGAAATAAATTAATAATTGCTAGTAATTGAGATACAATCTTACTTGTAAACAAAAAAAATTGAAAACCTGTCATAATCATCATAGCTTTCATACAAATTCAATAGTTGTATATCACAGTCTACGATAATTACTGCTTCATACCTTGACCATTGGCAAAATCATCGAACGTTACCGATGGAGCCAGTCTATCAAAAAGTACTCTGTGGCCAGAACCTTAAAAAAATTTAATAGAATAAAGCAAATTAATAATAAAAAAGGTTGTGGTGACAGGCATCTTGTCAATAGGAGAATATTATAATATTCGCAGCTACATTCCTTACTAGACAAAAACAAGCAATATATGCATAGGTTGATTCATGATTGACCGGTGGGTGACACGATATGGGACTCCCGATGAATAATTTGAGGCACTCGTAGATACACGCATGCGCGAGACGCTGGCAAACCGAGACGTAGCCCCAGGCGTATCTATTCGAGCTCAGCGCATCGACACTGGCACACCGTATGAAGTAATATCGAATGTTTCGCGTCGCTCTTACATACGACAAGCGTTGAAGACACGGAGATGTGCTTAGTCACGTCCTTATAGGTAGTTAGAGATAGTATTTGTTGCTGAGTTGTTGTAGAGAGTACAGTGCGCACGATGCAAGCCGGGGGGCCGGACAGCGCGGCGGTCTCAGAGGCCCCCAGCAGCGGCAGCGAGGACTCTGACTGCGAACCGGGCCCGGAAGCTGACGCGGATGCCGCTCTCACCGAGGAGTGGGCTCGGGAGCTGCTGGTTGGCTCGGGCGTGGTCGCACCTAGCGAGGTTCGTCTCTGTCATACTCATTACTACCTCATTATTTACCGTTAGTATTCATTATATTGACCACCTAGGTTTAGATTATAATCTTTTGTTTTTTGTGTCTGTAAAACTAGCAAGATCTGACGTACGAATGCGTGGAATTGATTTGTTCTCAGTCGAGCATGATATCGTGAAAAAATTCTGAGCCGGTAAATCATGAAAATGAAATCATAACTTTAGTTTTTTTGTTTGTAATCATACCCGCCGGTCATTCAATATGTCCACTTGTTATCTTCGTAACATGAATATAATAAAATATGACATGTGGAAGTAATGAATGGACGCGTTTATTATTATAATCACTTGTATTGTAATCTCACATACTTTTGGAACTGAATGTCCCAGGTGCATGTGGAGTCACGCGCAGGGGTTGCTGGCGCTCTAAGTCGTGTCCTGGCTGTGACAGTCTGCTACGAAAGTAATGGTGAGCGAAGGGCTCTGCCACTGGTCGTCAAACTGCCTCCGCGAGACCCTTTCGGGCGGCTCTTCGTGGCGGAGGCTCAGTTTGACACGAGGGAGATCCTGTTCTACACCGAGCTCGCACCGGCTCTCAATAAATTGGCAGAAGAAGCACTTGGCCCTGGATCGGGCTTACCTGTGCCTAGATGCGTGAAGGCCAGACTACCTGGTTAGTACAGTAACTTGCGCATACGTCATATGCATAAAACGTACCTCAAATGTATGTTTATTCTTCAGTCATTTGTATGCATCGCGCATATCGAATCTCCAGTCATTGACTCAGGCAATTTATTTTTGTCTTCTCAAGGCCTTAGTGGACTGGTAGAATGTCTCAAACACCTACATCACGATAAATTCTCACATGTGTTTTACTATATCTTGGTAGGTAGGTACCTACAGTACGTACCAAAATGACTAACCAATCTAAACACTTTGTCAAGCTCCATTTTTATGATCTTGTGTAGTCCCACTTGACTTTTCACCTTTGCGCGTCACATGCGACATTCCCGCCTCCTTTCCTCCCCGCGCCCCTTCTCGCCTGTGTGACCTGTTTCTAGGTTTCATTTTTCATAGGTTCGAAAATTAGGTCAGGCTATTCAGCTGTAGCAGGTTGTAGCTTTTGGCTCCGTTGAAAATTAATAACTGTTATCTTATGTCGTATTTACGCAAATTATTCGTGTTTCACAAAGTCAGACTAGGTTTACCTACTCAATCGACAAAGTAACCATTCTTTATCAAATACTTTTATTTATTCTCCTTTCAGATGAGATCGGAGGAGATAGCGAGCTTGTTTTAGAAGACGTCACGTCAATCGGCTACGAAGCGGCAGATTTCGCAGAAGGTCTGACTGAAGAGCGCGCGAGATCAGCACTCCATGCTGCTGCGAGACTCCACGCACTTTCCCTTGCACTGCGCGATAGGGAAGGACCTTTGGACCAGAGATTTGATTTTCTGTTCCCGTGTGAAAGAGCTGCGGCTGGATACCTGCGCCTCGTGCGGCGAGGACTGCCACAACTTGAAGCATTCCTACGGGGTCGTCCTGACTGCATTGAGGAAGCGGCCGCCGTGTCTGCTTTAAGTGCTCGAGCACCTTCCTTACTCGAAACATTACTGAGACCTGCTGAGCCAGCACCGCTCGCACATGCCGATTTTTGGAGTGGAAATCTCCTGTTTCGCGAAAGAGAAGGTGTCACCGAATGTATAGCTCTAGATTGGCAAATGGTTTCTCTAGGTAGACCGATGGATGACGTCGCGCTGTTACTTCTGTCATCTTTGACACCAGAGCTGAGGAGATCAGTGGGTGACACTTTAATAGAGGAGTACGGAGATCGATTAGAAGCTGAGTGTGCGAGATTAGGCGCTGCACCTGCTGGAGTCACGGTTAGACGAGGTTTAAGGCCGGATTGGCCCCGGGCAGCGCTTAGGGCACTGCTCTTGTGTGCAGGAAGTGTCGACGTCGCATTAGGAGAGCCTAGAGCTGAGAGAAGATTATTGGAAGCGGTCCGAGATTTACATTCGCAAGGTGTTCTCGCCTTAAGGCCCGACAACGAAGCGTGAGAGCTCTCAAAAACGTGCCAAGAGCGTGCTGAGTATTTAAAATCAACCGTTCATTATTTAACTATGCAGTCCAATTACATAGTGTATCTATACTTATTTATTTGGGCATAATTTGAGCACAAATTAAAATTTATTCGTGTGTGTATAATGTGACATATTACTCGTCTTAGTTAACAACGATCGGATTCGACGGAAACGCCCGTGGCCTGAGCCATGAGCCGGCAGCGGTGTGAAGCCTAATCAAAGACTGAATTTACGTATATCTACATCGTGCGTACATGACGTATCGTATCTACAGTAGGTGTTAATTGCTCATCGTATCAAAAGCTAGAAATCCATTGCGGTCTATTGACTATTATTTAAAAACAAAAATAAATTATTGACAGTATAATCGTCGTTTCATTTCTTTGTTATCCCTTAACTGCAAAAAAATAGCAGCTGGCTGGACTACGACTGACGATCAAAAATAAACAACAAACATACAAAATAAATCTATTTAGCTCGCAGATTTAGACGAAACAAACATTACCTACTTAAAATAAATGTTCTTGTATATCGAACCATTGTTGTTTACATCTTAGGCAAATTTAGAAACGCCGGCGACCTTAGATACTCTAGCTGTAATGGGCTGTAATTTCACATTATTTTCGTGCTTAATGTTACTTCTTTTAAAGTCATGTTCTACAATCTTCAAACCATTGACTTATATATTACTAGCGTACTTCAAACTATACAACGTAATCCCTCGGGGCAGTGGCGGATTTACACATTTGCCGCCAATAGGCTGTTCAAATTTTGCCGCCTCTACCGACCTCTACAATAATGTATCAGTTCCTATAGATTATTTTTTACAATCAAACAATTTGGTTGAAATAGCACAAGAAATAGTTTTTGGGTATATTTCTGAGCTAATCAAAGCTCAATCATGTACTAATAATAATAAGGCAAAACAAAATGAGGCCGCCTCCCGGTCTTCTGAGTTTATACAGGACAGGATGACTTGTCATTTGCCGTACCTATTCCTTTTAGGACGTGATAGTGCAGACGCGGTCCAGCCCAAGATTTGGGAGGGGGGGGGGGGTCACCATGGGTGCCGAGGAATATTTTTAGGGTGGTCCTCGTTGGTATAGCGGTCGCAAGCGTTCTGCTGAACATGAGGTCCTGGGTTCGATTCCCAGGGTCGGGTCTACCCGAGAAATTTTTGATGAAAAAACCTAATAACACTTTATGCTATTAGGTTTTTCATCAAAAATTTCTCTGATGCAGCCTCAAGTCTGGGTTTGTGCCCGGTTAGTGGCATTGGGTTCGCCCGTGTAAGTACCTAAGTACTAAGTATAATAATATGTAGTACATCTCTACCTAAGCCTTCGGGGATTAAAGGCGTGATGTTATGTGAATGTTTATGTATATCTGCTCACATTAGGTACTTATGCTATTCAGAGACACAGCTTATACATGGGGGGTACTTAATAATGCTGTTAAATTAGTCACAGCATTTTTTGATAAATAGTAGGTAGACCATGCAGGGTGAGAAAAGCGAGCGAAGCGAGCTCGAAATTTTTTAACAATCCGGCTCGGTTAGTTAAGGTTTTTTTTTTATATTTTTAAACAGAAATAGGAGTTACATTGACAATTTATGCAGGTAAGTCTAAGCAACTATGAGAATGTAGAATGCAAGAGCGAGCGGATCGAGCTCAAAAATTTTAAACAAACTTGGATAGGTTAGATTTACTTCTGATAATTCCAAAAGAACTAGGCATAACTTGCTTTGTCGACTTATGAAGAAAAGCTCAAGGATAAAGAGAATGTATAATGCGTGAGAGAGCGAAGCTAACCTGGAAATTTTAGCACCCTACCTATTATAGGTTCTGTTTTCTTTTGACTATTATACAGAAAGTGAACTTACTTTGTCGACTTATGATGAAAAGCTTAAACTCGTTTTACTGCAGTTAAAGTCTTGGAATCTGGCCTTTACCCACGGAGCACACTTTACCTTACCCTTTCGAACCTTACGTACGAGCGGGGTGCCCAAATTTTGTGGTTAGTAGGTTTTACTGATCACTTTGTCGCTTAGTTCAAGACATCTTTCCGATGATTTTTCCCTAAAAGTCATCGAAAAGATGTCTTGTGGACTGCTTACTTATTGCTTATAATTAATTATAAATTCAAAATAAATTAGGTATGTAACTAATATTTTTGTAAAAATATAATTTAAAAGAGTGTCCATGGAGTTTCTTGCCCGTTCTTCTCCATAGGTACCTACGCTTTGGAATGGGCAACTACAGTCCGTCAAATCTAAGAAGTACCGTTTGACAGTTATAAATATGTGTTATTTTGCTTTGTTTGAAAGTTTTCAATTACATTTAGATATTAAGAATTGTACATTTTTAGATACAATAATGGAATCTTTCTAAATTCATGGTTTTATGATGAATTCGTATGAACAAAGTTGAAAAATATGAAACGTCAAACGGTACTTCTTAGATTTGACGGACTGTAGCTTCATATTTTCTGACTGACCGAGTTCTTGACAATTCAAAAGTGCCTGTAAATGGTTTGAGTTTTTTAGGTTCGCCGAATTTGCCGCCCCTAAATTCTGCCGAGGTGGACAGTCGAACTCTTCAGTGGCTACTAGTAAGCCCCTCGAGTTTGGGCTCATATATGATTTGTTTTGACGAGTCCAATAGATTGCACTTGGTATCGAGAGTCTGATGATGGAGCCAAGAGGTGGATAGTGAAACTCTTTATAGGGGCTACTAGTAAACCCCTCGTGTTTGGCGTGGATTTGTTTTGATGAGTCAACAAAAATATTGCACTTGGTGTTGAGGGTCTGATAATGGAACCAGGAGGTGGATAGTGGAACTCTCTTAAGGGCTTCTAGTGATCCCCTCGAGTTTGAGGTCATATGATTTGTTTTGACGAGTCCAATTTAAGAGTTTCTTGCCCGTTCTTCTCCATAGGTACAGACGCCAGCACATCAACCTACACCTAACTGTCAAATTTTCCCAATCAACATTGAACCTTATGCTTTAGCGATAAAGTTGAAAATCTATTACAGAAATCTGACAGATTGTAGTAGGTTGATGTGCTGGCGTCTGTACCTACGCTTTGGAATGGGCAACTAGCTTCATATTTTCTGACTGACCGAGTTCTTGACAATTCAAAAGTGCCTGTAAATGGTTTGAGTTTTTTAGGTTCGCCGAATTTGCCGCCCCTAAATTCTGCCGAGGTGGACAGTCGAACTCTTCAGTGGCTACTAGTAAACCCCTCGAGTTTGGGCTCATATATGATTTGTTTTGACGAGTCCAATAGATTGCACTTGGTATCGAGAGTCTGATGATGGAGCCAAGAGGTGGATAGTGAAACTCTTTATAGGGGCTACTAGTAAACCCCTCGTGTTTGGCGTGGATTTGTTTTGATGAGTCAACAAAAATATTGCACTTGGTGTTGAGAGTTCAGCGAAAACTGAAAATGTATAGCTTGATGTGTAGCCGTGTGTACCTAAAACAACTAAAAAACAGAGCACTTATAATTTATAAGTGCTCTGTTTTTTAGTTGTTTTAATACCTACTACAATCTGGTGAATTAATTATAAGTTATAATTATAAATATAACCAGATTGTAGTAGGTTGATGTGCTGGCGTCCATGAGTTGTAAAAAACTAAAAGAGATCGATCATTTTTGTTTTGTTCACAAATGTTTCTCAACTGGATCTTTTAAATAATTTTGCCAGTCAGTAATCAGTATGCCTTTCTGAACGAATTTGATACAAACGTCAGACAAGAAATGTCAAAATAGCTTGACCTTCGTTCGCTCATAAATATTTGGAAATGATAATTTTTGTTTCAAGAATAATTTATAATAAGACACTTTTGTAGTTATTTAGTTTACAGTGATGGCTCAACCAAATCAAGTGACAGTCGATATAGAAGATGACGAGCCTGCGGAGGCGGTGCCGCGTCACAATGCACTTCACAGGCTCGATTCAGTTTCCAGGCCCCCAGCTCCGAATAGAAATAACCTAGGACTTGGAGATCGCCTCAACAGCGTTATCAGAGAAATTAGACCGCTTGTGGAACAGGCGCGTATGGTATGTCACACGTATTTGTTAAGATTGACTCATTGTTGTGATGCAATAGATGGCAACAAAAAATTATAGCCTTGATCATGTTTTTAAGATGACCACTCTGTCCCCTAAGACGACCCACTGACCCGTGTTTGATAGTACTCATAATTCTTTTTATTTTTTTCTTAATAGCAAAGCAATAATGCTCGCCTGTCGCTACCAATATGGATGCCGAGGAATACGCCGGCGGCAACCCATATTTCAGAAATCAATCAAAGACCACAGAGCTCGATAGCACACGTGAACTTGGGGCCGAATGCTCAAACTTACATAGTGAATGATCGGGGTACCCCACCGACACAGCGGTCACAGTCTACTAGTCATGGGATGAGCAACAGTGCCTCAAACGACTCCAACTTATCAGAACCAGAGCAAGAGCACCCTGAGATCAATGTGTCAGTGAATCCAGCCAATAACAACAATATTCATGACAATGCTGATAATGACAGCCAGAGTGATGATGGTCAGCAGGTCAGTCTTGGCTCCACTGTACCTCCACACCCGACGCATTTTGATAGTAGGTATTTTTTTTTGGATAGAATAGACCCTTTTTAGTGTAATTTGAAAACTGCAAATTCTGAAAAACCATAGGGGCAGAGAAAAAAATTCCGTTTTTTTTTTTTTTGAAAACCTCCACACCCACTACACACTAAACCAACATAATATACAAAATAACACATTAGTAATGACAACTTAGGATGCAAGAGCGAGCGAAGCGAGCTCAGGACTTGGGGCACCCCGACTCGGACAGGTTAGGTTAGAAGGGGATGGCGGGGTCTAGTGAGCGAGCAAAGCGAGCGAACAGACCCCGCCCTCCCCTTAGTGGTTAATTTTTTTTAGACCCTAGAGCGGGGCTCCTACTACGCCTTTTAAGCAACTTTTAAGTTTTTTGAGGTTAGGTTACACAGAAATAGGGGCTCCACAAACGAAAAAATAAAACTTTGGGAATTTTTTTCTCAGCCCCAATGGTTTTACAAAATTTGCGGTTTTCAAATTTACACTAAAAAGGGTCTATTCTATCAAAAAAAAATAGCTACTATAAAAATAGAAGGTTTTAAAAAAAAAAAAAAAAAACTGGGAATTTTTTTCTCGGCCCCTATGGTTTTTCAGAATTTGCGGTTTTCAAATTACACTAAAAATGGTCTATTCTATCAAAAAAAAAATACCTAGTATCAAAATGCGCCGGGTGAGGAGGTACAGTGGTTCCTCAGTCTTTATTAATTTAATATCATTCATAAGCCTATTTCAGTATTTTATAAAACTGGAAATAATAAGTATATTTATAATTTACCTCACAATCCAATTTATTATCTTTGGGTATTGACTAAAACCTATTTTTGGGTTAAACTAGGTAATTCAAAAAAAACTTGAAACAATTTGACATTGACATGATAAATAATAATATCAGTAACCTTAACTTCAAAACACTATCTAAGATTATGTTTAAGTGTATATATATTTAGTATGTGATGTGATGTGAACATTCATACACACCAAATGAAGTAAAGTACTGTAGGATAGAGAAGCCTATTATCCTGTTATTAACAATACATTTCGCACTACTAACACAAGACTGTGTCAACTCAAAATGGAGCTTTTTTCAGAAATGATGAAAAACTGATTACTCGTTTCCTGTTAACGATTGTAAAAAGTGAACACTGTTTTAAAATTAGTGATAAAATTAAGGGGTTTCTTTAATTATGAGTAATTTCAGAGATTACAGGTTATTAGTTATTTCCAAATTTGGAATTAATATGGTATTGTGTGAGAAATTAATTTTTGAGTTGATACAGTCTTGTGTTAGCAGTGCGATTTGTAGGTAAGATAATTATTATGTTTATTATTGATTAATATGCTTAATTTGGCAAAATTGTGGTGACTCCTCAAACACAAATCCATGAGCTTAAGTTATAATTACAGTCTGTCAGCCGCACTGTAGTTATATTTAGTGGTATTATAAAATACCTCTTATCAATTAAGGAGTGTTACATTGAACAAATAAAATTATACTGCTGAGACAACATTGACCAAAATAGCCCTAAATTGCTCAGTTAATTGCACATGTAAGCTCATCTTCATTCAGCTCCATCCAGAAACTTTGCTAGGGAACTGGTACTGTCAGACAAATTATTAAAACTCTTTTTGTAAATATGTAGCTGACCCGACAGAAATAATTCTGTCCAGATTTCAATAGTTCATACAACACACAATCCCATATTAGAAAAAGGTTGTTCAGTTTGACCTGAATTAGAAATTTTTCCAAGAAACTTCCAATATTTCTTTCCATAAAAATCTAATTCGGACTATTCCTAACATTTTAAATAAAAGAGTGCATAAATGTGTTTCAGAACATCTATATGTGTATAATGTAGAAGTCTTGGTGTATTTACATAGCCCTTTTAAATGCAGTAATGCAAAATTCCAGTTTCGAAAAAAAGTATTTGAATGTTTTGATAATACAATCTCAAGTATACTACATTATCACTTAAAGTTTGGTAGATCCACATCCAAATACCTAGTTATGTAGGTTAATAGTTTACCTTATCATTTTTTGATAAAATTATCAAAATAGCTATGATCTTCATTAGGATTGCAGTACAGTTCACTCAGTGGTGATATAAACAGCCTAAGTTAGCTTTGTTAGTGGTAAGTCATAAGTTATTTATTTCATAACAAAATACATTGTGTTGAAAAATCAGATGATAAACAAAATTATAAAAAATAAAACAAACAAAAAAAAAATTAAGTATGTTCATAATTAAAATCCATTATGCATTCAAAATGGAACAAAATTAATAATAAATAATTATATTATAAATTCGAAAGTAACTCTGTCTATCTGTCTGTCTGTATGTCTGTCTGTATGTATGTCTGTCTGTATGTATGTCTGTCTGTATGTATGTTACCTTTTCACGCCTAAACCACTGAACCGATTTAGATGAAATTTTGTATAGAGATAGTTTGAGTCCTGGGAAAGGACATAGGATAGTTTTTATCCCGATATTCCCACGGAATCGAAACTTATGCGGGTGAAACCGCGGGGCGCAGCTAGTATGGAAATAATTCAGTAAAAGAATATTAAATAATCACCAAAATTGCATTATTATCCATTATAAAAATTAAAAAAAAATCATTTAATTGTGGCTGTTTTTTGTCATCTATGGACTTATTGATACTGGATAGCCCTTCCTCAATAAATATGTCTCTAATTTGTTTTTAAACCAGTTAATGCTGTTTACTTTTAAATTCTCTTGACAACTTGTCGTCTAAATATACAGATTGAACTCTGGGACTGTGATGGTACACATTCAATTTTGGTTGGATTGTGGAAGGTTATTCTTTCCTACGAGTACTATCTCTAGCTTGTCTTTCCTCATTAGTCTCGTGCAAATTCTTAACCAAGTTGGTTAATAACACTAGAATATACAGACATGGCACTGTTAAAATGTTCAAGTGTGTGTTGTGTGTGTACTCATTGATATGTCGACCAATAGAATCAAAGCATACTACAGTTGTCGTCACGTAAAAAGAACGCTGAGCGACAGTGGAGGGGGTGTGTCTGCGCACGGGTACAGTCTTGTCCCAAAGTACTAGGCTATTGTTTCATAAATATAAGTGTAATTGTATTATTGTATAATATGTAGTTACTTTACTAACGTCGCGTTCCCGTCATACCACCAATTTGATCGTTAAATCGCTCAGTGCGCAGGTAAACGCTATCGTTCTTTTTACGTGACGGGACCAATAAAACGCGCGCGGGACATCTTAAATAATTGTTATTTTTTTTAAATGTCACTATAAGGATTGTCTCAATCTGAGTGTAAACAGTGTGTGCCGAAAATCTTTCTGAAATACTAATGATGATTAATAAAATCCGAAGTATATCCCTACAGTCCCTCGTCTGTTAGGCAGACTTATTAAGTTCGGTAACAATAGATAAAGTAATTGTGTCTCATTAGTGACAGTTGAGCTCGCACTAGCTACCAGTGCTAGTGCTACCACTATCTTAGCGGGTGTACTATGCCAAATCGAATACCAAATAATCGAATATCAATTGATCGACCACTATATGTCGAACATCTAAATACTCGAACGTTCTTAATATCGAATGGTTAATAAATCGAACATTCAAAATATCGTACACTCAATACATCGAGTGTTCAAAATATCGAATGATTGTTTGATCGAGCGTTCAAGGCATCGCATATTCATTCTATCGAAATATCAATACACTGAATACTTTTTATATAGAATACAAGAAAAACACAAAATTTACTAATAAATCACATTTTAATCTTTAATTATTATCTTTTACAGGTACATTTTAATATTTTGTGTGAATTGCGATTGCACGGAGGAACTCTAATAAATCCATGTTGTTTTTACTGTTTAATATTTTTTCAATCGCATTGTCATCTCTTTTGCCTCTTTTTTGTGGAGTAGGTCTTTCCAATCCCGCGTTTGCCTTTTCAATTGTCCTATTTGTTATAGCTTGCTCCTTAACTAAAAATTCTATGGTAGCATAAAGACCCCTTTTGTGCTTATCAAGCAACGTGTTCCATCTTCTGTGCCATCCTTCAATGTTATTTTGAGTCCTAGGCAAACCCAGTGTATTATTTTGAAACACAGACCACAGTGAAGGTGGAAACATCGGTGCTGAGCGTGCTATAAGTAATTTATTATTTCCCGTCTCACGAGAATTAATATTTCCCCAAACATAATATTTTCCAAACCAGTTGGTGATATCACTTGCCTCGTCGGGTAACACTTCTTCTCTCAATTTATCGAAAGCATCTGGTATCTCATCTTGGTGTAAATAAGCAAGTGCGATAATGTGTCTTAACTTGACAGCAAACTCAGCATCTTGGCCATATTTACTTTGCAAACCATTTTGTTGAATTTGACGCCATACATTTTGACCTAAGTGGAATAGACAGCATTTGTGTTGCGCATCAGGAAATTCTTCTTTTACACTATTAATGACCGCCATCTCGAAATCCGTCATTATTACTCGTGGGTTCAATTGGATATCATATTCTAGAGCATATGCCTTTAGTGCTTGAAAAAAATACAAGTAACAATTTAGCGTCTTATTCGTTAGAAACGCATATACTAAAGGTACGTAATAACGATCTGTACCCGTGTCCACCAAACCATGTATACTATATATTTGTTTGAAAAGTATAGGACATGTTGCGAAGGTACCATCCATCACCCAAAGTTGTGATTTATTTAATAGTATTAAATTCGATTTCGTTGCAAATAACATAACACAGTTTTCTTCAAACTTAACCTGACGCCCTAAAAATCTTTCACCATCAACTTTCTGCAATCTATCGGGGATGTTTATATCATCCAAAGTAATCGGTTCCTTTGGCATTTCTTTTCTTCTTGCTCGACGTATAATTTGCGATGCTGCTTTTTTGTTTGGCAGAGCACACGAACTTGATTTTGAAATGTTGGCCTCATTTCGCTGAATAATTTGACTCGGTCTATCAAGCGAGCTGGTAGCATCACTTTTTAGGGAATTCCTAAAACGTAGTTCATCTACCTTACCAGGATCTGGTGCGTGATTATGCTGCGTTGTATAGCTTTCCAACAAATGCTCCTCACTTCCGTGCAATTTTGTTGTTGCAGTACTATTACAATGGTATTTATATTTGTAGGAACAATGCCAGTAGAACTTGTTATTAATATTTTTGTTTATTGCCATTACATAGCCATCCAAAACTAAGACCGACTTGCGTTTTTAGGACAATTCTGGCTTATAATAAGACCCTACAGACATTTTTCACAAAATTCACTTGTAATGCACTACTTAGTCACAATGCTTTCTGCAGATGAACATAGTTTTATTTATGAGGTGAAAACAATATTACAATGTATGAGGGTAGCCTGAAATAAATATGACTTACTTAGTTGTTCGTTCAGAAATATACTTGTTTTTAACGAAAGTTTATGTATTGTAATAAAATTATACATTTAATTTATCTATGATTAATTTTCAATATAATCATAATACTCTTCAAAAAAAGAGGTAATCATTTTATAAAGGTGTTTAAAATCGAATAAAAACAACATCTCCGTGCAATTGCAATTCACACAAAATATTAAAATGTACCTGTAAAAGATAATAATTAAAGATTAAAATGTGATTTATTAGTAAATTTTGTGTTTTTCTTGTATTCTATATAAAAAGTATTCAGTGTATTGATATTTCGATAGAATGAATATGCGATGCCTTGAACGCTCGATCAAACAATCATTCGATATTTTGAACACTCGATGTATTGAGTGTACGATATTTTGAATGTTCGATTTATTAACCATTCGATATTAAGAACGTTCGAGTATTTAGATGTTCGACTTATAGTGGTCGATCAATTGATATTCGATTATTTGGTATTCGATTTGGCATAGTACACCCTATCTTAGCACTTTCAGTCTCCCTGAGTGTCGACCGTACTAATCGGTGCATAATGTAGGCCTTACTGTAATGATTGTGGTCTGGTTTTCTTTCTAAATTTCCGCAACCTGAGGCGAATGAACGCGAGACGTAAATAAACGTACCTACTAATATAAATTCGAACGATTTTTTAATCGAAAGTACTACAGACCATCCTATAGCATTTTGGTTTAAGGGGACTACATGACCTAAATCGCGGTCACTGTCGGACTGCATAGGAAAGAAAGAGAAGCGCGATGACTCAACGCTGTTAATTTATTGCAAAATATGAAGCAATTATCTATTTACAAAAAATCTTTTATTTGGACAAAAAAATTATAACGAGTGCTTTAGTATGTTGCTTGTAGAATAATTTGACAAAAAAATCGGAATGATTGTATGTATATTATATTAGTATGGTTTTATTGTGAAAAGAAAGTTTTTAGAGGTATCTTCATGATTTTTTTCTATCGTATCAAATTAGTTGTAATTATGTTTTCAACACACTATCTAACTAGCATATATCCTGAAGAATATCATATTATATTTTTCTGATTTTGTTTACTGTAGTCGATCATATACTTTTAGGCATTATAAAACTTGCGTTTTTTGCGTTTAGGTCCTGTAGTCCCCTTAAATGTTTGCGACAAGCACATTAAGTATCACCCGTACGTAGATATGATTAAAGCCTTAAAACTAATCGGCAGAATGGGGGATATTCACTGGGGCTTTATAAAACGCAGTGCCGAAGATGCTGGCAAAGTGCCGATACGGCGGCGGCGTTAGAATCAATAAAAGCCCCGATTGTGGATATAAAATGGTGAATTAACAATAAAAAAATATCCTCATACCCTATATTATTTTAAATGTAAAAGTTAGTGAAGGCAGGTAGTTGTTTGTCACTCAGTCGTACATTAACGGTTGAGAGATTCAGGATGATGTTTGGCAGTGACATAGGTAGGTCTTGGCCTGGATTAACGTTAAGTACCTATAGGATAAATACTTTTTACGTTCATGAAGTAGGTAGTTTCCCTGAGATGCGTGTGAAGAAACTACAGGCCGGTTATTACTTCATTCTTTCCAATAACACGATATTATTATGTTTGTTGCAGGTAGTGGATGTGAGGGCTACTCTAAACCTACTCATACGATACGCGCCCTTCTACTTCCTACTATTTATCAAATTAATGTACGACAGTCGGGAAGGAATCTTCACGTTCTTCATACTGTTCTGCACATTCACGCACTGTAATAGTCTCGTGAGGCGGTAAGTGTCACTTTTCCTCGTGACCATCGATGGTGGTAACGACTACTTTTGTGGAATCGCTGGTTAGGGCCCATGCAGACGGGAAACACCACAGAACAGATTCCAAATTGCTATTTTGCAGTTGTCTTGCAATAAGCCTTTAGATATTTCCAAAATTATATGTGGCCACTCGAAGCACGTTAGCGATCGATTTATTAATGCTGCCAATGCGTCAAGATGGATTTGATGCTATAATTGGAAAGTCTTATTTTCCGCCTGATGAACACCATTCGCCCATAAACCAGTCCAAAATTTCATGTACAACTTTACATATGGTTGGCGAAAGCACTAAAAATAGAAATACCTATCTCACGGGTCTGTGTTTTTACTGGCCTTCATAACTTCTAAACCGGAATGTAACAATACTATTTTCTGACAGAAATGAGTATGACGGTATAAACACTTCCCGTTACCACTTTTTACGAATATTCGTAAAAAGCCCATTTGTACTTCTATTATAAACTTTCCATTAGGTGGGCAATTTTTACTCATTTGACCTATGTTACTATTTTTCTAGGGAACATGGCAAGCAGATGAACCGAAGCATACTAGCGTTATTCAGCGAACTACTCTTCACATCAAGTTGTATCCTCATAGTGCAGTACTTCCTCGGCCATGGCAAGCTACTACCCAACGTGGTCATGTTCCCAGGTTACACCGAGCTAGATGTGTGGGAGTTACTGTGGCTCGTCGTGCTGACTGACCTCATTGTCAAGATTATTACCGTAGAAATCAAGATAGTGGTCACCATGATGCCTGCTTTTATACTGCCTTTCCAAAAGAGGGTAATGATTTGACTTGTGTTTTTTTTTTGTATGGAAGTAGAGTCCACTTGTATGTTTAGTACGTTTCCGAGTTTTTATGTAACAAGCGTCACTAATTATGCGAAAACGCTAAAGTCACTTTTTATATCGAACTGTGGATTTAGCACGACCAGCTAGACAGTTGCAAGTTAGAGTGTAAGCTTACCTCAAAATTACATCAACTACCCAGCACTCCTATAAAGTATAAGCCCAGGATGCACTGAATATCTTCATTTGTATAGCTTCTTTTCTCTTCTATAATTCTCATACAATTTGCAGGGTAAAGTATACCTATTCACGGAGGCAGTATCCCAGCTGTACCGTTCACTGCTCACGATCCAGCCTTGGATCTTCTTCCTCATGCAGTCGTACGAAGGTTCCGAGAAGATGGTCGGCATGTTCCTCACATCGGTCTACGTCATCGCGAAGGTCATTGAGGTGCTGGTCCGGCTCAGGCTGTTCAAGAATGCCACTTGGACCCTGTTACAGAGTGTGGTGAGTGATTTATTCGAATTAATTTAAATAACATCTAAAATATATGAGTTTTTGCTATTAAACTTACTAGTTATATAAATACCAAAAGACGAATCAGCGATGTAGACAAGAACATCGATTGAAGTTTACCAAACTGCGGTACAATTTCAAATGCGCGATATGAAAAAAATCGACTCACTCTTTGTACTTACGCATATTATTCAAATTACAAAGAGTGTCAAGTATGTCACCAAAATGTAAACACAATCTTTTCCAATAGAATCTCGGCACAAAACCAACATGCGAACAACTGCTATCAGCGGGCGACTCCTGCCCCATCTGCCATGATGACTACACGACGCCAGTGCGGTTAGGGTGCAGCCACATCTTCTGCGAGCTGTGTATCTCAGCCTGGCTCGACCGCGAGCACACTTGCCCCCTCTGCCGGGCCAAGGTCGCAGACGAACCCACCTGGCGGGATGGATCTACCACGTACGACTTTCAACTCTATTAAACAGTAGACAAAGTCTGTTTGAATGTTGGCAAAACAGCAAGAGATGTTTGAAGTTCGGTAATCATCTTGATTTTCTGTACAAATGATTCCGTGCGCGGCCAATCAGTCGGTGGATATAAATATAAAAATTTCACCGACTTTAGTAGAACCTACTTTCGGGGTCATGTAGCATATTTTCGTCGACGACATTGCGGCCGCCGATTGTCGGTCATCTGCGTATTCATTTAGGTGTGTTATACACATGTTGGGGCCGAGTTTGGGCTATCCTTTCATGCCGAACGACGCAGATCTACACTTCCCGAACATGTATGTAATAACCCTAACATAGACTCGCTAGTTCTTTATACCTGTATGGAATGGATGTAACTGGAATGAATGTTACACTGTGGAATGGATGTTGCACTGTGGAATAAATGTTACGTGAATATTTGTCAGGGGAAAGACTCATTGTTGAGAGTAACGCGTGCTGTGACAGTAGTCGTAAGATATACGTCTTATTCCTAATGCTAACTGTTCTATTTTCCTTGCCAAGTTCGGGCTGTTATCACTTGGAATGATTTCGTGTCTGCTTAGCGATCTTTGTTATTTTTTTTGTCACATAACAGTTAGTAAATAGCTAAGCTATTCCTGCTAACAGTTTCATTTTTAACTACCAATTCTTCTTTAAAAAGTAGCTTGTATCTTTAACATTCTAAATTACAGTTATATTTGTTGTAAATATTATCAGTTTCATTGAGTTTAAGTCCTAGACTTAATAAAAAAAGAGACATTTATTGACTTATAAGAAATTATTTAGGCCTAAACATTTGACTTGCTCGTCACTCCCTTGAAAGCGAGCGTCTATGTACGTAGTGTAAGTACATGGTAATCAGTAGTTCGGCCGCCGAATTATTTTTGTTTATTTTTATTAATAAATTCTGTATTATAGAAAATGTAAATAGAGAAATATTAAAACTTTAAATCATGATATTATACCTATTAACTGTATAATAATGTTTTTACAAGACATTACATAATGTTGAGCATACATAATTCTATAATATTAAATGTAACCTACTAGTTACTGATACTATTCAGTCGTCCACTAAACATTGAAATATATTCAAAGGGAGATGCGGTAAGGTAACCCGCGAAGTTCAAATTTTCTTAAGTTTTTTGCAGTTTGCAGATCAGTGTCAGATTGTTCGTTGATTAAAATATTATTCGCCACCGTAACAAATATGACTTATACAATACAAGTCCTTTTGTTAGAATTGGATTCAAATGTCACGATTTAATAAAAATAATCATTCAATAGGGCAATATAAACTAGAGAGTTGTATTGATGATTTTTATGATTACAATTAAATCTATACTTAAATAAATATTTGTTAGATCAACATACAACCAGGATACTGACCTGCAAATTGCAAAAGACGTAAGAAAATTTGAATTTCGCGGGATGCTTTCGCCTTAACATAAAGACATTAAATAAAATAATTATGTAAATGTTCAATTATTGTTGTTTCTAAAATAACGTGCTTTTAACCAATATAAAATGCTTTTAATTTATGTGTAAGTATAAAATAAGCCAAATACGAAAAATGAATACAACATACTATTCCATTCTGTAAATAAAAATAACTTGTAAGTTATATTAATAAGTGTAATGTGATAATTTAGATCAGCCGCAAAATTGTGTGTATGAAATGAATTTTGGAAACTTTGCTTTAGATAAAAATACTAAGTAATAATAAAAACAAATGTTTTTACCACAGATATCCTAGTAAATTCAAATGCAAAAAAATTGGTGAATATTTTATTCGATGATTTCAATAAAGCTTAGTTCACCTAATTCAAATTTTAAGTGAATTGACAATATTTGTAAAATGTATTTAAAAAAATACGTAAAAATTAGGTGTAAATGTTTCGCTCTCTGTTTCGCCACTAATATGTCTTGGTTGCATACAAAGTTATTACTATTAGGGCCATTTCTCCTTTGCTAAAAGCCTTAGGAGAATCCGAACAAATATACGGTTGATAACGATGCACGATGTCTAGACAGGGATTAACGTAACCTAACCCAACTGATTTTGCCCGAAAAATAAAAACATAGTTTACTGAATTAGTAAGTTCAAAGTTTAAAATGGTATTTAGGCCCGCTTGCATCATAAATCAATAAACACGTTCCACCGAACGTGTTTATTGATTTATATGTATTTAGATCTATAGTAGTTTTATCTCGAAGCAACGCGCGTTTTACTTGTGATACCAAGTGTACAAACATGCTATGAATGTGTGTGTAAGTGCAGGTTCTCTCGGTACCGTCCAAGACAATGGCGAAGTCGGAAGTGCGTGTGTGTGTGTTATGTGCTGACGCTACTCGTCTTCACGCACACGCTCACAGCGTGTTTGTACACTTGGTAACCACAAGTAAAGCGCGCGTCGCTTCATGATCAAGCATACTGTAAATGGATTTAGCACATCGTTCTGTTTCTGTAAATCGTTTGAAGATGATAGAGACAGAATTATGGTTTAAAAATTATGTTTATCGTTAAACGCGTTTAGTGACTAGTGGTGCAAGTGGGCCTTAAAGTTCAAGATTACTATTAAAATATAAACAAATATTCCCTTTCCTTTAGATACAAATGGTGAAACAGATGTTCAGCGTCACGAATCTTTAGGCATATTTCAGTATCACTAAATAAATATAAAGAAAAAAATTAACTATTCACAAGCTATTTGCGTCCTAGATCATTTCACCTTTAAGGAAAATAACGTATTGACATTCCACACCTTGTTATCGCATTATTTTAGATAATATATTGTAATGTATTTTATAATCTTATGATAGTGGATGCCTTCTGTTGAATCTATAAAAATATTGTATAAGTTGCCAGTACAAGTTGACCACTCGTTTAGTTAAAACGTTTTAGTGAAATCCGTGGTGTTGTAATGATGTCTAATTACCATAAACCTAAGATTTATTACCTACTCTGTGTAAAATATCGCGCTGGCAGACTGCGTTCAAGCGTTCTCAGTTCCGCTTCGCGATCAAGCTTTAGAATGAAGGCACGAATTCAACGGAACGCAGAACGCTTGGCCTCTTTCTATCTGGATGCGTCCTACAGTTAAATAATAATCGTCTTTGGAAAACACAGTGTATCGTATTACTTCAGTAAGGGATGTACAGAATATTTAATCATTTGTAACTGTAATAGAATAAAATAAATGTTTCGATGCCGCTCTTTGAAGCACTGTCTCTATAATCTTGTTAAGTAATGAAATTTTAATTATTTTAATAGAAACTGTTTAAATTAGAGAAATTGTCAAAGGATGTGTACTGGTTTGTTTATAAATGTTTTTCGTTAAAATGCGAGTGCCTACAAATGACCGTAGGCGAAACATTACGTTATAGTAGTTGATGAGTTAATAAAATATTATGCAAGTCACTGACTTCGTTTTATTTGATGGATCATTGGACCTCATGAAGAGTAATAAAGTCATACCTGAAACGCACATTTTACGCACGGGCAGAGCTCACAAAATGCTTTTGGAGTTTTCTGTGATCTCTCCAAAGCCTTTGATTGCGTGCACCAAGACCCGCTTCTGCGTAAACTACGTCATTAACTCATTACGGTGTCCAAAACGAAGCTCTCAACGTATTAAATTCTTATTTAAATAATATGTCCCAATGTGTAGATGTTAATGATTGAAATGTTCCGGGCTACCAGTTCAGTTAGGTGTACCTCAAGGCTCAATACTGGGTCCATTCTTGTTTTTAGTGTATGTCGCTTACTTTTAAAGTAGACAGGAATAGACAAGATTTTGACGATGTAAACAGTGCACTCTCAATGGTAACGAATTGATTTACGTCAAATAGTTGTAAATAGTTATTAGTTCTCAATACCAAGAAAACGAAATGTGTAAAGTTCGTCTACTTACCGAATGTTAGAAATCAAGGACCCAACATCGTCTTGGATAAAGAGGTGCTTTCAAGCACCTCGCTTATATAAGACGATGTTTGGTAGGTGTTGGTAAGAAAAGAGTTGAAACTCTTTTCTTTTATTAATTCGATCGTCTACGCCATCAGGAAAGTATATTTTAGTTATTTTCACAGCGGTTAGTATATTTTAGTTATTTTCACAGCGTTATGTCCTACGGTATTCTGCTGTGGGGCAAAGCCGCTGATATTCAAAATACATGTTATATTAAAAAACGAGCTGTTCGAGAAATTTACCAACCAGGTGCCAGAGTTTCTCTGAGAAATTTTTTTAAATGTATTCTCACGGTGGCATCGCAATTCATATTAGCTACTTATAGAATATATTAGGCAAAATATATGTATACTTATATACTAAAACAGTGGTATTCAAAATGTTAACACTAGAAATAAGGACAAACTACGCGGTTCATAGCTCATTTGTTGGGCTTGGTATAACCTTTTATAACAAGCTACCCTATTCTTTGCTAAATTCGCCTTTAAGCACAAGTAAAATCCAACCTTTGTTCAACGGCATACTATTCCATCAACAACTAATTAAACGATAAGAATAATTAGTCGCTGTGATTAACTCAAGACAATGTTTGTATTCTTTCTCCAGAATTAGCTTACTTACTGGCAAGTTACATGACTTCATATTATTGTTTATTTTATTTGACTGTATATGTCAATATTTAATTTACTTATTTTCATTTATTATTGACATGATTTACTCTCATTCAATACAACTCATTTGTGACATTACAAATGAGTTGTATTTTGCCGCCATAAGGAAAAAGGGCATAACTAAAATTTTTTTCTGAAAATGAGTTCTATACATATTCGGAATCAGAAAAAAGGCCCATCTGCTAATATTTTTTGTACAATTTCGGAAAAAATTTTAGTTATGCCCTTTTCCCTTATAACGGCAGTATTGCAATATGGTCAACTAGCGACCTCGACAATCCAGAACGAGCTTACAAAAAGTGGGTTGTGATTAATCCATTTTAGATATTAAAATTCTAGCCGTGCGACTAAATTACTAAGTGAGCGACTAGAAATACAGAGAGGACACCGCGTGGTTAGGTTCTTTTGATCATATTATTCTTGTTTGAGACCGACAGCAAGTTTGTCTTACTCTGTCTCTACGAGCGAGGGAACCGCGGCGATAATATCGTCGTGCCACGTATCTCTATACACTTAGAACGTGTCTCCACACGGCGATATCATCGCGGCGAAAATTTGATGGCACGGCGAGACTATCGCCGCGATTCTTTCGCTCGTGGAGACGGCCCCTTAATGTCACTGCTTGCGGTAGCGTCGGGGGTCGGGTTGCCTCCTTCCCCTCAAATATGGCGAGGGGGTAATGGCTGATCTTTGCGTTATGCTCGTGAACGGATGCTGCTTGTGGTGACTGATCGTCATGCTGACCATGGTTTTGTTATTGATATTAGTAATTAACTGTTTATTTATTTTACGACGATGGTCCTAGTTTATTATTTGTGGCTTCGAGTGACAGCTTTGTGAACATAATCCATCAGTGCATATTTAAGCTGTCACGCCATTTATGCCTGGAGTTCTGTCTCGTAATGTTAATTAATTTGCATACATTCGTCTTATTGACGTTCGAAAAGTGCTGATTCTCAACCTAATTTGTATAAATGACTTTTGATAATATTGTGTTCGGTATCTATCATTTTGTTAGACGAGTCTTATGTTGGACATTTGGACCTTCTTAGCGTGTCGATGGCAATCTATAATCAGCCCAGAATTTGGCTACGAGCGAGTCGCCAATTCGCCAATTTAAGTCTCAAAAGCAGGTATGTATTATGCATGAAATATAAACAAAAAATAAATTTAAATCACATTTTAATTATAGTATACACTTTATAGATTCACATAACATAGTTATTATCGCTTAAGATTAATTTTCGCCTACAAACGTGAAAAATTAAATAATTTAGATCATTAATAGTAATTATTATTCAAAGTATCACAAATATTGGATAGAGTAACACTGCTCTGAAAGCGCGAAGCATCTATCGTATATCTAGGACTTCCACCCTCCCAGGATCGCTATCATGGACTCCGGTTATTATTTAACTTCGAAACTCTACATTTATCAAATAATTAAATCACAGAGTCGCTTCAAAGTACTAGATAATCACACGCGATTGGCACAAATCGTTAAATCAAATTTGGGATGAGGACTCACGCCGGACGGACAAGTGCGACTACGTAACACTGGCGCGCCACTTTACATACGGACGTACACGTCGTCGTAGAATAAACAAATCGAAAAGATATAGTAGTTAGCGCACGTTATATGTTTCAAAAGTAAGCTCAACTTATGGCAACGGTGGGTCGAGCCGGGGCGTCGGCTCTGGCGGCTCGGTCGCAGGCGTCCGGCGGCCCGGGAGGCGTCCGGCGGCCCGGGAGGCGTCCGGCGGCCCGGGAGGCGTCCGGCGGCCCGGGAGGCGTCCGGCGGCCCGGGAGGCGATCACAACGAGAGAGTACATCGTCCTGCGGCCGGACGGCGCACGTTCGTTACGCGGCGTCGCCGGCCGGGCTGGACGATGTAGCCGGGCCGGCCGGCGCGGGCGGGCTGGGCGAGCGCGCGCGGGTCTCGCACGCCGCGCTCAGCTCCGTGCTGGCGGGCCCGGCCGGGACCGGCGCCGCCGCCGTGCCGATGCCGGCCTCGGGGTCGGGCGGCACGGCGGAGCCGTACAGGAACAGGCTCCGCAGGCGCGCGGAGCGGGACGAGGTGGACGGCAGCTCGTCGGGCCAGGAGGCGGCGCTGGTGTTGTCGGACGCGGCCACGTCGGCCGTGACCTCGAGGCGCAGCGCGGCCGGCGAGTGTGTCTCGTGGCCGCCCAGCGACCCCGCCAGCGCCGCCAGCGACGCCGCGCGCACCTCCGCGTGGTGCGAGCCCGCCGATAGAGATGCGTCACCTGCAAATACAAAAGGAGCAATGTTAGAACCAATTGAGGAATGTGGGTGTTGGTATACATATGTGTATTTAGAATTGATTTTGTCAAACGGTCAGTGTATACTGAGCAACAAAATGTCAGTTTTACTGGATAAATTGGTAGTGAACTAAATTACACTAAAGATAGAGTTCAAAATAACTTGGTGAACGACGCCATAGAAAATATTTTTTGCACGTTATCTTTAATTATATTTTCATTGTGATGTATATAGTTCTATAGAAATGAAAACAATTCGACGCTTTTGCTTCCCAGTGTACGTTGACCGTAAGAAGATTTAATAGCAAAAGAACTACAAAAACGACGCGATTCTAGATAAATTAGCTTACCAATACTGGGTTCAAGTCTTCTCGAAGCGGCGTCCTGATCGGGCGCGTGGTCGCGTTCATCATCGAAGTGCGCGGGCGACGGCGGCGGCGCGCCGCCCGCGCAGCCGCCCGCGCGGCACAGCGACACCGGCACCACGCCGTACACGTAGAACAGCAGGATGGGCACGCCGATGCCCACGGCCAGCCCCGCCACCAGCGGCGACACCAGCAGCGCGGCGGCGACTGCTGCGGCCACGGCGGCGCGGCGCCGCGCGGGCGTGGCGCGGCGCAGGCGCCGGTGTGCGCGGCGCCCGGCCCACAGCGGGAGCCCCACTAGGAGAGCCGGGAGCGCCACGCCCGCTACCACGGCGATGCCTAGTGGAGCGCCCGCTAGAGTGCCCAGCTGCCACAGGAGTTTCTTCTTGCGAGACCAGGGTTTTTTGCCCCAGAATGTGCATCCGCTAGGGCTGAAAACAAAAATACCTGTTAAAGATAGTCCATAGAAACTATAACAACAATACTCCTGTAATCCCCAAAAGGTTAGGCAGTGATGTTTTGTTTAGTACAGCCACATTCACCAGTTATGAATGAGTCCCATGTCAATTCAATTAAATTTTTATTGCATCCATAATGTACGCGTGTGTATATATGTGTGTGTGTAGTTGGCAATCAATATAATCAACTAGCTTCTGCCCGCGACTTCGTCGGCGTGAAATTTCACCCTCCCCCCCATTCACCCTCTTAGGGGTGGAATTTCGAAAAACCCTTTCTTAGTGCACCCCTAGACCTCATAAGGAACCTACATGCCAAGTTTGGAATCTCTAGACCCAGCGGTTTGGGCTGTGCGTTGATATGTCAGTCAGTCAGTTCTCCTTTTATATATATAGATTATAGACCCTGTCGAGCACAACAACATTTTAAATAAGTAGGAGAGAGGAAGAGCGCTTTTATAATTGTCAAATAGGGGCGTGCCATTATTGCCTTTAACTAGACAAATCGTGACTACTAAAAATTTTTTACCCGACTTAAGAATAGAACCTAGAACCTCAAACTTGCCAGTCGCGTTTGACCATGTAATTTTACAGGTTGCCTCACCTCAAATAATGTAAGTCTGACACCTCCTTCATACACAGCCAGCAGAACTCTGCGCCGCACACGCAGCACACCATGTGGTTGCAGGAGCCATCCTCCACCTTCACTATGAGCACGGAGCACCGCGGGCACGGCTTCACGTCGCCTGGGAACGAAAAATTGTCTGCTCACGTTAAAATTAATTTCCACCATTTTCTCCACCGAGGAACACGAAAGAATACGTACTACAACATTTCCGAGCAATTCAAACAAATAAAGTGATGATCAACTTTCTCCTATACTTGAATTCAGAATCATAGATTATTTACATTATCTACTTTAGTATTATGTAGTCTAAGTTGATTTTTGAGTGAATATTTATAACAAAAAGTAAACTAAGCTTTTGCTTGGAATGGAAATTGAACTTTTCCATATGTGGCAAAAATTGAGTTTGTGGTTCGAAAACACTACAATCATCTAGAGGATATGTAGTAGCTTACTAGTTTATAGGTTACTTTACTTACATTTTAATATGATTAAAGTATCAACTGTGATTCGTATTAAAAGGAAAAATAAAGGTTCGGAATTGAAGTTTAGAGCTGGTGTCTGCAACTCGACGTCCAAGTGCGTATTTTGTGTACTAGGTTTAGGTCAATGCCAACAATAGTCAATCACTAGTCAGTACACACCATGGTCGATGTCAGTGTGTGAGGGCTGCGGCTGGCGCGGCGGAGGTGCCCGGCTGCGGCGCGCCGCGTCGCACGTCTGCGTGGGGTGCCACGCCGCCTTGCAGTGGTAGCAGAACGACGCGCCGCAGCCGGGCGCCAGGCACGTCAGCTTGGGGCAGGACGCGCAGCCCGTCGCTACTACCGCGAAACTGAAATCGAGCAAAAATAACATAAAACTTGGGAAAATACTCATGGAAATAAAGAACTGTTACGGTATGAGAAGGCAGGAATGAGTGAAAAATTAAATGTCAATTCAGCATTTTCTCTTAGAATATATTTTAACCAGCCCTTCATCAACATCATTAGCCTATAACAGTCCACTGCAGGAGATAGGCCTCTCCAATTGCACGCCATTTAACTCAACACACATACACTCATCCAGTTGCTACGCCATCTTGCGAAGATTACTTAGCTGGAAGGTAGCCCTAACATCACCTAGTTAAAATTCAAAAGCTCTAGTTCACCTGCAGTCTGGCGCGGGACACCACCGGGTATCCGGATCTGCTGCGAGCGCACGCCTCACTGAGAACTCCTCGTACTTGTCGTACAGCACCGGGTTGTCTACGATGCGACGGACGTCTGAAACAAAAGACACGACCTGTTAGTACTTTATTTATGTACAACCGTGTGCCTGATGGGATTTCAAATCAGCAAAAATTATAACTTCCATCCCCTTTGCATCCCGTAAAGAGGTTAACCTTTTAGGGGATGCATTTTCAAAAATCCTTCCTTAGTGCTCCCCTTCGTCATATAAGGAACTCCTGTGCAAAATGTCAAGGTTCTAGATTCTAGAAGCTTGAAATTTTGGATCTAATCTAGACCCAGAGGTTTAGGTTGTGCGATGTCTGTCAGTGAATAAATGAATTTAGTTTTTTTACTAAGTAGATATTTTGTTGGGCGACTAATAAGCTGGGAGTTTCACGTCCGTGTTTGAGGGTGAATATTATCTTTGGTGCTTCCAACGAAAGTTACAGTATGCAACTTTGTCAGTTGAAATTGCGGACTGTATATAACTAAATTCATACGAGTAGGTATGGCCTCATGTTCAACATTGGAAACGTATGGCCTGATTCCAAACACCCCGATTCACAGAACTTTCAGGAGTAGACGGGGATCGATGTTCCCCGTCAATTCTGGGAATTGTGTTATGTGGTATCTAGTGGGTGTGTCCTCTATTCCTGTTAGTTACTGGAAACTTGGGATTCCTAAGTAGGTATTTACTTATGTTAGTGTTGGATGAAGACATCTCTCATCCCGACCAAGGTAGTTAGAGGAGTACTGTGTAATTTTAGACAATAAGCCTACGTGCGCACGATTTTTTTTAACGCAAAGTGTTTGTGTCGTGCATTCGATTTTCAACTCTCGCCATCGAGTCGAGCGTCGTCAGCGTGAGCGTATACTCACAGTATAGGACATTCATGAGTTCCTTTGCAGTTGGTTGGCATCAACTAAAAAGCTATATATTATGGTTATGTAAAGCTTCAGTCTCATAACATTATTTATTAAATTCGTTGCCTTTTCTGTAAACAGAAGCCGAATGATGGCCAATTAACTTTATATATTATTTTCTTACTCAAGCAAGTTGACTATTAACAGTAATATCGGCCAGTATATTTCCTTGGCTATATTTTTATACAGGTTGGCAGGGACTTGGACGCGCAACCTGTTACCATGGATTCAGTACATGATTCTGAACACTGCATTTGAACTTTTCGTCGGTTATTAAAAAAAAAAAAATGGCCGTTCCATACATATTGACCGCGTAGGTATTGCACTTTTCTTTTCTATGAAACAGTTGATTTTTTGTTTGATAACCGACGAATTTTTTTTACGCTAGGGGATCTAGAATCATGTGTTGAATTCATAGTTTCAGTTTGCGCGGCGATGTCCCTGTCACCCGGTAATAAATTCTAACCCGCTTACTAATAAACGTTGTATAGCGTCTGTATGCACAACGCTTTGTCTTCTTCTTTCGAAACCAAACATTTTGGGGAAATTCCAAGAAAAGGAAAACCGTGGGCGTTGCTGTAAACATGTCCTTGGGCGAAGAATCGTTATTACGTGATATTTTTTCCGCTGTGTTTGACATCTATACTTATCTACTCGAAGTACTCTTATTAACTTTTTGGATGTCACCTACAGCAAATAATTTAAAAATCAGGTAATGTCAACAGAAAATCTAATTTGTTATTTACCAAATCTCGACACAATTCTAAAGTGGACTCAAGACGTTACTTTATTAATTTGAGTAGAACCAACACTTGTTTGTTTAAAACGAGCAGGGCGGAATTTCAATAGGTCTATAAGGAAAATCCTGCTGTAATGTTGATCAGAGAGTGATAATGTGTGTACGTTGAGCAATTATTGCAATAAACTCTTGCGACACTCACTTGACATACAAAAACTTTTTATGACTCGTCAGCTTTTGCCTTTACAGTTCCGATAATTACATTTTTATCGTTCTCCGAACTGTTATTCAATGTAACTGCAGTTGTATGATAAATGTAAGCTGGTGTGTCATGTCATCCTTTCGGTTTAGTCTTTTGTGGTTGAGGTAAACTGGTTAAAAATTCGAGTGGAGTAAATCTTTATATTACCTACATATTTAACATATTTGCGGTTTGTTTAACGGGTAAAGTATTTTTTTATATAAATATAATATACATATGTATAATAGTGAAATTCTCTCGTAGTTAGTAAGAGAATTGCCTATTACCGCATCTTAAGTTATGCAGTTACGTAAATAGTGCAGCACCTTGTTATAATACTTAATCCTAGCATCCTCCAGTCTAGAATTTCAATTTACACGTCTCTCCGCTGCATATATTATGATCGCGTCGCCATTGAATGCTTAAGTACAGTGTACTCTGACGTCAGAGTAAAGGGAAACAGTAGGGTGACATGATAATGTGTTCACCTGGGCGTAGGTACTAGGTATGCAACATACCTACCAGCTGGGTTTATGTGACTAGCTCATATTTCACACGCATTTAGAAGAAACAAATTGAGATCACAATCAGCCTATAATGTTCCCAATACTGGGACACAGGCCTCCTCTCCTCTCTGTGAGAGGAACGAGTGGGCCGTAATCCACTACGCGGGGCCATTGCGGGTTGGTGTATGTCACATGTCTTCGAATTTTGAATTTTTATTGAATTTTTTTTTTCGAAGTACTCTCAGACCAACAAAAAAAGATAGACAGCGCGCCGCAAACATCAAAAGTGAAGCCATAAAACCGTGCTCCTGCAAGTAAACATACACGCTCACGCACACACCTACACTAAAACCATGCTCATTGCTCTTAGTTTGTCACAAGTCGTCGTCAAGATAACATAGATTTAAAAAATATAATTATGCCTTCCTGTGTAGTGAAAAGTTGCAAAATCACACAAAAAGTCTCACGGAATCGCTTTTCACTTATAAGTACTTGAAATAACATCGTTTCTTTATTATTTATCTATGAATTTTAGGTTACTTGGAACAAAAAACCTCAACGAACGAAAGCAGTGACAAAAAGTGCGGAAGTTGCCATAAGACGATTTAAAATTTCCCCATTCGATTAATCTAAGTATACATATAAATATGATTTCTTACTTCGAGTTATATTCCCATTTTCTTTTATATGTATTTAATATTTTAGGTTTCCAATTAATAATGAAATTAAAAATAAATAATATAATAATATGTAATAAAGTTGATTGAAAATATGAGTTGTTTTTTTTAATAGAAGTCCTTCTAAAATCTAAACAATTGAGGTACTATACCATACTCAACAATACTCGTACAATATTATACTAGTTCCTACCCACACAAATATCCCCAAATTATAGGGAAAAAATTTAACAAATGGCAACCCTTCAATACACACATAGATAAAAAGGTGGCTTCACTTTTAATGTTCGCGGCGCGCTGTCTATCTTTTTTTGTTGGTCTGAGGAAGTACTAGTTTTGCTCTCGATGTTTTCCATCACTGTTTTGAAAGCAGTGGTGTTGAAATAATTTCCACAAAATAAAGCGCCTGAAACCTGTTGGATGCGAGAAGCACAAAATTGGTCGAAATGGAGTTGCTTGGGGGAGGCCTATGTCCAGCAGTGGACGTCTTTCGGCTGAATGATGAAAGCGCCTGTCAGGGTTCAAACCTACGACCCACAACTCGTAAATCGCGAAGTTGCCGTAACTAAAATGGGAAAATGTTGTTAGTACTTACTGTGTAAGTTGAAATTTTCCTAATATTTCCTCATACTGAAATATATGCTCGATACCTTTTACACAAGAGTTTACACCTGCGAAAATAAAACGTATATTTTACACAGTACGTTGTGTTACAAAGTAGAGTGTGATAACCAAAGTTTGTACGGAATGGTGTCGAAGTTCGTCAACTATGCGAATTAGTAGCGCACCAACTTATATGTATTGCGGTGATTTGGAGGAAACCGAGACGAGGAACAATGTTACAGGATTCATTTCTATGTGCCTATTGTTCGTAGACGAACAATCTTAGGAGGACTCGAGATGTCGAATATAAATTCCTAGCATAAGTTAGGCGGAACTTTCTGTTATAATGGGGAGGGTAGGCTTTGTAGAGCAAAGTTATTTTTGGTCATTCTGTGTGACAGTCTCTTCCTATAAAGATTGATGTGTTTATATTATTATTCCCAGGTACTTACTGTAATTTATTCGTGTTCTAGAGACCCGCCCCTGTTTCGCACGGTAGGTAAGTTTAATATTAATTACATAAATTCTCTAAATGATGGTCAAAACCACATCAAAATCCGTTGACTTTAGAAGAACGACGCGGTCACTTACTTTAATCACAGACTTTAATTTATAATAGTATAGATTACTAGCTTCTTCCCGCGACTTCGTCCGCGTGAAATTTCACCCCCCCATTCACCCCCTTAGGAGATGAATTTTGAAAAATCCTTTCTTAGTGCACCCCTAGACCTCATAAGGAACGTATGTGCCAAATTTGGAATCTCTAGACCCAGCGGTTTGGGCTGTGCGTTGATATGTCAGTCAGTCAGTTCTCCTTTTATATATATAGATTATTAAAGAACTACATACAAATGGTATTCAGAAAAATCTCTGCTTATATAAAATAGCTAATCTACTTTAGATGATAAAAGTAATTCGCATTCTGTAGACGCTACATGCAAACTAGTAAAATTAAGGCCATCCGATGAATCTATTACATAATTCAATCGATTGAATATCAATATGTAAAGAAAATACCAGCTCTCAACCGGTATGTGTTTATTCATTATGCAAGAGTTTAATGTCGCTCACATTTCCTGCTGATAGTTTAGAAAAGTACATTAAAAACATAATATCTTATTAGGCACGCTTTGGACGCGAGACTGAAAGATTTGCTAAAGCAAGATAGGACATCACTAAAAAGTTGACCAGCTGGAAGATGTTGGATAAGATTAATTACAACTAAACTAACTAACATGATAAACACCAATTGAAGTCATAAGGAAGAAAGCTTTAAGAGTCGAATGTTTCATTTAGAGCATACTATTGAATGGCTAAGGCTTGACAGTGTTCACAGACAGACGCTTTAAGTGCATCACCAATTAGGCATGGACATTGGACAACACACAACCTATATTCCATTTCATTTGCGTCTGTTGTGACTGTGAGACGATGAGACTTCTAATTGAGCTTTCTTCAGGTCGTTGCTGATTACGTCATCAATAACGAGTTGACGAATTATCTAATCTAATTGAGGTTTCTACCTCAATTAAATGTCTCGTCGACATTGGGTGTCCGTCATCGTCAACGACAGTCTTCCACGTCTTTAACCTCTATATTCTGAAGTATTACCTGAGGGATGCATGCTCTCGTGACACACAGGACAGTTGACGGGAACCCTCGCCTCGAAGATCTCGATGGCAAGGTACTGTCGTAAGCAGGGCTCGCAGCACCGGTGCGAGCACCACGCGAGCCGGACCATCGCCGGCGACGGGAACATTGACAGGCATAGCGGACACTCCAGAACGTCGCCCTGCAAAAAAAAAAATAACCTGATTAATATTAAATTTTAAGGATTGGGGAACATGTGGAGGTCAGATAGGCATTCAATCCATGAAAAATACTGGTGTTCAGCTGCATCCGCGGTTAAACTGAAAGCCGACGCCAACACAGTTGGTAAAAGGCTAGGTGACGATGATGATGATTGGGGAATTTTCAGAAAATGTCCGTAATTTTCAAGATGATAGTCATTTTGGACAAATAGACACTATATTAGTTAGTGACGAAGATGATGCAAGCCTGCTGGATAAATCTCGTCTAATTCGTAGAACTGAAAGTGAACATTTGTAGGGTAGAGATACATTATAATCCCCCAGTTTCTGCAAGGTCATTATGTTCCTGATTAGTGAACCTGCAGTAAACTCTATGCAAGCTGTTGTGATTGGCTGACAGAAATAACAGCAGCAAATCAATTGTATTGTCTACAGATGTGACAACAAATCGAATTGTTCAGAAAACAGAAATCGGATGTTAGTCTTGTGCCGGTTGTCAATAATCGGACGTTAGTCTTGTGTCAATTTTCTGTTCAATAATAAAGCTATAATAAGCTTTCTCATCTGCTAATTAGTTAATATTAGTATTTAATAGTCTGTCAGCGACCATGATGCATGGTTGGCAGTTGGCACTGCAGCCAGCTGTCACTTTGTGTCATCAGTTTATGCCCAGTGACTTATGGCGCAAGTCGGCGCAACCTATCACGGTAGTTTATCGTCATAAATTACAACAGCACCTTCAGTTTCAGTTGATTAGATAAATTGTCGTGTTTCGTAATAATTCCTTCATTTCTTTTTTTTTGGGCGATCAAATAATGGTCATAAGCATAAGCGCCGTGTGTTAAAGAAGCCCATATTTATTTCCGTGGAAAGGTAAAAAGGAAGACGTCATAACCGGGGACTTTGTAACTGTAACATATCTGTAACCGATATAAAAGTGTTAATAAGTGTAACCGGTAAACGCGGCGTTGCCAAAATAGCCGCAATCCCGACTGGATTGAGTTGAGGCTATTTTGCCATCGCCGCCTCTGTCTGTCCGCCGCGCGTTTTGCGGTACCGGGCAATTATACCAAATTATACAAATGCTTACTTCTGTTACACATATTAACACATATGAAAGGTTACACTGTGATTCTGTAACATTATTGTATCTGTTACATTTAGAAGTGTTTTTCTTTTAAAACATTTTAAAAAAACAGTGTTAAAAACACACATTACGGTTACTGTTTGTGTCCCTGGTCACCTGAACCTGGTCCTGGTCATAAGGAACCTTTTCCGATGATAACTAAAGGAAGTGGTGAAGGGCGGGCGTTTTAGGGGACCGTTTTATGTAATTTTGACGTTCATTACAAGGGACTTAATTGGCGGAATGTGGGTTTATTGTCGGTACACCTCTGCCTTACTCTTCGGGGATTACAGGCGTGATGTTATGTTTATGACTTGATTTATCCGGTTTAATAAAGAGAGTATTCATTTTATTATCTTCAAACACATGAACCTGCACCGTAACTGCGGAACACACTATCAATCGGAAACTGAATCATTTTGAAGAAAATTGCTAATCCATTGCTTCATAAGTTCGAAAAATTTGTCTGCTCAACACGTAAATAACGCAATGAATGTTGTTGAACTTTCAAAATGAAACCGATTCCGATTGATAATGTGTTACGCAATTGCCCCGCTGGATATATATATTAATATATAATAGACAGAAAACAGACAAGTAGGTTGAACGATAATGACTAGATTTTATACATAGTTATTGTAAGGCTTCCGAAATCTAAAAGTGAATGCTGTTTTTAGTTGTTTAGGCAGAACGTTTAGAAAGCCATATGCTAAAACGATATGTATACCTACGCTTCGCCCAATTTATACATGTACAAATCTTCTTAATTGATATAAGAAAGAACAATCTTAGTATACAAACTTGGTATTTTTAGCAGCTCCTATCCCACTTCATGTGAGCAAAAATTTGACAGCCACCGCATTACAAGTTGCAGATATCAAACACGTTTACCGCGAAATATCCATAGGTACACGAATGTCCAACAACAACCGTCGGTCAATCCATCAGACATGACACCCGTCTGGTCAGAGGATCCTCCCTATATCAACAGAGGAACTTCACATGTTCGTCCACCGCCAAACTGGTGACCCCGATGGCGACGTGATTCTTCGGGGATCCTGTCCACCTCAATAAGGAAAAGACTGTATTACTAACATGATTTATATAACAAGGTGTATCGCATATTCATTATACCCAGTAACTAACTCCAGAATGTCTTGTTATGAAACATAATCTTAAGATCCAACAAAATACTCAGACAAACTCTACAGCTTGCCAATAATTCCTGAAGGAAGTTTGAACTGAATCCCATTTAGCAGCTTAATTTGCTAACTGTATCTAAATATCCATGCCAAATGAAGTTCGTTTACAGATCCTGAACCAGTTTTATATAAATAATAAGAATATTCATGTATTTCGAACTATCCTAATCACAGCGTGAGCTATTGGCGGTTTGACAAGTCACAAATACCCGTTAACGTGAGTAACGTCATCCAGTGTCAATTATTTATTAGTACAGTTTAATATCACATGTATATGGACACGATGTATATAAAATGCCTCACTGATATAACTGATCAGTTGAACAATGTGTTAGATACGCCGCTAAACCCAATCGATTAAACTGATCGAGTCGAGTTTCATTCATCCTTTAACCGGTCAAGATCTGCGCGTACCCTATGTATAAATAGAAAATCAATTGTGGCTCATTAGCGGAGCTTCAGAGGTCATTATGGTAAAGTGATTTGAGTAAATGTCAGATAATTATGTGTTTTTATTTTTGTATTAAAGGCGATTCCTTTTTTCCTTGTTGTTTTCATAAAGGCGTTGGTATTCCCCAGTTTGTTTAGAACCAAAACAAGAGTTTTCCTCCTTACGGCGCGTGCGCACGATTGCGTTAAGTATGCCGTGATGTCTGACAAGACCAAGAATGAAGACTTAATAACTGTTAAACGTGTTTATTACAAAAAACCAAATACCATAAAAATAACTTAATTCTCACAGATTCTGTACCAGAAAAAATATACCGTTATAAACAGCCGTCAGTCTATAACAATAATATGTTAAATTAGTCCTTATTAATTCAACGGAAAACTAGGGTTTTTTCAACTGATTACTTGCATTTGAACCTGTTATAGAAATAAACTTGTTTATTATAAACCAGCGGCCCGCCCCAGCTTCTCACGGGTGCAATTTTTTTTCGATATTTCGAAATTTTCTTTCATACAAAACTTTTCCTGGCAATACCGAACACCACAAAAAAAGAATTATGCAATTTGGTGCAGCCATTCGGAAGTTATGCGCGTACAGACATTTCGGCGACTTTGTTTTATACTACGACCAGTATGTAATGATGATAATGATCTGTTCTTATTTTAAGCCTGATCCATGTTCTCAATTCTACAAACATAAATTTATTGCATACATTTATTACGTGCCTACTTAAACATAAAGAAATAAAGAATAATTTTCATATAAAAATGACGGAACGACTCATTGCGCCAACGCTAATAAATAAGTAAAAGTGTGGTATTTGGCAGAGGTTTAATTTTTTTGTTCCTTGACCTATTCGCCTTGAGCATATAATATTTGCAACGGTTTCTTTTAAAACCTGCCCTTAACTCTCTAGGTCACCTCTGACGGATTGTTTGCTAATTTTCTGAAAGTGAAAACGTCAGTGTTGTTGCATTTGCCAAAATTTTTGTAAATGTCTGTCATTGAGAGTGAAAGTGACATGACGTAGAAAAGACAAAAAAGTACTTAAAATTTTCACACACAAATCTTGATGAATACATCTCCTATACACTATCATTAATGGAGAAGTTGTATTTGATAATGATGCAAGCCTTGGTAAAGATACAACTATGGTAGGGGCTGACAAAATGTCACTCCTATGTGGCGCAGGTCAGTTTCAACCAGCCGTAGTAGTTACGAATGGCAGCTGCACTTTTGCACAATCAGCGAATTTTCCATTTGACATCATACTTATGGCATATATATGATCGAGAAAAAAACACAAATCTTGATGATATATCTCTTAAAAATATGATTAATGGATAAGTTGGATTTGATGATGATGTAAGTCGTAGTTACGATACAGCATGTCGATTCTGTAAAAATCTCACCGTGAAAACTTGCGTGGAGTGAGCTGTCAGTGTCATCCCACTGATGCTAGGGATTGACCAAGCAAACATTTATAATCATAATCGAGATTTTAATAATATTTTTTATGTTAATTCTATTGAAAATTTTATATAATTTCAAAGCTAGTATTTTAGTTGTCAAAACATTATTATTTCATGGGGGTTTTAAATAAAATAGCAGCACAGAAACTTAATGTTTTTTTTTATTTTTTTCCTAGACTGACTAGTCAATATAGCCTGAGGCGTGAGCGCGTCACGCACTAACAGTAAATAAAATCTGTGGTGTCTGGGAGAAACCTGTTAAGTCCAAAAACGTATTTTTTCAGTATTAGACTTTTAAGGTTCAAGTTTAATTTATAAATCAGTTTGGTAAAGTAGAAAAAGCCAACCACCGCTACGATTCTCCCACTCCTATGATAGTTACACTTGTCAGCAATAGACAAAAATAAAATATGATTTTTTTTAATAACAACATAGTACCAAACTAAAAAATTACGAAAATGGATTCACGTTTAAGACAGCTAGACTAATGAAAATACGCATCGACATTGTTTGTTAGTTTGAGCGATGGTAGATCGAGTCTAGTAAAGACTAACAACGCTAATCTATTCAATTAGAAGAGATAGCCTAGTGTGTCAAGTCACCGAGTGCTAACGGTGTGCCTTGCTGACGCGTGACGGACCATGGTTAGACTTTAACCCCACGTAGTTTGTGTGGCGTGATCACTTCACTAGAACTAGTTACTAGTTAGACTGGAAGCCGACCCCAACATTGTTGGGACGCCTTACAAGTCAAATAAGTAAGAACAAATCTCCAATGTGATAATGACAGTGACTAACGCGCAAGCGCGGCGTGATCATCACTTCACCCGATTCACGACATTAAATGTCATGGGTCGCGTGAAGTGATCACTTCACGCGACCCATGACAATTAATGGCGTGAATCAGGTGAAGTGACCACTTCACGCGACCCATGACATTTAATGGCGTGAATCGGGTGAAGTGATAAGATCACGCCGCGCTTGCGCGTTAGTCACTGTCATTATCACATTGGAGATTTGTTCTTACTTATTTAACTTGTAAGGCGTCTCAACAATGTTGGGGTCGGCTTCCAGTCTAACCGGATGCAGCTGAATACCAGTATTTTACATGGAGCGACTGCCTATCTGACCTCCACAACCCAGTTACTGGGTAATACGATACCCCTTGGTAAGACTGGTTGTCAGACTTTCGGGCTTCTGACTACCCGTAACGACTGTCAAAGATCCACGAATGACAGCCGGGACCAACGGCTTAAGGTGCTTTCCGAGGCACGGAGGGGTCTCAGTATGTAAAGATGGTCACCCATCCTCAGACCAACCGCGGCAAGCGTAGCTTAACCTGATTGATCGATCTGTGCGGCTGTTATTATTTAGCCACAGACCCCTCTACGCGTGCAAATATATTATTGTAAATAGATACCTACTTAGGTAACTCGCCGATGCCACTATTAAAAGAACATTAATCAAATAATATTACAAAATTCAACGGTTCAATCGACACTCGCTCAGCTCGCAATCAGAGTGTCTCCCGTAAAAATAACTAAGACCCGTATTTTTTATGCTAGTAACCCTTAAATGAAGAAGTGGTTGGTGGCAACCCTACGCCGAAGTGATGTTGCTATGGTTACGAGATTCTTGGAAGTGAATTCGTAATTCACTTCCAAGAATCTCGTAACTACATTCCGAATTGCACTGTAATCGTTTACAGCTTGCTTACACTTTGACCCCAATTATTCTGTACGGTATAAATTACCTATTATTCCCCGCATAATCTTACCACGCCGTACGGTTGTCAAGCGTGGTATTTTGACAGTTCAAACCGGTTTCGTTCATTAAATTGTGTCATAGAGAATACGTAAATAGCAGATATGTATTGATTATATAGGTAAGGAATTGATGTGGTTTCGAAGTAAAGAATCATTAAGTGGGTCATATTGAATTAGGGCCCTTTTTCCGAATTAGCGTGAGCGCGATAACCATGTCCCGTAAGTCGACATAGATGACGTCATGGCATGCGCCATCTTCCGATAACGGCGACCATGCCCTAAATTAATAATTATCACCGCGGGCGCTGTCACAAATGAATGACAGCCTGTTGTGCTGTTTTGTTTTGAGTCGCATCATAATATATTGCCTTTAAACTAACGTGGCATTTTTTAAATCGTGCTTCCGCCAGTACAGTCGCCACCTTAACAAAGATGAAGAAATTCGTGGTGTATACACAAATAAATACTATAATCCAACCATCCAACCATTAGTACCTATTCAAGTGAATATAGTTTAGCTGCCATAATAGTGATTTATCTAAATCGGAACGCTAATTACTTATGTGAGCGCTGTGCCGAGCCATAACTCCCGCCGCGCATGCGCGTTAGGTATCAAACTAATTTTTTTTAATATCCAAGTGAGCGCTGTGGGTGATGATGGCTTAATTCGGAACGAGCCAGAATTCACGCGCATGCGCGGCGTGAGACTCACGCCGTGAGTCACGCCGCGCATGCGCGTTAGACGCAAATCATCTAACAGGTCGAGGCTAAAAAACATAAAATTTGGGGACTTCGAACATTCAAACTCCACCACATGGGCAGTGAATAATACATCATTTAATTATTTGACGAATTCATCCATTGTCCAAGTTAAATAAGTAGTGGTAATGAATTTTTTTGATATCTAATGTCGAAGTTTCGCGCCAATCGTGCGTGTTTACATTTTTACTTTTCACAAATTTCACACACACACATGTAGATAAGATTTAAAATGAGACAAATATTATTGAAAATATTATGAACGACACGAAAATGCCCAAATCTTAACGTAATATTAAAACACAGGTCCAATAACACTTATTGTTCATTACCACTACTCAATTTGTGTTCAAAATCGCCGTCCATTATTGTTTTTTTTTTATCGTAATGATGTGCGAAAGCGATAATCCTAAACAATTTTTTTTTTATTTCGATTGACTCGGGTAAATTAATATGTCGAATATCGGAAATCGATACTCGGAAATTGAAATAAAATTATTTTAAACATTAAAAACAATAAGCATTGTTAATAATAATGACTTATGCTTTTTAATGTAATTTTAATAGTTTTTTGGACATTATATTGAAACTGAGTCAATACCTGAGTCGGACCTTTGACCATAATAGTCATTTATTGAACTTCGCGCCGAATTGTTTCTATATTTGAATATTTATCTTCGGAATGCGCTCGCCGCTTAATTTTTTTTTATTTATTGTACAATTATTTATTTTTGATACTTTCTAATAGTTTGCTACAGAATGCCCAGTATACATTTTTTTAGGTAGGCTTAGCAAAAGATAGGGAATGATGATTATTAATTGTATAAATTGGGTATTCCGCAATCACTTTACATTTCAATATGTTTTGTTAGTTGTATGAGCTTGTTAGTTTTTGTTTCTATTAGTTTACTTGAGTACCTAATAAATTGTTTCTTTTTTGTGGTAGGTTACCAAAGAAATTTAAAAAACTGACCATGTTTATATCGGACCACGCACAGTCGGCACATTGAAAGGTTCCGTAGTTGGGTTGAATATTTACGCATGCAAAATGCACATAATTAATTTGATCAACTGCAAATATGTTTGTATTTCATAAACTCATCATTCATAAGTTCATAACGTACCCATAAATTAAAGTGCCGACCAGAAAAGAAAAGTACTGTTTTCTTATGGGGAATAACATCTTGAGCATTTCTTAGATATTATTACAGCAAAAGTCTGCAATTAACCCCTTGGCTGCTATTTGAGACTGAGAATGCCAAAAATCTTATTTTTATAACAACTGTTTTAAGGGGCTTACAGGACCTAAACGCAAAAAACGCAAGTTTTAGAAACAATAAAAGTAAATGATCGCCTACAGTAAAAATAACCAAAAAAATATATGATATTCTTCAGGATAAATGCTAGGATGATAGTGTGTTGAAAACATAATACAACTTATTTGGTACGATAGAAAAAAATCATAAAGATACCTCTAAAAACTTTTTATTTACAACAAAATTCATACTAATATACATACAATCATTATGATTTTTTGTCAGATTATTCTACAAGCAACATACTAAAACTATAGTGTTTTAGTTTTTTTGTCCAAAGACTAGATTTTTCGTAAATCGATAATTGCTTCATATTTTGCAATAAATTACCAGCGTTGTGGCATCGCGCTTCTCTTTCTTTTCTATGCAGACCGACAAAGACCGCGCTTTAGGTCATGTAGTCCTCTTAAGCATAACTTTTAAAAAATACCAACTTTAAATTGAATATAACATCCCGAACATGTTTTGGCTACCTATGACCAAATGTAAGTAGGTATGTACGCAGTATCAATATACTGCGTAGCAGTGGCGAAGGTACCATACAACTCGATTCCCGCCGGCTTCCCTTCGAAAATTCAGAACATAACACTCTATAGTCAATTCATCATTGTAATTTTCTTTTGGTATTTTTTTTTTGCTCCAGCCTACCTCTGTCATAAATTCACCCTTCGCCACTGCTGCGTAGGTACATACTTACATTTGGTCATAAAAAAGTTAAGCAAATCTCTCAATAGAGATTTGCTTAACTTTTTTTTGTTATTATAAAAATATATTTATGACCCTCACGACAAGCCTTTTCATTTGATATATCACACGGTACCTACAGTAAGCAAAGCTTTTTTAAATTTTCTATGTGACCCCAAAAAGTAAACCCATAACCCGACATTTTAATGTCGTGAATCGGGTGAAGTGATTACGCCACACAAACTACGTGGGGTTAAATTCTAACCATGGTCTGTCACGCGTCAGCAAGGCACACCGTTAGCACTCGGTGACTTGAAACACTAGGTTATCTCTTCTAATTGATTATATTAGCGTTGTTAGTCTTTACTAGACTCACGACATTAAATGTTGTGAATCGGGTGAAGTGATCGCGCCACTCAAACTATGTGGGATTAAATTCTATGGTCCGTCAGCCAGGCACGCCGTTAGCACTCGATAACTTAACACAATTATCTCTTCTAATTGAATAGATTGGGTTACCAACGCTGAACATCGTCGCAGTCTTTTCTAGACTTGATCTACAATCGCTCATAATAACAAACAAATAATGTCGATGCGTATTTTCATCAGTCTAGCTGTCTTAAACGTGAATGTTTTATTTTATTTACTGTTCGTGCGTGACTCGCTCGCGCCTCAGGCCATAATTATAAGGACTAGTCTAGGGAAAAAAATATATAAAAAAACAACATTGAGTTTCTGACTAAGATTCTGTTTTGCTATTTTATTTTAAAACCCCACAAAATATTAATGTTTTGATCACTAAAATACTAGCTTTGAAATTATATAAAATTTTCAATAGAATTAACATAAAAAATATTATTAAAATCTCGATTATGATTGTACATGTATGCTTGGTCAATCCCTAGTATCAGGTGGAATGACACTGACAGCTCACTCCACGCTCACTTCGCCTAAGTTTTCACGGCGAGATGGTTACAGAATCGCAGTGCAGGAATAGTTGAGGCTGGCAAAATGTCAGTCCTAAGACTCCTAAGTGGTGTAGGTCAGTTTGAACCAGTCTGGGAGTTACAAATGACAGCTGCACTTTTGCATAATCAGTCAATTTTCCGTTTGTTATCGAATGGTAACATGACTCATGCATTCGAACAGCTTAAAATTTTACGCGAGAACAAAATTATTTGTACCGATAATGAGCGACAACGCAGCGATAAACCAAAACAAATTAATTTGACTCCCTTGCAAATATTATTTGGAAATCTTTATTAGTACTCCACGATGAAAATATCAAAAAAATAATGAGAATAGGAAATATAACGAAGCAGTCGGAATTGTCGGAAATTCGGAATATATAAGGTGTTAAAAAATTAACCTTACAAACTTTAAGAGGTGGTTCAGTTCGATGGTCTCATCGAACTGAACAACTTTCACTATGGGACCAACAATGAAATCACGAAAAAAAAAAAAGCAGCTGTTTCATACATTTTGGTCAAGTAGGTATTGAACTTTTGTATTAAACAGCAGATTTTTTTTCGTGATTTCAGAGTTGGTCCCATAGTGAAAGTTGTTCAGTTCGATGGTCTAAAGCACCTCTTAAAGTTTGTAAGGTTAATTTTTTAACACTTTGTATAATGACGGGCCTAAAATACTGCAAGGCGCGGGCCGCACAGAAAAGACGTGAGACGAGGACGGGACGCAGACGCGGCAATAGTAAGCAGGTGGAAAAGTGCCGCGCCTGTGTTTTCTGTATGTTTTGTACCTACATTTACATATACATTTTGTATAAAGAATAATGAAGATACGTGAAAAGGACTTCGCGCCTAAATCCGACGTTATCTATGATCAATATTTTAGGTTCATTCACTATGGCCGCTCCACTGTTGTATTGAACACGGTCAATGTTTCATTTTATCGTGTAGACCTTAATCTAGAATAACGCGATGTTGATTATGCAAATGAAAGGCAAACTAATACAGCGATATTAATCGTTGTTTGGCTTTTGGTGCACAATTAATTGTTAGTATGAAAATGTGGCCTTTCATTTTTACATAAATTATATCGGCGCCGAACAGATTTTCAAGCTTGTAGAAAACGTTCCCTGTAATTAGTAACACGCGGTAAGCAATATGCGACGATTCTGAAAGGTTCACGAATTGACGAGAAGTTTTTACAAACTCTTCATGTTACGAATGAGTCGTAGAAGTCTTGGTCTGTAAAATGCAATTTCCTCTCACTCCTTAAAGAATTTGCGGTAAGCCAACAGCGTGTTCCAAGCATTTTCCACCAACACAATACACTTGTAGAGTGTTGTTAGATTAACATCACACTCATTAGCACTACGAATACAATTACAGTACGCTTGGAGCTCGAGGAATTGGATCGAATCAATTGTAACGCGTTGTTGTAATAACAATAATAATTAATGAAACGCGTTTAGTACGCAAGTTCGTTACCCGGTCGATACGATCAATGCACTTTTTATCGACTGCATTAAGAATTTTTTCTTCTACAAACAATTTGGATTTTTTGTGGCCTAGTACGGACATAAAAGTTAATAATATTTAAAAAATAACTGATCATATTTGAAATCCCACCACACCTTTGTTTACTTGGCAAATCTGATTATTATTTTGATTCAAGTATTCGGGGAGGTATTTGTTGCCAGTTTCGGAAATAAGATGGTAATTGGGACATGCTTATTGTAAGAATTGATATTATGATTTTACGAGTATTTTTAGAATATAGAATATCAAAACTGTATTTAAATTGTATTGAATAATAACTACACAGTTATGACCATGATATTTAATAATTGATTATGTATCAATTTCATTTTTAAACAAATAAGTCCGTTCTTAAAAGTATGTAGTGGCAGCATCTTCTTTATCTTTCATATTCATTGATACTGCCCATCATTGTCATGCATTTTTCATAATTATGTAATTTATGCTCTGCACAGAACTATGACTAACTAGATAGTGCATTAAAAGACAAAAATGCAACGCGATATTTTATTTTTCTGTTTTCTTTGTGAAAGATAATGTGTTCGAAAGAGCAAGCTTTAATGCTTATAATTATATGCCATTAGTTACTTTTTCACGTAGACACTAGATGATTCCAAAAATATGACTTATGACCGTAACTGATTGTGGCACTGTTTCATACACACCTTTAGCATAAAACCAGCGTAAACAATTGTTAGTGAACTAAAAAAAAATGTCCCTGGTGGCCTCAGGGTCATTAGTCATATTTTTGGAATCGTCTCCTCGAACCCTTTGTTTTGACGTACTAAAAACTTTTTTCACGACTTGACGATTTCTATTTTATTTATTTATAACTCTGGGGGTGCGTGTGACAGCATCATGAATATTTTGTTCAGATTTTTTGTAATTTGTTCGAAAATATTATTGGCTGTGTTTCTGGTTATCTTTTTTGCATTTTTAAATGTCTTCGCCTTTCTTGGACTATGGATTGCAGTTTACCACGGCTAAAATAACAATACCTATAACTCGTATCTCGGACTATTCTGATTTTGCCTGGTTTCCAACGGCGATCCAACATTCTATAAACCGGGGCATAGCCAATGAATCATTTGGGATACAGTCGTTAGATTTCAGTGAAATTCAATCTGTTGGAAGACAGTGGGAATACTCCGTGATCGACAGGTTTGAATTATTATTTTTTGACAGGTTTGAAGTCATCAGATTTGGGAAGGGTCTTATGTGCGTAGTACATATATGTATATCGATGGTCTTATGGCTCTTCACAAAGTTTTACGACGAACAAAAATATACAGGGCTTTGAAACACTATTATTGCTTTACAATACATTTTGTTTCATCTGTGTCCATTTCTGGGCCAAGCTTGTATATGGGACAAAATTCCATCTCCTTTGGCAACTCACTTTATGATACTTACAGGTAGTCTTCAGTGGAATCGTGTGCATTGAATATAAAATAGCACCGTCTAGACGGCTACTTCAGACGCGAGGCGGTTACTCCGAAAGTTTCCCCCCGAAAACGCTTGAGAAACTCGTATTTAATATAAATTTTATGTAAATCCACCAGTAGTTTGATGGTTGAGTCTGGACAGAGGGGGAACCACGTTTTATTGCTGTGCACATCGTGGATTACAGCCGGTAGACGCTATCTTAATAGCAATGACATCAGTTTCACGCTCTACCAACGAGTTAGTAATCACGCAAATTGTAAACGACATAAAAATCCATCTAAACGATATTAATGGAAAGCGCCTTCAGTTTCTATTTAAACCTGTTGTAGAAACTTTAGCGTCAATTTGCGACAAATAACACGGGGCGTAGCAATTACGGCCTAAATTGAGAGTAATGGAGTCAAACAGGCCCACTTCGAAGTTGTGGGACCGGGCTCGGGAACCGTGGAAGACGTTTAGCGGAGCGGAGAGGCGCGGCTTCGTAACTAATTAGTAATTTACGGGCTGTTGACATCTCTTCGAGTTGGAACGGTTGGAACAATGGAGGTCGGTCACCCGGGCGTCGAGACGCGAAGCTAAAGCGAAAGATGGAACGCTACTTCCTATAACTGTACGTAGAATTATACGCAAGCATGGAGACTCAATTTGTATGTATGATGTAAATTGCAATGCAGTCAGGTCAGAACAGAAGTGTGCGCTTCCTTTGAAGACGGAGACTGGACTTGCATAAGAAGTACAAAAATGAAAACAAGTGTAATAAGTATCTTGTTACAAACTTTCAAATACTGAAGAGGATAACATTTTACTAGCTTGGCACCGAGTCATGGCACTTAAGATGTCTAAATTAAAATGCTAGCGCATTTCAGAGTGGCATTATTTGAAACGATGGAACGTTCTTAGCTAATTGCGTTTGGTATTCCATAGGATCTTTGGCTGAGGCTGGTTAATTGTAGCACTTAGTACTGTTAATTGGATAAGTCCGATCCTGAACTGACCTTTCAACGGTGAACTTTGCAATCAGTATTTCGTTTCTTCATAAGCGTTCGAATTCCATTCCAAGTGTGTCAGTCTGTCACAAATCTATGCCACTGGTATATAAAGTGTAGCTTATGTAAATACGACAGCTTTTTTATTCAGATATCAGCGTTTCACAGATTACGACACGACCATTTACATGTTGATATGGAAACGCCAAAGAAACCCATTGACTGTCAGTCATTTATCATTAGACGTTTTGCTTGTTATTTATGCATTATGGCAATTTGAAAGCCCGATGCACACGAGTTTGTTAAAGCAATGCAACACAAAGAATTCTTCGTCAAAGAATGTCTATTGATTTTATTGTATTATATAAAATAATGGAAGCGTAACAGTTTGATGTTTATAAAACATAATTGTATTGTCATTAGCATTAATTCATGTGAAAGATCTATTATAATACCAATCAGATTGTTTTAAACTGACTTGAGTGAAACCGTTACAGCATAATTAATTATTTGGTTTCGATATTGGTGTTCATTATTGCTTCCTAGTCGGTGATGAAAGTGAAGTATCAAGTGATGCATAACGTATTTTCATGCTCTTTTTCCTTTGCAGGGTGAACTGTTGGCCGAGACAGTACCCTCATTGCGGAAAGCCGAGTTTAGCAATAAAGAAATTTAGCCAATTGCTCCCAAGTCCCACCGTTTTTCGAGAGCCCCTAACTTAATTTGGATTGTACGAGAACGGAGGGATTAAATGAGGCGCTACCTAGGGCGTGTTGTCTCGGGTAAGATTACTTCGACAAATTTTCGACAGAAACAAGGGTCATTACGAAGAAGAAAATAGTTTTACCTAAGTCATAGAACCTTTAAGCTGTAAAAGCTACGAAAGGCCAAATTAAATAATTTTATCACATACTATGAGATAAGCAATACTGCATATGCGGCCCTAGGAGCACCGCTTAGCATTTTGGCATTATAATTTTGTTCTAGGTAACGTCACCAAAGGCTAACCAATCAAATCTTAGCTTAATCACTATAGTTATTTAACACTCCTAGCAGAATTCCAACTACACAGCAGCTTATAGGTATGTGAGGCAACATACAAGGTAGAATAAGCTAGTAACAGTGATCCATAAATTCATCTAGCAACGATTAATACTAGTTTTACCTACATGGCTCAACCTCGAGCTCAGGCGGTGACAGACACAACTTGCACCTAATTAATGATACGGGCACCAATGTACATGGCATTGTTCACATCACAATGGATGAAGATACCCGACCAATTTTGTTTTAAGACGTATTAAACGTTGATCCTTCTCAATAAAGGCAATTTTCGCCGTGTAGAGAAAATTTAAACTTATGCAGTACTAGTAAACGTTTGACATGCCAAAAAATCAATACTTACTTGACATTGAGTCTGTTGCCCTCAATGCCACTGTATGACGAAGTTTTACATACGACAATATTTTTAGTCTTCTTCTTAGCCTGTCGATGGCAATCTAAATAGAGTCTGCCCAGAATTTAGCTACGAGTTTGGCACCTTCAGTAGCCTCACATTCAGGCAAGCAGGACTCGCTGGACACAATGTTAAGCGCTCCATTGTTTGTAGAACAGCATCACATTTATAATATGTGTTGTTAAATAAGATTACACATTATTTAAGTAACGCATTGCCAATTTTAGCACTCATTCGAAAAATAGCACAGCCGTTTTAATCGAACACACGTTACACACGTCAAGATATGAACTCAACCATACTTTACATTCGTAGAATGGAGGCTACATAAGCCTCTCCAAATATGAACGCTATGTAATTTATTTGATGAATAATATAAAGTGTTGGGTCAAAGGCCCCCCCACGTAAGGTTATCAGACCTAATCAAAATTGCAAAAAGCCACAGACCCGTGCCACAGTACAGAAACGGGTCGTAGGACCAAAAAATTATCTGCACGTAATTTAACTTGACGTGGGTTTGCGAGTTCATTATTAATTAGGTGTTTATTTTAGGCTGGATTTTGTTGAAGCTATTAATAAACGATTTTACGTCTTTCTTAACAGGTAAAGACTGAACCGCGATCACGAATATCTGGCTCGAAGACCTGAGTGAGTGTAGTGGTCTTGAAAGTATAAAGCTAATTATTACCAATAGTTAAAACTGCGCTGAAATGTCACGGTCACAATCAGAATAAATTGTATTACGTTAATGTAAATGAATGCACTTACGTTTGCAGTCAGAATGCGCAGTAATAAGATTGCACATATGGATTCAGATTGTTGAGTCAGCAAAAAGGTTGAAAACGATAAGGGCATTTGGACTTTCATTTCATAGATAAAAGATCTATCCGAGCAAGCAAAATCGCAAGAAAATGTTCCCTAGACGAATATCAAAATAAGTTTTGTTTGTATGAACGCAAAGGGCGGAAAGAAAAGGAACCGGACAGTTTACAGATCGATGTCTAGAGTCTAGACTAGACACAACGGATAATTCTCCAACGTAAATTAAGAGATTTCCAGACGTCAACAAAATCACTTTGAAATCATTCGTAGGAGTCAACGATTTACCTGTCATTAAAGTTATTTTAAAGCTTAGTCAACATGAATAGGTCACGGCCATGTTCTAAAAGAGCCGACCCTCGGACGACAGCATAATTTATTCATTGATCGGGCATTTGAGCTAAGTTGCATTGCCAATATTTATCTACAATCCATCAGTTTTCTCTGGGTATCTCCCAATTCGTGACAAACACAATACAATTTGACATTTGACAGAGCACGCAATTCATATCTGTTGTATCGAACAGTTTCTCTCGGCGAGACGTTTTTCATAGTGATAATGTCATGAAACATTCTATTGGCGTGCTTTAATAAGAGAGAGTACCGTTTCTAGGAAAATATTCTATTATTTACGTAACTAACGTAGATTGATTGTGCCGTCACGATTGCGATGTTACTTCCAAAGATGAAACGTTTTACGTTGATACAGTTTTAGACTCTTGGGTCATTACAATGAGGTGTTCTGGTTCAAAGGGCTTAGTTTGCGTCTTTGCGTACTAGACAGACAGGTTGTTACCCTGCCCCTGTCCCCAGGTAGGCGGCAAGCCTCTCACAAAAGAAGGACATTGCCCTTCGTCATATACACTTGGGTGGAAAGGGACCTCGCACCGGGATATCTAGGTTGGTTTCTTTCAAGTTCCATTTAATTACCCAGTAAGCTAACAAGCGTAAATGTACAGCCAAAGTTTTAAGTTCCATGCCATGATTGATGCCTTGGCAGACGGATCGATGATCTTGGCTCCTTCTTATTATTAGTGTACTTCAAAGTACACCCCTTTGTGACTAAAACTTTGAGAAGCTTTTATAACACCGACTCGAAGGACCGTACCTACTATTTTGATCCAAACGACATTCAAAGACAAACAAAAGAAAAATAGCAATAAAGTTTCTATTGCTTTGTTTTCACAAAAAAATAAAAGCTATAATGCTAGCAAAGATAAAAAGCTGATAGATAATAAGGTCGACGACAAATCGGCTAATACGGGGTAATGCAGGCCAGGCAGCCGCGCGAGAGAAAGGTGGTTTTGTCTAGACTCTAGATCTTACGACACGTCTAAGGCTAGCCAGTCAGACCCAATAATGTTATGTAGCATCACTGAACATGATTACAGAATTGATTTTATTTTGTAATTGCATTAGCATAAATATTTAATAGAATGTGTGTATAGACTGTTACTCTGTATCCAGTTTGCAACTAAAATTAAGTTTATAAACTCTTCGATTTATATGTCAAATTACTTTGAAGTTAATTGTTTTTCGGCGTTAAAACGTCTGTTTAAACGACACAATTAAGCGAAATGTGTATCGAAAATACATAAATATGAAATACTAGCTTCAGTGGTGACCAAAAGTAGTTCTAAATAAATAAATAAAATTATAATAACACATCCAAATATGACTTCAAATGTTATTTATAGACGCAAAACATTAGTTCCAAATAAGGTATTAAGCTAGGTTTCCGCAAAGTATGTGAACATTGAACGAATAGCGTAAAATATGTGGATCAGAGAATAAGCTGTTCAATGTTATTCTGAACAATTTGTTTTTTGGTTCCAGTCATTTTAAACTTAGAAGATTACCTATCTTAGTTAGAACAATGAGCCCCGATCTACTACTAACTACAACCTAAATTTCAAGATCTTCAAAAAAATGCATCGATGAAGATTATAAACATAATATTTTTATCACACCTATTCAAAAAGAGCTAGTGTATTCTTCGTAAACAGGGACTAAAATAGCTCTTTAATCGCTAGGGACTAAAAGTGACTTGAATTTGGAATGTGGATGTTGTTAGTAAAAGTTCAAATCACCAAAGAGATCAATCACGAACATTGTATGAACAAGTAACTGGTTATATGATAAAGTAAAACACGCGCGAGACAAATAAAAAAAAAAAGTTTGTGAAAACAATAAAAAACGCGCGAAAACCATTCTGCCTTTGTTCGTAATTGTTTACTCAAAATTGTATGTAAATAAATAAACGTACCTATTATTCTTTTTCATAAGTTGCACTTATTTAGTTTTTCATAGAGGGTGATAAAAAGTAGAGTGTCCAGTCCACCTCGGGAGCAATACTATTTTAAGGTGAATGCGCAGTTGTAGCCCGCGAAATTCAATTTTTGTTACGTTTTTTGCAATTTTGGTCAGTGTCAGGTTGTATCTGATCAAAATATGATTCTCGACTATAACAGGTACGTATTTACAGGATTATAGGCATTACAATCATTAAAATAATTATCTCTAAGTTAGATTTGTACCATAAGCACTTTTCCATATTTTGATCAAGGTACAACCTGACACTGACCTGAAAATTGCAAAAAAACGTAAGAAAATTTGAATTTCGCGGTCTACCACTGCGCATTCACCTTAAGAGGACTACATGACCTAAAGCGCGGTCTTTGTCGGTCTGCATAGAAAAGAAAGAGAAGCGCGATGCCACAACGCTGGTAATTTATTGCAAAATATGAAGCAATTATCGATTTACGAAAAATCTAGTCTTTGGACAAAAAAACTAAAACACTATAGTTTTAGTATGTTGCTTGTAGAATAATCTGACAAAAAATCATAATGATTGTATGTATATTAGTATGAATTTTGTTGTAAATAAAAAGTTTTTAGAGGTATCTTCATGATTTTTTTCTATCGTACCAAATAAGTTGTATTATGTTTTCAACACACTATCATCCTAGCATTTATCCTGAAGAATATCATATATTTTTTTGGTTTTTTTTACTGTAGGCGATCATTTACTTTTATTGTTTCTAAAACTTGCGTTTTTTGCGTTTAGGTCCTGTAAGCCCCTTAAGCTCGAGTGACGCACTTTGAATCCCTCGCTGCGCTCAGGATTCTACTTTAGGATCTAGAATCCTTCGCTCCGCTCTGGATTCAAAGAAACACTTTCGCCTTCAAAGTAGTTGTTTGCTCCCTTGGCAAACAATCTACTATTTGATGAAAACGATTGATGAATTCTGATACTGATGATGATGATACAATTTTAAACACAAGTTAACAATCTAAGTGTAGCTAATCTGTAGATCGACGAGAACAAAGGCAGTTTTTAGAGGAAAACGCTGCAGAGAACAATAATAATAGCAGAGTAGGAAGACATAAAACCACCTCTTGTTATTTAGAGCAGTCTACCGCGTATTTACGAGTTTAATTTAATGTTTGACACGTCGGCGTCTACAACTACACGATATGTACGTCTACACCATTATTTACTACCAGTTATCCTACGAATAAATTGCGCGTACAAGCAATTTAAAAAATAAGGGTGTCGTTTGAAGAAGCGTAGATGAGAAAAATTTAAATCCTCATTCATCAAAAATCAATAAAACTTCCGTAAAATACAACACTAATAACATGAATAATATTGGATGGCAGTCGTGTAAATAATATGCTGATGTAGATAATGATGTGTAGATATTTATTTCATACTAGCTTTTGCCCGCGGCTTCGCCCGCGTGTTTGTCGGAAAATATCCCACGGGAACGAACTACCGGGATTAAAAGTACCCTATGTGTTAATCCAGGTATACAATGTTTTCTCACACTGCTTATTATAGTATCCGAGGTGCGGCGCACGGATTGATATATGATTGCTGGAGGATAACGAATCCTAAAATCGAATAGTAACGGAATACACAATGGAACGGAAAATTACCTACTTGAATGCCAAATTTGAAGGCAACTGTAAAACGAAAATTTAAATCCTATTTAAAAAAAGAGGTAAAGTTAAGGTAAATACATTGTTACATTGTTATTCACAGGGGGTTACGACCATTTTTTTTTTAATTTATAGTTATAGTACCTCTTTATATACAACATTAGAGGTTCTGCCCTCAGGTGCTAACACAAAGCTGCCAAATACACATACAAACACACTGCCATATACAAATTTTAATGGTTTGAAGTACAAAACTAACGGGTTTGCCATTTACACATTTACATCCGTTCAGAAACATAGACGTTCGTAGTACGTTCCCGTCGGATATTTTTCTACATCCACGCGGGCAAAGCCACGGGAAAAAGGTTTAACATTTCAAGAAGTCCAAGGTCTTTATTGAACATTTAGTTTTATATTTTTATGAACAACTTCAATACAAAACTTCATCCCACTTTTCACCCCTTGTGGGTTGAAATAAAAAAAACAACAATTTACGCTGTGTTAGCTTCCAACCATAAGCGGAAATTGTAGTGATTTTAACTTAAAAAATAAAGAACCTTAATTAAAAACAAATTTCATCCCCCTCTTCACCCCAGAAGAAGGATTCAAATTCTAACAACACCGTTACGTTAGCTTCCAACCATACATACGCCTAGATAATAAATTTTATGATTTTTACTTCGAAAATTAAGGGACTACACAACTTCACCCCCCTTTGGGGTGGAATTATCAAAAACGCTGAGACACGTATAAATTAATTTTCAATCGTCAGCCTAATCACAAAATTTGAAGATCCTAACTTAAAAACTGACGGACTTTCATACACAACTTCATCGCCCTTTTTAACCCTTTGGAGGTGGAATTATCAAAAACGCTGAGACATGTATAAATTAATTTTCAATTGTCAGCCTAAACACAAAATTTGAAGATCCTAACTTTTAAACTGACGGACTTTCACATACACAACTTCATCCCTCTTATTAACCCTTTGGGGTGGAATTATCAAAAACGCTGAGACACGTATAAATTAATTTTCAATCGTCAGCCTAATCACAAAATTTGAAGATCCTAACTTAAAAACTGACGGACTTTCATACACGACTTCATCGCCCTTTTTAACCCTTTGGAGGTGGAATTATCAAAAACGCTGAGACATGTATAAATTAATTTTCAATTGTCAGCCTAAACACAAAATTTGAAGATCCTAACTTTTAAACTGACGGACTTTCACATACACAACTTCATCCCTCTTATTAACCCTTTGGGGGTGGAATTATCAAAAACGCCGAGACACGTGTAAATTAATTTTAAATCGTCAGCCTAAACACAAAATTTTAAGATCCTAACTTCAAAACTGACGGACTTTCACATACACAACTTCATCTTCCTTATTAACCCTTTGGGGGTGGAATTATCAAAAACGCTGAGACATGTATAAATTAATTTTCAATCGACAGCCTAATCACAAAATTTGAAGATCCTAACTTTAAAACTGACGGACTTTCATACACAACTTCATCCCCCTTTTTAACCCTTTAGGGGTGGAATTATCAAAAACGCTGAGATACGTATAAATTAATTTTCAATTTTCAGCCGAAACAAACCTAAGAAGATCCTAACTTTAAAACTGACAGACTTCCATACAAACTTTCATCCCCTATTTAACTCCCTTAGGGGTTGAATTTCGAAAAATCCTTCCTTATTCCTTGTCTACATTATAAAGGGAACCATTGTGTAAAATTTCAGCTTTCTAGGTCCAAGGGTTTGGGCTGGGCGTTGATGAGTCAGTCAGTCAGGCCTTTTGTTTTTATTTATATATAAGATAGATAGATTAGATGTAACAAGCCGAGGACTTCAGTATGATTTATAGCTGTAAATATGAAATATTGTAAATCAAAGAGGACATGAAAACGATGATAAATCAATCAACTAAGCTCAAGGAAATCCATTTCTAGACATAGACACATTTGCCAGTTCCCACCAAAGTCATAAAAGCGGATGGAACATTTCTATTACCTTCAACAACATGGTCAATTTCCCACACAGTGAAATCCTTGAAACTTTCATCCAAGCCTTATTCCAACTCGCCTATATGGTTACTAATACATAACATTATCACCCAGTAACATATTGTAATACTGGGTAACGCTTCAACACCATGTTATGTAAGTCAGACGTGTCTAAACTCATAATATAGAAAGTGCTTGTACGTGTATGTTTACACCATACATTTCTCCTTATAAGGATTGCAGCATTGAATGAGATTACCATGCTGTTGTGTGGGGAAAGTAGAGATGTTACATTATTGGGTAATTAAATAACATTGAACGGCAATCCAAAAGTAAGCAACGTGGCAGTGCAAGCTGTTCTTGATAATGAAGACTTAAATTTCGCATTAACAATACCTTAGGCGGTTGATGAATTAGCCAGCATATCGTCCAATTTGCTAGTTTATTTATTTATTTAAACATTTAACAAAAAAAGGTACAAAGGGGACTTAATGCCTTAGTCATTCTCTACCAGTCAACCAAGAATGGTGTAGAGATTAGATTAGTTTCATGGTGTTTTCTTAATATACTCAAAATCAGGTATCAAAGGTGATCAATAGTAGCTATATTAATAAAATTTTAATTGTATTCTTCCTTCAGTAGGTTTCTCTAGTCGTACCGGCCACTTTACACGCAAATATTGACTCAACATAAACTGGATATATCCACGATGCGGTAGATCGCCCAACGCGACAGATGATTATCCTACCGCCGTTTTCTAGACGCCAGCACATGTTCAGAATTTATAAACGTGTGGATTTCCTTATAATGTTTAAATCGTGCACATATTTGAATAATACGCGTCATGCCTCGGACACAGGAATGTCGCATCTTACGCATACCCCTCTGAGGGCACTGAAGATGGTTATAATTATGCCCGAGATATAAACCCCTCTTCTAGAAATAGCTTCATATAAACTAAGATAAGATTGAAACCTGAGATTAAAACAAGTCCGGTACCTAGCGATAACTTTATGTAAAAAGCTGGTATAAGAAAAGAAGAAAACAAACATTTTTATTTTTTCATAAATAAACAAGTCGGAATACTCGAATAGTTGGCAGATCGCCGGATCTCTACTACTTCAGTATCGTAAATATTTACGATGTGTATTGCTGTAACTATTATTTTATTTCTTCCTGTATTATAATATATATTGAGATTGAACGTACAGTGTATCAAACTCATTATTTATGATACGAACTTAGATAACATAAGATTATGAACTATCTGACAGTGTTATACTTAATGAAAAATGTATGAATGTATGTATACGCTATGAAGATTGTGGGTTACTCCAATACATAGTGAGAAACGTTATAATTTCCGCACTGCAGAAAACAAGCAAGAATACAAACAAGAGTTATTGAGGAATGTGAAAATCAAGAGGAGTAGTAAAAGTAGGCACTTTAGTAAGATTTGTGTAAATGCAAAACGAACGATTTCAAGTAACGATGGCTTTGTGCCGTCAAGAGAAACATTAATTTCAGAGAACGTAATGAAGATAAATGATAAGACCACCATGGGTTAGCCGAGATGTTCGAAGCATTAGACCCGCTCGTCTCGCGATGATGCAGCTCAATTTGTGCTTCGTAACGGGACACGGATGACTCTCTTAAGAGAAACTTTATAGCTTCACACGATTTAAATTTAATAACATAGTTACGCACAATAGAAAGAAAATGACTGCGATCAATGATTACGGTGAAGTCTATAATTTTCATTAGGTAGGTCTTTTCTTTCACGCTTGAAATATTACGGGTGATTTCTTCATTATGATAAAAAGTAATTGCAAAATAACCACCACTTCTGAACCAACTTTTTCGCTGTCGACCAGGAAAATTAGTTAACAAAAAAGTCAAAACGTGATCCTCAAATTAAGTAAGACAGACGCTATTGTTTCTAAACGTGAGCATGTCCAACCTACGTCTTTATTCTCGGAGCTTTCGAACTAAGACCTGTCGCTGAATACTAAGAGGCCGGCCGGTTTGTTTCTGCACGTTCAAAAACAGAGGTGTTATGGTGCTCGGTCGAGTTTTGAATATGTCAGGTTATGTCGCAATTGAAACGAGTTGAATAAGTCCACTAGTTGTAGTAGAAAGTGTTTAATTTCAGGTATATGCAACGCACGGATTAAGGCATCAGACGTGACCCGGGGGCACCCCGCTCTAGCCTTGCGCTCTCCGCTTGCACAATTTTATTTTGTTGTTCGGTGAGCATTATGACATTAGCTACGCTATCAAGGTCTTGCCTGGCTACGGATTAACAAAATGTTTGTTATCCAAGCTGATCCACCGCGACCGCGACACATCAATCGGGCATTTAAACCTTCAGTCGTTAAAACAAATTAAGCGGTCGGCGACTGGAGCCAGCAATTTTATCAGCATCATCTCGAGTCCCAGCAGACTACGTAAACGCCAATTGAACCGAAGTGAGAATAAAACTTACAGCACCGCGCTAGACATATCGATTACTTTCTCGCTACGTGTTTTCATTGTCGTGACAAGTGAGCACGACAGCTGACTAACCTTTTTCATTGACCACATAATTTACATAAGACTCTCTTATCTTGGCAACATTGTGCATTTGTTCAGCAAAGACCCGAAATTCGGAAACAAGAGATTAGCCGATGTTTGACAAAAACTAGCCTTGAATTTGTTTGGCGTTCCAAGTTTGTACTTCCCAAATGTTTTGTCTTGTCTCGAATACAATAGCCTAGCCGTTACCAGACTGGGAATATTGTAAAAGAAAATAAAAAACTCTTTGCCTTACCTCTTCATCTTCGGCTATAAATTCTACCGTAGTTTGTCTTTGCTGTTCCACGTTGTTTAATTTCACAGGCCGACCGTCTGCTTGGTCCAATACTGCAACAAAAAAACCGCCAATGAGTCATGTTACAAGAGTTTCTTGGAAAGGCCGGTATTCCCCGTTGGAGATAATATTTGTGCTCGAATGCTTTTGGCAACGAGACATATTTTGGTCGAAACACGTTCTAGCTATATGATAGATTTTTAGATGTTCCCTTTGGACTTAACGCTAAATATAAAACAGTAGCTGAACTACAAGTTCATTACAACATGAGTGTCACAGCTAAATAAACGTACAAGAACAGATCGACGTGAGTCAGATGCATTCGTATTTGAGCCTAGGTCTAATGTTGATAGTGATTGTGAAAAGAAAACATGCGTTAATCATCACACCGGCCATACGTGCTCTAAGATGCCAAATGCAAAGGCAAACGAGAATTGTGAGTAAGAGGTAAAACGTGCCACGATTTCAAACACACGAAGCTAGAGCTACTAGTATTTATTTAGGTAACGACAGTATATATTTGCTCGCATTAGGTAAAAACAATGCTCTTGAATTTATAGAACAAAATATAAGTGTGTACTAGGCTTCGTCTTTAACAAAGTAAATAAACAATTAATCGCGGTAATGCCATCATATCATATCGAATACATTATAATACATAATAGTAAAACAAAAGAGACATTATTACATAATTTTCGGTCTTTTGAGCGTTGAAAACGTCCAAACGAAGCTGTATAATTAGAGCGGGTTATCTTCCCATCTAACCGTTCTTCTGGTGTCTCTTTCAACTTTAATCTCAGAATTCATGCATTTTTGTCAAAGGGCATAGCGAAAAAGGTACAAAAAGAGGAAATCCTGCTCCAGGGACCTCAGATAAGCAGGATAATATTAAGAAAAAATGATGATAAAGTTCGTTGACACGCTGTATGAACACGTCGCCATCGTAACTGACTAGAAAAATCCGCTGGTTTTTGACACGAATCTAAAGTTCACACACTAAATAGAACAGGAAAACCTAAAAATATTATAATAATTCAAATGGCAGACTGGCAACTTATGAAGTTATTTAGATCCAGTTATTTATGACCGTCGCAAAAAATTGTTTTGATTTGTCTATTTTTTTGCACATAAAATTTTATGTGCTGGTAAGCACGGCGGTGTGACAAGCACGCAATGCAATTCATTAGGTCCGTTGGTCCGTTCCGAGATTAATCAGTGCGAGTGATTTGCATATTGAAAATGAAGTAGGTAAGTGAATGTGCCGCATAGCGGATTAAAATTTTCATAATGTGCCTAGAAAGCATAGCAGTAAACGCAAGTGTTTGTTGAAAACAAATTACTTTCCGATCAATTAAGAACGTAATTTTCTTGCGTTTCTTAGCAGGAAGCACGTTAAGCTGTCGCGCCAGCCCCGGATGTCAATAGCCTGAGGGCTTGGTTATTTCATTAGAATGCTGCAATGTTTATTCCACGGAATTTTCAAGAAAGAAGAGTTAGTTTCGCTTCTTATTTTGGTCGATAGATAACCATACCAAAAGTATTTTACAAGCATGTTGGATAATGGACTATGGAGACAAGACCGAATTCTGACATTCTGAAAACACAAAATTCCGGCCGTACGGTTTAAAAGTCTGAGGGAGGAACAGGGCTGGAGATCAAACTTTGCCAGAGGAACCATCTCGAAGTACCGTTTCGGAAGATCATTAATGGCCATTGAAATCGTAAACAATAACTTGGGAAGTCCACAATGACTAATAAAGGTGACTGTTCACGGTGTGTTGCGTCCCACGCCTGGCTTGCTACAATACTAACCAGCTCTTATGGTTATCTACATTCCGATAAGCTGGCTTATTCAAGTGAAGCATATTATGGAATATTCTAATGATTTGGTATCACTTCCAGACTGAATAATAGTTGAATTTATTTGAATACGTAAAATGGTAAATGTTTCGGCGTAGAATTTTTTACGAAAAACGCGACGTGAAAGCCCAATGTGAATATTCCAGTATTCCTAATACCTAATATTTTTATTTATTTGTATAATATTAATAGGTACCTAAGTTGTCGGAGTTTCCTTGTTTGCAACTGCAAGCAAAAGCCGGACAGTTTGTGAATTACTACGCGTTGGTTAGTCATACCTTTTGATACGAAATGTAATAATAATAATAATAATAACCCCATCGCCGTATCTCTACGTTGACGTCGTGGTGGGGCTTGCGCGCTCCGAACTCTGGGCCTGTGCCGGGAGAGTTTACTCTCCGGAATGGGTCTAAGGTGAGGAGCCAGACCAAGAGAGATACAGAAACCCGCAGGGCAGCATGTGGCGAGCTGTTGGGCAGTAGCGACCCCACGGACCCTATCTCCCGGGAGAAGTCTTGTTCCTCATCTCTGGCTTGCCTTTATTGGCCGGCTGGAGTGAAAAATGACGAGGAACAGAGCTCCCACCTCATTCTTGCCTTTATTGGCCGGCTTGAGTGGAGATTCGCAAGAGCAAATGTGCTCGGAGGAAGGAAGTATTCCAGTAAGATGCTGGTAGGGATCTTGACCGTACTTCCGGGATTGTCCTGATAGCCGTGGAATACCTCTCCACTCCTCATAAGCACCTCAGGACATGTTGCCCCCTTGTCGCTACGTCACTATGTGCTAGCGACCGTTTCCGGGGGCCCATTATTGAGTGTGCAAGTCACCCCCTGCCATTTTTTCCGTGTATAAATAAAACATTGATCAGGCAGGGGTCATAGTTCTTCCATAGTTCTTAGTAACCAGTCCACTTCAGCCACCCAAACCCATAGTCCAACTTTTTATTTTTTCCTATCCTACAATAGTCCTACACCAACCGGGGGTTATCCTTGGGTGCACTTGCATAGTGCATACAGGGATAATCGTCGGACGGTGCCGCATTTCATTAAAATTTCCTAAGGGGCCTCTGCGAGTTGGCTTCGGCCCCTCGTACGCCTTCCAAAGGACCGGGACCCCATGGTCCCGAGATATATAAATTCAAAAATAATAATAATAATAATAATAAACATTTATTTCTCTTCCACAAAGGCGCCTTAAAAATATGAAGACACTATATCTGATAAATCCTTTGTGGGAGACTGGTATCTGCACTAGGAAAAACCTGTCACACAGATTACCAGGCCCCCCCCAAGAACAATGATTGAGTCTTAAGATAAACAAACTATTTTAACCTTTGGTAGGAGAACAGAGTGAACCAAAATAAAAGGGAAAAAAAAAAAATACAAAATTTTACTTATTATTGAGTACTAGTTAAGCAGTGTGGTGTGGTGTTGTGCGGAGTGGTATGGTGTGGTGTGTTGTGGTATGGTGTGTTGTGGTGTGGTGTAGTGTGGTGTGGTGTGGTGTGGTGTAATGTGGTGTACTGTAGTGTACTGTGGTGTGGTGTGTGTATAGGTAGGCTGAAAAAAAACATTTATCTTAATACTATTAAGAGGCTTTCAGTGCTATCGTAATCAAGGTTCAGTAGATACGTGGTGAGAACTAGCTTGCACTTTGCTTTAGTAAGAGGGTATATTTTTAATGTACAGTTTATTTTGTTGTATAAGTAACTGCCAAGGAAACAAAAGTTGCGGCGCGAAAGACTACTTTTACAGAGTTGAGTGGAACATACATTTGTCTTAATGCGTTTATGAGCATGCAAGGATGAGTTGTAGTTCAACGAAGAATGTTTACGCAAGACTGTTTCAACGATAAACAGTTGTCGAACAGTGAGAACCTTGCACTTTTCGTAGAGTTCAGAGGTAGGGTGAAAAAACGGTAAAGCATGGGCTACCTTAAGCACTGCTCTCTGTGCTCGCTCGATTTTAATCATGAATGATTTGGGGGCACCACCCCAAACAGAAATGCAATAGTTTAGTACAGACTGACAGAGTGCAAAGTATACCGTTTTAAGAACTTTTGGATCTGCAACACGTCGTAGGCTTTTAAAAATGAAGATGAGCTTCCTAATTCTCTTGGACAACAGATCGATGTGGGAATTAAAGTTTAGGTTTTTGTCTATAGTTACACCGAGGTACTTGTGAGAGTCCACCTTATCAAGTTTAGGGCATGAGCATGAGTGGGAAGAGTTGTTGTTACACGAATGGGCCGTGATGTTTAATAAGGAGTCTTGAGTGAGATGACTGTTTGTTAGTGTAAATGTTATGTATTTAGTTTTGTCTGTATTAAGTGAGAGTAAGTTATTGTTTAGCCAGGTCATAACGAGTGAGAAACCCATTTGAGCAAAGTGGTACACTTCCTCCCAAGTATCCCCAAAGAAAAGAAGAGCCGTGTCGTCTGCGAAAGTAATAATCTTACCGTTAGTAAGGTTTAACTGACAGAGGTCATTGATAAAAATTAAAAAGAGGGTAGGCCCTAAAATACTCCCCTGAGGAATACCCATATTGACTTCGCAGTCATCACTCAACCACTCATCGACCACAACTCGTTGAGCTCTCCCGTTCAGGTAACTCTCAAACAATTTTAATTGTTCGCCACGAACTCCAAGGTGCTCAAGCTTCTCCAGTAAGAGTGGCGCAGAGACAGTGTCAAAAGCCTTCGCCAAGTCGAGGAAAATTGTAAGAACCTTTTTCTTCTCATCTAACCTAGAGACTATGGTATCAGTAAGTTGATGTACGGCATCGCTTGTTGATCTACATTTACGGAAACCATATTGATTGTCCGATAAAAGATTGTTTTTTTCTAGGTAATTGATTAATTGCTTATTGATAACTTTCTCTAGGATTTTGGATAGTGTAGGCAAAATGGATATTGGCCGGTAGTTATTGACACAGTCCCTGCTACCAGACTTATGAATTGGGTGAACTAGGGATTTCTTGAGATCCGAGGGAAATTCACCAGTGGAAAGACATAGGTTGCAAATAAACGCGATAGGATCAGATAATGAATTGGAGTATCTTTTTATTAATTCACTGGGAACGTCGTCACACTTTACGGCATAAGTGGTTTTAAGAGATGCTATGATGATTTTGATCTCATCCACATCAGTGGGCAGAAGGACAAAAGAGAAGGGACAATTCGGCAGAGGAGAGGTCTGGTGTATATCAGGGTAAGACCTTGTGATAGATCCCGCTAAAGATTTGCCGATTCCTACAAAGAATTGATTAATCTCATTTACAGAATTTTTGGGCTGATCTGGATCAATCAGATCCCTGGGTGGACTTTGCTGTTTAGTGGTGTAGGTGATTGTTTTGATGGTGTCCCACAATTTCTTAGAGTTGCCTTGACATTTAGCGAGCTCAGCTTTATCATACCCTTGTTTAACCTTTTTTAGAATGTCATTACAAAAATTCCGATAACGTGTGTAGGTTATTTTTGTAACTTCGTCATTAGGATGCTTTTTAGACTTAAGATGAAGATTGTCTCGATTTCGCATGCATCGTAGTAGTCCAGGAGTAATCCATGGCTTAATTAATCGCTTACGTCTCGGAACAGTGATCTTTTTAGTACAAGTAATCATCAAAGTGGTTAGGGTCCTAAGGAAGAAAGATACAGCTTCATTAGCTCTATCTAAAGAATAAACACTGTCGAAATCAATAGTTTTCATTTTTTCGTCTAGGGATGGATAATGAATGCGTCTTATTGTTTTTGAAGGATGGTGAGAGGAGCTCATGTGAGAAAGGCTTATAATGACGCTGTAGTGGTCGGTTAGAGTTGTATGGGCAACAAGACATTTTACCGAAAGTTTTGCTTTGACAATTACATGGTCAAGGCATGTTTGAGAATGGGTGGGGATATAGTACGCAGGCAACATACCATGAGAGGCTAATAGATTAAGGTATATTTCCGCTCTTGCATCTGAAGAGGATGGCGTTATGTCTATATTAATGTCGCCAGTAAGGACAATGTTATTGTATGGCGATAATGTTATTAAAATATTGTTTAATGATTCAAGAAATTTAGAGACATTTCTTTCCCCCGGGGGACGATAAATACAGAGAACGACAGTTTGTGAATTGATAATGATAATCAGGCAATTTCCATCCACAAGGGATGGTTCCAATATCTTATAGGTAAGAGTAGATTTATAGTAAACAATAACGCCCTCGTTTTGTGTCCTGTTAGTTTGTGTGTTTGCGAACTGGTAACCATCTATGAGTGGAATTAACGGTGTTCGAGATATCCAACATTCTGTTAGAATGATCAAATCCCAGTCAATTTCCGATCGTTTGATGAGGGTTTGCAATCCTGAAAAATTGCGGCTAACACTTCTTATATTCTGTACAATAATATTCATGGGCTAATATTCAATGTGCTAGATAAGATAACATAATTATCTAGACATGAGGTTTTGTGTGAATCTAGTTTAGCCACAGGTAGGTAGGTACTTACATATTGTCAACAGTCATCGATTAAACGAAAAATTAAATAGGTAATGGTAGTATATTTTTTGAATTTTTAAATTGTCAGCAGATTTACTATGTCCGGACTCCGGATGCCGTACCGGATTGATTAGTACTATTAGTTATTCTGTGTCTGGACCATGACTGCAAACAATGATCGTGATGTCGAATTACTTGAACAAAAACAAAACTCTCCAAGTGGCTACAATAGACAACCGGTTCACTAAGGGCACTTTTCCATTTTGGTTGGAGGCTAGCAAGTTCCGAATTGAAGTCCTATACTTCATCAGATTACAGCAAGTAGAAGCCACTTTAAAATCCATTTCCGACGTTTTTGTGGGTCACTTACTAATTAACTAATTTTTATAAGTTCTCCAATAATTCACTGAAACCTTCGTGCGGTTGCGGGTTGGAAATACCTGATGACTTATAACTAAGGCGCGGGCCACACAGAAGGGACGTGAGACGAGGACGGGACGCAGATTCACGTATCTTCATTATTCGCCATACAAAATGTACGCGTCGCTTTTCCAGCTGTATACTAATCTCCGCGTCTGCGCCCCGTCCGCGTCTCAGGTGGCTTACCATGATCTAATTAAAAACGATTCAAAAACAAGACATTTCAGTTTAGGTTCCTAAACTGCATCGCTTGAGCTGCTCTATGGACGTCATGGTACCAAACAAGTATGAATGAAACCAAAACTTGCGACTCAGTTTGGGACAATCGCTGTCAGCAGATGGCACGGCCTAAACTGAATCGTTAAACTGACGTCATGGTACGAATTAGAAGAACAGTTCAGTTTAGGTCCTAAAATGGATCGCGTTAAGAGCTTGTGGTAGGCCTCCAGGTCCTTTCTGTGTGCTCGCGCCTTAGGGAATATAAAAATGTAGCACGGGTTTATCCAGAATTCGTAGATTTTGGCAACTCTTTACGAAGCGAAGCATGTTTTCCATATAGGCAATATAAGCTGTTGTAATGGAAAAATGTCATACCTATAGTGATAAGAGGGTTTCAATTAACATAGCAGTAGATAAACACACGTCCGCTCATTATAATTGACAGCGCGAGCGCATGTGCACCTCGCCTCATTATACTTTCCGCCATCCGTATAAAATTTTCGAGTGACCACTACAGTAAAGGTCGTCAAGCGCATTCGCATGACCAAAATATCACGTTTTATAGCATACTAAACATCTGACGAAAGGATTATGATGTGATTAGTAGCGTTTTAAAATAAAATAGCTGGGCAATGTCAGTGCAACTTTTCATTTCGTTGCTTCATAATAGAGAGTGACTAATTTTGCACAAAATGATGACAGAATCATTCTGATGAAGCATTTTTTTTTATAATGTTTCGAAAGTACCTACAGTTGATAAAGCTGTGAGTAATTTCGAAAGTAACAAGGAAAAATTGGAACATGATGTTTGATTAAATCATTAGTCTTGCAAAATCCTACAGAGGCATCGTATCCGTTTCGATAATATCTTGTAGTGTCTACAAAGGGTTTTTGTGGAATTAAATGGCGGAACCGTAGACGTAACGGTCACCGAGCATCCACGTAGGTACATAGGTTAGATGGATAAACCTCAAGGAGTCTTCAGAAATCATTTAAAATAAGGATCTATGTCTTGGCTTGGCACGGTTCCGGGGAAGCGGGTCAAACACACAATGCACGAAAAGGGCCTCTATGTGGCAAACACGAAGACAATTTAAACGATGTCGGTGCACCGGTCTTGCAACACATTGCAAAATATCCAAAACATAGAATAACAAGAACATTTTCAGTCAATATGAGGTGAAGGGGATTTTGTAAGTACGACATCAGGTTATTTTAATGCCTGTTGGGACAATATTATAAATTTTATAGTGGTCAGCAAAGCGGGCCGTTTATCTCGATTATAATATTCTAAAATGCAATTAGCAGTATAGCGTAAGCAACTGCCGCTTATACGTCAATTGAACAATAAGTAAATTCACATGTAGGTACTGCAATAGAATGGTGCCGGTTCTTTCGACCTTTTGCTATATTGGAAGGGGAACGAGGACATGCCTATCCACACTGCTGTGGTGTACAACACCGTGCGTACACGTGATTGAATACATTACAGTAATGCCATCGATAAAAAACAACTGAATCTACTCAGTTCCAACTAAACAATGTCTGATTTATTCTCACTAAACTGGAAATGAGTCGCTAATAGACCTCCTGTCAATTGCTAATAAAAGCAATGGCGTCAACACAATCGGCAATAGGATGGATACCTACTACAAATTAATATAACATTTAAGCAACACCCGCGACAATGATGCTCCAATATGCATATTTGAAAAACGTCGGTGTAATGAAGAATGAAAATAATATTTTCATTCTTCATTAATAAGTATAAATAACGGTTTCCGTTATTTATACTAACTAGTATCGGCCCTCAAAAGCTACTGGACTGTGAAATCGATTTTGGCGTCAAGTTTTCTTACTGGAATAATTATTCAATTTGAAACAAAATTAGTGTATCGCCCGTTGATTAGTGATGTCGCTAACCTTTGAGACGTTGATCTGAAATCGAAACCGCACAAGGTTGCGAATCTAGTCGGCGACCCGGCTGGCCGCAATCAATTGCACACGTCGACGATATAGACTAATAAACAGAGAACAACGAAACCCACTTCGGTGCAGACGTAAGTTAGCTTAGTGTCAGTGCTACATAGTTGTCATAGATTGCAATGTGAGAGTCGATCTACGTGATTTTGTCTCGGAGCTCGTTCGCGTGTGGTGGCCGCAGGCGGTACACGCTCTCTATGACATCATGCCACATCCAGCCGAACGAGTGTTTGATGGCGTGATGTCAAACAACGGTACACGTATGCAAATTGTACAGTACATGATTATCTCTAATCAAACTTTTATACTCTACCATTGACTGCACAGTAGCGTCGTTTTGGATTAGCTCTAACGAAGAGGACAACGAGTCTAATGCTAATGATGGGATCTTCCAGAAGGTCCATAATTTCACTCAATTTGATATTGGCAGCTTTCTTATTTTTAGTCTGTAGATCGCAGCAGTAGGTAAAAAAGAACGTCGTCTGAAAATAATTTAGCTTGTTCTTTTCTTTGCTCAATGTTAATTGCTTCGTCTGCGAAATATTTTAGATGTAATGCCGTTGGTGTGTAGTAGACGTGATAAACTTTTTTCAGTAGTTTTGAACATTCAGGGGCAATGAGCAGCATTTGATTGCTAATGACAAGGTTTCAATACCAAATAATTCAATGAAATTCTGGCAATGACCCCGTTTGAAATAAAACGGGGTTATTAAATTACATGCAAATCTAATAAAAATGCATTTTTGTTCGTACGCGCATGCACTGCTGATCTTTAACTTTTTTATAACTTCGCTATTCGAAGGATGCAGTCATGCAGTTATAAAAATGTATATTTTGTTTCATGCACTCGATGTATTACTAGATTGATATTTAATAAGAAAATCGTGAACCAAAAGGTTATTTACAAACTTTAAACTAGATTTTGGGAATTATATAAAAGTTATGCATGGCACAGAAACATAGAAATCAAGTCTAATTAGTGTTAATAAAAACATTTAATAAGCGTAATTAGTAATATATTAACATTTAATACGTCACACTACAGAGGATATCCTTATCTTGACCCGCGCCACGCCCTAATCCACACATTAAAATGTACAAGACATGGATAATGATTATGAAATGAAAAAATCATAGAAAACAAACAATGATACAAAAGCAATCAATTTTGTTTCCTGATGGTCTGTCTGACACAATAAAGGAAAACAAAATTACGTCATCAAATCATTGAACTAAAATGTTTGTTGAACTATCGAGTCGAACACAAATGATTCAAACAGTCAATCCAAACAAAATGGTTTATTAATCATAGCGGTAGGTACTTAATAGAATTGTTTACATCACCCAGACTGTGACACTGCAAAGGTAAAGAACATGGAGACGTTTCGATAGTACATTATCTATACCTAATGTTAGGTAATAGGTAATACGGGCTGGTGTCCGCAACTCCACGTCAATGCGCGTATTTTGCGTACATATACCTAATGTTATAAATGTGAACGTCTGTCTGTATGGTTGTTATTGTTACTCAATCACGCTGTTACGGTTGAACAGATTTGTATGACATTTGGCATACAGGTGACCTGATCCTATATGTTAATCCAGGTCATACTGGATTAACATATAGGGTACTTTTTACTTAGGTATGAAGCAGTTTCTCACGATGTGAGAGAAACCACGGGTAATAGCTAGTAGATGAAATATACCTGCCTTATTGAGTGTGTCCTCGGTCAGGAATACCGGAGTGGTTGGTAGCAGCGACCGGTTCTCTGACACACCCACACCACAATAAAGGTAAGTATTTAGTGCACCACTTGGTACCACGAAATTCTTGCAAGACACTTATTGGCCGTAAAAATTATAGCCCGTTTTAGGACAATGTAATTTGCGTTGGCGAATCGCTCATTCTTTGCGACAACAATGAGGTCTCATATTTTGATACTGCATTTCGCAAACAAATAATGGCTGAAAAATACTAACAACCAACATCTTCAACGCAAAATAAAGAAATCTTTATAAGCAGTTGTCCTTGTCCGAGTTAAAAAAGCTCCTGAAAAAAATCGCCAAAGCTAAGGTTAAGTTACATTACGTCAGCAATTTATTTTTCAGATAATACTGACTAACTGTAGAGTCAGATCTGGGGGCACGGCAGTGCCCCCGCCAAGACGAGCCAAGCGAAGCGCAACGGCACGGCACTACTTACCTTTTGCCGAAGCGCTTCATCGTTTTGTTTGTATTATACCAGATAAACAAAATTCTCGGGATATGATGTCAATAGTGGACTTATTAACATATACAGTTTCAAGTGCATAGCTCTTATATATATATATTTTTTTTTTGAACCCCGACTTCGTCACTGACTGACTGATGAACATCAAAATTCTTAGGGTACTTCCTGAAGTCCTAGAAAGCTGAAGGTATGTAAGCTAGTATTAGTACAAAAATAACAAAAAAAAAAAATGAAAACTTGGTTCTTTTACACCCCAACCCCTTAAACTAGGGGATGGAAGTTGTATAAAACTTCTACTTTGTAAATCACCCCGAATAAAAAAGTTTTTTTTTTTCATAAGCAACTTGCAAAAAGAAGTGAAATCCCACTAAAAACATTTTCATGTAAAATGTTGCCAAGACGAGACCGTATGGCTCGCTCTGTCAAAAAGTTATCAGATCTCATGTAGAGCCAAGCTTCTAACTCTACACGCCCTAAGTCTACAAGCTCTAACTTCACAAACTCTACACCTTAGTCAAAATATGTGGCTTGTCCGTTTCGCTACCATAACAAATGGGCGGGCGTAACTGCGTAAAGTGAAAAATGTATTCACTGTTCATAGGGACCGCCTTACTTTTCTGTTATACAATCGTTCTTGTAGTATCGAAACGGCCAAGCCTAATAGAGGCCGACCGAGCCTGGTTAGGGCGTGTAGAGTTAGAAGCTTGGCTCTACGTGAGATCTGATAACTTTTTGACAGAGCGAGCCATATGGTCTCGTCTTGGCAACATCTATATATATAAAAGAAAGTCGTGTTAGTTACACCACTTATAACTCAAGAACGGCAGAACAGATTTGGGTGAAAATTGGTAGGGAGGTAGCTTAGAGCCAGGAGACGGACATAAGATACTAAAAAAAATCAGAAAAAAAAAAAAAAAGAATCAGACTTGGAATAACAAAACGCAAATGACAGGGCTAGGAGTAGGCTCGGGGTAGGGCAGGAGTAGGGTAGGAGTAGGGGTAGAGTAGGAGTAGGGGTAGAGTAGGAGTAGGGGTAGGGTAGGAGTAGGGTAGGGGTACGGTAGGAGTAGGGTAGGGGTAGGGGTACAGTAGGAGTAGGGAAGGGTTAGGGTAGGAGTAGGGTAGGGGTACGGTAGGAGTAGGGAAGGGGTAGGGTAGGAGTAGGGTAGGGGTACGGTAGGAGTAGGGTAGGGGTAGGGGTACAGTAGGAGTAGGGAAGGGTTAGGGTGGGTAGGGGTACGGTAGGAGTAGGGGTACAGTAGGAGTAGGGAAGGGTTAGGGTAGGAGTAGGGTAGGGGTACGGTAGGAGTAGGTTAGGAGTAGGGTAGGAGTAAGGGGTAGGGAAGGGGTAGGAGTAAGGTAGGAGAAGGGCAGGGGTAGGATTGGTAGGAGTAGGGTAGGGGGTATTAGTAGGACACCACGCGAACGAAGTCGCGCCGGGCAGCTAGTTTTACATGAAAATGTTTTTGGTGGAATTGCTTTTTCACAAAAATAAATATCAAAACAATCTGAAGACCGAGTATTTAATCATGAGAAGTTTCTCATATCAGGCACGCAGATAAACAACCAAGGCAAATTAAACTTGTATTTTCGCTTTCTTAAATTACTAATTAAAATTCCTTTAAAATAATGCAGAGGTTGCTTTTTGTTCTTTTGAAAACACTGGGAATGCCTGTTGCATCGCTAATTATGTTGTTTAGTTCCAACCGAGTTAAATATGGCGTTAGTATAATTTACGACTACTAGTCCGACACGTTAGGTTCAAAAACTTTCGCGTCGAGCTACGTAGCTCGCTACGCTAGTTCAAGAAAATAATTCTCGTCATGATTTGTGGAAAAAGTTTGAAGCCAAGTTTTAAGTGAAATGAGCGGACCGAATTATGTACTTTGGGATTCGTGAACATTTGTGGTTTCAAGTAAGTAATCGCAAACCATATTGTGTTCGTTGTTTGGAGTTTTCAACACATCTCCAAAAAAAATACGAGGTATTCCACTCGAGAGCACTGATTTCAATCAAACGCACTTGGACGAACCGCACCTGAGCATTTCCACTAATCGCAGTGAAACAAAATGAAATAAAAGGTACACATCAACCTTGAACGAATACACGAGGGTAGAAGGAAACAGGGGAGAGGTTGAGACTGTGTTACCAATACGTTGATCAACATATCCAACTACCTATACAAAACACAATCGAAATTAAATCAAGACACGTGACACATAATTTGCATACTATACAATGCGTAACGCATAGGTCAGTTAAATGCTACACTTTCGAGGCCAAGATGCAATGTCCAGTATTTGTCATTTCGAAATGTTTCAGACAATTAGTCAAGGGTAGCCCTTGAATCTTTCCCAATCTCCATAACATTTCTCATCTACTGTAACATATTTCCTTTGGCATCCATCAAGAACTATCTAATCATTCAATAAACATCCTCCACAACATCCAGCCAGCCCTTCATAGACAACTTCATCTTGTTCAAAAGGTACAGCAATATTAAATTGAAATTCAATTAGGTCAGGACATGCATAGATATGGAACATGCTTATCAAAGCCTCATGATGACGATGATGCCGGTGTAAGTAATTGTTACATTTTTTAATGTTATTCAAGTTTTCGCAATATTCCAAGGTATTTATAATCGTTGCATTAATATTCCATGCACACGCATTTATGTTAATACCTACTTTTGAAAGGCCACAATGTGCAAATGACTCTGCCGAAGTACGGGTCAACATAACGTTACAATCAGACTTGCATGTGCATAACGCACGCATAGCCTTTGTTTATATAATTATTTGACCATTCATTGTATACACAGAAAATAAAGACGAGATGAAATAACAAAACGGTAAAGGCGAAAGGAAAAGGCAAAGACGCAAGACAAAACGACAAAAGGCAGACAAACGGATGGACCAAGTTCTTGATTATTTCCAAGGAAATTACTTTCAGGTTCCAGCGAAAGACTAAAAAGCAGCAGCAAAAGTATCTTCCGTGGTCTTTGTTGTGACGCGGTTCTATTAGAATTACAAATCTGATGTCAAAATGAATCATTATTGGAAAATTAACTCTGAACGAGTTCATTTTAATATTACATGTTCTCACGTCCTAAAAAATTCACAATCAATGTGAATAATATTATAATCGCCTTTATCTTAAGAGATATTTCATTATTATCGAATTAAATTAGATATTATGTCGAAGACAATGACTATACAAATTCTCTTTGCACGAAGACAAAGACTTATGTAGCGTAGGGCTTTCCAATTATGGGATTTCCAAAGATACCCCAGCACTTGGCATTGGTGACTACGAACGATAAAATGTTTACTGGTTGTTTGTTACCCTTTTTTGTGAACTCTGTCCATTGTCATATTTGAGATATTTTGATCCAAAATTTTATAGGGACCTTGAGGGCGGGTCCGGTCGTCAGCAACCTCCGTTTTTGTTGGTATATTAGCATGTGCTAGCTGACATACTACTCTGTCAAAAAAATACTGGGAAAAGATCAATAATACACAAAATATTACTTATTCATCCAAATTTATTTTATCACCTTCAAAGTATGCTCCTTCAGAAACGATACACTTACGCCAACGAATAATCCAATCATCAAAACATTTTTTAAACGCTTTTTCCGGAATTGAGTTTAGTTCTCGCCGCGATTTCTCCTTTATGTCTTCTATCGAATGAAAACGGGTGCCACGAAGTGGTAATTTGAGTTTAAGAAAAAGAAAGAAGTCGGCTGGAGCCATATCTGGTGAATAAGGTGGTTGCTCGATGGTATTTGTTGAGTTTTTGGCCAAAAATTCGTTCACAATGATGGCCTTGTGCTAAGGCGCATTATCGAGGTGCAAAATACAACAATTTTCTTTCCACAAATCTGGCCTTTTTCTTCGAATTTGCTCTCTTAAACGCCGCATAACGCTCAAACATACTTTATTTACCGTTTGACCTTCCGGCAAGAATTCCGAGTGCACAACACCGCGATAGTCAAAGAAAACAGTCAATATGACTTTGACTTTTGATCGACTTTGGCGTGGTTGTTTCGGTTTCGGTTCAGTTGGAAGGCGCCACTCCGAAGCTTGTTGACTAGTTTGCATGTCAAACTCGTAAACCCACGTCTCGTCACCAATAACAGTGCGTTTCGTGAATGTTGGGTCGGAATTGACTCGTTCTAGCATGTCTTCAGCGACTCTTATGTGATTGAGTTTTTGGAGAAAATTCAGGTCTTTTGGGACTAGCTGAGCAGCAACATGTTTCATACCCAAGTCATTATTTAAAATGATACGGAAGACTCGTGAGACACAGAAAGTTCAGCGGCTATCTCTCTCAAACTTGAATGAGGATTTTTAGTCACTATTTCCTTCACTTTTGCGATGTTAACTTCAGTTGAACACGTTGATGGCCTACCAAGGCGAGGCAAATCTTCCAGCATATCTCGACCGCTTTTGAACGCTTTGTACCACTCATAAGCAGGTGTTTTTGATAAAGTCGATTCACCGTAAGCCTTCTGTAACATTTTCAGTGACTTCGAACACGAAATTCCATTGGTGATGCAAAATTTAAAACAAACTGTTCGATGTTTTTGTCCATTATGAAATTCGCAATACACATGATATGATCTAACTAAAAACAGCACTGTATTTAATCTAAATGACAGAAGCATCTCAAACTCCGCGCCAAAATGGACAGTTGTGCCAATCTAACAACAAAAAAAACAAAGCATTGAATTTGGAACCATAAACAAATCATCCATTCTCGATATTTTTTTGACTGAATGTAATTTAATGTTTCGTAATGTTCATTACTTCCTATTGTATAGAATCAAGTTCTTCTAACTGAACAGACAGTTGTGCTGCTGGGGAGTCTGTTGCGCCACTTCTTCCCAGCTAAAGCACTAAGAAGTGGTGAAGGGCGGGCGGGCGTTTTGGGGGACTGTATTATGTAATTTTGACGTTCAAAAAGTGCTGATTCTCAGCCTAGTTTGAATAAATGACTTTTTGTCTAATCAACGAATAAAACTAGCGCAGTTAGGTAATACATAATAATTACCTGATGCCACTTATGATTAGATAGATATTTTCAATTACATACACTAGTATTACAATATTTCTAGAGAACATCATACAATATCTCTTTTTCTATTAATAGAACGAAGCTAATTTTGAAACTGAACATCAATCACAATTTGAAAGGAGTTGTTTCGACGTGCATATGATTGCTGTTACAAACTTCAAACTATAGTTGGGTAATGGGCAACATGATTAGAGTGGGCGTAGATGTTTGTCAACTAACATCATAAAGGGACTCCCACGCCTACGCCATTTTCTCGCATTTGGTTACGTGATTAAAACTCAAACTCGTGTTGGGCCAGGCGACTAGTTTGGTAACAATAACTTCAATCAAAAACATCAACACAAACATGGTTTCATCGTCTTTTAAAACTTAATTAGGTAAGTCTTGTTCATCGTTACAAGGTAATCGTTTTCCAGTGTCAACCATTTGGAACCAATTTTATAAGAAACCCTTCATAATATAATTTGTAATGGATTTCTCGCACGTTTTCGTCCGCCATTTACGATCCTAACTAGTAACTAGTAACAATTCTAATTTCGCCCAAATGATCATTGGCGTATTATTTGATTAACAATATATGGATTATTAAACAATACGCCTTTTGGTTTTAATCGAACAGCAGAATGTACTGATCTGTATTCACTGCAGTGCATTGTAAAGGTAGCAAATAATAACAATATTCAACGAATTTGCATGGCTGCTCACACAACGAGGTCCGTCTAGCCTTGTCGCTGACCGAACACAGGTATGTTGGTTTACATTAACGCACTATAAATACATTTGTCATTAATATTCTTTGCATTGAATTTCCTTGTCTTCTACGTGAGTGCAGTGATCATCTATGTAAAACGTATCAGTCCCAGGAAATATTAGCTCATTTCAATTTGATTGTACGCCAAATTGTAAAACAGTCACAGTCCACGTACAGGCAGGTTAGATTAAAAGTCCTTAATGAGCCAGATTTTCCTGTTTTACTATACTCGTCCAATCGTGGGTGACATTCTTATCTAAAATATGAAGCATTCTTGCGATATAAATAGTCTCGATATTAGTCGAGTCTATATTAGTCTCGTCTCATCTCGTCATTAAATCTATATCTTCCTACATGTTTTATTAACATGCCAACAACAACGGAATAAAAATTGAGTTAATTATATTTACTTACCTCAATTTTTTAAATTTCTCAATACGCAAGTCTTGAGGTATTCCTCAAGTACTATAGTCTTGCGTATTGCGATGACAGACTTGGCAGAGCGATATATAACTGTTATCGGCAGCAGACTCGGTAAAGATTTTGCAATCCGGAACGGCTTGATAACGACTAACGATAGTTCAATGACTTATTAATTGAATAGTTGTATAATACGAGTAATACGACTATATTAGTGGTTGTAATGGCAATCATTTCATTTGCAAAGGTTTGAATAAGTTTATATTTTATTTATCTTTTTGATAGATTCTTCTATAGGCTTACAACGTTCTCACATTCACAAAAGTGAATGTGAGAACGTTGTAAGCCTTGTAGACTGTACTACTGTAGATTATTTTGTAGACCGTTTTCTATTTTGTTAAGTACCTGGTACTTGTTGACAAGCCTACATTGTCTTCCCATATCTGTTAACACTGTAATTTGAAAACATTGTAAAAGCCAATTATTTAAAAAAGTAACCGTGGAGTTTTTGCCGGCTCTTCTCCTTAGTTTCTGAAGTTTCATAAGTGCCCATGTAGGTTTATGTGAAATAAAATATTTTGATTGTGATTTTTTGATCCGCCTTGAATATCTCAAGTTTTCTTTATGAATAGAGACTCTTGTTTAATACGAAGCGCATTAGCCTGTTTAACTACAGTTTCTTGCAGAGCAATCTCTAAAAAGCCCGCCTTTTCCAACGCATTCGCGCCTTTTCATTGGGCTTAGCTTTAATTAGAGGAATGGGTCATGTGCTCATTAGCAAGTGATGTGACGAGTTCTTTTAGCCTATATACAGCTGCGTTAAAAGCACAATATTTATAGCTCCTTCCATTTGACCTACTCATTACCTAGATTTTCAAATTATGAAGATTAACAGCACCGGTGAAACGTGTTTTTCTTCCAGTTCCTCCACAAAGAGATCTTTACTTGGATGGCGGAGAACAGTAATTTTTTGTAACTTATGCGCAGAGCTATAGATTATAATTGGTTTTGCATACCATACACCTAGTCAGAAAAGGTATTATTGCGCAACTTATAAAGTTTAATCATAAAGTCACCGAGCGTGCTTGTCTTAGACAGTTCAGAAATTAATATCCAAACAGCGAAACCTTACGACACAACGTGTAGTTTATCTAAATTGTCTTGTTTTGTAATGTTGAACACAAAAAAATTAATAACAAAGTGTAAAATTGATGAACCATCTGGCAATTATAAAATTGTTGTCTTACTTTATTTCGCGTGTGTAAAGTGATTTCGTGACTAGATAATTAAGCAAATATCTAGGTGCTATCTGACTTAATAATCATTGTATGTATCGTGTCAACATAAATATACTCACGGTTATTTTCTTGGCTAAAATTTCCATTATGGGCCGTTGATTTGGAAGTTCATTTTTTTTTTTGTAGATAGTACTCATAAATAGAAAGCTTTTTACAAATTTTTAAGTTGCGGAATATCACGGTTTACGAGATATAATTTTTTAAACTTTCTATACAAATTGGAAAATAGCACGCCATTTGCAAGTTTTTAGGTTGGATAAATTGTCATGGTAGACGTCAAAATTGACATTTCACGTTCCCTTGACGGTAGAGATGTATTTAATTCAGTTTTATGCCATATTTTTTATTTAAATTTTATTTTATTTTCACATATTCACATATTTTTGGTGTGTAATTAATATGCACAATAACCGTGCTGTATTATTCAATTATATTGACTTTTTTACACAAAAAATAACGCCATTTTGTTTTATAGTGTCTTTTTTATATTATCTGTTAGCCATCAGTGTCAGTCAGTCAACGTTTGTCATTCGTTTGTTGCCCTCGCAGTGATCGTTTTTGACAACCATGGCGTCTCCGAAGCCCTATGCTTCTGTGTCTGAAGAGTCGAGTGATGTGCAAGTGTTGGACTCAGATGAGATTCTCATTATATGAATATCCGAAAAATACCCAAAACCGAATCAGAGCACCCCACTTTCCACGTGGTCTTGTCTGCCCTACCCCTAGAGTGTATATAAAAAACCGGAGGCGCGGAGGGAGAGCAGCCCTCGCCCGCTGTGACGAAGCGCGGGAACCATGCGAGGTGGAGCGGCTGAGGCTGGTCGCCGGAGGCGACCAACAAGCCGAAGCTGCGGGGCCGAGCATGATTGACCGTGCTTCGGCACGCAAGGTCGAAAGGGCTGCTCTTCCCGCAGCGCCGGAGATAAGGCGGAGTCAAACTAGGTGGGGAAAGGGAAGTTCTCCCCCCAGTTTGACTAAAAAGCGCTATTCTAACCTAAAAACTTTAACCATGGGTTTCTGCGGGGTGGGGATGGTATAGGGGGGTAGCCGGGCCTCTCTGTACCATAAATCGATGGACATTTATGGACATTTTTAATCTAACCTAAAAACTTTAACTATGGATATCTCCATAACCATGGGGTTCCGCGGGGTGGGGATGGTACAGGGGGGTAGCCGGGCCTCCCCGTACCATAAATCGATGAACATTTATGGAAATTTTTATTCTAACCTTAAAACTTTAACCATGGATATCTTCATAACCATGGGGTTCCGCGGGGTGGGGGTGGTACAGGGGGTAGCCCCTCTCCCCCCTCTACCCCTCCCCCCTCCCCGCCCCATAAATCGATGGCCCATAATGGAAATTTTAACCATTTTCTTTGGTATCATAACAATGTGCAATGTAATCTTAGCAATTTGTATTGTTATAATAACTTATTATCAGAGGCTATTGTAATGTAGGTAACTGTTAATAAGTAGTAAGTCAATCTCATTACCTATAGGTCTACTTTAAGTAAGGACATAAAATTAGTCAGGTTATTATTAAACATCACACAATTCCTTCATGATTCACTTTCACGTCCATTGTTTTATTCACATAAGCTAGAGATCCATTGTACATCTACTGTACCTTCAATGGAAGTGTTACTAAAACTAGTGTACAAGCCATAATATTTTTCTAACCAGCTACCGTTGTGGTCTATCGTGTTACTTTACTGCTACTGATAATAAAATGATTCAGATCAGAACACTAGTGACGCTTGATTCACGAGCTGCTTTTACTCATCTGACCTTTAGGAGTCTCCGGCCAGCAGGTAGTTTAAAGCGCTAGGATGCTTGAGAATCCTGCAAAGGAATTCATGAATGACGTCATGCTTAAATAAAGCAGTCTGAGATCTTAGCTATTTAGGATAAAGAGCGGGATAACCGCAGACCGCAATCTTGTTAAAATATTTTGTTTGAAACATGTAGATGAGTCAAGATTTGGGAGAGCACGCATTAGCATAGTTCGTGCCATGCCATTGTACTTTTTAATATCTTCAATAGAGCAAGCCTGGCTTAAAATCGAATTAAGTGTCCTTAAAGACACAGATTTCGATATTATTTACTTATTTATATTGCAGGGGCAGAGGGCAGTCGTTCCGAGTAAAGTCCAGATTCCAACCCATCTAGACTGGAATTCAAAGATTCTCGTCTAATACCTAGGTATTGATTCAGTGTTATAATGACTTGAACATAAGCATTATCGCAGGTAAGAATGTATGTAGCAGACATGGAATTATTAACCTACAACCACTATGTGCACACGTTGTGAACATTAAACTTCATACATTCTTGATATTACCAGCATATCCATGCACTGCGCTTTACGACTTGGAATTCTGCCTAAATCGCGACAAAAATGAACGGGATAATATGTGGTTGCATTTGTCGTAAAACGTTTTTATACGATTGATAGTTTGTTAAAACTTCAAAGATGTATAGGATAGGCAAACATAATGAGCAACAATCATATCATTATGACAACTAGTGGTATTTTAGTACCAAAAAAATTCATGGAAACTTAAATAATCATATGAAGCAGAAGGGGAACTGACTGATACGTACTTATTGAAAGAAAGATGAAAACGGATCCCAAGAATTACTTAGCAGATTCCTGGAGAAAAATAATTTGTAGAATACAAAATCCCCAGGAGGCTGGAATTTTTTTGGCAACAGCAACGCAAATATCCGCTTACAGTCTAATAATTTAATTTATAAAATAATTGTTCAATTTCGAAGTGGTCGGATTAGCCGCAGGCGCACGCGCAGCTGAGGCTGAGACGCAACCGGGTCAGTGTTGCCAGCTGATTGATAACTCATTTGCTTCGTGTCTGGTAGAAAGTATGTTAAATACCTTGCGATTACATTTCGTCATCCAAGTAACTGTATTTACATGCATATACTTTAAATAGCTTCTACGATATGACTTATCGCAGCTTTTCCCAGGTTGCCAGAGTCGACTTGGAGTTTTATCAGAACCAGTTAAATTTCAGCAACTTATATTCCTAGAGATTAATCATTTTCTTGAATATGTTGCTCAGTTTTTTTTTATTGGTCGTCGAGAAGGGGCAACGTCCACATCTTTTTCTATAGAAATGCTGACGTAATTACCATTGCTTAGACGGCAAGAAGATACTCGTACATTCTTCATGCATCACTCACTGATTTATAAAAAAGTTGCGTCTATGTTCTTAAGTCCGTCATAAACGGTATTTATGTAAGAATCGCTAATGATACATGCATAATCCATAATGTACGTGATTTCACAAAATTTACGACTCGGCCTTGTAAAAAGACAAGATTGGTGGATGCAGTTGTTATTTTTATTTAAATGAGCATAGTACGCTCTTGTTTATTATAAGACTAAGTAATTGGAAACATCATCACATGACCTGGGCATACCTTATGGAAAAATATTTTGAGAATTTCTTAGAATAATTCAATGTTGATAAACCGTACGTAGCAAGGCACTAGCACTAAAGTCCCCGTCACGAGAAGCTATACATTTTGTAAATAAAGAACCTCTACTAAGTAACGTAGCGACAATTCGATCAACTCAAAGTAACATACGTGTAATATGAAACTAACGAGTAATTTCACTGGTCGGGTTATATTTTAGCTATATAAACCGCTGTCGTCTAATGTTTTGTGGTACTGGAACGCGTCTGACTCATTACAGTCATTACGATATAAATAAATCCTTCATAGTCTTCATACCCAGGTAAATTATATACCTCTGGGAAAAACAACATGGAAGTGAGTGTCGTGTGCGAAATATGCGACCTTGCGAACTTCAGCCCCGTGCATGTCGTTTTCACATTCATATTCAGCAGCAAACGTAAAACAATGTACACAGCTGTTCGGGCGAAGGCAAGCATTCGCACTCTACGATATTATGTGGATTTATATCCTACCTATTACATGGAACTTAAACATAACTGGCGAAATGTGGGTGTACAATACATAATATACCTAGGTATACCTCTGCCTAACCCTTCGAGCACACAAGGCGTGATGGTATGTTACGAGAGAGCAAACACAGGATCGTTATCATAGAAATACGGTCGAACGGTAACTGGTAATAGTTTCGGCTGAACGCTAGAATACGGGCGCAACGACAAAACACTGTGTCGAACTCAATGCTCATGACGACTATCCGATGTTGCCTATTAGAACAGACAGATGCACATTCAGGTCAGTGTGAATCGTTATCCACGATATAAACGGTTTGCACTCGATATTCACGCAAGAACACATCTTTATCTCTCACAATTTATTCGATGTTTACATACTGATCTAGGATTTAAGGAAAGTCATAGTTTGTTTTATGTTTGTTGAGCTAACTAGTTCAAGATAGGTACTCATTAATCACACTAATCAAACTGTGGCAGACTGTGCTTGTAAACTATGACTAACGACCGAGTATCGTGACACTTAACCAACAACCCTCCAGCTGGTACTAAGAATAGAAAACTCATATTTATGCGTCGTTGAATTTGCTCAAGGGAGAGAGGTACATGACATACGATACGTGCCGACTCCGGCCTAAGGAAATATTAACACTTTATTATCCGTCTCCAGAATAAATATTTTGTTTTCTTTATAAGTGTATAGTCTTAACGCTACACTGCAGAATGTGACATCGAGGAGAATAACGACCGGTCACCTTCTGACGTCGACCCAGAAGCCACTTTATTTCTTCCAATATTTGTTTTACGTAAGAAAACATGTTTGGACTCGGTCACTCAATAAATCTAAACAAACTGTCGTCAACATTGTTCGGTTCCTGCTCCCTATGACGTGGATATGTGTCATACATAGGTAAATTATATGGCGGGTCATATAATTACGTTATAAAGTGATAAAGCGAGCGATTTATCATCACTGATCCACATCACATTAGATTGTGGTGCAGATTGCAGAATGTTGTAAACTTATTACGCCACTTGGGCTGGGCTCCGTATCTCTGTAGTGGACAACTTGTACACAAAACAATTGCTTTTCAAGTATTAGTAAAATATTTGTATTTTATTAGCTACTCTAATAAAATACAAATATTTTACTGTCAGGCGTCAAGGCCCATTGGGTGTTAGTATTACATCTTTATATGTATTAGTAACATGCAGGAACACTAAAAAGAAAAAGACAATCATAATCACAGCAAGGTTTAACAAACTTAGTTGCCAACATGTAGCTTGGTAAACCTCCCCATTGTCGGCCCATCCAGCCTCTTTGCAAATACCTTCAGAATGCTGTTGCTGCTTCCCTTCACTCAGGATATTACTGAGGCAACTTTCTTCCGCATTATCGCAAAGTCATCAGTGTGCGTATCAGCCAACATACCTGACGCACTACATTAAGAACGAATACTTGAAAAGCAATTATTATTAATAATTGATTTTCAAGTATTAGCACTAGCAGTAGCTAATACTTGAAAAGCTTATTATTGTATCTAATCAACTCTGAAGGTACAAGGCTCTTCAGAGTTGATTAGATCAGTTTTTAATGTCAACACGACTTTGGTGCTGCGGTGTTGATGCAAGGTTGCAACGTCCTTACATTGGTAGTTATGATTTATCACCGAGATCTACTAACATGCGTCAAGCACCTCTACCGTTGACACACAACGACCAGCAATGACATATATAACAACGTGCATTAATAAACTTAATGACAAAGGTAAATTACCCGTGATAGAAAAAGTGCTCATTATTTTTCAACAGAGAGTCGAACTCACTTCTTAAAGAAGTGTTCCCAGCGCAACAGATGTAGAAGTATGTATTTCTCCAATTTTTTCCACGCTGTAAACTCACCGAAACGAATTTGGTAATCATTTCACCTGAGACCACACACGCTATTGGAATGCAAACGAAATGCATTTGGGAGTGTCGTTAAAACAAAAAGTTAATTAGCTTATTTAACAATAAGCTCTTAAAGACGAGAACAACATTGTAAACCAGTACGGTATGCAACGAGACGCGCGGATTGCCAAAACTCGAAGCAAATGACCTACATTTATTTGGAAAGCATACACGAAGTGCTCGCGTATTATCGGACAACGTGGAAATATTCTGTTAAGTAACTAACTGTATTCTACAATTTGCAGGCCAAGTACTACTTTAAGCGGATCATGATCGTGCAGAACGTAAAGACTAAGTAATACACTTTCAAGGATTTGCTTGTGCTCTTTACAACTTGAAGGACTTGGAGAAGATGAAATTTATCGAAGTAGACGTGCTCAATTAGGGCTAAGAATCTTAGAGTCTGATTAAATAGTCTCTCGGTTAAGTCAACTAATAGACGAAGAGCGAGAGCTTCGACCCATGACAAATTACACATGAAGTCATGACTCAATTGAGGTTACTCAGTATTGAGGCAACGGACACAATATAATTTTGAATGGTTCATATCACTTTCACCAGCATCCCACAACCGACCAAGCATCTGAGAAGTGATTAAATGTGAAACAGCGCTGTTGAGCTAACACCAATAACGTGGGGTGACGTAAGATCCTTGTCAAAATAGAAAAAAAAACGTTAATACCTAAAAATGGGATTCAAAAGTGAGATCCAACGAAAATGAATCCTACTTTTCAACAATTCTTAAAAAAACTAGCGATAAAATTGGACACTTAAGTTCTAAATATATTACGTCTTAGGGCTGATTTTTCCAACGCCTGATAATTTTATCCAAGGAATAATTTTGAATTTTTGACAGTTCTTCTACACAAAATCTGTTAGACGTCAATTTTATTCAACGAATAAAAATTATCTGTCCTGTCGATTAAAACAAAAACCAGCCCTTAGATATAAGAATATTATTAAGTGAAATTATACTAATTTTAAAGTCGTTTAACAACTTCCACTATGGCGCAATCGATGGCAGTTCACTGCAAGCTTTCCTCTCACCCGGAATGGACAACGTCTGACGATATTACATACGTGAACTCATATTGCAGTTGTAAAAGGCCATTCCAGGAAACGATAATATACACAGCCGAGATACACTACGGCAAGAAAACGGTAAATGACACGGCATAGCAGCAACAAAACACTTTGTCTATTATTCAGCGTGCAATAACGTTTTCGAGGCCGAAATAATTGGATGGCTCGTTTCGAGAAAGCCCATATCCGTCCGATTCAATTGACCCACAGACGCAATTCCCTTAAGCTTGGATACACACGTTGATCTGAAATAATGAAGTTTGCTTTTTGGAAGGAACGTTATATCATCGTAATCAAAATGGGCACGCAAGATTTTTTCTCTATTCCAGGTAGAGTCCTCTTCTCCGAAGTCGATTTTCCTTTAACCTGCCAGCATTTATTTGAATTACATAAACCGATATCCGAGAACAAGCCTCTTTGCTTCACTTCCCGGTACTAAGATAGGATGTGATATAAAATGACGTGCGTTCATCGCCTTGCGCGCTTCCTTTAGTTACAGCAAACGGCAGGTGCTGCGAAGGTTTCCGAATTGTTTGAGCACATCCTTGAAAGTTAACATTTTCGACGCAGTACTTACCGTATTACCGTGTTTTTTTGTAGGTCATACTCATACTCGAAGGCATTGACGCCGTGGATCATTATTAACTTGTATGGTTTTTCTTCATATTCGTAAGCGAATAGAGGTCACAATATTTTTTGTTGTTGTTAATGCAGTTTATATTTGTTTGTACCAAAATCTTGGTATTACCATCTACTGTACTGTACCTGTTCTTTGTCATCTTTGCTGTCGCCATACAAAACTTATAATAGAAACTGCAGAAATACAGATGCTTGCGGTTATTGTCACCGAATGAAGACGCAAGCATTTGCAGTGTGTCGACACAGCAGGCTAGACTACAATATTAGCTGTCTGACACACATTACCTATTCCGTACAATATCGAAAGTGCTGACATTCGACCTCAACAGTCTTTGAGTTTGCACAATACCATCATTAATGTGTCAAATATGCATACGTTATTGGTAAATAAAATATCACATTATGTAAATATTTTACTTCATACTCGAGGCCTGCGGGTTATTTTTTGATGCAACAATGTTTCCACGTAAATATTAAAAACAATAATTGTACTACACAAACAGTTTCAAAACAAATTAGATGTTCAAGTTTTTGACACACTAACTTAGTAAATTGCGATTTTATTGGCCAAACAATGTAACCTTTTTAGCAATGATTTTTTTGTGAATTACCCTTCTGCGGTGTAACTTTATGTTGCACCACTTCTCTCCCACATAGTTCTTTGAAATAAAGCTTAAAGCTTTGGAATTGTGGCTCCGCTTGGTTTTCCCACTACAAAATGCTGAATAGAGCTTTTTGGGAGCTGTTTATTGTATTTTAACAGAGAAGACAGCTAAAACTGCAATTTTGAAACTTTTTGGAAAAATTGCCAATGTTTGAAATGCTGTACTTATCTAGGTTTCTTCTGGACCTACAGAGCTACGGATGTACAGACGCCAGCACATCAACCTACTACAATCTGTAAAATTTCTTTAATAAATTTTCAACTTTATTGCTAAAGCATAAGGTTTAAAATTGATTGGGGAAATGTGACAGTTTCGGGTAGGTTGATGCGCTGGCGTCTGTACCTACTCAAATTGTATCAAATTTTGTAATGAAAATGATGTCCATTTCCGTAGGCTACCTTTTAGAAGTGATAAGTCAGAAACTGAAAGAAGTCCAAAAATGTCGAGATTTTTTTAGCACCACGCATTTAGCACAGGTTTTCCGAAACTGCAAAATTGGTTTTACACTATTGATATCTATCCTAACAAGATCCCAACAAAATTTTGCTTACAGTGCAATTTTTTGGAACTATAAATGAAAACAGAAGAAGTATTTTACCAGTACTACGAAACTTAGCAAAGTATAGAGCACAGGTATAGAGGAAGGGAAGAGGAAGTCAAAGTAACTAGGCAGGTAGGTACAGACGCCAGCACTATAAGCTTCCCGAAACTGTCAAATTTTCCCAGTCAACTTTGAACTTTATGCTTTAACGATAAAGTTGAAAATCTATTAAAGAAATTTGACAGATTGTAGTAGCTTGATGTGCTGGCGTCTGTACTACATACTACATATTTCAACATTCAATTATTGCAGTGAAGGCAGCAGCGCGGTTGGAATCCATATGTAGCTGCATTAATCATTGTGCGAGCAATTAAACATTGTAATAATCACGATACCTTAATTGTAATTGGGTTGAAGTTACATAAATGTCGGCACTACGAATATTTATGCGAATTTAACCCAAATCTGCTATAACATATCAGACGAGGAGTGATAAAAAATTTGTGCAATGATTTCGTATTTAATTGGATTGTCACGTCTCGCCTCTGACTTAATTTTCCATCACACAAATATTAAAAGACGAAAGTTTGTGAGTGTGTTTATATGTTTGTTACTTCTTCACGCTCAAACGGCTGGACCAATTTTGATAAAATTTTGTATGGAGGTAGCTGACACCCTGGATTAACATATAGGCTACTTTTTAACCCGATATTCCCACGGGATCGACATTTACGCCGGTGAAACCGCGGGGCGCGGCTAGTAAATACATATGTATTGCGAGACATCTCGAGCGCTTGCGATTAAATCCAATATTTTTACAGTGTTATGCCATAGTGTTTTGATATGAGTAACATTTTAATTAGTCCCTTGGGCTAGATTATAACCTCGCTTGACAAGTGTCAGTGTGCTACACAAGAGTAGCTACATACGACGAAGATTTCATTGTCAGCGTAGGTATGTAATGTAGCTTAGACAGCCATAATTACGGTTTGATTGTAAGTAAGGAATGAGGAAGACGCGAAGATTGCAGCGTCACGCCTAGAAGGTTAATCCATATTGAGAAGACACCTCCAATAAAATGTATGGTTTCCTCTAGAAAAAACAAGTAGGTACTTACTAAGTGATTCGTCTAGACGGAATCCACACCACAACTGGCCAAATAATTGTGTGGGTGTTTTAAAACCAGGGGCATTACAACAGCTTGCATTTCATACTTCAACAGTTAAATAAACTGAGTCAATAGTATCGATTTACCTCTCACGTAGCACAGATCCACGATTCACTCACTACCATGAAAGGCAAACTTACATCTCAGTTCGCTTCAAAAGCTATTCCGTCTCCTTTCAACTACGCAAATAAAACAAGATAGGAACTATCGAAGCAAGATTGCCATTCATGGCTAGACTTTGCTGATCAGATTTCACCAATTCCGCTAGCTCGCGTGTGCCTTAAGCCATTGAACGAATATGTAAAACAATACGATTGTTTAGAGAGCGACCACTAACGAGTAACATGACACGCTGTATCATTCAGCTATTTAGTAATCATTGGGACTTATAGAACCTGGGTTCTATACTAGACAGCAGTGGCGAAGGGTGAATTTATGACAGAGGAAGGCCGGAGCAAAAAAAAAAATGCCTAAACAAAATTTCAATGATGAATTGACTTTAGAGTGGTTATGTTCTGAATTTTCGAAGGGAAGCCGGTGGGAATCGAGTTGTATGGTGCCTTCGCCACTGGACAGTGATAGAAACTTCTGGACAGTTAATTGCTATTTCGTTCGGGACCACCAAACCAAATTCAAATCAAATTGCACAAGTTATCGCCGGTATTAATCACGATAACGACTCTTCGCACCTTTCTCATGTATAGCCTGAGTATACATACGTATTTTCTAATCCTAGCAATAACTGTTTTTTATGGCTATAATGGTTCGTCAACTCGTCCTACATGCTTACGGCCCATTTGGGACGACTTGAAGAAAATCAATACAAATTTTATTTTGGGCCGTAGGCATATAGGACGAGTTGACGAATCACTCAAAGTGTTAAAGTAATCGGGTGGTATCCTATTATTACATTATCATTATCAGGTCAGCGGCGATAAGACATGTAATTTGTTTTTACTTGTTTTTTTTGGTATTTCCCCTAATAAAGTAGGTATTGCTAGAATGCTAGATGCTTTTTTAGTGAAGGAGGGGGATTGAAGTGTGAGAACTCACGTCCAGTTAATCAATCGTGTAGGTACAATCTTATTACCATAATTTGTATATAAACTGCAGTTGCTGGTTAATTATTACATTTCCCTTTTCTTTCAATGCATGATTGTTATTAGAAGGACATGAAACAATTAATCATATAACAATGCCCTCGATGACACATGGTATTCATATAAGTTAACTCATTCTATTAGTACCTATACCTTGCTATGCGCATCTTTTGCAGCCTCTCCAGATAATGATGAGGAACTAAGTTCTTAACTTAAGAACGTTGGAAACAAGGTACTATCTTATTTGAAAACCACATCACGTCACTCATCTCGCCTGTGATTGGTCGATTCCTGCGCGTCTCTACATCGCTCCGCTCGCTTCCGCTTCAGTGGAAACGCACCCTTACCTTGTTGTGAAAACTGAGTACTTAATCTGATGTGGGAAAAAATGGTATATCAACTCACGACAAAACTACTTCTTTCTACGGTCCCAGGTGTCCGTGACGCGTGGCGTTGAGTTCTGCAGAATTACGCTGGGTACTGGGTAACTAGTAGCCAGGAGTACGTCAAACGAGAGGCATTACTTTATCATTCGTGGTAGAAACAAACTGATAACCCTGACAGATGCCAGTTTTTTTTAAATATTATAACAGATTCGTTCATAAGGCGAAGGTGGGACTGTGGGATAAAAAGGCAAACTGTAAACTCTCAAATGCCCTTGGCAGGCTTGCCAACTCATTAGGGAAAATTTGCTGAAAAAATATGTAGATGACATCCAAACACTGGACACAGTAGACATAACAATGGGTATGTTATATGTGCAGGTAGTACTCTTACATAGAGCTCATGAAAATTACATCATTTGTCAAGTAGGTGCGTTTCTTTCCTCATTGTCACATAATTCAATGAGTACTCATTATGGTTTGAAAGTGCAATTCTGCATTTTCTACTACAACCATCTCTTATTTTATTTGTTTTCATTACATGTAGTACATCCATACTTGTGTCAACATGCTTAAAACTATGATAAATAACATTTGTTTACTGTTTCCTTGTAGTATAGAAATGTTTAAAATGATTACCAATTAGCATTGTGTTTCATATTTTGGATATAGTTCGTTACTTGTATTTATAATTAAATAATGGCAGTGTATTCAATCATGCAATATATATCATAAAGGTAAACTGACTAAGGTTGACTGGTAACTGTTAAAAATGCCTCAGGCATTTAAGTTTGCCTTTGTAGAGTATTTTGTTTTACTTGTGCATAAAGTTTTAATAAATAAATAATAAAATATAATGGAGTTCAAAGATCAATGAAATTAAGAAAAGAAGGTTCAGAAAGAACAGTAATCCTATTAACCGCAGGTCAGATAAATCTTATGTAAAGATTGGATATACAACATTTTATTATCAGTCATGTTTTAAATAACATAAATAAGTGATGCATAATCTTTCCACACAAAATAATGCTTATTCAGAAATCCTGACATTCATAAGTTACCATACTTGTCAATATTTATATAGATAGTAATAATAAAGATAAGAACTAATGACAATTTTAAAATCATTAAGCAAATAATCATAATGGGATGAAGATAACAGTGACATTATTTATAATTTTTATATTAATAGGTCAGTTTTATGTTCTAAGAATAGTAAGTACTTACATAACAGATCATTTGCAATACTTCCTTATACTTGATATTATAAGTGCAAAAGTTTGTGAGGATGGATGGATGGATGTTTGTTACTCATTCACTCAAAAACTACTGAATGGATTTGGATGAAATTTGGCACACAGATAGTTTATAACCAGGATTAACACATATGATACTTTTTATCCCAATATTCCCACGGGATCGAAACTTATGCCAGTGAAACCGAGGGAGCAGCTAGTGTGTAATAAAGGTCACATTCCTACCTACTGGTACTGACATTGACCCATTTGTTTGGGACCTTAATATTCAATGCCTCAATTGGTTGTGCTCATAAAAGTTTAATGATGCTGATGATTAATTAAATGAATGGTCAAACATTGTGTTTTAAAATGTTTGTGATTTATTTATTTAGGAAAAGTGTAGATAAATTATTGGAATGTAGAAAGTGTGTGTTATTGTTAACTTAGGATTTTTGTGGTTTCCTAATGCATGTTAGGATAAATCTGCAAGAATGCAATGTCAATTTGGTATGCTTTCACCGAGAACAGTTTTGGAAAAAGCAAGACTTGCTTTATTTTTTCTTACTTATTTCTTGTTTTGTTTGGTTTTTATTATTTTTTAAGGCATATTTTTTTTGCTGTAATGCCAATAAACACATTTTGCTTTCTTTCTTTCATGTGATTTACCAAAAAAAAAATAGAAAGTAGTTAATTTTGTTTACTGCAAATGAAATCCAGGATCAGTTAGGGATAAGATTATCTGGTTTTCAATAATATAATTCTGTTATAACAAACTAGGATAGATATATTATGGCCTACTTCAACACATGCATAACTCTTCTTAAAATAGCTGCAGATAGTTTCAAAAGCTTGTTGGGTTTTTTTATGAATCTGTTGCCTAAATATTAATTTATATTGGCAGTTGGAATAGCTCTGTTAGTTTGAAAATGTAATGGATTAGGTGTTCTCGAGACTACACGTTCTTAAGTACAAACCTACAACTTATTCAAAACATTATATACATATGTATTTCGTTAGCAAATTGCATGACAAATATTTGCAAGCTTCTAACTTAATTGCCAAGCAGCTGTATTTTATCTAATAGATAAGATATCAATAAGTTCTCAGAAAACAAGCAGGAAGACTTTACATTTACCTTGTTTTTATTTGATATTTGTTTGCATCTATATCCATGTTACTTTTTTACTAAGTAACTTTTTGTAGTTAAATGAAAGTTAAATTTTTGCAGTAAAAACTTAATAGCCTGTTGACTGAAATGGCAAACAAATTCAAAGTTTAAAATTTCAATTCTGTGAAGTTTTCAAAGAATGAGTGTCATGGGATACTGGGTGTAGAATAAATACCTGTATGTGCAAGCCGCCTGCCAACGAGCGGGCTGTCCAGCAGCAGCCGGCGCAGCGACCAGCGACCCAACACGCCGCCGCCCCAGCCGCAGCCGCCGCCGCTGCCGCGCCTCATGCCGTCGCGTTCCACCATCACACCAAACTTATACACATTACACACCAAACACTGGCCAGCTACTCTCAGCCTCGCACGACCGACATCAACCCTCACAGATTAACTACTACCGTTATGAAATATCGACATCGACTCCGACCAGTCTTTGCACAACGCGTATTGAGTAACCGACTCGCAACGCATCAGCGAGAGAAAGTGCCGATAGTCAGCCGAACGTACGTGCTCGCGGACGCGCTACAGATGCAGCCTCAGGTGGGGAACACTCGCTGTTATTGAGTTCCCATTGTGCTGACTGGATTCACTTACGGTTACAAAACGAGATAAAAAACAATGCCGTTAATAACTATTCATCGAGTTGTTTTGATGATTGTTATCACGGACATCGGGAACCAAGCGCGGTTAAACAAGCAATGCCATTTTATAAAAATAAAATGAACAAAATTGAGTGTCTACGAATACGAAACTACAATACATTCACAATCAAAAAGTACTCTGTGCATCTGTCAAAGACGACCGGTACTACATGTATTCGACGAAAACAGTCAGCAACTCACTCAGTCTCACAGAGCATTGTAAGTGTAACCTTTCTCACTCACACAACTCACACTATGCTCACACTTTTATCTATCTCTAAGTAGTCTGTGGTTTTATCGCACGCAGCCTTTAGTTATTATTCTGAGCACGCAGCACGCACGACACCAATGACTAATAAAACTTATGGACTTGGCATACCTACAAAATTAGCGTGTATACCTACAAAAATCGGGCAGTTAAGATGGCCGCCTTTCGTAGGGTTGTAACTGCGAGCAACATGCGCAGCTGATATCGACATTATTTAACCTACATGAATTTGTTTTCTATTATTTATTTAAATTTTTCGAATTAGCATCGTAATGTAATGCAGCTGAAGTGACAAGAATTTTAGAAGTTGTGGGTGTTTTATCTTTCTTGGTTTTATAAGACGTTGTAACTTGTCACCTTTCTCAAGCTTCATTTAATATCAGAAGGCCAATATTCTCGTAATATATTTACCTACTTACTACAGGTGTAGAGTATTGTTCATACGAGCTTACATTACACACTAACCACTGACCAGCATAGCTATTCACAAACACTCGATACGCTTCCGTACCGTATCGGACATCAATCGAGTCCTCTTAACGTTGTTCACAAGACGTCCAAAACACAAAAATTTTGTCAGTTTCAATGAAATAGACGACCGCTATTCTTCCGACAGCTGTTTGCTGTCGGGGGGCAAGGTAAGTCAGGTTATCGAAATGTGTCATTTTCGATACGATAGCCTGTCGGATCGTTGTGAATAGCTATGCAGGAGACTTATGATGTCGTGACTGGCAAAAAAATATTATTATTTATTTCCTACCCCGTTGGTCTAGTGGTCGCAAGACCGATTGCTAAGTGTGGGGTCCTAGGTTCAATACTCGGGTCGAACTTCGATTATTAATTATTACTTTTGTTATTACATTAATGGCATTTAAATAATACTAGATTGCTAAAAAAATACATAGTTGCGGTCATCTATTCGACTATATTTAACAGAATATATACAAAAACCATTGAGATCGCGAATCGGCAAATGTATATCTTGTTTAACTTGGCTTGAGACAAAGTATAAACAATCACCACAACCAAAACTAGGTGATGAAAAATTCGAAACACACACACAACTCCTCCTTATTACACAAGAAGATCATACAATTTTTGTCAAAATTATATGATCATATAATAGCAGGATTATATCCATTGCAAGGCTATTAATGGACATAATATGGATTATAATCGATAATAACTCAAAGCATCCGACTATTTACCCAACACTAGCAATCAACCGTTTGACAGCACATCTACCACAAAACACGGCAACATAGAGGAAAAACCCCGGCAGTTAACATGGCGACCGACCACGCATAGAAATGATTTTGACGTCACACAAAAGTGTTGCCAAATTTAGTACTTGACAAACATTTGACGTCTCTCTTTTCATATGCAGCTCTTGATTAGTTAAAAAGAAACAAAACGCTTTTTGACATGTGTGTGTCGATATGACAGATATTTGTATAACTATTATTTATATAGTAGAATATGCCGTCTCCATAGTTCTCCCAACTCAGTGCACGACACAGACTAATTATTTATTAGACCATAGACTAATCAGTCTATGGACTAATAAACAGCCTGACAGCCAGGAGCAGAACACATTTGACAGAACAAACATTGACAAATAGTCAGTCATATTTTTAAAATTCGTATGTCGATCCTGAAACGTCAGTAGAAATATCGTCTAATAAAGCTCGTTTTTTAATCCCAGAGACTAATCTGATTGCGTTTTTTTTTAGTATAGAAGTTTGACATTACATCTGTCATTTGTCTCAGAAATTGAAAAACTGAAAAACTAACTATAGTAGAAAAATCCGTAAGTCTATGGACATTTTTTTTTATGTTACATAATTTCACTGACATATAAATAATATGGACTTGGCATACCTACCAAATTAGCGTGTATACCTACAAAAATCGGGCAGTTAAGATGGCCGCCTTTCGTAGGGTTGTAACTGCGAGCAACATGCGCAGCGGATATCGACATTATTTAACCTACATGAATTTGTTTTCTATTATTTATTTAAATTTTTCGAATTAGCCTTGTAATGTAATGCAGCTGAAGTGACAAGAATTTTAGAAGTTGTGGGTGTTTTATGTTTCTTGGTTTTATAAGACGTTGTAACTTGTCACCTTGCTCAAGCTTCATTCAATATCAGAAGGCCAATATCCTCGTAATATATTTACCTACTTACTACAGGTGTAGTGTATTGTTCATACGAGCTTACACACTAACCAGGACCAGGAGACTTATGATGTCGTGACTGGCAACAAAATATTATTATTAAATAACTTGACCGTAAATTCGAAGCTTAATTATTTGAGATAGCAACACTGCGTTCCCGCTTATTTCCCTACTCTTTCTACCCTATATATGCGTCTCTTTCGCACACCCCCTACCCATCACCTCTCTTTCACCACAGGTGGGGCTCGTCGCTATCAGCGTTCGAGTCTCTTGCTCATTGGCGTTCTGTTTCCCGCTGCATAGGTTTCGAACACGAACCCTAATACATATTTCCCTAAAGAATATAACCTAAGTGCATTACTATTGCTAATAACCGAATTTTATTTGAGTTTTAAATAAGTATCAGAAAAGCTGTAAACATCATACATGTGAGTGTTTATTCAATTATTATTTCCTAACAGTTATACTGTTCGTTTCTACATTATAATTTATATCTAGCAAAAGGTCGGCGATCATTGCTGATTTGTCTTTTTCATGATTTTATTTTATTGTGTCTACCCTCAGATTTTTATATTTCCCAAAAAAGTCTCTGATTGCGTGACGAATTATTTCTATAGCGGATTTCTTTCGATTTGTTTGGTACTAGGATGGATAACCAGGCTGTGACTTCTGAAATCAATCCTGGTAAAGCGTCAGTGGCTCCGAGAACATCTCGGCACAGATCGACTAGCAGTTCATCCAGTAGTTCTAGTACCTCATCGAACTCTAGTAATACAGGTAACTCAGCGAGCCGCAAACGAAGACGTGCTAGGCGCCACCGTCATAGAAAATCCAAACGTTCTCGACGTACGGGCAGTAGGTACGATAACTTATCCAGGGAAGTAGGTGCGCTTCGTGATTTACTTGCACGTAATAATACATGCAATCTTACTGGTCCTGTCGATTTTTGTAATGAATCGTGTATAGACTTGAACGAAAGCCGCGAATTATTTTTTGATAATAAAGAAAGAGTGGGTAGTGCTAGTGAAGCTGCAAAAGAACCTTCTTTTGAGTTTGCTATTCAGACTAAATTAAAGGATCCGTCAGTTCCTGTAGCCCCTAATGACTTTTTAACTACCTTAAACAGTATTCAGCATTTTGATAATAGCCACTGGTGTGAAGTTCGTTATGCCGATACACAAAAAATATATAATCATTCTCCAGGTTTCGTAGAGTTAGAAATTAACGACGAAATTAAAGCCTATGAGGCATCGCGACAATTGGCGCAAGTGGATAGGGCCTATGCTGCCCAAACCTTCTGTTTACTGAAAGTTAGAGAAGCTCTGCAAGAAACCATCAAAAGTTTCTTAACATGGGCAAAAGATCAACAAGATTTAAACTTTGAAAATTTACAAGAAAAAATTATTGAGTTATTTTTAAATGGTGATGTACATAAAGTGTCATCCGATTTGTTGCAATTATTATGCGGGCACAGGGCAGAGATAATTCAAATGAGACGTGACGGCATAATGAAATTCATACGAGACCCTCTTATAAAAACGACCTTACGTAAAATTCCGCCTTCATGCCAACATCTTTTTAACGCCGACTCCTTCACGGCTGCTCACGAGAAAATCGGTGGGGTTAAGAAAGCATTTTTTCCACCTAAATCAAACAACGCTAGCCTGGCCTCTCAAGCAGGCCCTAGCGGATCTATACCTAACAACCGCCTTCCAAAGGGAGCGGTCTATTACAATGGGCCTACACAGGCTAATGTACCCGGATGCTGTCATGCGCAAGCTGAACATCCAAGACACAATGCTCCTCCGAGAGGTAGCTATTCTCAATATCCTCAGGGATATCTAGGTAACAATAACTCGGGTCGACGGGGGACAACCAATACTAGGGGTTCCTTTCGACCACGAGCTGGACACCAAAACCGGTCTGTCAATGGCCATTTCAAAAACACATCAAATCAGAGCGCATCCACCGGTGCCTCAAAAAATGACAATTTTAAAAACCGAAGGTATTGACTCGAGTCACAGGAGCACCGAGTTCAAAGCCGGTCAGTTATCCCAGTTTGTACATCATTGGGAGAACTTGGGCGCTCCAAAAGTCCTTATCAAAATAATAAAAAGTTATCGAATACCATTTCTTCAACGGCCTCCGCTAATAGTACCAAACTTGAAAAAGAGTACCTTCGCAATTCCCATTTCGACAGAAATGACGGTTCTCGTAAATCAAATGAAAATACAGGGTGTTCTCGAAATTGCAGATTTATCCCCAAGCTTTCTATCAACAATTTTCTTGGTTCCGAAAAGCGAAGGTTCCTTTCGGCCAATTTTCAACTTGAAAGCCCTAAACAAATTTGTTCTCACAGATCGTTTCAAACTTATAAACATCTTTCGGATACCGGATTTTCTCCAACCTCGGGATTGGCTTTGCAAAATAGACCTTTCCCAGGCATACTTTCATTTGGCAATTACCAAGTCCCAAAGACGTTTTCTCCGACTTATTTACGACGGAGAGTTACTCCAAATGACATGCCTACGTTTGGACTGAGCACAGCTCCAAAGGTTTTCGCATCCTTGACCAATTGGATCGCTCAGACCTTGCGAGAACAAGAAGGCATTCGCGTCGTTGTTTATTTGGACGATTTTCTGATTGCCCATCAGAATATGGACATCCTCAGATCACAAGCTCAGTTGGTAATAAAAAGACTACAGTACCTAGGTTGGCAAATAAACTTTCCAAAGTCCGAGCTTATTCCTCAAACGAACCTAGTATATCTAGGTATTCACTGGGATCCTTGGCTCAATCAAAAACGTCTCCCATTAGAAAAATATCACAGTCTTTTGACCAAGGTGTCGCGAATTCTGAAGGACAAAAGAGTGGGTTTAAAGAAACTCCAAAGCCTAGTGGGCCTGCTAAATTTTGCCAGTTTTGCAGTCCCCAAAGGCAGACTAAATCATCGGAGTTTGCTGGAGTTCCTAAATTCAATTCCAAAATCGTCAAAGGAGCTACATACTCTTCCAGCAGAAGCACAGACAAATCTGAAGTAGTGGCTACAAAATTACCAGGCCTCGTCGCCGATTCACATTGCACCACCAAGTCATTTCCTAACAACAGACGCGTCCGATCTAGCGTGGGGCGCACAGTTGGACAATCAGCCTCTGTCAGGATCATGGAACGAGCAGGAAGCTCTATTGCATTGCAACCAAAAAGAAATGTTAGCCATCTTAAAAGTCCTACAAGGCCATTGTCAGCTCCTACGATACTCTACAGTCCTAGTTCAGTCCGACAACAAAACAGTAGTTGCTTACTTGCGCAACGAGGGGGGGACGATATCAAAGCCTCTGATGAACATTACAAAAGAGGTATTCAAAATTCTCGACCAACATTGCATCGTTCTAAAAGTTTTTCATTTACCAGGCAGATTCAATATTCTTGCGGATCGCCTATCTCGGCGTCGAAGCGCTGTGGAATGGCACTTGGTACCTCATTGCACAGAAATGATATTCAGGAAATTCGGGACCCCTGTGATAGACCTTTTTGCATCAGAAACAGCACATGTCGTTGCCAACTATGTATCGTTAGATATGAACGACAAACAAGCAATTCATCACGACGCGTTTTCAATAGACTGGAATTTCCGATTAGCGTGGATATTCCCACCACCTTGTCTCGTGCCAAGAGTACTAGCGCATCTCAATCGAGCCTCCGGAACTTTCCTCCTGGTAGTTCCTCGGTGGAATCGAGTGTTCTGGAGGGGAGACCTGAAAGCACGAGCAATAGCAGCTCCGTTCACCATACGGAACCTCAGTCATTCCCTAGTGGACACGTCAACGGGCCTTCCACCTCCCAAAGTCCAAGATATAACTCTAGAGGTATGGAAATGTGGGGGTGGGATCAAAATCTATTAGACTGGAATTCTGATCAAATCAATTTATTACAATCATCCTGGCGGAACTCAACTCGTAAGACCTATAAAGTTGCTTGGTTACGATGGCTTAAATGGGCGGGAGAGCATAAAATGAACCCTGTCAATCCAGAAGGTTCAGTGGTAGCACGATTTTTGGCAGATTTATTTTTAATTGACAAACTTTCGTTCAAAACTATCCTTTTGCATAAGTCTGTAGTTTCTACATTGTGTAATGCGGATGCAGCTGGTCTTTTAAGTTCTCATACCTTAGTTAAGCATGTTCTTAAGTCGATTGCTCTCAAACAACCGGTAGCAAACAGACCCTCTATATGGAATATTGATGATCTTGTGTCTTATTTAAAAAATAGTACAATCGATTCAAACAATATTTTTGCTACATCCAGACATACAGCTGCATTATTACTTCTTTGTTCTGGTAGACGAATACACGATCTGACTCTGCTCAGTGTCGATTCAGAACATTTGATTATGTCTACTGATAATATAGTCTTTTGGCCAGTTTTTGGATCCAAGACCGATTCTGCAACTTATAGGCAATCGGGCTGGAAATTAACAAAAAACCCAGATAACAGGAATCTTGACCCTGTATATTGGATAAAACAAACTATTGATATTCTCAAGAATAGACGAAGTTTGGCTTCATGCAATAATTTATTTATAAATATTAGAGGTCAAGCAAGACCAGCCTCGCGAGCAGTAATAGCAGGTTGGATTAGATCCCTTTTATTAGAAGCTAATATAATAGCGACCCCCGGTAGTTTTAGGTCCGCGGTTGCATCCAAAAGTTGGTCCGAAAATCTCCCAATCGAAAACATTTTAGCTAGAGGTAACTGGAGAGCTGAAAATACTTTTAAGAAATATTACAAACGCCAGGTTATGTCAACCGTCTCTAATTCGAGTACTATTGTTAATTTATTTGATCCTGTTAATTGATTGCAGTGATTAATTTGAATTTTATTGTTGTTAAATTGTGTATTATTATTATTATAAGTAAGATTCTAAACCTTAAATTGTAAGTTCTCAAGAAAGGCCGTTATTTTTGTTTTACAAGTGCTTAATGTAGGTACTCTGTAAATGACTTTATTTCATTGATAATAATTGTGAATTATTATTATTTTTCTTTTTTTTTTTTTTTTTTGACTACTTAATAAATAAAAATTATTATTATTATTTACAAGATGAATTTTAATTTGAATGATATAACCCCTCACCTCTTTTGATTTGATATACATATTTCATAACTTGTATTCCATATACATTGAACTATAATTATCCATACTTAAAGATCATCCTCACATTGGCGTCCTTCACCACCAGGCGATAACAAACACGTCTCAAATAATTAAGCTTCGAATTTACGGTCAAGTTATTTAATAGGAGCGTTTTTCCTGAAATAAAACGCATATTAAATTACTTACCTAAATTCGAAGCTTAAGATAATTTCTGCCTGTTGATTTTCAACGCAATGAGCAAGAGACTCGAACGCTGATAGCGACGAGCCCCACCTGTGGTGAAAGAGAGGTGATGGGTAGGGGGTGTGCGAAAGAGACGCATATATAGGGTAGAAAGAGTAGGGAAATAAGCGGGAACGCAGTGTTGCTATCTCAAATAATTAAGCTTCGAATTTAGGTAAGTAATTTAATATGCGTTTTATTTCAGGAAAAACGCTCCTATTTATTTCCTACCCCGTTGGTCTAGTGCGGTCGCAAGACCGATTGCTAAGTGTGGAGTCCTAGGTTCAATACTCGGGTCGAACTTCGATTATTAATTATTACTTTTGTTATTACATTAATGGCATTTAAATAATACTAGATTGCTAAAAAAGTACATAGTTGCGGTCATCTATTCGACTATATTTAACAGAATATATACAAAAACCATTGAGATCGCGAATCGGCAAATGTATACCTTGTTTAACTTGGCTTGAGACAAAGTATAAACAATCACCACAACCAAAACTAGGTAATGAAAAATTCGAAACACACACACAACTCCTCCTTATTACACAAGATTATCATATAATAGCAGGATTATCATCCATTGCAAGGCTATTAATGGACACTTATGGATTATAATCGATAATAACTCAAAGCATCCGACTATTTACCCAACACTAGCAATCAACCGTTTGACAGCACATCTACCACAAAACTCTGCAACATAGAGGAAAAACCTCGGCAGTTAACATGGCGACCGACCACGCAATGAAATGATTTTGACGTCACACAAAAGTGTTGCCAAATTTAGAACTTGACAAACATTTGACGTCTCTCTTTTCATATGCAGCTCTTGATTAGTTAAAAAGAAACAAAACGATTTTTGACATGTGTGTGTCGATATGACAGATATTTGTATAACTATTATTTCTATAGTAGAATATGCCATCTCCATAGTACTCCCATCTCAGTGCATAATTTAATATTTGTAGCTAGGCTGACCTTAAAACTAGTTTCTAATTGATAAAGAAAATCAAAACCAAAATAAATCTAGGGGCAATTTTTCTAAGACAAAGAAAAAAATCATGTCCTTATTTTTTGTAAAAAGTGTAGTATGTGTACATACCTAAGATGCAATTTTATAGCGTTGGGATTGAGTCCCAGAATCAAATCACGTTTTCGTTTACTTTGCGTGATTTGGTTAGTTGGAAAATGGCTCGGCACATGGTCAGGTAACTTTTTTATTTACAGTAGTATTGCGTTGCTGCGAATTTTTTTACACAAAATTTGATTAAATTCCTTTGTTTAGATGGAAGGATCAAACATCCGTAGATTAGCGATGCATGTCAATATATCCGTAAGTGAGTCCGAAAATCCGTGGATCTACAGTCTATCAAAAAGTACTCTGTGCTACGGACAAATCCGGTGGATAGTGCCGGAACCAACTTTACTCTTTGGCCGGAACTAAAACCGTCCTAGGAACAAGAAGCTTATAGATAAAAGTGGAGGCAACACTCTGAATACCTATCTGAAGCCGACTGTGGGCTAACGCTCTCTTTCTAAATACATACATATGACAAAGAAAGCACATATCACTGTCTCGTTCTTATGTATGTATTTAGAAAGAGAGCGTTAGCCCACAGTCGGCTTCAGATAGGTATTCAGAGTGTTGCCTCCACTTAGCTTCTTGACTAGGAACCTAGAACCACAGATTACTAATATGTAGCAAGCTAGAACAATAATTGTCTGGTGGTTTTGACTCTGTCTGGATAACGCATTATTTTACTATTTCAATGGAAAAAAACCTGCCAAGTGCGAGTCGGACTCGCACACGAAGGCTTCCCTACCACCGTACAATATTTGACACTACATTATAAAAAAATCAAGTTTGTTGTATGGGAGCCCCATTAATTTATTTAATTTTAATTTAATTATTTATTTTTAAATTGAATATACAACTAAGTACCTATTCTGTAAATATTTGAAGCGTCTACCTGTTGCCGTTATTAATATCGAGAAAATAATGGCAAAAAAAATCACGTTTGTTGTATGGAAGCCCCACTTAAATATTTATTTTATTCTGTTTTTAGTATTTGTTGTTATAGCGGCAACAGAAATACATCATCTGTGAAAATTTCAACTGTCTAGTACCTACAGTTGAAATTTTAATTTTCAGGCTGTAGCCTGGTGGCAGACAGACAGACAGACGGACAGTGGAGTCTTAGTAATAGGGTCCCGTTTTTACCCTTTGGGTACGGAACCCTAAAAAAGGATGCACACAGTTGTCCGTATCAGGCACTTGAAACGTTATTAAAAATAACGTTACGCGTAGTTCCACTGACCGTTACCGATAATTTGTACCGTTCCACAAGGATTTTAACAAAATAATTCCTTGGCTATAATGTCATTCAATGTGATACCCAACTGGAGGTCAGATAAGTAGTTGCTCCATGTAAAATACTGGTATTCAGCAGCATCCGGTTAGACTGGAAGCCGACCACAACATATTTTTTTTTTTTTTGGGCGACAGCCAATGTTGACTATTTTGCCAACGTCAAGTGGTGACCATTATACTGTAGTCTTTGGTGGTGACGCCAGTACAGCGAGGTGAGCCACAGGCAAGGAACATATTTACTCTAGGGAGGGCCACAGGTGGGCCGATAGTATATCCGTGACCACCGCAGGACCACCAACGCCAATCGCTTCCATATTTGGTGAATAATTAGTACTCAATTGGTACACACGGCTACACATCAAGCTATACATTTCCAGTTTGAGCTGACCTCGCACTGTATAGGTTTTTTATACAATCAGAAGTCAGCTTATACTGGTTATGTATAGCTTGATGTGTAGCCGTGTGTACTAATTAGTACTCTAACAAAAACATTGGTACCTTAGTAGTTTTCGAGAAAATCGACTTTGAAGGTGGTCCTGCGGTGGTCACGCTCCCTTCAGCAGGACCACCATGAGCGCCGAAAAATGGGGCATGCTACAGCTATTCTAAGTATACAAATAATTAGTACCCATAAATGTGATTCATTTCGTGAAAAAAAACAGAACTGAAACATTTGTATTTACCGAGAAATCAAAGATGATAACTTTCGCGCAATCGTTCAGCAGGACCACGATTTTGAATGTTGATTCCAAGTTTGAGAAGCTTGTCGCTTTCCTCAAACCTACATAGAAAATTAGTACCCTGCAAGATAAAATTAGTACCCAAAATTCAACATTAGTACTCCAGTAGTTTACGAGAAAATCGACTTTGAAGGTGGTCCTGCGGTGGTCACGGTGCAAAATTTTCATTTCAAGATTTCCCTATTAAAAACTCCGTGATTTCTTCCCAAATTTATACAAAAATTAGTACCCATAAAGAAGTTATAGCGACCAAAAATTCAGATTCCTAAGTGTTGTATTTTAAGAGAAATTAGCTTTCATTAATTTTCCATACTAAAACTCCGCGTATAACCCGACCAAATTGAGTTGTCAATCTAACTTAACTAAAACTTTTGCATGTCAATGTTGTTGTCAGCCTCAGAATATTGTCAGCATAGGCATAGATAATATACTCTATGTAATAGTTGTCTATATTACTTTACTCTTTGGTTGTCACTTGTCAGATCTGAAGTCTCATGTCATGTCGTCATTTTAGAAATTCGCTTCCTCGGTATTTTAAAAGCGCTGTTTTATTGATTTAGATTAACAAAATGAATTTTTATTCACAATCTCTGTTTTGTCTCTTGATCCTAGTGGTTGGTGCTTCTTGTGAAAATAAATATTCACGTAGCGCCAATGAAAAGAAAAAGAGCGATGTAGATTTTAGAAGTTTGGAAAAACCTTTCAGAATGAACAAGCTTAATTTATTGTGGACTAAAGCTCGACAGGTAAACAGCAGTTTTATTCATACATGTTTTGTAATCTCCTGCTTTCATCATTTTGCTGTTATGTTTTTCCGATAAAGAATTCGCCGCCCCTTTTCTTGCACCCAGATGATTTCAATGCGCTGTTTATGAGCAGTACTCTACGCCAGTTTCTTAATAAATATCTAAACACAATTTAACACGTTGCAGCGCCTAACAGAACCAAAACTGAAGTCCTTGTACAGTGATTTGATGATTCAAGACAAAGAAGAATTAATATACAAGAGGGTGAAAAGTGAAGGAGGAGATAAGGAGGGGTTAAAAGAGGCTGAACTGAGGCGCAAACTAACCAGTATCATGTCTGCTTACGGTTTGGTGCACCACTTTGACCCTGATGTTGCTAAAGAGAAAGACTATCCTGTAAGTAATACTAGATATAAGAAAAATAACATTTGTAATGGCCTGTTTTACCAACTTTTGGTTCTACTGCTTATCTGACAGACAAGTCTATAGAAACCCTGTTATAATGAAATTAACACTCGTTCCATCATAGACCTCATCTATTGCTTTCCATCAGGCGTGATTGGGATCAAGAGCTGGCCCATTTAGCAATAAAAAAAATATTGTTCAGAAATATTTACAATTTAAGTTTTGTGAAACTGGCCCCAAGTTGTATCTGAAGATTTATATTGTCCTAAAAACAAAAGAATGATATTAGTCATCACCCTAAGATAAAAGTAATAAGCTTCCTCATGTTGGCGAAACAGTTAATAGAGATAAAAAATATATGTACAAAAACAATGTCTGATAAAGACATCACAACTGTTATCCTGAACTGATAAATTACTTATAGCTCTGTCTGAGACAAACAAAATATGTCAGAACTTCAGAAGGTTATCAGTTCACCATACAAGTATCAAAGTCATTCAATCTTACTTCATCCAAGTTTTTCTTTAGCTAACAAATGATTATATCCTGCAGCAGCTGAATGTATGAAAACCTATCTTCTATCATTTTTATTTGGGTTTATTGTTCTAAAATTACCAACCCACCTAGGATTAGGCATAAATCTATAACTCAAAATAATTATTTTATCTAGGCTTACAACTCAGCAATGGACGACTATATTAACAAGAGTATTTTCAAAGACAAAAAGCTAAACTATCTGTGGACAAAGGCTGAGGCTTCAGGGTTTACTATGGAAGAACTGCTGGCTCTGCGGGAGGAGTTCGGGCACCATCAGGAGAAGATAGACCAGTACTATGATTTGTTTGATGACGAATCACCCAAGGATGATGCGTTTAAAAGTAAGAAATTCATAGTATGCTTTAACATCACGCCTATAATACCCGAAGGGTCAGGCAGAGGTGTAGCTATACTCACCCACATTTTTCCAATTATTTTTAAGTTCCATAATAAAATTATATTAGTATAGTACATAGTTCATGTTTGTAAAACAATATTAATTACTGGCATACTTTGAGAAAGTAGTGTGGCTACAATTTATGCACATATTTATGAATTATTTTCAGTCATAATCTATAGCCGGGTACTCACTAGCGAGCTGTAACTGTAACCGTTGCATGAACTGTAACCAAAAAACATAATGTGTACGTGGTTCGCAAACCTGCTGCGAGCGGTACGCGTGCGGCTCGCAGCGAACAACGTACTCATTTCTAAACCCGTAACGTTGCACGTAACTGTAACCGTTACTGTTACCAAAAACATAATGTGTGTACGTGGTTCGCGAGCCTGCGACGAACGCTACACGAGCGACTCGCAGCGAGCCGACGATTGTTGGTTTTCCCGCGGATCAAAGGGCGCTCGCAGTGCGTCCGACATCGTGGAGTACTCCCCGTACACACTAGAACCTCGTTACTGTATCTGTTTGGTTACAGTTACAGCTCGCAAAATGAGTACGCTCGGTGAAAGCGTTTCGGCGACGTCGTGAGCCGTAATTGTAAAACGCGTACACACTAGAACCTCGTTACTGTATCACATAAGTTACGGTTACAGCTCGCTAATGAGTACCCGGCTTATGGTAACTCCAGCTGCCAACTATGTGTTCAGTCACAATATTATGACAATGATAATAATTACAATATGAATTTGTTGCTCAAATTTCTGCAGACTCTGATCACTGAAATTAATTTGGCTTTCTGGATCAAATTGCATGACAGACACATTACTAAATAAATGATTAGATATGGCATGAGTTTATGTAAGTGTGTATGGATTTTTTATATATATTATCTCCACATTACAGATGTCATAAATGAAGAAGATTTAGACAAGTTCAATGAAATCAGGGAACAAACAAATGAAATGTCAAAGGACTACATTGATAAGGCTAATTTAATCAGAGATAAGCACCGTGATTTGCGGGATGGCTATGACCGGCTGCAGAGAGTCATTGCCAAAGGTAAACAACTTCATATCCATTTTAGCTAAATATCAATTGCTTGATTGAGAAGTGATAGCCGACTTACGAGTTGTAGGTTCGAACTCAGACAGGCGCTTTACTTTGTGCATATGATTTCATCACCACTGCTTTCAAAACTGTAAAGAAAAACATCGTGAGGAAATGTTCTAATCTATCTAGCCTGTATTGTCCCACTGCAGGGCAAAGGCCTCACTCGCACGTTAAAAAAAAAAAAAAAGACGTGACGCCTATCAGCCCGCACTGGGCTTGCGTGGTGGATTACGGCCCACTCCCTCTCTCAAAAGAGGAGGCCTGCGTCGCCAGCAGTGGAAACATTATGCTATCAATTGTGTCCATAGTATAACAATACATATATAGATGGACTGACCCCTAATATTTATTTTTTAATAAAGACAAATTGTTTTGATAATAGAGGGGGTATCACCATCAACCGATGTTCCAATACCAGTTCAAAATGATCTGTATAAGTGTATACTATCAAAATAGGACACATATTTAATTCATCTGAACTGTAACAGCAATTTTAAATTGCTTTGTATTTACTTAGCTTAATCACGGCTGTCCTATTTACAACGCGCTCATGCAGATACAGGGTCATAAAATATTTATTATAAGACAGTTGCTGTTGAACCATTTATGTCACAATTCATCTGAAACTGGGGCAACTGAACTACTTTTAGTTGAGATTTATGCTACACATACTGCTGTGTGCTTTACAATGAATCATGTCATTGTGTTCAAAATTATTTTTATGGGAGTAACCCGAGTAACAAAGGTGTTTTACTTTTCCTATGGTCATGCTAGCACTGTTTCAATAATTATAAAAAGGAAATAATGAAATCTATCTTTTATTCTAAACATGTTTAAATTATTTTTTTACTTCCCAGGCCCAAACAACAAGGAGTTCATTGAACCCAAAGTTCAAGGCCTATGGAAGATTGCAGTTGGTGCTAATTTCACTACAGAAGAACTGGCTTCATTGAAGGTACTTACTGCTAATTAGAAAATATGAGCTACTTTATCCCATCTCATATCCTGGTCAGTGCTCACAAATGTTCCAAGATTCTCGACTTGTGCTCGCACATCTTCACCATCATCCTTGGAATTGGAATCAGCGCAGTATTCACCCTCTTTCTAACCATTTCAGTTCTTGATATACGATCTAGGTACTTACAAATATTTAAAGTAGAGCCAGGTATTCATGGTAAGCAATGATGTGCACCATTGTTGTGGCAACTTGTTATTGTGTTGCTGGAAACATGTTCCACTATTCCGCATGATGACAAGTTACCGGTCGGCGAGCGTTTACGCAGACTGGCCGTGTGGACAAGAAATATTTATTGAAACATTGCTCCAGCAACATTTGAATGGTTGCTCAACATTTGTTTACCATCCATGTTTCATAACCGCGTGTATTCCGTCCTTTCTCAGGTGGAACTGCAGCATTACGAGTCACGACTGCTGAAGCTGCGGCATTTGCAAGCAAATAACGTAAGCATTCGCGAGAAACACAAGAGCAAGGTCATTTTTTTATTTTATTTTAGTTCTTTTTTATTGTTTCATAGTACAAGTTTATTACTTACCCTTTTATTTCAATGGATCTGTTTCTTGTTGTGGGACTTGTATGTTTTCTTTTTCATTTATGTACGCACTTTTAACATGCAGTGATAGATCGGCGCAATGCGATTTATTTATTTATTTCGAATGTCAAAGATAACTCGTTTGAAATTCATAGAAATGGACTGTTCAGGTTCATATTGAATCAATGCTTGACCTGTTCCTATAGTGGAAATGTTAATGATATCCTTTTTCGTGATACTCAGGTGGCTGGTGCCGGCGAAAAGATGAACCACTTTGAAGAACAGGAGCAGATGATCAAGAAACACTCCAGGAAGGTCGCGAAGCTTCATGCTGACCTCGAGAGCAAAATATTCGAACGTCACATTGAGTTGTAACTGCTCAAAATTTGCCAAAGCCAATAGTGTCAAATTTTTTTCGATTCCTTTGAATGCAATGAATTTAGAACAAATTGTGATTCTATTTGTGGGTAGCTAGGTGTACTGTTCATTACATAGTAATAATATAAAATCAAGTTTACATATTGAATGTTGTGTGTAGAATATTTTTTTTTAGTGTAAGTTATAACAAAAATGTAAATAAGAATGATGAATCTCAGTGATTGTTTCTAATAAAAAATGAGTTAAGTCTCCTGCAAACAAAACTGTTGTTTCATTTGAATGCATGTAAATTTATGAAGGAATGTTTGATACTTATTTCAATAGTTAGGCTCTATTCAAGAACACGCAAGTTACTTTGACAACGGTTTATTTGCCTAGAACTTACCGCATATCCTGCTTTTAATTATATTCGAGACAAAGTCCTCAATAATAATTTACTTATAAATATACACATCCCCAAATAAACCTATTAAAAAAAGATATTATTGAAAAACAGGTGGTATTATTAAAAACACCAGTGGATACAGTGCATCAATATATCGATATTTAATCTTCATGTACAAGCAAATTTATTAATACATGTTTAATATTCCGTCTCGGTTAACGAGCGTACCAATCATCAAAACTAATATCGCATTATGCCATAATATAGTGTAAAATATGTATAATAGACGGCGGGCGGCGACCGCACGCAAGGCAACTCAAAACACTCGGCGGCACTTCGGAATCACATTCCAAGCTACCTACTATTACATTCGTTTACGCGTATATCTACATCAGATGAAAACGGCGACGCCGACTATAACATAACTATAATTCGTCTAAACGTAACGTCGCGACCGGCGAGCGGCAGTAACAAATAAAACTACATCCGACTCCCCTCACGAGTTTCATTATAATGAATCGTTTAATGCTCACTTCAGTCGATCGTACAGTATAAGTAGTTCTCTTCTCGATAGGACATCTTCTCTATTATGTATATAGATAATCTGTATAATATAATTCTTTCTCACTAATATCTACACCGTTTCCAAGGGTTACAATTATATATAATCCTGTGGGGCCGGGGCGGGCGGGGCGGGGCGCGGCCTCGGGTCCGACCGGCCGGCTCTAGTGAGTCCACTTGCTCCAAGCCTGCGACAAGCGAGAGTTCGTCAGTCAGCGAGGTGTACAAGTAGATATGGGATGTAGGAGGCGGAGGTGAGAAAATAAAGACGAAAATCGATCAATTGGTAGGTAATCAGAATTTTGAAGGGACAAACTGTATTTTGCAAAAAAAAAAAAAAAACAGTTTTGCGGCTATTTTACACTGGAGGCGATTTCTGAGTGGTTTATAAATTAAGCCGCCTTCATTAATCAGTTTCTTACTTAGACCTGAATCTGGCGGCGGCGGTGACATGGGAGCAAAAACTTGAAACTTCGAGCTACATATCTCCATACATTTAAGGTCTCCGCTTAATTTTGGAGGTGGCTTTATTAGATTTCCGTTAAAATTAGCGGAGGTACGATTTCTTGCGGAAGATCCGCACTTGCGAAAGCGCAGCTCCGTCACGCGCCTACTGCAGACGCACTCGTACCTGCTTGTCCGCGTGCTGCGGCGCCTGGTCCCAGTGCGCGTGCTCGGGCGCGGGCGCGGCGGGCGGCAGGTAGTGCAGCGGCAGCGCGTGCATGAGCGACAGCGCGGCCGCCGTGGCGCCGCCCGCGCCGCCCGCGCCGCCCGCCGAGCCGTAGGCGCCCGCCTCCATGCCGTGCCCCACGCCTACGTGGCCGCTCACGCCGACGCCGCCCATGCCGCTTACTCCCTGGACAACATAATAATGTAGTATTTGGGCAGGTCAAGAATAGAATACTCTTTATTATGTACACCATATAAATTACAGACATAAATATAGAAACTTTACAATGGGTGACACAATGGGCGGTCTTATTGCTAAAAGCGATCTTTTAAAGACAACCAAGCTCAAGTCAAGCTGCATGACCAGCTCCGTTATCTTCCTTAAGATAATAAAGGAGCGCAAAAACTTTTTAACAAAAAAAAAAACCGACTTCCAAAAAAAACACTACAAAGTGAAAAATAACTTTAATTTCGAAAGTCGGTGTCTTTTGATCTGTATTTTACTTTTTTGCCACCGACTTCCGAAATTAAAGTTATTTTTCACTTTGTAGTGTTTTTATGGAAGTCGGTTTTTTTTTTTATTAAAAAGTTTTTATTTCTCGCTTTTTAGTGGGTCTGCTTGTAATTTATCTAAGTTACAATAGCCTAGTGTCAACTTGCTCATCGCCTTTTACAAAATATTGTTTTTCCCGATGCAGGGACGTTAATTGTTCAGGAGTTCTCCTGCGAATGGTGAAATGGAGCTGATGGTGTCCACCATGATTGATGTATTGTGATGAGCATAAATTGCTTAGAAACCATATTAAAGTAATCGAAATCGCAACCCGTGAAATACTTATAATTGAGTAATTCCGGTGGCCATCTGTGGTCTTCATCATCAGTTCCACTTCACTAAATGGTGCTTTCCGAGAGCAAATGCATGAGTTACTATAAAAAATACCCAAATCGCTATAGGTGTGCCTATAATATTTGAAGAGTTCCTTCGATTTCTCCAAGATCCCATCATCAGATCCTGACCTGATGACAATGGGACCAATCTGAAAGTATATACTTTCAACATAAAAAAATAAATAAAAAAAATACAACCGAATTGAGAACTAGAGTTGCCGCGAATAGTGTTTATAGCGAATAGTCGAATACCGATTAATCGCCATTCACTTTGGCGAATAGTCGAATAACTCGACATTACTATTCGACATAAAAAAAAACATTAAACTCATTAAAAATATTTCTAATTTCTTCTAAGGTTGTGAGAAAAGAAAACAACAAAGTTAAAGAAATCTGTTTCATGTTATACATACCTACATATATGTAGTAAATTTAATTTTCCATTTTTAAATGCTGGCAACCCTTTTCTTGTACAAGTCTTTCTCTTTAGTTTACGGGGAATACCCCGTTTTGTATAACCCAGCGATTATTATTGTAGGGGATTTCCCGCTCAATCAATACGCTTGTGTTTAGGATAGGCGGCACGCATTTGTTAATTGATTTTCGACATCGGGTTGACGTTTTTTTATTTTTTATTTCTATACTTATTTGAAAATTACTATTGAATTAAAGACTTGATGAATACTTAATTAGTTAAAGTGTTACTTAAAAATAAAAACAATCATGCCAAACCCAGGAAAAAAATCTCATGTTTGGCTACATTTTGAAGAGGAAGAGAACAGTGCAAAATGTGTTTTGTGTGGTGTAAAAATAAGTAGAGCAGCAAAAAAAGCAGGAACAACGGCTTTGCAGAATCATTTGAAATTTAAATTACAGATAATAATAGATATTGTGTATTGTTTTATTAAGGAAAATAATTAAAAAAATTATTATTTTTAACTCATTAGTTCTTTTGTTCGTTAAAAGTTTATTTTCGACGACTATTCGCCGAATGCCGAATAATACTAGCCATTATTCGGTATTCGACGAATATCAAAAAAATGACGAGTAATGCCGAATACCGAATAATAGCGAGTATTCGCGGCAACTCTATTGAGAACCCCCTTTTTTTTTTGAAGTCGGTTAAAAATAAATAGCCGGGTCCACGTCGGACGATCCAGTGCGCTCCGATCGGGTACACAAATGCGCGGTCAGAGTGGACGTGCCGCGCGCGATCCGAGCATATGCGGTGGAGCGCGCGTTCCGTGGAGCGGCCGATCCGAGCGCTGTCGGTTTTTCGACAATGCTCAAAGGCGCCTCAGTCGTTTGGCGCACTCGGTATAGACGGTTGTGTGTGGATCGGGCGTTCGGGAAATATGGATAATGAAAAAACTGCGAGTAGATGTTTCCCTGAGGCTCACCTGGTATCTGTCATGGTCGGGCATGTGCTGGTGGTGCATGTGCGCGTGCGGCCAGTCGTCGGCCGCGGTGAGCTTCCAGGCGCGCTCGGTGCCGATGGGCCGCGGCTTGCGCTCCTCCTCTTCGCCCCAGCCGCCGCCCGAGCTCACGTTCACGCCCACGCCGCGCTCCAGGAGGGACTGGAATTGTTATACATGTATTAGGAAACATTCGCTTTATTCAGTTATTCGCCTGAGTAAGGTTGAATCTGTGCATAAATACTCAATGTTATATTAAAAATTAACAATAATTATAAAGTAAAAAATTAAAGTAATAAAGCATGTGATGTCCCACTGCAGGGCAAAGGCGTCCCTACTCTCTGTCCACTTCTCTCTGTGGAAACAGAGTAGGGAGGCCTTAACACTGGCTAATAATAAATTAAATAAATGAATGAAGCATGATTAGCGGTTCTATTTTTAAGCGATTTAAAAAAAAAAAAGAAGGAGGTTCTTAATTCGATTGAATATTTTTAGACATAAATTCGTCACTAAACTTGATCTTTAATATAGATGGAAAGCGAGCCCGAAGACATTTTGACCCGAAGATTGAATTTGATTTTGAATTAGCTTCAAAATCACTTTCAATATGTTTTATGATAGCTAAACACTTGGGTAGTAAGTGAACGAAAGTAGTTGAAGATCGAGTAAAAATGGCGTACGAAGAAGAAGCCTATTTCCAACAATGTAGGCTTTAATATAATTATAAATCATTATTATAAGTCTATACGTGAGGATTTGTAATTGGCTTTCGGGTGACTATGGTTTCCTTTTGTGCTTGTTTTTATTAGCTGTAAGTCCTCCATGTACTAAAATAAATAAATAATTTGGGTGTTACCTGGTAAGCATGGTGTTGCTGCGGCGTGTGCTGCATGGGTTTGGGTGACTGGTTCATAGGCTGCTGCTGATACGACATCAACAGCGCGCTCAGGTTGCCCGCGTTGCTGGCGCCCGCGAACAACTGCAACGACAAAGTTTCCACAATTATAGTTAACTAGCAGCGCCCCGCGGCATATGTGTCGATCCCGTGGGAATATCAGGATAAAAACTATCCTATGTCCTTTCCCGGAACTTAAACTATCTCTATTAAAAATTTCATCTTGGTTCAGCGGTTTAAGCGTGAAGAGTAACAGACAGACCCTTTGTCGGTCTACGTCTGTTACTCTTCACGCTTTCCCATTTATAATATTAGTATGGATATAAGTCTGAAATCGTCAATCCGTCTTGAGCAAGCGTGGTGATTAATGTTCATGCCTGAGAAGAGACTTTGGCCCTGCAGTGGAACAATAATAGGCTAGTATTTACCTGTGCGTTGTGCTTCTGTTGCATGAGTGGGTGTCTCTGCGCAAAGTCGGGCGCGCGCGGGTTGAGACGCGACACGGTCTCTACGCCGACGTAGCCGAGCCCTAGTGCCGCGCCGCTCATGTTCACGCCGCTCGATATCGATACCTGTTGCTAAGAACAAAACAAAGTCGGTCAGACAAGGGAGACGTAGAATAAATTATAGAAGCTTTCAGTGGCCAACACGCGCTAGGTCGTCTTAGACGAGGTAAGCACAGGCAACGACGACGCACGCCTCGCGAGGTGGTTCTGCAGGCCTGGACCCGGCTAATGGACATGGGAATATTCATCACGACAGCTGTATTTTTCTTAAACATTCAGAAAAAGCGTAGCTAGACTTGAACAGGAATGACGGTGAATTGGTTGACACTTAAGATCCGAACATGATCTAAGATGATGCATAAGAAATACGTCATTATGCGTTCGGATTGGAGATGCGGAGCCGTACACAATGGATGATTTATTTAAGAACGTTATTAGAATTGTTCAGGATATCTTACCATCATGTTGTGTCCATTTCGAGAGTTATCTTGATAGATGGGACCATTCCGGGAGAGCCCGCTCATGTCCATCGTGTTTACGTTGTTACCTGAAACATAGGACATAATGGAAATAAATATTAATGCAAAGTAAAAAAAAAAGTTTTTATGTTTATAAGGCAAAAGATCACATTGTATTTGTAGACTTTGAGGTTATGTAAATGATATTAGGGCAGTTTTATTTCTTCATAGGTGATAGGTATGATTTGATATTGAAATGTTGGCATCATACAGTTATGCAGTAAGAAAGAAGATATCGTACCGATGGGCATGGGCTGGTGGTAGCTGGGCTGCTGGTGCAGCGCGGGCGCGTAGGCGGGCGGCGGCGTGCTGCCGTGCGACGACGTGCGCGAGCACGGCGAGCAGCCGCCGCCGCCGCGGTAGCCCGGCGCCTTGCTCGCGTCCACCTGCGGGGGGGCGGTTTAATATCTACGTGCTTGCTGTTCATCGGTTTTTAACTAATTGAAAGCCATTTAAAGTAATTAACAAAATTACAACTAAAGCTGGATCTGATGCGTCAACAATCACAAAATATACGTAAACAAATTGAAACTAAATATTGCACTCAATTGCAATTTTTCGAAGCAAGATAAAATACCTGTGCAATGTAAAAGCGTGACTGTAGAATAAACATGTCATTGTCCCTTCTTCATACCCGAACGAAGGGTTGTTTTCTATTCGAGTCGAGTACTACCTTTTCCTATGAAAAGGTACTATCCGACTCACTCGACTAAAGTGTATACTTATAATACTAGCTTATTATAGTCCCACTTCAGGGCAAAGGCCTCTTCTTGTACAGAGAAAGCACGAGCATTGATCACCACACTTGCTCAAGGTAGGTTGGTGATTTTCTCGAACAGAGGAATCGATAAAGAAACTTCATTATTCGACCCATAATTATGTTCTGAAACTCGCGTTTTTCTCTAAAACGAATGAATAGTTTTGATAATTCTTTCAGTAGTAATCTACACGCATACTCTCAGAAAGGTTTTAGATTGTTTTAAATCGAAGAGCTCGATTATCGAGTGTTCAATATTTAGTTAGTGTGTGTGTTTACCACATTGAAGTGCGTGACCTGCGGCGGCGGCGGCTCGCCGGCGTGGTGCGCGTCGCCGGCGCCCCACACGGCCGCGCCCGCGCCGGCCGACAGGTCCTTGAACAGAGAGTACTCCTGGCCGCCGCCCGCGCGAGGGTGGGCCTGCGGGGGGACGAACATTTAATACACCGGTATGAATTACGAAAATCCTTGGCTTACTAATGTAATAAGAAAAAAGTCAGTCACTTTTAAGTAAACACAAACTTAGTGTACAGACAAATTTAACATAAAGTTGTAATAAAAGGATGTACCTGTGGCGTGGTGTTAATATGTAGTGCTGAGGATGTATTCGGCGTATTATCCTCGGTTGCACTCCAGGAGTTTGAATTATCAGGGCTTAGCTGTGAATAATATTGGCTCATGTTATGATACAGTGTAATAATATAATTACCCTCAGTACGCAAAACTTAGAGAAGGATGCCCTCGGAGTAATGTATAATATTCTAATAAGCGTTTGTAAGTACACTAGCAGCGGATATACGTTTTTGATATCTCCGAACATATTCTTTGTCCGTATGCTATACCTAAGTAGCAAATAACACTTCGAGGCTCGCGGTGCCTGTTAGAGCGCTCTGGACGTAAATATTAGTATATTAGAAAATATGTAGTCCTACGAAACTTGTGCTTTCTATAGGTAGTTAGCCAGTTACCTGCACAGTGCGGTCAGGCAGGCGGTGCTGCTTGTCGCTGTCGTCCTGCTTGTGCGGCGGCGCGGGCGCAGGCGGCGGCGCGGGCGACGCGTCGCGCGGCGCCTTCAGCGGCGACGAGCCGGCCGGCGCCGCGCTCGAGCCCGGGCTACTGCTGGGGGCTGTCTGCTGGGAGATTACATCATAGCATTAGTCATGACACTCCGACCAATTTCATTAGGATCATAATCTAAACTTATTCAGGAGCTGATGAAATGATGGAGTGGATAGTGCTTTGGGCAGTGTCAATATTCGTCTCTTTTCTAACCTCCACTTGATCAATCGAGAACTCAAATAAAGAAGGTGTTAAAACTCCGACCTAACATCGGGCCTCACGACTTGACACCAACACATGGGATTTCATTTTTCTCCAGACTTCAATAACTATGCAAAAACCTATTGTATGTTTTGATTATACTATTAATCATTATACAGTCCGGCGTTTCTAAATTTGCCAAAGATGTAAACAACAATGGCCGCTCGAAATTGAATAAAATCGTTTTAGTTAGCTCGGAGATTTAGACGAAAACAAACATTACTTAAAATAAATGTTCTTGTATATCGATTTTATTCAATTTCGAACGGCCATTGTTGTTTTTTTGGCAAATTTAGAAACGCCGGACCTTAACCACTGTTATTATGTTTCACTATAGCGCATAAACCTTACTAAAATAGTCTTCAAAAGCACAAACTATTTTAAAAAATGGTGTGATCATACCGGTTGCGGAGGCCTAGGTTTAAGTTCAGCGAGTGGCGCAGGCGCGGGCGGGGGCGCGGGCGGCGCGGCGGCGGCGGTGAGCTTGGCGGCGAACGTGTGCGGCCGCGCGCCCACGATGGCGCCCGTGTACGACAGCGCGCCCATAGTCTTCGTGCTGGCGCTGCTCGCGCTGCTCGCGCTCACTACGCTGATGCTGGACGTGCTTGATGTTGGCGCTCGCTTTTCTGCTGTGGAGGCTGGAAGGAGACGAATGATTTACAACACGTAAGACGTTTCCGTTGATAAGTTCTGCTTTATTATGTAATTTTGCATTAGAAAATTCAAGTTCATTGACCCATTATATGCTCAAATTCATTTATTTGCATAACACAGGATCAGGCTCTGGGTTATGACTTCGACGAACATTTACGCATTCTATTTTTTTTTTCAATGATACAATCTGGATTCCACTTCTCTATGTTCAGAGAGAAGTGGAAAGAGAGTAGGGAGGCCTTTGCCCTGCAATGGGACATCACAGGCTAATAATAATAACCCCACCGCCGTATCTCTACGTTGACGTCGTGGTGGGGTTTGCGCGCTCTGAACTCTGGACCTGTGCCGGTAGTGTTTACCTTACCGGAACAAATCTAGGATGAGAAGCCAGACCAAGAGAGATACAGAAACCCGCAGGGCAGCATGTGGCGTGCTATTGGGCAGCAGTGACCCCACGGACTCTTTATCTACCGGGAGTAGCCTTGTGCCTCACCTCTGGCTTGCCTTTATTGACCAGCTGGAGTGAACACTGACGAGAAACAGAGCTCCCACCTCTTTCTTGCCTTTATTGGCCGACTTGAGTGGAGATTCGCAAGAGCAACACGTACTCAGGGGAAGGAAGTATTCCAAGTAAGTGCTCGTAGGGATCTTGACCATCTTCCAGGCTCTGGCATTGTTCTGAAAGCCGTGGAATACCTCTCCACTCCACAAGCACCGCAGGACATGATGCCCCTATGTCACTATGTGTGCTAGCGACGGTTTCCGGGGGATTATTGAGTGTGTAAGTCACCCCCTGCCACTTCATCTGTGAATATTTTATTATCATTGGTCAGGCAGGGGACATAGTCCTTCCATAGTTCAAGGTAACCCAATCTTCTATAGCCACCCAAACCAATAGCCAAATATATTTTGTAATTTATATAAAACATCGGTCAGGCAGGGGCTATAGTTTTTCCATAGTCCTAAATAACCAGTTCACTTTAGCCACCATATCCCATAATCCAATATTTTTGTTTCCATGTCTTGCAATAGTCCTACACCAACCGGGGGTTGTCCTTGGGTGTACTTGCATAGTACGAACAGGGATAATCGCCGGTTGGTGCCTCATTTAATTGAAAACATCTAACGGGCCTCTGCGAGTTGGCTTCGGCCCCTCGTACGCCTTCCAAAAGTCCGGGACCTCAGGGTCGCGAGATATGTCAAAGACAAAATATAATAATAATCTGTATTATACTGAGTGGCAACTTTTACAAAATATGGAGTTGTTTTGAAGCAAGACGGGTCCTTTTATTGGTATTTGTTTATGTCTATTGAGGGGTTAGTTTATCTGATATCATGATAATGTTGTTTGTAACTTTTAGTGGTACTCACTGTGTGTCTGCAGGCGCGGCGGCGCGGGCCGCACGTGTTGCTTGGCGGGCGCACGTGCAGTGGGCGTGGTGCGACTGCTAGCTGAGCTACTGCTACTGCTACTCGCACCTTGCTGCTACAGGGCGTAATGAAAAATGTATTTATATTCGTATTATTCATGGAAGATCTAAAGATAAACAAGCCAATTCAAACATAAGAAAGACAACAGAATGTCAGGTATAGGTGAAGACCTGAATGCCAAGAGAATTCAATTAACTGATAATGTCGCCTCCAAAGTCTATACATAGAAGCGTGGAATTTTATTGAGAAGTTTACAGTTAGCCAGAGTTGAGGCACTGGTGCAAAATATCTGGCTTGCACGTTCCGTCAATATTCATCGCTCCTCAATGAAAACCAGCTTCGTGGTGTAAAGTTATAAATAAGTTCCGTCCGAAATAGTTTGCAGAAGTTTTCGTTAAATATAAGTTAGTGTATTGTACCTTGGGCGGCGGCTGCTTGGGCGCCTTGGGCTGCAGCGGCAGCGGCTGCGGCGGCGGCTTGGCGGGCGCGCGCGGCAGCAGCTGCACGATGTCGGCGTCGGGGTCGCGGATCATGGCCGCGATCAGCATGCCCGCTTGCTTCGTAGCCTCCGCTGAGCCCCTGCACACGGATACATTACATTATACAAGTATGGACAGAAACACACTTGCTATCCATTTATTGTATACAATGTACGAAACCACTCCTTCATTTAGTATCTATGAAAGGTATCTTAGCAAATAATTTACCAGACATAACTTCCGAAAATCCAAATTTGAACTGTGGAATAAATGAACAGATTTATTTTCCCAAGTATTAGCCAGGTTTTGCATCCTACCTCAGTCTCTCATCCATCAATGCGGAATAACCATCACTCAAAACTACTTCGCAAAGATTTTCTTCTTGTAATCTACTTCTAAACCACTATTGCAAGATATAAGTGTTTTTACAAATATTTCTGAAACTTGTTAATTTCCAACAACACTCACTTGATAGTGATGATACGTTCGCCCTGTCCCTTGCTCTGCTTGTCCACTTCAATGTGTGCACCAGTGGCAGATCTGATTGCGTTGATGTTGCTGCCCGCGCGACCTATCACGCGAGAGATCGCATGCGATGCCACCGACACTTTCTTGCAGCTGAAATAATATGAGGACATGAGTAATAAAAAAGGTACACTCTCTCTTCCCTCAGTTTCATCGTCGGATGGGACGGCAATCCGACACGACCGGAGAGAGATCAGGCGCAGGACCAACTGACGTGACGTTTGTTTTGAACTGGTTGACGTGCTTTCCGAGACACGGCGGTTAACACCGCCAACTTCCAAACTCCGGGCTGTTACTAAGAAATTCCCATGAAGAAAGCACGTAATGACAAGCTATCTATCTTTCTGAAACGGCAAATAAAGTCGGGGTATCAGTTAAGCTATATTTCGTAATAAAACTGTCCCCCTGACTGCAAAAAAATCAGATACATACCTACAGATTTCAAGTGATTTCTGTGGTATCTTATTTCCGTCAAACATTTTTCACTTTTTAGTAATTTAGTGCATTTGGGCAGTCGTCTATTAAATTGTTTGTAGACAAATGCGTTAATAAATTGATAGAGATTTGAGATATATACTCAAAATATGTTATTTTCTATATGTACACACATGATCACGTATGTTAGCTTACGAGATAGGTTATATTGAGAGTGCCGCTGTATGTTACTTCGGTCTATATTTATTGTAGAAAAGCATTTAACGTTGTGCTAGTATAACTCACCCAGGTTCCACGGTAGAGAGTGTCTGCGTCTGAGACCTGCGCACGACCTCCTTCCATCCCTCCTCGCGTCGCCCGCCGACACAGCCGCCCTTAGGAGACGTGCTCTTGGCTTCCGTCTCCCATCTGTTATGTTTCAACATCAAGTTAATGATAATATTCTCAAAGTTTTTACAATGACTATGAATTAACTTGAAATCAGAATCACTCAAAAACCAACCTAGACTACATTATGCTAAAATAGAGTTGTAAGTGGCAATAGAATGTAATTATCTATGATTCTGAATTCAAGTTTAGTTGGTTCTCTTGTGGGTTCAAGACAAGTGTATTAAAGCCTGATTTTGTATTGGGGACACGATTGTTTTCATGAAACTGATTTTAGTTACTGGCTTAAGTTTAATATTCTTTGTTTTCGCTTGAGACGTTTGTTTTTTATTGTATTTCAACGCATCCTATGGCTGAAATCTATAAGCCATAGCTGACCAACATTCTAAAACGTAGCAAATCTATGGGACAATGTTTTTTTTTGGGGTTTCAATTAGTTCGTTAGACGTGAGGCGACTACTTTATCAATGGACATAGTGAACAATTCGCACGCATAGCGCTAAACAGAAATTACAAACCCTGTATAGATTTCAACCAAGCCACAAATTAATATTTTAAAGTGTTACTGTGTTACCATTCGTAATACAACCACCCCAAACATAATTAAGCAATAAAATGATAAAGTATCCAAAAATCAATGTCATTGTGAAGTCAAGTATAGGAAACAAAGCAAATACCACTGGGGCATGCAAGTACCGCGGGTTACATTGGGGATAAAACAACTTTGACACTGATTTTCCGTGTATCTTTATAATGGTGCCGCGATACGTTTACATGATGGTCGAACTTACTGATGCGTGTTGTGCGTCTTTTTATTTTTGTCGCTTGTGTCAACATCGTCTTTATCCACATTGTGCCTAGTGGATTCGAATACTTGACTCTTTCTAGAGTTATTCCCATATTTGTTAACATTCTGTACTGTAATGCTCTTAGGGTTTTCCTCTTCGGGTTTTCTGTAAGAACAATATTTACTACTTTAACCCCCCTTTTGGTTTATTTTCGTAACAATTAATTAGATAAATTGCTTTCTGGGTCACATAATTTATACTGTTATTGCTAGTAAATAAATCAAAAGTTATCAAGCATTATTAATCACTCAATCAAACAGTAAAAAGCATGCACCTAATGTACAGAGCGCCGAGCTGAATGAAGGAGAAAATGAGAAAGAATTATTTTTTTCTAAGAGACAACGACCGCGGTCGCAGCTGTTTTACTAATTACCAGACATCTTTCATTCAACAAAAATTACATTACATCTAAATAGTGTCAAGTGAGACGTGCCAAATCCACTCATTCAGCGTCAGCGACTGCACAAACACAACTAAGTCTAATACGCGGTCGTTAATAATGCACGTCAAGATTTAGAAAAAGTTCCGCTTTGTAGTGTCTTCTCTGTCAAATCCTAATTCGTATATTTAAATTATGCTGTGCAGCATTGCTTGAAGGTAAATCCCTTCATCACTTCCAAGTGTTTTAGCTGATACGTAGAAGTGATGCAACTAACTTCTCAGCAAATCTGTCAAATTATAAGAACTTCAGAGGGGCAATTCCCGTAATTTTGAGAATGTCAGTCTCAATCTGCCAAAAATCTTCTAATTTACCTACTTTTTTCTATTTTTATGTTGATTTTCGCTGAGATGAGATTGCATTGTATGTATCATACAATACGTTGATTGCGACTTGATTTGAACGTTTTATAAGTACCAGAATTGGCCTTTTGATTCCTTGAACTTACACGTATGTGGCAATTTCTAAAGCTCGAGGTGTTATATTAACGGCCGAATAGTGTAGTAGGTACAGTCTCGCGCTAGGGCAACTAATGTTAGTACTAACTTGTCTTTCTTTTCGGCAGGTCGTCTTTCGGGCGGCGGCGTGGGCTTGGCCGGCGTGGCGGGTGGAGAACTCGGCGCAACGTTCTCTTTCTCCTGTTTCTTGTCAGGCTTCGGAGTACTTTCTTTCTCAGGTTTTGTCTCTATTTTAGGTTTGCTCTGCGGAAGAGGCTGTTGATTTAATTGGTTAGGGATCTGTCTCGTCCAACAGTGTTCTTTAGTTCATGTTTTTTTCTCCATATTTTACTCCATAAGATAATGAGATAAACGCTATTCATAATCAGCCTAGAATATTCCCACTGCTAGGACACAGGCCTCCTGTCTTCAAGAGGGAGTGGGCAACTTCTAATAAAGTGCCGAAGTGAAAACTAAATCAATCCTAAGATGATAAATAATATGCTGTTTTTTTTTTATGTTACTGAATAGCAAACAATCTGACTAAGTAGGCACCGCCATTTATCACATTTATAGACATCTGCAACACAGATGTATTGTCAACTCGGGGACAAAAATTAACTGTCTGTAATTGCACCAGCACCCATATCCTTTCAAATCGGAACACAGCATGGCGTTTATGAATTGTTTAGAGAACTTCGACTTCTTTGTTGTTTTCTAGATAATGATAAAGCAGAAGATAAGTTCACTTACTTTATCGGGTTGTTTCTTGGCAGGTGGCGCGGGGGGAGGGGGTGCTGCTACCTTCTCTTCTTTCTTCTTCTTTTTAGACTTGCTGGTCTGTACGGGGGGAGCTTTTACGTCAGACGATGAACATGAACCCTGGGTAAGAAATTTATTGTTTGTGATAAGCAGAACAACTAACATTGTAAGACTATTAAGTTTGCGAATTCTGCAGGATGCACGAACTTTCACCTAGACTAGAGTCAAGAGCAAGTCCATATAAAAAAATAATAATAATAATGAGTTATCATTTACTTTATGGCATACCTGCGAGTTAGCATCGATCCCGGAGTCGCCCTCCTCCTTGGGCACGGGCTCGTCATCAGGCTCCCCGCCCTCTGAGCACTCCCCGAGCGCCTTGTCGCTGTACATAGAGTTCTTGTCGTTCTCGGCCTGCAGCTTGCGCCGCTCCTCCTGCAGGCAAGACTGACGAATTGTGTAATGCTGCCCTTTCATTGGAGTACTAGACTTTGTACGGTCATGTGATGTGGAGGAATAAGGAATATATAGTTCTGGAGAAATATGTGTGTTATGATAGGATTCTCGATGGAGAAGGGAAGGGAAAGTAACGATGGACGGATTGTGTAAAAGAAGATAATGGCTAGGTGACTACTGTAATAAAGCTAATGAATGAAGATAGCCTGCTGTGCAACCCCCAGTTGGGGTATGGGCAGGAGGATATAGATGATGAATGAACATGGCAATGTATTTATTTTGATTCGAGAAAAACTACTTTAGCAGAATGAAAATAAGACTGAATGAATGATATTAAGTCTGTCTATTGTATTACCTTCTTCTCCAACTTCTTCTTCTTCTTCCTCTCGCGCCTGCGGGCCGCGGCCTGGCGCCGCGACTCCTCGCGACAGCGCTCGGCGTCGAGCTCCTCCAGCAGTATGGTCGCGTTCTGATTGGCGCGCGCCGCCTGCGTCTCCTTAGCCGCACGAATCACACGCACGCACTCCTGACATTTTTCGAGTAGGTCCTTGTCCGAGATTGTACAAATGTACCTGCAAAATGGCCATGTTAGGTTTAGGTAATCTTTGGTTGATCCTTGGTGTTTCTATGTCAATTTATGTAACTGACCGTTCTCCGACCGTAACTGATCCTCTGACTCCAATCATTTATCATCTTTTCTAACATTCGTTCAAAAATATGTTGCACCCTAAGAGCTAGGTTGAGGATGATAGTGCTTACCTTGTCATCTCCTGGTCTGAAGGGAACTGCGTAACTACGCCGACCATCCATTTGACCACTTTAGTGTGGCCTTTTCGGAAGGCAGCCATTAGGCATGATACCTAAAATTAAAACATTGTTGTTACTTAGCACGTAGTCTTCGTTTAGCAGGGTCCTGGCCGCGCTCTACTGATACAGTAAGATAGTGTGTTTGTACGTACTTTTCTATTGTCCTGCGAGTCGATGTCGGCGCCGGCCGCGTACAACATCTCGACTACTGCGAGGTGTCCGCCATTTGCTGCCAGCCAGAGGGGAGAGTTGCCTTTTTTGTTTTTTACTTCCACTGCCGCTCGCCTGCAAATACGAAAATCATTTATGAAGAGTCCAGAGAACTTTTGTGTATTCTTTAGATGGCATGACGTATTCTTTCGTCTTAATAAATGGGTGTCTTGTAAGTCAATCAACATATTATGGACGCACACCTACCCAAACGTACAAAACTTACAAGAAACTACACTTTGGTAAGTTTCGGACGTCTGTTACACCAAAAGGACAAAGCAACAATGACAAAATCGGATCGAAACCAGATCCTGAACAGTTTCAAGTACAAAAATAGGTCTTTTGAATATATGTGGGTACTGACCTCTGCAGCAGCAGCTCCACAAACTTGGTGTGTCCCTTGTCGGCGGCGATGGTGAGCGCGGTGTCGCGCGAGGAGGGCACGGGCGGCGCGTTGACGTCGGCGCCCTTGTCCAGCAGCACGCGGCCCACCTCCACGTAGCCGCCGCTGGCCGCCTCCATGAGCGGCGTGAGGCCGGTCTTCGCGCGGTGCTCCACGTTCGCCTTGCGGTCCAGCAGCAAGCTGACTACTTCGTGGCGACCTGTTGCGGGTGTTTTGTTAGTAGGATGTTCGAGAGATGGCGATGTAGAGCACATTACTACCCCGCTTTGAAGTAAAAAGATCGTTCGCACGAATATGCGATCGTCGCGTTCAAATGATTAGGTTACTAATTTGTTCGGAAAACCAGAAGGCATCCACTGACGACGCAATCACGCGTTCGTATTTGGGAACAAAACTAACGCGACTGTCGCATACTCGCGTGACGATCGCGTTGATTAGGACGCGGTCTTATGCAACGACAGCTTGTTTCTTTTATATCTTTTGTTCCTACGAACGTTTTTGGTGCTTACAGAACCCATCTGTGTTGGAGTACTTATAACTCAAGACCCACTCAACCGATTTACAAATCATCATTCTCCTGTCCTAATCCCAATTTATTTGGGGTCGGCGCAACATGTCTTTTTTTTCTTCCATACTTCTCTATTAGTCGTCGTCTCGGTGGTCATCCACTTTATAACCATATCATCATTCACACATTCCATCCATCGTTTCTTTGGTCTTCCCCTACTCTTATATCCATCGACATACATACTCAAAACTCTCCTCACGACATTTTCTTCATTTCTCTCTTGTAATGGGCACTAGCGAACTATTGTACAGACGCCAGCACATCAAGCTACCCCAATATGTAAAATTTTCCCAATCAACTTTGAACCTTATAGTTCAGCGATAAAGTTGAAAATCTATTAAAGAAATTTCGTCTGTACCATTCTGGTGGGATCCCGCCATGCAACAACTTATTGAAAAACAAAGTCAGCAATCTTCTTTAAAACACTTCCATACTTCTACTGGTATATCATCTGGGCCCATAGCCTTTCCATTTTTCATACCTTGGATTGCATTTCTTACTTCATCCATGCATCCATCCAGCATTGAGCAAACAATTCCATTTATTCTCTTCGTTTATTAGTTTTTTTTATTAAATAAACCTTCCATCGTTCTTTTATTTCGTCACCTTTGCACAGAACCTTACCAGCATCATCTTTCATACATTTAATGTGAATTATATCTCTCGTTCTCCTTTCTCTTGCTTTTGTAATCCGGTAGAGGTCCTTCTGGCCTTTCTAGGGCTGTCCAGTGAGTCATACAACTTCTCCCGCGCCTTAGCTCTCGAAACTGCTACCGCCTTTTTTGCCTTCTCTTCCATTCTTTATACATCTTCTTCTTCTCTTCTTTGAAACTATCATTCGCGTTTTCTGCACCCTGCCCTTCTTTAAACGCGATTTCCTTTTCTTTCAGCATCTTTTGCACGTCTTCATTCCACCACCATGTATCCTTTTCTATCATACCTTTCCGGTCCCTGTCAATTCTCCGAACACATCTTTTGCTACTCTACTTATACAATCCGCCATCTCTTTTCAAAATTCATTCACAGATTTTCGTTCGATATCCTTCATTTCAATAATTTTATCTACCACTTGACTCTAATATACTGGCACATTCCTCTTTTTCTATCATACGTCATCTGGTTTTGGGCGGGGGCCGTTCCTTGTTCCTACTGGACGAGACACTGACTTTTACCTCCATTATCATCAGTCTATGTTGTGAGACTAAGTCTTCACCTGGGAGGACTTTACAATTTTTTTACACTTTTAAGGCTGTTTCGTCTTACTAGGAAGTATTGTATTTGTGTGTTTAGCAACCACTTTTATAACTTATCAGATGCTCACTCCGTTTTTCGAATCACGTATTTTTTATTGCCAGGTCTAAGGCAGTGGCAGCTTGCAGCAGTGCCTCGACATCAGTGTTACAGTCTCCGTATGCCCAACCGTCACACACTCATTCATATCCATCCTTCTGTCTTCCTACATGCCCATTAAAATCACCCTCCACATTTACTTCTTCACCGAGTTTCTTGATTACAACCAATTTACAGGATATTGGTTTTAATTACATACACAATTGACACGTTTTCTGCTAGATTTCAGTATGCCATCTGAGAAGGATGGGTGACAGCAGATATATTATAATAAAGGTTATATTATGGACAATCACACATTAGTGTTTCTTACCTTGGAAGCAGGCGAGGGTAAGCGCAGTATTGCGGTTGGTCTCGATCTGCGCGTTGATGTCAGAGCCACAGTCCAACAGCAAGCGTACGGCCGCCGTGTGGCCGTTCATAGCCGCCAGCATGAGGGGGGAAATGCCTAGCTTTGAACCGGTGCGGGAGTTGATTTCAGCCTGGAAGGAATGTCAATGTTAGCAAATCCATACTAATATTATAAATGCGAAAGTGTGTCTGTCTGTTTGGTACCTCTTCAGGCTTAAACCGCTGAACCGATTTAGATAAAATTTGGTATAGAGATAGTTTGAGTCCCGGGAAAAGACATAGGATAGTTTTAATCCCGATATTCCCACGGAAAATTTATGCGGGTGAAACCACAGGGCGCTGCTAGTATTACAATAAGAACATGCTTGACTGCATTGTTGAGTAATTAAACATCTGCGAGCACGTAAGGCTGTTTACTGCGGTGGCAAGGTGAATATTTTAGTCAGGTCAGAAGTCGCTTATTTCTGTCTATTCAGGTTTTGTGCCACTCTCTCAATCACTACTTCTCTTTTTAACCGATATCTACAGCGACGGGTAAGTAGAAAAACACCCGAGATAATGAAACTCAACAAGTCCCAAATAATTGACTTGTATTATCAGGGTTGAAGTCAATCTATGTGTTGGTATTCTCCGTTTTGCGTGGATGTGACGCAAATTTTTAATCACTGTCCATTCCTAGGTTGCCTGGAAGAGATCGCAGAAAGCGATTAGGCCGCCCATTGTATGTTAGGATATATACGGACAGACGAACGGACATATTTTCTTTCTTTTATATAGATAAAATAAATAATTGTTTCGCCATCTTGTTCTTTTTTGTGTGCCTTGCGTCCTATACCGCAAATAAATGTATTTTTCTCTTGTATTATATAATTATTTTCGAGCTATCTATCTTTTACATTACAACTGCCATCTTTTGTCCCTGTATCACCCTAAGGTTGCCTGGTAGGAAAAGCCTTAGACATTAAATACGCCTTTTAAGGTCTTGAGGTTTACAGTATTTTTTTAAACTTGTGCATAATGTTTTAATAAGTAATGATAAAACCTAGGTCATCATAAGCAAGTCACCTGATGCGTGAGCAGCAGCCTGATGATGTTAACGTACCCCCCGCTGGCGGCCAGCGAGAGAGGCGTGTAGTCGGACACGTTGCGGTGCTCCTTGTTGGCGCCGCGGCTCAGGATCAGCTCCACCACCTCGTAGCGGCCGCCGCTGCACGCCAGCGACAGCGGCGTGTCCTTCGTGCGCTCCGACTGCGCCTCGATGTCCGCGCCGTGGTTCAGCAGGATCTCCACGATCTTCTCGTGGCCCGCTGTTGCCGCTAGGATTAGCGGGGTGAAACCCTGTGGCGGAGGTGACGATTACTTTTATATGACGGAAATGGGAAGGCAACAATGACGATGTGCCTGTGTACTGTCAAGAGGATTTTCTGTTACTAATAAGACAGATAACAAATCTAGTTAAGATTTTATTTATTTAGACCTTTAATACTTTAAATTTTATTTTAAAAAATGAGGAGGTAATGCATACGGCTAGTTTTTTTTTGCATAGAGTGTATTTTCATTTCTATCAACTTTTTATTCAGTAATTTTACCAATTCATAATGTTCAGAGATACGAAACACGTAAAAATTTATATAAAAGAATGTGAAAAGTAGAATCAGAATAAAGTAGCTGTACCTTCTTATCGCGATGCTCGATATCAGCGCCGCGACTTAGCAGTAGCTCCACCAGGTCCTCGTGGCCGCCGGCGCAGGCCAGCGTGAGCGCCGTGTCGTGGTTGGAGTCGGTCTCGCCGTCCACGTCCATGGCGCAGTAGGCGGCCGGCGCGGGCGCAGGGGGCGTGGCCGCGCCGTACGCCTCGCCCGCGCGGCAGCCGCGCCCCGTGCCCGCGAAGCGGCCCTGTGCGCACAGCGTTGTGTTGTGTTAGTAGCCATGCTTGATACATTTCTTTATGACATGGTTTTAGATAATAATGATTCATTCATTCATGATCTAATGAACAAAATGGATTACTTTGGACGAAATTTACTACTTCATAATATAAACAAGGCTAATTTAAATTGGCGGGTATAATAGTTACCTTCTTCTTAGCGGCGACGGAGGCATTATTATGATGGTGCGGCTGGTCGCGCTTGGAGTGCGGCTGCGGCTGTGGCGCGTGCTGCGGCACGTGCTGCAGCTGCGTCACGGGCGGCGCGCCCGTGTGCGGGGGCGCGAACGTCGCCGACCTGGACAAGTACACGGGATCATTGATTTATTTGGAACAACCAACAATTACACAACTGAGATATAAACAACGAAACTTAAAATTAACAATTATAAAATCGACAGCGTTATCCACAGGATACAGGCAAAATATAAGTAACGCGCTTCAAATATATTGAATTCATTGATATCGGTTGATTCTAAAATTTAAGCTAGGGTAAATGAAAAATTTCATAGCAAAAAGTGGTAGCACAATAAAAGGCTGTGCCTGTTTTGTCCTCTTCTTCTTTAAGTTTTTAGTATTCTTTCAAACTCACTTAGAAGTCAGGTTATTCGTAGGTTTGTCAAGAAATAATCAAATATGTGCAATTATTTTACATGACTGTTAACCAATAGGTCAAAATTAAAAAAAAATGTCATCATTGAAATATCCTACTAGTCAAGTATTTTTTTTTCTTATAGTAAATAAAGCCCACCTATAATCTTCATAGGGCAGCGTGGGTGGTGGCAGTGCGAAGTGTGGCTGGAGATCAGGCTGGGGTTGCTGCTGCGGCGGCGGTTGAGAAGACGACTGCGGCAGCGTCAGGATGTCGTTGTCGGCGCGCGTCAGGATGATACCACTCTCCAGGTTCCCGGAAGGCGAAGATGGACGAACCCGGAACTGACATCCGTTGCTGGACTGAGAACGAAATAGAGCTTTCAGTAAAATGTCATCTTATTAAGAAATAATACTTTCATGATATACGGAATTTTGATGACCACTACAAACTATTAGAAACGTAGTAGTGTACAACGGGCCTCAAGCTCGTAAAAATGACTGATTTCGAGAGTCAAGCGCGCCTCGTACCTAACAGAAGGAACTCGAGTGGGTTCAGTTTCACCGACGATCGCGTATTCGTACGATGACCGCTTTCTATTAAGACTGCGCTTTAGAGGAGAATCAAATTTAGAGACATTAGTCTCGTATGGACGAGACACTTGAACAAGCATGTGGTTACCGTGACGTCGACGTGGTGGTGATGGTGGTGGTGGTGGTGGTGGTGGTCCTGGCGCGGCCAGTCGGCCGTGAGCGCCTCCTCCAGCAGGCGGCGCGCGTGGCGCTCGTGGCCCTCGCCCTCGGCGCCCGCGCCGCCCTCCTCCGCGCACTTGGACGACAGGATCTCGTGCGACTTCTGCTGCATCACCTGCGCCGTGCCCACATCATTCAGAGAATAAATCGCATGACACTTGCGAATCTATTCACCGTTTATGTGTTTAGAGACTACACTACAGCATTTATGTTATTTCTGGTGTCTAAAAATTGACTGTGAAATTAGTTGAACTTTGCGCATTAGGGGCATTAAATGAAATCTTTGATCGACAGTTGGAAGAATGTTAAGTCTCTGTAACATCTGAGAAATAACGTGATAGCTTGACATAACATGAATTATTCCAGCAGCTTTTATCACACAATAGCTCTTAATGAAATGTCTGTGTAATGAGGAATTATCCCAATTTATTTGAGGTCGTCGCAGCATGTCTTCTTCCAGTGACGTGGCTACGCTACGCTCCGCTACGCTCCGCTAGGCCAGGCTACAGTACCTGCAGCACCAGCGAGCGCAGTTCGTTGGGCGGCAGCGCGACGAGCGAGGGCACCTCGCGCTGCAGGTAGGCCAGCACGGCGCCCAGCTCGCGCGCCTCCACGCCGCCGCCCGCGCCCGCTCCGCCCGCCTCATCGCCCGCCGGAGCGTCTACCAACTGCGCAGCGAACAACACACCAAATTATTACAACACTGTCTTGTCGTAAGCGTTAATCTTCGTTTTATGCCGCCGACTGCCAGCGACAAAAATTAAACCGTATCGCAAAGTAGTGCTGCCGTCCGCAATACTCTACTAGCATTGTTTATAAATGTAAAAGCTATAATTTTACCTTGAGAAAAAAGGATGGTGCTACATTAGAACAAAGACCAATCTCAAAAGTAATAAAAGTGGAAAATGACATGTAAATCTCACCTGTGCTGCAAACGCTTCAGGCCTCTGCTGCAACTCCTGCACATACAGCTGTTGTTGTTGTTGCTGCTGCTTCTTTTGTTGTTGCTGCTGCTGTTGCTGTTGTTGCTGCTGCTGAGCCGCTAGCTGCTGGAATTGCTGTTGCTGCAATTCCTGCAGTTGGTGCTGTAAAATATGAAGAAAATAAGTTTGTGGAGGAACAGATGATGGGTTCAAGAACCATACTTTTTATACAGCGAATTATTATGATGATGATCATAAACATATTCTAGACGTACATGGTAACAACATACTTGGCTTTTCGATTCTAATAACGACTCAATAATACACTGATTTACGTTGTAAATGGAGCTAGAAGTGCTAGAATAAAGACAGACACTATGGATAGTACTTCATACAATAATTTGTGGATTCTCTAATGTTATAAACAACTCGCGAAGATTACCGCGACGGCACCCACTTCACTAATGTGCTGGCCGAGCCGTTGCAACGCGTCGAGCAGAAGGAACTTGCAACCGAACTTGGAGCATTTACGTGAAACCTTCGCGCGCGGACGCTCTTGTATTGGAGTGTTCTATAATGTTTAACGCGGTTAGAACTTAAGGAGTAGGTAGCTTTCGTCCATTTGCACTAAGCGGTCGACTTCAAAAATAACACGTAATATTTCGATAGATTGACAGGAGTTCAAAAAATCTGGAGTCCAAAATAGAGTTCAGGTATTGAACTGGTCGTTTCTATGCTATGTCGTGGACCTTTTCTACTCCACCTCGCCATAACGGCTGAACGGATTTAGTACCTACATGGAACTTTTTACGCAGACACAAAGTTACGAGCATTTTATATCAGTTACCTACACTAGTTTTAGAATGACGATTAATCTAACTAAATCCCAATACACATTACTAAGCAAGTGTACCCACCTGGTTGAGGTTGGTAGCTAGTTGCTGCACTGGGAACAGTTGCTGCGGAGGCGGGTACGGTGGCGTAGTCGGAGGGTGGATGGTCGTCACACCTACATCGTAAAAACTACTGTTACTACACTGCCTAGGAAGAATACTGGTTATATTGCACAAGGAAATTAAGACCACTTACCTGCTCAATATTCTGTTTAGGTTTGATTTTTCCATCGTCAGAAAACTTTTATTTGAACAATAAATACGGTAGTTTGACATATTTTCTATACAAAAGCTGTTAAACCGCCATGTTTATGCTCCAGAGAGTTATCTGACGATTGAAGAATCGGCCCTTCAAGAATATTAGCTATGTGCAAGAACAAGCAGAATAATGATTGTTCTTAGTTCACCACAATAGCGCAACGGGGTATAGGGCCGCACCCTAAACCGTTGCACTATAGTCGTTTAGTATAGGTTAACTGTGTTTAGCAATTTGGTGAATGTTAACACTTCGATTACGTGAATTAGGCAACATCTGGGACTCGTGGTAAACTCAAAAGGATCTACATATGATAGAACAGATAATATAAAAAGTGACCTCGACAAAAACAAATATTGACATGATTAGCAACGCAGAAAACACGTATTTACATACACAGAAGAAAGGATGTGATTATTATATGTCTTACATTATGATGGATTAATATGTGGGTCGCAGAACTCGCATACGCAAACGCTAAGGTATATGTACCCAAGAGTTTTGAGTATGCAAGCAACGAGAACTTTTAGGGTGAAGCCATACTTACACGCTCGGATCAGTATTTTTCTGTATCACTATCTCCGTCTGCCATTTTGAGGCTGCGAGATTGAGATTCGTTAGTGTGAGTCCGCTCGCAAGCTCGCACACTCGTGCTTTTACGTACGAATAGAATTCTCGCTCTAGTGAAGTACACTTTTGACAGAATGGAATAGAGATACAGAAAAATGCTGAGGTGTGCGTGTACATTTTATTTCACCCTTAGCTTGATCTGCTTGCACACTAACGATGCGAAACGGAATGCGTGAAGCCAAACATAAATACAATGCTGTAAGGGTGACGTGTAACGTTCGGACTTGCCTTGAGCGCAGAACTGTAGGTCCAAGGCGTGCAGCGCCGACGTGGCGAGCGTCGGCGGACCTTCACATACAACGTCACCGTTTTACTTCATGATTACAACACTCTTTAAATCCTCAAATCCGCTAACTTAAAAATCAGTTTTTCATCCGTTTTATTTAAACCAGCTCTTACAACAACATACAACATTGCGGAATTGCTGTTCAGGTAGGACAACTGTAATAAATCTTAGGATTCGAAAACTCAAATCCTAAGATTTTTAATCCATGGGTTGGGCTAACGGTAAAGGAGGCGGAAAATATTTATTTGAAATATTATCTCAAAAGTCCCTGTAACAGCATCCCCGCAACGTTGCATACTGCAAACTATATTATAACTTCTAAACCTATAAAGAAATTGTGTAGTACACACCTGCGGGGTCGGGCAAATCGAGCAGGCTGCGATCGGCTTCGGGGAGGCAGTCGCGCGGGTCCCGCTGTAACAAAGTAACGTCAGCCGTGGTCGCGCGGCGCCGCACTACGTGCTACGTCCGGCCGCTACTAACGCCACCGAAAGAGTGAACTCACCCAGCGATTCCGGCTACCAAGTGTACAACGAAACTGACAATTCGGTTCACAACTACCGTCACATTTACATTTAGTTGGGGACGTCCAAGAACCGCGCGGTGAGTTCTTACTGTTTAGCTCATAGCGTTAGTCAGGTCTACGTGTGCGACGCCGCTGTACACAATTTACTTGAGTTAGTTTAGTGAATGTAATTATAGTGTGACTCACGTTGCATTTATTTTTAATCTGGCATTTAATTTTAACTTTCTTGTTAACATCCTTCCACGTAAACCCCGGCGGGAGTGATACCTTAGCCATGGCGTGGTGGCAAATCTACACCGTGGGAAGCAAGCAAATAGAAATGAAATGATAGAATCGTGATATTAAGCCAACAATATACATATGTATCCATATTATACATTAGGTGGGGGCGCAATGGTTAATTTGGAAAATTTAATACAAATGAGAGGCATATAGGAGCTAAGCTTTACGATAATAGGTTAATAACCAACACAAATGTACAAACGATTATGGCCTTTATTCATAAACACTACACATCAATAGACATAACAAAATCATTGTATTTTCTTTATAAAACATATTAAATTTTTTGTTTATGAATAAAGGAGTAAAATCAAATACACTAGCTGCATAGCTCCGGCGGGGTTGCCGCGGTGTTCCCGAATTAGTTTACGAAGAAGAAAGAAATTGGTTAATAGATTTTAAAGAATTAAGCCAGTATCCCGGGATAGAATTTGCAAAGCAAGCGGTACTAAACAATAGCCTAATAAAGAAAGTTCGTTTTTGTATCTTGAATAAAAGTTTTTTTTTACTCAGCTAGGTATTTTGAAACATTGCAGAATATTACTTAAGTTGACAAAAAAAAACAAGTCAAAGGAAACTTTAGTTATGCAACTAGCGTAGTTTTGTAAAGCTCTGTTACCAAGCATTCAGAAGTTTACAGTGACGCTAATCGGCAACAGATCTTATTATAGGAGCCCTACAGTGTTTTACATTTTATAAATCAGTTAGAAATGTATTCTAGAATGATACTACTTAGATTGAATTAAAGAAAATATAAAATATGCCTTATTTAAATAGATCATTCATGTTAACTTGGGTATCATTCTAAAATATGGTCAAATTAATTTTTGTGTGTTTAGGAGATTGAACAATAAATTTTATTACTTAGTTACATGAAACCATCACAATAAACTTCTGAACATGTTCCTAACATTGTTAGATTCTGAATGAACTGTGGGGGGTTGAAGCTATTTGCCAATAGTCCCTAATTTGTTATCAAAGTAAGTTATGTTTGAACTTTTTAATCCCTTTATAATATTCATACTTTCATAGTAATGGCGTGTTTGCAAGTTATTGGGACCCATAATATAAGACTTCAGATTTTTTTTCCATAGTTTTTTGCCTACCCCCAAGGGAATAAGGAGTAAGTTTATCTTATGTGTATGATGACTCCTTGTGGCCATTATAAAGTGATCAAAACGTCGGGAAATGTTAGTTATGTTATTTAGCAATAATTGTACTCAAGTTTACGAGCAATATAATAATAATATAATTGAGTATATTTGATAATTATGTGCAATGTAAGCAATGTAATTCACGTTGACACCGTAGTAAGAATACCGATATCTTTTTGTATGTCATTGTAACACATATACAAGTCGTACAACTTCATACAAATCAATCGCGGGTGTTATTCTTGGTAAGCCAGTAATTGGTTGTGGGAAAACGGCATACGTGCGTTAGTAAAGTTGCAATATGGTATCCACTGTATCTTTCTGCTTTATCTTTGTTCAATATCGCTCGTCGTGAATTATAGTGCTTTCCACATTTCCGACAGGTTGCAGTGTGACAACCGTTGGATGAAGGACAGTGTTAGTTCATTAAATGTGTTGGTGTCGCATTGCAGTCTGCCGTGTATAAATCCCGGTTTTTAACAAAGTCGAGAGGAGAAGTCTCGTAAAACAATCAATAGGTTATTGTGTTGTACATAGAGGCGGTTATAAATCTATAGGCATATTTTTACATACGCTTCGAACATAATAAGCGCTGCAGCGTTACACGCCTTTATACCAGCGGGTCAGCCAGCCAGTAGCATACGAGCTTACAAATACGTTTGCGCTCGTACGAGATGCGCGTTAGTAAAGACGGTCGTTTACGAGCTTATTAATCGATTTGTACACACCAAAAGATTGTAATCGCTAAATCATTAAATGCGTTTAGCGCTGAACGTATTTAAAACATCGTTCTGTTTCTGTCAACCGTTCGAAGATGCCAAGGACAGTACCGTGATTTAAACTCGTTTAGCGTTAAATATGTTTAGTGATTAATCAATTTGTGGTGCAAGCGCCCAAGTGGAATAAGGTTAACTTATTGGTTCTTCAAGATATCCCCCTCCCACCGTTGTGCTAAAAACCGGGCCTCCAGTAAGCATCTGAAAGTTCCCGTGTGTGCGGTACGTACGTTGTCGTCCAGTATGTCGGGCGGCGGCGGCAGGTGGTGGTCGGAGTGCGGCGGCGCGACGCGCTGCTTGCGCGCACACTTGTGCTTGGCGGCGTCGGCCGCGCCCGCCGCGCCCGCCGCCTTCTTGCGCGCCGCCACGCCGCGCTCTGCGGAGGGACGCCCACACTGTACACCAGCGCAGCGGCCACGCCGCCCATTGCGATTGAGCGGCGTTACCGCTGCGGTCGCTTACGGAAGAACATCTCGAGGGTGTCTTTTCTCTTTGTAGCCAAACATTGCGGATATTTACCAGAATACTTAAAATAATTTTGATTTTATTGACGATCTTTAATAAAAGATGTACACACACAAAATCACAGTCTGCATTAATAAGTTTTTGTCTGATGCACTCCTAGTCTCCTGTAATTAAATTACAGATGACCACAGCATACATAATATTATGTATATAAATCTTCGACAAATTAATATTTAAAAAATAGGGAACGTTCATCGTCCGTGTTGTAGAAGCATGCGATGACTCACCGTCAAGGTAGACCTTGGAGAACTTGGTGGGCAGGTCCTGCTGCGGGTGGTGGTGCGGCGGGTGGTGCAGCGCGGCGTGCGCGTGCGCATGCGCCGGCAGCAGCGCGCGCGCACCCGCCGCGCCCGGCGCCGCCGCGTGCGCCAGCCCCAGCGCCGCCGCCTGCGCCGCGCTCAGCCCGCTCGGCTCCTCGGCCGCTGCGTTACCTAAGGGAAATATGGGTTAGACCCTCATATAATTGTGGTACGCAAATGTCAGAGTACATAAGTATTCCATTCTACACGGAACGGTACTGATGATCGAGGCGCTGCTCACCTTCCTAGAGGACCTGGTATGGATCAAGTAGTCACTTGCAAAAGAATTAATAAAAAAATCTGATTAATCTAGCACACTCCATCTTGGTTCTCTATTTTGATCAAACCCAAGAGCAAGTATCAGTCTATAAGTCACATAACTCATTCATCACATTCTCAACTCTATGACCGCATCATCTTTAAAAGATTGATAGAAAAAGAATGATGTTTTAAATGCGTTTAGTGATTTGTGTTGCTAAATATTTATAACGTACCTCTAGGCAGCATAACAGAGTGCGGGTAGTCCAGCAACAGCTGTACAACAGCTGTGTGGCCTCCCTTAGCGGCCTCAATAAGCATGGTGGAGTTGTCCTTCAGTTTGCGGAACGGGTCCGCATCGCAAGCCAGCAGGAACTTCACGACGTCAACATGGCCGCCCGCGCAGGCGAGAGATAAGGGGGTGTGGTCGCCTAGGGCGGTCATGCGGTTTACGTCTGCACCCTGTGTAAACACAAACACATTTTGAGTTTATTCAAACTCGAAGCATTTATTTCAAATAAACAAATTACAGGTACTTTTGAATTGTCAAGGGCTCAGTCAGAAAGATGAAGCTAGTTGTCCATTCCAAAGAGTAGTAGGTACCTATGCAGAAGAACGGGCAATTGTCATTCTTACAAAAATCTTATTCAATTGAATTATCCTAACTAATATATATAATAGTTAGGGTTAGGATAGGATTTTACGCGGACGAAGTCGCGGGCAGCAGCTAGTAAATAATACATTTTCTTAATTAACTGTAACATAATTTTCAAGTCTGTTCCTTGAGTCAGAAAGAACGACATTATGCTAAAATAATTGACTATCATAACCAAAACAGTATGTCTCCATTATCAACCACTATTTGATTCCAGCTAAATATCACTAGGAAATGGTAAGAGTTTTGTGGTGTGCTGAATCTCAGACCTAATTTGAATGAAGGATTTTACCTTGCCAACAAGGAACTGCACAGTGCAGACGTGGCCCGCCCGACAGGCCTTCATGAGCGGCGTGCGGCCGCCCTCGCTCTCGTGCTCCAGCTCCGCGCCCGCGCGCAGCAGCAGGTCGGCCACGTCCGTGTGGCCGTTCTCGCACGCGTACGTCAGCGCGGTGTCGCCCGTCTGCGTCTGGGCGTTCACGTCCGCGCCCGCGTTTAGTAGGTAGCTGTGGAAGAATGGTGCGTGTTCAAACGATAATACTCTCAAACCTAATTTCTACATTGGAGCAATTAAAGTAATGGGACGTGAACACATTCGCAAGAAGTTAGTAGAATCACCACAGAGGCGATTTCTTAATTAATTTTTCTCATTTATTTTTCCTTGCGCATAGTTTTAATAAATAAATAAACATAGGCCGCCAATGACAATAACGAACCACATCAAGTAAACCTAGGTGGTGCTTTTGTATGTTAATGGATGACCAACAATGTTTTTCTTCACTGTTTCAGAGATATGATGCGTGTGCCCCAGCAGAGGAAAAATTAATAAGCTGGATTATGCTGGATGGGCAACAAGTAGATATTCCATCTGACGATTACAGGTTTCTGCCAGACATCTTTAATACAAGAAGCACTGCAATGCGTTGCCAACCCAGAGACGTCGAAAATGGTAGAATAGTTTTTTTTTTAAACATTTAAGCTTGCTTAGCCCTGTTGTACTGTGCTGCATTGCTGTGCTGTGTGTTGGTGTGTTGTTAACGATGTAATACGAAGTGATAAAGACGATGATTTCGTCATGACACATTTGTCAAAAGTCCAAAAATTATCAACGTTTTAATAATCATGTAGTACTTACCGCACAAGTTCAAGATGTCCTTCCTGCGAGGCCTCCATGAGCGGCGTGGACGCTCCGAGCTCGGCATCAGCGCCCGCCTTGATAAGGAAGTCGGCGACTTCGAGGAAGCCGCCGCAGCACGCCAGTGTGAGCGCCGTCTCCTGAGTCTCCTCCGTCTGCGCGTTGATCGAGGCGCCCTGACCCAGCAAGAGTGCCACCATCTCCTCGTGACCTTAGAAGGAACAATTTGTTTATTTATTAAACATTATGTCATTTTAAAAGTACCTACAGGATATTTAGGTGGCCTTAATGCCTTTTTTTTTTTTTTTTTTGGATGGGAAATCATCTAATGACTCCTCCCGCTCTGGGTGGAGCGGAAGGGAGTGTCAGACTCTTACTGACTAAAACCCACCCGTGTTCCTTCCTTAGCCCTTTATGTTCCGGGGCAGCGGTAACCCTTTCGGACGATCCCACTACCCCGGCAGGCTTCGGCCCTGGCGGGCCCCTTCCTTTATGCTGACATCTGTTTGAGGCGCGCGTGGAACACATACTTACCGTCCGGCACGGGCCTGGTCCTGATCGGACGGAGAGCTACCCATTACTCTCCATCCGCAGGCCCGCGCCTACGGTGGCCGGGAGTCGTCACGCGGCTCCCGACGCCCGTAGCGTCTCCCGCGGCGGCTGAGGCGTGCGGCTCTTTCCCTGAGCCGGCCTTAATGCCTTAGGCATACTATACGAGTCAAACAAGGCTGGTGGAGAGATAGAGAATCGATAAAAAGTGATATGACAGCTTGTTTTGACTTCAGATTAACTGATTTTTCTTTACCAGTTCTTTCTGCCAGTTTCTGAAAGTTATACTGGCTCTCAGATCTAATGCCAACTTATATTTTTCCCTCGCCAACACACAAAATAAAATATAGCACACATGTCTTCATACCTTCTCTAGCGGCCTCCATAAGCGGCGTGTAACCTTCATCGTTAACCTCTTCGATGTTGGCCCCTCGTTCTAGCAGCAACATCGCTAATTCAACATGGCCGCCACACGCTGCCAACGTCAGCGGTGATTCGAAACTGTCCGTTGGCATGTTCACCTATACAAACAAGAATTTGATGAAGTTACAAAATATTTGAACAAGAAAAAAATAATGAAAAAAAGATGTTATGCTAAAGATCCAGTCGCCGACTCCTATTTAAAAATATAACATATACCGGCCTTAATTAAATGAGGAGGTTACTTGTACCCAGTAGGTAGATACAGTTCCGGATGCAACTGATTTTGTGACGAGTTGAAGGGTCTTTAAATTGAAATAGCCAATCAGTAAACCGGAGTGTGAAAACGACTATTTCGAGGACCTCCATGCGTCACGATTTAACTTGCCACAGATGCTGCAAGTTCTCTTTGTATTAATCCTCAATTTGGTTTTCCAAAAATGTGTATCCAAGATACAGCAAATCAGGCAGAATACTGTGCTGGTTAGACCAGTATTCTGCCACTGCTTTCTTGTTTCTAGTCTGGCTGGACATGGCACACCCATAAAAAATCAGCCCATCCTGAAAACTGACAAGTTTTTCAAGATGAGCTGATTTTTTATGGGTGATAGTTCTATGTTGATTATTTATATAAAGTCTTGCTCACACTAACCTGCGCCCCAGAATCAAGCAGCAACCTCGCCACCTCCACATGCCCGTCCATGCTTGCCTCCATGAGCGCGGTGTGCATCTCATCTGTCTTGTGCTCCCTATCAGCGCCAGCTGCCAACAGGAAGCGCACCATGTCCAGGTGGCCCTTGTAGCAGGCGAGGGTGAGGGCCGACTCCTTAAACTCGTTCGAGTGTGTGTTGATGCCGGCACCGTGTTCTAATAAGATCTTGGCAACGCCCACGTGACCGGCGGATGCCGCCTGTTTTAAGGGAAAAGGATCTTGTTACTGGTGTGATAAAGTGGTAATTTTGATGGCACTAAGCACCAACAGCACTTGGAATAATATACTCTTGAAAACATTATTACCATGAATGCAAAATCTCGGTTTGTTTACAAATAAATGAATGCACTTTTTACTGCGTTTGATAAGATAATAGATGTAAAATGTACAAAGCCGATAAATCTAGTAATAAATTGACTAAAGAAAACACTGTCTTTGAACTAATAAATTCTGGAGTAGATTTGAATCTCAAACAAACTAGGACTAACTTTTTCTAGACTGTATTCTCTCGGCTTAGGATATAATGAAATGTAGTTTGAAAATGTACGATTGCACTTTATCTCAGTAATCACATACAAATTATGTATAATCTACAAAATAGCTATGTGAAAACAAAACATGTAACTTATGATTCATTGGAGCTGGATTCGCGATAAATACGGAATGTAACTATGCAACGGTTATCTATGTCAATACATTGTATTGTTCAGATTAGTGTCGAGCAGTGCGTGCTGTACGTGGGCGAAAGTCCAGTTTATCCAAACATAATTGGTAAAGGTTTCAAGACTTGCATTTAGTGGAAAAGCTTCAAAACCTGTATCCGCCCGATGATGAGTAAGTAACAGCAGTAAATCAGTCTGCTTGCTATCAGTCACAGACTTGGATCCTAAAGCTAAATTCAAGTTCGTATTGCAGCAGTCTGGACCATTAGCTACTCTACCGAGCTTAGGAAATTCCACGAAGGTGACGCAAGTCGGAGCAACAAGGACTACATACATAATGTACTGCAGAGATGTCTATGCGACAACCATGAACCCTGTTGTTTATAATTAATTTAGTGCCATGTTGCTAAAATCGTTCTGACGTTCGTTTTATTTAACCTCTTCTGGGAATTGCATGCTTCTAGACCCAGCAATTTAGGCTGTGCATGAATTTAAAGATTTATTTAGTTAATGAATTGAATTTTACCTCCATAAGCGGCGTATGTCCGTTCTCGTTGTGGTCTTCAACGTTGGCGCCGCTCTCGAGCAGCGCGCGCACGCACTCCTCGTGTCCGCCGGCGCACGCGTACATGAGCGGCGTGTTGCCGGAGCCCGACACGGCGTTCACGTCGGCCTGGTGCGCGATCAGCAGCCGGACGATGTCCACGTGACCAGCGCTCGCCGCCTCCATCAAAGGTGTGCAGTCTCCCTGTGGGATGGAAATACTTAGTTCAGAGACGTGTTGGAAGGGAGTTTGTTTAGTTATTCGTCTTAACATCACGCCTGTAATACGGTTAGGCAGAGGTGTACCTACAGTTCACCCACATTTCCACATTAATGTTTAAGTCCCATATAATAAGTTCGAGCTTATTGCCATCAACCGGGCGCAAATAAATCACTCTGGGCGGCTACTACTAAGAAATTCCAGATGGAAAAATTCAATAACACTATGCCCGACCCGGGACCCGGAGGAAGCGAACTTAGGATCGTATGCTCAGCACTAACGCTTGCGACCACTAGACCAACGATTTGATTCAAGTCGTTTCTCCTCATCTATAACACTTGTAAGTGGTAAAGAGTATGCCTTTTGTCTTTATTTTTTACCCGACTACGCGACAGTAAAGATTGGGTTATGTTTTTTACGTGTATTATTTATTTAGGTTACATACAACGAATCTTAGATTGAACTAAAATAACAGTAACTGCATAAGACTGCTGGAAAAATGGTTTTGTTTTGAACTTTTTAGTTGCAGTCGGGCTTTTTTTAGAAATATTATGAGTATCTCAATCTTAAAGTGCTGATTTTTGATTTTGAAAATTAAATTTCATTAAGAAAATTGTTCACCTGTATGCTAAATGTGTCAATATTAGGATTCAAAAATAAATTGTATTTAGTTACCTTGATGCCGCGGTCCTCTACACTCGCGTGCATGGCTAGCAGCACCTGAGCGAGCTCGTAGTATCCCGCGGAGCATGCGAGCGAGAGCAGCGACTCGCCCTCCTCTGTGGTCTCGTGCACGGAGCGGCCCTCCGTGAGCAGCTTGCGCACGGTGCCCACGTCGCCGTCCGAGCACGCCTCCGCTAGCGACGGCGCCCCGTCTGCGCCCACTGACGACGCCACCGTCGGCGTGCTCCCCGTGGCACTCGACCCGCATTGTTGACTAAAACCATCACCGTCACAGAATATCAACTCTTGAATGACAAAGGCACAGGGATGGCGATACAAAAGTCAATCAGATAAGATCAAAGCTTAAAAAAATCACTGTCACGAGACGGTCTCATCGAGTTGCCGCGGATACAACATGGAAGACGTCAACTCGAGAGGCTTCCCGCTCGCACACAAAGGTTACTCAATTCTCGGGATATCATCATTGAAAATTACCCTACCCTAAAACTTCTACGTTTAGGGAAAACGCATTTTTATCTGGAAAACACAAGGCAGTTTAAAAAAAAACAAAATAACATGTGTTCTGCAGACGCGGTGTTCAGTGTTTCAGTATACAGTAAATAATTGATCACGATGCATTATGGTGACATTCAATCGATAAATAATTGGCTTTAGTGGAATTGGAACGAGTTAGCAAGCTATCATTATATTATTCATAAAAAAAAACCGGTAGGAGTTTACGGCCTGTTTTCAACAAGAGACAATGTGCAAATCAAAACAGAGATAACATTATGATAATTTATATTATGTATAATATAACAGTAAATAAATACTGTGAACTGTGACGTAATAGGAAAAACGAATATGTTAAACAGGGAAACTGTTTCGATGAATGAAGTGAAAACATAATGGTGAAAGGAGAAATCGTGACGTAACGTTTGGCATTTTAAGATCAAATGCTGACCAAATTAGGAGCCTACAAGATATTGAGAAGTAATCACAATAATGACCTATTCAAAAAGATGACTAATGAACGGGTAGAATTTGATCAGATAATTTATATTCAGAATCGTGTCTCTGATATTCGTGTTACAAATACATTGAAATAATCGCTGAGATTTTTTTTACAGCTTTCGTGAGACACATTCATGTTTATTTTTGTAAGAACTTACTCACATGAACGTTTTGGGATTGCCCGACTAGTTACGAACGACTCGCGTGATCAGCTCGCGATTGGGTTATCCCGAAACACGCAAATAAATAAAACTGATTTGCTTGATTTTTGACGATCGACACGTGCGATCATACAAAATCACAAGACAACATCTTATTGATCATCAAAACACAGCACTCGCTGTGTTGTTTTTTTGATCACACGCCGTGTCAACCGATGAAAAATCGAGCAAATCCGTAGACACCTTAAGAAATTGTGGAACTGAACATTTCTAGACCAAATACAGCCAAAATGTCAAGCAACAAACAGTTCTAGACGCTCAAAGATGTATTTTCACATAAAACTAATGCCAACAACAATAAAATGTTAAATGTGCGTACGCCAGCCCGCATCGGTGAGACACCGAGCATTCTTCAACTGTTTACACGGTAATGCTTTACGAGCCATGTGAAAAGCTCTGCTAAATGCACATGTCTTAATGCGCTTTTAGCGGCCTTCGACTGAACTCGAGTGATGCTACTGTTTAACAGATATGCAAGGAGGTCAAGTTGGAATCCATACTTATATTATAAATTCGAAAGTAACTGTCTGCATGTTACCTTTTCACGCCTAAACCACTGAACGAAATTCGATTAAATTTGGCAAGTAAATAGCATCCTGGGGAAGGACTAAGGCTACTTTTTATTTCGGCAGCACGTTCCCGTAGGATAATTTCCGACATCCACGCGGGCGAAGCCGCGGGCAGAACCTAGTTATACATACTTTTGGATGCAAATATGGACTACTTATGGAAATCAGTTTGTTCTGTATGTATCATTATCAACGCCAATTTTTTGACTAAAAAGTATGGAAACAGATTTTGTTTCATGAATTCACGATTACTCCTATATTAAAGTTGTTGTTGGCTGTCTATTTTAAATTCAGTACTGCTCTATTCTTTTACACCCTTTACAACTTGTGTAGCAATGATATTGCAATAAATTTGAATAAGCTTAGAACTGATGTTATTTTTAGCATGGGTGTCCTACTTTCCTTAGTTCCACATTTCACCTTTTAAAGGCAACTAGGTTATACGTATATCTACTGAACCAAAATTGGGGCAGGTCGTCTAAAAGAATTGTTGAATGTGTTTTCCAAACTGATATCACAGACCAGTCCCTAGACGTCTAAGAATAACTTTTACTGTTTTAATTTACTAACCAACCTTAAAAGAGGTTAGAGCAATATGCATGATCGAGGATTATACGATTGTTTGATGGGATTTAGTGTTTGAATCATATTATCGTATAGAATCTAGATAAAAGGATTGTCTAGTCTAGACAAGGATTTATGTAACACAATGTCGTTACTCGTTTGTGCTCTCCGGATGAATCATCTGTAGTGAACTTCGTCAGTCAACATGTTAAATGAAAACATGCGACGCGGAATGGCATTGAAGGGTCTAATATTATTAAAAATGTTATGTCTTTTGATTAAGAAAGGTTTGCACTACTTATTATTACGGCGTATTTTTACTTAATAAAACACCGCGTTTACAAAGCGGATGATAAGTCCAGATGTAATAAATTAAATGAAGCCTGAGCAAGATTGCTTCTAGAAATCTTAGACTTATTTAGGACCTTGAGCACTGCATTACAGTATGATAATAATTAGGTCCGCTTCTTTAAATTGCTACATTTTATTCAATCGGATTAGAAACACCGAACTCATCTAGTTTTAAAACATTATTTATTTTTGACGTAGTTTTTTTTTTTAACAAACTTACATAATACTTTCAAAAATAAGGTGAATGGAAAGCTTGCAATGGGCATGAATAAATCTTAATATGGGATTGGGAACAGTGACTACCGTAAGAAGTAAACTAAGCCAAGATTATTTGTCTTTAACAAATGTAAAATTGGCCTTAGCCGTTTTATGTCACAAAAATAAATTTTAAATAAATTAAACTAGTAATTAGTAAAGCCAGTCATACTTTTTGTCCTGATGGTGGTGTCGGTGGTGCGGCGGTGGCTGGTCGCTGCGCATCCGCGTGAGTGCGGCGGCGGCCTCGTCCAGCGCACACGACACCGACGACGTCAGGCGCCGCAGCACCTCCGGGTCGGCGAGGTGCTTGCCCTCGCCGGATAGCTTGCCGATGCCTGTGGGGAAAGGTGGGGTGAGTTACTTGGATGTTTCATGGTGGACATAATAGAACGTGAAGTTTAATATGGCGTTCTCAAGTCAAGCAAACTGTTATTGGGTGTTTTCATCAGGAATTTCTTAGTAGCACAGCCAGGAGGATGGATATGTGCCCGGTTGATGGAAATAGGCTCACCCCATATTACAAGGGAGTTACAACATAACTGGCGAAACCTGAGTACTATATCTGCCTGCCTACCTCTTCAGGGAAAACAAGCACGAAATTGTTGTGTTATGTCATGTTTGTGGTGGACGAAATAATGGAACGTCTAAGTTTATTGTGGCATTTGGACTATGGCACATGGAAAAATCTTAATAAGTAAAAAAGGTCTTGCAAGTAAATTGTGAATTCTGTTCCTGATTTTAAGGTACCGGTGCGTTAATATTACACACATCAAGCTTAAGAATAAGGCTGTCACACAGGTGTCTTCCCTCTCACAGAGAGGAGGCGTGTGTCCCAATCCCAACAGTGGGAACATTATAGGCTGATTATGCATTGGTTTTCGTGAAGGAGGTACACGACGCCCGACATCGCCGATTTTGTTCTAAAAAACCCATGTGCCATTTTAACTGTAAGTACACAGGTTTTGAATAGAGATTACTTCACTGATTGTGTAAAACCTCAAACGACTGGATCTAAGTTTTAAAGTCATGACACTTCAATGATAATAGAAACTATAATCCAACCAAAGAGAATGTGATTACCATTAAAATTACATGATTAGGCCGCAGATTGCATTGCAATCAATGGTTACGACCACTGCAGATGATTCTAAGGTAAAGCTGGATTTAGATCCATTACAAGCTAACAAAAAGTATTAAATAATGAACAGCGAACTTACAACTTAAGGAACATAAAGCATAGCATAAGCATAATCAGCCTATAACGTGCCCACTGCTGGGACACAGGTATCCTCTCTGTGAGAGGAAAAGATCATAGCACAAATTAATCATTGCAGGTCAGTCATAAGGCTGTATGTTGATCGAAATATGATTCGCGGTCCTAATAAATACTTATTTGTAGAATTATAATCATAAAATCATCAATAAAAATCTCCAAGTTCATAATACCCTATTGAATGACTATTTCTTGAAATCATGACATTTGAGGCCAATTCTAACTTAAGGAGCTGTATTGCTGATTCGAATGATTATAATTATTCTGTAAAGCCATATTTTTTACGGCCGCGAATCATATTTTAATCAACATGACACTGGCCTGCTAATTGCAATTATCTAAGTAAATTTGAATTTCGCGGGCTACCTTAGCGCATCCCCTTAAGTAAATGATACAAGTGCGCTATTCAGTAGTTAATGAGTCAGATCAGTTCACAAAGGCTCGCGAATTGTAAAGCTAAGATGTTCTAAGTGATTCCGGCGCCAATATGTACACAGATTGTAGGATGCATCAATTAATTAGATGGATAATCGTCTGCCTATCAACGAACAGGAGCCAAATGTTCGCACAAAAAGCAAGTTCTGTTGATCTTCTTAGAAGACGCTCGTGAGATGTAAGTGCTTATACACAGGAGCGGCACGCGTCATCGGCAGAGGCAACTGCAGCCGTCGACAGCGTGCTGCTGGTGTATTTGAGTACGGTGCTCAAAAACACGAGCAGCACGTTGTCGACGGCAGCCGTAGACCACAGGCCGTTGGATAAGTGTTTCATGGAACCATAACTTGCAATGTTTTGATGGCAATTAAATAGTAGTTAAACTATTTTGTTCTTGATTAATTTTTCCCTTGTTTAATTTATTGCCAGTAAACTTGATTTGTATTGCACTTAAATGAATATAAATGTGTCGCTCCCTAAACTAAACAACATTCCATTTCTCTTAATTAGGTTACACGCATGACGTCACTTGGTACTTTTTTCCGATCAATCAACGCATAAACAAAACATCTATCGCAGCTGGATCTGTTATCTCACGCTCCTCGAGTATCTACTCAAGCTAATAAGGCGTCAGATTGTAAATATATATCAATTAAGCATTATAAATCGTGGGAGCTTTGATTAACTAATTGCACAGCAAGCAAAGCATTAATGTCTGAAAGTTTGGCGCTATCTCTATGGCTAACTTTCTCTACAACCGAAGCGAGAATTATGAGGCCGATTTACTAAATAGCCCAACTTCAAATTATGCAGACCAGATGTGGTAATTGAATAGTTTTTTACCACCCATCAATTTAACATAATTATGTATTTTTTCTGTACATCTTAACAATAAACTCTATGTCCTGTTCAATTCAGTTAAATTATATGGCATGTGGGTAAATTGTGCAAGTTCCAAAGACTCTTCGGATACGTAGTGTAAATCCAACTCTTAACAACATAGATACGTAAACTTGCTCGGTCGTACTTTTAACATAAAGAAGTCAAAGCCCTGAGGATGCAGACTGTCTGAATAAGTTTCATGTTTTTTCTTATGTAATTTCTAATTAAATAATTTCAAAATTAGATAATAAATATACTTGAAGTACTAAAGTTGAGGGTATTACGTAGATGAAAAACATAGAATATTTGATCTGAAATTATTCTACGTGTCCAAGGAAACTTATGGGAACTTTATAAGTATCGCGAACCAAATTAAATGATGTATATATAGTAAACACTTTAATAAGTTTGTGATCACGGTCATTTCTTTCAAATACGCGTTGGTCTGCAGACATCAAAGCATTGGAATATTTAGGCGCATACCGTTATCACGCGGGACGTTATGTGGGATCCCTAATTTAGGAGCCAAACAATCAAACAGTTGTCTGCAAATGAATACTGAATGAACTGACAAACGGAAGCAATCATAACTGTTGCCGGTTTAGGCAGATTCCATATTCATAAACCATAATATGTAACAGTATAAAAACTATTAATAAGTTCACAAGATATTGTTTTTGCGTAATTGTTCATGTTCAAGGAATGCAATGGAGTACAAGATGGCACAATGGGGGCAAAAGGAATGTTACACATTTCATTCAACATCTATCGCACAAGTTTCTCGGCGATTTCCAACTGATTTCTTACTGTGACTGAATAACTTTAAATGACTGAGCGCGTCTAGAGCAAACGATTCTTCATACATATTTTATGGGTTTTAATAGTTTTAGGAACTGTTATTGTATATAAGAAAATTTGTTTATTAATCAATACTAGCCATCATTGAATGATTGTCTACTACATAAATATGCAATAAATTTATATGAAGTTATTTATGAGATCGATTGCCGTGACTACACGATCAAAGATGAAGCTTGCACAGAATCTCATCTAGTTCTGCTTCACAGATTCATATATGCGACAACACCCATAGAAAATGGACCACGCGCATTATAGGGTCCCGTAGTAGAACTGAATACTTATTTCAATTTTACAGACCGCAAAAATAACTTTGTATGTTATAATGATACTGTGACGCACAAAGTAATTATTTGCGGTGCACTGAAAATAGCGGATCGTTCATAAACTTAACACTAGATCAAAAGAATTTTCTAGGAAATTGTTCATTAAGTGCTATGCAAACAGATTTTTCATGGAAAATTAGAGAAGTGAAGAAATCGTTAACAACTTCTAGATCCAATAATTCCTTTTTTCTAGAAAAGTTAAAAACAGGTGGGCGTATTATTAAGTACGTGTATCCAACCAATCCCGTCCCACATAGAAATATAATTTCACCAATAGGCATCGGTGTGCGGCAGCCAGACATTATTAAGCTTCTACCGCAGCTATTTTATAAAGGGGAACAGGGAAGCCTTACGAATAAATCGATCCATCAAACGAGCCTTAAATTCCTGTGAAGCGATTTCCTTACAAAACGACACATTTGAATAGCCCACGTCCGCGTGTTACGCTTCCATTTGCGGCCGTTAGGGAGATCTTTTTCCGCGGCAGTTCGTGCATAAGTTACGTCACGAGCCGCGGTACTTGGGTGGTGACTAGGTGACTGGCGATTGCCCGCCATACCAATACCGTAATGAGAAGTCTCCTTACTTACGACGCTAATTCTACTTCATTTCTAAATTAATGTTAGCTTAGTTGATAAGAGATTCCGACCTCGATACCATGGCTTAACAAGCCACCTATGAGTAGTACAACTATAAATTATATCGACAACAAGGACATTCCAACTATTTCAGAAATTCTATTTTCTCAAGGGCGTAACAACAAACCGCTGTTTATTTGCAAAATATATTACAACTAGCAGCGTCCCGCGGTTTCACCCACATAAGTTTCCCGTGGGAACATCGGGATAAAAACTATCCTATGTCCTTTCCCGGGACTCAAACTATCTCTATACCAAATTTCATCTAAATCGGTTCAGCGGTTTAAGCGTGATGAGGTTGTTACCTCCCTCCTAAGTGTGTCTGTCTGTTGACAGACACACTTTCGCATTTATAATATTAAGTATGGATTTATTTATTATCGGCATGAACAGTTTTTTGTTTACCAAATTCAAATATTTTATGCACTTTTACGGAAAACGACAAGTCGTAGAATATTACGTGTGGGCAGATTAATCATAAAGGTACGTTAAAAGTTTTTACTTTTAAATTCTTTCTTGGCAACTAGGTGTCTACCGTCTACAAGGTCGTATCCAAGTAGATTTTAGTCTGTATTTATAATATGCGACATGATAACATTACATTATGATCAAACCCATGGTAGGTACTTAATCTTATATGTAATCGTCTATTGTTGGAATCTCCTAAATTCATGCTAAAGTTTAGTTAGTCTGTGTTCGTAGCAGACTAACGAAAGTTATCGATTTATTAAATACTTACTCAGACAAATAGTGAATGCAGCTATGTGTGCGAAGAGGTCAAGGCGGGTTGTGCTTTATTTTACTAGTCACACTGACGCGCATTATTTGCTAATATTTTAGTTACAAGTAACGTTTGGAATGACACTCTATTGACTATACTTTCAAAATACATATTAAAAACCAGAAAATAGACGACTGATTCATTTATATAAATAGCTACATTAAATTTTTCTATTATTATTTTTTGTTTTTAAATATCTATTCATGAGGCATCAAGTTTTAACCTTCCCACTAGGTAAATGAAGTCAATACATTCAAAATATATAAAAACAAAATAATTAAATGATAGGTAAAGTACATTGTTCTATGTACAATATGCAAATACTACGTCCTCACAAAACATAGCCAATAAAATGTCGAGCATTCAACATAAAGCACTGAGCATTCACACATCACTTTCAACTATACTGCTAACAATATCATTATAAATTCATTGTATCAAAAACCGATTGTTTACGAAACAGATAATGCGTGGATCACGCTAACATCTGGCCGCGGAGTCCCAGGCATGAATGTAGCGTACGCGGTATGCCGAACAGAATCTAATGCGCGCTCGAAGCTTATCAATTGCTATGGGGCACTGGCCGTGGCGTGAGTAAGCGGAGCCCGCGATAGAGATGACGTATACTCCACCGATTTACTACATATTTTATTAGTTGACGAGAAGTTAAGCGCAGCTTATCGCGCGATATTATAAAATCAATCGCATTTAATATTACTAGGCTACGATCTTTCTAATCTAACTGGATTTGGAGAATTTTGTGTATGTTATGGTGTAAAGCTGTTGTGATATTAGATTAATGATGAAAAGTATAGAGCGATACATAAGTCTGTTGTATTATACATAAATTAGTACAATTATTTGTAGTGATCAAAGTCGCTGTTGCTTTCAGATTGGACCAAGCCTCCGGTGCGTAGTGGCGCGTCTTCTTACAAGTGACGTTGCACATTTCGGATGTCAAGTCTACCAGCACGATGCGAGGCGGTGCGTTGGAAATCGTGTTCGAGTCCAATTCATGCAAATATCTCTTTGTGATTTAGTATAAGCAGGCATGAGAGTGCATTTATGCGTTGTAAATTAAACTCAAAACATTAACATAATTAATAGTCCATCAATACTTGCAAACAGTATGTGCAGTTCCATAGTTAAAATGCACACCTACATTTTTATCTATTAGGAAACTGTGTTTTGCAAAAAATGAGGACAAATTAGGAACCTTAATAAGAAAATTTGATCAATGACACGAGTCATCCATCAAAATTACGCACAGAAGTTTCCTATGAGAACGTTTTAATTTTATTTTAAGGCATGCAATATTACGTGAAGAATGAAGACGCAGGCGCGAACGGAACATAATCGAGATTAATATTATTATAAAAGGGTGTGAACATGATTTTGAGAACTTCAATTGATTTTATGCAATAAATGGCTATGTATTAGGCCGTTCGTTTGCAGACGTGGATCGGCGACGTCACGCGTGTGTCAACACACCAACAGCTGCTCATAGATAAGTACCGCGCGTTTACTTTAAACCGGTAGTGCTAAATGGCAGAACAGCCGAACACTAGCTTCCTGACTACTCGAATATGCATACCATGACCGCGAAGAGGTGCGCTCGTAAGAGGAAAATTCCTTTTCCTTGATCAAATATAATCTACTCTACTAAGTCCATAATATTATTCCTTCTTAAAGTTCATTAGTGATAAAGTGAACCTTTTTTATTGATGTGAAACTTGATCATCTGTTAGTCCTATGACAATGTGTAAATTAAAAGTGACATGATCTCAGTGGTGTAAAACTGCACTATCAAGTATGCAAATTATATAAATAGCTATGCAAAAGCTAATATAAATTGCAATATTTACATAAGGCTTGTTGATCAATATTATTATAATATCTCTATGAAATAGCACCTAATTTGTTGCTGACTGTGTTTACCATACACTAGTTTCATTTGCTATTACTTAAACATTAGGCATGGTGATATTGGGTAAATACTGTAATTAATATAGAACTGGTAACTGTATATAAAAGCAAAATGAGCACATCAACATATCTTAATATAAACTAATAATATGTAGTGCTATGTTCTGTGACATTATTGTTTGTTTACATACTGTTAAACTAATATACAAAGTTCATTCAACTCAGATTGGAACAACTATTTTTAAAATGACAATTACTTAAAACATGTAATGCTGTTTAAAAATATCATGTAAGTAACTGACATGTGAACATTGGTTTTTTTAAGTTAATTTTGTTGTTTACCTTAAAAAGCTCAAATACAGTCACTATCTTTTTCTTGTTTATACATAGTAATCAATCATTTGTATCTGTTTGATACATAATATCTAATTGTTCATGTTTATTATTTTATTAGAAGAAAGTTTATTTTATAAACAAAATTATTTGAGTTTATTTTGGTGCAAGATCATTGTTATGTGCAGTCAAATAACTAAAGCACACTGAATGGGAAGCACATGCTTTTGGCTTTATACCTACAGTTAGATGTTAACCAGTGAAATAAACAATAAGAACAATGCTTTAGCACAGTATAACCTTTAAAAATTAGACACATTGTTTTATAACAGGGTAACAAATAAATATGCAAATTAAAATAAACAAAGGTTGGGGACATTAGACTTACAGTAATTCATGATAATTAAAAGCATCGATTTTAAACAAAGTGAAACTGATTGACAGAACTAACAATATTGAAACTGAGGTTAGATGTCATCCATTCCTTTTAAGGTAATAGTGAAATCTATGAACCACAAGATCGTCATAAAAATTCTAATAAGTACCTATCTACTTCTATTGTTTATAATGTCAACTGAATAATGTGCATAACTATTAATATAACATGTGATCCTAGTAATAAGTCAAAATATGTAGTTTTTGTTGTATAATGTAATAGTTATAACAAGCAAGAGCATAATTATGTATCTAAGTGAATAGCACATGTTGTTTTTCCATTGCATACCTTTTGTAATATTCAGAACTAGTAGTATGTGGGTAACGTACCAGCTGCCTCAAGCAGAGCTTCAAGGCGTGCCTGCATCTCTGGGTCAACGGCCCGCTCCGGGTCATCGTGGGACAGCAGGAACTTGGATGGCTCTGCACCAGCACCTTCTTCTTCCATCTCCGCCTGATTTACAAATATCAATTTATGACTAAATAAAAACAACTGTGTCTAAGTATTTGTGTGTAAAAAATTGTTATTCTTTGAAATTTAGATTTGATTTTAAGTAAATAATATAAAGCTATGCAAGAATATCACTGTTGTTGAAAAAAAAAACTAATTTAAAATCAATATTTCAATAATAATCATTGATTCAAAGGTTAACATTCAGTAAAGCAGTTATTTTGATTCACTCCAAGTTTCACAACACCAAAAGCATTATAGGTTAGTTGTAGTGTTTTAGATCATTCAACTTCAATGTTTAGCACAATATTGAATCATTTCAAGACATGTTTAGGTTACAGATTAGTAATGTTAACATAGATTGGAAATATTGAGATTCAGATAAATAGTATGTTAGAATCACAAGGACCATTCAACATAAAGAAAACAAATATATGTGGTAATTGTCCATAGCACACACATTATGCAGGTTAACGGTAAGAGTCACTCAAACTGCAACAGCTATTGTTGTTGGTGAAGCTGTAGCACTGGGCACTGGCACTCAGTAATGTTGTCTTCGACTTACCAACAGGTCTGGCCTGCTAAGGCACAAACAAGCCAGCAAGATCTATAACACCAACGAGAAACATGTGAGATGTACTGACAATGTGGTGCGTAAGGACGAGTTTACAGCTAATCATTACTGTCAATGGTCCTTGCAATTCACCAGTAGTAACCGTAGTTTTTGCGCGAATATCACTAGGCGTTTTGTACGACTTGGTCATTCGTGACGACATAAAACATTCCATGATTGACGATTTTTATGTCGAATCAAATAGAAAATTATATAATTCGTACATTCATGTTAAAATAACGTCATGAAAATCCATTATTCAGAGATTTACATCAACTGAATGCATGTGATCCGAGAAACATGGCCACCGCACATCAATCTTTATCCAAACACAAATAGACAATGAAAACTCTCTTACGGCGGATTAGACCTTAAACATCGTAGAATTACAAAGAATCAATTGAATACTGTCTAGGAGCGGCTGGCATAAATAATTTCATGCATTACTCAGTAGTACGTATGTACTTATGACTTTCTGACGTTTTACGGAATATTTGGCAAGCGACGTACTCTATTCAGAATGTAAAATAGATTAGTCCGTTTCAGCGTGCTACGCACGATTTCAAGCAAATATTGCTGCTAGAAGAGTAGTTTCGGTAATAGAAGAAACTATACGGTTAGAGCAGACATGTACAAGATGTCCCTTGCAGTATTTAGAGCGGTACAGATAATCACATTCCCTCACTGCCACCGCCTCTGTCGAAAACAAAACACGTTTTACCTCGGACACAGAGTCATCCTCGCTTTCCGAAGAGTCCGTCATGTATTTGGCAGGCGCTCCTGAATACGTTTCGGTTTCAGATTTGGCCGGACTCGAAGCCGAACTTTGAGGAGTGGACGATTTTACCACATCAAGTTGCACATTCACCTTATCGATATTTCGGTTTTCAGACTGTCCAACATTCTGCATCTTTGTCCTAATCCAATATAACTTAATTAGTCTTTTAGTATCAACACTTTTACTACGAAATTAACACGATCTTATATTACCAAACAAAATTTATTTCGTCATTTAGCCAGGTTGATACCCGCCATGTCTACTACTATGGCGAGGTTCCCGGATGCTTCAAGTAGGCTAACCAATTATCTCCCTCTGGTGTAGTAAATTTGAACTTTTCATGATGCCATCTACCACCAAAAATGCGAAATTCTACTCATAAACAATATTTTGTCCTTTTTTTGGTACTGCGGAAACTGCCAGTTAAAATCTGTTTGTTGTAATTTTTGTGTACTACTCATGTTATTTAGAGATTTTTCAAGTTATGTTATAATCTTACATGTGATGCAAGTAAATCTGTGTGTTTTTTTATCAAATAAACCATTTTTTTTTTCAAACCGCGTTGTTTTCAGTTCCATAGACAATTTATGGAATGATTCTTGAAAGGCCTTTTCAGTACGAAATGTACCTTTTTGAAATATAAGTAAGTATAATTAAAAACATAATAATATTTAGTTACTATTGCTATTGAATTGATTAATTAAATTGAGCATATTTTGTGTAAATATCTAGTCAAGCATTTCATGAGCATTTCTGTATGGATTATGGCAACATCTTTCGGTTCGACCAATCAACATTGAGCTGGGTTTGAGTTTATTTTCTATGCGGCCAATTAAATGCATTGACATACAAAAGTATGGACTGGAAATACCTACGAAAAAAGGGTGCATACCTACAACTGGTATTGTCGCATAAAATGGCTGCCATTGCTAGTGTTGCGTCTATCAAGGAACATAGGTGTTACTATAACTAGTATCGATACTAAATACGAGTCTTACTAGTTATCACGTTTAGATCATACCTAATATTATGTATACAAATTCCGTTGTAATTGTAACAGAAAAAGATGAGTAGGTTATCTTACTTTCCGTTATCTATAAAAATAAATAAAATTGAAGTGTCTGTTGGTACTGTCAAAATAACAGCTTTTTACTAAATGCTTATAAAAGTGTAAACAGTACTATTAACAAAATGGCATTTTTAAACTATTAGGCATAGCTTTTATCTTGGGCTTTGAGCGCGGCGACCGAATGAAGAAATTCCGTAACGAAAATAAACCTAAGCATCGTCTAACGTCATATCAGTTCGGCAGACTTCGGCACGGTGTTTGTGTGCGTTGCTATGCAATAGCTTTACCGCGGCAGTCCCCGAGTGCCACACGTATTTTTATTTTTGTCTGTCTGTCTGTCTGTTTGTTCCGGCTAATCTGAAACGGCTGGACCAATTTTGACGGGACTTTCACTGACAGATATGTTACAAGGAGTAACTTAGGCTACCTTTATTTTAGAAAAATAATTAGGGTTCCGCGCAAAAAAAATGCCATGCATAAATTATTTTTGCGTTTGGTAGCCAGGATGGTTATAGGCTATTTAACATCACGTTACGACCCTTAGGAGCCGAGAAAAACGAACGCTAAGTGAAAACGAAATAATAGCGCGGGCGGGCGATGCAATGCGGCCGGTCGGGGGACGAATGAGTTTTATTAGTGTGGCTGTTATTTTAGTATACTGTGTATCTTACGACTTCTATGCGAAGTCGCGGGGCATAGCTAGTCTGAGAATAAAATCCATGTCATGAAAAAAAAAACATGCTTGCAGAAAATGTGCTTTCGCAAAAGCCAATTATTTTTAAAAGAGCAAACGTGGAGTTTCTTACCGTTTCTTCTCCATAGGAAACAACCAATTGGAACCGTGCACCTAGCTTCTGACGTTTCATAAAAGTGTCCATGTAGGTTTATGTGGAATATTTTGATTTTGGTGCTGTGAAGTGTGAACCACAGGCCGGACCTAGCAAGGTCACTCGGACTGAATAAGACGCAGGATTATTTATGTTAACATCGCAGAATATACCGGTATCGTTTCAGCGGAGGAACTAGTTTCGGAAACTATTACGCCAAGTCGGCAACGGTACAACACTATTCCATTATGACATATTATTGTAAACAAACGAACGAATTAACAAATATAATAGAAAGGCCTGTTATACGGAAATGAACCCAAATATCAATACTTTAGCCATAAATTCATGATCACGTTACAATTGCATCATCGAATGTGTATTATTGTAATGTATTAATGCATGAAAACCGGCTACTAACCTGTGCAAAGACAATTGAGGTTGATTTTCATTCTTTCTTGCACCACACTTCACAATACAACACACAGGCATGTTGAATTTCTGTTTTCCAACATTTACATGCAGTTTTAACAGGTAAAATCCTCGTAATTTTCTCGCAATCCTCAATAATACAAAAAATAAACAACCATTTGACAGCAAAACTACCACGAAACTCATAGCATAAGATGGCTGCTATGGCACTTACCTACAACTGTCACTACGTCACGATAAAATATTGCCATAATGAGCAACAACTAAAATATTGTTGTCTCTTTTATCAAATAAAATTATCTCATTAGAAAGAATGAGACATAATGATGTTTCACATTCTGAATCATATTTCACTCATATTTGTATAAGCAAATGTATGTATAGAATAACGCGGCATCTCCATGTTTTATGTACCTCAATGATTAAATGTGATTGACATTTTGACAGTAATTGAATGTTACCATGTCGAACAAAACAGAACTTTCCGCGTGTTCCGTAACTAAATTATTTATTGTCTGTGAACTTTTAATTCGTTTGCAACATAAAATGTTGCCAAGAAAACAAATCTATGAAAATCTTTAAAAACAAGAAAAATGAATGAAAATACTGGTGTGAAAAATAATAATTGTCTCAAAGAATTTACAATTTTTATAATTTGCTGGTTGCAATGTTATGATTGAGGAGCTATTAATTAATGTGTGTGCATGTAGTGTTTTTCTATAGATTCGTGACTTAATTGGAAAATGATACGTTATCCAAATTAATGTAAGAATTTCAGTGAATCGAATTTTTTGAATTAAGAATGGTTGTGGTGATTTACATGATGTGTACTTGGAAATAAACTAGGCAGGATGGCGCGAGACGACTTGCCCACTATTTTCAACCCCAAGCGAGTGCGTGCTCCTTCTGTGATAATAACGAGCGAAGAAGTGGTGGAGAGCGAAAGGGGTGGTGGTGATGCAGACAGGGACCGTCCGAATGGTCCACCGACACCTCTGAGTCCCCGGGCTCCGCTTACTCCGCAGGCATCAGTGTGCTCGGCGCCTCCGCTGACCACACAGCCGTCGCTGCAGCAGGCCTACAGTGAGTCTGCCACTAGCAGTCAAGATGAAGAGCGTCAGCTTCGTGACAAAAAATGCCCTCGATCTTGTTGCTCAAAATTCGCCAAAAAGGTATTTTTTGTTACTTTGAGTTCTCTAACTTTTAAATATTCTTGATATTCACATTGGTTATGAAAATATCCCCAGGAAAAAACTCATAGGTATTCAAAAAGCTCCTAGGACAGATCAATCTAAAGTTTTCATTAATAAATAATAAAACATTGCACTTTTATTGATTCTTATAGTTTTATTGATACTGAGCATGTTACTGAAGACAGGTGATAAGTTATTGTTAGGTTTGATTTGTCATGAACTCATGATGGTGCATCACAGTAAAGGCTCCTGTCAAGACATATATCTGGTAAATGAGGAACTATTCTAATCACAGTACTTTAATGACTGCTACACATCAAGGTGGTAGTAAAGATGAATGGCTTAAAAAATAACAAATAAACCTCCTTGTTTCAGATATACTATGGTATTTGTGTAATGTTAACATTAACAGCCAGCTGGGTGACATCTACACACTGTATAAAGCACATGTACCTTGAAGAATACCCACCCTCCAGTCATGGCATGGTTTACAGCACCGAGTCTTCTCCCATGGTCAATAACTTTACTAGGCAACACACAAATGTAAGAATGATGATTTTATTATGTTAGGATCCTTTTCATCACAGTAGCAATTTCAGCTTTCATCTCAGGGTGTGATCTAAGAGCTGGCCAGACTTACTATCAGCCAGTAAAACAAATGGTGCATGCCTCATGTCTGTACCAGATCGTGAGATGGTTATATGCCATAGAAACCTCCTGGATCCACCAATATTTCATCAGTCACACAATCTGTGGCCTTTTGTAATTGAAGGAGTGCATCATATCAAACCAAAGTTATAATAATAATATGTAATGATTACAATAACTTTGAAAATTGAGTTGTTTTTCTAATTTCGATGTGCCTTTTTTATTTTTTTAAATTGTGATCTATTTGTGTACATCTTTGGTGGCAGACCTCAAAACATTAATAAACAAATCAAGTCATTCTTGATAAAAGGTTTTATCATCATTCATGTTATTAATAAAATCTTTGTACTTATATTTTTTCTGTAGTCCAAAAGAGTCCCCTACAATAAATAGTCTGTATGGGAGAAAAACCTTGTTAAGATTCAACATTATTTCTTATGTGTTCCTCTTTCTTTCAGCAACTCTACAATGCGCCATTCTTTACAGCTTGGTTCTGCACCAACTGGTTGATATTCTTTTACCCTCTCTACCTGATAGTAATGCTCATACATAACAAGTGTAAGTCTGCCAACGACATTGTGTTTGACGCCTTCAGTGACTTCAAAGAGAAGGGGTTCACTTTTGGTGAGTAAATCTTAGAATAGAAATTAGTATAAAAAAAATATGATATTCACATAATATCTGGACTGAGATGAAGATAAAAGCCATGAGAAGATGGTCGGCCTTACAAAACTAAGCTTGAACTGTAGATAATCAGATGGCACTGTAGAATAATTAAAAAATGCAGAATGAAAAATAATTCTTGTTTGGGTTAAAACAATTCTTCTTTAAGCTAGCTGGTATCCATGACCTAACATTCTGTTTGGTTCTGGTAAGGATGGGAATTCGTCTCAATAGTGACTTGTCATGTGACTTTTTGTTCAGAGTGGCAACCCAAGCCTCTGATTTAGTTACCAATTACATCTTGAGCAGGTTACAATAAGCACCAAACAAAAAAAAATTGAGCATGCAATAGTAAAAACCATCTTCTTTCAAACAGCACGCTTCATAAGCCGTTGCGGGCTTTTCTGCCTACTGTGGACAGTCACAATCTACATGTACACATATGCACTGAAGATCTTGCTCTCCACTGATGTGATGGCACTGTTCGCCACCAACGTATCATGCATCTACCTCCTGTCATGGGTCATTCTACACGAGCAGTTTGTTGGAGTCAGGGTGAGTGATAAAGCCATCCGAGAAAGCAATAATTCATATAGAAGCGAAATTCGGCGCATCATACGCCCTAAAACTGTAGGGTAGCGCGTTTTTGACGCATTCGGAGCGCGAATTTCGCTTCTATACGAAGTAATATCTTTTTATGTTTTACGTTACGGCAGCGTATAGTACGTGTGCTGTGGCGTTTTATGACAAAATATGATATCTGTTCCATACAGCTAATAATTATAACGCCGCACCGCACGCATCCCATCATCGTGTTTTATAATAGCAGCGTAAGAACCGAAAGATTTGGGCAAGGACTAGGTACTCAATGCCGATGACGTACATTTTCTCCTTTCTTTTCTTCTATGATGGGCATTTACTATCTAAAATCGACCGCCCGAGAACAAATTCGGAACAGTGGTTTGATAAATTATAGCCTTGCGGGGAAGCGGCGAGTGTTCAAGGGAACCTCGCACCCTCGGGGTAAAGTAGTTGATCACACCGTTTGATTTAGCTAGTCATTAAAAGCCTGATATTACCCTTTGTGTTCTCAAGGACCACTTTGGCTTTCGTAGCCTATAGATGCCCTAAGACCCCCACGGTCGGCGTGGTTGCGTGAGCCCGATTTCACTATCGCTCGCTACGGCCGAAACTAGTGCCGTTCGTTCTAAACTCATACTTTATTTACCTTTACATATTTGCAATCTTAAATCGTAGTCACGAATAGGCTCTCAGGATCATGTCGCCCGATTTGAGAGTTTAGGTTTAATTAATGTAAATTAGGTATCACGGAATTTTTAAATCATTTACTATTGCTTAACACAACATAAAGATTTGAACGGAGTTAACTACACTCTATTTACAAATAAAAGCCATTTTAACATCTGAAAGCGTACAAATAAACTTCGTTCCAGTATAGATTCAACACAGTATAATGCTACAAAGGTGTGCCCCGGTGGGCTACTTTTAACTTATGCTATATTGCTATCTAAACTATTTAATATTATAAAGCGTGTTTTTTTTTTCGTAAGAGGTAATCTCTGGAAGTACAGATTGATTAAAAAAAATCTGTGAAGGATAGAAAGCTATTACTATCGCCGAGCACCATAGCATATGTTTTATAATATAATTAATTTCCACGTAGACGATGTTGCGGGCAGAAGCTAGTGTAAAATAAATAGAGTATAGATATACAGTATAAACGTATCATAATAATATTTTAGATCGTAGCAGCAATACTATGCGACACGGGTATTGCACTCCTGGCTTACATGGACGGCATCACGGGCAGCTCAACTCTTGGAGGCGTGGTGCTAGCTGCTTGTGCCGCCGCTGGTTTCGCCATATTTAGGGTAAGTTTGATAGGTTTGATCGCCTAGGACATTCTAAACATGACTTTCCTATTCTCCCTCTGAATTGTATTAACAGGTGCATTATCAGATCTCTAAAGAAAACATCTACAGTAGGTATGAAGTTAAGGTGCAATAATAATATAATGTCATAAACACATGAGTGTATAAATGGATCTTGCCGCCACAGAAAATAATCCCCTAATCGCATTTGACGTCACACAGCGACATTTTTCTTAGTGGACACGCAGGCGACCTCCTCCTATCGGTCGAACAATAGCCGATAAAAGTAGAAAAAAATATATTACCTACACCTTAGAAATATATTGATCTCAGCAGAAAGCATACAGTTTCTTCGCTGCTGACACTAGGAAAGGCATCAACAAATTACCTTTGAAAGTTTACCCACAAACACTCGCCAAATTGCAATGGTAGCTAAACAAAATAGGCCGCCCAAGCTGTGTCCTTCCTATCAATAAAATTTAAGGTGTCATGTAGGGCAATCATTCTAAATCGAAACAATAGGTAAGTAAGTACCTACAGTAGGTATTTATCGGCACTCAAATTTCCGAATCCGGAGGGTGTGGAACGCGACTCGGCTTTACGCAATATTATGCCCATGCCGCTTATATTTCTACGAACTTTCATTAAACTCGTCATAATTTTGGTCCAGGTGTTGTTCAGAAAAGTAATGGGTGACGTGAACTCTGGTCAGCGCGCCCTGTTCTTCTCGATCCTGGGCATAGTGAACGCGTCACTTCTGTGGCCACTGTGCCTGGCGCTGTACCTCACTGGCTCCGAGATGCTGCCTTCACAACGCATGCCCTGGATATACCTGCTCGTTGCTAGCATTGCGTTGCTCAGTAAGTACAAAGCATTTTGTAGTGTGTTGACGGTAATTAACTTCTTTCGGAGATTAGTAAAAATTTTATTGAGATAAATTAAGAATTGCAACTTCTTTGTTCTCAAAATAGATCTTTTGACACGCAACTTTTGAACTTGCCGGGCGCTAGGTCTGTGTTGTAAACACAGCAGGACGCACGTAAATAATTAATAAACCCAAATATTGGAAACTAACAATTTGTTTCATTTTCAGTTTTCCACCTGGTATTTCAGTTCGGCAACATCATAACGTACAACATATTTGTTTCACTCTCTCTTATTACCGCAGTTCCTGTTTCAGCAGGTAAATTGACGAAGCTATTTACAAAAAATAACTTTAATTCCGGAAGTCGGTGTCTTAGGATCTGTATTTTAGTTTTTTATCACCGACTTCCGGAATTAAAGTTATTTCATAATTTTGAGTGAATTTAATTTTTAAGTCGATTTAATTTTTTTAACTTACTTTTTATTTTGTAATTTTTAGTTTTAAATAAAAACTGGAATATTTGTTTGTAATATGTAGTTAATAGTTTTGGTGTAAATATTGCAATACAATTTGACCAAGGTTTTGAGAGGTTTTCCCTTTGACACTACACCCGTAGCTCGTATCAATAAGCCAGGCCGTCACACTTACACGTATTAGTCCATATCTTAAAAATTACTGAATCGATTTTGATAAAACTTGCACTGTTCCCTAGTAAATAAAGCCAACAAAAAAAAAAAAATGGTCGGCAACTATTAATCGGATGATTAATAGTTGCCGAGAAATGCGTGGACAAACATACATACATACATCTATGAAATTTTGTATATTTGTTTGGAAGCCCTAATAGATTGTCGTATGTGAATATATTGCAGTTCCAATAATATTACATACATACGTGTCGAATTATTAACCTCCTTTTTTTTGAAGCCGGTAATTACTGATAAATTTTATTTTCATTGATTTGGCTAGTTAAGCTTTGTTTATACGAGGAGAGCTATAGCAATATAGACTCGTAAAGCGAGAATCGTAAGATGATGTATCGCACGATTGTGACTCTTTTTAAGTAAACGAGGCTTTCGTTGATTGAAATATATGTGATGCATATTTGATAAACTTTCTTTTTTTCATATTTATCGTAGCATTGGACGTTGTCCTGTATGGAGTACAGTTTGAAGGCATGAACCTAGCTGGGCTGATACTGATCGGGGTCGGCTTCTTCTTAGTCATGTTCCCGGACAACTGGCCCGATTATATCATGAGACTTTTGAGGTAAGTCAAGTTATTCAAATGTTGAATTTATTCTAATTCTGATCTTTAGATCATTTTATAGGTGTATAATAATTAAGATTATTGATAACGTCAATTTATCAACTCGCTAGGTCAACCACAAACTTGTAGAATGAATCATCAATATTTGATGCTAGGAACTTAGACCACCGCATTATAGATTAATAGAACCCAACTTATAACCCATTCAATTGAAACGAGTTAAGTAATTTCCTTGTTTTACACATTTACTTTGCCTACATTTGACCCTTAGCGATCTATACTATTTAAATATCCTAGTCAAACATCTAAATTAGAACCAATGTAGTCACCCAATCTATCCTGAATTACGTACTCAAGCAAAGTTCACCCGCCTGGTTTCAGGATCATGTTCCTCCACACATCCAAAACTAAGCATCACAATCCTCCCACCAGATGGAGCCGCAGTCGCAAGCGGGGTAGCAACGGCACGGGCCGGAACCGCGACGCCATGGACTACCGCACCGGCTACATACGCTCGCACCTGCGCTCGCCCTCGGGCCGCGTCAGGTGACCGCCCGAGCCCAGCCCGCCCACCTAGCAGCCGCTACTCGTGGTGTCCTGCGCGCCAGGGTACTACGAGCACGCTGTCAGGAAATCTGTGTAGACAGGCTTTAGTGTGAACTCTTTTTGCCCGTTTGGCTTGTATGAGTAAATCATTCTCATTGAAGAAGAACTGTCAAAGATAAGCTAAAAAGTCGCGTCGTTTAAATAAAAATGTTGCCCCAATTTATAACATCCTGTATCGTGACAGTGTTTAGATACCACAACTATCTGTAAGTCAGAGACATGATTGTTGCGAGTGGCAGTCCGAATCCTGACATAGCGCAGAAGCCAATCATCCACTGAACCAAATATTTGTCAACATAAAAAAATCCAAATGAAATGACAGGACCTTGAAAGTGATTTATTTATACGGACTAGGTCAGTAACTATATCGCAAGGAAAAGTGAAGGACATCATCGTGTGAAAATGTGAACTAAGTGGTTTGAATTTGTCAGCACGCAGTGAGCAAGCGTTGTAATCAATGCTCATGCCTTCTCTGTGTGAGAAGAGATTGCAGTGGGACAATTACAGGCTAGTATTATGTGTGTAATTGTATTGTTGTTATGTGAATGTAATTGTGTACGGCTTCACTTGTATATTTCGGAAATAGACGTCTTTTTCGTGCTCGACTCACGATAAGTCGCGTTATCAGTCGTCTTACAAAGATGTGAATCGTTAGATCCGCCCTCACCGTACCTACTTAGGTCGCGCGAAATAGTGTCCATGCTGCAAATAGTGAGCTCACGTATCCCGCATCGAACGATAGATAATATTTCCAGCATGAGTGAGCGAGACAATATTATTCAAATGTCATCGCTAACGAAACAGAAATGTGACCATCTTTTGATGCGGTCGGGTGAATCTAACGATTTAAATCTTTGTCGTTTTTCGAATTACTGACTTAATTTTAACTGGCAAGTAGAGCTCAGATTAGTCTCCAAGGTACAGTCAACAAAAGAGATAAGTATGCAGGATCGTCGGATATAGTTGCAAGTTTAGTGAGAAACCTATGGATGTTATCGACTGAAATTTAATTTGATAAATGAGTTGTTTGTTTTCTATTAATAAAATTAAATTTTATTCGAGAACATCCATTGGTTTCTTACTAAACTTCAACTATATCCGACGATCCTGCATACTTATCTCTTTTTTTGACTGTACATCAATCAATATTATCTAAAATGTTTTTGCTTAGACTAGTGGTTACGTAGTTTCGTGCGCGTCTAGTACACGGTAGAAAATCGATTGATATTCGAAGTTTGCGCGAATTTATTATTCATTTTGTGTTGAGTTGTTTTATGGTCAGACGTGTTATTATAATTATCAAGTTCTAGCTGGACTGCTCGAGTATTGCGGAGCTATGAATGTCGTAAAATCGCGTTATCGATTCGGCATTCGTAACTGCGACAGTCGTGACGACGACGCTCCGCCCGCCAAGGGCCAAAACCTTATTTTATGGCAAATATAGTAATAAAATAAAAATGTAAGCAGGTTTTCGTAACTTTAACAAATATGAATTTATGATATTGAATACTACAGCGCAAACTTCTATGATATTCGTTAAAACACAATCCAGCTTATTATTTCCTCTCCGATACTAGGACCAGCTACTGTCCAAAATGTCCATTATCAATTATTCCAATTCAATATCTATAAATCTATTAGGTATACTTATCTTAGATTTTATTTGTATTTTTAGATTGTATAAATAAAACATTCCTACCCCTCTGAGTGACTAACGCAACTAGTTTCCCAGCAAGTTTTAGTTGTAACTTAATAACTTCGCACTCGTAACTATTCGTATCTAATGGTACTTGCATACTTATCTCGGTGTTGTGATCCACCCGTAGATTTAGTGTAGATAAAGGACCATTTAAAGGTGTGAAAAAAGGACAGAAATTAATATAGAGAAAATATATCAATAGTTTCTAAATTCAACTCAAATTAAGACTTCTATATTCTTTGTACTAGCTTCATTTTTCAATGACAATAATAATATAGAAACTGATAATATAATTACTTATTTAAAGTACCCATGTATTGGCGAAATATACTTTCTTTCATACCTTTAAAAGTCCTCGGGAATTGCTTCCGAATTTATAACTTATTACTCGATCTCAAAGAATCTAGTCAAATAATATAGTCAGGGTAAATTATATACTTAGAAATAACAATAATTTTATATTACTATGATGGCGATCACGTCGAAAAGTAGCCGGTCGATGCTAAATCGCTTATAAAAAGGGTATTTCGCATGCTATATGCAACAGTAGGAAAAAGTATAGGGAATCGTAAAGAGGAACTCTTCAAGCACAGATTTGGAATATGCATGTTTGGTAATTATTTACTGGACAGCCTAATTAATCGATATTGCTCATTCAAATGCATTTTTATCAGAGCAGCTAATAATATCATCTTTTAAAAATATTCTATTATATAATAGTCTTATTAGAACAACACTCCTTAACTTTAGGCTGTTCAGTAAATAGAGCGAAGAAAATCTCAATCAACTTTGTTATTAAAAAAAAATCAATCTTATCTATTCGTCTTTATCAAACACTTTTGTTTAATTCTCACGTTTCCCTATATAATGTAAGTATTACAACCGCCCCAATGTAGTGTTAATTCATATTATATTGTAGCACTTTATGAACTATCATAATATGTAATGGATGTAAAAGTCGTAGAGTAGTGTTTAGTATCACATTATCCGTTTTCGGATGTTTTATAGATGCGTTACGACGTTTTAAACATGGACTCAAGATTATAAACTTTGTTGTCGATCGAAGGAACAGCTGACTATCTGTTGTTATTGTCATAGTAATTACATGTAAGAAATGTTAGGTGTAGTGGTGTGTGTATAGGTCGTTCCAAAGGCTACCTCGCCTAGTTCACTTGTCGATACGACGATACTTTGAAATAGCAAGGCCATTGTATTGGACTGTAGGCGATTTCTAACGAGTATTAAAATTGATTACAGTCCAATACAAAGAGTTTGTCGTTTTATTTCTTCCATGTACTCACGATTGACGCAGACTGTTGTATTACGTCTATGCTATCGATTGTTTGGTGTCGTTCACATGTTACTTAATGACGATAAAGCGATATGGCGATTTGTTACGGGTTGCGTAAGTTACCATTCCTGACCTAATGACGGAAGCAAGTGACGACCGCATAACGCAGATATATTATACCTTGAAATTATTTCACGTTAACACTAATAGAATTAGGTGTCATAATTTCATAAGTCATGCAGATAAGCTGATTTAGTAAATGGAGTACTTATAAAGTGATGATAAGTTACGTGGGAAATGTTCATCGCATTCGCTGGAATGTTGAGTGCGGAGCTGTCAATGACATTCGCCAGCGCCACTTCAAAAGCCATGTCTAGACTAGAGCAGACTCTTGAAGAAGGCATGCAATGCACGTGTTCTGTAATCACTTATCTCTATCAGTTTCAGGCACACGAGCCGAGGCATACCACGACTGTCTTGGTTAGCAAGCTCAAACGTTGTTGAGCTTCTCGCGGTGATATTTTGAGTTGCTTGATTTTTTAACTTATCTGTGCCAGTGCGCTTTTATAGCCTGAAATTCTATAATTGTTAAAGGGAAATGGTCTTTAAGGTTACTTAACTCGGACACATCGCCAAATAGAAGAGCAATTTTATTATAGTTTCAGACTGCACAATGATGAATTAATGTAGTTGTACGTAACATGTAAATGATATCCATTACTAACTTTGTACGATCACAAAAGCGTTAAAATTAAATAAATGACACTAATACATTAAAGTTAAAACAATAATGTAACATACATGTTAACCATTGTTTTGAATGGTTTGTTTATAATAATTATGTAGTTTCGTGCCTTTACGAAGTTGAAGAGTATGTACGTACCTTTGTTAGTTGTTGATATTTGTTAGTGTTCGCGTCATTGTGTTTTATATTATTGTTCGAACAAAGTTATCCCAATCGTCTGTAGTATTATATTGACTATTAGCATTGTGTTCTAATTAGTCCTACTTCGATATAAGTTTTATGATACTCACGTAGTGTATTCCTACTTCGTACTATCCCATGACTATCCCTTTGCTAACTATTTTTATGTGTTGTTGTATACTTTCGTCGTTAACGTATGCGGTCGGTAGTTCGGTACTATGTTCGTTGTCCTTATGATTGGCGTGTGTGACTGTACTTCGTATCGTCTTAGCTCAATGTCCCTGTTGTGACTGATGTTTTGTACCACGCGTACTGTAGATATCTATGTTATTTTTGTATCGTCACATTTGTTTTAGATAATTGTAGTTCCGTGATTTGTATTCCAATTATCTAAATACATATAAATTAAATGAATAAAAAAATCTAAACTCAACTTTTGTAATTCAATGATCTCAAATGATTAATGATGTTAAAAATTTTCTATGTTGGTTATTGTTTCTACAGTCTTTATTGCTCGTTTTAAATTGTAAAATTTTAAAGACTGAATTAAATGGAAGTTGACTAAAATTCAATTATGCAGTCATGGATGTTAGTCTAGTCTTAGTTTATAGGAATTACTGATGATAATGTTTAATTCGGTACGTAGAGTACGTAGGGTCGTGTATATCGGTGTTTAGATTTAGGTGGTAACTGATAACTTGTATTTAGGACTCACCTGGTTACGTAGTGCAACCTTGTATGTGTCTACATTAACTGCAAGTAGTGAACACGAGATAACACCTTCGCCCCTGTGATTCATTTTGTGAAATAATGTAGAAGTAATTTGTTGGTCATGAAATAAAATTTGTCATAAAATATTGCTTTTTATTCCGTAGACCCAATTATGAAATGATACAAAGCTTACATTGACTAATGCCAGTCTTGTTTTATTGTGATCATCACATTGTATGAAAAGATTTCTTAATAGAAACAAAAAAACATTCAGTTGCAATTCATAATTATCCTACATTGTATTACATTTGCTAGGAGTCCATTTTCACATACATGCACTTCATTAAGATTCCGTAATCACAGACGTTACCTACTACTTGATTACGTATGTTTCATCAAATATTGTTACTGCCGACTCGGTCCCAGCGCCAGATGGTGCCATCGTCGCAACAAGTCAACAGGATCTTGCCATTACGGGACAGCGTCACCTGAGCGAAATTATTACGATTAGCTTGTAACTTTTGACTTGCTAAATTTTGCCATCTAAATATACAGTGTTTAAGGAAATATGTTTAGACAAAGAAAAATACTTAGCCGAAATTGGTAGAGAGAAATGCAGTTCTATGAAATGGCTTATTACCACTTATTACACGGCAAACTGACGTAGTTTGTCAAATTGATAAACAATTCATTTCCCTTGCTGGACAATGAGGACAGGGCCTGTAAGAATAAGTTGATACGAAATGAAAACATTCATACCTGTCTGACAGCTGCTGCGCATCTTGGATGCACCAGCTGCGACACACGAGAGCCGCCCGCCACGTTGCCAAGCTCCCACACCATCGTTTTGCCACATTGATTGCCTAGTGCTATTACCTGCAAGGGAACTAAAATTATTTTATGATGGAAATGGTAGCTTTATGAGAACATAAAATAATGGCAATACTAAGAAGTTTTATTATAGAAATGTAATCATGCTTCATGTTGCAATAGGATACAATGCATATAATGTATGGTGTTGTGATATCATATTATGCTGTGAAGCCAATTCATATAAACGCAACAATTAACATAAGTAAGATAAAGAGGAGTGAAATTCTAGTATCTCTATTTATTTGTCGAATACATTATTTATTTTAATTTACCCTTTGGCTGTAGTCCACTGCGAATCGTATAAACCATATCTCACACTCCTTGTAGTCAAACCTGTGCACGATGGTGACTGAGTTGTCGCCGGGACGAAGCTCCGGATCTTCGAGACGACCTGGCTTCCAGCAGATAATGGCGTTCTCGCACGACTAAAGAAAAACATGAAGTAAATGGTTAATTTAAATAAATTTTATATTTTTAATCAATAAATTATTGTAGCTTTTATTAATTACCTTAGACAAAATGAGATCACCCATCCATCTAACACAATCCACATAATTCCTATGAATATCTCTAGTAGAAAAGTCTGGAAAGTGTTCCTTCAACGAATTAAAAGGCCTCAAAGCTCTGTGTGGGTTGAAACTATAGCTCTGCTTTATAGCTTCATGCATGGACGGTTTGTCTAGACGCCATAGCTTGAGCGAATGGTCCATGCCGCAGGACATGATCCTCTCGCCTTTGAGATCAAAATCAGCACTGAGTACTTCATCCCTGTGACCTTCAACACCTCCAAAGATGGCTATGCAAACGTCTGTCATAATGTTCCATAGTCGTAAGGCGTGGTCTTTGCTTGCGGACAGCAGTAGGTTCGGGTCTCTGGGATGGAACTTGACCTCGTTGATGGCGTGTCCATGGCCTATGTAGTGCTTGATGCAGGTTTGCGTCGAGGGTTGGAAGACGCGCACGACGCCGCGGGATCCTGCCACCGCTAGGAGAGGGAGGTTGGTCTCTTCTTCATATGACCAGGCACAAGTGTAGAATGTTTCTTCAACCTGTATGAAATTGTTATTTATGTGAGTACCTAATTTTTTATCAATTGAATAGGGAATAGAATTATCAAATCAGATAGGCATTTATAAGTAATGAAGTTTAGGATAGTTTAGTATGCAAATATTATTCATATAATGTTTTTTTTGTTATTTGGTGGATGGTAAACAAGCAGGTAGCCCGCTTGATAGTGAGTTATCATCACCACCTATGGACATTTGAAAGCCAAAATGTTTAATTACTTGGCACAATCGTTTAGGCTTTTCCTATTACATTTCCGGTTTAAGGATTTTAGGCTAATAGAATAGAATTGACAAATAAATCTGGTAAAGTAAAATGAATCACTGTTTCATAGGCATCAAACCATTATATTCTTAATTTGTAAATATTTGTTTAAGACAGGAATTTCAAGGTCACAACATTTCTACATAACCTATACCTAGCTGTTAGTTAAATAGAAAATCTGTTTTACACTTACATCAGGATCAGCATAGCACTGAAGAAACTTGAAGCCACCAGAGTCAGGACATTCATATATGGACACTCTGTTGCTGCCAACCACCGCAAACACCTGTGGCTGCCCCTCACCCAAGTGGTGGTTGAACTGACACCCAAACAATGGCTGGCCATGGTCTTCTTTTGCACTACAGCTGTGGATTCAATTTGTTTAGTATGAACTCAGAAAACCACAAAGGTCTGTATTTATTATTGTTAGAAATGGTTTTTATTCTGTTTACTTACTTGAATTTGTACGGCGGTTTCACTTGTTTCGTAGTCTTTTTCTTGCCTCGTCTACGTTTCTTCACACGCGAGTTTGTAGGAGTTTCGCTACGTGAAGTATTATCGGTGTTCGAAGTACTTTCAACGCTCGAAGTATCATCCTAAAACACGAGATTTCCAACTACAGTAAGTCAGTGACCTCCAGCACAAAGTCATTTGGATATTCATGACAATACAAAGCACATATAACGCACAGAAACAAGGCAAACTTTGTTTAATTACAAGTCACATTGTTGAGTCATTTGACAACTTGAAAACAAGGTCATACTCACGGCCTCATTGTCCGAAAAATTCATTCTAGTAACTAACTTTCGTTAGTGCAACGTCCTACAGTTTATATATAATAATTTCATACAAATATTGAGATAAATTCCTAATTAATTCCTGTTGAGATCGTTTATCAGCTGACAACAGCGTCCGAAACGTCAAATGTCAAATTTTCGCGGGAGCAGAGCCATCGCCTATAGAGTGAGGTGCGTTCACATAGTACAGCTGTAGTGTGTCGTTGTGTTTATTGTAGTATTTTGTCGAAACACTGTGTATTATTATTATTCAAGATTTTGGCCTAAGATTCGTCGCAAATCATAACTTTCATTTTATCTATTTATTTTAACTTGTAATGGTATCACATTATGTCGGCAATCTCATTATCGGGTGTTACAACCAGTAATAAATTCATGCTCATGCATGAGTTTTTGACAATCTAAATCAAAGAGTAAAGTAATATAGAGATCTAAATTCAGTAGGGGTTTGAATAGGTATGAGGTAAATAATCAAACAAAATAAAATATAAGCGATTTAATAATTTTTTTATCATATATCTCTTACCTACCACATTTTGTGTAAAAAATATTTTTCCGACAAAATATTCTACCCTTTGTGTATTTCACAAATACAGTAACATGTAACATCTATCTTAAAAGTAATCACAGCCAAAATGGTTATTAGATCCTAAAAAATATTTATATAATATAATATCTACTTACATTTTATCATACTGTAATACTGATGATTGCATAAGTCTGATTTGGTATTAAATCATTGTACAGACGCCAGCACATCAACCTACACCTAACTGTCAAATTTTCCCAATCAACATTGAACCTTATGCTTTAGCGATAAAGTTGAAAATCTATTACAGAAATCTGACAGATTGTAGTAGGTTGATGTGCTGGCGTCTGTACGTAATATAACAGCTGTTCAAAAGACTGCTTTAATTTTTAGATTGATGAACAAAGTTCATGCTTATGCAGTTATTATTTCAAATTAAAAATATAAAACGAAAATTAAAAACTAAACCCTAACTTAGTTACAATAGCGTTTAGGCGGCCTGAGTTCCAGAAGTTATTTTTACAATACATTCGTACCGTACCTACAAATGCGGTCCGTAATGGTTCCTACTAACCACGGAGTAAGTAGGTAATAAAATGGAGTGCTCAAATATTGATGAACGTGATAACTAAAAACCGACCCACCAAAGTTCGATGAGTTTTTTTGGCCTCTACCCCTTGCTAACTGCGAGAGGTCAGGTATGCTTTAGAATAAAAACGCATGAAATCTCCATTTATTCCATAATCCGCGCTTCAGCAGCTATCATTTCAGCGCATTTTAGTCCGTGGTCATAATAAAATGGCCTTGTTAACAAATTACTATTTACAGGTCCCACAATAACTTTGTTCAGTCTGTGTCAAGTATCAACCATAGGCAGGGGGCTGGCAGGTGCAGGCATGACGGAGTGCTACACGTAGCCATGGCAGGAAGCGGCCAACGCGGGCGTACACGCCTGGGTACCCCGGCCTGGCACATCCACGTCCCCAGGACACGATACCTGTAAAAAGAAAACGATGATTTATTTCTACGTTGATTCAGCATTAGCTCATAACGTAAGCTAAGGAGCAAAAACCATTCAGCTTTTTACAATAGACGGGGTTCTGATAAATAAAATATGGTGAGATAACCATTTGACTTAGCAATCCAAATACGCCAGGGTTCGTTGATAGGTCCACCATAGGAAGTTTCTGGATCTGAAGTAGTCAGAGCTAGTGCGCTGGAATTTAGGACATTTAAATTACTCGTTTCCTCAGAGCTGAGACTGCAGTCACGCTTGATGACAAATAAGGGCAATTTAAATGTCCTAGGGCCTACTTAATACATCGGAAGGAAGGAAACTCACCAACAAGTGTGAAGTAGGGCTGTGACACGAGTAGAGGACCGCCAGAGTCACCGGTGCAGGCATCTCTGTCGGGTGCGTTGGCGCACAACATGCGCGGCGTCACCTTCCTGCGACCGTAACCGGCGCCTGAGCACTCTTCTTGTGCCCAGATTCGTACAGCAGACTGAACAATTTTTAAGTACAGCATTAGTTAGTTTGGTCGTTGGCCTAAGTTCGATATAATTAGAATGGGAACTGACCGCCACCGGCTGCTTATTATTTTTAGAATTTAAGTTAAAGAACTCTGCCTCAGTGGTCACCTCTGAGCACTCGACAATAATTTGCATCACCTCATACGGTTGTACACACGGTTACACATCAAGCTATAGGTACAGTCAACAAAAGAGATAAGTATGCAGGATCGTCTGATATAGTGAAGTTTAGTAAGAAACCGATGGATGTTGTCGACTGAAATTTAATTGGATAAATGAGCTGTTTATATTCTATTAATAAAATTAAATTTTATTCGAGAACATCCATCGGTTTCTTACTGAACTTCAACTATGCCCGACGATTCTGCATATTTATCTCTTTTGTTGACTGTACATTTCCAGTTTGAGTTGACCTCGCATTGTATAGCTTTTTCGTAAAATCAGAAGTCAGCTACTAGTTATGTACAGCTTGATGTGTAGCCGTATGTACAGTACTGAGATTAAAAAAAAAACTTATTTTATGTCATAACCTAGATAACGTTACTATCTATAAGGGTTTGTAACATTCCCTTTAAAGCATAGGTTCTCAACCTTATTTTGCCCAGCGCCCGAACTTTCACAATATTTTTTTTTCTTGAGCCCCCAAATTTTTTTGACTTAGGTATACCGTCTGTCGCGAATCTGAAACAGCTATTGCCACGATTATATTTAAACCTGTAATATCACATACTCGTATCTATTTCTGAGTTTAAAGAAGAATATTTTAATGAGAACAATTAAAACGCATAGGTACCCACCTAGGTACTTAATTATATTGAGTAGTATTTTTATTAACATTCAAAAGACATTGAATTTATAACTTATCCAATGAGACGGTTGAATTTGAGGCATTTTAAGCAACTCCGTAATTCGCCGCGTTCAGTTACATCGAGCCGATTTCTCTTTTTAGTTACAAACGTTGCTACAGCACTAAATCCACGTTCAAGACGTAATAGGACGATGGGAATGCTATCAGAAATCGTTTAACAATCGACTATAATCCTGGATACAGTTGCGTAATGGGCTTCTTTTTTTGTCTTTTATTAAGACTATATTTTTTTTAACCTGTCCAGTGTCCACGCCCCCTCTGTGCCATTTCAATGCCCCCTAATTTTTGTTGCCCCCCTGAAAGTCCGAAAGGCCCATGATGGGGCGTTATCACTTATCACCCACGTTGAGAACCTATGCTTTAGAGAAATAAATGTGTAATATATTCTCTAAATTGTTTAATATTTAAGTTCCGGAAAAAGCAAGCAGGTAACATTACAACAAAATTCATCAACAATTATTCAATGTACTTACAATACCAACGCACGCGAACAGAATGAGATATGATCCATTTAAAATCAGGAAATGATTAAATAATTAAATTCTTGTCATAAGTTCAGTTACGTTGTCAAGCTATAGTTATGATGGCCGTGTGATCGTATCACATTCTGACCGCGCGCTTACTTCCTTACTTTCATCGGTATGTTGGAAGCGGGCCCCTTTTCGACAGTGCTTCCCCAACCAGTAACGATTGCTTCTTCTCCTTTAAGACCATCCAGGTCTTCAGCATCTAGAATTTGTTTTAAAGTTTAAATATTTATTCCTAAAATTGTCGTTGATGTCTTTTGTTCCTAGTAAATAAAAGTTAACTGCACAAAAGTTTTTCTAAAGAATAATATTGTAATAGTTTGTTTATTTTACGGAAAATATCCATGAAAAGTTTTTAATACTCAAGCAATAAAATGGTGCTGGCTACTTTAGTAGAAAAAATAAATTGGTTGACATAAGAAAAAAAAAAGAAAAAATAATTTTGCTTCTTTTTTATTTAATGACATCGAATTTTTTTTTCTGACGTTACAGCCAGTCTTTATATTTTTATTGTACGTACATCTAAAAAGGTTTATAATCAATATACTTAACTAAAAAGGTTTAACTCATTGGGTTCCTACGTAGGTGTTTTTAACTTACCGGGTAGGCAGGCAGGCCTAAACAGATTATCTGGTAATGGATCAGTAAGCCTCAGAACAGCGATGTCATAGTCATAGGTGTATCTGTTGAAGTCGGGATGCTGCACCACGTGGATCACCTCGAACCCGTCGGACCTCGAGTTGTTTACGTCGTATTCACCCACAAGGACTGAGAGACGGGATGCTTCGATCCTGAAAATTAAGAAAATAAACAAACGTTAATCCATTTTTAGTTGCAGAGATGTGTAGTGTAGAGGTCTTTAATAAAAACAAAGACAAGTTTGTTTAAAAAATACCTATCGGTGTCCTTCCAAAGGACACTTGAAATTACTTGAGCTTTATTTATTAAAAGCTAATAAAACGACATTATTTTTTTTCTGTAAGTAAATTAATGCGAACATCAAGCCATTTATATGAAGTGTCGCTCCCTGGTTTTTACCGTTAAATACTTAAATTGAAGGGTATGGATTTAGTTTAAAAGGTGGGCAGCAAAATTTATGGGACGGATATCAAAATAAAATTACGACCCGACAGCGTATTAAACCAACTGTATTCAACTCCAATAAACGTTTTTTTGCCAACTGTACCTATAAGCTCAATATACAGTTATTATAAAATTATAAAGGTATTTCTTTTACCAAAGTGAAGTACTACTTAATTCGACATTTATTACTAATAAACGTTCAAAATTATCTCTGTATTTGTATTACAGCTTCACGCTTCAGTTAAATTATTTACGCGATCTCTCGTTAAAATAAAATATCGATTAAAATTCAGCACACATCGTTAAGTGACGCGAAACAATCGATTCGCGACACTACGTGGCTATTGGAGAGGACAAAAGGATCGCGAGCGCATCCAACGAGACCTTAACCTCATTGGAGTGATGTAACTTTACGGCTGCATAGCTCATATTCCGTTGCTTACATGCAAAGTGAAAAATAATAAAACCATAAATACAAAAAAAAAATGAATAAAACTAATATATTATTATTTAAAAAAAGGTAGTGGATGCAGTAGGTTTATTAAAAAGTCCTCTATAATCGGCAGTCTACGTTATTCTTTCTTCATTATTTATTACTTACTCTATGGTGACACAACTATCTAATAAAAGTCTTTCAGGAAAATGAGAGTAGGTACCTAAACTAAAAGTAGAGTCGTTATTTTTTTTTAATTTTCAACATGTGTTATTCGACTTGGGTACTTCATACTGCCAAGTCATAAAAACGTTTCTTCGCGTTTTTAAATATTAAACGACAACTATTTTATCTGATTTTATTAAATTAACGATAGAAAACACGGAAGTGGTATAAATTAAAGAAAATGAAATAAATCACGACTTTAATCTGCGAAGTTTTGTTGTGCGTGTGGTTGTTGGGCCTGATTATCTTAGTCTTAGAAAAAAAAAATACTTTATGCACTAGAACATAAAAAGCGATTTTATGTCGCCTAAGCACAACATAAAGACGAACTTTTAGAGCATGAGAAGTGAAAAGTATATATAAATAAATAATAATAAACCCATTTTTAAAAATAACTAATAAAAATTTACCGTTGCCTGGTGAAGAATGGAGTAAGAACAGCTTTTGACTTCCTTTACCTACTGAATCATTTCTCCGGGTAAAAACCTGGAAAGCTATTAATACTTTTAAAATTATGTTTGAATCCATAACAGTTTGTGCGAAGGTCTGGCTATTTTGTTTTCACAGCTTAACCGCTGAATCAATTTTGACAAGGTTGATATATACTCTAAAAACTGGTCAAGTGCGAGTCGGACTCGCGCACCGAGGGTTTCGTACAAATGTGTAGGTATGTAATGACTTACGGTTTTCGGATTTTTTCCTCTACTTGTGCTACATGACATTACTTCTTGCCTAATTTCACGATTCTAGGTCAACGGGAAGAACCCTATTGGTTTTGATTCCCTTGCGAGTGTCAAAATATGCGGCATAAAACGGAACATAAACGCCCGTATGTTTTGATTGCTTTGACTTAGAATTTTGATTTTTTCTCTGCTTCAAAGGATTGCAGATTGTATTTGATACAAATTTCAACTTGATAACTCCACGCGTTCCTGAGAAAAAGAGTCTTGACAGACGTGATCTTATAAGTGTTCCGTTTTTCCTTCTGAGGTACGGAACCCTAAAAAAATCACCTAAAGAAGTCTAAACTCCGTATAACAAACGTTGAACGGGGGTTTTGAAGTTTTTATGAGAAAATCCGTAATCTGAGCGGACAAAGTCGCGGGACAAGTGCTGGTCATAAATAAATAATTCTACAGGCCTACACAGGTACGTAGGCCATGCAACGTCAAGGTAACCGCGACATCATCTAACATTGGCCTCTATACTCTCAAACAAATATTTCAGGTCGTGGTCGGTAATAAATTACTTGTACATCATATAGGTAGGTACATACCTATATGTAAATATACCTATGTGTATATTTACTTGGATTTATATACGAACAGACGCACTATAGACTTCTGGCCGTATGTTTGTCTATGCGATGACTCATGATGTGGGATATCCCGGTAATAGACCGCACGTAGGTAATAGAGCAGTGGTGGCCAAGTGGTAACGGCTGCAACTTACGAGTTGTAGGTCGTAGGTTCAAACCCAGACAGGCGCTTAACTTTGTGTAAATTATTTCATCACCACTGCTCTCAAAACGATGAAGGAAAACATCGTGAGGAAACCGAAATGTCCTAGAACCAAATATTCAAAGACATGTGACATCTGCCAACCCGCACTGCGCTCGCGTGGTAGATTACGGCCTACTCCCTCTCACCGAGAGGAGGCCAGTGTCCCAGTACTGGCAACATTATAGGCTGATTATTTAGACCGTAAAACTACTTACTACTACCACTTCCTGACCGTTTGTCAAGCTCACAGAAGGACGCTGGTCCCTCTCGCTTTTTCACCTCTTCTGGTTCCCAAGGGAAGACAAGCACGCTTATGAAATTCATATGCGTTTAAAATGATCACGTGACAAAACCACCTTAGTTTTTTTTTGGGTGGGAAATCATCAAATAGCTTCTCCCGCTCTGGGCGGGGCGGGAGGGTATGTCAGACTTTTACTGACTAAAACACCACCCGTGTTCCTTCAGTCGCCTGTGCCACGGTAACTCTTTCGAAAAACCCGCGACCCTGGCAGGCATCGGCCCTAGTGGACCCTATTAGTTAAACGGACTCCATCAGTTATGAAAAAAACACCTTTCATGTGCACCTTTCAGAGATCGTCCCTTACCTACGGAAGAATAATATTAACCCTTCGTATACCCGGAACGTAGATCCACGTGAGACAAAATGGCTTTTTAATTGTTTCGGTAATTACGGCATTCAACCGGTTAATAGTGTTTTTTATTAGCTATTCAGCTTAAAGCGTTGCTTTAAATTTGTTATGGTAGAAAGTTTCTACTTAATTTATCATGAGTCAATGTAGCACCAAAAGTCAAGGCCTTGCAGATGATTTGTGAATGTTATTTATTTTATTATAACGTTATCCACTTGTGATTTGTGAGTTTCGGAACTTCCTAAGCAAGAACCTAAGTAGGATTTCGATGATACGAATTTTATAAACAGCTATTTTGACGGGTGTGTAATACTCTAAGGAACACAGTTTACCTTTCCTCGCAAAAGTATTTATTTAATACTAGTTAATTTTTGCGGACAATTTGGCCAATAACGTGTCCTCAAGAGAAGACGCAGCTGTCCGGCCTCACCACAGAAATCTTAATATTATTATTAAGATTTCTGTGGGCCTCACCCTGGCTCTTCATCCATCCATCTATATGCTAAGCATAAGGACAGTCCTATCACTACGCTTATCATATGATTCTGTCAAGCGCCTTGAAACCTATTTCCATCCATCTTCTTCAGGACATTAAGAAAATAACTTGCGGTTTTGTAATTGGTACAACAAATTGCAATTTCACAAGTTTCTTTAAAGAAAACCGCCTTTCAAACAATTAACATGTTTTTTCTTTTATAGTACCAATCAGGGTCAACTCAGGATGTGTTTACAACGCATACATTTTGTAAGTTTACTGATAAAAGGGTCTTTACGTAACCACAAGGAAAGTGTGTCGGTAACATTAAAGGTCGCATGTATTGTTCTAAGGGCAATGTGTGTGCTTGTTATGTAAATTAATATTGAATATTGCGGTTTCGGCAAAGTATAAACAATCTTTTATGACGAAAAAAGATAGTAGGTATTTTAGGTCAATTTACAGGTTTCTGAAATCTGATATTGATGGGTTTTAAATTCGAGTAGATATAGGGAATGACGAGTGGCGACCTCGGTCGGTGTGTTAATGTGGACTTACATACGGCAATTTATTTCAGCTGCATATTGAACAAAGAATGTTTATTTTTCTTTTGTAAACAATGTTTACAGTTTAACACCAGACAGTATTGTGATTTCAGTAATTTTACGATTGTCGAAAATCGAATAAGAAAGTAAGAAGTGACACTCGCAATAAAATGCTTAAGTAACAAATTGACATAAATAAAAATGTTTGAGCGGTTTTTACAGTATTTTATTGCCCCCTCTTAATGCTTTACATTAAGCAGGAACGGATTGAGGGTCAAATGCGAAGCCATAAAACATATCCCACAAGGAGGCAATGCTCAGTGCCATACACACATAGAAGGAATATACACGAACATACACACGCATCCTGTTATCAGATTTTAACAGTTATCTGGATTGCATGGAATTAATTAAAACATTACTAAAACCAAAGTCCGTGAAAAGTTTTAACTAAATGCAATGCGTTCTGTAAGTACGTAACTGTTTCTTCGATTTCAAAAAAAGGTCAGGTTTCCGTATGGTCTGGTCTTGTCATAATTTATAGTGATGTAAGTTAGGGAGGTATAATTAATGGCGTTCCGCGTTGTTGATATATTTCCAGATCAGCATTATGCTCTCGATCAAACGTTCGTGAAGTGCTTTTCTCGTATTAGGATCTCACCGAAGCTGAGACGGCTAAATAAACAGCTAAGCATTAATAGAGCCAATGGTGATACCTAGGCTAAATTAATGTTTAGCTGTTGACAAAATATTAAAAAAGAAAGCGATCACAGTTCGCACCAGCGATTTGTGATCAATAATAACCATAATATACGGAGAACTTCCAGGGATTCTAATCCTTACTTAGAGCTCGTCATAAAACATGGTGAAAGGGCCTGAAACGAATTTATAAATAACCACTTATTTATTTGAGTAACGGTAACATGTTCCTTATGGTTCATGCTTGCACAATCAATTAATTTTATTTGCAATAATGTTTAATAAGCCTAAATTACGCCATATGCCAACGGTACTTTACATATTTTTGTACATCCAGGAAGAAACAAGTTTGGTCCTAATTATGTTCCTTGCGGAACCCTTACGGGACTTTTCAACGCCCATGTACCGGTTTCCGACAAAATCGTCCGTGTTTAACAGTAGAACTTGCTGTACCCCTTGCTTATTAGTAGCTGGCAATGCAGTCAATATAATATGTAATCACTGGCAAAGGATCGAGACTCGAGTCACTCGACAACATTTTTCAAGCCTTTTTTCTGCATTAACATTACGAGTACCATAATAACGCTCTTGGCTTACGCTATAACACTGGAAATTAGGCGAGGTGAGATTTCAAAATTAAAAATTATAGTTACTTTCATTCATGATTCATATCAACATGGCACCAATTAAATTACTTTTTACGGTCAATGAAAGTGACTGTTTCTTTCGGATTAGTCACGTTAACAGTTAGATTAGACAAAAGCTTTTGAGGTACCGACGACTGTACAATAAAACATTAGACGAAAATCATATATTGTGCGTACGATCACAAAAATCAAATCCCAGCATACAATGATTAAAGCTTGACCTCATAAAGAATTGAATGGAGCTGTTAAGCACCCACAATGACTTCCGATCACCGACAGGTGCTCGCATGCCTTTGACCACAAATTCTCTGATTACATGACTTGCTAAAGCCTCTATTAAAGTCAATAATCCACTTTCACCAATTAGAACTCACCTACATAGACTATTGTTTGCAGATTGTCCAAAGCAACGGAACCATAAAACCATTATTATCTTGTGATGAGATATCCATGTCAATTGTATGACTAATAGTTTGATTTGCACATGTAAATTGATATTATAGAAAGGCATGTCAATAAATCATTTAGTGGGCCATCATCGTGTCTCCCGAGGCAATAATGATTGGTGTAGGTTAGAATTTTAGGTCATTGAATGGGTTACCTACCGAGTGAATATGACTTTTGACCTCCATATTGGTGTCGGAGAAATGGCACAAAAAACCACTTCATTAGATGAGCGTGCACATTAGAGGAAGTCAAACGAGGTATCCTAATTAGAGAAATATTAAAAAGGAAAAGTATTTTTATAAACTCTCTGAGATGAACTCAATCAGAGCTAAGAGAATCACAACAGGTAACAAACGAACATACAGAATTGTTTTAAAAGTCACAAATACAGATGACTCCAACGTTCCTTTCTGTAATGTTTTCTACTTTCGATTTCCACTTTTCGAATGCTTTCTCACACCAAACATGGTGTGAACACAACGGTATCGCATCAAATCTTTAAATAATAATTTAGAGAGTGTAAAATTTACAATACAGTGTTATTGTAACACCATGTAAGGATTTGGCGTTACGAGAGGTCGAGATTGATATCAGATTAAGCTTCTGGTTTTAGTAATACGATATTTAATATCTCCATATTGATCTTTAAAAGGTGTTGAGAAATTTCATCGTTCCTGTCGCAATTGAGATGTTAATAAATATAAGGCTGCAGCTTTAGGGTGTGTAGAGTTGGATAAGGTCAAAACTGTAATTGTTGAAACTATTACGAGTACTGTTGTGAATTTTGATTGTATTTTATGAATGTTTCAAAAGCCTTAACATACTACACTATAGCAACTACCTACTAAGTAAATATGATCCATTTATTTTATGGACTTTACCAGGATCATGAAACCCTGTTTTACCTCCTTAATTAAAATAATTCGCCATTTAATAGTTTAGTTTCATAGAGTTTATTTCAACCTTAAAGGTTGACCTCGAACTAGCTTTGTTTTGAAAGATAAGCTAGGTGTTACGCACATTTTGTTACAAGGTCAAAGTCACAGTTATCGATCAAGGTTATGGGACCTTTACGTGATAGGAGTATGATTTGCGAAAACATTAGGATGGTGAAGTATCGGATTTATTTGAGTTCCACCAAAGTAAGTATTTTATATAAGTATTTGTCTCTAATAAGGAAATCATTATTGATCAACTAAATGAAGAGTTTGTTATTTTTGTGACAAAGCTGTTTCGTAAGTAAACAAATATTCCACCCGAAATAATTTTCAATGATACCATATTGTCGACGTTTTTATAGTAGAGTTTGGTTCCAACACATATTTGATTAATTTAAAATGGCTCGGGATTTATATTGGCGGTTTCGTCTTCGTTAGTAACTGTGACGCCGCCAATTATTTTCAATATTTCATTTGGGAGGGACTTTGTTTTTTAGGTTTAGAAAAATCTCTATCTACTCTATCTTTTAAGAAGAGAGAGGATAAAGAACGAAACCAATTTCTAAAATTTCAGCAACAGCTTCAGCACGATCTTTCAGAGCTCAATTAAGTAACTTACCCATGTACACAATGCGTGGCGGTGATGAGATGGTCTCTGGCAACCACGGTGGCTCCGCAGATGACCTTGCCATCTCTCTTCAGAGCTGCCAGCCATGGGAACTCTCCAGGAGTCACAGCTTCTCCACCAACAACTCGGGCACCCCGAGCCACCCCACAAGCTGGAAGAGGTGATAGAAATGTTAAGCTTTAAGTTGACGAGCCAGGACTGCATCTAATAAAGAGACCGAATTAAAATGAGAGATTTGGAATAATGTGGATTGGTTTCAATATAATATGGATGGTTGAAAACGCTTAGCAGATTCTATGTGGATGAGTGTAGAGTAGTACGATGATGATGATGATTCACTTTACCAGGCCTGAATTTCTATATTTTTTAAGTTTTTTATTGCTGATTGGGCCTGCTCTTGGTCTCGAACACGCCTGATGGAAAGCGATGGATAAAGTCTATGATGGAACATAGTCTCTTCATAGATGAGTGAAAGTAACTGGATATAATGCAATGTTGGTTTAATTGTATTCAATTCAACACAGAGATAGAAGTATTTTGGTAAATGAGCAATGTATTGCTGAGGTTATTGGTGTCCATGTCCACTTATTTCCAAGGTAGTTTTTGGGGCTAACGTTGAAGTATTGCTGATATATGTATCTAAGACCTCGTTTCAGTCTGAACTTTAGAAATGCATGATTTAATCATTATTATAATTTTTGAATCTTTAGTTATGCTCTAATTTATTGTCTCATCTTTTTGGAATATACGCTCGTTACGGAAAATAAATTATTTAACCGAAAATATTTAACGGGGTTTCTTGACACATTCCATAAGTCAGTTAAAGATAGATTTAGCTCAATTTATTTCCTGTCTAGTATTTTTCCTTTTTTTTTAGAGAAAGAAGCAGGTCAAGTCCTGTTTACTTGAGGACATGTCAAGCGATGATTGAATAATTAAGCAATTATTATGAACACAAGATCACGCAGATTCTATATAATTTAAGTGTCACCGTCACCGTAGGCGATCAATATCAACTGATATTGACCTCATGACATTATCTGCATTTTGTTTTCGAAAGTGACACTTTTTGTTTTGTGAAAAGTGACGCGTTTCATTTTTTTGGTTGTGTTTTGTTTATCAAGTCTGTTGTTAATGGTTTTCTTTTCACTTTTTACTTATAGATTTCCAATCGCGTTTTCCTTTCCATATATAACGCTACGTTTTTTCCCGAAGGGTGAAGTAGAGGTTTTCTTTCCATTTTGTATTCCTAATTTTAAATATGATACCTAATTATAAGTTTTGTATTTATTGAACCATCGAAAGCTGATGCAACATCTCAGGAATCCAAAATATTAAAATTAAACGTAATTTAATCTATTAGAAGCCGACGTACAAACGAAGTCCTTTTACATAGAGAACGCAAAGTTAGTAAACAAACATTCGCGCCAAAATGATTTCGTTTTATAGTTGCACTAGAATTCATTTTACTGTACCTAAATTTTTTAATGTGTAGGTACTTACCTAACACATGCATTTTTTGTAACTACAAACATAATAGTATCGCAAACTGGGTCGCGAATTGCGATCAAAAATACGATAAAGATAAGCCTTTTTTCTTCGTACCAATTACAACGGTATGCTCGAGTATCCAAAGGCTTTTAACACTAAAATCGCGGATGGTAAGTAATTGTTAATCGGTAACAGAGAATAAATTCAACATTTCGAAGACGTTCTTTACACATCCGGGGCACTTAACATACTTGTGGAAATATCTCAGCGGTTTTATCTCAACAGGCGTATATGCCAATGAGCATCGTCAGTAAGTGACCACTCTCTAAAAGCACTTCAAACTATTAGCACTTATTTTGTGACATAACCAAAACTGAAGTAATGCCTATTGAATAAGACATTAGAAATAAAAATTTGTGTAAGATATCCCCTTGTCACAACAAAGACTTCTCAACGGAAACGCTGGTTATGAAACCACTTCATTGACTTTACTGTCAGACTGGGAATATAATTAATTTACTTACCGAAACTATTCAAATTTTAATTAATATTAATTAGTAGAAGAACACTAATTATCGTAATCCTCATACGTAAGCGAGAAAATATGTTTTTCAGGAAAAAAATGTCTATATACAATTTTTTTTACCTGAAAAGCACTCCACTAAAACACAAAGATAATGAAAGCTGAAACCAATCCCACAGTTGAAAATAATAGTTGGATCACTCACTGCAGGGCCTGCAGGCGGCGGCTGCGGCAACAGCAGCGAAGAAGCAGAGGACGCGAAACATGTCTGTCGGAGTCACAGCCCACTCTATAGTCAGGAGGAGACGCCGGCCCAGCTATTATAGGCCGTGGGCGGCGCCTCAGATAAGGCCTCGGGGCCAGTGTGACAGACCAGATCAGGCCAAGTTCACGGCAACGCGACGACTGAGCGAATGACGGCGGCCGCGTCACCCCACTCGCGCCGAGCCCGCTCGGGGAGCGTGGAGGACCAGCGGATTAGATAATGACCTTGAACCGATAGAGCTGATTGAGCAACCCATCGCAGTGGTTATCATTGATTCTTCTAATCCGTTCTACTTTTAAAGATATGCATACTTGCATAGGTTGCGTTTACTATGCCAAGCTCTAAATGATGCAATGCGTTCGGAACATGATCTGCTCTCTATGAATGGAAATATGTAATTTGTAGATTTAGAAAAAAGTTCGAATTATTTGGGGCAGATTGCTAATTTTAACAGCTTATTCAGATATAATCAGTATGTATACATAACAGTTTCACGTGTAGGGTATCTGGTTCAATCGATCTGTTAAATTAACGAATATTTACTGCAAATTAATGTGGTGGTGCGACTTGGTATTCATCATCCGATCGCCTCACACAGGCATGCACGGCCAAGAGAGGCAAGCCCCCTTCATAAAGATGCATAAATACAACACAAGGCTTGCCATTGACTTGCGACCGGTAGCGGAAAATCAAGTTCCGTAATTAGTTATGTCACATTATTTCTCGGTAAAGCAGTATTTTGTCGCTAATGAATAGGGGCACCCTTAAACGAACACGGGTCCCGTTGCATTCCTTATAAGAGTGCAGATATATAATAATGAATGGGATCGCTTTCACGTTCAATTAGTTAATTGATCGCTTCTAATTCTTTAATGTCTGGGTTACCACGATGCAGCGACGCGTTTTGGTGAAATTGAGTTAGTAGTGCTTGACTACACATCTCTTTTACTGTTTGTTGATTCTTTTGTTCACCGAAAAATCCATCATTTGTTCACCGAAAATGAAACCTTTGTGTTTTCTTTTTAAGTTTTAACAGTCTTTGGATTAATCGTCATAAATATGTATGCGTGTGAACTTTGATACGCTTGCGTGGCTAGTTTAGCAATTTTTAAGAAGTGCGTCTTAAAATAACCTGGTATTTGAGTATTGTGTGTATAGAAAGGATGTCGCGAAGTCGTCCGTGAGTGGGTCGCGTGTAGTGCGCATATATATCCTTGCATTGAAAGTCGAGCTTGAATGTTACGCAACGTGCATTTAATTTCACCCAGTGCCGGATGGCTCGAGTGGTTCAATTTAATTCTTTTATATTTGGACAATCTTACTCAACTTTTTACGTAATGTCAGGATTAAAGCGGTGTATTTTGAATGTTTTGCAATTTTTGATATTTCGGAACAATCATTAATGTAGGGGGTAGCGCGGTGGCTTCGCAGCGGCGCGCGGCGGCCGTCAGAATAACATCGCGGCGTCATTCTACTTTCTTGTTTACATCGATTGCCATGGAATAATACTGTAATTGATATTATGATTTATCCTGTGCGTAATGCCAGCATGTGTAAATACCGTGTAAGTAATAATTTATTGTCGCGGTAACACTGAGCGTAGCGGGCGCACTAAAAAGATATTAAACTAAATGTTGATTGCAAAAGATAAACAAAACTACTCAAACAATAAACAATGGAAGAAGTGTTACAACCTTCTAAAAAAATCCAAAGTTGACTTAACATTGATACTTGAACCTCAAATCTCGGCGCTATCTGGGTTATTCCCTGTTTTACGAAATGTTTATCAAAGGGTTACCCACCGCTAGTCTAGACAAACATTGGGTGACCTTGTGACTGTTTTTGAAGGTTAATTTCATGGAAAGAGCCGTGTGGTGCTGAAGATATGTGCAACGGTGCCAAGGCGACGGGCCACCCGTATGTCGCAGATAACGATGCACGCCACGCCTACTCACTGTATTCAATCGAGTTACTATTGTTATACAATTCATTTTCATTTCGATTTGTATAACAGGGAATATGTATTTTTGATATTTCCGTTAGTGCTAATGAGGTGTAGAATCTTAATGAAAGCGAGAGCTTCTATACCTTAGATTAGACTTTTTAGTAAAGATAATTTTATTTTAGTACTTAGTTTTTAAATGTTGTGTTAACTTCCTTTTTAGAAAGGCAAAAGTTCACTTTCATATTGTTCCTAAAATCAAGTGCAAATTATTGTGAAGTTCTGTCAGCTGCGGTTCAACGATTGCTTAATTTTATCAATAAATTCAAGTCCTATGTCAAATGCGCTGCTACAGTAGTCCATTAAAGATATACTTACTTATTAAATGTCTTCTGCTGCTTTTGTATGGTAAGATTGATTGGTTTTTATTAAGTTGAATATTAAATTATAAGCCATAAAGAATTACGTGATGCAGTTTTTCTTTATTTTTGGTCTCAAGAAAGTTTCAATCACTTTCTTGTCTATTTTCGTTGTAATCAATGCCGTCATGCAGTTATGTTTATCTTTTTGTCATATTATGTAGTTTGCCTATTTATACGCTTTCTCTTACATAGCTTTTTATGTGAAATCTCCATTTTCTTTTATTTATCCATCTGAGAAATCAATTTTTATTATATTTAGTCTTTTCGCCAATCGAGATGAGCAAGATCGCCAAAGCACCTAACGGTCACTATAAACATTGCGTAACACACCATTAATCATAATAGCTCTTTTGAAGGATAGGTATTACTAATTCATTGCTTCATGATCTAGATATTCAGGGTCTGAAAAATTTGTCAGCTAAAATTAAAAAAAAAATAAAGCTCTGTTAGTGTGTTACCCCGCTGGTTTAAGAACTTTTTTGAAGTGAAAACTTCTTTAGGCGCGTTGGGCATTTTTTGAGATGGGAAAAACCTTTGAATTCGCGCTACTGTTACCGACACCGCTTCGGATGTGTTCGGCTGTCCTCGGGATGTACTCGGTTTTAATGTATATCCGATATGTTAGTGAGTGATGGCAAAGTATTCTGTTTGTATTTTGTTTTCACTTCTGTCGGCACTCCCGGACTGTTTTTTTTTTTTAAAGATGGTTTTAAATATTCATCACCTCTGCACGCTGTGCTTCCCTCGGCTTGATGATGGGACTTTTTACACCCGTTACAAAAGGACTGGCTGTATAGATAGGTCAGTGCGGCAGTGCCTTACGGCAGACGACACACGATGGCAAGACACGTTGCACGGTCCCGTAGTATTCCCTTATCCCGTGTCGGCCAACATTCATTGATGATCATGACAATTAATTCCACTTTGTAAGTTACAAAGATCATCATAATCATAAGATTCTTCAGAAGACGACATTCAACAAAACACAGACAAGAATGATTTATTTAAAAAAAAATAAGCCAGAAAGCACAAGAAGTAAGTACTACTCGTACAAGAAAAAACTCGTACGGAAATTATTTTTTACAGTATGATTAAAACCATTGGTAATAAAACTTTATCATATTTATTGATGCCTCCATAATCTGTGAAATAAAATAAACCCTATGCACTGACACACTTGGCTCAGCATTGGCCCGCTAAGGCCCGGTATCGGCCTGCATACTCTTTGACCATGTAATGTTCCAGTTTTTTATTTCATTGTAAGTAACCTCTCTGAATTGCAACAGTATTAAGAGCGATCACGGAATTTATCGCTTAGTGTATGGAGAAATACCTCTACGTGTAGGGCTGTTTGCTCTGTTTTCCTAAATGATGTCGATATTTCAAATTTTTTATCGATGTGTTTACCAGTTTTATACTAGATAAAATACATGGATACCAAGGATACAAACAGCCTGATTTACTAATAGTTGCCTTCAGAAGGAACACAGAAGGAAAGAGAACGGAAGGAAGGAGGTGGGTTAAGTAGATACTTTCACTTCTACTGAACCTTTTGGAGAATATGTTACGTAAAATCCTTTGGAAAGAATAAAGCTTACGGTAGTAAATTTGAAATTGCCTTAAAACGTAGGTAATGGTACCTCATTTGCTATCGATTCACCCTCTAATGAAATCATATTATCGCTAATCCTGGATTTTATTCAATATCCGAATGTGTACAGGTTTAGTTGAATTCTAACAGGGATTCGACAAGGGACATAAAGTTCTCCTCTGTAAGATAGTCGCCGTAAGGAACACATCTAATTTTTTTTTTATGTTCCATTCGGTAATGAGTAAAATACTAAGAAATTCGATTATTGCATTTGGAATATAAACAAGTAGAAGAGATTAAGCTTTCACAGATTTAATGGGGTGTCCTTCAGGGATCTATTTTGTGACCATTACTAACGGGTGACTAATTTAGAGGTACTTTTTTATAAAAGCAAAACAAAAATATCAATTTTATCGGGTTATCTTTATTATCAAAAGAACCATTCGTCAATTTTTTTCTTAAATATTATTTCTTTCAAATGTTGTAACGTGTCCGAGCATTCGAGCGAGTGGTATTGGCGAATATCGCGAGCAGGTAATGTTAGCTTACAATTCCTCTATCGTACCTGGCTTATTTATGTAAAGACCGAAGCTTTCTGGAGATCACGGGCTTCAATTTCAGGCAGCACATACTTATTTTTAGCTGTGCGCGATATTCGCCAAATACTATTCGAAATGCTCGTACGCTTCATAGAAAATTGAAACTTCAGAATGGAGAATGTTAACCGCAGTTACGGCCAAAATTTGAAAGAATCTTTAAAAATAAATGTAATGAATGGTTCTTTTGTATGATAATAAAGGAAAACCGATAAAAAAAATATATTTTTACTTTTGAAAAAGTACCTCTCTAAATGCCAACCACCCGTTATAAACCGAGATATTTTGCTTCATAATAATATCATGACATAAGTTGAGTTCTATGAATGGATGGATCAATTCGAACGAAGAAATACTTGATGAATGTTGGAACTTTGCCATAGCGTCACGCAATTTGTATAGAGGTACGAGTAGGTATTGATCAGCGAACATAATTCCCGTTGCAAAGTAGGTACTTATATTCCATAGGAAACGTTAACTTTATAAAACAACGGAACCTTGTTGGAGCAAGTACTGAATTTATTGTTGTCTCGGCTCGATACTGCCTGTTTGGCCTAGATACAATGTGCGGAATGGCGCCTGCTCAGCGGGTAGAAAGGTAAAAGCCTCTTAAACTTTACCCAAAATATGGAGATAACGAGTCATTTCAGTAAAAAAACATAAGTATATGAGACATGAAGATGATGATGCGAATGTATGTGATGTGTTATGTGAGTAGGTATGTGTGTATTCAAAAGTGCCTGTAAATGGTTTAGTTGAAATAAATGCTTTGAGTTTGAGTAAGTAAGCCTGTTCTCCTGTAAGCGAAGTGGTCAGCCATTTAATATATCTTTGATAAAATCTTAAGGCATAACACACAATGGTTTACGGTAGGACTGGTAATTGGAAATGATAAGTAGAAACATGTGACAGATAAATTAATGTTATGTTTTGGAGCAATCTTTATTTTTGTGCCGATGCCGTTGCAACTGTTGCAAGTGTAAATTAATTCTCTTTTTATTGCACTCAGTTTTAATTTGTAAATGAGGTTGCATAAAAATGTGATGTTTTAAGAACTGACTTAGGTAAATACTAAATTTTGGTTGCCAGGGTTTTATATGGCACAATATATAAATAGGTCAATGCATCGACTTTGCGTAGACCTCAGCTACTGAAGGATTGGTAAGTTGTTACAAATCAGAACCGTGGGCTTAGGTGCGCTTAATTGCATTTCATCAGGCTATAGACGCATGACCATATAATTCGTCATTTATCCATTACCCTCTGTGCCTCCTGAAGGACCAAAAACTATTGATCTTTAAAACTTGGAAATCCTTGCATGAGTGCACTCATACCAGATATTCAAGTGAAGACAGTACGAGTACCATAATTTATGATAAAATTCTACGCTTGGCATAACTAGGCTTACCTACACCCAGTTTCTGGAACGAAAACACCACAATAATTAACTAACAATTTGTCAGAAACAAGTCAATTGCTGTGATTGGATGACTCAGTTTTATTATTCACTTGACATTGATTTTCGTTTCAAAAACAGTGTGTTAATATTGGTTAGCTTTGTGTTTAGCGAAGCAAAATACTTTTCTTCTTTTAAGACTTGTTGTAGGTACTGTTTTAAAAGCCTGGTATTTTCTTCAAAGCAACCGAATTCACAACGATTGATTGCTTTACAAAATTCCACGGCACTATCTTGCATATAACAATAATACTTCGTTAGGTTCTTTTAAAACCTATTCTCATAGATAAGCCGGGTGCAATTAGCAATTTTGGGTCGATATTTTTTATCAGTTTGTTTGGTTACGTAATTTCAGTCTTAATTACGCTTGAACAGTTACTTAGGTACTTATATGTTTTTTTTACAACACGAACATAGCTAATGGAGATTCTTGCTTTGCCTATAAATTATACAAATATTTGGTACCTTATACTGATATTTTATTATAGCTATAAAGCCGAATCCAGAAGTCAAACTTATTGTTTCATGCAAATCATGATTATGAACATGCGAACCTGCAGATTTAACTACAGCAATCTTTTTCTTATCTGCTGATCCTGCAAGGTCAAAAACTTGAAGGCGTATAATAATTTTCCCAATTAGGTAGTTACTCTAAAATGTTACATTATGTAATACCCTGATTAAAAAGTCCTATTTAAACCGTGTGATTAGCAGCACATAACCGCTGCATCTAAACACAGTTATACAACAAACATAACAAGCAGATCACTTACTATCGCATGTAGGCATCTATTAGGATCCCTCATGATTCGCTAATGCTTCTAATTACACCATTACAGATAATAATTCCATAAAAATTGTTTATGGAATTTGTGACAACGTTACTGGGTTGTTTATAAGTGGATGTGCGGGCGTAGGACCATCACACGGTGGGCAGGACTAAGTGGAACGTAGTGGAGAAAGTGTTGGCAGCCTGGGCTCTGGCTGTCTGCGATCTGTAGTGTGTCCGGCGCAGGCGCAACGTCAGCCGCCATTCGTCCTCCTCCTTACGCACTGCTAACTGTTGCCTCCTCGTGAGTTCCAGTTTCATTTTTAACCTTGATTTTTTATTCGTGGTCGTTCTGTGCAGTGTTGTGTTTACAATCATACGGTTAATAATTTAATTTCCCCGAAATCTTTGTGGAACAGGAAACTCTATTAATTAACTAGGTATGTAGACTGGGCCCGCATTTGGATAATATGAAGCACACGCATTTTTAAAGAATTGAATTTCCAACTGCTAATAAATTAATAATAAGTAGCAGTCAGCATTCAAAGAATTAATTTTCAAATTCCTATAGATATCTACAATTCTACATAGCTATTTAAAAAAATGTGAAACACATTCCTATTCCATCGAAATTGAATAGATACGTACTTATAACTGTTTCGTTTCAGACAAACTGCATGACATGCATTTCAAATTAACGTCTACGGAAAGACAGTTATTTTAAATTAAGTACATGTCTTTCTTTTAGTTAGTTTTCGTGTCAAGAAAGGATAGAAGACATACAGAACGACTCTGTTACTCGAACATTATTGCGGCAAAGCATGGTAAGACCTCATCATCGTCATCCATAACGCGCAACATCGAATATCTATATCGGTTGCACATGCAGATCCCACGAGCCCTTAACAATACTGGAATCCTGGTATATCTAGTAACCTAGGACCAACAAAGGGCATTTCTATAAATACATGACGAAACACTTTCATTTCCGCGAAATAGTCGGGGAGCAGGAAAACCAACGACTCTCTCTACTCGGTAGAGAGGCCCGGGAACCGCGGAGTCGCACGCTGTGCGCATACCAATCGGGAAATTACAATTTTATTCTATCACTTACGATTCAACAGATTATTTATAGTCGTTTCGATTATGTTGTAAGACGATTTCTAGCGAATTACCAAGTAGTTGCGCCTTAAAGGATTGCCTTATTTGAATTTAACGGTTGTAACGTGCGACCATTTTTTTATTTTCATAAAGCACTATGGTACCTACTATGAAAACAATATGATATTCGTAGCACATTTACCTAAGGATTTAAGTAGTTCTTATTGTTATAATGTGCGATGAAAAATCATCAAAGTCAGAGGTCGGGACCTATGCTACATCAACCATAAAAAAAATATTCAAATTGGAAGAGAAAACTATTTCTTGTCATCAGAAGAAATCTCATGACCACATCTGAGATACGAAGATTCACGAAAAACGGTACAAGACCTACATCCTTTGTTTGATGATCTTAATTGAATTTTTTATTAGGACCCAATATAGTCCCTTGGGGGTCCCACAACAACGTCTCGACTTAAGTTCTCGATCGAATTAAAAAACAAAATAAATGCTAATGGATGCTGATTTGATGAGTGATCTTAAGTTAGCGGTACATCGGCAATCCGCAGCGGGTTTTTTGACCCGGTTACGTCGTCGTGTCCTTGATTCTCCGTTAATGTTATCAGCAATGCAATCTCGTTGGAAACTTGATTATTATGCTCGAATAAGTTGATATGAACTGTAAAGAAGGTGCTTGCCTAATTGTGATTACAATGTGACTTGTGGAATTGGACTTAGGTATGGCCTTATTACGGTTTCCTAGATTAAGAAGTAAAAGGACTAGCAGCAGTTCCAACTCGAGGTTGTTCGATCGGCTACATTTTAGAGGCATATATACATAAATGGCTATAGCAATCCGATAAAATGTACACTTTATGGTATGGTTGCTATTGCGGTCAGCGCAGGATCTGTCTTTGGGGCGTTGCTTGTAGGTCTATGTTCAGCAGTGGATATATTTTGCCGGTTTTAATACCTTGTTTTATGTCCTTCTAGATATTTACTACAATGAATTGGGCAATCCTGCTGGTATGCCTCGTTGGCGTGACGAGTTGTCGGGCTGCGAGCCTCGAGCCACAAGAGAAAGAGAAGGGCTTCATCGATTGGATCAATAACCTGCTAGGCGGCAGCAGTACCACAACCAGCCCCATCATAGTACATGATCCTCCGCCCAGCTGTCCTGCTTGCCGTAAGTAATAACTGATACTAAATTGGTGCTAAAAATGTTTAATTTCGAGATCTATGTAGGTATTGGTACCTATTCAGCTGCTTCAATACTGCTTGAGGACAAAATTTGGTTGATCTTGACATCGTCAGCTATTCATGCGGACATGGAAATAAAAACCCATTTTTTTGTTACCCTGTAACAGTACAGAGTAACAAAAAAAATGGGTTTTTGGGGACAGCCCAACGCTAGGCAAAGGCCTCCCCCAAATCCTTGCAGGAACTCTGTTCCCGCGCCACCTCGAACTAGCCCTTGCGGTACGCGTCGAGGTCATCTCGCTATTTCTTTCTGGGCTGGTCTCGGCGACGCCATCTATCTTTAGGCGCCCATTGTGTGGATATATCTTTGCCCAAAGATCCTTTAAAAGTTCCAATATTCATGAAGTTTCAGGGCACGGTTTGCTTGTATGTTAAGCTATATATGAAATCGAATAGCTATTTAGTCTTTCTTATCACACTACGAAAGAAATAATCCTCGGTGCCTGACACAAACCCGTCAATTTCCAGAATGTGGAGTGGCCCGGACGAAGCGGCGCATAGTGGGAGGGTACGAGACCAAAGAGCGCGAGTACCCCTGGATGGCGATGCTGATGTACAACGGAAGGTTCTTCTGCGGAGGATCGCTCATCAATAACCTGTATGTCCTCACCGCTGCGCATTGTACTGGGTATGTATCTGGTGCTGAATTAGCTTTTAGCTTTAGTATTAAATAAGCAAGTAAAAGCAGTTTTTGTGTGGTATGCTCTTTGGTCACCCATCTACTCGACCTACGATAGAATGAGCTTGTGCTCAACACAACTATGATGCACAATAGGTGCACTATTCACGATCAACTACCCCAAATTTCAATTTCATCTGCATGGGATACAACCTTTAAGTAGGTACCTACCGTCTGATACGTTAAGTTGGCTGAAGATTATGAATAGTTTATTAACATTCAAAAGCAAAAATTCATAAAATTCTGAGAACTCTCAACAAAGCATCTTGTTTACTAACTGCTGCCAGCGACACAACGCCACATCGAGATCAAAAACACCATTGAGTGACCAGTGCCAATTTGTAGCTGCCTACCTACCATAGCCAAGGGTGCTTGCATATAGAAGCGGGTTTTCGTGCCCGACTCCCAATACAGATCTCTGCAGGTTGATCTTCGGAAGGAAACCGTTACATGTTTTACCTGTCTCTTTATGTGTGAGCGCATAAGTTAATGTGGGACTATTTCACCCGCACCGATCGGTACCGACTGGTCTTTACGGGGAACCTGCTGCTTTATGCAAGCACCCTTAGTCTAGGTGTAATGGAGATGATCATGCTTTTGGCCCCATGCCACTTGCGTTCTGCTGCACGCATCTAAATGCTAAAAAACAGTTGCATATTTTCAAGGTGATCTGATTATACGACTACCGTTGTGTACCGTTGTCAGTGTTGTCACCAGGTTGTAAACTGGGGCAATTTATTGTGCTATTTGGCTTTGAAATTGGAAAACTAGCACTAGGTAAATTTCTTGCTCTCGGTAACTTTTCTTAAGCAGTATCAGTACAGCACTACCATACTATGTTACATAAGGTGATGAATTAGTGACTCACCTACGACCTTATCAAAAATATTGATCTGACTAAACCACTATTGACATTTTACAGGCACCGCAAGGAGCGTATCACAATTCGCTTACTGGAACACGACACTAAAAACCCCAATGAGACGAAGACCATTGACAGAAAAGTGTCGGCAGTCATACGTCATCAGCGCTACAACCCTGGCACCTATGACAACGACATCGCGTTGATGAAGCTCGATGAAAGGGTAATCATCTGGCACATCATTCAATTTTAAAATAGAACTATGATCTTACATTAAAAAAACAACGATTTCAATAGAAACTATAAGTGATAGAAACTGTGAAAGGTTTAGAGAGAGAGGGTGTTGAGGGTTATTGAGGAATAGGAGCAATGTGACCCATGTCTGTCGGAGGCTTTAGTCGGTGGGATCTCGGTCGAGGATCCATGAAGATTTTCACTTTTTCATACATATTAAATAAAAACCTAAATCAAGTCATTATTATTAAAATTAGGCTGAGAATCAGCACTTTTGAACGACAATTACATAAGACAATCCCCCAAAACACCCGCCCTTTACAACTTCCTAGTACTTTAGCTACGAATAACTGGCGCAACAAACTGCCCAGCATTACCTAGGTAGAATAATTAAGAAAAAATAAAAGACTGTCTTAAGAAAAGGGAAGTCAAAATCATATATGGCAATTGAAAACATTAAATCAAATCAATCATTTATTTGCTTGAATATGGGTAGGTACAATGACGTGATACATAATTACAGCAGTTCTTTAAGCCATATCCATACCATAATAAGTGTGCAAATACATATCTAATAAAATAAAATTATGATGTTGATTTAGTAAAAGACAAATCATTAAGACGTGTCAAGGCAAATTTTATGTCTCTATCAAGTCGTTCCACTCATTAAAAACTTGTACGTGAACAAAATAATTGGCAACAGCTACTGTTTGTTTTAAAGCCGAATTGCGTGACAATGTAGATAAATCCGCACTTTCCAGCGTTCATGGATATGAATATTGTTTGTCTATGCAGCGTTGAAATTCCTCATCGCTAACGAATTTCTTTTACTTACACTCTTTCGGTTGCCATGGACTACTTTTAATTCACGATTTAATTATTTGTTAATCAAAAGCTCTGTTGAGGATTCACGGGCCCTTCAGAACTAGAAATGTTTACAGTTTAAAATTCAAGCAGGAACCTACCTAAAACTTGAATGCCATGGATAGCTCTACAAAACCGAACCGCGTGAAATTAAAATAAATTATTGATTTGGGCAGTCCCCAAGGGTCGCTTTGGGGACTGCGGACGTTTGGGGCGTTTTCAAATTATGTTGGAGGCAGGGAGTCTGCGATGCCATCAACATTCAATTTTTTTTTTCTTAGCTGGACCTAAGCAGCGCAGTAAAGCGTATACGCAGGGATGATGAAGACGTGGGTACCACGAGCATTCCCAGTGGCAGTACTACTGAAGAAACCACCACCACGCCCGTAGAGCCGGCTGATGATGATCATAGAGTGCGACCAGTCTGCTTGCCTACCGCTGGGTTATCATATACCCGCCAGTGTGGCGTTGTGATTGGCTGGGGTGTTACTGATGAAGGAGGATCCGTCTCCAATACGTTGCAGGAGGTACCTATGAAATTTTTCATAATATTTACTTAAATAAGCTGATGAAATCGCACTGGAGATTTCATATACTTACCTACCTATATAATGTTGAAGTGATTTTTTCTAGATAATCTTAATTATAATTGATAACACACTGCACGTAGAGATTTAGAGAGATAGAAGCAGACTAGGTAAACATATTGATAACCTCAGCGTCATAATTGATGAAAAGGTACGACTTAACTAAATATAATTAAGTATAAAGAAATTCTCAATGTCATAATATCCTTTACTTTGGATACTTGGACTACCTATTTGGTGCAGTCTAACTCAGTCGGCGTAACCAATATTGGAAAGCCCCCACGTCTGTGATGCTAACGGTAATAACTGAGTGGCAGTTGCAGTATTTCAGTAGTTCTTTAGGTAAATCTCGTCAGTAACTTACTGACATAACCTACGTTCATTAGAGAATGCTACATGAGCTTTGTAAAAAAACCCCACTTATTTTATTCTAGGTGAAAGTACCAATAGTATCAAACTCGGAGTGTAAGGACCGGTCATACGGCAGACGCATCACAGACAACATGATGTGTGCTGGTGAGCCTGATGGCGGTCGGGATGCCTGTCAGGGCGATTCCGGCGGACCCCTGCATGTGTTCAATGAGACTACCGAGAAGTACCAGGAAGTTGGTAAGGAGAAGTACCTATTCATCTTTGTTGATAGAAATCCTGGTGACTGAGCTTGACCGGGAAAGTACTACGACCACCTATCACCATTACAATTTCTGTCTGATTAGAGGAGGGCCGTCAGACACTCGCATCAAGTGTGCCAATCTTCTATCACGTAAAAAGTTCGCTTTGGTACGTAGTAGTAAGTTGGCTAAGTTTAGACGTGATTCCATTCGATCACGTCGTTTTTTGCTGACCTAGGTCAACAAGCCTATGGCATTAAGTCCGCCTCTGTACATTTTTTGTGCTTGAAGTATTAAATAAATAAATAACAAGATAATAAATGTCAAGATCATTGCATAATACCGCTAGGTAAGTATTTATATCCCAAGATTGCTCGTAGTCAGTGATTCCCTTTGTAAATAAGAAGTATATGTATGTCGCAGTAAGATGGTTGAAGCCGTGATATAGCTATATACCTTAATATTGTTATAGGAAAGCGGTTCAAAACTGTCTTACTAGGAATATAATTATGAAACAAACACGTCCTAACTAATATTATAAATGCGAAAGTAACTCTGTCTGTCTGTCTTTCTGTCTGTCTGTCTGTCTTTGCTTCACGCCTAAACTACGAACCGATTTGTGTGAAATTTGGTACAGACATAGTTTGGAACTTGAGAAAGGACATAGGATAGTTTTTATTACAAAAAATAAAATAAAATTTATTCCGGACATACAGCGCCATCTATTGGTCAAGAGTCTGCATCAATTCAGTACTGAAAATTCATCGGAAAAATGTAAATAAATAGTAAAAAGGTATGAAAATATAATATAATACAACTTTTAGTACAAAGAAAATGCTCTAACGGAGTATAGATAATTCTATTAGTACTATATGTCGAGTTGGTGATCGCGCAATGGTGTCGATCGTTACACGAGTTCGGTTCATGTTATTGTTTTAATTCATCGGAAAAAAGTAAACAAATAGTAAAAAGGTATGAAAAAAATAATATCAATATAATAAAACTTTTAGTACAAAGAAAATGCCCGAACGGAGTATAGATAAATAATCCGAGTTGTCACTATGCTCGATAGATGGCGTTGGGATCGAAATAGATCGCGCTATGGTTTCGTTACACGCATTTGGTTGGGTTCCACATTTCATTTTTGAAGAGATCCCGCGAGATCGGGAACTATGTGGGTAAAACCAAAAATCTGCCGGAAGTCACTATTCCACGCGAACGAAGTCGCGGGCAAAAGCTAGTATAGTAATGTAACTATCTTACTTGACTAATATAGTGAAATTCAACCATCTTACTGCGACTTACACAAGTCTGAGAAAGAGAGATCTCTAGTGTCACCTTTCAAGCTGCACTGTATAGTTATTATACTCTTTGAGCTGCACTTTACAATAATAAGTACAGACGCCAGCACATCAAGCTACCCGAAAGTGTACCTAAAATTTTCTCAATCAACTTTGAAGTTTAGCGATAAAGTTGAAAATCTATTAATAGTAGCTTGATGTGCCGGTCTGTACCTATCAGTAGTAGGTAACCTGGTCCATTTCCATAAATTAAGTAATTAATAACTTTCGAGTGTTCGAGTTCTAGCTTTTGTCAATGATACGTGTTTGAATAATTCATTTCCAACATAAGAGTTACATTGTTCGCACTTCGCAGGCATCGACGTCATGTCACGTCACGCTATAAATCACGTGTTTCAGGTGTGGTGTCCTGGGGCGAGGGCTGTGCTAGGCCTGACAAGTACGGAGTGTACTCGAGGGTCAACCGATACCTGACGTGGATCAAGAGCAACACGGCCGACGCTTGCTACTGCGACTGAACGCGAATGTACAATCACATGCGAAAGTGATGCGACAAAGTTATGAAAAAAATTGTTGGGCTAAATTATTAGAGAATAACAGATTGACGTTGGAATTATACATAGATGATGCAACTTATTTTCATTTTTAAAGGTTTGCTTAGGTAGACAAAGACAAGACAACAGTTAGAGAACTGACAAGTTTCATGTGACACGGAAAACATGATTTATACTGACTAGATTCTTTCAAAAATAAGTTGTAAGTATTATTTTTTAAATACATTTTAAATTACTTATCATTGCCAATCTGTTATATTATGTTTACGAAATATAGAGAGAGACTCAGGTACCTACAATGTAATAGACTAAATTGAGAACAGTAGGTGTGATCTGTAATATTTTTGTAACTTTGTCACTTGACTTTTGCTAATGTAATTATGTTTAGGTTAATAAAACTATAGTATTTATTTAATAAATTATGTGGGATTGACTTTGGTATTTTATTGTTTTAAATTTTTTATACTCAACATAACAGGTACTTTTGATACCTGCAAAGGTTTATTTTATCTTGATCTGTAATAACCATACCTTTAAATGAAGTATTGTATTGCATAGGCTCAATATATGCTTGGGGTGGTTAACTACACACATCGAAAAAATTGATTTCTTTAATTTTGGAGATAATGAAACACTGGTTCTATTATGTATAATATTATATTTCAAAAGTAAGTTGGCATTTATTTTATCCATATTATTAATAACAGTAAGGTAAGAGAATCCTATACTACCCAGAATCTACAGATTATGGAAGAAATATTTGTAATAGTATTCAGGTGAAATGTAATCAAGTCTACAAGTAAAACTAAAAAAAGGTCTATATTGAAAACTTTTAGCTGAATGCACATTGTAAATCTAGAATAAACTTTTAGCTATAATTAAACATCTATATTTCTGCAATATCATATGCAAATACTATAAATAGTTGTAGCTATCGATTTCAATTTACTTCCTCTGCAAGAAAGAGAAAATATTATAATTGTTGTCTTACACTAATATTTTCACAAAATGTTCTAGGACATACACAACTACAGAAATGGGAGTTGATATTAACGAGTCAAGTGAAAATGTCTAAATAAAGAGGAAAGTTCAGACAGAACATTATGGTAAATATGGCCGGGAGTTGATAATTGATCCAAACCTGGCATATTTGGCGGCATCTGGGTGTCAGTTCCAGTAGACGTAGATGTGATGGTCTCTTCAATCACCTCGTTGCCATTTTTCACTATTCGCCTGGTTTCCACAGATCCGTCTGGCTTTGTTACACTGGTTGTGATAATGGTTTGACAGTATGATCGACCTGGCACCAGCGCTCCGTTAAAGGGTGTCAAAGGAGGAGTGTCTTTCTTCTTTTTAAACAGTCCCGATATATCATTAGATGTTATTTTTCCATCCAAATCTTTGTCTTCTATTAAAAGTTCCTGTGGGCGATTATGGTAGCCTGGTTTCAGGTAATAGTTTCTTATATTATCTCCGTTGAAGTGTTCCTGCTCACCGCGTTCCGGAGGCAGAGGGTGGATGGTCGTGAGGGAATCGAAGGGGCTGTCGTTAAGGAACGATTTGACATCTCCAAACATAGAACCGAAAGATCGGAGCATATCGAACATCTGTCGGGAGAATTCTTCCTGCATGTCAATGGCTTCATTAAAATCATCCATTTCGTGTCTAGAGTAAAGTTCATCACCGTCGTCTTCATCGTCGGAACTCCAAATCGGATTTCTAAAATCATTTTGAGGCGGATTCTGTCTTATGCCAAAAAATATTCGTAATTTATCCATGAAATAATTTTTTTCCATGATGAGTTGAACTTGAAGATTTTTCCGGTGATGTTAGCTGCTAATCCGGTTGTAAGTTGTTTTTGCTTATAAATGTTGATTATTTTATTGCGCAACAAACAAAAATTATTCGACAGCTGACAGCTGTCAAATTAAATCAATCCAGTCCGAGATAGTTGCTTCTGCGTAGCATAGCAGTTTATCCGTGATCTGTTTTCTTCCTACCAACCTAGAAGCGATTTGGAAAAAGCAATGCTAAACATGTTCTTTTATCGGAACGTTTCGCGCATTTCAGTGATTTCTGATTTCCATTTCCATCCGTTTGTAGAAAGTACTAGAAATGAAACTTAAATTATCGTTTTATAATGGTTTTCAGGATTTCAAGACAAGGTAAACCACAAATGAATTTTTTATGCAAAAATGTAGGTAATATTAAAACAATATCACGGCATCGGCGGGACCGGCGCGGGACGGCGCGACCACAGATTACTAATATGTAGGTGCGACGGCGTGGCGGCGGCGGCGGGAAGTTGAACTCTTCATTACGGCCATTACGGACTCGTCGCTATCAGCGACAGCATAGCGCGGGGCGGCGAGCGGTAAACACAAATATACCAAAATATATGAACCATGCCACGACGTATACATGTCTCACTGATGGTGGCGCGTGTGTTGGATCATTCGGTTCCCTACAAAATGGTTGAGCTGGACGGTGCTGATCCACGCGTCATGTTCGTGAACGGGCACCGTCGGTTGAGACTGGTCATCTCTTAACTGCCAAGGCTTATTTTTAATCTTATATTTTGAATTGTTTCTTCACTTGTGTTTTTTTTTACATTGTTCTCACATATAGAAGCATCAAGAATAATGTAAGTACCCAGGATTTTGTAATATCTTGATTTAAAAGAGTGTCCATGGAGTTTCTTGCCCGTTCTTCTCCATAGAGATCTACCTTTTTTAATGGGCAACTAGCTTCAACTTTCTGACTAACTGACTGACTATTTAATTTTGACAATTCAAAAGTGCCTGTAGGTAGTACATGGTTTAATTGAAATAAATGCTTTGATTTGATTTGATTTGTACCGCTCGCAGCGTCATCGCTAGACAAAAGAAACCGCGCCGCTTGCCGCTAATCCAAAATTCGTGGCCGGCCGGTTACTCTTTATTACTGGTGGGCTTTGCGACGACGAACCGTTTACAAAGACCGTTTTGCATTCTGCAACGATGCAACCGTTTTACGTCCTGGGTTTTAACAGTCTTCGTTGCAAAACCCAGTCATCGAATTACTTGATGCAATTTTTTATTTTACGCCTATTAAAAAATACAGTCGTGGTGAATGCAATGGTTCAACTCTACCAGACTTGTCCATTGCGTCGTCGTGTCGTCTCACGTTCCGCGTTCGTTTTCGTTTAGAAAACAGTCGTTCAAAAACGAAAACCTCGAAAACGCAATTTCGAATTCTATTCCATGTTGGATAAGTTTCGCCGTTTTCAAACCAGTTGCAAGAACGACCGTTTTCTGCAACCGTTTTCGTCGTCGGGAAAACGGTTGCGTTTCGTCCGTCAAAAATTCGACAGCGACCCACCACAACTCTTCATAAATATTGCTAGAATCAACTACTCAAACAGTTTCCGTTTCCGAACACAAAAAAATATCAAAAAGATTTTGAAAAAGTTTATGGTCCGAGAGCATAGAGAATTTCTCTATAAATGTATCTATCCGAAATGAGATTGAGTCCTTTTAGTTATCTAAATAAAAAATCCTGTAATTTGTTTTATGGTTTCGGAAGATCTACCGGGTTTTGCAAATTAATTGCTGATTATTTTACAGTTTGCTAGCTTTAAATAGTATCTGAAGACACAAATACACAATATTCTGCAGAGTAGAAGTAGAATCTAGAATAAATAGAAAACAAAAATGGTGGCATTTATTAGTTCGTCGACTACTATTAGTACTCTAACATAATCATAAAAAAATATAAAGAAAACACACGTTCTTATATTTTCCGTTCGGAATTCCTGACGGAAAGTGTAAGAACGCGTGCGCTAAAGAGAAGATTTTGTATGAAATGTGTGCATTCACGGTCTCCGAATCTGAATTCCGAATTTCCGAATCAGGAAACCGGTCGTATGCGACCAGCCTAAAAATGAAAATGCCCTGTTACACGACTTATTTTAAAATTTACTAATTTTGTCTCTTTCTCTCATAACATCGGCGACGACTCTCTATCCTGCTGTCATTTTTGTGACATCGATTTATCTGATTAGTAAACAATGGTGGAACAGAGCGCTGCGCTGGTATAGTTAGCATTAGCAAAATATAAAGAACTGCAAAGTGCAAATAAATAGTAAAGGTAACTTCTCTTCTCTTCTTTTCTTTCTTTAGTCTGTGAAATAGTAGTTGGCGGCGAGGTGGAGTTATTTATTTCTCCAATTTAATCATACAGAAAGACGAAGACGATACATACATATTATGTCCGGCAGTTCTTATGCAGCGCATGAATTATTTTTCAAATACAATATTGCAACATGATAGCGACACTCCGGTAGAGAAGTTCGCTTCGTATAATCTAAAAAGGTATGTTCTAAATTATTATTTTATTCATCTTTTTAGTATTGAAGTCGTATATTTTATTTTGGAAATCGTTGTTTATTTTATTTATCTTGAGTGTAGTAATCAGTATAAAAATAGAGACTAGTTATTTATTAGGATAAAAGTATTACGTTACCGTGCGGATGTATACCCATGCGACGAATTCGTTCACAGTATAATGCATCAATTCGCATCGCTACACGCTATTTCATTTAATAATATCATTTATTTCTAAAATTGATTACAAGGTTTGTTTGCTCTGTCAACTGGAATAAATATTTAGATTTGTGGTATTTTTAGCTGTGTGAAGGTTTGGATGGTGGATGTTTAAAAACCGGTTTCATACCCGCGCGTTAAATTCCACTTGTGTTAAAACTGTTGACTAGTAATCAATGCAAAGTGATCATTATGGAGCACTATTACGGGGTAATGGTTAGCAATTAATTTTACTTTGACAATATTTTTTTATGTTCTACAATAACATGCTTTCTTGTTTTTTTTTTAAATACCAATGTATAACACACCATCAAAAAGGCTGCCATTAATTTAATAAAAGTTTTCTTCTTCTGTACTTACTGAAGTTAATAGTTTCTGTACCTATATGATAAATGAGACAAAATCAAGAATCAATACATTTCATTTCACCTACATGGGCACTTATGAAATGTCAGAAGCTAGGTACATGGTTCCAATTGGTCGTTTCCTATGGAGAAGAGCCGGCAAGAAACTCCACAGTTAGTCTTTTAAAAATAATTGGCTTTTTCAATGTTTTCAAATTACAGTAGGTATGGGAGGACAGCGTACAACGTTGTTAACAAGTACCAGGTACTTAATAAAATAAAAAATGGTCTGATGATCTAAAGTCTACAAGGCCTACAAAGTTTTCACAGTTGCAAAATATAGAAGAATCTGTCATAAGGATAAATAAAATATAAAACCTATTAAAACCAAGTGATATGATTGCCAAAAAAAAACAAAAATAAAGAGTTGAAATTAGAATTGTCTGTGTATAATGTCAAATAGTAAAAAGATTGTCAAAGAAGTATGTAAAAAATAAACATCGTAATTTGGGAGCAGTTAATAGACATTTACATAGTTATGCTATTAATAAGGTGCCAGGGAAGCCACATGTGCAAATGGAATTATTGCTAAACTACCTTGTCTTCAACATAGTCTTTAATCTTTTAATATGAGACATCTTTTGTCTTATTTAACATACTGTCCACAAGTATTAATTTAAAGTGAACAGAATAATTCATTCTCATCATTAATATTGGAATTTCGGAAATCGGTGTCTTGGGATCTGTATTTTAGTTTTAGTTTTTTGCCACCTACTTCCGAATTTAAAGTTATTTCATAATTTTGAATTAATTTCTTTGTGAAGTTGATTTAATTTTTTTAAATTACTTTTTTATTTCGTAATTTTTAGTATTAAGTAAAAACTGGAATATTTGTTTGTAATAAGTAGGTAATAGTTTTGTTGTAAATATTGCACTTGAATTTGACCAAGGTTTTGAGATGTTTTCCCTTTTACACTACACCCGTAGCTCATATCAATAAGCCAGGCCGTCACACTTACACTTATTAGTCCATATCTTAAAAATGACTGAATCGATTTTGATGAAACTTGCACTGTTCCCTAAGTTGAGGTAAATTTTAGCCAATAAAAAAAATGGTTACGATCCAATTAATAGTTGCAGAGAAATGTGTGGATAGACATAGGTACATACATACAATTTTGTATATTTGTTTGGAAGCCCTGATAGATTGTCATATTTGAATATATTGCAGTTCCAATAATATTACATACATACGTGTCGAATTATTGATAACCTCTTTTTATTTAAGTCGGTAAAAAGGCGTTTCTTTACGCACCTGGAAAATGCTACAATCTAATACCTATAAAATTAAAAATAACGTTTTTATTTTCATTATGTTAGTATTCACGATAACTCTGCGACTCGTCGCGCTATGCATGTCATCGTCCTTTCTATTAGGAGTCATTAATGGTCGTTACTTGGGTATGTAATGAAAATTCATGTAGTTAGACGCTCTTGTCTTGTATGTACAGACGCCAGCATATCAAGCTACCCGAAACTGTCAAATTTTCCCAATCAACTTTGAACCTTATGCTTTAGCGATAAAGTTGAAAATCTATTAAAGAAATTTGACAGATTGTAGTAGCTTGATGTGCTGGCGTTGTACATGAAAACATACAATGCGGTAATCGTTTTACTACGCTCATAAAAATATGTTGGCTGGCTCTTTGCTTTTATCACAGTGTCATCGTATAAATCGCTGTGGTTTTTAAAGCAGTGTTTTGTTTTCCTAATTTGCTAATCCAAACGCGATAGCTGAGCCAGACTTTTCTGCCTGGATTCGCATTTTCTCGTTACTCTATCCTTTATCAGTGCTTTCTAATCGAGCGACACAATGAATAACTCAAACCGTCTATAATTATGTAATCAATGGTCTAAGGCCTGTGATCAACGACATTCAAACCCCCGTTAGGTATTTAAACAGTTGGTTTAGGTCAAATTTCCTAAAGTTTGAAATATAGAACTGTTTAAATATTTAATCACTTGGTTTAAACGTTGGTGAACACAAGGCTGTCTTTTAAATGTCGGGTTTAAGCCACTCGGCTTGTTCTAAAAACTTATGATAAGTTTTCGCGGATTGAATAGGTATCTACCGCAACATCAATAGCCAGAACAGTGAACAGGTATCCTCTGGGCATGCTCGTTCCATCATAGACCTCATCCATCGCACATCGCTTTCCATCAGGTGTGATTGAGGTCAAGAGCAGCCCCAATCAGCAATAAATAAAATAAAATCTTGCTTTACCAATGCAAGATGTTCATTTATCTTCTGCCTGTCTGATACCAAACAGATCATCACACGATCTCAATGTCGATGGTGATAATAAGAGGAACTACTAAAGTCGTGCGATCCCCTTGGCTCATGGTTTGGGATCCTTTGGGTGCTAAAGACGTGCCTTCTCCTGTTGATCGGATTGCCCGCTTACTAGCCCCCTGATAGAAATAGCTACGCATCCTCGCTAATTTCTGGTGGAAACGCGGCCTTAGTTTAGTGTGACTTATTGATATTTGGCTTCTCTATGAGACATCCAGGGCAATGACGCACGGAAGACACTGAAGACAGGAAAAGAAATGCATTTAAGTGATTGTCCTGTACCAAACCGCAAGACACGATGTATTTTGTTTATTAATGGTACATGACTCAAATAGAATAAAATAAATATTCTTGCATTGTAACCTGTCTAAAAAAGTCTTCCAGAGAAGTCACAAGTATGTGAATTTGTGGCTACCAGCGTGAAAGTATTGTGTTTATATAGTTTTTATGTCTCGAGCATAGTCAGAACACTAAAAGAACACATAAAATACACCAGAATCATATCGGGAAAGCACTTACCTAATGACTTACAAAAATGTAGGGAAGCCATTGACTCCACTGAATGTTATCAAAATTCGGGGAATCTCATTTGCTAACTGCAAAGCCGAAGGTATTGTTTTTTAGAACGAAGTCAGAATTGAAAAGCTATTATAATAAAGTCTTTGATATTCTTTTTTGTTCTGAAATTGAGTTTCGATTACCTACGGACAATATAATCGAAGAATACTTCAAAGTGCTGGTCTACTGAATTCCTGAATTGAATCACAGAATTCTTACTAGAGTAAACTTTAACACATTACGTAATAGAACAGGCTAATGGTATTATAAAAAAAATAATGAATGCATAGTTCTGGAAGACTGGTATGTCATAGGTAACTCGAATATGCTGCTAAGGAAATGCTCCATTCGCCTCCAAAAACAGACTTCGTTACATGAGTCCGTAAATATTTGTCTTTTATACTCAAACATAGTCCTGTACAGAACGTGTCTCGCTTCTAAAAATGACCCTATTGTTGTTGCGGCTATTCATTGTCATTCGTCTTAGCCGTCATTAAAGTTAACAGCCCGTAGAAGTCCACTTCTGGACTTTAGTCAGGACTCCCCTCCCTGGCTATAACTCAAATCTGTTAATCTTTATCTACATTTCCTTTATGACTCGTTTGAATAGTATCCTATTTTCTTCTAATAGAAAATTAAGCTAATACCATTCTTCTTCTTAGCGTGTCGATAGCAATCTAAATTGAGTCAGCCCAGAGCTTAGCTACGAATTTAACGTTATTATGATACTAGCGGACGCTCCATTAGTATCAGTGACTTGGAGGTTTCAGGACACGCAGGACATGATATCAAGTGTGCCATCTTTTGCGGAGCAGGACCAATGCCATATCGGGTTCAATCAAATCCAAACATTCGCATATAATTATTGATGTGATGTACCTATATCGTCTTATTCCAAGGTGCGCCTAGGGCTCTAACGGGTACAAATCCATAAATAAATGTCAGTAGGCTAATGTTGTAGGTCAATCGTTCAGCATTACTCAGTTAGGCATTTTATTGTCCTTCCTCACAAAGAATTAGGTCACAATAGGTATTGCAGGAATTTATTGGAATTCCACGTCTTGCCGTCCGTTATATCGAGCAGTTCGTGACTTTTTTTCGTAAAGTTTCATGCACTTCCAGTACTTACCTGAGTGATAAAAAATATAATAATATTTTGTGTTTTTGTCATGCTCGTGTGATTTGTTTAGGTACTGACACTTTTGTTTTGGTTCTCTTTTTCGTTGGCAAGTTTTTAATGCCACGGTTTTGTTCGAGATACCTAAATCCAGAATTTAGCAGTAGTCATTCCGTTTTGGGTATATAGGAACCTTGAAGTAATCCTTGGGAAACATGAAACATCAATTAGAATAAAAAAATCATTGGCCCAAAATATTAAAGACGACTGCCGTCTGGAACAAGTTTCGTTCTATGTATGCTGTTATTATTGTAATATTTAAGCTCATTTACATGAGCAGTATTGTTCATATAAATGCAGATGCAAATCAACAGTTTTAGTTATATTTGGGATCTTATGTCAGCCGTTTGCTTACGTCAATGCGTAAATAATAAACAGACTGTTCTCCTCAAAACCCTAACTCTTGCTTGTTGAATATCTCAACAAGAAACTCGTTTATCCGCTTGTTTTGAACTTGAATATGTTTCCTTCTTTCACAAGGAAAAGAACCATCAAAGTTTAAGACACGTCAAATTTTAATGTCCTGATATGTCTATCACGACCCCTTTGAGGCTTTGTTTAATGATCATAACCAAGGAATCTAACTATAGGATATAAGTAGTTCTTTTTCAAAAAGTCATCGACGCTTAGATACATGCTCGTAGAACTAACTGACGTGGCTCTGGCAAGCGACAAATGATTTGATAACAATGTTCAACTAACCATCTGTACATTATATTATGTTAATTTTTCTGACACTGCAGAAAAATAGCGCCTTCTTGAAAATAATAACCTGGGTAAAAGTGATGGTCCTAGCTGTGTTGTAAAATACTGCTGTCCGATGTTAGCAAAAAATGGCTAGCTTTATTTTAAACGAAAAACTAATTTCCCTGTAAGCAGACCGTAACTTAATCTAGTTAGTCTCACCATCTTATCATATTGGTATTATTCTAAGCACGTCTCGCCCCGGAATGTGACGATTACATCAACGATGACGTACTACGTAGTGACTGCTGCCACCGCCGACGCCGATCAGACTTTCTCCAAAGTGTTAGATCGTGTTTTCACTTTTACTTACACTGTAGGTATTTGAATTTGTATCAGATTGCTTTTGGGAAAGTACCAATAGCTATGATTGAGAATTGCTTTAAAGTACGGTAGTCTAATAATTGGTATTTGAAATCTTCTACTTAATCCAAATCTTAAATTCATTGACAGACATCGTACATCATAAACCGCAAAAATTTTGCAAAACAGGTCTGAGATCTGATATCACTAAGGAAGGCTTTTAAAATTCAATGTAAGTTTTTTTGGAAGTACATAATTTTTGCCGATAGAAAATAATTCCATGGGGCGCACGGCTTGCTTGGCACTTGGCAGTCGCTCCATGTAATATACCCTGCATCCGATTAGACTGGAAGCCGACCCTAACATGTTGGAATAAGGCTATTAGGTAGAGGATTGGGCGCACGACTTGTCCACAATATTTCTGAAGGCTAAATTACGCGTTCGTGGATATAGAGGGAACAAAATGAGCCATTATTAATGAAGTTATGATTATACAACATATTTCAATCTAGTTAAATATTCATAGTTATGTATCAAGCTGCATAATAATTTTGTTATACATTTTTGCTGTGTCGTCAATAGCTTTCAGTTTTATCAATGTTTTATGCTAGTCGTACATTTTTGTAAATTCACCATAATGGTTGCTTTACTATAGCTAACAATTTGTCTTTAGTTTTTCGTACATATTAATTATTATCATCCCCAGAAGTTATGGTTGCTTTGAATGTTTATTCCGACTGGGTGTACATTTTTAATGTTTTTTTTCTGTGATTTGCTTTCAAATTTGCTTGCAATTAATTACCTTCCTTACTTCATTGATAATTAATTATCGACCCACTCGAAAATATTTACATAGAGCCGGCTCGTTAATAAACAAATCCAAATGACCTATTCATACCATAAATATTGTGGTGAGAATTGCGGTTTAGCACGCGCGTTGTGGGGTTACGAATAGTGGGGAAAACCATGGGAAATGACAACTGTACCTTGAGGGGGCGGTAGGTACTTACAAATTACGTAATTTATTGATCTTTTCCTACTTGCCTATAATAAGTGCAGGTAGTTAGTATTCACAGTGACTCAAGTGCGTTAGGTACGACGACGAAATTATTTAAATTACTGTCTGCCTATTGACTCGACTAAAAATGGATGTCTTATCTCCTTGTTAAGTTTAAGTACTTTTGAACTAAGTCGCAATAGATTATTAACAAACTCAGCCGTAGTGTTAGTTTGACGGAATCACGAAACGCAGCTCATTAAGGATACACGTAGAGTGGTATATAAAAAGCCGCAATATATATTTATATAACAATTAATAATATAATATATAGCAAGCAAGCCGGACTTATAAAAAGTACCAAATGTCAAAGGGTAAGATAGACTTTTTTATCAGCGTATCTTCCTGAACTTTGGATCTATAGGCCGACCGCTTAACTGTGACGTTGCCTGAGGTAGCATCGCGGTGCGGGAGGGGTGTGGTGACGTGAGCTCAGTGATTCGTCAACTTGTGACAACTATCAACCTTCCCGCACCGCGCAGCTACCTCAGGGAACGTCTCAGTTATGCGGTCGGCCAATAGTTAGCTTAGCTTCTTCGTATGAATCATTGCAAATACTAAGTAAGCGTGAATTTTACAGAGCAGATAATAATAATTATACATTGTATTATTGTAATGTAATGATGAGTATTATTTTGCGTCCGACGTCTCTAGTTACATAAACAAGATCCTTGTTTACATAATATGATTACATATTAAAATTCTTTTGACATACTTTATCTTTCCAGTTCCAGACGTTTGTTCCAAGATTTTGGAGAAGTTTATCTACGTCACTGACTAGAGTTATAAGGTTGCCCACACATAATAGTCACTATAATTTCATTATAATTCTAATTAGTTAAGTAATTGTAATGATAATATTTTTCTACTGGAGTCTGGAAATAGCCTTCCACACAGTCCTATCCGAAAACTTTTATTAACATGAAAACCGATTACCGCTGTATGCCTCAGGGTTTCACAGACTTTGCAAAGGAATGAATCAAAAAGAAAATTTAGGTCTTTCGGGAAAATGGAGATCAATTTCAATTTCCCATTATTTCAGGCCAATTTGCCCAATAATATAAATGTTACAAATAGTGTAATTTTTCTTTCGATTCACAGAAATGACGGAGAGATGAGTGTTTATTTTCGCAAAAAGAACATCGTTAGTTTGAATGGATGTGATTACTATGATTAAGCCCATTCATACAACTTGATTCAGAGTAGGAAAAATTACTTAAAATTAGAGGTACCTACTTATGATCTGTAATTCTGTATATCTGCGAAATATTTTGCTTGTTTTGATTTTTTGAAAGGCATGGTAAAAACCAAACAAGGGTTTTGTGTTACACCGGTTGGAACGAAGTTCCCTTCGCCTTTGTACACTTGGCGAATGAGAGCTAGATCGAAAAAAATGTAACATTTTGCAGAGTATGACTTGCGATCGATAAGGAACTTCGTTCCTAAAAGTCCTAAAACTAAACCAGTTATGAGACTCACTTTTTTCCCCACCTTAAAAAATATGGTATAATGCTCTTCTTTATTTTTTTTTATTTAGCCTACACTGTCCCACTGTTGTGCAAAGGCCTCCCCCAAATCCTTCCATGCATGTGACTGATGCATCCTTTTCTAGCGCCACCTCGATCCAACCCTTGCGGTACGCGTCTAGATCGTCTCGCCACATCTTCCTGGACCGGCCTTGGCGGCGCCGTCCTTCCTCAGGCACCCACCGTGTGGAGAATATTGCCCAGCGTTCACTGCATGCGGCTGACGTGACCCGCCCAATCCCATTTCAGAATGGCAGCCTTTGCCTACGTCTATGATTCCCGTTTTGGAGCACAGCGTGGTGTTTCGCATTCTGTCAGTTCGTTTAACGCCTAAAATGCTGCGCACCATTGCTCTTTGGCAAACCCATAATGCTTATGTTTAGCAAACCATACATTTCTACTAATTTAACAGAACAGACGTATTATTTCAGTGTAGCTTTTCTGTGTAGGTACTTCAGATCAATACATACCATAATAATATATAGGCAAAGAGAAAGTTGATGTGCAAGGAATTTGAGCGCATATCCTCGGCAACGCAATCCTGTGTTCAAAACTTCATTTGAGTAAAAAAATTGCACCATAAGATCTCGTCAGCTTTAAAACAAGATTCATGCTTAAGCACCATTCTTTAACGACTTGTATGCCTAGATTAACATGACTGCCTCGGTGATATGCAAAAAAAGTGTCATGTCAAAGAAAACATATGTTTAAATAGCGTTTTCCTTCATGTCATTGCGAATAGGTGACTACATGTGACTAGGTACTAGGTAAGGTAAAGTTTTTTAACATACTTCTAGTCTATCATTATTTGTCGTGGTGATTTTTCCTATTACCCAGGGCTATGATTAGTTTGATGCAAACGTCTCTGTGATTCCGAGGTTGGCACAAATAATATCCCTACCTATCTATTTTGGTTAGAAAATCTGTTTTCTCTAGAAATCATTTAAGCATGGTCTATTTATATCGCATCGGTTTTTATATTCTCTTGTAATAATTTTATGGATAACCATAAAAAATAATAGAAATAATTCTATCAATTTATAAAGATCGTCCAGTTATTTGGAAGTGGAATCTGGAAGCGTTTATTTATCTATTTTTATATTTTTGAGTGTATTTTTAACAAATAGGTTGCGATTAATTACCAATATACATCAACTTTCCCTGAATTATACCCAACTTTTGTAGACATGTTGGATTCCGATATTTATTTCTTATCCTTAGGTAAGTATATGGCAATGTAATGAAACTTTTAATAATAGTGTAATTAACTTGTAATACCTATTGTTTTTAATTACCAGAACGACGCGTACGATTTACCAATAAAAGTCACGATAAGATTAGAGTAGCCAATGCAACCTTTGTATTGTGTTGTAAGACTTTGTGTAGATATATTTCATATTGACATGGATGACAACTAAGAATTTTGCTATTAAAGTAATTTAACAAGGTAGGGGCAGGGAAGGACAAATAACTATATATATACATATAATAAGTGTGATTAGCCGCAGATGAACCCAAGACCTTTGGGGTAGACGTAACGTGTTCATGAGTAAAAAACGTGAGTTGGCAGTGTTTGTAGCTTGGTTGGATTTAGGCTAGCTGGGGTCCTAGAGCGACGATATTAGCTGGCTGGTAGCAGTTGAATGAAGGAGGCCGAAGATCGAGTTAAATGGCTTGCGATATAGCATGTCCAGCAGTGGACTGCTGTAGGCTGATAATGATGATGAGTATTGGACGGACTTGAATGTCTACCATAGTCAGCTGTTACTCTGCTAGTGTTCTAAAAGTAAAGGGAGTTTTAAATTCTGATTACAGACAACTGTTTTAACAAAAGTTTTACCTCATTTACTGTAAGGTAGAAAATAGTATTATTACAATAATTGATAGTAGTAGTAGTACCTATCTATTGTTTATGTTCTGCCAAAGAATTAATGATAATTATAATGTAAGATTTATCACCATAGCGTCAACTTGTTGATATTCTGTGACCTTGCCATGCATAACAATGCCGCAGGTGGTTCGTGAGATATAATGTAAATTATATACTAGTACCTACTGCACCTAGTAATCGTACTTAATGTACTTTAGAAACGCATAGTTATGAACAATGCCTCAATATACCAGAGGCATTGTTTAAAAAAATATATAATTGTTGGAATAGTTTCACGATAATTTGACTAAACGGGTGGGTGAGTCTACCAGTTCAGTAAACAACACAACTTGCGTCCAGTGTTTGCTCCATATCAAATCCACAATATTCAAATATTTCTGCAACGACAGAAGCGTTAGACCTACTTTTTGGTGGCTCAGTACTGAATTTCGTGGAATTAATCGATCAAGAATGAATTGGCTAACGCCATTTGGGTCGTTTCCTAATTATTCTTGAGTAATTGTGCCATTTGATTTCTACTGCTAACAAAAAGCTCTATAATCTAATAATCTTTATAAAGCTTTAAGGGTATCTTTAAATACATTACTTTCGCAGTTTCCACAACTATAGCAATAGGATCGTGTGGTATTTTTAGTGATCACTATCCGTCGTCACGCACGGTGACTTCGATAAAACCCCATGCTCTATTTTTTACATGGCATATTTGTTCAAAATACTCATTGCTATACAACACTGTACCTACTCATCTAAAGCCATCCGTCTCAGTACTTCGTCTTTCAAAGAAAACAAGCGTGTCAACATGCTCACTTCTTCCCCAGCTCTCAATAACCAATTTTATTAAATCTACAATGACACATAGATGTTAAGTTGTCACTATTATCTAGATATTTATCTAAGTAATCTACCACGTGGAGCGTTAAGCATGATTTGAATATCTCAATGCAAGTCGGTCGTTATGTTCAATATGTTCTAAGCTTTACGACAGCTGTCCCGCCGTTGTGTACGACCTTTACTGCAGCCAGTGCGTTTTGCTCCGTCGCCTTCACTACACTGATTTCACCATCACCGGCGTAAACGTCTTACCTTTTATTCGTAGTGTCTATAATACTGTTTTTATTAACGTGCCTATTTGGAATTTTATGTTTTGGTGAGTTGTCCTTTTCCTTCTAAAAATTTTGCTACTTGAATAAGTTGTTTTCGAACAGAAAGTGTCTTGTCACCTACTTTTAAAGTCCTTGTATCTCTGACCAACCTTGTCGGAGTTTTATAGTGACGAGAGTTTTTGTGAGACTAAAAATAACACTTGGAACTTTAACATCCACTTAAGTTACTGGTTCGTGTGCGATAATATTTATAGAACATGATTTCAATACAGTATTTTATGTGTTTAGCAAAATAAGTCATTATACGCTTTGCGTCTGTCTTTTTACCTTTTCATACATTTCAGTCTGCTTCATTTGGTTTCGTTTAGGTGCAAAATATTTATTCATGCTATGAAATGTTTACACACACTGATACGGAACGTAATATTTACTGTTCAGTAAAGAATTCAACATTCCACAAATAGCTTTAGACAATTTTGCTTGTTTATTTCCACCGCATAATTTCTCATAGCTCCGTGCTGTTTTTGTTATGCCAACAGGACCCTTTTGGGAAATATTTCTGTGGAACACAAGATGGCATGACGTGTTTCATACTTCCATGTTTTGACGTTGCCAGTTATCTCTTCATGGTTGGGAATCAATCCCGGAGAATCTGGCGAGATATAACATGACTTTTTAAGAAAGTCAGTCAAGTTATTTTTGTATTACTTTAGCTTTTTTTTATTGCTATATTCTTAATGTCTTAGGAACTCGTATCTTTTAATACTCGTTATTTTATTCCACATCCCATTATTATCCACTTCGTCAAGCGGAACTATTGCCTTGTTTTGTTTAGCATTTTAGGTTACTTGTTTGTTAAAGTGTTTCAACAACTCCACAAACTCTATCTTGAATATCGTCGATTGCTTCACATCTATTATTTGCCGATACAAAAAATGCAACTACTTTGTAAAAAGTAGTTTCTTTACCGTTAAATCTGTTGCAATTTTTTTTCGTGACTGGAGTAAAAAGCGATAAGAATCTTGTACTTTTGTTATTTAGGCTAATTGGCAATATGAGTTTCTTTGAAGCTCGAGTTAAACTTAAAATTAAATCTTCCACGATTCTTTGATATTATTAGGTATTTTTTACTATGGATATATGAAATTTTTTACGGATACAAAATCTAAACTTGTATCGGTTCATTGGTACTAATGGGTTTTTACCATTTATTTGAGTTACAAATGTTGATGTAAGACAAGCTTCTAATTATCACCACTATCAACTAACATTTGTACTAATTAAGTCTAATATCACGATATTGCACAAGTACTTAATACTTTTGAGTTTCTTTTCGTCGTATCGATTTTTGGGCTGCATCATTGGTTGAAAATTTGTTGAAATTAGTTATTATAATTATCTTCTGCATGATGAAGACTTTGACTCAATCTACATTATGCAGTAAGCTGGTCAACCTTAGGCAAACGAGGATTTTAACGTTGTGATAACTCCTATATAATGTTAATCAAGGAAACTTCTCGAACAATAAATTATACGCGTTACAAAGTGCAATTCAATTTCAACCTATACCTAATTACCTAGCGTTTTGGCAAGAGGAAAGTTGTTCTTATCTTCTATCGTGCCGTTTGAGTCTAGACTAAAGAAAAAGAATTCCAGAGTTTTTTTTTTCAGAATTTGGGAAAGAATTTATCCCATTTTTACTTCAATCAACTTTCATGATGATCGGTTCACTGGATTAGGCGTGAAAAGGTAACAAACAAACAAACAGACTTAATATACACTTTCGCATTTGTAACATTAGTTAGGGTTGTCGATGTATAGTTTTACGTGGTGTATTAGCTAAATGATTTATTGCTAAATATACCTACATATTTTCTCAAGCGGAACAGTATTATGATTTATTTTAACATTGTTTCCGTATATAAAAAAAAGATTGTGAACAGCGGCATCTGATAGTATCCAGTAGCCGAACCCAACGTATACACAAAAAAACATTCCATTTGTTTTGAACAAACCATAAAATTACATTATTGTGGAAAGTAATTTGGATAGATAGGTTTTTCGGGAAAATAATATATGAAAGTGTTAAGGCATCATTAGGTATACCTATAGCTCGGTTTTAATCAAGAAATGGTGTAAGCACTTCGTTAACCAAATAAGTAGGTAGATCATTGTTTGTTTACATAGGCATAGCGGTTGCCATTTGTTTCATGTTGTAAGTCAGCTTGAAGAAAGTGTGCTGATGATGATTCTGATGTTACATTAAGTAAAAGTTGGTCATCATAAAACAGGTTCAGTTCCAGTTTAGAATTATTTTTTGAGAGCAATGTTAGTATGGGACTCTGTTGCATTTACTACCTTTATTAGTACCTACTTCTATGTACCTCTTTCATGTTGTGAGATAAGATGTTAACACAATACCATTCAACATATTTATCTGTAAACAATGTCAAACAACTGAAACTCATAGATTTATTTGGGAATTTAGACTAAGTAATCTATGCGTATCGCTTGGAATTCGCAATCGTTGGTAATACCAGTCCACTAACACGGCGGCTACCTATCTTGACATCAAGATACGAAGCTTAAATATTATTATTTGGAATGGTAGACATCAATTATTTGTTTTTTATCTTCTGCTTTATCTCAAACGTTGATCAGATTTCTTATCTGTATTGATTGATAAAGGCAATATTTTGGGGACACAACTATAACTACTCATTCAATATCTCGACTCGATACGACTCAACGTATCCTGCAATGGAATCTTCCGGTAAGCTAAATTCAATTTTCTTTATGGAAGCATTGATTTCTTTTGTAAATACTATCAAAGTAGGCCTTGTAGACTATATATTTGTAGGCCATTTTCTATTTTGCTTGTACTTGTTGACAGGTTCCACTGTCCTGTACCTATTCACACTGTAATTTGAAAACATTGTAAAAGCCAATTATTTTTTTAAAGAGTAACCGTGGAGTTTCTTGCCGGCTCTTCTCCATAGGAAACGACCAATTGGAACCGTGCACCTAGCTTCTGACGTTTCATTATATCAAATAATATTCAAAGAAAAGAGCAATAACACAAAGCTCAACTAGACAGGAGCAAATTACCTCAAAATTACGTGTCTTGTTTCTCATGTAGACTTTGGTCGAAAAGATACAATGTAGCAAGATGCTTTTGATTGTGGTAGAACTGTAACGTTATCACAGTTTTCCGTGAATTTATAAAATAACTAGACTTGCTGCTAAAAAAAATATTTTTAAAAGTGAGTGGCAGATACTGGAAATGTTGAATATTCTAAATGTCTGATGTATTTCCCCCAAATGAGTTTTCTTCTACGTTTTTATAAACCCGAGAAGAATGGTGTCTTCGTCGCGTTAAAAACATACAATGGTCGGCTAGTATTGTATACTAGCCGCTCATTGTATGTTTTGTAATGTTAAATGTATTTTTTTGTTATGCATTTTGCGGTGTACAATAAAGTAGGTATATGTATAAGGTCCAATTAAAATAGATGGACAAACTTTTAGAAATCATTCAGACCACCAAAATAAGGATGGTAAAAAAATATATAAGAAAAACGCATTAGACACTTACAAGAAAAATAATCAGCTAACGAAAATACAGTAATGTGCCGGCAATTTATTATTTTAGGTCAAAATAAAATCACTTGTTTTTTTTTTGCTTTTAAATTTTGTCCATCTATTTTAATGGGACCCTGTATATAGGGTGACTGGTAATTAGTGACCGATACATAAACACGTGATTGTACTCATGATAACAAGCAACTTTTACTATGGAACCAAACCTGAAATTGTGAAAAAAAATCTTCTGTTTAGTCGTTTATGTTCGCCTAACTGGTCAAAATGTACTGAACAGCAGATTCTTTTTTTCGCGATTTCAGGTTTGGTCCCATAGTAAAAGTTGTTTGTTATCATGAGTACAATCACGTGTTTAGGTATCGTTCACTAATTACCAGTCACCCTATATAAATAAATACATTTCATACCAACTCTGCGAATCTGCCAGAGTTGTTTGTGTCAAGTTCGCTTGATTGATTTCCTGATGTGAATGAGTGTGTGTAACAAACAAACATACCTAAATCGTTTTCAAACGTTTAAAAATTGCATTCTGTTGCTAATTGAGCTTTTCAAATTACATTAAATATATGCAAGAGTTTCGTTTCGCTTCGAAGATATCAGCGTGGTTAATCCTGAATACTTACTATTCTCATTTTTGTTCAAATGTTAATACATGCTTTTTACAAACACTACATACGTGTATATATATTTTTAAATTGTCAAACATGTGAAGGTCATGTTTTGTTAGATGTCGAGTTAGAATTCTGGTTTTTTCAACTCCACTAAGAAAAAAACAACAATAAGCGTGACTACAATTGTCCTATATTTGCGTAATGATGGGTATACATTGTGATGATACAGGTTTTCTCAGAACAACCTAGATAGATAGAACCGTTACATAATCCAATTGTGATGGAATTGCAAGATTGGATGCAGTTTTATCTTTTATCAAAATGTAACACATTCTTTTGCTACTGATCATTTGATACCTTGAATCTGATAAGATAATATCTCTACTATGTATTTGTATGAGCAACAGATATTCATGGTATTTTGTTGTTGTCATTTCAGAATCTTCGAAGCCGAAGATGACGGAGGGTGGCGTGACGGGCGCGCTCCTGTACGCGGTGAGCGCGGCTGTGCTCGGCATGTTGCAGTTCGGCTTCAACACCGGCGTCATCAACGCTCCGCGCCCCTTTATTGAGAACTTCATCAGGGAGCAGTATGACGCCAGCCCCAGCCTCATATTCAGCATCATCGTCAGTATTTTCGCCGTCGGAGGTATGATCGGATGTCCCTTCGCCAGCTGGATGCTAGAAAAATACGGCCGCAAAAATGCCCTTCTCGTCAACTCGATCATCGGTGTTCTCGGCGCTGTATTTATGGGCTTCAGCAAACTGGGTAACTCTGTTGAAATGATCATTATTGGTAGATTCATAATAGGCGTAAACTGCGGTTTTGCGACGACTGCATCACCCACATACGTATCTGAAGTAGCTCCCGTGAGGTTGCGAGGTGCGTTCGGTACAGTGAACCAGCTGGCGGTTGCATTCGGACTGGTTGGTGCACAGATTTTGGGTATCGATATGATAATGGGAAGTAATGAAGGCTGGCCGTGGCTGCTTGGACTTGCGATTATACCGTCAGCCCTTCAGTTCGTGATGGTTATTTTTGCGCCTGAAAGTCCTCGTTATTTACTGCTGGTCGCTCGCGATGAGGAGAGATCAAGGGCAGAGCTTGCTAAAATCCGCGGCACGAGCGAAATTGACGACGAGATCAATGACATGCACGTGGAGGACCGCGCGGCCAGACAGGAAGAGAAATTCACGATTCGGGACCTGTTTGTGATCAGGGCACTTCGAATGCCTCTCATTATTGGTATCGTGATGCATCTGTCTCAGCAGCTGGGAGGTATCAACGCGGTTCTGTATTACTCCACGACCATATTCGAGAGTGCTGGACTGACGCAGGAGAATGCGAGGTTGTCATCAATCGGTGTCGGTAGTATGTTGTTTATAATGGCTCTGGTGTCAATACCTCTGATGGATCGTCTGGGTAGACGTACGCTGCAGCTGGGTGGTCTCGCCGGGATGGCGGTGTTCTCTGTGCTCATGACCATCGCTTTCTTCACGTACGAGAACAACACGACAATGAGCATATTCGCCGTGATCTTCACGTTCATGTATGTGGCGTTCTTCGGCGTGGGCCCGAGCTCTATCCCCTGGATGTTGCTGTCGGAGCTGTTCGGTCAGGGCGCCCGCAGCGCCGCGGTCAGCGTCGGTGCCCTCGTCAACTGGTTCGCGAACTTCATCGTAGGCCTAACTTTCATTCCTATGTCGGAGGCATTCGGCAACTACGTATTTTTGCCTTACACTGTCCTCCTCATCTTATTCTTCATCTTCACCTATCTCAAGCTGCCAGAGACAAAGAATAGGACGATCGAGGAGGTCACAGCTCTCTTTAAAAAGTAATCACGACTAGACTTAAGCGACATTCCATAGACCTAAGAATATTGATTGCATCACTGCAATAAGTTTACACAGCATTATTGTGATAGAACTGTATGAAATTCGATTTTCTAGAATAATATAGATGAGCGACTGTTATCTATCTCCTTTCAACCAGATTTTTATAAAAATGGAAAGACTGAACACCACACTTATATTAAATGGAGTCGTTTAAAGATTCTTCATACTTGATATACCTTTAAATAAAGTACTTATTTAACAATATAATTAATACTGTATAAATATATTATAAGACGAATGCATTAATTCCAATATTTATTAAATATTATGAATCACTATTAAGCAATCATGATATATTATACATTGTAGTAAAGTATATTAATATAATGGTTCATAACGTTTCACTTAAGTAGCTATTGTACGCAAAAGAGCCGTAATATGCGATATTGTTCTTGAACAACATTTTGTTATTTATTAATTGATGAATGCGTTACACGTTGTTTTAATATTATTGTTGTATTTCCAAAGGTTTGAGGACCAAAAGTTTTTTTATGTATTTTGTATTGTTAGTAAGATATTGTTTATACTTACGTTTGTTAGGTGCTGGTGGCAGCGAATTTAGATCAACGCACTTGTTTTTTTAATAGTTATTTTTGGTGCTTTCTTATTTTTTTTCTATTGTCTATTCTAGTGCCTTAACTTTTGTTCTACAGTGAAATGGGGAGAGTTAGAGCAGTTTCAAATGCCTAATTTTCCGTGTCCATTCCTCCATTCGTATAAAAGAGGTCAATCAAAATAGGTACTTAGTTCGCGCCAGCGCGGGAGTGGGGTAAAGGTACAAGAAACGAGAGAACTTGAAACTATGTTTTCTCTCCCAGGCTCGAAACTATATTACGTCACTAGGGCTGAAACCTTTCTTTCCATGAAAGAAACTGAAAGAAAAAGTCAAGTACAGGACCTTACCTATAGGTACCATTGAATGTGCGTCAAATCATTATTTTCAGTAAAGCATATTTTCCATATGATATTATTATATTATAATAACGTGTTAGTATAATATTATAATCAATCAATGTATTGTATACAATCTAAATATTTACACTTTCTATTACGTAGGTAAACGCCAATTCACAGGCGGTTAGGAAAGCAGATAAAAAAACACTATTAGACGTTTTTTCGATGCTATGTCTAAAGCCCAGTCCTCCCAGATCCATATTATGCTATCAGCTATGGATCAACATAAGTAAATAGGAAAATTAACATTAGAACATTTAAAATTCTGCCCGTAGACAAATAAATTAGGTAAGGCTAAACGCGATACCTCAATAGTTGATAACGTACGAAAATGCACTTTTTTCTTAAAAAAAAAAAAACGTTAGAAAACTATTTTAAAGTAAACTTTAATCAATAAACTCATTCGTTAACTCATTCATAAAAAGTAATAGTAGTAATTGTATTAAAAAAATTAAACAATAAAAAAAAAATCTGGCTAGAAAATTATTGTTGAACTACAAATGAATGTTTTGTTACTAATTGGTGCGTTTACCCTACTTGTTTGTTTAAATTAGTAAAATTTACGAAAAGCTGTAAACGGTAATCGAGGGAATCGTTAAATATCTAACCGTCCCAATGTACCTTAGTGCCAATTATGTGTTTTTACTAGAAACTCACTTTCTTAATTTTAAGCAAAGTAAAATTGACATCACATAAAATAATTTGAAAATATTATTAAATTAGGAAAAACTCAGCTCAATCTTGACAGTATTTTAACTTGCTTATTCGTGTCTGTGTATAATGTATAATTTTGTTTATTAACGGAAGGAGTTCTAAAATGGCCTCTCGCTCTTTGAATGTATGTACGAGCGAGAGAAAATACAGGAACGATAGTGGGGTTGCCATTAGTATAACCTACCTTTGTAATTAAACATGTTGTATGTATTGTAGTTACGGGTTAAGTTTGTTTATTAACAAATACTGCTTGAAGTCATAATTGCCGCAGAATGGGGCTATTTTAAAACCACAGAATTGGTGAGGAATCAGAAAATACAATGGTGAATTGTGGCATAATAAACCGTGTTTTTCTGTTAGATTGTGACATTTTTAAGTGGTTTAATTTTTTTAGTTGATCAATTAAACGAACGAAAACAACCTTTCTTAATTCCAAATCATGATTTTATAATCATTTAAGATATCCATTTTTTATCAATCACAATCTTATAACCTAACCTACTGAGAAGTCAGAAGAAAACATTGAAATGATTTTAACTTTGTTTAACCGACAGTGTCGCTGCTTATAAAAAATTAACAAATATACGTCAATGCTTTACGTGGCTTTACTTTTTTAAAATGAATGTAAATTCAAGTTTCCCAGTACATAATTGATAGGTACACTTTAACCAAACTATCTTACAAGTATATATTATCTATAGTTGTCGCGTTTTAGAATAGCAATAGCGTTCATTGTCCTTTCCCGAATATCTCTCCGTAAGAACCCGAACTATGTATGGTTTTTGATTATGAACATGTTGAAGACCACGATGGATATTGATTCAGGACGTCAACGGACTTTATTTCAGTAAAAAAAAAAAATACAAAATATAGTGGGTCAATGACCGCAATTGCCACGCTAAAACGCGACAACTCTACTTAAAAGTTTAGGTAAACTGTACTGCCGACAATGTTTATTTTATTCCTTATTTAAATATTGTAACATGCAGCATTTTTTTACATATTTTTATTTGTATTTCGCCTTTTTCCTGTACATAAAATCATGCACAACAACAATAATAAATAATGTTTTATAATATTTTTCTGAACATGTACCTAAATACTTTTTTTATTTTTTTACACTTTTATTGTGATTATTTTAATTAGATATTGAATTTTAAATATTAAACTATTAGTAGTAAGTATATCTAGCTATCGGGTCAACATAAAAAAATAAATGGGATCTTTGGAATTGAGCTGTTGATATGTTGTCGTTCTGTTCTATCGACCAATCAAGCTCTCCCACGCCCTTCAGTTCCAAAACGTGGCATCTTATTGTTGTCTCAACCGATAGTTGATATTATATAGTCTAGTAATAAGACACAATATTGTACCTAATTGAAACAAATTATAAAAAGCAACAAAAAATAATACGAATTTAATTCGTCTGTTGATATTAAATTATTACTATATTAGCAAAATGTGTTTTGTTTACGAATCCATTAACACAAGTAAAATGACTAATTATACTGGTTTCATGATTTTATAAATATACAACTATGAAAAAGACCGAAAAACTTGTTTTATGTATATTGTCCCATAAAACTAGTTCATGAAAAAGTAGGAAAATAATCAGGAACAAAAATTAAGTTTTTACGTCACACATAATCACACACGCGCAATCCATTCTATACCTAACAGATAACATTCAAATATGTAATCAGTATTGACAATCAATTGCTTTCGAAGCTACCATAAAGATACAGAGTAAAAGATTAATTTGATTATGGGCTGATTTTTCCAACGCCAGATATTTTAATCGGAGGAGTAGTTTTGAATTTTTGACAGTTCTTTCATACAAAAACCGTCAGACGTCAATTTTATTCCACGAATAAAAATGATCGGTCGATTGAAAAATCAGCCCTTGAATACATGGTTTACAATAATCTATATAATATATAGATTATTGTAAACCATGTATTCAAGGGCAATTCAATTGGTATATAGATATATATTATATATCTATATACCAATAATAAAGCTGAAGAGTTTGTTTCATTCACGCTAATCTCTACTTTCAGTCAGATAAAAAAAATATTTTTGCAATTGTTAGCCCAATTCTTGAGAAAGGCTATTTAACATCACGCTATGACTCTTAGGAGCCCAGCAAAAAACAAAAGTCGTCGGGTCGGGGAACAAGAAATTTCACGCGGATGAAGTCGCGGGCAGACGATAGTTAGATAGTACAATATATTATTCTAATTCATTCAGATTACTGTACGTTAACATTGTTTAGTTTGTCACTAACAAAGTCCAAAGTGCGGTACGAGAATCTGCCTATTGTCTAAGACTTAACGATTTTGAGTAAGTAGGTACAGACGCTAGCACATCAAGCTACCCGAAACTGTCAAATTTTCCCAATCAACCTTGAATCCTATGCTGTAGCGATAAGGTTAAAAATCTATTAAAGAAATTTGGCAGATTGTAGTAGCTTGATATGCTGGCGTCTGTACCTTAAAGTAGCCTAGAGGTTAGACGCAATTTCCCTAAAGTACCTGAAACAACTCGCCGTGAAAACTTAGGTGAAGAAATCTTGAAGTGGGCTGTCATTCCACCTGATTCTAGTCATTCTAGGGATCAACTATTGACAGCTCACTTCATCTAAGTTGTCGCGGTGAGATTTTATTAGAATAAATCAATGAATCTATATTAAATGATTTATTTTATTTAGTAGTACCTAGTCTGAGCTAGTGGACTAGTCAGGTAAAACATTCTGCTGTACTACATGTTATGTTCAATTATCACCGCATAATGCGGAGAACAGTTGTAACGCTTCATTTTGCTCTTCTTCCTCCACTTCACCCTCCAACCAGAACGTTTCCATGGTGCCTTTGCCCTGCGAAAATGGGACAGAAATGAAAACGTAATACCTCAACTGTACAGACGCCAGCTGGCCAGCACATCAAGCTACCCAGGACTGTCAAATTTTCCCAGTAAACCTTGAACCTTATGCTGTAGCGATAAAGTCGAAAATCTATTAAAGAAATTTGACAGATTGGAGTAGCTTGATGTGGAGGAAAAATGTCAACTAACTTTTGGAAGGCACTGCACCTCGTAAGTAGAGGCACCTACCTATTTCCCAAAGAGCTCTACGACTATCTAGGTTCCTATGATCTGCTGAAACGTGTATGTTTGCGCTAAGAGTAGGATCTTACCTTGACTTTGATAAGTCCTCTCGATCTTAGCCGGAACCTTCCAGCTGGTAGTTGAGCTGCCGCGACTGCTGATATTTGGACACGGCCAGGCTGTAGAATATGAAGCAGATAAGTATTAATAATGATAGCGTTACGTACGCCTACGCATGTCTTTTTCATTCTCTTCAGAGAGAAAAAAAATATATAAACATCTGAATTGATGACCTCCTCCTTTTTAGAAGTCGGTTAAAAAAGAAGACGAAGTTTTTTTGTCTTCAGCATACCTAGAGACCAGAACCGCGTGGGAAATGGTGTTCTTCCCAACTTTGACGCCAGGAGTGTGGAAATGCGTAATTATCTTCAGTCAATAACGTATTGTTCTGAATTAGGAACAATCCTAGGAGGGGGTCATCTGGCACTATAGGTACCTACACCATTGCTAGCAGAAAGAAGAAAAGTAACTTGTTACCTCAGAAGATGTCTGCATCCTGCTCGCAGTGTTAACGGTGTCTCCCACGAGACAGTATCGAGGCAAGCGTATCCCGAGCACGCCAGCTACGACTGGACCAGTGTGGATGCCTGTTGGTGTTCAATAAGAAACGATTCACACATTTCAGAATAGGTACTCAAAAATATGGATTAGGTATTTTTAGGTTTTTAGCCGAAGCAACTCTTGCAGACATGGCTAACAGTTGAGTAATTTTGTTCCTCATTATAAATGTGCAAAAGCACCATTATTGAAAGTTTCCAGTTGTGCTAAAAGCTGTCTTTCGCTGGGTCGCAGCAGTCCGCTGACGATAAACGGATGGTTTTATTCGAATTCTTTACCTATAGTGAGTGCAGGGATTGCCCGCGAGATGGCGAGAGCAGCGCTGGCCGCAGAGCCCGCGTGCGCTCGCCTGCGTTCAGGCGCTCCAGACACCAGCATGTAAACAGTGCCTACTGTCTCCACCTAAAGAGTATTAAGTCAGCAATTGTTTTACAATTAGTAGACACATCACTTGAAGTCGTTGTAGGAATCTGCAATGTTTTGACTTTAAAGTTTCCCGGTTCTTATGATTTCTCCTGTATCGTGGGTTTATCTACAAGCATCCTATATCACAACCAGACCCGAAATAGGAAGGTTATATATTTGTTCTGTGTGGGACTCAAACTTGTGGGACGTGGTGCAGAGTAGGTAAATCGAATATACACTGGGAAAATCGTGCCGTCTGCTTCATAAACGGGTTTTTAACCGAGTTAATAGCTGAAATTGCTATGACTAGATAATAAGCAGAAAAAGAGTGTTTTGCGTACCTTATAAACGCGATGAGTATCAAGGAGCCTGTCGATCCTGGAGTACACGTCGTTCATGTAGGCGACCACCTGCATGACGTCAGCTCGAGTGCCTGCCTCCGCCAGTTGTACGGCGCAGAATATTATTGTTACGTTCTCAAACGCCTAAAACATAATACAAATACATAATACTACGTTAAATGGCGTTACTAGAATTAAAAGTTATGACAAATGAAACAGGCTATTAGTATATTTTTCGATTAGCAGATGTATCATACATTTCTTGTCGACCGTTTAATAACTTTTAGATGCAGCCGTATGTTTATAAATCGATATTATTTTTTTTAAACTATTTAATTAAGGAACTTTGTGAAAATAAAAGGAACTTTTTAGGCAACTTCGTCCAAAATGTGGTATGGCAAACGAATACATTTGTTATATATTATGTGTACTACATCCCTGAAAAACCAAAATCACGAAATAGTTTATATCAAAGCAACCGCAAATTATACTGCTTTCACGATCGATCGATTCGTGCGTAGCGAATTCGTAGCGTGGTGTAGCGTTTTCGTAGCGAGTTCGTAGCGAATTCGTAGCGTGTCGTAGCGAGTTTGTAGTGTTCGAATAGGGGGGAGGAGTCGATTTAATGTTTTGTTTGTCTTTACCTGACAAGCAGCCATAGGATCCTTCCCCGCCCTCAAATGATCAGCAATTCCTTTCGGTATCATAGAATACAGCAGCTGATCCCCTCTCTTCTTCCACTGATCCAGAAGTCTGCAGGACTTTTCTAACGAAAGACTCCTGCTCTCCGCCTTTTCGAAGAGCAGTTCCAACCGGGAGAGGTGCTGCCAACCTTGCAGAAGCATTTCTTTGGAGAGACCGTGTCCGTTCATGTCGGCCAGGGAAAGCCCGGCTTGACGGAGTTCATCCAGGTCATTGAAACTGAAATTCATGAAAGTTAATCACACTTTTATTTCTTATTACGAAATCGAGAAACGTGTAATATTTTTTTTACGCTGTTAACTTAAATATATTATAGGCTACCCTTATAGCTCATCCTTGTTTCACTTGAAGTCTTAGTTTAAAAATATTTGATTCTACAAACCTTCATCATCATTCAGTGTCATAGTAGGTTTAAAATCCGACTGTCGAAAGCCAATTACTTAAAGAGTATCACTTACATTGGACTGCAGAGAAATATAAGCGCATCTATCTCCTCCAGCAGGTAGATAGGTCCTCGCAGGAGGATGGAGCGAGCGCCCTGTGAGCCTCTCCTGACCTCAGCACCACATCGAGCGCCGCGGTACCGTAGTAGTTCCAGATCAAAGATCATGGTCTGCATGCACACGACCTGGATGGAAAAGATAAGAAAACGTTCATCATCATATTTTTGCCCTTATAAATGCGATTATAGTAGAAGCAAGACCTTATTTATTTCTGTTAATAGTCAATGAAGACTTACCTTGTCCCATGTAAATGCCACTTTAGGCTTCCTCAGACGCAATATTTCGGCGATAGCAGATTTTTCTATGCGGTTGAGAGGTCCACCCCATCCAGCTACCAACTACAATTGCAACATCATAAATTAAAGTAGGTACAGTTACCAAAAGAGATCCAGTGTCGTCGGGTATAGTTGAAGTTTAGTAAGAAACCGATGGATAATTTCGAATGAATTTGATAAATTAATTGTTGGTTTTCTATTACCTATATCAATTTTATTCAAAAACCATCATCGGTTTCTTAATAAACTTCAATTATATCCGACGACCCTGGTTACTTGTACGTACTTATCACTTTTGGTGATCGTACATGAAAGCTTTCTGCGTGCTTTGATCTTTATTAATTGCTGGTATTTTTTTGTAATACGGTATCTACTTTAAAAATTACGATTGTTTAGAGTTGTCAGACAGAAAAAATAATGTTTTTTATTATTAGCATCCCAATTGCGTAACACAATTACAATCGCAAACCAGCGGGGTAATTGCGTAACACACTATCAGTAGCAATGGGTTTCAGTTTGACAGTTCAACAACATTCATTGCGTTATTTACGTTGTTGAGCAGACACATTTTTCGAACATATGAAGCAATGGATTTGCAATATCCTTCAAAATGATTCAGATTGAGATTGATAGTGTGTTACGCAATTAGGGTGCTGATTTAAAAGAAATTGCTATTGTTATTAAGTACTTCATAGTATGTTTGAAAAATTCGTCTGCTCGACAAAGTAAATCACGCAATGAATGTGGTTGAATTGTCAAAATGATAGGCTACCAAGTGTGTTACGCTATTACTCCCCAGATAATTTATAATGGCTCTTTCTATAGTTTGTATCTTTATACATAAACTCACACCTTTTTAGGGTTCCGTACCCAAAAGGTAAAAACGGGATCGTATTACTAAGACTTCGCTGTCTGTCCGTCCGTCTGTCTGTCACCAGGCTGTATCTCATGAACCGTGATAGCTAGACAGTTGACATTTTCACAGATCGTATTTCTGTTGCCGCTATAACAACAAATACTAAAAACAGATTAAAATAAATATTTAAGGGGAGCCACATGGGTCGATCGATCAGGTTAAGCTACACTTGCCGCGGTTGGTCCGTGGCTGTCTGTGGCTGCTTTGACAGTCGTTACGGGTCGTCAGAAGCCCGAAACTCTGACAACCAGTCTTACCAAGGGGCATCGTATTACCCAGTAACTGGGTTGTGGAGGTCAGATAGGCAGTAGCTCCATGTAAAATACTGGTATTGAGCTGCATCCGGTTAGACTGGAAGCCGACCCTAACATAGTTGGGAAAAGGCTAGGCAGATGATGATATAGCTTACTCTTTCTCCAGCTTTAAGGATTTTCATTCTCCTGTCGAGCAGCACTCCGAAGGGGAACAGCTGCAGTAGCAAGGAGGCTGGTACTGCTGGCAGCGGGCATGGCAGACTCTTCCGTAGCATTAGTGATTGAACCTGAGATAAAAAGCAGTTTGTTACATAGCTTGGTGGAATGTTGATAAAGGATTTTTGAAATGTTGTTGTAAGATTTTAGTACAGTGCTAAAAGCTTCTTTTTTGGGGTTGGATTCTCCCGAGTATCTATATGTTATTGGAGTACATAAATACATTAAGTAGTAGTTTGACTGCCCCGTTGATCCCGAGGTCGCAAGCGCTACTGCTGAGGTCCTGGGTTCGATTCCCAGGGTGGGCAATGTGTTATTGGGTATTTACGTTAGGCATTTCTTAGTAACAGCACGGAGTTTGGAAGTTGGCGGTGTGAGACCCCCGTGCCTCCGTTAGTTCTGCGCCTAATCTCTCTCCGGTCGTGTCGGTTTGCGTGCCGTCCCATTGGACTATGAGAGTGAAGGAAGAGGACGTACACCTGTGTTCGCGCACACTCTAGTTTACTGTTTCAACTCCCGCGCCGAAGGCTAGTCTCAGTTAAGATTGACCGCCATGGCCGAAATACGGTCTAGAGGACTATTATTATTATTATATTACATTAAGTAGGTACTTCGGGCCTCACCCTGTATAGACTTGTTTTAATACCTAGATAATATAGATAGGTACGTTACTCTACGTAACTTATCTATCTAACTGATTATAAGATACTCGTGTCATTAATTTTTTCAAGATCATGGCTGCTTAATATTGTCATTATGATTTTAAGATATTAGTTTCTTTAGGTATCTACTTCGAAACGAAACCTAAGCTTTTTCCATCTTCTTGTACTTAATTTTATTTATTTCATCACCACTGCTCTCAAAACGGAGAAGGAAAACATCGTGAGGAAACCGGCATGTCCTAGAACCAGAAATTCGAAGACACGTGACATCCACCAATCCGCACTGGGCCCGCGTGGTGGATTATGGCCCACTCCCTCTCACATAGAGGAGGTCTGTGTCCCAGCAGTGAGAACAGTATAGGCTGATTAAGCTGTAGTTTTATTTTGATAACATTTTTTTGACTAGCCAATGTTATTCTAATATTTACATTATTTCTGCGTATCATGTATTTCAGAGAGAAAACATCTCATATTTTATTCAGGGTTCAACCTTTCATTTGGTAAAGTAAACAGTCCGCGCGGAGAGTAGATTCACATTGCTATGTAGGTATGAACATTTATGTGCCTCGTTTATGTGTATGCGAGCTGGATGGCGTACTAAAACTACTGGTATGTAAATAGTGTAGAAACGCTACCGTCTAAGGCTTCTAGTTTTCTGTTTACAGACTAAAGGTAGCTTCCAGGTGATTAAAGTTTTATTGTAAAGCATAAACTTGGTACAATAACGACCCTTCAGCTCCGGTTGCTCCCGAAATTAGACGAGAAACTCAGATACTTAAGTACCTAGTTAACATTTATTACCTAGAGCAAAAAATGTGCTACAAATAGAAATATCTACCTATAGGAACACATAAATCATCAGTATAACCTTATTAAAATAATATTTTAAAATGTTTTTATTAAAATATTTAATAATGTAATAAATAAGTAAATGAATAAACGAAATAATTTTAATACTTACTTTCAAAGATACCCATTTGTGCAATAAGTAGGTCAGTAAGAATTAATTACCTAAAAGAAATAACTGGTCCCTCAAGAGGTGTCTAGTGTCGAGTAGAAAGGATTCTCATTAATTAACTGCGTAAACGAAATAATACTACCTACTTAGTGCGAAAGAAGATAGCTTTTTTAACATTGTAGTTGTTAAGTGATTGCCCATGTAAGTAAGTACAGGACCTACTGAGCATTTATTTGCTAAATCTACTATTTAATAATTATTTTTTGGCTACTTATTTTCATTGAAGTGAAAAGTGTTATTGGGTTTCTCCATCTGGAATTTCTCAGTGACAGCCCGGAGTCTGGGTTTGTGCCTGGTTGATGGCAATAGGCTCGCCAACATTACTTGACCTGACTTAAACATAATTTGAGTTTACTTTATGTACACCGTTGGCTAACCCTTTGTGGAACACAGGCGGTACTATAAGTTAGCTTATAGTCCTTTACTTGGTCAAATGTAACAATTTTTCACTCGAATCGATAAAAACAATTTGTTGAATTTGCAAACGTTCCACTGGCCTTACCACAGGGACCAACCGGTTGGAAAAATAAATGGGTATTAAAATTCCAATCCATTGGCCCGTCGGAATGTCCTTTGGGACAAAAATCAATCAGTGTCGGGATTCCGGAATCATCACAAAATCTCGAATTTGCGTTGTGATTCTTTTTGTTTTCATGTAACAGATTCAGAATCAATGAACATTGCTTTGTATCGAGTGGTGTCGAGATACTTAGATAAAATATTGAGCACCGTATAATTAAAAGGTCACAGATAGCAAAAAAATCGGCTCTATTCCTGGCTAAACTACATTTCATTTTCTTTACTGCCAAATTGAAGGAATGATCTAGAAAATCGTAATTTTAATGTAGTTGTTGACATAAAGGACAAGGTCCTGGCCAGTCTCGAGACAATGGCATAGTCAACAATAGTCAGTCAATGCGACTGTTTTGGCGCAAACGATTCTGATCAACCATCTTGCTTCCTATAAGGTGTGTTAATTGTTTGCAGGTAAATTACAACTGTATTTGATAACGTAGGATGCTAGCCGTGTGGTCTCCTAACATCAAGATATAACAGGATATGATTCCACTTTTTCATCTAAGGCAGTTGAGTCCCAGTAAATTGGATTAATGTACAGTCATTATCATAATGTATTCTGAGAGCAGACACATTTTTTCAAGCCGATGTTTGATCCTATCCCTAATTCAGAGATGCGTGTCTCGTCAGATAATTTTGGTGTTCCTTTGATGACACATACAGGGTGGCAGAGACATCGCAACAAACTGTTACCATGAAGTCAGCACATGATTCTAGACCCCCTACGGTAGAAATATTACGTTGGTTATCAAAAAAAAAAAAACTGCTGTTTTTTGAACAGCTAATATTTTTTTTAATAACCGACGAAAAATTTCATCGCAGGGGGTTCAGAATCATGTGCTGAATCCATGGAAACAGGTTGCTCGCCGATGTCCCTGCCACCCTGTATTGGCTGTGTTCTTGAGAACATCTGATATTAATTAATGTATCATGAAATCAGATATTATTGCAGAACTGTAAATAGTAATATATTTACGCTCGTGACAGCTCTTATCAAGACTTTTGCGTGTGGTTTTAAATTAGAACTGTGACTCCTGAATTGAACAGGAATGTTGGGTCCAATTCTAGATCTTTATCAAGGTGAAGCATGCATAAAAGCTAGACGCATAATAGTAACCTACCCAAGGCAAATACAAGCCGCAAGAGTTAACTTGAGACTTCGTTCGGATGACGTAAGCGCGCGGTACTTAGGCGTCGATGGCGCGAGCGGTAACAGCGCGGCGGTTAACTACTAACACTTAACTAACAACACTTAGTTTAACTACTAACAGTTAATTCTTGGGGGTTGTAAGAACCATTGCCCAACACAACCATAAAAAGCAAAAAGATCCCACCTATTTAAGTCAACCGAAATTCTCAACGCCAATCTGCCCAAAGTTATAAATCTTCGGGAAGTAAGAAAATTCTAAGTACTTTGGTTAAGTGAAGGTTTTGAGAAAAATACTGCCTACTACAGTATTGAAGCCAGTCGGTGTATGTCACTTGTAAGACAAACCCGCGTTTAATAGAGCTGTAATTAAACTAATGCCTATTGATAGAATTGAGAACACTTCGGAGCGAGCAGTCATCTGTGAACTAATGTTACACGATCAATGCCAACTAAGCGTCTAATGCCCGTTTTCACCATCGTTCCCTCAAACACTCCTTAACTAAGAGTCTCTTAACATAAGAGACTCCTTAAATCAGCCCCTTACCCATATGTTTTAGGACCATAAGTGTCCCTTAGGTGATGGTGAAAACGAAACTAACACTTAAAATTTCTTAAGGTCTCCCTAAATTTAAGGAACGATGGTGAAAACGGGCATAAGCGTCTAAGCCATTTCATTGTCTGTACAGTAGATTAGTACGGTTTATACATAATATACTTGTACAGCACCGTACCCCATTATAATATGGTTTGTAGTTTCCTGCATTTAGAAACATCACTGAAGCGAATCCCGCTCCAACGGCAAAAGGTACAGGTGGACGTGGAACACTGAGGTGGTTTTAGCCAGTAAGAGTCCGGCATGCATCTCTGTCATCCCCACGATGGAGGAAGTCCATGAGGATTTCCAACACGCACCAAAAAAAAAGGTCACCCAAATACGCTACATCGTCAGCCACTGCTGGGCATAGGCCTCTCTTTGTTCCATAATGTGCTTACCTTTGTCAGAATAACAATAAAAAAAAAAACTATGTCATAGTGGGGATCTGATGAAATTGTAGACTGATGGAAAGTGGTGACAATGGTACATATATCTATGTATTACAGGATCATAATGCTTGGAAACATGCTGATCCTGCTCCATAGGACAATCTAGAGCCTAGGCAAAATCAAACTGGTTGCTAATTTGATTGTATACTTTATCATTTTTATGACATTGTTTTTAAATTCAACACACTAAATTATTAGTTCTAGGAATATTTGTAAATTATGTGATAATATTAAGTAGGGATTGCTAACAAAGAATATCCATATTGTTTGTTATCAATCCCTAGTTTCATTTTTTCTTTTCTTTCATATTTCATGTTATGTCATGTTACAGAAGATGCTGATGATGATAGGAATCTGTATTCACATTGGAGAGGTTTTCAAACAATGATTTGTCACTATGCATGTTATAATTAAGGATCGTAAACTGATTTTATGTCTGCATACACTGAAATTGGGGCATTGTTTCATTACGAATGCCATTATTTTAGTACTGCAAGTGGCAATTTTACGAACAATTCGAGTACTTACCTATCATTTGTTGGAAATATTTTTTGAATAGTATCAATTAGTTTCGTTGCTTTGGTATTTAGCTGATAGTCTTGTAATTTAATAAACTAATACAAATTGAGCAGAAGATCAATTCTCGTAATTAAAAACGTTCAAAATCTAGTCGTAGTCTCATCTCAGCGACAAACAATGTCAAAAACTTGTCAAAAATGTAGAGAAACTACAGGTATTTTTGACAGATTGGGACTATGATCGGACTGTGAACATTTTACAATTACGGGAATTGCCAATCTGGTCAACAATCCGAAAAATTCTCAGCTTCTTAGATATCAGTTTCAGGCACCAGTTGTCAGTTTTACGACCCGAGAATTTCTAATTCATCAAGCATAATTGAAACTAGTCAAATATGGGATAGGATGACACAAGATTCGTTTCCAATATATATTGTCCGTGTGGTGCCGGACTTAAAGAATAGCACCATCACTTCCCGTGGGTGTCGTAAAAGGCGACTAAGGGACGTACCGGAGAATGGGCAGCAGCGTTCTCTATGCATTTTACCATCATACTGCGATCGCCAACCCGCATGCCAAGCGTAGCGATTATGGCAAACCCCTTCGATTATGACAAGCACAAATAATACTTGGCCCCTAGTGCCCGGCGGCACGCCTACCATTGGCTACGCCGACGACTTTTTGATGGCCGCAGGAACTCGTTGGATGCGAGAAGCACAAAACGGGTCGAAATGGAGGTGCTTGGGGGAGGCCTATGTCCAGCAGTGGACGTCTTTCGGCTAAAATGATGATGATATATTGAAAGTATTTTTGGTAACTAGTGAATAAGTTCCACCGTATATACTCGTATGTCGGGAATACGTCATTCATTTGTTTGATGATTCGGGACGCCAGCACCAGGTGGCACTTGACAGTCTAGCCTGGGTTAGTAGGAGTCGACGAGAGCGCTACAGAGCGGTGTGAAAGGCTCCACACCACTGCACTCTGCGCCACTCTTGACCAGCGGACCTCGTACGGACAACATGACTGCTCAGAAACTGTCTCGCGTTCCGTATCATCGTGTAGTGTACAGTCAACAAAAGAGATAAATATACAGGGTCGTCGGATATAGTTGAAGTTTAATAAGAAAACGATGGATGTTGTCGTCTGAAATAAATGAGCTGTTTGTTTTCTATTAAGAAAATTACATTTTATTCGAGAACAACCATCGGTACTTATCTCTTTTGTTGACTGTACCTACAAGTGTGTGATTCGCTAGTGTGACTGACTTAATCATAAATTATAATCTGATTTGAACTGCAAACGGTTTTTCTATTGCGCAATAACCAATACTACACAACAATAGTACCTACGCCCACAGTAATTAAAATAGGACTGATGATAACAAGAGGCACGAACCTTCTCCGTCATATAGGTACATACGGGCCACGCCCAAGGATTTAATTAAGTTGAAACACACGCTGTTATCCAGTTTACAGGTCAATAGCAATTTCGGGAACCCGTGAAAGCTACTGTTATTTATTCATAAGCCTTGTGTCGCAATATAGAGGGACTTAATACAGTAGCGTAACAGGTGGAGGGACAATGGCCTGTTCTCAATAGCTGTTTACTGTAAATACCACTCGTTTGAACGAGGTTGTTTCATTACGAAGAGAAGTATTGACGATTTATTTTGTATTTCTTTTTTATTTAGCCCTTTGAGCATTCAATTCGTTTGATTTGTTTTAAGCGTTATTGTAGAACGTTTATCTGAGACTCGAGATATTTGTGCTTGAGAAATAACTCGACGATGTATATAATTTATTTGTTTGTAGTTATGTTTTGTCACGTTTCTGTTTTCTTTGCTAAGGGGCTGTTTATCACAAAGTCCGTTGTTGTTAGCGAGTCGCTGACTCCTGTTTATGACGGGTTGAGTAAACGATCATATCCGTCTTTAGATGATTAGGGGTTGTCATGTCATGATCAGGGCGGATTATGTTGATGGATTTGTCAGCATAATACAACGTATTTGATCCTTATATATTTTTGGGGTAAATGATCGTACAGATAAGGAAGTAAGCACGGACTAAGGTCGTGTACTATGAAGTGATCCTAGTTTGCTGAGAAATTATGATAAAATAGATAACAACTAAGCGGTATTTTTAAGAACAAGTTCTCTGTCTCGTTCTTTCGCATTAAATATGGCAGTTTCCAACTCACCCTGGGAACAAAATGTAACATGTCGATATCATGTTTTATTACCGAGTCATATATCCTACATAATTGCCCCTAATTATGTGTGAAGCAAGTAACTTTATACCGAGCAAAATTTGAAAGATAATAAGTAACTATACAATGGGTCAGATTCGGTAGATTAAATCGCCTACCACCTACTCATTCAGCTTTGGAAATCTTTGTGGTAAAGAAAGATATGATTATAAAGATAGTCGTAAAGAATTGATGATAAACTTTGCTCTAACTGGTATGGATCTATTATGACTACATACTCGTAAGATAACTAGCTTAGCTTCAGCCCGCGACTTCGTCCGCGTCAAATTTCGTGTTCCTCGCCCCACCCCGTCGCATCGCATCGCCCGTCCGCGCTATTACTTCGTTTTCGCTTAGTGTTCTTTCTGACTTTTTTTTCTCTTTGCTCGGCTCCTAAGGATCTCAGCGTGATGTTAATAGCATATAGCCTTCCTCAAGAACTGTGCTATCAAATGCAAAAATAATTGTTCAAATCCGACCCGTAGTTCCAGAGATTAGCGCTACTCAATCCGTCAAATATATATTAAGATGTTAATATTATTATGTTGGTACCTACTGAAGGTACCATAATAATCCTCACAATCACGATCAATAATGATTTTTATCTGCAATCTCTAAACTTTTACTAAGCGAGAAGATGGCTACCATATTCCCGTATTTATATTTATAATTGTAAATCTTCTTTAATGGACCGAGTATTGTACCCCGCGAAACACTTTTGGATTATCGAACACTTTTTTCCCTATTGTGTTGGAAATGCTATCTAAAAAATGTACAAAACACTTACATAATCGCTGTTATCAAACTCCAGCCTCAGCACTGCGACGTAGTAGTTTCCCTCCATGCTTTCTTTCACTACGGACACCTTCAGTTTAAGCGAGAATATGTCCTCTGCTATCTCGTACAGCTGACCTGAAATGTGACGTTACTTTACTACCAACGCAACGGTTAAAAAGCAGGCACAGTTTCTTGAAATCGATAGCGTCTCAAACTTTGGCAGGATACCTTTCCCCCACCTACTCATCTTCCACCAAACAGGCATCATTCTGCAGGGTGTAACCTTCCGTGATCCACTTGGAAGTCCCTGAACCATCTCCGTACTTAAGACATTTAAGCTCTCCACCACTCAAAAAGTCATCGCTGTGGCCGAAATCGGCTAGAAACCTCTTTGATACCTTGGCTTTAAAACTTACCCATAAGATAATGCGTGTACCCAGTCCTGCCACTGCTGTACACGAGCTCAGCGCCGTGCCTGTGCGCACGAGTGAGCTGCATGCTCGGGGAGCGCATGCGCGGGAACGTGAAGCGCATGCGCTGGTGGATATTGTCCACGGACTGCAGGAATGTGCAGAAGTAGCGGCCAGTCGCGCGGATCATTGTATCGTAGCTGATGAAAAAGACGGACAATCAAAATAGATAAAGGGATATTAATAAATAAACATGTCAGCTCACGTGCTCCCTTCCCCGAATATACAATGTGTAACTGAATTAATGCACATTATGAAAGTAGTTTGTTCAGAATCGTTTAATGAATCGATTTTTATTACCTACATCATAGTAAAAATTCAGTGTATGTTATGATTATAACATAATACTCTAATTGGGGTGTTTGGTGGTGTGCCTTAATTCCGGGACATACTGTAGGTATAGGATAGGCAAGGGTTTTTTACAACAACCAAATTTTGCCATTTAAGTTATAAGTCCCATATTAAAAATGCAGATTTCGGACTGCTACCTACTGAAATTTCCTTGATGTGAAAACCATATACAATTTTACCTGACCTAGGGATCGAACTCGTAAGCTCATTATGGCTCGCCTTTCAAAGCCGGTTTCAAATCCGAGTGTTCACTGTTATCAGTTTAAGTTTAATCTGTACTAAGCTTCTCAACTTTCCAACTCGTGGTCATTAGACCACGGTTCGAATGGGCCAAAACGGGAGATTTCTTGAGTTTGGAACCTAATTCTATTTTATTTATTATGAGTCAACTAGACACAAGTGGAAAAATAACCTTCTAGTTTGAATAAACTATCTATTAATTTGCAAAGTTTAGAATGGATACGAGCACTAGAAACGGTTAAATTCGGGTTCTTAGATTTTTTTTTAAATCCACATTCATATCGACCTGATAGGTAGGTAACCGTGTTGAAAACAAGAAACATTGCAAATATTTTAGTTGGGCCATATATTTTTTAAATGTATGTATAAATGGACTCTTTAGTTATTTAAATCGGAAATCGGGGTCGGATCTTATCGACGAGGCATGATTTGGAGGCTTGAGCCTCTAACGATTTGAATGACAGCTCAATATTGGCGGGGCCTTAGATATATTCGCTCTGAGACCTTGTATATGGTAAGTGTTATATGTTACGAAAAAGATTTGGCGGGACAATGCGGAGATAGAGATATTCCTTTAACCCTGGGATAAGGCCTTACCCGTCTATCCTTAAGTAAAAAATGATGTAAAGAAAGCTTATGAAACATCTCTTATCCAGAAAATATCAGAGCTTTCGAGCCGAAAATCCGTAAAAGTACATTAATTTATGCAATTTGGAGATAATGTGTTCTTCACTTTTATATAAAAGCATCATTGTTGCTATAAACAAGTAGAAAATGCCATTAAAGAGAGTGCCATTTACTAGATCATTTGACTTACCCGTAATTACTGAAGAACTTTACGAAACATCTGCCAAAGAAATGCATCACTTTCTCAGGGGTTCCGAACTTCTCTCTCATATAGTTGAGCTTGTCTCCACTAACTAGGCCGATGCTATTCATCCGCTGCCGAGAGGGGATTATGGACCCTCGACGTTTGTACACGTCCAGAGCACCAGTGCAGCTAGTTTTACGTGGTGTAGCCGGCTTTAGTATAGAGTTTATTTTAACAGTATCAGCCTCTGGAGACGCAGGTTCGGAAGCAGGAACCAGCTTCTCCACAGCAGCGGCTTCTCCAGCAATTTTGCTTTGCGTTGGTGCCTCCACTTGGCTTGTTTCAGGGATAGGCTCTTCAACTGTCTCCTTAACCTTATGGTTTTCAAACTTGAAACCAAGACTCCTCCTGTGGAACTCTCGGGCGACAATTTCAGCTTCCTCTCTGATTCTGGTTTCATTGATTCTGCCCGTAGACGCTGCTACTGATGACCGTATCTCTTCTGACGAATTGTATGCGTCGATTTCTTTTTTGGTGACGTTTTTTAAAGCGTTGGTGGCTGTGAAGGGGCACTTGTAGCTTTGTGTTCTGTTGTCGGTGTGGACCGAAGCACTTCGCCAGCTTGGTTTGGTTTTTATTGATTGTTTCCTGGGAGCTGGGCTGCTTGGTCTAGATGGTGCAGGGCTGTTCGGATCTTTGGTGATTAATCGGGCTAAAGCGCTCGCGAGTCGCAGCATCAAGGCATCTGGATATTGCTAAACCACGAAAAAAAGTAGTTATTACTTAACGGATTAGATATGTAGATACATTACTTTTTTAAGCTTGTAGGTAGGGATATAGATTATAAGTTACCTGAGTGGCGCTGAAGACAGTATTCCTCGCGCCCGATTCCCGAAGAATCGTCTCCCATATTTCCTCCCCACATTCTTCCTATAAAATACAACGATTTTATTTATTTATTTAATTTAATTTATAAAAAAAAAACAATTGTTCCTACTTCAGAGGCAGTTCGAATCTCTACCAATAAATTGTTATGTGATGTAATAGCCGGACCATATAATCATGGCGGTATAAAAATAATAATTTTAGCTTAGTATTCCTTCCACGTATTCCTATGGACGTTTAATATTAATTTCGTAACAGAGCACGTGACGTCGGACTTCACGACTTTTTTTGCAACCGTAATGTCACTTGTTTGAAACACTGATGGCTGTCCAATGTCCGACTGTGAATTATACTTGTTGTTCACGACTTCGTGTCGTTTGTGGCACATTTGGTGTACCTATTTCTCGTTATATGAAATTAAATATAAGTACTTCGAGTTTCACCCCTATATTCGCCGCTTCAGGCACAATACCAAACATCAACATCACCTGCCTAGCCTTTTCCCAATTATGTTGGGGTCGGTTTCCAGTCTAACCGGACGCATCTGAATACCAGTATTTTATATGGAGCGACTGCCTATCTGACCTCCACAACCCAGTTACCTACAATACCAAACATTTTGAAGAATTTTCTTAAAGAAAATCCTACTACCATTTGGGTTACTATCTAAGAGATCCGTCCGTTCGTGATCCTTCGCTATTTCCTACAGATTCCATTAACATGCCTGTTTCACTTTTGCTCCTTTATGGTCTGCCTTTCTTTTTTTTCCTCTCCATAAGAAAGAATAAACTAGAACTACCTAATGAGATCTACAGAAAAAAAACAAATCTAGCATTTCTCTTTGATCGAATCTTCGTCAATAACCTATTTCGAAGTACTTAAATTTAAGATCGAAGAAAATTTTTACTGCAAAGTTTTCGCCATTGCCAAGCCAGATCTAATTATTATGGAATCCCAAACCAAACTAGAAAATAGAGTTGCAAGTGTTCAAGACAAAGACAAAGCTCTGGGAGCTATTCCATTTGTCTTAGTTAAACGTGTTCTTGGCATTTTATTTGATACATCTTAACGTTTTTAATTGCAACGGAGTTTTAGAATGCTTTTGCAAATTAATGTTTTCAAGTATTTTTTGGGCATTTCGAGGAAGGAGAGTGCTATAATAAAATTACATTTGTTATTCGTTTATGAAGTTGAATGGGTTTATAGGTTTTATCAAATTTATTTATGCGTTTAGGCTCCTAGAGTCATACTTTAGCCGCTAAATTATTTATTTTTAACCGACTTCAAAAAAAGGAGGAGGTTCTCAATTCGGTTGTATTTTTTTTTTTTTTTTTTTTTTTTTTTTAATGTTTGTTACCTCAGTACGCCGTCATTTATAAACCGATTTGGAAAATTCTTCTTTTATTTGAAAGTATATACTTCCAGATTGGTCCCATTGTCATCAGGTCAGGATCTGATGATGGGATCTTGGAGAAATCGAAGGAACTCTTCAAATATTATAGGCACACCTATAGCGATTTGGGTATTTTTTATAGTAACTCGTGCATTTGCTCTCGGAAAGCACCATTTGATGAAGTGGAACTGATGATGAAGACCACAGATGGCCACCGGAACTACTCAAGTATTTCACGGGTTGCAATTTCGATTACTTTAATATGGTTTCTAAGCAATTTATGCTCATCACAATGCGAATGGTGAAATGGAGCTGATGGTGTCCACCATCAGCTCCATTTCACCATTCGCAGGAGAACTCCTGAACAATTAACGTCCCTGCACCGGAAATAATAATATTTTGTAAAAGGCGATGAGCAAGTCGACACTAGGCTATTGTAACTTAGGTAAATTACAAGCAGACCCACTAAAAAGCGAGAAATAAAAACTTTTTAACAAAAAAAAAACCGACTTCCAAAAAAACACTACAAAGTGAAAAATAACTTTAATTTCGGAAGTCGGTGGCAAAAAACTAAAATACAGATCCAAAGACACCGACTTCCGAAATTAAAGTTATTTTTCACTTTGTAGTGTTTTTTTGGAAGTCGGTTTTTTTTTTGTTAAAAAGTTTTTATTTCTCGCTTTTTAGTGGGTCTGCTTGTAATTTACCTAAGTTACCTAAGTTACGCTAAATTATTTATTTTTATATTTTATTTCCTACTAGCTGCTGCCCGCGACGTCGTCTGCGTGAAGGCTCTACAGCACCAAAAATACCTAAGATGCCAGTGTCGCTCTAGCATTATAAGTAAACAACTTTTAAAATAGCATTAAAATATAAGTTTTTTTTGCAAGTGAAGTGAGTTATATGGGAATCCTGCTGAGTTCAGTCATAAGATGTGACTGAAGGAAATAGAGAAAATAATGCAGGAATACATTCAAGGACACAAAAGAGTAAAAAAACGTACAAAGGTATCATACCTTACAACACTTTCCTTTAAACTACGTTGGTAGTTATGCTGCCAGGAGCCAAAATGTAAAGAGAGTCAGGACTGGTGACGCGGGAGCAAGCGACGTACAGTTGCCCATGTGAGAAGCAAATCGTCCTGAGGTCGACACCCGCTGCCCTCAGTGTCTGCCCCTGCGACTTATTGATGGTCATCGCGAAGCAAACACTCACGGGGAACTGTACGCGCTTGAACTGGAACGGGAAGTTATGAGGTATGAGGGGAATGCGTGGTATAAATACTGCCTCGCCGACGCCACAACCCGTAAGAATTTCCGCCTCAATGGTGTGTCTGTGGAGCGAGATGACTTTAAGGCGGGTCCCGTTACAAAACTTCAGAGGAGATAGGTTCCGAAGAAGCATAATCGGGCCGACCTTTAGCTTGATGGTATGCGCTGGAAGTCAACTTGCTGACAGGGAGTTCAGAAATCCCACGGGATAATGTGTGGCGTCATCTTGCTCGACAACAGTGTTTATCGAGGTGTAGACCACTTCATTCCCCTCTATTTCCGAGAGAATGCATTCGTTAATTGCTGCAGCCTGATCATTTTTGGGCGTCAAAATGACCCGCTCACACACCCAAGAATTCTGCTGGTGCGGTATACGACTGATGTACACACAGCGAATGAGTTCTTCTAAGCTGGATACCACTCTACCGAGAGACTCTGGAAGCACCACCTGTCCACCTCTCTCTTCTGGCAGAGTGCCTTCGCCAAGACTTAGAAGGACATCGGAGAATTCTTGAGCACGTGCATTGCCGCCGAGTCGAGCTCTCATATTAAAGGTCAAGCGCAGAGTACGAACTCGTGACCACAACGTAGATCGTTTCAACGAAGCTTTCACCTCGTCAGCCCTCGATTCCCGCATCACCACGGGAAGTTTTTGCCGGAAATCGCCACTGAACAGAACTGTGACACCACCCATCAAATGTTCGTTCCTGCGGATGTCCTGCAGGGTTCTGTCCACGGCCTCAACTGCCTTCCCATACGATCAGAGAGCAATCCTTGAGCACGTGTCCCTTATCGCTGTTACGTGACACACAAACAGGCGTTTCGGCGCTCTCTAAATCGATGGGAATTTTAATTATGGCATGTGCTGTCTTGCCACTCGGAAGCAGTGTGGCAGCGATTCCCGACGACGCTACAGCAATAGCAATTTTGCCTTGCCTCTTGACCTCTGCAAGTATGCCAGTGGTAACAAATGTTTTTCCTGTTCCACCAGGAGCATCCGAGAAAAACATTTTACCCTGGTTTTGCCCAACGCTTTCAAGGACGGTGTCATAAATTTGTTTTTGCTCTGAAGAGAACAAAGCGACATGGTCATTTCGTATGGTGGTCATTTCGCCCGGATCATAATTTGTCTCAGCGTTATACTCCCGATTTCCACGGTCTTGATGCGGTGATGATTGGGGAGCTGGTAACCCATATTCGATCAGTGGATTGCCGCCGATAGAAATGACCACATCTTGAAGTGAACTGAGACAGGTGTTCAGCACGCGTTCATCAGTTACTTCGACTTCGTCTCCAGTAGCATGCCTCAAAGCACGTAGAAAATCTTCAGACAGATGATGGCGATACTTCTCCCACAAAGCTACCGGGTTCGCGACTCCGCAAAACACCAAGATGACGGCAAACAGATGACGCATGCGGCTGGGACTGTCACTATTTCTGGGACACCCTGTATTATACATATTAATAAGTATTATAAAGAGGAAAAAAATGTGAGTTTGTATGTAATCTTAGAAACTACCGATCCGATTCCAAAAATTCTTCCACTAATTTGGAGCTTCAGAAACAAGAAATTTTACGCGGACGAAGTCGTGGGCAAAAGCTATTTCCTTAGACTTTTAACATATCGTGATTTATATTTGTCCTACCATTTATTAACGCACCAATGATCACACCCGTGGACACAAACATCCGGATTGAAACAAACATGTGTCTTCAAAATAGACTTTCTTATGAAAATATAAGTATAAAAGCTATAAAGAAGCATACGGGCTTCCACGCCCTTCTGGTATTTGTAGGAGTACTTATTTAATTGCCACCATGACGATAACGACCAACATATAGATAATTAATTGCCCTCGTCTACTTTCACACGCATTACTTGGAAGTTAAGGAAAAATACAGTATTGTTGTTATACCTACATCAATTATTTCAATAAACAATTTCAATTTCAATGACCTAATAAATAATCTACTGTTATTTTCTTCTTCGTGTCGCTGAAACAAGATTTGAAATACTGTTGATTTCAAATCTTGTGGCCCAAAAATTTGCTACTTCCACGACGTCCTCGGTGGCAGCGCAGAGGTCACTTTGACTGCATGTTTTGGGACACAGAGGGCAGGATAGGAGGTGGAGCATAATTTGCGACGTAGGTTCACATCCACACCCCACCCTACTGCCGTTCCGTCAAGCTAGTCCCACTTTACCAGGTGGGAGTTATTTCTTCCCACTTGTGTGGTCCCAAGTGGACCGCGAAAGGTGACACCCTGCAGGGTTCGTAGATGCTCCTTTGGTGGGAGATAGTATATAGGAGGGAGAAAAGTATCCTGCCACAGTTTGCAATGGGCTTCGGCCGAGTTTCCTGGTAGAGACGCTGTCGGTTTCAAGAATAACTTCTTCTAATCAAAAAGCAGGCATACTGCCTGCTTTTTAGCCGTTCCGTTGGCAGTTGCCAAGTACACCAGTTAGTGGGTGTATTATGTTTGAGATATGTGAATCAAGATTAAAGGTTTTTCTCAAAAGGGATAGAAATCAGTCGCAGCAGAAAGCAAACCACTATCCGATATTCAGCCCGATAGTAAAATAAGGTCGAATGTAGCCGGATAGTTGCCGAAAATTCTCGTCATTTACTTTTAGTTTACACTAGTCAGCGTTGAAACCTAAGCTATTTCATTTCTTCTCGGTATTCATAAACCTACCAAGTCTCATATCTCAGAAAAATGCGGCATTATACACTGAGCCTAGAGCACGGGCCTAGAGTGAATAATATTCGACTTAAGAGCTAAGAAGACGTGTTATGACCGCTTAGGATTTTTTGAGTTATGAGCGAACGACGACGACGTAACATCTCTCCGTACCTACAGCAATGCTATATTGTATACTCCACCCTGAACGTAGGTATAGAATTTCCTTAGCGTCGAAAGAAAAGCTACTCAGAACTAAATTACGTAGTGAAACATCGTTGCGGTATTCTGATGCTGTACAAATGTTTTTTTTTTATATGGGAGTAAAGAAATATTATAAAGTTACTTCACTAAGGGGTCGTGGCTAAGTAATAACAGCCGCTGGGGTCGATCGATCAATCAATCAATCAGATCAGGTTAAGCTACACTTGCTGCGGTCGGTCCGGGGATGGGAGACCATCTTACACACTGAGACGCCTCCGTGCCTCGGAAGGCACGTTAAGCCGTTTGTCCCGGCTGTCATTCGTGGATCTTTGACAGTCGTTACGGGTCATCAGAAGCCCGAAACTCTGAAAACCAGTCTTACGAAAGAGTACGTAATAATGTTACCCAATAACTGGGTTGTGGAGGTCAGATAGGTAGTCGGTCCATGTAAAATATTGGTATTCAGCTGCATCCGGTTAGACTGGAAGCCGACCCCAAAAATTGTTAGGAAAAGGCTAGGCAGATGGAGTTACTTCACCAACTACGATAGGATACCATCAAGAGAGCCAGATTCGCAGACCTGTTTTTCTTACACGAGCCGTATTATATGAATAATCAGTTTCAGATAGGATACGAGGAAAAACGGAAAATGGCATGGCTAGTTATTGTGTTAGTGCCTTCAGAAAATGATAGTATAATTTGTAACGCCTATTTTGTTCATTCAAAAATGTTATGTAATGCTTTTAACAACTGTCCAACAACTTTTATGTATACCATTGGGTACCTATAGATACATAGAGTTTAGACAGAGGATGAAACATGTATGAAAATAGAACCTGGCAAAAGAGTTGGGTGTCTGCGGAACTACGGTCAAAGGTTTCCGTTTGTCCGCATGCCCTAGAAACAGACTAGCTGTTACAAAGACGTCGATCTATATTACACTGGAGTTTAAACTTAGACAGATCCATGATCTGCCTATCTCAACTAGTTGAAGTCGGCTTCCAGTCTAACCGGATGCAGCTGAAAATAAGTATTTTACATGAAACGACTGCCTATCTGACCTCCACAACTCAGTCATTGGGTAACACGATATCCCTTGGTTGGACTAGTTGGTGGCTGGTAATAAGTAGGTATACTATGTATGGCAGCTAACAAAATAGGTATATACTTCAAGCAAATATACAGTTTATATATTACACAACCCTAGTCAGCGTGGTAATTGCGTAACATACTATCAGTAGCAATGGGTTTCATTTTGATAGTTCAACAACATTCATTGCGTTATTTAAGTTGTTGAGCAGACACATTTTTCGAACATATGAAGCAACTAGCTGCGCCCCGCGGTTTCACCCGCGTAAGTGTCGATCTCGTGGGAATATTGGAATAAAAAGTAGCCTATATGTTAATCCAGGGTTTCAGCTACCTCCATACAAAATTTTATCAAAATTGGTCCAGTCGTTTGAGCGTGAAGAAGTAACAAACATATAAACACACACACACAAACTTTTGCCTTTATAATATTAGTGTGATGGATTAGCTTAGCAATATCCTTCGAAATTCTTCAGATTGAGATTGATAGTGTGTTACGCAATTAGGGTGCTGTTTTGCCAACTTTTGATGAATTAAGTTACCAAATTATCTATACATATAGATATATCTATATGATGTTCACACGATCTGACGTATAGATTATGTGATCTGAGTTTGTTTCGGCCTTTCTATTCAGAGTAGTCGGAACATCTTTAAAAAAAAGAAAAGCCAACCTCATCTAGTTTTTAAAATATGATTGACTTGTAAAAGTGTTTGTACAAACCTACTTACAGAAATATTATCATTTATAATTTGGTTAGTTGCGCATAATTTTGTTTGCGGTTTTGCTTTTCACTGACCACATAGTAACTACACATCGCCCAACATACACACAGATGTCATAATATAACTTAACTCCGGACGTAGGTATCTAACGCATTGGTATAATTAATAATTAACTAATGACCTACTCTTTTTAATCTGCCTCTACTAATGTTGCATTACATAACACTATAATAACTAGGTATCCTATAAGATAAAACGTTTGGGGAGGTGTTGAGGCATGCCTAGGAAACGCTGACTAGATCTTGGATGAATTCATGAGAAATTGCTCGTAAAAGTTAACACAGAATAACAATATGGGAAAGATCTTAGTCTAGCAGTAGACACAGTTGACAGTACCTAATTAAAAAACAAAATCAAGAATTTGTGTCTAGGAAAATAATTTCTGGAAACTTACCACTATGAAGTGCTGAACACTCTCCAATAACCATCCATACATCTTGGAGATTTAGTTGATATTTGGTTTAGAAATTTTTATTTTTTAAAGGAAAATCTGGCTAACGTAAAAACTTCAAAGATAATAATGTCGGTAGACGTAGAACGCACAAATCTAAAAAAGCAGAAAGATCAAAGAAGTTCTACAAAAAAAAAATCACTTGCGTTCATGTGCAAGTGATTTTAAATTACAATTAGTATTTCTATGATGGATTATTTGGGAACCCATGTAGGTACCAATTCTAATTGTAAACACCCATAATATAAAAAAATACTTTAATGACTTTAAGTTTAATCTGCCCGTAACTCAATGAATCCCGCAATCATCAGTAAGCCACAGCCTAATTTTTCGCCAACTAATGACACTGACAAACGACCAGTGTACAAGTTTTGATACACAGATTTTTGTTTACGTCCTTGGCAACCTTGAGTCGCGTTTACCCGGTAAGGCTTTCGCGGGACTACTGAACGGATAAGGGAGCGAACTCATACTTAATATTCTATAGCCAAGCTGCTTTTGATGTGCGATGTGCAAAGAAATATTTAGTAACTTATTTAGTGTTCCTTGACTAATTAAAGGTTCAGAAGTAAAAAAAACAAAAGGAAAAAGTGAAGCAGGAAAACGATAATAAAAAAAAAGTGCAGTAATATTTTTGAACTACCTGCTGCCCTTGCCTTATCATATTTTTGCTTTTACCGTGCTTTTGGAGACAGTTACTAACTTAATTGCAAAGATTGCCTCGTTGCTCGTATGTTCTGTGGATGCAAGCGCGACTGTAGATTATAGGGTCCTGGGTTCGATGCTAATACTATGCTAAGCTATAGGTCAAAGTAACATGTCATTGTTTTCCTCATAGATGTTTTTCAGTATTAGCCCGGAGGCTAGTTTTGTGTCCAGCTGGTGGTACATTACGCGCCCCTAAGGCATGGCCTACCCCTTAGGAGGATTAATTTGTGATTTTGTACTAGATATGATAAGTTATGGTAAATTAGGATCTAATTCGGAATGTACCCATTCATATAATGACGTCATGAATAGGTATGATCAATCAGCAAGTTGATAGTGAACTGAATTGGTTCGCTTCGGCGAAGCGCATTGAGGGCAATTGTCTGTTATGTCGCCCTTCGAAGGACGCGTGCCTCGGACCATTCATTTACCGTTTATCTTTATCAACTACTATAATAACTGTACTGTGGGGATATTTTTAGTTATATGTTGCCAAGCATTATTTCAAGTCACTGTCTGTAAGGAAATCGCAAATTGATAACCTGGGATATAAAAATAAATTTAATTTTACATTGAGAGTAAAAGTATGCTTTCAAATTTCATCGGTAATGGATTGCATTTTATGGAGTATAATTTATTATGGTGGTGGCGAGGTGACCTGGACGCAAACCGCGAGGGCTGGTTCGAGGTGGCGCGGAAGTTCCTGAAGGGACTTGGGGGAGGCCTTTGTCCAGCAATGACACAGACAAAAAGAAAAAGATTTTTAATGGATATTGCAGCGGTAGTTACTTTCCATAGTAAAATAGTACGGAGGTATACACTAAACTTTATTTAATTTTATAAGTAATAAGTACCGGTAAGACGGGGTGAATAGGGATGCAGGGGTGAATCGGGACGAAACTTTAAAATGGATTTTAACGTTGATAAAGTTTATTGCCAACAAGGACACTTAATCGTTAATTATAATATAATAAACACATTAGAGTCCTTATTGGCAATAAAAAAACAATTATTTCAATGTTAAAATCCATTTAGTTTCGTCCCGATTCACCCCTGCATCCCTATTCACCCCGTTTTACGGTATAGTGCTTATGAGAGACGAAAAAAAAATAACATAACTTGCGAAGTGTGGGTGTACTGGTACTGCCTACAGGCATCAATTAATTAGGTCATGTTATCTTTACGTAGGACGGTACCTTTATCTATGTGAATAACTTATCGTTTTGTGGCTCAAATTCCCAAAACATGATTTTTTTTCAACCGCAAGCAACGTCCGGTTACCAGAACTGACAGCTAGTACCTATGCCTACCAAAAATATTTGAGTATATAAGGGCGGCTACATGCTGAAAACTGTACAAACATAGGATACTTCCAGTTGGTAACTTTGGTAAGTAGCTCTAATTTTGATACTTTAGTAATTTATTAGGATTTTGAGCCTTATTACTTTTCTTCTTTAATTTATTGTATTTTTATTTTTATTTGCGGTCTATTTCGTTTAGTATTATTCGGATACAACCAAATATCTCAAAGAGAGAGACAAATAACCCAGCGAAGACGGAACGAACAGATCTCCCTGGTTCGTTTCGCTCCGAGATCTCAGGGTTCTATTTCTCTATTCTCACTGATATTTATTTTTCATTGTTTATAGATTGATCTGCGCACTGAACTTCAACATGCGTTCCATTACCGTCTGGAAGCTTGCCAATCGACCAAACTACATCACCAACATTGACAAGCGGTTCCCTTACTCCGAAGTTCCTTGCCTTGGAGAGTACGACTTGGTGAAGATACCTGCTGCCCTCAGCGAACTGATTCACCATGTTGACTACTGGGGCGAAGGTAAGGTCATATCCGAAGAAGGCATTCGCGGATTCTCAAACTGCTACAATGTTCATCATCAGTACCAACTGGTTAGCAGCGGCCCGGACCTAGATAGCAAGATACCGAACCGGATCCCCGTCCTCAGTTCCACCAACTGCGAAACCAGCGGCTATATCAGAGACGCCTCCGTTCTCACCGTTACCGTCGTGGGAGCAAACATGACCAGCAGCTGTGCTAAGGACATTGCTCGCATCGTCAACAGAGATCATGGCAAGGTGGTCGTGTACGGACTGAAAGGCGACTCTCAAGAGATCTCGGAGCTCGCCGACGAATTGAGAAAAATAGGTTTGTACCCTAGTCCTGGTGCAACTCTGCCTCGCGAACTTCAAGGATTGACATACTATGATAGTCACGTGGCTTTTCTAAATATTGACACTGTTAAGGAGGAATGGTACAATCATGTCGTCAACAGTAACTATGACGTTGCTGTGAATATGGCCCAAAACTTTGAAACTACAGGTGGTGAATTCATGAATGAAATTGTAACGAGGCTTATCAGCTCTGCTCCACGAAAAGTCATGTCCCTGGCGTATAAACTGTGGAACGGTGGGGCTAAAGATATTGTTCGCAACTATTTCCCCCCGTCGTTTCAACACATCTTCAACGAGGACGCTGTGACAATAGTCAATAAGCGATACCTACAGCCTTTGAAACTCGATGTGCACGCTGACTCTTACAATGATAGAATCGCTTGGGGTGACGATCACCAATGTCAAATAACTAGTGAGAGAGTAAGCTGGAAGTTGCTCCCCGTGTGGAACAGGGACGGGGTCACATTCAAACTGTACAATATTCATCGCAGTATGTACATGAAATTGGACGTTAATGTGGACAATATCGGAGACAGACAGGCTTGGGGCTCGACTAAGTCTGACGAAGTCAGGCATAGATATTATTTGGAGCCTTTGGTTAAAAATGGTACTCTCGTGTTCTTCATAATAAATTGTCAGTATAGTCAAGGACTCAAGCTGGATGTTAATACGGATAAAATTGGAGACAGACTAGTTTGGGGCCACAATGGCAGCGTGCACATTGAAGATGAACGCTTCAGATGGGTTATAGCAGCTTGGTAACCTTGCCGGGGATGATGATGCAACTTCAGAAACTATTCAAGCTGATGAAGCAACACCGACGATTTGACTCGCCCAATGAACAATGAAATTATTTAATATTTTCAAACTGACCTATGTTACTACTACTTCTGAAACTCCTTTCTATTAAATCCTGATATTATTGTTTATTTTTGAAAAATTAATGCTTAATCCATGATTGTATGTATAATGTTGTAACTTTTGCTTCAAAATAAAGAATTAAAAACATAAATACTGTGTTTGCTTTCATCGACTGAAACTCTGAAATGGGAGGATTGAAGATAATCCTTTGACCCCCTGAATATTAAGCATATCACTGATTAGAAAAACTAACTACAATTAGCAGTTTGCCAATTCTCCTTGCACCCCCCGCAAGTACCTAGGGTACTCATGAAGATAAACAATTTATAGCATGACAAACACTGCAATTATGCTCACTGAATATGTATGACACTGATCCTTTTTTCAATGTAATAATTGTGGTATTTTATTGTCTCTTTTATTAACAGTAGTTATCATAATTCATGTTCTAATAACAGAGCTTTTTCACAAGAGCGTCCGTCGCCAATCTAATGGCGCTTAGCAATAAAAATCGGCGCACGCGCCGTTGACCTGTACAATTAAAAAGCGGTCGTTTGCTTTTAGTATTGGTGCGTTAGTGATCGCGACAGTATACACCACACTAAATACACATTACTTCGCGGCCTAGTTATTTACTGAAAATAGGGGCGAGCAACATTTTTTACATTTGTAAATGGTGATTAACATATTCCTTTATGGTCTTTTAATACTAACTCCGCAATGCTGGGGAGGGATGATAAAATATGATGTTGTTTGCTCCCTGTGAGTTGCTCATGCTTCTTCTTCTTAGCGTGGCGATGGCAATCACAGTCATCATTGTGTAAGGTACCCAGCACAATGGAGTTGAAACTGGAATAGATCTCCTGCGCGAACCATTTGTACATAAAGTTAACTTGACTGCACACACACAACCGCAGCTTAAACGAGTGTTATAATTGCATTATCACCATCTTGTCAGTCAAGATATTATTATGTCCTCTGCTGAACATGATCTCCTCCGAGAATGGTCACATTGACGGTTACTGCGCTGCCCACAGCCTCCTCTAGGTCGTTGGTCCACCTTGTGGGAGCTTGAACTTATTTCTTGATCTTCACATTTACGCCAATTTTTTTCTCATAATTCACACACTACACAAATATAGTCCAACGACTAAGCTGTAGTAGTTTATCGTTATTATTGATTTTTGAGAATAAAGCTCATACCGCGCGTGACTGTCATGCTCAGTGAACGATTTGCTTTGTTCTAAGAGTAAGATATATATTAGTACTAGCTTTTGCCCGCGACTTCGTCCGCGTATATGTCGGTTATCGCGGACGCAGACGAAGTCGAAGTCGAATAAAAAGTAGCCTATGTCCTTTGTTGGGGTTCACACTTACCCTGTACCAAATTTCACACAAATCGGTTCAGTAGTTTAGGCGTGAAGAAAAGACAGACAGACAGAGTTACTTTCGCATTTATAATATTAGATATAAGATATATATTTACGCTATATTACTGGGAAAAATAGAGGAAAGATGCTTTAAACTGATTAAAATATAGTACCAATCACTGTTATGTCGAGATCATATATCTTTCGTGCTCTATGGGATAATTAAGAGGGGTTGAGAAAAGTGTCCATATACAGGGTGGCAGGGCGTCGACGCGCAAAATGTAACCACGAATTCAGCACATGATTGTTAAATTAATTAAGCACAGCAAAAATTTGCTATTTCCGTACATTTTAACCGCATAGGTATTGCACTTTTAAATAAAACAGCTGTTTTTTTTTTTGATAACCTTCGAAAAATTTCTTCACTGTGGATCTAGAATCATGTGCTAAATTCGTGGCTGTATATGTCTCTCATCATAAAGGTCAAATATATAGTGGAAGGAAGGTATTCATATCAGAACCCATGGTTAAAAACGTTAACGTTTCTATTAGAAAATGTCAAGCACCTATCAAAATTTTCTTAAAATTAAAGCCAGTTCGCAAGAACTTTTGACTTAGTGGTAGCAACCTTCACAGCGTTCTATCCAATGCAAATTTTTTAAGCTGCTTACAGGTTCCACCTTTGCATTTTTCTTCATGTAGGTAGGTACTTTCTTTGCTTTACAACTATTTTACTGTCTCAAAAGGTGGTAACAAACTTATCTTCTTTTTAAATACTTACACTGTGTTAAAAATTAGCACGTTACACGTTATACCAACCAATGGTTGTCGTCCCCTGTGTTCATAGATGGCGGTGCTTATGGGTCATGCGTAGGCGCATATTTATTGGTATCCCCGCGGGAGGCAGCGCATTCGTGGAGGCGCGGGCGGGCCGCGCAACCCCCTATCTATCTCAAGAACAACATAGGTATGTTACACTGTTTTTTGCATATTAATATTACGTTTGGGCTATTTTGATTGCATCCGTTACGCTGTTCTGTTTCAGGCTACAAATATGTATTGTATGCCTACAAGGTAAATTTTCCAAGTGTGTGTGATACCGTTACTTATAGTTTTCATGTAAATGGGCCCCGATACCCCTTTTAGTATTTTTCATTCGTTCGGTTAGGTGCTGATTGGCCACGCACACTTGGAAAATTCATCCTGTGGACTTACTTGCTATGGTGCAAGTTTGTTTCGTATTCTCAATGAAAATTAATTTGAAAATAATTATGAATATCGTATGTGGTCTAAATATGCTATGGAAGAGTTTTATACTTGTATATATAAGCACTAACATCGCAATCTAAGCACAAGATTGCGATTTAAGTACAATTATAAAAGCTCTTAGTAGCACTTATTGCGATAAAGGTGTCGTGCACGTAGGTCGGGTCTTAAATTCCACTTAACGGGAGCCCTAAAGTTTCGAGTTTCGACTAATGCTATGTAGCGTAACGACACTTTGAGCAGGAGGAACTGCCAGGGGGAATTGTCTCTTTGGTCGATTAGAATTTTATTTAGAAGTCAGGTTATAAAGTGTTTTTACATCCGAATATCGGACTATACCAACAGTACCGACACCGCCTGAAAAGTGAACCAGAGGGGCTAGAAGTGGTGACATTCTATAGCGGTGATGGATAAGTCTGTATTTGAATGACAAAAGTTACCGAAAGGCTTATATCAATCTTGTTGAAAGCCGTTGTAGAAATACGAAACGATTTTAAAGTGATTGCCGCTTGTCAAGGCCCTCATCGTAGTTAGCGTAGTAATAATTCAGAAAATTCTTGAATTTATATCAATCAACATGCGAATAGTAAGAAAACGTCTAGTTTGTGGCGGTAATCTTCATACGGTTAAAGACATTTTCAACAAAATTACCAATAGATTGATTCTAGTTGGAAAATAAGTAAAGTTACTGACTGGTACGCAAGAAAAATGCTTTTCCTAGTAAGTATTTACTAAGAACAGAGCAGTACCTATGGGACTAGAATCGAAACAGAAACTTATCAAATAGGTTACTGTGTATACAAACGAATTCTTTTAATAAACAAGCGACATGAGCACATACCCTGTAGCATATTGTTCCCAATCTATGGTTCCCACAATATGTACCGTTACGCAGACATTGCCCCTCGATGCGCTTGCAATGCTACATATTTGCATCTGTTAGCATAAACAAACATTGTTATGTTGCCCTATCATTCAGCTTGTATGTAATGTAATACATTTACTTTACTAGAACAGTATAAATAACGCCTGTATATTTGAGGAGAGCAGTAAATTATCTGGCTGGAAAATGTTCAGTGGTACGGAAAATTTGCTCGAAAAGGTTTCATCCCGGTAAAAAGCAATGGCTTATTTAAATTTCTTTCTACATCTGCATATTTTTTATATTCGTTTCTGACACCATGGGTTTTCCATATCTACAGGGTGGCAGGGACCATCGACGCGCAAACTGTGACCATGAATTCAGCACATGATCCGAGACCCCCTATTATAGCGTACGATTCTGATCCCTGCGTTGAAATAATTCCGTCGGTTATTAAAAAAAGTTGTTTCATACATTTTAACCGCGTAGGCCGTGGCGTAGGTAAGTACCTACTACCTATTGTACTTTTCTATGAAACAGCAGATTTTTTTAGCGAAACATTTCTACGTTATAATAGGGATTATAGCGTAGAGATATAATTTCGCGGTACTGAATCCATGGTTGTCCCTGGCATCTTGTATAAGTACCTACTTATTTTGAAGGACGTGGTCGTCAGTACAGGAGGCCTACCACAAGCTCTTAACGCGATCCATTTTAGGACCTAAACTGAACTGTTCTTCTAATTCGTACCATGACGTCAGTTTAACGATTCAGTTTAGGCCATGCCATCTGCTGACAGCGATTGTCCCTAACTGAGTCGCAAGTTTTGGTTTCATTCATACTTGTTTGGTACCATGACGTCCATAGAGCAGCTCAAGCGACGCAGTTTAGGAACCAAAACTGAAATGTCTTGTTTTTGAATCGTTTTTAATTAGACCATGGTAGGCCACCTGTTATCTATTCTGTGACATTTTGCGGGAAAATACAGTTCCTCGTTGATTCGGCGTCTGAATAACATAACAGAGATTTTTGCATACGTAGACTATAGAAAGATTCAAGAAACAAATTGTTACTAACTTAGTGTAAATTTTTAAATCGCCAGTGCTATCTGTACTAATAATGAAGCTGAAGAATTTGTTTGTTTGTTTAAACGCGCTAATTTCGGGAAATACCAGTCGAATTTGATTTTTTTTGCATTTGATAGCCCAAATTTTGAGGAAGGCTATAAGCTACATAACATCACGTTAGGACTCTTAGGAGCCGAGCAAAAACAAAAGAAAGTCAGAAAAACGCTAAGCGAAAACGAAGTAAAAGGGCGATGCGATGCGACGAGTGGGTCGGGGGAACAAGAAATTTCCGGGGGTCAATGATAAATTGATAACCTATTCCCAGACCAGTATATACGAATGTATACCTAGGTACGTAGCCATACATGGTTCGGCGATTGGTTAACTATTCTGTCTGCTACGCAACAGTGAAAGTGTTAACCATAAAATGTTGTTCGGTAGTCCAATTAGGTGAAGATGCGTCATAAAGTTCCTTCAAAGGTTGTTTATGAGTTCAAAATCCAAATGGGCAGTGTTACTACCCATAAAGACGTTGCTAACCATCATTATAACTGGCGCCACTGTTATATTTAAGTAACAGCAAAGTGTTAACGACATTGTGACCCTAGTAATTCTTTAAAATAATTGAACTGCCGAAATCTCAATAAACGAAAGTGGAACCATTTAAAGAAAATAATCATAGAGTATTCTGTTTAATAAACAAATTGTTTCAGACACGGAGTCGGTCGCTAAAATTAATTATTATAGTTGCCAATTGCTGGTTGTCATCTCCATATAGACAGATGTATTTGTTAGAAAGGTTACTGGAGCAGCCGCTACTTGCTCATGACATCTTTAGATGACTTGATTGAGGAATAGGCCGACTGGTCGAGTCGACGACCTGGTTTGGTAGCCTTGGACGCTCTATGACGCTAATGTATCGTCAACATTGATTTATATTGCCGTTTATGAAGATCTATTTGAATATTTTAATTTACACACTACTTACTAGATTTTCGACACGGCACTGTTGATTGATAGGAATTCGAGTTAATAGCGTCCAATAGACACTTTATTGGCCACTTTCATTCTGAATTTTGTTTCTTGAATTGACTGGACTGATTTGTAAATGTTCTAAAGTACTTTGTATGAGTAGTTTGATCTAGATTCGATTTTGATGTTCTTCTACAAGATTATAAGATGGTATTAGCTTCTTCAATAGATTAACCGTGAAGTAACACGATCCCCTTGCGTAGATCTACAGCCTTCATATGAAGGTTGCATGATTTTTAAGGAAGTCCACTTTAGACAAACATCTGTGCATATTTCTTCTGAAACTTTATTTTCTTCTTCATTATCCACTCAGGCAGCCATGCGGTGGTTGAAGGCCGCCTGGTTGGCGTTGCTGGTGCTGCCAGCTGCCTGCAAGGAGCTGTCCGAGGGTCCCCTCCGCGAGGAGATCGTACAGGAGCTGCCACAAGCCCAGGATCCGGATACCTATGACGACTACAATCCCTTCGGGGAGGACGACAATGGTATACAAGTTTTAATGGATTTGTGATTGAAATGTTCTCTGGACTTTGTTAAGTTAAAGTTAGTTTTAGTTTACTTTAGGTACTCGTCATCAAATCGATTGAAACTTGACAAGAATCTCTACTTACTAAGGATAAGCACTTTATAAATTACTTTTTCTTTTCATTTCCATATTTTTTAAGTGAGACAGTGGGGGCGTTCATGTATTACGTAACGCAAATTGGGGGGAGGGGGGTCTTGTAAATCGTTACGATGCATTACAAGGGCGGGAGGGGAGTTTGAACAACACGTTATGTAACATTGTTTTTATTTAAATAAAAAACTGGGTAAAAAACTAAATAAAAAACTAGGCTAGAAGTAAAGTCTCCCAAGTTGCGAGTTAGAAATCTCTTGTTTTATTTATTTTTACCGCACAGGCGATTACAAACATAAGGTATTTTAGCGACTTTCCTGTACTTTGCGCAACATCATTTTTAGGTAAAAATGGTCACTTGGAAGTTACGTAACGTTTAGGGAGGAAGAGGGGGGGGGGGGGGTACAGAAAAACGTTACGGCGCGTTACATGCGGGGGAGGGAGGGTCAAAAATCTTCAAAAATTGCTTTACGTACCTAATACTTGAACACCCTAAACTATAATCGAATTTAATTTATTCAATCAAAAATCAAAATCAAAATATTTTTATTTCACATAAACCAACATGGGCACTTATGAAACGTCAGAAGCTAGGTGCACGGTTCCAATTGGTCGTTTCCTATGGAGAAGAACCGGCAAGAAACTCCATGGTTACTCTTTTAAAAATAATTGGCTTTTACAATGTTTTCGAGTTACAGTAGGTATGGGAGGACAGCGGAGGGCCTGTCAACAAGTACCAGGTACTTGATAAAATAAAAAATGGTCTACAGATCTAGTCTACAAGGCTTACAAAGTCCTCACATTTACAAAATAAGGATGTATCAAAAGGATAAACAAAATATAAAAATCTACTAAAACCAAGAGATATGATTGCCATTTCAACTAAGAAAGAGGTGAAAAATTAAAATTGTCTGTATATAATGTCAAATAATAAAAAGATTATGTCATAGAAGTATGTACAAATAAAAAATAAACATCGTAATTTGAGAGCAGTTAATAGACATTTACGTAGAACTTATGCCGTCAAAGAGGTGCCAGGGAAGCCACATGTGCAGAAGGAATTATTGCCAAACTACCTTGTCTTCAATGCTTTTTTGATAAGGACTCGTTTGATGAGGGTTTTGAACTTTCCATCGCTAAGTTCTGTAACCGACTTTGGCAACTTGTTATAAAAACGGATGCTGTTTACAAGAAATGACTTGCTAGTTTTAGTTAGTCTAAATTTAGGTATCACAATTTCATTTTTACTGCGTGTATTTATATTATGGAAATCGCTTCTTATTTTGAAAAGTCCTAAGTTTTTGCGAACATACAAAATACTTTCTAAAATGTAAAGAGAAGGCAGAGTTAGTATATCAATTTCTTTAAATTTGTTTCTAAGAGACTCGCGAGGACCCATTTTATATATTGCGCGGATTGCCCTCTTTTGTAAAATGAAAATTGAATCTACGTCAGCTGCCGATCCCCACAGCAGAACACCATAAGACATAATACTGTGGAAATATGCAAAGTATACTAACCTAGCTGTGGCTATATCTGTCAACTGCCTTATTTTTCTTACTGCATATGCAGCTGAACTTAATCTACCTGTGATTTGTTTATCTAGCCATAAACACATAAACGTAACGAGGTATGTAGAGCGTTAGTTTTATTACTTAACAGTATTGTAACTATAAAAGTTTAAAACAGTGTCGTTTGAAAATTCGAGGGTGCATGTGTGACAGAAATTATGTACAGTCGTCGGTGAAACATCTTTAATTTATCTTGTTCCAGCGATCGAGAGGGATTTTCGTGAATCAGCCAGCAGTGAGTTTATTACTTAGCTTGCGACTTTGCTCCTTGTAACTAAGTTTCTTTAATAAAGTTTTTCTTGTCTGAGTCTTTTGTATTGTGTTAATTTGTGGTGACATTGAGCTTTGTTTCAGGCACACCGGCCTACCGAAGACCGACGCCGAGAGGTAATAACGTTCTATTACTTTATTACACTACTTTATTTTTGTATAAGATCGTGCAGGCATTTTTTTTTTGTGGAGATAGTTTGCCCAGTAAAATAAGCAATCTGAAATTACTTTGAAGTAAGATTGGATTCTATTTTATTTTACGACGTAAATACGTGTAGAAAAGAATCACCATTTTTCTAAATGTCCGCGCGCTCTATGCTAACGATCCTTAAAATTAGCAGAAATACATTTTCTTGCCATTATTGTCCTCAGTTCCTGCAAGCCCCAAGTGTGTTGACATCGGTAGCACTTGGTCTGAGGGAGAGAACTGGAAGCGAGACAACTGCACTCTCTGCCAGTGCCACGCCGGGCGAGTCAACTGTTCCAAAGTGCCTGCATGCATTACTTCTGGTATGTTTTCTTTATCTTCATCAACTTGAAGCGAGACAACTGCACTCTCTGCCAGTGCCACGCCGGGCGAGTCAACTGTTCCAAAGTGCCTGCATGCATTACTTCTGGTATGTTTTCTTTATCTTCATCAACTTGAAGCGAGACAACTGCACTCTCTGCCAGTGCCACGCCGGGCGAGTCAACTGTTCCAAAGTGCCTGCATGCATTACTTCTGGTATGTTTCCTTTATCTTCATCAACTTGAAGCGAGACAACTGCACTCTCTGCCAGTGCCACGCCGGGCGAGTCAACTGTTCCAAAGTGCCTGCATGCATTACTTCTGGTATGTTCTCTTTATCTTCATCAACTGGAAGCGAGACAACTGCACTCTCTACCAGTGACCCGCCGGGTTAAAACATTGTAAAAACCAATTATTTTTTAAACAATAACCGTATTTCTTGACGGCTCTTCTCCATAGGAAAAGACCGTGTACCTAGCTATTGACGTTCCATATATGCCCATGTAGATATGAAACAAAATATTGTTTCTTTCATTTTGAACACAAAGAGAATAATTATCTCCAGCTACCATAAAACCTATAGATATAAGAAATAAATACTTAGATGTTTTTTACGTTTCTATGATAAAACCTAAGAATAATAACCAACTTATTCGCTTATGCGTCAGATCGTTTTCAGGGATACGATCGCCCATTGTGACAGCATAATTATGTAACTTCAAAAATTTAATCATTTATTGATAGGTAACCAACTTATATTTACAGTTTGCATCACACATAAAGTTGTCGGTCAAGTTAAATGTCTTACACGTAGTACGAGTATTCTATATTTCTGATTTCTGCAGCTCCAACTCGACCAGTATTCGTCGGTGTGTCTCCGCAGCAGCAGACTCCGGTGCGCGGGTACTCTGGCTTGCCAGGAGATGAGGGCCCGCCCGGCCCCCCTGGAACACCAGGAGTTAACGGGGTTAATGGGGCCCCTGGGATACCTGGACTCGCTGGACAGATGCCTGATGTAAGTGTTATAATGTAGATTCTGAACTGACTGAAGAAATAATAATAAATAATGCATCAAATAAAATTCTAGAAAGACAAGATATAAAAATAAATAAGCAAAAACTTTATTGCAGACTACATGAAGCATAAAGAAAAAAACACAATTTAAAAAATAATAAGTTAAACAAATGAAAGTTCAATAAAATGCCACAATACACATACATAATCTCACCCCTTCCTTTCTTACACAATAAAATAATTCACTTAAGTACGCGGCTATTTCTAACCACCGTTTGTACAAAATTTATTTAAAAAATAATATAAAATACTTATAATTGCAAAAACTGCGAGAACGGGATCTAAAAAAGAACTGCAAATAACATTAGTCAAACATACCAAGTCAGAATTCCTAAATACACCCCCTTAGGTTTTCGTCCTGCTAAAAAAAATTGTTCTTGTTTAGGTGAACGCATACTTGGCTCAAATAGCGGCTACAGCTGGAGGTGATAAGGGTCCACCATTCGACCCGTACCAGTACATGCAAGCTTCAGTCGGCACTCCAGGCATTAGAGGAATACCCGGTAAGACGGTCTTCATGTCAAAAACCTCTCTTTAAAAATTATTTTATGAACAACTTTTACTATGGGACCAAACCTGAAATCGCAAAAACAAAATCAGCTGTTCCCTACATTTATGTTCGTATAACTCGTCAAAATTTAGGGAACAGCTGGTCCAATAGTAAAAGTTGTTCATAATTATAAGTACAATGACCTCTTAAGAGGTTGTTGATGTTTTTCCAATAACCCTGTATAAACAATATACATCCCTAAAAATGGATTTCTTGTTTGAATTGAAATGTACAGGCAGATTGAACAACAAACAATGACATAAGCTTTGTATTTCGTTAGGACCACAAGGACCACCCGGCCCGCAAGGCTTCCAAGGACAACGCGGTGAGCCAGGAGAACCAGGGCTGCCAGGACAGCAAGGACCACCAGGCGAAAGAGGACCCCAAGGACTACCAGGAAAAGATGTAAGAACACTTTTCATTTAAAACTTTTTCGAAAGTGTCTTTTGCATCTACATAAATGTTTTGAGTAGCAAAATACACTTTCGAAAAAGATCTGAATGAACTTATATAAAAGAATGCACAGGTAACATCTAGTTAATAAAATAATACCACTAAACTAACTTATACAATAACTGTTTTGATAATCTATTTAGGGCTCTCCCGGAGAAGATGGTGAACCAGGTCCTTCAGGTGCAATTGGCCAGACTGGACCTCGTGGATCCCCAGGAGTACCCGGTATTCAAGGACTTAAAGGACATCGAGGTTTCGACGGCAGGGATGGCGCTAAGGGTGAGCAAGGATTATCAGGAGAAAAAGGACCAACTGGAATGCCTGGGCCAATGGGACCGATTGGACCTTCTGTAAGTCATTGAAAATATTGTAGATTTATTTTATTTTTGTATTGAGTAGTGAAAGTTATTGACCTTCCTGAGTAAAAATATTCAATAACTAAAATTGATTTTACTTTACAAAAAATCATGCAGATAATTATTGTTAATTTTTTTTATTTTTTTTTTATGTATAACTTAATACAGTTTATATTAATTACAAGAAGTATTTTACAATCTAAAATATATATATTATATACAAGTGTATAAAAAAAAGGGAAAGAAAAAAAAAAAAAGACAAGAGCTCATAGGGCATCAAAAAATTCGTCCGCATCGCTGTCAATGGGATAAGTGCCCAAAAGGCTGGCAGCATTACCACGTTGGATGGCAATGCTTATTCTTTGGGCTAAAAATAGGCCAGCCCTCTGGTCACGTGTAGAGTCAACCAACCGCTTGGAGATGTCTCGAAACATTCGATGAGCACTCGGGCCCCAAGGCCCTAGAGTTTCAACCCCAAACGGCTCAAACATATAACTCCCAAAAAGGTTGTTATATTTGCGCCGTTTGAGGTTTTCTGCTCCTGCAGCAGCCGCCCCAGCATAGCCCGCCGTGCTAGGAAGATGGGATGGCGCGAGGGTGTCGACACAAGTTGCATCCCACACCAAAGGCCTACCCGACTTCCAAGGCATTATTGTCATTCCATCTGGCCTCTTCCCATCGTCATTATTGTTAATCGACTTCATTATTGTTTTTTTTTTTTCCAAGGGTCCTGTTGGTGCTAGAGGTGAGAGAGGTCGTGAAGGTCCTCCTGGCCCGCCGGGTGTCCGAGGTGTTGATGGCGCACCAGGACCTCAAGGATTATCAGTAAGAGTGGTTTTACATCGATTGTACTACAGCAGTGTTCTTAAAGTTCCGGCACGGACAAGCGGAAATAGTTCTTGAAACAAAGTTAAATATTAAAATAAAAAAAAAATCAATCTTTTCCCCTCAGGGTAATGTCGGCAAACCAGGCTCACCAGGATTCCCAGGTGCCCCTGGCTTAAAAGGTGAACAGGGTCTTTATGGACCGAAAGGCAGTCAAGGGATGCAAGGACCACGAGGAGAAGCAGGTCGTCCGGGCCAACCTGGTGAAGTGGGAGCCTCTGGTATTCCTGGTCGTGACGGAATCCCGGGCGAGAAAGGAGTGCATGGACAACCGGGAGCGTCTGGCCCACAGGGATTCCCTGGACCTAGAGGACTGCCGGGCATGGCTGGAGATTCAGGCTTGCCTGGTTCTAAAGGAATGCCGGTAAGATTATCTATACTTTAAATATATTATATTTAAATATTGTAATAATTGTATAATCTATACTAAGAATAAAGCTGAAGAGTTTCTTTGAACGCGCTTATACTTGGAACAACCAGTCGGAATTTAAAAAAAATCGCATTTGACAACCCATTTCTCAAACTTCATTAAATTTTAAACTTAACTATAAGTAATATAACCTAAGATTGCCCCTTTTGAATCTAAATATTTCTAACTTATTTGCAGTCCGTTCGCATGTTAAATATATATACTTATCCTAGACAGAGAAACCTATTATTAGCCATACAATATTGTAATACACATATTCTGTAACATACTCTAAGGGTTGAAACTGCGTTAAGCGGATGCCCGCGCTGTTCCATACAAAAGTGCTCCGTTGCGGGGACCGCGCCCGGATCTCCATATCTATATATCTTGACCACGCGCGTAGACACGCGACGGGTGCCCGTCGCGGGCGCCCGCTTAACGAAGTTTCAGCCCTAATTATGTATCGCTGTTTGATACCTAAATAAAAAAAAACCTCAAAATTATTCGATCCGTTTATCAAGACCTGAAGGCTGAACATGAGCATAACTTTATTTTTATTTCTAAAGGGTCAACCTGGTGAAAGAGGTCAAAAAGGTGATGGCGGAATCAGAGGAGAATCTGGTGCTCCAGGGCCACGCGGGTTGCCCGGTAATATGGGCCCAGAAGGAAAACGTGGAAAGAGAGGTCTCCGAGGACCTGCTGGCAATATTGGACCCCAAGGCGAAAGAGGTTTAATGGGTATGAGAGGTCTTCCCGGCTCAGATGGACCGATGGGATCTAAAGGTCAGCCTGGAGAGAGAGGAGGTGTTGGATTACCTGGATCTAAGGGAAGCTCAGGAGACCCTGGTAGGCCGGGACCGCAAGGTCTGCAAGGACCACGAGGATCTATCGGCAGGCCTGGAATTCCAGGAAAAACGGGTCCTCAAGGTGAGAGGGGGATACCGGGAGCTGATGGAAGACCTGGTGAGCAAGGATCTCAGGGAATACAAGGACCACCTGGTTTAATGGGAGGACCTGGAGAACGGGGATTGCAAGTAAGTAAACTTAAGCTTTAGTAAGCTTTGATGACAATCTTTTATAAAAAATCATTCTCAAATCAGTTTGCAATCAAACAGCTAACTTTTGTCGTTTTCAATAGGGCGAGCCAGGAAAAGACGGAGATCCAGGCCAGGCGGGACCTCACGGCCCTAAAGGTGATGCTGGCCGAGATGGTGCAACTGGTATTCAGGGACCACAGGGTGTCGCTGGACCAGCGGGTGAAAGAGGTCCGTCAGGCCCTGCGGGACCTACTGGATTCCCTGTAAGTATTTCCCTACGATAATATTATGTTTCAGCATAAAACTCAGTAACTATCCAATTCATCTTGGTATTAAAAAAATATATATTAGGTATCACTAAATGCACACATCTGTGATATACTTTTCTACCACCCTAGGATAGGACCCTTATGAGCCGAGCAAAATGAAAAAAAAAGATAGAAAGAACACTAATCGAAAACGAGGTAAGGCGTACGTACGTAACGTGCAGGCAGGCGATGCGATGCGACGGGGTGGGTCGCGGGAACAAGAAATATCACGCGAACGAAGTTGCGGGTAGAAGAGAGTATACTTTGCTTTGCTCACATAACTCGCTATACCTAAATGTATACAGACGATGTTTGTTTTTATTTGTCATTAATTTTTCGCCCGTTTGAAGCTAGAACAACACTTCCAATTTACAGTGTTCAAGTTCAAGTTATAACCTATCTATCTTTTATCCAGGGTATGCCAGGAGCAGCTGGGTTACCAGGTTCACCAGGAAAAGAAGGAGAACCAGGTATGGCAGGACCTTCCGGGCCCCCAGGACCATCAGGACCTCGTGGAGAGAGAGGCTTTACCGGAGATCGAGGACAACCTGGTCAGCCTGGAAGCACAGGAGAGAAGGGAGAAACTGGCGCTCAAGGGCCCGATGGACCACCGGTAAGATACAATTAATTAAAATACATCCCTGTCTTTTATTTCTCCGTCAGTTTTCAAATTCTTTCCTTTATTAAACTGACTTAAGTAGGACACATAATTCCTTTTGAAACTACGGTACTGAGCAAATTATTGCAACTATCTTTAATTCGAAATTACATCAACCTTAGCTTATATTTTTATTTGTGCTCTCATTTTTGTTGTTTCCTTTTCACAGCTTACTTTTTAATAATTTTTTCTATTACTATTTTTAACTTCTTAGGGTCCCGAAGGACTCCGAGGAGGTAAAGGTCACCCAGGACCCCCGGGAGCGATGGGCATGCCTGGACAACGAGGACTTACTGGAGCAACAGGCGAGAAGGGCGAGAGAGGCTCTGCAGGACCACCTGGCAATGACGGATCACCAGGTATTTTTTTTTTATTTTTTTTTTGTTTAATAGTTTTGCCAAAATCATTTTAATATTTAAGAATTACTTTACCGAAGGGGCAGGTCGTAGATGTGTATTAGTAAACCCATTGTTCGCTAGAAATGTTTAAGTACAATTTAATAAGAGGTGATCCTATCGTTATAAACTGGGCTCCTAAACCAAACTCCGGGCTGGTACTGAGTAAAAAGAAGTAATAATTAAAAGTAAGAAAATACATAAGTACATACTCATAAACTCACGCTTTTTCCCCACGGGTGTTGGCAAAAACTAAAGAATGCCACCTGCTGTATTATTACTGCTATACTATTTTGATCTTTAAGGGAAATAGTATTTAAGTAAACTATAATTAATTAATAAAATTTTGTCATTATTTCAAGACTACTAATGTTAAATATTGTTATGAATGTTATTGTCCTACAATTATAATAAAGTATGCTCATGCCGCCTGTGATACAGGTTTATCCTAGTACAGGCATCTAACATTATTATACCTTTGTAAATAATTTCGAAGATTTTATGTAATCATTTTACCAATTTGAATTCCTTTTCTTTCGTTTATGTTCATACATACACGCACGCCAGTTGCGCACACACACCTGACCTCTCCGAAAAACATCACCAATAAGGTCACATGTCCTTCTAGGGGGTCCCCTTCCGGCGTTACTATTCACATCTGCCTTGTACCCAATACCCTTTGATGATGGAAAGACGGCTAGTTTTTCATTCATCTAATACAAAAGCAAACAAAAAATCTCATAAAAATATGTTATTACCACAGGTCGCCAAGGAGAACAAGGTCCTCAGGGTCCAATTGGACCCGTCGGTCCAGCTGGAGAACCCGCCGAGAGAGGAGAACCTGGTTCGCCCGGTATTCCTGGAGAATTAGGAGCCCCAGGTTCCCCAGGAGAACGAGGGCAGCCTGGACCTCAGGGTTCACCTGGACTTTCTGGCCCACCCGGCCTTACTGGCATGCCTGGTCTGAAGGGTGAACGAGGTTTCGGTGGTTCGAAGGGACAACAAGGCAATACGGGAAGCCCAGGTAATTCAGATAAGTTACTTTCTAGTCTAGAATTATCCGTTTATCCTGACTGCTCACGATGGAGTTTGTGAATTTGTTATACAAGCGATGGGTGCTAATATTTTAATTATTTTTGGTAAGGTGTGCCTGGTGAATCTGGCCCACGTGGTCTGCCAGGCTTAGTTGGAGCCAAAGGCGGTCGCGGTGATCATGGACCGAAAGGAGAAACAGGACACGTTGGTTTGCCCGGAAGACCTGGAGATTTAGGACCACCCGTAAGTACATTAAATATTGAGGATGATACTAAACTAGGTTTACTCTGTATTTTTTTATTTTAATCTTTGTCTTTGTGTTTAGGGCCCACAAGGAAGCACAGGCCCAGCAGGTGCTCCTGGTATCCCCGGCGCTAAAGGATCTACAGGTGACTCCGGCAGGCCGGGAGCACCTGGCCCAATGGGCCTGACTGGTCCTCAGGGATCTGAGGGACCAAAGGGTGAAAGAGGCAGCGAAGGTGAAGCAGGCTTGCAAGGTCCCAGTGGTCCCCCAGGCGCGGCTGGCGAGAGAGGCCCAGTTGGATTACCTGGCATTGTGGGCCCGCCTGGACCACAAGGACTTCGAGGCGCTCAGGTATCTTTAAAAAATTAATTAATACTCGTATAAGTAGAAGTACTAGGTACTAGAAAAAAATCCGTTACAAATTGCTATTCTAATAAAAAAGAAAGATTTGTAATACTATTAATTGTTTTCTTTGATCAATCTAATCAAAGATCTTCAGGTTTTATTCAAAGTTATACAAAAATGAAAAGTTGCATTTTAATCTTAAAACCTCATTTATTTTTTTAGGGTGAAAGTGGTGCACCAGGCAAAGCAGGCGCAGATGGTGCTCCAGGACAAACAGGCACTCCGGGTCTGCAAGGCCCACAGGGACCGATGGGCGAACCGGGCCCAGAGGGGCGTCCGGGCAAGCAAGGTCAACCGGGAATCTCTGGGCGACCTGGTGATAAGGGACCACTTGGACCCCCAGGCCAATCGGGACCAGGTGGACCTCCAGGATTACAGGTAAATAATTATTAATTCTATATCTGTTAACTTTGTTCTTTGCTCAACACTATAACAAAAATATCAATTTGCTCAAGTTTATAAAGTTGTTTGTTGTGATATTGTCGCGGATGAGAGAAGCACGGAACTGGGAAGTATGGCAGAAGAAAGGGGAGGTCTATATACCCAGAAGTGGGTGATTCTGGGTTGAAATGATGATGATGATGAATATTGTGTACATAAATACAAATTACATCAAAACTACAATTTGTATTGCCAACTTCTCATAAGCAACAAACAACATAGCGATAACAGCAACAACAACAACAAAACCACAAACAACATAACAAGTACATAGCTAATATAGTTTTTAAGTCATTGTTACTAACATTATATGGATTATGTGTACTTGTATGTGTAGTCCAAAATAAAGAATATATTATACTAGTATATTATATATTATATTATTACATTATAAGTGTTTTCAACGTCCTTTAGGGATTTAGTACATTTCTTTCTATTATAGCTAAGTTCCAAGCAGAAAACGACATTGAAACGTTCTAGATTTGTCTACGACCGAGTTTAGATCTCATCACGAATCTAGGTTCCATCAAAAGTTAGGTTACTAAATTCAAAAAATACAATTCTATGATTATACCTATGGATGGAGAGATATTATTATAAATAAAAAATACAAGAAAAATCTAATTTGGAGTTAGATTTATTATTGAAGCAAACATTTTGATAATACAAATAAATTATTGTTATTAGGGACCACCAGGTCCATCAGGGCCATCCGGACCCACTGGCGAACGAGGACCTAGAGGTGAAAGCGGACCACCTGGAGTTGATGGGCCCCAAGGACCTACAGGCAAAATGGGACCTCCCGGTCTTGACGGAACCAAGGGAGAGCGAGGCGAGGCTGGCGCAGATGGAGCAAAGGGACACGCTGGCTTGCCAGGTCTACCCGGAATGCTTGGTGCCCCAGGAAGAACTGGTGAAAGAGGCTTACCTGGACAAATGGGACCCCCTGGAAAGGATGGTGATGTTGGATCAAGAGGTAAGATATTTAAGTTGTTGTATGTAAGTATCTAGTATGTCGCGTCTGTCTGTGTCACCGCGTAACGGATTTTGATGCGATTTTCAACATCATTTAGAGAAAGTATTCTGAAAGGTTTATATGTGTACAATACATTAATATTAAACTTACATATAATAAAGAAATCACGATGTTTTGTAAATTCGAAAAAACCGTGCGAAGCAGGGGCGGGTCCCTAGTCAGTAAAGGTTTTGTTGTTGATAATAGTGGAAACTGACACTTCATTAATCTTTTTCTAAAGGAACTCCTGGCCGTGACGGAAACCCTGGCCCGCAAGGTCCACCAGGAGTGCCCGGAGGCCGTGGTCCTCCAGGTGAAGCTGGTAGACACGGAACCCCTGGACCCGCAGGTCCACCTGGACCCCCCGGCCCACCTGGAGAGGGCCTGGCTTATGATGCTGCTGCCTTAGCTGCCATGTTACAACAAGGTTGGTGATCAATGTGCATGTAAATCAAAACTAAATTGTTTTTTATATTACCCGAATGCTCCTGGAGGAAATCTTCTTCAAATGTTTGTTCCTCTATGCTCTTGGACCCTTCTGTAGCTCAACTGCTTGATAGATTGGTTTGTAGTGCAACGCCACATGCGAACTACGCGTCATATGCCATAATTCTAAGTACATACCTACTGGAATTCATAAAGCGCAAAACAAAGTCAATGTTAATCCTGTGACTTAAAAATATTTAAAATTGATGCTCAACTAAGGATTAAAGTTCTTATGAATCATTGTGTCGTGTAATTAAGTATTGATTTTATCTCTAATAGGATCAGTGAAAGGCCCAGACCCATTAGGCGATGACCCCAACACACTTCCCCCTCGGTTCTTCAAAGAAGACATGACAGCAGCTGAACGCAAGGAGGTTGTGATGAAGGCGTACGAACGACTCAAGGTGTCTCTTGACAAGTTCCTCAAACCAGACGGTTCTAAGGAAGCACCAGCTAAGACCTGCGGAGATATCAAGTATCACCATCCTGAGTTTGAAAGCGGTAAGGCAAAAGCGGTAACCTTTCTTAGATAAAATCAAGCTGAATATATTTAAACTTGTGCAAATAAGGAATGCATTGACGTGTATGCCTAAAATACCTTAGATCTGGTTTCTCTATAGCAAGGTCTGGACAAGGACAGTTCTAGTCAGGATTGCCTTTTATTTCTTACACCAGGGTAAATTCAAATGCCCACTTTCTATAGACAAGGGAAGCCAGCAGAATCCAGCCGATTAATACCCACGGTTTCACCTTCTACCATGACTTGGAAGTACAGAATTCCTCTCATCCGATTTGCTCGGAATTTGATTTACTCGAGACACCAGTAAATCAGATCTAAGTGAAACTTGCAATATCTTTGTTTCCTATTTCTCAGGACAATACTGGATCGACCCGAACGGCGGCGACATCAACGATGCGATTATAGTGCACTGCGACCTGGAGACCGGCAGCAGCTGTGTGTTCCCGAAGCCGATGACGTCACAGGACATCGCGTATGATGGCAAGGAGCATGAGCCCTGGCTGAGTGAGATGGACAATGGATTCACGGTGAGTTTTGGGGTTTATTTCATTAGTCTTATTAGCAGTTATAAGTATACTGTACCCTAAGTAAAAGTAGGTAATGAATGACTGTTTAACTACGGTGTTATTATTGATGCTAGATGTTTTATTTAAAGTATTTCTGTGCCAGTCCATGGCGAGGCATGTACGGTCACCAAAAGAGATAAGTAACCAGGGTCGTCGGATATAGCTGAAGTTCAGTAAGAAACCGATTTTTTCGAAAAAAAATAATTTAATTAATAGAAAAAAATATTCCTTAACATCCATCGGTGTCTTACTAAACTTCAACTATATCCGACGACCCTGGTTACTTATGTGTTTTGGTGACTGTACATAGATCATAACCCTATTATTAAGACCATTATTGTACCATGTTTTAACTATTCTATTCTAAGATTGTCGATTCAAATCAGCAGGATTACGGTTAGAAATACTGGACTGGTATATTTATTAACGGGAGAATATATGTCAGTGTTACAAAAAGATCTACTTTGGATTCAACCCATTTAAATCTTCATTATTTTTAAATACCATTTTAACCTTCCTAACTGTTACTGTTGATTTTAACCCTCTGAGTTTGTGATTGTGAACCTAATGTGAAAAAGTAGCAGACTCTTGAAATATCTTATGCGCTGTTCAAAAATCACCTCATCATTTTCCAGATCACATACAAGGCCGACCACACGCAACTCACATACCTGCAGCTGATGTCATCTAAGGCAGTCCAGAACGTGACCTTCCACTGTCGCAACACTATTGGCTACTACGACCCGACCACCAACAACTACAGACGAGGCATCAAGTTGTTGGCATACAACGACGCGGAGATCTTGCCTAAAGCCAACAACAGGCTGAGGTATAAGGCGGTGTTGGATGAATGCCAGGTGAGTTGATCTTTCGAACTTTATAAAAGAGTTTAATTTTTAATGCAAAAGAAAAACAGACTGCTGCTTTCAATTTGGAACACAAAAATCACACATCATTCATCATTTGGAGTCACAAAAATTGTGTACAAATGAACAAGCTTTTTGGTATGGCAGCAATTTTGCGAGTGTGTTGAATCGTCAATTCTGTAACATGACTCCCTTAAGTATGCCAAAAACTTAAAAAGTTAATATTACGCACACAACAATATTAATATTGGCAATTTAGTGGAAAGACGGATATTTTGCCTATATACCAAATAGCTTGGTCGACTGTACATTACTCGGTCATAGATGACAGGTATTAGTGATAGAGGGTCTTTGCTAACTGTGCGCCTCAGCTTCCATCACACAGAAACCCAGTGAACTGCGCAAAACGGATAACAGAATACCCGAAAAACGAATTATAATAACAACATCATTAATCAACTACTTACAGATTTTCAGAAGCTTCATCGTCATGCCGCTCAAAACGAAGGACATTAATATAGGTATGATAATTTTGTCCTCAGTACAAGAGTTCGAGCTGGGCGCGCACCATTGTTGAGTTCCAGACCGACAAGCCAGGGCGTCTGCCACTCCTCGACGTAGCCATCAGGGACGTCGGAAGACCAAATCAGATGTTCAGGGTTGAACTTGGGTTGGCTTGCTTCAGCTAAACGGTACGGAAACTACGACAAAATTCGAAAAACATGGCAACGCCGCCGCCGGCTCAAGGTTGATTGAAGTTCAGAATAAGCAAGTTAGTAAGTAACCCCATAATGATGTCATCTGAAAGTTTGATCAGTAAACTAACTGTTGATTAAAAGTCTTTTTAGCTGTTGAACGAAATAGCAACAGCTAATCAAAGAAGTTAACACCAGATTTGACAGGTGATCAAATTGAGTAGGCTTTCAGTACCTAAATAAACGGGAAAATTAATGCCAGAAAGAAAAGCACAAATGCTTATGAAATAATTACCGAATATTTTTACTGTCCCCTTGCATTTATATACCTGCTTATCATTAAATAAGCGTTTATTGTTTACGTATAGGATCTCAAGAACATTGCAATTTATTACTTTTAAGAACAGAATCTTCGCTTTGTACAATAATATTAATTTTGTGCAATTTAGTTAGGAAAACTGCCTTAACAAGCATTTATTATAATAACTAGACCACGCCAACAATGTACCTATCAAAATAGAATAGAAAATTAAACACATAATATTAAAAATTGTAATAAGTACATTAATTAAATTATAATCTTTCCTATAATGTGATTCACTATTAATACGTCAATATTTTATTATAAAATTAAGTACTTAAACATAAGTATTATTAGGTCGTCACAACATAGTTTAATAATATAAATAATATTTTTTATTATGATAATTTTATTTACAAAGGTCCTCTTAGGCTGTGTTCGTGTACATAATGTAAATATCTTTATTTTTTTAAGTAATTGTTATGTGATTCCTACATTCGAGTTTAACGTAGATCTTAATTAAATTAAGTTACAATTTAAATAAATTTTCTTACCAATAAGCAATTTATGAAGTAATAAAATAAACGATATATTTTTTAAAGAATTTGTTTGTTTTCTGCCGAAAGTATTTTTCCGCTAACAAGTGCCTCCAAAGTCTCTTACCCAAGTAACCCAACATTAGTTTCTAAAAATGTATTTTGTAGGTAAGAGCTTTTACGTATAATCTGAAGACATTCCTTAACATCAAATTTCATACTAAAACATAACATTAAATATATATCCTTGAATACAATTTTAATTCAAACATCTCAACAATAAAAACAACTTTTAAATATCAACACCTTTTTTAGTTAACTAACTTCACAATTTCCACACATATCATATTTGCCACCTTTCCCATCCTGTCACAGTCTCAGTTCCATTTCACCGACCCATCCATTTCCAACCAAAAGCTTACTGAACAGTCGAGTCGCAGGTGTCCTTCCTCATGCAGGTTACGAAGGGTGGTACGCTGCAGGTGCACTTGGTACAGCTGTCGTCGACGGTGACCTCATCGCCGACGATCAGCGTCGTGTTTCCGAAGACGCACGAAGCTGTCAGGTTGCGGATGTTAAGTCCACGGACAACTTTGGTCTTTGTCGTCTCTGCAGAGAAGAGGCAATTTTAATATCGGTTAGCGAACTGGCTTAATGAAAGTGATGTTTTCGTTGGATCTGGAAGTAACTTGAAGGAAATTGACAACCTGCGTCAATTTTCTGTGTTATAGCCATTTCATACAATGGACAAAAATTACAGTTGTGATTTCAATATACCTATTTGCAATTTTAATTGTTTGTCAATTTACTTCCCTAATAATAAATTTCCCTGACTTTACAAGATAAGTAGCTATGCGTTTGGTTTTAGGGACAAAAATAATGTGCTTTCTTAATTTCAACGGAGCCTTATTCAAACCTTGCCGACTTCCGATAGTCTGGTCGAGCACTATCAATATCTATCACTAGTACCCATTATTAAAATTTTGCGTGTATTATAATTAAAATCGATATCGTAGACCGTGGAACTCTGTTTTGAGCTAAGAGTAGGTATAATTTTATTGTATGCTTATTACCAACTGACTAACTGACGTATGTATGTATCGTCTTCTTATACATGACTAGGTATTTACATAAATATCACTAGGTACAGCAAGGTACCAAAACTTACGGCACTCAAATCCAATAGGACATCCGCGCATATTTCCGGGGAACACAGGCGCACAGTTCTGTAGCAAATCGTTCTGGTAGTGTATCTCGATGCCGCAGTTGATGTCCCGGCAGTTAGCAGCATTGTCAGTCGCGTTGAAGTCCTTGGTACAGACACACGTCTTGCGCGTGTTCTTAGGCTGGTAGGTCTGACCTTCCCGGTACGTCTGGCCGTCGACTTCGCAGGTAGCCAGCTGGGCTATAGCGTCTTTGCCTGGAAAATAAGGGTTAATTTGCAATCAGGTCTACAGGCCATGTGATGAAAAATACGAAACTAATCTACTTCTACCACGTTAAACTAAATTACGCATGGAAAGTTGTAACTTCATGCACGATTAATTGCTAATGATAAGGTGGAAACGAACTCCGTTTTAACTACATTTGTGTTTTTCATTTACGAAACTAACACTGATATCGTCACTCTCTCGTCTGTCATCGTTTATCAAAAGGCCTACAAAAAAAAAAACTGTTCAAAATCTACAAAAAGTATAGATTTGCAAATTGAAATTGTTGCCAAAAATATTCGCAAAGTAGAGGTCATTAATATGGTCCATTCACATCTCATATTGGTACATGGCCAAATAAGTTGCAATTCCATTAGCCGAGTTTATTTCGCAAACAAAAGGCACTCCTCTCAATATTTTTAAATAAATACTTATGTAAACAATAAATATTTATATAAACAACACACGACTTTCCGAGTCACGGCACGACCTAAGTCAAGGTAATCTTCTTGGTAAAGCTGCTACATCATTTTCGTCCTTACTAAGATGATAATTGATAACGATTTAGCGTCAGATGTAGTAACGATACAACAGATGATTGAAGAGCTTTTTTTTCGTGTAGGCGTTAATCGATAACCCGTACTGGCCACGCATGGCGGATTACGTCCCGCTCCCTCACATGAAGAGGAGGCGGTGTTTCAGCAGTGGAAACGTTATAGACTGATTAAAATCAAATCAATAAATCATCATCATTTATCAATTATGTATTCATCGAAGAGTAAAACTAACATTGCTGGCTAATTTAACTTTCCGTCATCAGCTTGCGAGAAATCACGTAAATCGGATAAGTGGCTCGAGTTTATAAATCTATCAATGAACAGAGAGGACGTTGCGTTTGATAATATGTAAAGGAAGGATAAGTAATATCAAGAATATTTTATGAGTTCATATACACAATGTGTTGTGTCTTTTTAATAAAATTTAATACATGGAAGTGAATTCCATCGTCATTATAAGTTGACAATAGATCGTTGACAGTAATCCTGCCATTGCATTGCATCTTTACGACCGCTTATATGGAGGCCCCTATTGTCTGCCATAGAATTAAAGCTATTAAAGAGTGTGTCATCTAAAAATACTGCTGATTAGCAAGCAATTGATTTGTTTTGACAGAACAGGTGCATCGTTAATGTTCAAGTATTTAAATCTAATTACATTTGATGAACTCATAAGTTACTGTGTTGATGTCTCGTGACTGCTTGCCTTTGGGGCAGGCCATAGATTTAGTGGTAATGGTTTGTTATCTCCTTATGGTAAACAAGCGGATGTTTTGTTTACCGATGGAGGTGAACAAATTAGGTAGTCACGTGACGTAATTTTTTGACCATTCATCATTTTTACTTGTGAGATTTGAATTTTTGAAAGCACTCAGTACTCTTTTCGATGTTGCGAATTTCACCAAACTTTTATGCCTGAGAATAAATTTAGAATTTTTGACAGCTCTTCCACATTAGATCTGTCAGACGTCAACTTACTTTGGTAAAGTCAGCCCTAAGTCGGCGAATTTTAAGAAATAACAGAACACTCCGTCATCTGTATTCCCCGAAGGATTAGGCACCTATAGAACACCCACATTTCGCCAGTTATGAAATAAATAACATTAAATTAATAAACAAGACCTTTCCGCAATAAAGACTAAAACGTCTCATTTCTTATCAACTCCTCTTAAAATTCCAGTCAGATCTGCATCCATTACTTTAAACAAATATAAGACATTTAAAACACAAAAACACTTACCACAAACAGTCCCAGTGCTGCAACACGAGTCTACCTCATAGGTGTTGATACATTGCTGCTGCATATCGTTGTCGAAGATCTCGACACAGTCGACGGCTGCGCAACTGAACTGTGGCTCTCCGGCAAACACGCTGCAACTGCAGGCTTGCGAGCACGGGTTGCTGATCAACGACTGTGGTATCGGGGATCTGTCACCGTAGGAGACGCCTCTGGAATAGACAATTACGTTGGCTATTAAGATTGGAATGCTACGTGAAGACTGGATTGTTTAGAGGTTTGGCGGCCTTTGTTAGAATATTGGAGAAGATAAGTCAGGATCCCTATACTCCCTATGGCTAGGGAAAGCTTACAAAATAAGCTTAAGTATAGATTTTTAGGACAAGAAACTTAAGTTGGATTTGTTAGTTCGAAAAATTCTAGCTCCAAGCGCAGAACTAGAACTGTTCCAAAAACTGGTCTAAGGAATATTTAAAAACATTCATTAGAATAACAATTTCCTAATACAAATTCGTGTTGTTTCCTTTTGTTACTTAAAGTATTTAGAATTCACAAAACGTCTACAGTAATTTATGAGATAACGTTGAATTTTGTGTTAAAAGCAAAAAGGTGTGCTTTCCAGACCCTCGTAAATTTTATCGTGGTCATAATATATATTCACTCTTACGTAGCCCGGAAGATACAAAAGAAACATAATTTATGTTTTATCCTAATTATCAACCGCTCTTTCATTGATACTGTACTGTACACTTGGAAGAAAATAATATTATCGTCTCCGGGCTGTAGAGATCATGAAACAGGCATTGATGTACGCAGCAGAAATTTTCCATGAAAGATTAGAATTGGATGTATTACAAATTAAAAAGGAGAACGCTTTGATCATAAGTAAGAGCCCTGAGAATATTCATAAGAGAAAATACAGAGACAAATTCTCAATATAAACAGAATTAAATAAAGCCTATTTTTACCCAAAAATCACTCGAAAGTTCTAACAATAAAGTTGTCTAATTAACAGGCCCATAAAGTTGTTCGATCGATTTAACACAGTTAATTAAAAGTTAAGGCGTGTGATTTGGGTATTGAACACACAACTTTATTTATTACGAAAGTTGACGGAAATTATAAAACGGTAGATAGATTTTTTATGAACATGTTTTAATTGGTTCATCAAGGGAGCGAGTGTCTGACTGACAGAACCCTTCGCATTTTCCTGGGCGAATGGTATCATAGTTGATTGAACAAAATTAAGTATCATCGCAAATATTCATTCATTAATAGTATTTTTGAAGAATTAACTTACCTACTAACATGGAATCTACTTCAAACCGTAGGTAGAATCATGAAAAAGGTTGTAGTTTTAAAGGACATGAGTAATTTTGGACCAAACTCTCAACCAGTTGTGTTGGGTATGAATTCTATGTAAATAAATATGAATTGAAGAAATGAGTTAATAAAAAAATATCATGAGGTAAGTACTTTCATTTTTTCATTTTAGTTGATTGTACTTAAATTACTTGACCAATAGCGTATTTGGCAAATTTCATAATTGGACAAACAGACGATTTGACGAACTACAGATTTGACCAATACGAATTGCCGATTTGACGAATATCGGACTTGACCACTGTCGTTCAACCCCTCATGCAAAAATGCATTTAATCATGTTTTCACTTTCAGATTGGAATCCAATACCTAAGTCCAATAAGTACGGTTTCAAAGCAAAAATTCACAAAGAGGCTAAACATGCAACACCTACATAAACATCCCACCATCTTCCCTTATATCCTAAGAATGATTTATCTACTATTTATATCAGCATATCTAAACTGTCATCAGATCAAACGCAAGGTCGCGGCATTTCCCTGCGCAGGCGACGACGGCCGCGCGTGAGGTCACCGTCTTTTTGTTCATTTTAACTGCTGGGTGCTTCTGGGTATTCCACGAGGTCAGGACTTGGGTGGGTGTTAATATTTACACTTTTATTATATATACTTAGTGGTATTGTTGGAGTTTTTTGACGTCTTAAGGCTGTTTGGTCTGATGAGTCAGACCAAACGTAGGTATCTTCAATGCGGCGACGTGAGCAAGGACTTCGTAAAATAAATAATTTGTCTGTCTTGGTGTCAAATTGTCTTGAGAGACCATCTTCAGTCAGTTTAGTCTTTGTCAGTCTTGTTCTTGTTACTGAATATACCTATTTCAGGAACAGGGTCTTCCTCTCGGAGTTTTAAGTCATATTGACTCGCTTTCCGTTTTAAATTCCGAATCCACAGTTAATTTACTAATTCATGACGTAGTAGTAGACGTAGACGTATACTAAATCGGACTTTCTTTTAGAAATCTCGTGGTCTACTCACTTATAGTAACACATAGTGGGATCAGGATGTAGATCAGGACAGGTGAAGGCGTCGGGACAGAGTCCTCCATCTTCCCGAGCTACTGGCGTACAGTCCAGTTCGGTGTAGAAGCTGGCCATGTCGCACTCGCCTGCCATGTCTGTTGACACCGCGCCCAGCACTGGAAACAAGTAAGTCATCGTCATTACTACAAATATTTTATTTTATTCCATTCGGGAAACTTACAAATAGCGTATTTACAGTGTTGGTAAACATTTTCCGCTAGAAATAGTAACATAAAATAAGTGAAAGGTCCGCACAAAGCATAACATAATTGAAAAAAAATAAGTACAATACGATTAATGAATTCTTATCAATAATCGTTTAAAAAGGCAAACAGTTAGTTTCACCTACATTGGGGGCTACATGACCTAAAGCGCGGTCACTGTTGGAGTGACTGACTGACACAACGCTGGTATTTTATTGCAAAATATGAAGCAATTAACTATTTACAAAAAATCTATTGTTTGGACTAAAAAATTAAAACGCTAGTGCTTTAGTATGATGCTTGTAGAATAATCTGACAAAACATCAGAATGATTGTATGTATATTAGTTTGGTTTTTATTGTAAAAAGAAAGTTTTTAGAGCAGCGGTGATGAAATTATTTACACAAAGTAAAACCCCTGCCTGGGTTCGAACAGTCAGTCTGGGCCATTACTGCTCATACCTACCACTGTTGCCTTATTCTTAATTAAATTAGTTCAGTCAGAGTTATGTTCAACGAAACTGAAAGTAAGCAAAGTAACTTTCAGATATATAATTAATAACTGAAAGTTATTAACTCACTCGGTTCGCAACTCATTTCCTATCAAAATAAGGAATAAATGAGGCATGGATTTGACTCGGGAGAGGTAGACACACTTAGTAACAACTTTCTTCTTGGCAAAAGATATTAAAAGTCAGCAGTCATTGAAGATCAGGTGGCCTAGCATGATCTAATTAAAAACGATTCAAAAACAAGACATTTCAGTTTAGGTTCCTAAACTGCATCGCTTGAGCTGCTCTATGGACGTCATGGTACCAAACAAGTATGAATAAAGCCAAAACTTGCGACTCAGTTTGGGACAATCGCTGTCAGCAGATGGCACGGCCTAAACTGAATCGTTAAACTGACGTCATGGTACGAATTAGAAGTACAGTTCAGTTTAGGTCCTAAAATGGATCGCGTTAAGAGCTTGTGGTAGGCCTCCAGTAGATCGATCGATTTTTACGGAATAGACAGGTAATAATAACGGTGTAATATTAATATGGACTTTTTACACCGCCGCGGCCGGTAGGTTTTGCACACATTATTTCTGTGGTCAGCTTAGCAACAACGTATCGAATTTCCGTGAATTTGACATGAATTAATCAAATGAAATCGAATCAAATGCATAATGTAACAGGGCTTATAGCTAAGTGATTCTATGGTGGCCTTATCTCGCTGGACCAATGCTAAAGGGATATTTACCAATCATACATATTATACTAGCTGGGCCCTCGGTTTCACCCGCATAAGTCTCAATCCCGTGAGAATATCGTAATAAAAAGTATTCATTGTCCTAACCCAGGTCATGGTCTACCCATGTGCCAAATCTGTTCAGCCTCGTTCAGCAGTTTTATCGTGAAAGCGTAACGAACTAACACACAAAAAAATCAAATCTTTTCTCTTTATAACATTGGTTTAGATATGTATGAACACCAGTTACTTACCATCATTGGTTGGTTACGTAAATATGGAAAAACGTAATCAATTTTCTAAATTACGTTTGCCCTACATTAGGAAATTATCTATACTTACCAAGGCACTTGTTTATTTTCGCTCTCAATGTGGATTTTCATTTTATTATCGAATGAATAGAAACTGGAAATATTAGGTAGGTATAGGAACTAAACACGTGATGAATGTGATAATTAAACAGACTGCATTTGTTATTAGATCTATTACATAAATATCGGTATTTAACAATACTGATAATAATTTGCCTCGGTGCTGTATAGACAGTGAGTAAAAAGCTGGGTACGATCCCCTCAGGCTAGATGGATCTATAATTTTCGCAGGGTTGTTGTTAGCAGCTAGAATCAGCTGGATGAGAGAAGCCTCGGAGATAAGTGGGGTGCAATTGGATTGGGTCCTTTGCCTAGCACTTCCATAGCCTAATGACACCAGGTCTTATACTTACTCATCCAATGGATGAGTTGTGCCAATCAAAAATGATATTGACCCTCTTGTTAAGGGGTTTTCTGGAGAGTAAATACCTATTCAGGATCTAAGGAGTCATCATCAGATAGTACATAAATGGACTGCTGTACCTATATAGGTACCTAAGTAACAGCTTAGGTAGGTCCTGTACATAATGTTGAAGTTCCCAAACCACACACATTTGATCTCATTGTGGTCAATATTAGTTTGTGGTCGGATTTAAGTAATGGATAGCAAGCAGATTCTCAAATGCCTCATCAGGTGGTGGTGGTCAATCTTCGCAGGTGACATCTTAAGAATGAACACTTGGCATAACGATTTATGACCATAAAGAAATTACATAAGTTATTGCGTACGGTTTAACTAATACATATAACTTTAGATGTGCTAGTTCAAACAAGTTATTTTGTAAATTGCCCCAAGATGTTTCGTTTGACGATCTAGGGGGAAAGGACTCAGCATTTGAAGGCTTGTGCAAAAAGTTACATAGTAAGGAAGTTAAGAATTGTACCTACTTACGTATAAGAAAGGAATACAAAAACAAAACTTACTGAGCATCACAAAACCGATGACAGCCTTCATAGTTGATTGGTTTTTCGGAATAAAAACAATCAGTTAAAAACTGCACTTTTTTGTTTACAATGTTTACCGTAACAAATTCGTTGGTAAACAAAATACACGCGCGGCTTTGACGGTGGCTGATGACGGAATGAGCCGCACTGCCGATGCCGCAGCATGCAAATCGGTCTGCGTGCGCGCATACCTATAGGTTGTCCCACTATTATGATTCATCATATTTATCATTCATGTGATTATTGGGTATCTCATACTGGGTTACCTTGCAAGCCAAATCATTTGTATCTGCATTTTAACTGGAAGCTATATTTATAAAATATTTTGCTTTGATTTTAGCCTGTAGACTAAGAGTTTTCTAAAAGCCTTCCCGGAGCCGTCTATCTCCTAGATTGCGGTTTCGGGAAGGCTCTTTAAAAACTCTATGCTTAGTTCATCTTTCGTTTTCAGGTGCGAATGGTCATATTAAAAGCTATTTGGTTTAAGTTTTTTTTTAACGATAGCTATGACCTCCCTCAAACCTTGACCGACATAATATTCTTTTTTTTTAGATATCCCCAGAAATCGGTGATATCAACGATATGACATAACATGCAGTATTGATTTAATCACTGTTTGGTTTTGATTTTATATCCATACTATATATTAGTATATTTAATATTATAAATGCGAAAGTGTATCTGTCTGTTATCTCTTCACGCTTACACTGCTGAACCGATTTAGATGAAATTTGATATAAAGATTGTTTGAGTCCCGGGAAAAGACATAGGATACTTTTTATCCCGAAATTCCCACGGGATCGAGACTTATGCGGGTGAAACCGCGGGGCGCTGCTAGTAATCTATATAGGATGTTTTGTGTTGAAACCTTCGTTTTAGATTTGCACACCAGATACTTGGTTACCACGTAGATTTGTCAATTTATTGTCCCTACTCGTGTTCTTGGAAATAAATACTATTCTTATACAGCATTCTTCTTCGTCTTATTACTCCTGGCCCTTCTAGTTCTTCGGCGCCACACCGGTACGGTAGCGTGTTGTCTGTTTTGTTGTGTTGCTCGCTATCACGTAATTTTTTATTGTTCCTAGTCAAGTTATTGGTGGTCGTCCACCGTCCATTCTTATTCAGCATTGTTGCTCTAAATATATGTATTATTATTATGTATTTACCAGAATGATACCGTAGGCCTATCCCAGCCGTAGGCCTATCCCTATATAAGCCCAGAGTCTATAATAATCTTGTCTGCTAATAGCCTCTCTTTTATTTTGTTAATATTTCTGACGGCCGACTTGATGGGAAGTGTGCAATAATAATTATGAGCAAGTGCTCATGCGCAACAAGAGGCATCGCATTATTAATGCCAAAAACTTGTCTTTTCAAGGCTTCCTCGGGTATTACACTAATCTTCTGTTTGGAAATAAATAAAGAGATTGTATCGAGACAATCTATAATAATCGTGATAAGATATTTAGCTTTATCAATACTCCACTTAAAAATAAGGTATTGACTCATACGTACACGTATATCATATCATTTTGTATGTACTTACAATTTACCTATGTATTAAGTGGAAACGCGGTCGGAGAGACTTTTGAAAAAGCTTTGAGAACGTAAAAAGTCGTTATTCGAGGTTGGGCTCTCGCCTATTTCCCCCTCCAATATTGGACAAAAAAAGATATTTCATAAACTGAATAAGAAGGATGTATACCTATACTGTGTCCTTATGTTTTTCTTTTTTCATTAAAAAAATCATTGCTTTATGGTCATTATAAACCAGAAAGAAAACAGGCGAGAGCGTTTCTATGGAGAAAAGACCACCCGCAATGAAATGTTGTCACGAACAAAAGAAGAATAATAGATACCAATAATAATCACTGAACAAAAACGCTAATAATGTTCCATAAAATCACACAAAAATAAAGTAAAATTGGGAAAAAATCTGATTCACACTCCAAGGAAAAAAGAGACTACAAAAACGCTAATAAGTAAAAGCATGGAACAAGGAGCCTTGATTTGTTAAGAACAAAAAATAGATTTACGGAAACGTCTCCGGCAGACTCTTTATTTAGGTACTTAATTCACTTTACAAAAAATGTACACTTACACTAGTCACCGTGTGGAGGGGCTCGTGGCTAAGTAATGGCAGCCGCACTGGTCGATCGATCAGGTTAAGCTACGCTTTCCGCGGTCGGTCCGTGGATGGGTGACCATCTTTACATACCGAGACCGCTCCGTGCCTCGGAAAGCACGGGTCCCGGCTGTCATTCATGGATCTTTGACAGTCGTCACGAGTCGTCAGAAGCCCGAAAGTCTGACAACCAGCCTTACCAAGGGGTATCGTGTTGTGGAGGTTAGATAGGCAGTCGCTCCATGTAAAATACTGGTACTCAGCTGCATGCGGTTAGACTGGAAGCCGACCGCAACATAGTAGGGAAAAGGCTAGGCAGACTGAGTCAGTAAAAATGTATCTAAATGTAAATCGTTGGTGTTAATGTATATTATGTACTTATTCTAAAACGACACTGTAAATAATATATGATAACAAAATACTTAATTATTTTGAACGATTTTATACATTATGAACAAAACTCTACAGGTTTTCGAATATACAACACGATGTCACTTATGTAGTAAATGGTGTGGGTACCTATTTTTTTATCGACTATACCAATGAAAGCACTACAAAAATTAATTTTACTAACAAACAAATCGTTATGAGTATACGAACCACAAAAGAGCCACAATTTTGATTGCAATAAAATTGGTCTTGATTAACACAGGGAAGTTGTTTTCATAAAGTTTATGTAATACATAAGTTCCGTTTATTTATTTATATCTTATAATGTTACAGTATAAATAGGTAATGTTAGTGTTATTTCACATGAGGACAAGGACCTCGTATTCGGCTGAGCTCCTCTCTTCACCATCGAAGGGGTAGTAGCAGGTTCCATGACTAGGCTGGATCTGAAATCGAGAATAAAATATTATCATTTGGTGCCTTTTGAAATTAAAGATGGAGGAGTCCAAGGGTGAATACACAAGATTTAAGGATTTATATTGTTGATGGATGGCTGCTTAGACATGATTGATCACATAACGTCAAGATAACACACCTTTGGGGTAATTGCGTAACACACTAACAATAGAAATGGCTTTCATTTTAACAGTACAAAAACATTCACTGCGTTATTTTCACATAAGTATTTTTCGAACACATGAAGCAATGGATTAGCAATATCCTTCAAAATCATTCAGATTGTGATTGATAGTCTGTTGCGCAATTAGGGTGCTTGTCATGGATGATCAATGATCATGGATTACAATTACTTATTGCCAAACGGGGTTGTTAGCAGTTACTTAGTAGAGAAACTGATGATGTTGATTATCACACAAATAACGCCCGACAAGATTATTTTTTAAAGAAAACCCCATTTTATTTATCTAGAATCTTATTACTTAAATTCGAGGTCCTGTTGCTAAATACCAACAGTCAATAATAGGTACCTAATACAAATCTTTTTTTTTTTTCAAAGGCAACGAAAATTATCGATTTGTGCATGCATCACTTTCTTGTTGTTCTTCAACACTCACACTCTTCAGCAAAACGTTTCTGTCTATTTGGTATAAAAACTTATAAATCTACTTTTACAAGAATAAGTAACTGTCGTTACTATTTCTCCATACCTTGCCGGGCGTGGTGCATCCGTCGTGTGTGACCCTACCGAAGTACAGCTTCTCTCCGTCAGAGGTGACTCCAGCAGCCACTGCGCCAGGAGGAACTGCGCCTTCTGTCGAGAACTGCCACGAGAACATGGCGGGGACCAGGACCTGGAACCACGGTTAAAGTCAGTTAGTTTACATAGAATTTTCCAACATCATAACCTTTTTCAATGGTCGAATTGACAGGTATACTCAATTTAAATACTTTCTTAGATATAACGTTGTTTGATGACGGTTGACAACGAAGTTGATCGATAATGAGGTTATCAGGGTACAAAATAGAAGTAGAAAATGTTTTACTTAACACCGACATAACATAACAGTAACAATCACAAGACCAAAGAATGACGATGTGCAAAAAGTGGCCACTATCCATTATTCAAGTGATTTTCCGGCTATTAAGCCAAGTGCATGAAAACACTGAAAACATTTACTTAGTTTTTATTATTTAGAAAAACTTTTCAATTTAAAATTATTGAGATAATTACCTCGAACTGGTCCTTGACGATCTCCTCGCCACCCCAGCAGACGTAACAGGCGTTCTTGTTGGGGATAACCTTGGCGGGAAGGATGTCACCCTCATGGGGGGCCCTGCCGGCGTAGATCTCATCACCATCGGCGTCGGTGCCCACGCGTAGCGCGCCGGGCGGGATCGAGCGCTGGCTCAAGCATGCCGGGACCCAACGGTATGTACCTGGAGTAGGGTGAAAAAGGGTTAATTGTTTGTTTTACTTAATAAGTTTAGGTATGACAGTGATTATTTTGCGACATAAAGTGCTTATAATTGCTGTGAAGAAGATCCCAGTGAATCCATCAAAGGTGCTCGATGAAGACGAGTTGAAATTGAACCTTGATTGTAAAATTGTTTAGATGAAAAACCACATGCTAAGTGCAAATAAACAAGTCAAGGATTTATGTTCTATATCAGCAATAAAATGTAGGCCAGATATGAGACTTCAGATTGGGAGTGGAACCCAAAGTGCAAAGATTACTAATGATAAACCATAATTATTTTACCAATGATAAAAAATAGTTAAGTCTGGTGTTACACGAGTAGGTCTTGTACCACTCTTGAAAGAAACGATATCAAAGATGATAGTCTCATGAGAAAATGGTAATGGAAAAGACAATGATAACAGAGAAGACTACAGGTAGTAACCCAAATTGTGCAACAGAAATTCAATATTATTTACCCAGTAAGAAGAACACATAGAAAATGATAGTGAATGACTTTTCACAAAATATTGACAACACAGAAGCTACGGCCAAAACTCTATATGGATGAAGACTTCTTATTCCAAACACTAACAAGCAAATTATACAATGACATGGTGAGACGTAAGTCTGGATTGGACAGTCACCATAAAGAGGATTGGCCCAAACATGGCGTACGATACATTCAAGCTTTTACTCAGAGTTAACACCTTCAGTAAGTTTCCTACATTTGATGTGTATGAGCAAGTTATAAGGAAAATAAATGTTTTCAAGTAATCCTTATCGATTCAGTTGTAATAATATTTCACACTGTTCGTTTCCACCGATTTATTGCGAAATTATTTTTATCACGCGTTTTATCGGTAAGACTAAAATGTCCCGGATTAGATTAATGATTATTGATGCGATGATGTTTCTATGTAAGAAGGATGTGTAAGTATAGATTAAAAATTATAATTGTATTTATGAAAGTGCTATGCGATATGAATATCTAAAATGAAGTTTCCTTAATAGAAGTGATATTTCTAGATTCCTAACAATAAAGAAAGAAGGTGCTATCTCCGGGAACCCAATCCAGACTTACTCCACGGCAACTCGACAATTTCTCCGGGTAATTCCGGCTCTGCATTATCGACCACAGTGACTTCTCCGCCATCAGGGGGGGGCGGTATCTGTCCTCCCGGGTAGGGGTAGAAGTACGCAGGATGCATCGGATAGTAAACTACCCCGGGGGGTCCGGGGGGGCCAGGGGGGTACATGTGTCCGGGGTGACCGGGAGGGGGAGGGTAATGTTGCGGTGGTGCGCCCCAACCATAGTACTTCCGATCTGCACAATGATTCTTTGGTACATTCTCAAATTAAAAAAAAGCATGGTTACTAAGGCATATAGACTACTTTAATGGGCAATTGTCCAGTTGCAACTGCTACTATTCACCACGTCTACAGTAGGTGCTATTATATTGATGATTTAAATACCTTCGTAAATATTTACGAAATTAGAATTTATGTTAAATATCTCATTATAGAGCAACCTATTCATTGTTTTGACCATTCTGTGATGATTAGTACAAAACTATTTTGTGATTTATTAAAGAAATATGTATTAACGTAGATATCATTAATTCGGCCGGTCCAGTGGTTACGGTGATTATTACGTGGCCAATAAAAGTGCTACTGATTCGGCACGAGTCGTTGCCTCTATTGTAGTTTTGCACTGCTTTGATAAACCAAGTACTTCAGGGAGTATTTATCAAGACAGTGCCTAGTAAATAAGGATCATCTAACGACGAGCGCTAATCACCAATCTTATAGATAACAGACTATAATTAGAAACGATGATAGACGTGTTTCTTTTTGTAGGGACTATAATTTTTCGCGCTAGGTATTAATTTATATTTCTTGGCAATTCCATCTCCATTGAACTGGTTTCAAATATTACTTATAAATGCCTATAGGCGCCAACATGATCTGTATCTAATCAGTTTATTAAAACATGCTCTGATTATTCACAAATAATATTTTCTAGTTGCAATACTTCAAGCGCAGTTGTGGAATCCCTATTGAAGTGCTTGCACCTTTATCTATGTCTCAACAACAGAGTCAAGTGCATCATCGTCATCAACAGCTTATTATTTACTTTATAACATATATTTACTCGTAACATTTACTGTAGGTACATCTTCATATTGTGCCAACTTTATGTCTATGTCGCTTTATTGTTTATCGATGATAATAATCTTTGTCTCATAGATTAGATACAGATATTGAATAAGTGCTCGATATATCCTGTACACAAATTATTTATCTACTTCTGAAGTAATCACGATTTATTAATCACTTTAGTCAGTATTTGGTATATGACATTCCTTAATAGTTATCTAAAGATTGAGGGTTTTCCATATTACATATTTTTTATTTAAAAAAATGTGGCCAGTTATTATTCTTTGAGGTATTAATATTGACATTGGTCGATATGTTTGTTCAAAGCTTATGCGATTAGATTAGGGGTTTAAGAATTGATATTAATAGGTACTTATTATTGTCTTCGCGTATGAAATAATGCTGCAACGGTAACTAATTACGGTAAATGCTCAGATAGGGGCCTCAATGGCCTTTTACAGGTCATCAATTTCAACATTGTGACGGGCTGCTTTCAGTAGATAGATATGTCTTTTAAATGATACGAGTATTTTCATAGATGTAATGACTAATAAGTAAACAGAAGTGGGTCAATAATGGTCTTAGTCTACATCGCAGTCTTTAGTGCTGCATTGTTTCAGCTGAAAACAAGTGAAGCGCTGCGCGTGAAGTATTTACATGACAATGAGCACAGCGCGGGCGCAGACCAAATAATATAATCTAGAACCTTCTGTTTAAATAATAAGTATTATGGATGTGATATTGCTTAAGTGGGTATTTCATAAAATTATTGATTTTTAAATAAGTTTCAACCATTACGATGAGTGGGTAGAAAATTAGTACTATGAATGGATGGTTCTTTTAAAACTCTCTGTAAGTACAAACTAATTGAGCGAAATGAAACGGTTGAAAGTAGATAACTAATTATTTGATGACACAAATAACTCTTTCTAAATAGTATTCTACACTTACAAAAAAGGACATAATTTGAAACTCATTTCTCCATTGTCAAAAACTGAACGTTTAACAAAATTACAAACGCTGACAATTTGTCACATTACGAAAGACAACAAAAATAATGTCACAAAAATTAAGGAAAATGTACAATTATTTGAGAACATTCTAGCAAGTATTGTTAGCATTATCACATATCTTATCACATGTTATCTTGTAAACTCACCTGCCATGTTTTCAGTGCTCTCGTTCGCTAGTGACTGCCTTGCCTCCGCAACTTGCTGGTATTTTATTACAAATGTGACTCATTAGGGCAACGACGCATTGATAACGAAGCGGGCCTACTTGTGGTCTGATAACTGCGTCGATCAATTAGCAAAAAAAAGTGATTGCCTTGTTGTGCAGTATTCTTTTTTTGAAGTGAAAACTTCTTTAGGCGCGTTGGAAATTTTTTGAGATGGGAAAAAACCATTAAATTCGCGCCACTGTTACCGTAACCGACACCGCTTCGGATGTGTTCGGCTGTCCTCGGGATGTACTCGGTTTTAATGTATTTCCGATATGTCAGTGAGTGATGGCAATTCAAAAAATACACACGTAATTTTTCAAGTTTTCACTTCTGTCAGCACTCCCTTTTTTTTTGCAAGTTTGTGTGTTAGCTGCAGGCAGCACTTCTGCAGGCTAATGCCTCTTCAGATTTAGAAAAGCAGCAATAGCATTGATTACCACGCTGCTCACGATATGTTAGCTATCACTAAGTTAGCCCGCGAAATTCGTTTTTTGATTGCGTTTTTTCAGGATGTGTGTTTTAATGAAAATTATGATTTAGTTATTCAATAGGGTAATATGAACTTAGAGAGTTGTATTCATGATTTATAAAATTCTGTAAAACAAAAAAATTACGGCCGCAAATCATATTTAGATCAACATGCAACCTGATACTGACCTGCAAATTGCAAGAAACATAAGAAAGAATTTTGCGGGCTACACTGACGCTCTCGCTTCAACCTCTGAATGTTTTTGCTACGTACGTATTACTTACAGAACTGTTATTTGCACAGATGGGTAGATATATTATTTGATGGATGACTAATCGAGATGATCTATCAAACGTATTCTGAATGTTTGCTTTACCTACATTTCTTTTTTCTTTAACACGCTCATTTTACTACGCTTTGAAATGTCTAATGGATGTCTGTCTGGTAGTGATGATGTATCCATATTTTAACTGACCTATATTACCATGCTTCAGCATTCAATCAGCTACAGTCTCGAATACCTATTCTAAATCTTTCCAATTCCATAGAACGTCTTATAGGTACTTAGTTCAGGGAAAGGTCAGAGGAACGAGAGCACGCGGCAGGTCGCCTATGCTATGGGCGGACCAGTTTAAGTCCGCAACGGGTGGCCCATAACATGAATGCACACACATGTTATAGCTGACAGGGAAGGATGGCGTCGCCTCGTGAGGCAAATTACGGCTGTCCAAAATCTCACTCTCACTGCAACGTGATGACCACGACCGCTGTGTCAAGAGTGCGCCGACAAAGAAGAAAAGAGATATTACCATGAGTACCTACGTAGGTACCTAATAAACAGTATAGATTGACTCCTAACAATGACAATTTATGGCAATGATATTATAATTTACTCACCTATGTAAGTAATACCTACCTATTTGAGTGAAGTATGACTCGTCATTCTACGATACTCTGAATATTAAATGATGCATCGTACTAAATGTTCAAGAAGATAGGTTAGTAAAACACACAATAAGTCATCAATAGTTTTAATTAGTACAAGACTTTACCGCTTGCATCACTATTTTAGCTATGCCTTTAAATTCTTGCAGTGCATACTCAGAATTGGATCTCCTGTAGTCCTCCATGGCAGCGAATGCCATTACGAGGTCGTGAAGGAGAAGGTGGACTATCTCTACCAGTACTCTATGAGTAGTCCTTTGAGCAGTCTCCGCGACGATCACGGCGGCCGAAACCTGAAAGTTGTCATCAAAATGCTACCTATGGCACAAAAAATGCTTCCACAGTGAAAGTTACGAATATACTGTATTTTTAAGCAAAATTTACCTTAGCTTTCCAGGTTTCAATGACTTCCCCCATAACTGATCCCTTGTGCTTTACTCCTATGTTTTCTAGATTATGCCGTAACAGTACCAGGTGGTGTCGTCGACAAATTTCTGCAAAAGACACGATACTAATTAGTTAAACTGAATACCACTACTCTTCAAACATATTCATTGCTTCTTTCTTACCTGTTGAACAATTCTTTTCGTCTTCTTCTTTAGGACAATTATTTATTCCGTTACAAATTGATTCAATAGGTATAGTAAGGTTCTTAGCATCATTACATGCAAATTTAGTTAGCCAAGGTTCTGCTAAACAGGCCTGGATACAATGCTTGGTACACCTGAGAAGAGCACAACGCCCACCTACACAATAACACCCTTCTGGTGATATTAAATTCTCGTTGCCCATGTGAGAACTTTTAAGGGCAGTAACCAATTTTTCATTAATTGTTAGTAGTCTGAGATAGTGATCATCTAATTCGTCTAGGTTGTCCGTTTCCAACAAATCATCATAAATTGAGACGAGCAGGTTAAAAGCCTCATCTCTAAGAGACTTTATAGTGTGATTGTCAGTATTTGTTCTTGTAGTTTGCTTCTGCAGCTTGCGTACTAAACTGTGCAGTGCGAGCAACTTATTATGGCTTTTAATGAAGTCGTTTGATTTAGATATAGTTGCCAGTAAATCTAGTAAATTGCTGTACGATTTTGTTGCTTGAAACTTAGAGGAAGTAACATCTAAAACAATTAATTATTCATTATTTTGTGGATTCGCTATTTCGTCAAGGACTAAATGAACTAGGTATATACATACTATGAATACCGATCACACAAAAGGTCTCATCAGTTTCATCAAAACAGTCCAGTTTCCCGTCACAAACGGCATTCAGAGAGACATTGGTAGCACCATTTAGAGCCTGACATCCCCAGTGGTTTAAACTGTATCTCTGCCAGCACACACGTTTACACGCAGCTGGACATGTCAATGAATCTGCGCAAAATTGTCCTGCACAAACACATGATTTCGGGGACCATCCGGCTTCTTTCGGTGCTTCATCAATTTCATCAAATCTATCAAACTCGATGTCGTTAAATTTGCGAAAGTTTGGATTTGGATTCGAAATACGTGCACAAAGCGCCCCGTCCAGGGCGTAAGATAATGTCCTTAATATCTTAGTAACATCATTTACGGCCGCTTTTACAAAGTTCTCATCAAGGACTTGATATTGGCTTTCTGCTGCTTGTAATGGTATAACATGTTTCTCCAAGAAATTCATTTGAGTCTGTAATATATCCCGTAAAACTTGATTTTGTGACATCAGAATGTTCTCTTCAGTTATTGCTAAACATTTACGGTTTAAAGATGTTTCAACTTCTGACATAACTCTCGTAGCTGTACGCACCTGTTCCATTGCTGTAAATTTAGCAAAAAACCTTGCTTACATTATTAGATATGTATAGTATTTTAGTTTTGAGAAAGATAATAAGACCAATAAAATTAAAAATTGGGAAAACGATAAGTTATCGAATATTTCAATTTGGTTGGACAATATTGAGGTAAGTACTAAGTACAAAGAAGAGAAATTTGAAATGCCGTTGGTACCTCAACACTTGACATAACCTGACCACATGACTGCTGCAGCTGCCCTGTGCCAGTGTCATCATTCGCGCAGGGCTCGTTTAACATGTATTAACGTATTTAGGTTCTTAATTCATAACACGTTTTTACCTTGAGCAGCACAGTTTTTTTCATCAACGTCGTTCAAACAGTCAGAGACATCGTTGCAAAGATTTTCAACGGGTATGGCTTTTCCCTTGTCACACCGTATTTGATTAATTTTCTGTATACTAAGACATGTGTCTTCCAAAATTTCATCACAGCGTGGATCGACAGAAGTGACATTCAATGATTGTGAAATAAGGTCCCTGTATTTATTAATTTCTTCTAGATCCATTACCATGCCCATGGTTTTCTTTAATATGTCTTCTTCCACTTTCGCTGGCTTTTCCGTCTTATGATCCTCTACTTTAATGAGTCCTTCTGAAACTGGTTCTGGTACACCGTTCACACGCCTACCAACTGCTTCTCTCTCTAACATTTTACGCATGGATACTTCGATTCCTTGTGCTATGAGATTGCTATAAAGTTTAAGTTCCGTGTGCTTGTTGTGAAGCTGTATGTGCTTTTGTTTAGTGGAATCCATAATTCTCTTCTTAATTTTTTCTAATATCTGTTGCTTATTTTCACTTGTTTTAGCATTTTTCATAAATGATTTCGCAAGAATCTGAATTTTATTTGCTATATCATTTATAATTTCTGTTTTGGTTTTAGGATCGACAGTCTCCTGAGCCGGTTTAACTTTTTCTTTAGTTCTACGAATAAAACTTTCTTCTTTTACTTCTGTATCCTCTTGAATGTTTTCCGTTTCCTTTACTGTGAAAGAATCGTTCATCTTCGCTTTAAACTGTTCCACAATGAAACTAATATATTTGTCTCCATCGGGACCAATCCTTCCTGCAGATTTCCTTAATTTATTTTCTATTTTCTTTAAAATAGTTTCCTTAGTTTCATGAGGTGCTTTAGATAAGGCACCCAATGTTAGGTTGGATACTTTTTTCATAATTTGCTGGATAATCAGCGATTTTTTGTCGGTATTACTGGACGCGCTTTCGGCTGAAATGTAATTAATAGTGATTGTAGTCGACACTATATTATTGTTGCTGAAATTATATTACTGTCGGTGACAGTGACATCGCGCATCCTGTTAACATGGACTCAGCAGATGATTCTGAACACCCTGAGTTGAATTTTTCGTCGGTTATTAAAAAAAACCAAGCAGTTCCATACATTTTGACCGTGCCAGTGTTCTACTTTCCTATAACCGACGAAACATTTCTATGACTGTCTAGAATTATATGGTTAAGAGCCCTCTTATATTTAGGTACTGTGCGCGCATCTTTTTTTATTTTTATTATAAATGGTATCTTGCAGTTCAACCTATGAGGTTGTAGTCTTCTTAACCGGGATTGCCTGTGGATGCCTCAATAAATCAAGGCCCCCAGCCAGGGCGAGCGCGCATCGCTAGCGCAGTGTTTAGAGTAGGTACTTTAATTTTAATTATTAATAAAAATCACAGTATCAATATTTGTTTTTTTTTTTATTGATATTGTTTAAGCAATTATTGAAGACTATTTTGGTATAAATACTATCTACTTACGTGAAAATGATGTAGAAGGTTACTGATAATAACTTTTAACAACATGGTTAAACATAATTTTTAATAAGCTTAATACTAAGTAAGTACATAAAAATATAAATACGCAAAATAGTTGCGACTTCTATTAATAATTTAACCACAGATTATCTGTTCCGTGGTTTATACCAAGAAAATATAAAATATATAAAAATATTAACATATTTACCATGTATACAACAAGCACAGGTAAATAAAAACACAAAAACAAAAGAAAACCTCATGTAGGTTATTCTTTTACGCAAATCCATAGCTATTTTCTTACTGATATATTCAAAGAACCATAAAACATCTGTAAAATTGTCGTTAAACAACACGTAACTATAATTGATGAGATATGAAAATAATTAGGATTTTTAATAGGACTTTTAGAACGCTTGATAAAGATAATTAAAATGGGCAACTGTGTTTAACTACCTAACAATACATAATCGCTTCATAGACTGGTGGACATAGGTAGGTCTCCTGACTCGTCCAAGCATCGCCACTTCGACCGGTTTTCGTGCTTCTCGCATCCAGCGGATTCATGCGGCCTTCCCTAGGTCATCGGTCCACCTTGTGGGAGGCCTTCCAACAATCATAAAGATTTGTATTTATTATAAAACAATTGTTGTGCCATGCCCATAGTACAGACGCCAGCACATCAACCTACTACAATCTGTCAGATTTCTGTAATAGATTTTCAACTTTATCGCTAAAACATAAGGTTCAATGTTGATTGGGAAAATTTGACAGTTAGGTGTAGGTTGATGTGCTGGCGTCTGTACCTACATTTTGAATGTGCAAGTAAATATATGGATAAGCTTGCCAAATTTTTCGACATTTTAGACCCTAATTCTTACTAAAGGGAAGATAAAATGTTCATATTTATCTATTTATTATGGCACTCCAACGTTTAGTTCACATACACATATAAAGTACTAAGTACAATGAACTTATCACTTAAAGGTGTGCACAGCAGTTACATAGTTTGCCTTGATTTACTAGGTAGGTAATTAAAGTGATAAAAATAACAATAGGTATAATCAAATAATTTAGGTAACAATAAGTTAGCCACAATTGTGGCTTAGTAATAACAGCACGTTATGTAATAATTTCCTGTCACTGATATTTACATAGCATTGCTATGTAAATGCTATGATAGCAAGTAGTGTTATTCGAATTTGTGTAAGGTAAGTACAACATAAAAGTTAAAAATAAAAACGTTTTTACAAAAAAAAAATACATCAGATTTCCAAAAAAAGAGACTACAAAGTGAAAAATAACTTTAATTTCGGAATTCGGTGGCAAACAACGAAAATGCGAATGCAACGACACCGACTTTCTAAATCAACCTTTTAACCGCTTACGTCGGATTAATCCGACAAATATTTTCGTGTCCATTCCGCCAGGGTCGTACAGACGCCAGCACATCAACCTACACCTAACTGTCAAATTTTCCCAATCAACATTGAACCTTATGCTTTAGCGATAAAGTTGAAAACCTATTACAGAAATCTGACAGATTGTAGTAGGTTGATGTGCTGGCGTCTGTACATATACGACCAAATACCACAGCTCGTTTAAATCTGTATTATTAATTTGACTTGACCGTTATTCGAAGCTTATTTAATTTGAGATAGGCACTACGTTTCCCGCCATCTATATCCGTCTCTTTCTTTCCTGTATCCTTCTCTTTCTTACCCCACCACCTGGCAGAGCGGGGGCGCACTGAGTGAGCCGCCAACTTTATGCTTCATTGGCGTCTTGTTTCCCGCCGTGTACGGTTGTGTTAACAATAACGTTACCACAATATTCAAATTTATTTTAAAATTCTAGAGAAATAAAAAACCTACTGGTAAAAATACCCACAAAACTACACGTGAGTAATTTCATATTGATATTAAAACGCAGTGATACTTTGTCTAAGATCTTTGGTTTACAACTAAGTTCTCTTTATTTTTTATTTTGTTATTTATACTGTGTAGCTTTATGCAAGATAAATATTGTGTGTCTACCTGTACTCAGCGTGTAGTCGCATGGTTTTTATTAACGGTTTTTTCCGTTCGTATATGAGTATTTTAAATGTTTTCATCGGCTTTTTAGAACGGACATTTTATTTGAACCTTTATTTTAACGGTTTTTACCGTTCGTATATGAGTATTTTAAATGTCATCATCGGCTTTTTAGAACGGACATTTTATTTGAACTTTTATTTTAACGGTTTTTACCGTTAGTGTTGTGTTCTAAAGCCCTTTTCCTTTTTAGAATGGATGATACTAATAATTATGTTCAAAAGGAAATGACTGAACCATTACCAGGACCATCTGGTATGCAACGTAAGCTACGGTCTAGGAGTTCAAGTTCAAGCAGTGATAGTTCGCGGAGCAGTTCTTCATCTTCGTCTTCATCACGCTCCCCAGGGCGTCGACGGAGTCATCATGGAAAAAGGAGGAAGGAGAAAAAACGAAAACATTCGAAACAGGAGTATCGGAAATTATCAAAGGAGGTACGTGATCTTCGTAAATCTTTGTATGCTCGTGATAATGAGCGTCAGGTTCAAACTAGTGATCACTATTATAACGATTCCATGTCTATTAATTCTGGTGTTAGTCGTAATCTTTACGGAGAATTAGGTGATAATGCGTCGATTATCGACGCGCCTAATGAAGTTATTTTTAATATTCAAACAAAATTAAAAGAACCTTCTATGCCCAAGAGTTCTGAACTCTATTTGAAACTGCTATGTGATCTTCAACATTGGGATACCAGTAATTGGAATGAAATCAGATATTCCGAAACTCAAAAGGCATATAATCACAAACCGGGTTTTACGGATATTGAGATAAATGAAGAAGTTGCAGCCTTCCAGTCTCCCCGCCATTTGATATACGCTGATAAAGCCTTTGCTGCCTTAACAATGTGCATTTTAAAGCAGAAGGAATCGCTTCAGAAGGTATTGCTTGACTTTGCCCAGTGGTCTAAAGAATTAACCCCAGATTATGAGGTTATTAATAATAAGTTAACAGAACTTATAAATTGCGGTGATTTTCAAACAACCTCCTCAGATTTGTTACAACTTGTTTGTGGCCATCGCGCAGAGATATTGCAAATGCGCCGGGACTCTGTTATCAAACAGGTAAAGGAGCCATTAGTGAAATCTACGCTTAGGAAGATTCCTCCTACATACACAAACTTATTCAATGCAGAAAAATTCACAGCCGCTTTGGAAAAAGCGGGTGGAGTTCGAAAATGTTTCTGGCCGCTAAAGAAATCTAACAACTCTACCTCGCAGGTAGAGACACACAAAACTAGCGTCTCCTCGCAGGAGTACGCAACCCGAAAAAGACCCTCGCAGGGTTGTCAACATGGATCAGGCTATGTGCAAGGCTGTTGTCAAATTGCACCACCCCCGCAGGGTGGTTATAACTCGCACTATCATGGACACGGCTCTCATTCGGTCGCACCGAATAATCGGGGGCTTTTTCGTGGACGAGGTTCTTCGAGAAATCACCCCAAGCACCGGAATCAATCCAAACCTGGGCAGAAACGAGCGCCGTCTCCGCCCAACAACAATAGAGACGTCAAACGTCGAAAATATTGACATGATGCAGTTCAAAGCAGGCCGTCTAGCAAATTTTTTAACTCAGTGGGAACAGTTTGGAGCTCCAAATGTCATTCTCAGAATGATATCGGGGTATCGCATACCCTTTCGTCAAAGGCCTCCAATGATCCATCCAGGGAACATAAAAAAGGGTATGTTAGTTCCTTACTCAGTAGAGATGACCACTGTCATCGACAAAATGAAGGATCAAGGGGTCCTCGAACGAGCACATCTGTCTCCAAGTTTCCTGTCATCAATGTTTTTAGTTCTCAAGAGCGACGGTTCTGCTCGGCCCATTTTCAACCTGAGGGCCCTCAATCAATACGTCATAACCACAAAATTCAAATTAGTGAATGTTTTTCGTGTGCCAGACTTCCTGCAGCAAAGAGACTGGCTGTGCAAAATAGATCTCTCACAAGCGTACTTTCACATTCGAGTAGCTCGCAGCCACAGAAGATTCCTACGCCTAGTATATCGAAAGGAGCTATTGGAAATGACATGTTTACCCTTTGGTCTAAGTACTGCACCCAAGACTTTCGCATCAGTGACGAATTGGATTGCCCAAATGCTCAGAAAACGAGGAATACGAATACGAATACTGGTGTATTTGGACGACTTCCTGATTGCTCATCAATACGAGGAGAGCCTAAAGGAACATGTAAATATTGTCATTCAGACTCTCGAGACGTTAGGCTGGATCATAAATTACGAGAAATCTGTGTTGACTCCGTCAAAAACATTGGCGTATCTGGGCGTTCAGTGGAACGCCTGGACAAATCAGAAACAACTCCCCAAGGAGAAGCTGACGTCGCTCATTGTCAAGCTGTCCCAAATGCTAGACAAGGAACTTACAAAGCTCAAGGAGGTTCAGAGTCTGGTCGGACTTCTGAATTTTGCGAGTTTTACCGTACCAAGAGGCCGACTCAATTATCGGGCTTTATTGGACCTCCTCAACAAAATGTTGAGATCAGACCAGAAATGGCATTTAATTCCTATCGAAGCCAGGAACAACATAATATGGTGGCTTCAGAACTGCAAACGCCCTTCAGCCATTCATGTACCTCCACCAACCCATTACCTAACAACGGATGCCTCCGATATAGCATGGGGAGCTCGATTAGACAATTTGTCGTTGACAGGGTTGTGGGCAGATCACGAGAAACAGCTACACTGCAACCAGAAAGAATTGCTCGCCATCCTAAAGGTGTTACAAGATCATTGTCAGCTCCTACACCGGAGTACAGTACTAATTCAATGCGACAACAAAACTGTTATCGCATATCTCCGACACGAAGGGGGCACGAGATCCACACCACTGATGGATCTAACATACCAAGTTTTTCAAATTCTGGAAGAATACCAAATTCACGTGAATATTTTTCATATTCCCGGGATGTACAACGGTCATGCGGACCATTTGTCGAGACTTCGGGTCAATCCGGAATGGCATCTCCTGGCCAGAGCCACAGAGACAGTGTTTGCCAAATGGGGCATTCCCCTGATAGACCTCTTTGCCTCCAGTCGAGCACACGTCGTAGTGAATTATGCGTCCCTGAATCTGAACGATCACCAAGCATTGTTTCACGACGCGTTCTCCCGACAGTGGAATTATCAACTGGCGTGGATTTTCCCGCCACCGTACTTGATTCCCAAAGTGCTATCCCATTTGAACAGTGCTCACGGGATATACTTGCTAGTAGTTCCGCATTGGGATCGAGTATATTGGCGGGCAGATCTGAAGGCCCGAGCATTGGCAGCCCCATTCACACTTCGGAATCTCGATCAAGTCTTAATAGACGTGTCGACGGGACTCCCACCGCCGAGGACACAGGACATGATTCTCGAGGTATGGAAATGTGGGGGTGGGCCGAGACTGTAAAAGATTGGAATGACAGCCAAATAAAACTATTGAAGAAGTCTTGGCGGCCTTCCACACTAAAGACTTATGATGTTGCTTGGAAAAAATGGCTAATGTGGTCTGAGCAACACCAAATTAATCCTCTTAATCCTAAGGGTAGAGAAGTAGCCAGATTCCTGTCGGACCTTCATCTGGTTAATAATTTATCATACAATACGATTCTGTTGCACAAATCTGTAATTTCCACTCTTTGTAATCCAGACATTGCTGGCCAAATTAGTTCTCATATTTTAGTAAAACAGGTTTTAAAATCCATAGCTTTAGAGAAACCGGTTAAATCTAAACCACCGATTTGGAACATAGATAGCCTAGCTGCATTCATAAATAGTTATAATTTTACACACGACAATATTTTCCAAGTGCAAAGACACACTGCGGCATTATTACTTTTATGCTCAGGTCGAAGAATTCACGATTTGACTTTATTAAGAACAGATTCGGAGCATTGTATTCAAAGTAATAACTCTATCATCTTGTGGCCTGTTTTTGGTTCAAAGACTGATTCTTCGGATCACAGGCAATCAGGTTGGAAATTTTTTACTAATCTGGATAGCAATAAATTGGATCCAGTCTATTGGATTAATAGAACAATTGAATTGTTAAAAATTCGCAGAGATTCGGCTAAGATCCATAATCTATTCATTTCTACAAGAGGTGAAGCAAAAGCCGCTTCAAAGACAATCATATCAGGGTGGATTAAAACTCTACTTAAAGATGCGTGTATAACTGCAACACCTGGCAGTTTCCGCTCTGCTGTTGCCTCAAAAAACTGGCTAGACAATTTCCCATTAGAGGATATTCTTGCAAGAGGAAATTGGAAGTCCCAAAATACTTTTTGTAAATTCTATAGGCGGACAGTTTTACCCTCATCTTCAAGTACCTCTATAACTATGTTATTTAATCCTATTGATTAATGTTGCTAATATTGTAATGTTGATTCTAACGTTGTGATTAATCAGTCCAAACAATTACTTAATTAAACCAAAATCATATTCACATAATTATGTATTGTGCCACATAAAAGAGTAGAAATTAAATATTTTGGAACTACAACGTTTCATTTTCTAGCAACACCTTAAAATGAGTATTGACCTGTCAATTCTTCTCGATCGGTTTCGTTTTGCGTTAGAATTTTGGTTTTTGTGTTTTAGTTCAGAGTGTGGACAAGAAAACAGTGATTTATCATGAATAAGGTAATTCGTGGTGGTGCCCGTGAAATAATTTATAAAGTTTTCAATCGGTGTATGACAGAATTTCAAGCTGGAAAGCTGCTATCCAAAATCGAAGATGTTTACAAACGTACAGCAGATTTTACTGGTAAGTAACTATTGAAAGTTGCGCCAAACATTAATTACAAAAGATTAATACATTCAGGGAGCAAAATTTTCGATCTAAATATTATTTACAGATTATTTGTCTACCATTTTTGAGGTTACGCTTAGATAAACAAATACTATTGCAGTTATAGCGCGACTAAACAATGTTGAAAGTAAGGCAAAAAAATTGTTTATTTATATACATAATTATTACGAAATACATTTTTTGCTACGGCATATTCGTTGAAGCAACATGCTACTGTAAAGAAACATAATTTGAAAATATTTTCACATATTTTCCGCGGGACTTCTTTCGTCAGACTGACAGTACTTATATTTTTTGTTAACACCATGCTTTGTTTGTTTTAGGTGTTTCTGTAAGCACAGTGCGCAGAATCGTGCAACACGGCATGGAAAACGGTGGGAAATTCTCGACACCAGCTAAACATAGAAAGGGTCGTCCCCCAAAAGTATTGGACGACTTTGACATATGTGCAATTCGGCAGAAAATACATTTTTTTTATACTGTAAAGAAAGAGGTACCAACAATTGCTAAATTATTAGTTCAATTAAGGGAAGATATAGACTATGACGGAAGTCGAGAGCATTTACGGAAACTTCTAAAAAAGATTGGATTTAGATATAAAAAATGTAAAACGAACAGACAAGCTTTGATTGAAAAACCTATTATTGCACACAAAAGGGAACAATATTTAAAAATTATCATGGAAAACAGAAATTTACCCGAAGAGCTTCAAAGGGATATAATATATCTGGATGAAAGCTACATCCACTCTAGCTACAAGCTTAAAAAATGCTGGCAATCGTTTGAAACTGAAGGATTCACTACGGACATCTCAAAGGGAAAGCGATGGATAATAATTCATGCCGGAAATGAAAAAGGCTTTGTACCTAATGCTCTACTACTCTTTAGTGGTATGAACAAACAAGAAGATTATCATTCTGAAATGAACCAATATAATTTCACTAAATGGGTTACAGAAAAACTTATCCCCAACATCACAGAGCCCTCAATCATCGTGATGGACAATGCACCCTATCACTCTGTTATAAAGAATAGAGCTCCGACTTCAGCTAATAAGGTTAATGAAATAAGAATATGGTTACAACAAAACAACGTGCCGTTCGACCCAGAATTGAGAAAACCCTCGCTTCTGGCACTGGTAAAGAAACATAAACCTGAACCAGAATACGAAATTGATGATATTATAGGGCATTATGGTTACACAGTGGTAAGGCTGCCACCGTACCATTGTGATCTTAACCCTATAGAGTTAATTTGGGCACTGGCAAAGCGAAAGGTCGCTTCACAGAATGTGGGTGCAAAAAACATTAAGGAGCTAACCGAAGAGGCATTCAATTTGATAACAGCTCAGGATTGGAAAAATTGCTGTGAGCATGTTAAGAAAATTGAGAAGAAATACTACGATCGTGGAAGAACATTGTACCAGGACATAGACCGTTTAGTTATTCAGGTTGGTGCTGACAGCAGTGACGATGAGATTGGCTCAGAAAGCAGTGACGAGTCAATGCCAGAGCTGAAAATAGACGACACGAACTTAAGTGATCCCATGGAAGGTGTAGAATATTTAGATTTTGATTTATTAGATTAGTGTACTTTCCTAATTATACATAGTTTATATTTGAGTGGAGTTGTTGGTTTATTACTACTTCATACCTAATCTTTTATCTATCTATCCATGCGGAACTTACCTCTAAAGGGTAGTTTTAGAAAAACGTGGCTGTTGTTTTAGTATATTGTGTTGTCTTAGGACTTCCACGCGACCCAAATCGCGGGCAGAAGCTAGTTTCAAATAATGACACATTATTTAAAGCTAATAAATAAATAATACTATTCAAGTATCAAGATCAGCTGGGTCGTACTAACTGGGTTGCTACCTGCGCAATTGTGGCGCCCTCATTTATTTTCTACTCTTTTATGTCGCACGTACTTAAGTTTTTATTTTCCTTTAATAAAAAGGAAAAATCAAGAGGCATTTGTTTCATTCAAATTGGTCAATATAGACAGTAAAATCTATTTTACTAACAAGTCATTCACATTGGCGTCCGTGTCACCACCACCAGGCGATAACAAACAGGTCTCAAATTAAATAAGCTTCGAATAACGGTCAAGTCAAATTAATAGAAGCGTTTTACCTACCAATAAAACGCATATTAATTTACTTACCTTATTCGAAGCTTATGTTTTAAAGTCTGCCTGGTGATTTTCGACTCAATGAAGCATAAAGTTGGCGGCTCACTCAGTGCGCCCCCGCTCTGCCAGGTGGTGGGGTAAGAAAGAGAAGGATACAGGAAAGAAAGAGACGGATATAGATGGCGGGAAACGTAGTGCCTATCTCAAATTAAATAAGCTTCGAATAAGGTAAGTAAATTAATATGCGTTTTATTGGTAGGTAAAACGCTTCTATTATCACATCATCACAGGTCGTTTCATTGGTATTTATTTTTCGTTTTTTTTTTTTCTTCGGGCGCTGGGGGCACGACAACTGATATAAAGTCAGGCGGTTAAAAGGTTAAAATTATTATTTTCTTGTCTTTTTTGAATGTCGGTTGTTTTTTTTTTTTTTGTAAAAAAGTTTTAATAATTGCTTAGTAATAACAAAACGCATGATTATCTGTCAATGTCATGTTGTCATGTTATGTCATACTGACATTTTCATTTCACAATATAACCTCAATCGATTCGTTTGGCATGAAATAGGTACTAAATATTTTGGACTAACCAAATATAAGCTAAGCAGAAACCAATGATGAATTCTTCTATAATAAAACTGGCCCAGGTAAATATGATTTTACTTTTATTATGCTTATATAAGTTCACATTTATTGATTTTTAATCTTGATTTTTATGTTTATAGTCAAGCTTCGCTACGACTGGCGTTATAGCGCAATGTTCGCCCGTACTAGCTTCTCAACTGCACACGTCTGCTCCGCTATGCAGAGTGGTGTCAGGGAAGTACAGAATCACGAAGAAACGGGACAAACCGCTGACATACGAGATGGCGAACCCTCCACATTACATTGCTCATCGTAAATCATGGAACTCGTGGAATACTTGTAAGTTGAAATGAAAGAAGGATTTTTTTTATTCCCTTAGATATGTTTGCATACCTACATAAGCGACAACATTAAGATAAAAAAAAATATATTGTGTGTTGTAGTAACAGCTTTGCACTCGGTACAATGCTGTTGCAATGTTGTGGAGCTATACGTACCACAGAGAGGAGGCTTGTGTCCAAGCAGTGGGGATGTTATAGGCTGATTATGAAAAAAAAACATAAGCAGTTGTTTTTCTATTATTACTGTTGTGCCTGGTGATACACCTAAAGCCTAATGTGAATCATTGTCAATACTTGTGGCTAAGTAATAATAGCCACACGGGTCGATCTATCAGGTTAAGCTACGCTTGCCGCGGGTGGTCCGTGGATGGGTGACCATCTTTACATACCAAGACCCTCCATGCCTCGGAAAGCATGTTAAGCCGTTGGTTCCAGATGTCATTCGTAGATCTTTGACAGTCGTTACGGGTCATCAGAAGCCCGAAAGTCTGGCAACCAGCCTTGCCAATGGGTATCGTATTCCCCAGTAAGTGGGTTGTGGAGGTCAGAAAGGTGGTATTCAGCTGCATCCGTCTATTATATTAGACTGGAAGCCGACTCCAATATAGTTGGAAAAAGGCTAGGCAGATTGATTGATTTGACACATTTGTGCTACCTTCCTAGACAGTAGACATGATCTGGCACTGACATTCCTTTTACACCATTGTGGAATACATCCAACTCATCATACAGATTCTTGTTCATACTCTTACAATACCCATCATCTCATATTATTTGTTTCAGCAACTATGAAAGATGGTCTCAGACGCTCAGAGACAGCTTTAGAAGATGAATTTATTAGAAGGTTTATGAATGGCACCTGGCATGGACTTGTTTGCAGCGAGGTAATGAAGCATGCCATATTCCCATAGTCTTTGGTTCTATTCTCAAAAAAGTAAAGAGATGTCCTGGGACAGCCGGTTGGAAAATTCCAGCCAAAATCAGCCTATAACGTTCTTCATTGAAAATGTTTTTCATGTATTTTCCAAGTGTCAATAGGTCATTTCCGTTTTCAAAACAACACAGACCATTTGTGTGTAGAATACTTAAGAATACTTACTGGCAATTTTTTAAACAAAGTTCCATATCACATATTATACTCTGCACACTTGGCAAATGAGAGCTGCACTGAAAAAAGTGTAAGCCCACGTAGCGCGAACGTAAAAATATCCCGGCGAGATTTTATCGCGCACTGAAATTTCAACTCTCGGTGTTGATCCGAGAATTGAGAATCCAACAGAGCGCATCCCAGCTCTTCAAAAAATCACTGTTGGATTTCCAAGTCGCTAAGGAGAGCGTTGAAAATCCAACGCACGAAAAAAAAGTCGCCGCTGGAAAAACGCGCCCGTTGCGAACCTTGGCGTCAACATTTTGACAATCACATTTTTAGCGAAAGGTGAAGGAAAACATCTTAAGGAAACCAGCATGTCCTAGAAATAAAAATTCGAAGGCATGTGACATCTAAAGGAAATTTGAAGGAGCACATGTATACATACACATATACAATCAATAATAATAAAAAGGTTCTTTTTATTATTGTTGATTGTAATATGTGTATCCTTTGTTGGAGATCTCAAATAAATAAATCTACCTACCCGTACTGGGCCTGCGTGGTGGATTATGACCCACTCCCTCTCACAGAGAGGAGGCCTGTGTCCCAGCAGTGGAAACGTTATAGGCTGATTATGCTTATAAAGCGAAAGGAACTTTGTTCCACCCGGCTGGCCCACAACATCTCTCGACTTTTTTGTTGCAATGTTTAAGTTTATTTCAAACAAAGCTTGTCAAAGTTACTAACAGTTTCTTTATTTCATGTTTCCAGGTCATTATCAAACGTCAATTTAACCACATAAGAGTAGCAGCGATCATCAGACGTGCTGTATCACCTACTAAAATGTATTTCCTCCTTGGCTACACTGAAGAACTATTGGCCAACTGGCTACAGTGTCCCATTACCCTAGAGTTACAGACTGTCGACAGTTTCAAAGATGTTGTGTTCAAATATATTTAATTTTGTAGTTTTATTTGTAGTGAAATAGTGTAATATATTAGGTTTATTAATAAAAAGTGTATATAAAATAGATTTTCAGCTTTTATTGGTCTGACATCAAGAAGGCCTACATTTTTGTTGCCATTTGAAAAAAAAATCTTTTTTAAAGACTGCAGCAACAAACACACCCATTGTCCAATAGTTAAATTGTCTCCGTTTATTATACTGATACGTGGGTGCACTATACACCCTTTGTTGAACCCTTTGGAATATACAGGCGTGATACATGTCATGTCTGTTAGGTTCAGCAAAGACCAAAAATTTTCTGATTATACCCTTTCCGTAACACGTTGTATAGGGAACAGATGCTATAAGGCGCAGGGATGTAATAAACATTAGATTGTAAAAATGAAACTCGAGTAATAAAATTCATCTTATAATTTTTGATTCCTTCAAATATACATAATGTATCAACAAACAGAACAGCGAGACGCGGGCCGCGCGGCCGCACACTAACAACTGCCGCAGCCGGCACATACAAGCACACCTTGCGCACGCACTTACCGCTCGAACACAGTATCGAGCCGCGACCGAACTTCTGCACATACGCTTTGTACTTTATAGATCTTTTTATTACACTTATACGAGAAACAAACACCGATTGTTCCTGTGAGTTTGTGTGTATGTTTGTCGAGTTGTAAGAATATAAATTTAAAGTGTTTTGCTGATACGGCGTTTATCACTTCAACGCCAGTGTCTTTTTCAAGTTGGTCACAAATCCAAGCGGTGTCCGTTTCTAAATCTGAGAGTATTTTGTTTCATTCCATTTCCATATGACAATTTCTCTAAATTTCTCATATATGCCTATGGTGTCTCTCAGGTAAATTTGTATTGTCTATCACAGTGTCGTAAAGCATTTGTCCTTACATACTAGTGAGTTAAACATTGCGATCTTATCATTAAATCACCATAAAACACATTTTGTAAACTCGTTAAGGTGCTTCAGAAAATATTTTTAATTATCATGATATCCTTTTTGTTAAAGTCTCAAACAGTCTTTCATATTGAGCTAATTCGGTGCCTGTGGAATGTCTGACGTGCATCGTGATAGACACACGTATCTAAGTGAAGGCTAAGTGTTCCGTAGCTGTGTGTCTGGTTGTGTGCGCAGAAGTCCAAACGGCTGACAATATGCGACGGCTTGCTCGTTGTTTAGCATTAATTGTTATCGAAATTACATATTTACAAATAAAATATACACTCAACATGAAGGCTTCTCGTGGTTAATTCGAATCACTATCCAAAACTTAGTAGCATCGTTGAAGCCTCCCGTTGGAAGAAGTAATAGGATTTTACAAACATAAAGTTTGAATATATTTACACTAAAGACATGACGATAATAATATGATACAAATATGTACAAATAAAAATGATTCCAAAAGGAATAATCAATAGCACTATATTGAAATATGTAGTTATAAAGTCGATTCAATAATGATTAAAGTGCGGAGAGGTTTCAACGACGCGAACAAAAAGTGCTTTTCACAATTTTGGATGGCATCAGTTTTTGTAAATCAATAAATATACTTACAGTGGAATATAACAAATGTAATGTGCGATATAAATTCCTATTTCAACGCTACACACTGCTACAACTATTAAGTAAAATGTCCATCAAAATTCTATTAAAAATAAGAGATCATATATGTTCTACAAATAAGATAAACTTGTTGCAATAAAGCTCTAGATATTATTCATAAGCGATACTTACGCATCGTGTTGTGTTCTCTTGGTTTATTTGAATACTGTAAAATGTATGTAACAGACTATGACTTGCGTATATTATGATATCCACGCTTACGAGCGTGTCCGGCCGCTCATTGTTGCATATTTCTTCATTCGAGTGAAGAGTTTATCACTTTCTCACCACTCTTCATGCGAATTTTGGTACTAGGTCTGACACAAGACAACCATTTTAGACATTTTTGCATAAAAATGAAGACCGTACACGCTCACAAACATGATTGTCGGGTTTATTATTATATTGTAATGTGCAAGCGAGATGTACCTACATACTACTGTAGAGTAGCTTCATTATTGTCCCGCGTAAGTATAGCTCAGAATTCAGAATCATGTAAAGCCAAATCTTAGCAGATAATTGTTGTCCTATTGTATTGCTATTGTTCCGAGGTCGACTGTACGTAGTCCTATATAGTTATTATGCTTCATAAGATATTGTATCGTATAATTACTGACAACACGGTAAATGCAAAAATACTCACTACTATTTTAAAAATCTATATGTGGATATTTTTAAAGAGAAAACATTGGATCGTTTCGAATACTCATGTCAACTTAAATTTAACATTTGAAATTGTCGCGTGCGAGGAAGGCAAATTGGAAAATCTACGTTGGAACCGTTCCGCCGCAAATGTAAATAGATATTAATATACACTAGACTTAGGTAACGACTCTCCATACTTTGTGCTCTGACGCAGTGGAACAGCTCCAACGTGTGACGTCACAAGTCTTACAAACCTACATTAATTTACACGAGTACTAGAAAAAGATCATCATGATATGATTTAAAATCTACTGTACTTAGAAAATTATACAGCGTCAGTAGTAAAATTTGATTCGTATAAAACTTCATTTTAACTCCATTTATCCTAAAAGTAATAATTCAATATACCCTTTTTATGATTTGGCTTAATTTTTCTTCACAATACATCAGATAGATTACAAGAGAGACGTATCCCTATCACAATCACATTAGTAACATTAAAAATTAAATACAACAGCACCTGTCGTTTGATATACATAATAATATAATATACTGAATAATAAAAATATTCAAAATCAATTATTCGATATAAATAATTCCGATGGAGATGACAAAAAATAAGCGTAGCTACAACTATGCAGTGGTCCAAATAGTTTTTATTTATAATATAATGTGATTTAATTTTTTTTGTAAATATCACTACTTATTCCGATGAAACAACTAACGCTTCACAACGAGAACATTGCGCAAGAGATCGATCGATCGTAAACGGCTGGCTAGAACGACGCGGTTTTGAATGTTGTTAGAGGATGGTTTCAAAATCGTTCGCTCTGTAGCGAGTCGGATGCGATTCATCAACCTGCGCCGATGACTAGGTAATATACATAGCGCCCTGATCGACGCAGTCCCCGCGACACGACGCAAGATCTTAGCATGTTTAGGACCGTCCAACTCTGAGTGGAACTAATCAGAGTACCCAATCCGGAAAAGGCAACGACGCTGACGCGTGTCTCGGGTTCTAGGTACGCTCCGACCGATCAGAGGCTTCAAGACACGTGACGCAATAACCACGTCTACTAAACTATCGACACTCACACAAACATTTGTACTACGCCAGTATGCTATACCCGCTATTACTAAAAGTGGAGCGGTTCACCGTCGGACGCCTCCGGAACATCAATTAAAAAAACCTTAGTAAAACTAAAAAAATAATAAAATGCATCTAACATCGTTTCGCAATTTTTGATCGGACCTCTCGTGAGACGACGCGAATACTGAACATGTTTCGACAAAACCAAATGAAACACCTTAAGAACTAACGATAATTATTTTGTGAATAGTAACTATGATGCGTAATTGTAAAATGGGGGGGGGGGGGGAGGGTCTCGATCGTCACATAACATAACCTACTTACACCTAGAGGGGGCGTCCGGCGGCGACATACCGCCGAAGGAGACCATTCATATAAAACTCAAAACTTACACTAAACTACACAAGTCTCCACTTACATACGCAGACACGTCTATAACTCACGCGGGAGGGGAGGGTACGGGAGATAAAGGGGAGGGTATACAAGTCTCGCTGAGTAGTTTGTTGGTACACTCGATGCCACAATTAACCTAACTCCGACCAAGCGGCCGCCGCTCTACTTTTGTTCAACGCCGACACCGCGCGACTGTACCGCGAGAACCGAACCGAACGTCATCGAGTCTACTATACCGATAGAAATGCCGTCTAATACCTAAACCACTTAATAACACTTACCGATCAGTGAGACAGTCTTCACGACCAAGAAGTTTACGTAACACTGGAGATTTACAAATGATACAGCGGACAAATGAATAAACTATGTTCTGGAAAGCATATACCATATTTCGAGAAACGAGGGAGTTAAACAAAATCCTACCTAAGTAAACGGATGCAAGTGTTGGTGTGGAGAAAACGGCTCAGCACCCCACTACGAAAGGCACTCAGCAGACATTACATCTCTACAATGTCTTTTATATTCATCGCTACTATTATAACTATTGCTTCGATTGCTTCAGGTTTACATCAAACTTCTTGTTAAGAACTGTGCATTGGACACACAACGACCTATCCAAATAAAATAGAATGAACCTAAACCACCACTATGTGTACACTGTTCCGTAGGTACCTAGTTGTTTGTCCCAACACAGACGTTCGTGTCAGATAATATATTTATGAAACAACACTATATCACCACCTCACATTATCACTTAAGATATTTAAAATTTATTGCACACACGTGATGTCACTTCGTAGGCAGTGTTAGATTTAACAATGGTCTTTATATAAAACTTTATAATAGTTAATTAAGTATCAAAAATAATTCAAATATTCTATTACATTATTAAAGATTTATGATAGCTATCTTACAACCCGGCCCTGAAAGTACCAACTATATCGCACTATGTATATGTATGAGAAGTACGTAAGTAAGAGGCGTGCGCGCACGCTGCTCTCGTCGCGACGTCGGGGCGGATGCACAGAGTACCTAACAAATGGAATGCTAAGTTGCATTTGTCACCATCGAATTGAAGCAACCTTGATTAACAGTTGCGCGGAGATAGAGGAACGATTGCATTGATTAATCGGCGTCGCTTCATACGGTGTTGCCACAAATAGCGACTGTCACGACCACAGTTGTTTTTGTGCAGGAATCAGACTTTCACAAGCACAATAGCATTTCATTTATTCATTACTCCGTGTAAACGTCCCAATACGTGCCAACATCTGTAAAGTTTGAAACACAAAGCGTGTAAGCTCAGAACACTAGTCTCACTGATCCACGACGAGTAGTATCGATCGAATCGTGAGGGAACTAAGCGTCCCTTACGACTCGATCGCCTCACAGACACGTACATTGCAATAACATCCCAATAATATTATCTAAATAATATACAGTGGAGGAATTCAGATCACTAATTGGTAAATGGACGTTTGAAACACTCACACATTATGAGGACGTAGATGTTGAAATTAATATTAACTTTGAAATCGATTGTGATAAACGTGCGCTAATTGGAAAATAAAAAACCGCAACGACGCGACGCCAGAAAAGTATATATGCAAGTACAAAATGAGAAACATCTAATGTGGCGCGCTCTAGCTTAGGTCTTTTATTTTCCTCTGCAGACAACAATAATGTAGCTGTTTTTATAGTATTCCTCAACTGTATAATATACATACATCGAAAAATTAAGCTTAAAATTGCTGTCGCAATCGACTGAAAAAATATGTATCTTTACCATTCTTCCATACAATTTTATTGACACAATAAGCGTAGGTCTCATTTAGTTCATTCATATTTTATTGAATCAATATTTAAGATTACAACTACATAATTTTAGTCAGATTCGTTATAAACAATTGCACTGTCATTCGTCACACACTAAACTAACTTACAATCACTCCTAAAAATTTGAAAGGCTTCATGTTTAAATTTCCATGCATCTAACTAATATAATACTAGTCTACGGCCCGTTATCTGTTCACTGAAACGTAAAAGTTGAACTAGTTGTAACAACACATGCACTGTCCTGGCGAGCGCACCGCTTCACTTTGTACTCTCCGAGGTATACCATACACTGGCAGTGCTACGATATTGCCTACAAGTCATTTACAAAAATATATCATGTTACGACACCTCGTAAGCACGAAATTCAGCGGTATTAAACAAATGGAATTGATTATTGATTATAATATATATTTCTCTAAAATATTTCGTTTATTTAACTATATTAAAATCTAATTCGCTTTAACTAATCAACTTTACAAGCTGTCTAAACAGGGTCATGTTAACATCTAAATATTGAGCAAAACAAAATTTCGAGACAGTATCAAGTTCTAGGTGAATACTACTAGGATGTACTACAGTACTGATAGTCCAGTGAAGAGAAAACGACGTTCGGTATCATCTGCAACGGTATACAAAATACATTTGATATTATTAACTAGAGTAACGTAGAGTCCTGAGACGGAACTGTCCAAACCATGCGATATAACAAAAACAACGCAGAGTATACTATGAGATGATTTTAAGTAAGTACTTAAGACTAAGTTATTTGTACATAAACGATTCATAAGCTAGTTACTGATATTTGTAAAGATTATTTTAGAGTGAACTTTGATATTAGTGGTTGTAGTTTGAAATATTCGACCGCGATATTACGGACTGAAACAGGAATTAATTAGAGATTTTTAACAGGGCATAGTACAAGCTAAATTCACTTGAAACTATGAACATTGCCTAGATCTTTGAGTAGTTCAGTGCAATTACCCCTAGTCGTGCACGAAATGTTTGTTCATTATGAGAAGTGAGATATGATATAGATAATAGGTGACATGTCATTCGCGCGCGCTGTAGGTTAATACCACTCGGAGCTCGGGCAATGTTTAATGTTCCAAACGCGTTCTAGACATAGGGCGAGTTGGGAAAAGTAGCAGTAAGACATTTTTGTTAGATCTCATCAGCGGCTACTACTTCATCCAAAACGCGTTCACATCCTAACGCCATATAAACGTTATAGTTTTCTATTTTTAATATAATATAGACAAACGCTTTATTGTAAGACTATAGTGCCCCTGATATACCTTGACAGAGAGCCAAGCATAGAACCGAATTGGTCATTTTATTGCTGTTCATACGCTTTCAACTGTCAAGATATACTGGTCGGACTACAGGGTCAAATTAAAATAACTAGCGGAACTCTGCAGACGTGATGATTATAGTATAATATCTAAACAGAATATAACAAAAAAATAAATGACTTAATGAATTGTTTTTGGGGTCACCGACTGATCATAGTGTAATTACTTGAAGTATGAGTTGAGAAAATAATTTTTTGATGTGTACATGACAAACAAAAACAGATTTTATAAACTGATAATATTACAAGAAACAATACTGCCCAAGACGTTGAGCCCAAAATAAAAGAATACCATATGTTTTTGTAATATTATGTTTAAATAGGTTTAGATATCATTAACCATGTTTGCGGAGTTTAGTTAATTTAATGTGATCATGTATAGTAAAAGCATCGTCATTACAAGCTGTAAAGTTCGGTTCCTATTTCAAAACTAGCAAACACTGAGCGTGTTTAGTTTGTTTGTCTCGTGTTCGGGTGGCGTCGGTTCACTTCGGGCGTGTGGCGCGCACGCGGCGTTACGTGTGGTGGTGTCGCTTGGCGCGGCGCGGCGCGCGCGGCGACGCGTGCTACCTGCGCCCGATCAGACCGTTGGAGTTCGCGCTGGCGGTCGGGGACATCTCCAGCTCCACCAGCAGCGGGAAGTGGTCTGCAATACATCATCGAACATTCAATTAACCTTTTAACCGCCTACGTCGGATTAATCCGACAAATATTTTCGGGCCCATTTCGCCAGAGTCGTATATTTACGACCAAAATATCACTGTTTGTTTAATCAGCTTTGTTATTTAATTACGCTGTATTCTATCAAAAATATGTTTATTTTAGGTAAATAGTTAACTAAGTAATCATTTACAGTTTAATACACTTTAAGTCTCTTAATTAGAAGTCCTAAAAATAATGTTCAAAGTTAGATGAATTACTAACATTATTTTTAGAAAATTGTATTGATGTGCAACGCCCATGACGACAAAATCCGACATGAGGGACGGGACATATGCCAAGATTTACCGATACAAAAATAAACATAAATCAAAATATTTCTCGTTATACAGACTAATTTACTTTAAAACAAATACAGCAATTGTTAATAAAACATTTTTTTTCAAATATTTGTGAGTATTTCATTTAATTCCTTTAAAATTAAGTAAATTAACTTGTGAAATGTCAGCGACTGAATTGATGGTTCCCATCCCTAACCTACATGTTCTGAAACTTACTTTGTTAGTACGCCCTGCGCCACGGTCGGATAAAGACGACCGCTTCTTACGTCATAAACGCGTGCCGACTTCTGGAATTTTCCATCAGCGTTGTGATTGTGCATGTAGTTTTACGTTCGTATGTCGATAAATGCACATGACAGAAATTTATCATGACGACTACCACTACTTTTATTTCTCAATAGTTTTTCTTCTCTGGACTGATTTTACTGTGAATAGCCTAAGTACTAATTAATAAATCGTTCAAATTTTTAAACGCTTTTTGTTTTACTGGCTTGCGAAAAATGCCGAATAATTTCGTAAGGTAAGTAGTAGGTACCTATATCTCCACCAAGCTAAGTTTGCACCTCGCTGGAATGCGGCGTGTACCCGTGTAGGTACATATGTATAATATAATGTTAAAAACAATAAATCCAAAGTAAAATCTAACAAACATTTGTTTACAAGTCATAGCGAATTCTTTTTGCAGCCCGTACCTAAGCGTCAGTGTGATGTAATCGACGCGAGGTGCAAACTTAGCTTGGTCGAGTTGTAGTGCAATTAATGTCGTTATTAAAACGAAATATCGACATCGAAAAGTTAAGTATTGCACATCCCTCTTTGTTGTAGGTATTTATTTTTCGATTCACTGTGCCGGGCGCTGGGGGCACGCCAACTGATGTGAAGTCGGGCGGTTAAAGGGTTAATACGAAATCCATTTGTTCCACTACCCAATTAAACTTTTCTTTTTTTTACAAAATGTTTGTTGTATACGTACACTTAAATTAAAAATATCATAATACATTTTAACATGCTAAATTAAATTTTTAATTGTAACTGTACCTACCGAATAATTTTTTTTATCATCGAACATTATTATAACCCAATTAGCAAAAAAAGACAACGTTAAATATGAACTACGAAAACCGCCCTTACATCTACGAAATAATGGCGCTGTCAACGTCAAGTTGTTACCATGGTACTATAAAGGCTATTTTTGTTTGCAATAACTCACCTGAAGGTATGTGCGGATGTGGACATCCCACCACCTTGTGCTCTCGGAACCAGTCCTGCGACAGTGGTCCTAAGAGCCCGAGGGGCGTCATTGATTGCTTGCTATAGAATATGTAGTCGATTATACCCTTAAAGTCAAACCTGGAAAGCAGAAAATAAATATTTAATCAGGTAGTACTCGTATTACAATTTTATTAAGATATTTATCAGGTGACAGAACTCAAAAATCAGCCCAGATTCGTGCAGACGATGCTGCTGGCCTGAGGAGCATTGTCTGCTAAAGTGTCGAGTTTTAATCTCTGGGAGGCGACTTTTAACTCATAAAATACCCTGAACAGCCCTGAACCCTCAGACTCGCTAACTCGTAATTCGACGTTGATTGACAGCAGCGAGCGATCAAATGATTGGAAGCAGTCTAGTCCACTGGGCCTAATATCCAGAATTAAGGTTATTGGAAACCAACACTACTCAAACATACTACATAAGTAAGACCTTATTTTTAGTATTTTTATCTCACGAAGCGACGCGCGGTTTACTTGTGGTTACCAAGTGTACAAACTCGCTGTGAATGTGTGTGTAAGCGCAGGAGCCCTCGGTACCGTCCGAGACAATGGAAAAGTCGGAGGTGTGCGTGCGCGCGTTATGTGTTGACGCTACTCGTCTTCACGCACATATTCACAGCGTGTTTGTACACTTGGTTGCCACAAGTAAAGCGCGCGTCGCTTCGTGAAATAAAAATACTGTACACACAGTATTGTGGAGTGTAATACTGTTTCAGTTTTTTCTCGGAGTATAAATGCTTTTGACTATCGCAGTATAACAGTAAGATGCCAAGCTGATCAATCTCACGGTCGTTTCAGCCGTGGAACAATGACCATTAGGGTGGACATGTCCCTGGGAAGAGACCGCGGAGCGGTACACGGAAGGTGGAATGCCTTCAGGCTAGGTAGGGCGACAATCTTCGCGAAATGGCTGGTAGCAGCTGGATGTAAGATGTGTGCTAAGAATCGGGTTAATTAAGTGGTGTGCAATAGCCAATGTCCAGTAATGGCCTGTTGATGCTGTATAACAGTACTCACGTGTAGTTAGTATAGGGCATGATGTCTTCGCTATAGGCGGAGGCTAGCTTAAAGTTGTGCGTGAACTCGTGCTCCGAGCCGGGCATGCGACGGAGTGAGCCTGCGTATCCGAGCTCTTTGAAGTCGCGATGTTCTGAAGATACGCGACCCGCTGATAGAAACTCTACCACGCCTGGAATGTGACACATAAATGATTTAGTTAAGCAATGTTTAATGGCTATTACAGGGTTTCATTCACCTCTTTTTATCTTTGGGAAATCCTCATGGATCCTCCGCCGCCAGGGGAGAACGGAGAGTTATGTCGGATTAAAACCCCACTGTTCCTTTAACCATGAGGTCGGGGGCCCGGGAGATACCCCTAAAAATTCCAACTGAATTGACACCATATTCCCGTAAAATATGCTTGGCACGTCATTCATGGCCGTTGTACCTCAATATTGGAAGATAACATTATGAAAGAAGTGGCCTTTGCCCAGAGGTGGGACACAATACAGGCTAAAAAATTGCATTATCGGAGTATCATTGTTGCTTGATTCTCTCTACACTTTACCAGTATGTTGTTATTTAATTGTAGTTAGTTAAAATTGCAAAAACAATAACAAAATAATACTGTCTTTATTTTCAAAGGTGTTTGACCTATAAAATACAGCAATAAAATAATTTTTATTATAAAAAGCTTAAGCCGAAAAGAACAAAGTAAAAAAAATTGCAATTGATTAATAGGTGCACAAATCGCATAAACCTAGCCATATATTGTATCCAATCTAGTAATCGAAGGCTTAGCAAATGTCGTAAACTCCATATCGGGCCCATCTTTGTTTTGGGTACACTCGTAAATGACAAACAGTCGAATAAAGTGGCTAAGTTACTGGTGTACTGTGAGAAAACAGATCGATACATCTGTCTACTTTGTTTGTTGTGCGAATTTGTTAGTTTGTATCTTTATTTATTTATTTATTTATTTAATACTTCAAGCACAAAAATGTACAGAGGCGGACTTAATGCCATAGGCATTTTCTACCAGTCAACCTTTGGGTGATGCAGAGACAAACAGTGGTAGGTGCAAACATGAAAATTGAGGAATAAATATTTTAAATATATAGATACACATAAACCTATTAAAACTATGAATATAATATAAACCTAATTACATATAAATATAAGCACAAATAAATATACATAAATACATGAATATACTTCCTAACTAACTAAAAAGAAATAAGAAAAACAATGAGAAAATATTACCGTTGTGATGATCCTGCCAGCTTCTTGCGAATGTGTTCACGAACCTTAACTTTAAATGATAATCGGTTGGTTGCCATCCTGATTTCCTGGGGGAGCGCATTCCACAGAGAGATAGACTGAACGAAGAAGGAAGAGTGAATGAAGTCTGTGCGGTGAGTGGGACATTGGAGAAGACGATTGTGTGATGATCGTAGATTTCTATTGTGGCTGGCGCAAATGTACTGAAAGTGGGGTGCTAGATAACCAGGGGAAGACGGAGAATCAAGAAATGAGAACAAGGTGGTCAGCGCCCTTAGCTCTCTACGCTGGCGTATGGGCAACCACTTTATGGGTTTTCATTCTGTTGCAAGGCAAAATAAATCTAGTTCAGGAAAAAAATATGTAGGTATATCGCGAGAGATTTAGAAAATCAGGAAAATACATTGGTTGCTTCTTGTAAATGGAAAATGATTTTAGTAGTATCTTTGCATGTAGAACATTAAGCACTTTGTGAAACTAAGATCAAGGAATCAAAGATCACCAAGTCATTGCAGGGATACCGTGTCTCAAATCTCAAGCATCCTGAAAGATGCTTCGAGGTTTGACTTGGTTGTTCCGATTCGTCCGATAAAAACAAAAGCCAGCGAGAGTAATATTTTCACTGCAGATGGTTCAAAATCGCTTGACACTTCACTTTTTCTTGTATGTCATTTAATGTATTTTGAGTTGGGTGTTGGAGAATTTTACTTTTGTAGCTATCTTCCGTTTCTTTTGGTAAATTGCTTCAAATTAACTTTTATTATTATTATTTTTGACATCAAGTCACTTTACTCACCACTATCAGGCAGCGAGTTAAAGTCCCCACACAGCAGTAGCTGCACGTTATCCCTCTGGCCTGCCAGACGCAGCGTCCGCGCAGAGTCTTCGTGAATAGTGCGCAGTTCGTTGCTAAGCATCATCGTCTGAATGAGCTTTACGTCGCAGAACTCCGGGTCCCAGTGGATGTGAGCGGTACATACTAAAATAGGCTGGCCTAGCATTGATGAGTCTGTTGGTAGTCCTGGAACGAGGAAAAAACATAAATTGAGCTTAAATTATCTGCAAAAGATGACCTTAAAGCAGTCCTACAGTATTTTTATCTAACAAAGCGACGCGTGCTTTACTTGTGGCAATCAAGTGTACAAACACGATGTGAATGTGTACGTGAAGGCGAGTCGGACGGTACCGAGAGTTCCTGCGCTTACACAAGCGTTCACAGCGTGTTTGTACACTTGGTAACCACAAGTAAAGCGCTCGTCGCTTCGTGAGATTAAAACTATAAATAGTTTATTAACGCAAATAAACTTATTTTCTTTATTTTTATTTAAAGTCATAGTGGTTACTTATAACAGAGGAGCAATTCTCGTAATTTTAAGAACGTTCACAGTCTGATCTCAGTCTCAATCTGTCAAAAATACCTGTAATTTCCCTACATTTTTACATGTTTTTGACATTTCTAGATTTTTTGACATTTTTAGAGACGATACTGCGACTAGATTTTGAACGTTTTCAATTACGAGAAAAGGCCTTCTGACATAAACACCTCCGTTTGTATGAAAGAGAAAATGGCTTTCCACATTTTCATGTTTGACATGAGACTAAACTATGCAATAAGAAATGATAATATTTAACGAAACAAAACGTACTAATAAACGTATTATATCAGATGAATAGTTACACACCGATTTCTCTCTTTCAGTCGTCAGTAATTTGACTTTCGAAAGAAAAAGACAAAGCGTTGTGTAACTATACAGACGCTATACAACGTTTATTAGTAAGGGGGTTAGAAATAATTAAGTAACCAGATTATGTTAATCATGCCTTAAATTCGCACAACTTGAAATTTTAATTGCAAACCCAGCTTAACAAGAGATCAAAATTGCGTAGACGTTAAGTAGTTACAGAGGTACTTAAAACATTCCAGGTAATTTGCCTCCACGTGTTCACTATCACACAACCTCGTAGAACACCTCGTAACATGTAAATTATCACATAACTCTCGAGATTATTCGCTAAGATAATATAATTAAGTGTAGACTAAGGAATTTTTCCATAGAACTGAACTTCGAAGGACGATACTACGGTAGGACCTTTTTACCTCAATAGCTCTTGAATCGCCAAGAGCTATTGGTTCAAGATGATAGGTAATCTAAAGCCTTCGTTCGTAAAGACAGGACATTCAATAAAATTCATCCCTGTCCACTGTTATGAAGCGATAACTAAGGAACGCCGATGGCATCACTGCGCAGGCAGCTTCGATAATCATGCACTTTAGAACGCACTTTAGTTAATAGCAAATATCTTACTTCCATGTTTAACTGGGAGTAAAAGTAGGTAAACGTAATGTCTAATGGTGGGTCTAGACAAGACTTGTAATGTAATGTAGTGGTGCGTGCACACTGGCATGTGTGGACTATTTATCATGAATTTTAAACCAAACACAACACGCGAGTGACAGAAATAAGTCACATTACTGTATATTGAACCCGCATATTTCATCACACTATTGTAAACCAGTCCAACTATTTAGAAAATAACTCATTATGTCAGGAAATAAAACAGTAAGATATAAGAATAATAAAACAGGAATAAGGTGGAGAGCAGCGGTGGCCCAATGGAGCGCTTTACTTTGTGTAAATAATTTCATCACCACTGCTCTCAAAAGGTGATGGAAAACATCGCGAGAAAACCGGCATGTCCTAGAACCAAAAATTCGAAGACATTTATGACAACTACCAACCCGCACTGGGCCCGCGTGGTAGATTACAGCCCACTCCCTCTCTTCGAGAGAAGGCCTGTGTCCCAGCAGTGGAAATATTATAGACTGATTATGCTGTATGTTATGATATGTCAGGACATTGTGCAGAGCAGAGAAACCATGCTCACACTACTAACTTTTTCCTTAACAAAAACATGGCAAAATTCCTATGACCGTTTTCAAAACGGTAGGTACCTATGTATGGAAGTGGGCTTCCCCTATTTAGCAAGGAATGACGTCACGATGTCGCCCAAGTCTACATCCCCCCGTAACGTTAGCTGCTTATATCAAAGCGCTCAAGTAGTAGTCGATCGAAGGAAAGTACTAATGTCGGCGGAGTAGATACGCGACCTGCCTCTACTTAGTGCACTTTTATCTATTACTTTAAGCTTTCCGTATTTAATGTGGTTTTACAGAGGTAGACAGAAATTGTAATTTATTAGCAGCAGGATATAAGTGGAGAAAGAATTGGTAGGAAATCATGACTATTTTCTTGAATGCGTCATTGGAGATTTTCGTAATATCCGTGCCTTGGAAAGCACGTTTTAAACAGTTGGTCCCGGCTGTCATTCGTTAATCTTAGGCAGTAGTTACTGGTCGTCCGAAGCCTCAGTCTGACAAGCAGTCTTTCCAAGGGTATCGTATTATTACCCAGTAACTGGGTTGTGGAGGTCAGATAGGCAATCGCTCCATGTAAAATTCTGGTATTCAGCTGCATTAGGTTAGACTGGAAGCCGACCCCAACATAGGAAAAGGCTAGGCAGAAGATGATTTTCGTAATAGATGATAGAGGGTTTAAGAAGGTTAATGATTAGCCAAAAACATGAACAAAAATGTGGAGAATCTGGCTAGTACGAATACCATTATTGCAAAGGACAAAAAAAAAATACTTGAAGAATAATATGAGGATGACTCATACGATAGGTTTCTTGTTCTTACTTTATTTTCCGACGATAAAATCTGTATAAACAAATACAAATTGCTATTTTATTCTTATTGGCCACGACACGTACGTGTTTCGCGTATAGAGAAAGTACTAAGAAATCGATTGCACAGTTTTTAGGTTAATAGACACCTGATAATTACGAGACAGAATGACAGAAAAAACCGACACGCTTTTTATCGTATACTTTTAGAAATTCGCAACGGTCGGTGCTTCTACAAATATTTTTTGCCAAAACTAAATTAAGCTATAACATTTTATTTTTTCGCTAGTGTGGTCTGAATTGTATGCATAGTTTCTGGGGCTATAGACCAAGCTGTGACGAGGTCGGTCGGAAAAGGAAGTAGGTACCCAGATAATGCGATGACGTTGAAATTTCGCCAGTTACTTAAGGTTTTTGTTGGTTCGCTTCTGCAGGACAGTGCCGCAGTGGCGTTATAAATTTATGAGGATGAGTGGCGAAAGAGGCCTCATAAATTCATATTTAAATTACAACGTTTGCGTCAGCGGCTCAATTAAGGACTAAGAGCGTAAGCGTCCGCTCATACTTTATTTAATGTTAAGAATTTTGGAATTAGGTGGGTGCTTCATCCTTTGAAATTTTAATGGGAATGGGAACTCATTTTTTTTATTACTTCAAACTTGAATATAAACGGGTCGTTATTCTGTAATTTGGATCTAAAGCAAATTGCATTGTGTTAGTGTATAAATTCTAGCTTGGGAAAATATTCAATAGATTTTGCAAAAATCTTAGATCTTCTCAATATTCCATTAAACAGACTTCTTAAAAGCCAGTCTCATAAAGAAAAGTAATACATCTAATACATCCACTATCAAAACGCAGCATCAATTCGTCACCGCTACTTCCAGGGCCACACGCACGTAATTGCATGCTCCAATTAAGTATGTACTCACCGTTTTCCCATGCCGCCTCTTTCGTCTTGATAAGGGCGGCCAACCCTATATTGTCCTTCGGCATGACACGATTTAACATATTATCTGATCCCTCACTGTTGGCCATTGCCAGTTGGTTGAACTCTATAAGGTGTTCCTTCACTAAGGCAAACCTGCAATATAAAGTTTACATTAAAAAAAAAACAACGTAACATCACGCCTGTGATCCCCGAGGGGTTAGGCAGGGATGTACCTTGTAGTACACCTATATTTCGCCAGTTATGTTTAAGTCCCATGTAATAGGGTGCGAGTTTATTGCCATCAACCGGGCACTAATCCAGACTCCGGGCTACTACTGAGAGATTCCAGATTTAGAAAAAAAACCCTATAACCCTTTTGCCCGACCAGAGTATCGAACCCAGGACTTCATGTTCAGCAGTAGCGCTTGCGAGCACTAGATCAGACAGTGAAAAAAAAAAAACAAATGAAGTTTAAACACATTTTATAAACGCCGCGATGGAATGAAGTCATAAGCTTTTAATATTTTTTTATTCGGACCGTAAAGAGTGTGTCGACTTATAACCTATGCATATGGTAAGCGATATCTTGTGGGGGCGTATCGACATCGTCGCTGTTATGAAGATAAATCTAAGAGCTTATGGACATTACTTTGTTTTATATTGAATTTTTTGTTTTTATTTTAACTTGTTGTAACAAGTAAACATGTAGAGCTTTCGCTTTGACATAAGTGTTCACTACGGGATCATAAAATTGCATGGTAACTTTCAAGTATCTTTGAAAAGTGAATCTGAAAATAATCTGCAATGGAATTAACCAATTATTTGCAAGGAGTCTGGAGTCTCTTATAAAAAGTCCCAGTTTTATATTATGTGTGAGCTAACAAAGACAAAATAAATTCCAAGACTTTTTCATGAAGGGATGTATGATCACTTAAGATTTATTTTTAAGAAAATTAAATCAAGTGATACCGAGATCACTGGTGTACATGCCATTGTTTTGATCACGGTTTTCCTCTGGCATCAAAGCTACTGCTTTTTATGTTAACAAACGTAACAGAAACAATCAGGCCAAAAAAACGATGATAAAGTGGAACAAAAACGGCACATACTTAGCAGATCTGAAGAAGATGGCGCACCCGTCGACGTACTTCCTCTCGGACTCGCCCATGGTCTTGGCGCGCGACTTGGGTGAGAAGATGCCGTCGTACCCATCCTGCTTCAGCTCAGGCAGGAAGAAGTTGTAGAACTGGTCTGTTTCCACTTCCTGTATAACAGAGCAAGCAGTTAGTTTGTTTTTGTCATAGCACAGTCATCAACGAAAGAAGAGGTTTGATGTTCTTAGACTTGACCGATTTAAAGACAAAAACGGCAACCAAAAACCTAACAAACAACTTAAAACCTATCAGAATGTTTGCATCAAATACAGATTTATATAAATCACATCCAGCGCAGATCACAAACGGTAACAACTCTTATAAACAGGGCTTGAGGGCTTCCAGCTCCAAGTTAACTAATTCATACTTAAAAAAGTTGCCAGATACATGTTAGCGTAGCATTTCGCTGCTGGACATACACCTCACACAAACATCACTACAACGATCGGTCCTGCGCTTACTGCCTTCAGCAGCTCCCGCGACCTATTAGTTCCTCGGTCTACTTTCCACATTCCTCCTATAGGTGCTGGGCAAGTAAACAGGTGTACTAGCCTGTAAGCTGATGATGTCTGCGGAGTAATGTCTGATCTCGTCGAGGATGCCCTTCTTCCGGTAGTCCCATTCGAGTGCCCAGCTGGGGCAATAGCCGTACATCTGTCGCGTCGCGTACTTGTCACATAGCACGTTGTAACACATCACTGTGAATATACCTGCAAACGAAACAGAGCTAATTATTTGTATGATCATAACCTGCCAGGAAGCTGATATCGACATTTTCAATACTAGTGTTGCTAAATTGAAGAAAATTTTATCTAATTGCTTCTTCGAGCGTAAATAGTATTTTTTATGTTCTGTCTTATATATTTAGTCTATTAACAATTTTGTTTCATTTGATTATATGTACTACTAGCTTCTGCCCGCGACTTCGTCCGCGTGAAATTTCACCCTCCCCCCCATTCACCCTCTTAGGGGTGGAATTTCGAAAAACCCTTTCTTAGTGCAGCCCTAGACCTCATAAGGAACCTACATGCCAAGTTTGGAATCTCTAGACCCAGCGGTTTGGGCTGTGCGTTGATATGTCAGTCAGTCAGTTCTCCTTTTATATATATATATATATATATAGAAGATAGATAGAAGATATATTATATTATATATGATTATATATATATACTACACGTGGAAACTTGTAATTGGCCTTATTTTGTATGATCTATTACTTACTGTATCTTTTAGGTGTAAGTTTTCCTAAAAATAAATAAATAAAGAGACGTGTTGGTGTACTGTCTAAAACTGTCAAGTAAGAATTGACTGCCGATGCCGTCTCTGCTGTGAACGGTTCTAATTTTTCCGTTTCTAAAGATAAGTGGAGCAGCCACCAATTGCATGTTAAAAACATAATACAAATAATAGGTATTGGGTGTGACAACTTGATGACAGACGCTTCGCGACGTGTGTGAAGAAGTGGACGACCTGTATTATTGACAGCACTAATGACGTAGGTATAACTTTAAGCAGTACGGCTATATCTAGGCTGATGTCTGGAAGAGATAAAAACACTTAACTTCTTTGTGAATTGTCCTAATTTTGGACTCGATTATTCATCGTGTCACTTGATGATGGTACGGCAGCATCACCACATAAACACGGAACGTGAAGACGCTTCTGAATAAGTTGTAATTCTTTTAACGTCGGTGTTGCCGCGTCGTTTATCTCACGACACCATGTTGGGTGAGCATCACCGCCAATTAGCAGCCTCCGACACTTTGTTACCAGTGTCCGCACAACTCGCGTGAGCGTGACAGATAAAAAATGTTCCAATTAAAATGAGACTCGTATTACGCTCCACATGCGGCAGGCACGCGACACAATGGCTTTGCTTTTTCTAATCATATCTCACAGGAGGCCGCGGCGGCCAATGCTCCGACCACACTTGATTATTCTTTACGCTTGTTGTTTTAGGACGCAGATTGAAAATAGCCAACAGTTAAAGATTTTGTGGAATTAAGTTTAGCACTGATTGGAGGCGTACGACAAATTGAACTAGAACTCTCGTACATTATGTGATGAAGCCATTCTACACAATGGAGACATTTATGTAAAACGGAAATGTTCTCATTCAGACTGATTGGAAGGTTGGAAGTTGGAACAAGGAAATTGGGCATGATAAGCGTTCCACGAGCTAACAGCGACGGATTCATTTCAACGTATCCACTTATTACGTAAACTAAGGTGGCACGACCGTGCTCTCTCACGCTCCACACCATTATCTCAGATTTATGCGGACGCGGCGCGCTCGCACCCGTCTCATTACGCGAATCAAAAGGCGCGCTGCGCAGGACGATGAGGGCCGCTCGTCTAAATGTCAACTTCGTGGAAGACCTTGGCGATGCAATTATCTAGATTTAATCGAGCCGGTCTCAGTCAATCAACGGACAAAGAACCGGGAGTGGAGGTTGTAAGACAAAGCTGCGCTGACGGGCACACGACAGCTGGAAGGACAAGACAATGCGTGGAGATCGTCCTCAGAGCCGTAGTCCGGACAAATTGATAAGGATCGCGCGGTGCGCTCGCGCTCATGCTAATCGACACAAAGTCAAAGTCACCTGGCGACACTCGGCGACGATCAATACGGCCGCAGCACGTGCTTCAAATACGTCCATTGTATGCCCGATGCGAGCGCGCGAGACGCGGTGCACATGCCAAATGTCGCGAAACAATACACGCATCGATAATCGCTCGTTGTTTAAGGAACTACGGGCGAAACGAAAGCTCCACACCAACACAATAATAAATGGCAATGTTGTCGAACATGTGGACGCGTGTCTTCATTTCAAATAAATCGACGACGATGATGAAATAGTACGTGTACGAAGCACAAACAATGGGAGAAGGTGACACTAACTGCGTGTGGTTACAATATTTCTGATAGCTACGACCATTGTGCGCTGTACGTTATGGTTTTAGCGCCGAAGCGTGGGCATATCAAAGATGTCATGTATGTATATTGTAAAGTAAACTTACTAGTGCGTGTAGTAAAAATATAAAAGCAAAAAGGAAAAGGCGTGGCGACGGAAGTTGGCCGACTAGTGAGGCATGTCACGACGACCCGCTGGGTATTTGCACCGCTCGCGTAGCCCCACAACACTTCGCTTTTACACGTTTATCCTGAACAACGTAATGTTCATCGTGTAGCGCGTGAATGCCTAACACAGATCATACATTATTGTAATCGGCGTCCAGAAGTCAAATCTTTGGAGGTAATGGGTACCGTTAGCGTGGTCGGTTATAGTCATCGCTCGCGTAATGATTTCTAATATCAATACCATTCGTGAGAGGAGATCAACACATGCCTTTTTTGCGGAGTGAACACAGCTCATTAAAGCCGATTTAAGTATGCAAAGATTTCCATTTGGATTGGCGTTGTAAAGAACTCATTAGATCACGTTCGGTCAGAGCTCGGTGTGATCGACAATATGACGTAAGAAGTCTCAATAGGTGCTAACAAGATGTTGTTAGTGGGAGCCGAGACGTAATATCGGCACTTGTTGCCGACCGCACTGCTTCATGGATTTCACCTTCAGCTAATGGGAGCGAATCATGCGATTTCGCTCAAATTTTAATTTGATTTTACCCAATAGAAGTAACTAATGGTAAAGTTTTAATTGTGATTAATTGCTGTATCAGTAGCTAGTGTATTCAGATTGAATGACGGAGGAAAATTTATTGCAATTAATGAAGCAAAGTTCTTAAAGACATACGAATGAGTGAAATTAAAATGGTGAGTCACTGCAATTAAAGTCCACAGTCATTTGCATATGAAAGTGTACAACTGCGTCGAATCGTTGTATACTGTCTCGTACCTGGCAGTACCGAACTATCGACAACTGGCGTCGAAGCCATGGGAGCGTCCTTCTGCTGTAGGTACGTTTTTTTCTACAAAGGCAATTGTACTTTCTGAGGATTATAGGTAGATTGATAATTATTCAATTATTATTGAATAGACTATTCCATTCTTTGATTAAAGACATAACAATGAAGAAGTAAACAAACCTAATCATAACTGCACAATGAATGAACGCTCATTAGTTCTATTTACTGCAATTACTGATATAGACGATTAGAACATTCTAGAACATTATACCAGTGAAAATGACAAATTGTCTGCAGGTCTCTAAGTTGGGATAGACGCCATGCATCAAGTTGAATGTGCTGAGAGTCAGAGATTTCTCTTAGAATTGCTGACAGGTGTAGAGAGCAAAGATGCATTCGCTAAATCATGAACACACATTAATCACACAAGTAGGGGTAACGGCTAGCTAGCCCCGGAGTCTGAGAATCGTGCATGATTTAAGAACAGGGAGATGGTGTGAACAGTTATTACGTTGTAAGATTGTGTCGATCAGAACATCTCACTCCAGTGTTTATGTCGGTAACAAAAAAAAAAAGAAATAAACCAGTTAGCTATCTATCGCGTCTCATCTGAATATAATGGGGGGAGGCGCACAGCCGTCTGTTTATTGGCGATGCCATTACGTGGGTATTTTGTATCACGATAGACATAGGAATTATTTATTCAAGTGTTGTAAACGTTCATTGTTTCATGAATTTTTGCTTATACCGACTTAGAAAGGTCACCTATCAAGAGTTTAAGAAAACAAGTATTGAAGGTTGAAAGTATTCACATTATAGTTTGACTTATGAACAAAAGAGACCTTAATCAGTGCAGATTTTAAACAAGCTGTGTTGGAATTTATACTGTCACACAATCTTGGAGCAATATACCTCGCAGCCATCCATTGATTTTTATACGTCGCATTTATGAGAACGAAGGAGTCTCAAGGTTTGTTGGCTGTCGTCTGCGAGGCTTGTTTACGTCTCCAAGTGATTTATTCACTGTCTGAAGAGAGTAAGTTATCCAGTTTCAATATAATTTTTTGCGGGATCCGCGGGTTCACGGATGCGAGGAGGTCGCAGCCAATGTCTCTCATTGTGCATTGTTTATCCGCGAATGGCGAGACGAAGGGCATTTCCTCTCTTCCCGTGCAATCTGACCATGAGAGCGACTAAGCGCGATCGACTGGATCGGTTTCTAGGTGTATTGTAGATCGCTTCCTATTTACGGTCGATTGATTCTTAAGTAAATACAAGTATACGATAGTCGCCATGTAACAAGAAGGTCGAACGCGTAATTTTGTTGTATAAGTGTCCAGCTTCATGGATGGCTGGCCTGAATTACGCAATGAGGCAAACGTCCATATCCATGCGGTTATTGCAAGTATTTGAACAAATCAGAAATGTGGCTTGTACAACGATATTAATTATTTGCCAATAGGTTAAGGTGTTCGAGCGCCTGCCAGGCTCGAGCGTCCGCTTTGATTTATGTAAATTGGGTACGCGCATCGTGCGTCGGGAAGCGGCATGAGTGCCGGCCAGGAACGCGTGACGGGATCTAAACTCCGCCGGCACACTCTTCACGATTACTTGTTACTTAGAACTGCAAGCTAAAATAAATTTCAGAGAACTCCATAAAGTGCATTGCAAGGAAATGTAAGAAAATCTATGCTTTACAGGCGCATTGAATAAAGATTGTCTAGTAAGTGTGTTTATCTCGTTTCTCGACAGATCATCTTGATATAATCGCATTGCATCTTGCTTAGCACACGGGTAATGCTGTTGAATAAGTAGGAATCGATGTTAATAACATAGTAAGTAGGTGGACTTTGAGTACAAGGCTTTTTTTAAGGGCATGTATTCTTCGCAATTTATAATGTCATTACAACACTCAATTTATTACCTCCAGATATACCTAAGTAGAGATAGCAAGGGTAAGATAGGACATTTAGCAATATGGAAGGGCCTAATGGTCGCAACTTGATTAGTGAAATCGTAAGATAAATCTTTGGTAGACGAGGAAGCTCCTCCTCTCGGAATTATTCAAATGTCATACAACGTTAACTGTGTAACGGTATCGGATGAAAGCCTACAAGTTAGGACCGAACCAGGACCAAACTAGTATCCCTGGGGTCTCCCACGAGTGGAAACATTACCGTTGCAATGGTAGGGCGGGCTCTGGTTGATTATTTATGAGACGGGCCGCGTGCGCCGCGCCCATACGTGCCACTATGACACTTTATTAATGACGAACTTGTTGCTAAGCTTTTTGTTATCGCTATTAAATAATCTCGCGCCGTTCTTGGCTATGAATCGTATTACTACGACGCATAAAAAGGCACAAGTGCGATGGTATCGTTTAAATTAATGTTTTAACGAGCAGTAACTGCACACTCATGTTGTTAGTGTAAATATTTGTTTTGGGAAACTAATTGTGTGGTAAATATGGTACGTAAATACTTACAAGTCGGACGAGTTCTGTTCGGTCGGGTCAATGGTATCCAAGGCCTCTGTGGCGGTAGAGTGGCAGAAACTGAAACAAAATAAGAAGAAAGTTAGTATCAGTGAAAACTAGGAGACGAGACGTCTGGCACTCACAGATCGCAGTGGAATCGATATTCGATTGTAATTTGCAAAAAATCTGGAACTGATTGTGGATGAAATAAATCATTTGTATGCATTCGCAAAAAGTTGGCGATATCATTTCAAATTGTAGATCGTGCATGTATATTCATTACTGAAAGCTATCAACAGTGGTAGAAACCTCATAATATTTCACGAAGGCGAGAACAAAAAGTTCCCACTTCATTTGTATCGTTGGTTAACATCTTCTATCTACATTGCTGTACGAACAAAGACACCTAAAAAAGTTGTTCTATTGTTCTGTTCAGTATACGCAACGAAACATCAATTCGAGCGAAAAATCAACAAGCGTGCGGTGGTCTCTACCACAACGGTACCGGGACCGCATTTGCAAATACTTGTCCGAGCAAAAACTTAATGACTCGCCTCGGAAAATCTATGAAAATAAAACAAACATGGCTGAAACCTATGTTATAGAACAAACAACGGAACTTCTTAATGAGATCAAAGTGCTGTGGGAAATGGTAGTGCATACCGAAGAAAAAGAACTCCCCCAAGACATAAATTTTCCCTCTAAATTAAAAACTTAAGCTGTCACTGGAACCAGTTCAGTAATTTCATTAACATATTGATACTGTTGAAAGAAATTAATAACAGCCGTCGGGACGTGTCATCTATGATGTAACTTGTTCAGATGATCGAAGTATTTCATACCGTTCAATGGAGATTAATAGAACAGAATTTTGTATGTCCATCACTTACGATGTGACGACATTTGGTCACGAAAAAAAGATGGCGATTTGCATAACTTGATGTATGGTTTTAGCTCGTTCAAATTATTCCCAGACCGGCGATGGTTATCTTACTTTGTTTTTGATTGATTGTTCAATGGAATATTGATGACAATTTATGTTTGCTCGCAGCATGTGCGTTAAAATTAAAGACTTGATTACCACATTTTGCATAAAAAGATGGTCCATAAGAAATGGCTGACGAAAATCGTTTGAGATTAGTTCAACATTCAGATGCAAAATTAAGTGGAATGGTATTGCTGAGTGTTTTTGCCAAAGTTGACGTAGCAACGAACCGCGGCCACTCGTGCGTAAATCATAATATGAAAACGCCGGTCGCTCTGTAATTATGTAATGAATGGGTTCTACTCTACCTCTAACAGTGTGCTCGCTTTTTGATGCTCAGATAACCATCTATTGAATAAAGAAAATATTAATTTGAACTTGGGTCTTCATGATCTTGTAACTGTTGATTGTGATTTGATTCTAAATAAGATAAGGATTGGTTGGGTATTAAGGAGATTCTTAGCCAAAATAAGACATGTTCAATAGTCTTTCTTTTTTTATCGATAGGTAGTGTTGGTAGTAAATAGTCTTTCTTTTTTATCGATAGGTAGTGTTGGTAGATTTTTTATACTGTCATGAAATGTTTACTTCTATGCTCGAAGCGTCATTTAATTTTGCTAAGTTGTGTGTAAACATTTTATATCCTGGGGTTTTATGTATGAGTTGTGTTTATTGCGTGTTTATACCCTTTACCCTTACATGAAAGTATGGAACACAGTTATTTCTTTGCGGTGGTTTTATGAGTTTTCTGTTCTCAAGTTTTATAACTTTTATTTCTGTTAGTTATGTTAAAGTCCTTTTTAAATATATTATGGAGAAATGTAAGCATGTTGAATTAGAAGAGGCGTAAGCGGTATTGTCACCTCAACAAGTTAGTTATTGTCTGTCGGCGGGCGTCAGAGTGGAGTCGCGGGCGGACGCGAGCGCGGGCGTCGTCGTCGCCTCATTACACTTTGTAATTAGGCCCGTGGGCTGCGTACGCGCCGCGGCCCTGCACTAAATCACGACAGGCTCGCTTTAACATGCGCGACCGACGCAACCGGCGTCCCCCAACACCCATAATCCATACCGACACAATGGACGTTTATGGATGTGTTATAGAATATTAAACGCTAAAAAAGCTGTTCCGTCTGCCGCTGGAGTGACGCACTTTACATATTTTGAGGTAAACAATGTTGTACTTATCTCGAGTTGCGTGTGCCTCGACGCGGCAAAAAAAATCGAAGATTCGTGCTGAAACAACTTTCACGAGAAGTCATCGATTCTCCTCACTTCGTCACAATTTCCGACAACACTAACAAGACAAGACAGGCACAAACAAAGTGGTGTTAGGAGTGACACGGCAGTGTGGCGGCGGCGCGAGTGAAAGTCGAATGCACTACAGTCACTAGATAGGCTGGCTTTGATAAGCATCGACACGCTCTTCACATTGTTCGCGCTCCGATACATGAGATAAGGCTCTCTCTGTTCTTCTCTCAAGAGCTACCGTGAGAACGCCGCTTGTATCATACGACTTGACATTTGCAAAACAGGAGCATTCTTTATCTGATTGAATATTAGCATAACAACTATCTGTCATATTAGCAGTTAGGAATATGGAATGTGCTCGTGCGGGTCACGGACGACCGTATATGGCTAAGTTATTTTTCAAGACAGCAAACATGGCTGAAAAGTTTATAAAGGAAGAAAGAAAAATATTATACACTTAGCTGGATGAAAATACCTACGTAGAAAAAAAAGTGTAGGTGAACATGATTGTTAGTAAAACTCCAAGAAAATAAAAATATTTTACCATAAAAGTTATAACAAAAAGATAGGAGTGATATCAAACGCGCCGAGGCCACGGGGTTAATCAATTCCATGCAAAACATTTTCAGTCCATTGACTATCGTATCTTCGCTAGACGCCGGGGAGCCGATCGAGCCAAAACCGGTATCCCCCTGTTGCATCGCATTCTAGAGCAAATATTATATTGAAGCCTATTTTTTCAGCTGTGAGAAACTTTATACAAATATTTTGATATGAAAAACTATATACTAATTCGAAATGATTTTCAATATTTTGCGCACGCTTCGAATAAATGATCTCTTAAGCACATACGTGACCTAACCGTTTACTCATCGGCATTGTCTCTCGGCGTTATTTTATAAGCGAAAATACAGAAATACAGTCCCCGAGCATATCATGTCGTCTGCGTGATCTGACTCCACAACTCCGGTAAGTGCTGTCATTCTGGACATTTATATGATGCTGTTGCATTTATCCATTTTCGTAATGTGACATTAATGAATGATATGTTTTGTGCATTCAATAGGTGCGTACGACATTTTATGCAGGACAAATTCTCCACTAATCCATCGAGCGTACGTCGAACAACTGGAAATATATAGGTAATGCATTCTCATAGCTTTACGATGCATTTACAAGTTTACATGGCATTTACTTTTAGGCGAAGTACAAAACAAATAAAGTGATATAAATAAAGAGCTGCTTTTGCTGGACGAGAATGACATGGGAATAGTCTATTGATTTTGAGGCGAGCTTGGATGTGTTCGGGCAAAGCTTTCATCAAGTGATTTTACGATTATGTTCATGGATCGTGGCCAGATCGGAATCGCTGAGTTCCATGTAGGTATTTGTGGTGTAGAACCAGTAGAACAAATACTAAACAATTCTTAAGCTTATCGTAGATGAGGGAAAACGCTATGCTGAAATAATTACGAGCTAATTCTGGAAAGTCATCCCACTTGAAATTTTCGTGCGATGACCTCGTCGGTTGTGATTTTATCACAATGCGGCAACGACATCGTAAAATACATATTTTCGCGAAAAGCGCGTGATGTCACCTTTTAAAAATCATTTTACCGTCACAAATTCAATAAAGCTCCAACATTCAATGTAGATAAACTCAGAAATGATGACGACATTTAGAAAGGTACATTCTTAATGTAAGGAAATGGGGCTTCCTTACAAAGATGAACAATCTTGCGTGGAGTACGCATTAGACACTTCAAAGGGCGTACACTTGTGCAGTGCGTGTAGCAAATAGCTGTTTATTGCGCACATGTTGTAAATAATTGCATGTGGGGGGTGAACAGGCGAGTTACGTAACTGAAGGAGTAAGCAAATGTGTGATTATGAGCACGCCAGCGGATGCGCTATCGTCGAATAGGTCGGCTGGCGCACGCCGACGACGACGGTGGGCGGACCTAACGACCTGCCTAACCTACCGATTGTTGCAATTGACCCAAATGGACCCCGTTGAACTGTGAAGCGCTAATTCTAACATCTTGAAATAGAGCAAATACGGTGTTGTACACCTAACTTTAAACTTCTTGAATGTTATAGAGATGTTATATCTATCAGTTTTAACCTGGCTTAAATATTGAAACCTATGTAACGTATCCTACACATGAATCATACTTGTATGACGTTACTGTTTATTATTGTAGACGCAGCCATCATTTAGCTGTAACATGCACACCGGGGGGCGGCAGCAAAGACTTATTTTAGTTATACTTCATCCAACACACATTATTCTAATACCTAATTAATTTCTTCGAATAGCTACATAAAAACTGAAACAAACACGCGTACATATTTATTTTTAAATAGGTTTATTATTCTAATCACGTCTAAAGATGTGGCATTTTAATTTAATATGGATAGTTTTTTGTGCGATGTCAAGTAAAACATTTCGTGGTATGGACACAATGAGTTTTTTGCTGCGTTGATTCAAAATTCTGCGGTACGCTGTGTAGCCACCGTATTTGCCCACGCGCAAGTGTCCTCCTGCGCGACCGTTCACGGCCAAGGCCAAACAGATAATAAACGCGTAATGACGAACGATGTGCTACACCGAGCAAAAAAGCAGCGCGCGCGCATGCCCACGTGGGGAGTCTTTATGAATCTCTGACAAGATTTAATGACATGGAAAATTACAGAAACTAATAAACCTATTACAAATGAAAACTGCCGCGTGACACTAGCTTTTATAGAGACACATTAAAAGAAGGAAACATTTTCAAAGCGATTTGTGCGGCCGTGTCATCCACCTGAGAATTCAAATCACCATCAGATAAATGTTAGCTGTAAGTGGTTACCGGCTACTGTATGAGAGTTTCATTTAGAGATACAAGAAGCCATCAAGGACGGCGATGGCCGTCGTAAATCACCGCCGCACTCGCCTCTGTCACTAATGGACTCCTGTCAACTAGACAATCGTACAACACAATTATTGTTAAGTAAATTGAACACTAACCAAGAGTGCCTGGAACTTTTACTACTCCCAAGAAGAGAACTATTACATCTCTCTAAGATCACTATCCGATCATTGGATTACTGTCTGTATGAGATGAACTGTGTTCCATGTCAAAAACAATCAACTCTACCGGCCTGGTATTTGCGCGCTTTATTATAGTTTGATGGTCCACTGTGAATACTTTGTTATAAAAGTGATTACACGGCCTTGTTACGGGAAAATTCAATTTGTCCGCACCGTTTCACGAGGGTGTGGCAGAGTTCTCGGGAGGTTTTTACGTACTGATAAAATCAACACTGTAAAGATAATCGCTAGTGTATTCGTATCACGCGCTCTCATTCCTCCAACCTAGTGCATCGTACTTGGAAATGTGCATAGTAGTGCGCGTGTGGGTCGCCACCGACGCTAAAATAATGCACGCTTGGACCTTGAAAGGCGAGGTGAACGAACCGACTGACTAATAGGTGAACATTATGTTGATTGATTACCAAATACAACTAATGGTGTTGGTGAAGTGAAAAGTTACTTTGTCCAACGTTCCACGATCATATTTCATCTGTTGAAGTGATCTGTCCGTCGTGAACGCTTCATTTGCTATTCCTTTCGTAGAAACAATGCAGAACGGAGTCATGACCGAAACGGTGCATACTTAAGATGAACGCATAGGATAAGTCGTATAAATACACGCAGGTTTCTAGTAGCTGGTGGCCCATAGACGTTCGTATGTAAACAGAACAATCTACAATCAAAATGCCACAAATGGCGACGTCAATGAATCCGTGTCCGTAGGGCCAGCTCGAAAACGGCTCAGTCATGTCATTCCAGCAGCGCGGCAGCGATGGCACGGCCGACTGTGTATTACCCACTTTACCGGACCTCCCCAGAGTTAGGAATCTAGCCATCTACTATATGCTCGGTGACTAATATTCTGAACATTTACAAACGAGGGACATTTAGAACTGCATACATTCACGTGCAGCACGCATGAGCGAATTCTTATCTTCGTATTCGTAACAGCATTTGAATAACAGTTGTCGACAAGTTATTTCAAGATTAGCATAAAAAGAAACTTTCGGGCCTTACATGAGCTTTACATTAAAATGCTCAAGTAGGTATCATTTACCAGAAAATATATGATAAAGATTATGAAAGTGGGAGACCTTAATTAAAATAACGAGGTTAATGATGGGCAAAACGAAGGGAAGGCGTTGCGCGAAATATAAATCGTGGATTATATTGCTGGTCGGAATCGCGGGGTTTAAAACGATCATCATAATATTTAGTGACAGATGGGCGAGCACTTATCATGATATCGGGTATAATTGCCAGGAGCGTTCAGGCGGCACAGGTGTGTATAAAATAAATCGCCAGCAACAAATTGCCGCCTCCAATCGGGCTGGTATCAACATACCATAGTATCGGGTGCGTCGCCGGCACGACAAACAAGGCAATTGCTCGCTCGTTCAGTCAGATCGCTATCGCACACGCCACGGCGAACAGCCGTCGACCAAATATCGCCTGCGTACCTCGCGTTATCTGGGGGCCAATATGTCCACGTTGAAGCCATCCATTCAATTTGTATACTTTTATTTGCATATCGCTACACATTTAAAATGAAACATCTTTGTGTCCTTATGCTCATTTTGAGAGATGTTATCGATTCTCTAACGTAAGTGTCTTGTCTGATTATTTCGTTGTGTATTAATATTTTTGTTCAAAATGTTATCAAAATATGTACATTTGGCTAACAACATTTAAAATGCAATAGAACAGTAATGACACATAAAAATGCAATAAAACCGTGACCAACTTGCGGAATTAAGTTCAGCGGTTGAAACTGAAAACTGGCGCAGTAGTATACTAAAGCGTGCATTATAAAGAACATTAACTTCCATACACAAAACATGTCTAATGCGCAGTTACACTAATGTCTTCGTGAAGTACTCTACAAAAAGTGTTTACTTTGTAGGAAACAACCCATAAAGCATGAAAGCAAAATATTGAAACAAAAACAATCATCTCATCGCTTTCCGTTCGCCGGGACCTATTACTGTGTCGACCTCCAATCACATTTTGTGTTGGCGATACGTTATAACAACTCGGTAGAAAGTAACAATGGAGCATTAGTATGCAATTGCAACTTTTACTTCATCAAGTCTCGTTAGCTATTGTTGAAATATTGTATGAACGGTAATAAAATGAGTTGTAAATGACAGTTTGAGTAGTGATGACGGGTGGAAAGTGGTGTGAACACTAGTATGCCGTTTCGCGATGTTGTTTGAAATATTGATTTTACTCAGAAGAGGTGTCTTAACGCTGCAATATTTTAATACTGTGCAATTGTGTTTGGAATTCGATGAACTGCAACTGAACACATTATTATGCAGATTTGTAACCAACCTGACTTTTTTTTTGTTGCGCGGTGGAAATCCTCATGGACTTCCTCCGTCGTGGGGGGGACAGAGGGGCATGCCGGTACTCTTACCGGCTAAAACCACCGCGGTGTTCCACCTCTGCCTATGGCCGGGGGTGCGGGATTCGCAAAAGCATTCTCCGGACTGCCGTATCGTTTAAATAATATTGTATGGAATACCTAAATTGAATTCATTTTGATTACATACTGCACCACACATTTTGTTTTTGAACACTTTTTTTGAACCTGGCTTTCAACAATGACTAGAATTATTAGACGATTTAGAGATGAAAATACCCGAGAAGCTATTCTACCTATAAGTACAACAGACACTTCAGTGTACATAAGTCAACTCCGCTGCAACAACTCACACTTGAAGTTATTTAAAAGGCAATAAATCGAAATACATAAAGCATGTTCTCAAGAGTTACAGGTGAAACCACATGACTCAAGTTATTGCTAACCAATTTTGCAACAGATCAAAAGATCACCGAAGATAACTCGATATGAAAGTTGTTGCAGGTCTGACATACAACTAATCACGCCCGTAAATGGTGAAATAGGCGGTGAAAATAGATAGTGTTTTGATGGTAAATGCACTGGGCGTTTAGAAGACCCCATCACCGACAACTGACAAGAAAAATCCTAGTATGAAGAGAAATCTTGAACATCTTCAATTCTTCATCCGAGTAATATGCGAAGGCAGACGCTGTTAAAGCAGACAGTAACTTTTACTATCGCTAAAGGTTACAAGGTAATTAGTATCTAAATAAGCAGTAATACCAACAGAGTGGCGAGTTTATACCGCATAGAGACATTGTCCTACTTCTCCAAACATTACCGTGAATATAATTACTATTTAGTTGCTGGAGCATTAACAAGTGTGACATGGCAAAGGCCAACTATCAAGTGAGAGTAGTAGTAGCAATGATATTTATGTAAAGGTCAATTGAAAACTTTCCCGTATCGTTTGAATACCAGTGGCTAAGGAGTCTGTGACGATCGTGAACTATGGCCGGTCGTGACCAAGAAAGGCGAAAGTGAACGGGTGAGGTGTATTGTATCAGTGAGTTAATATACTCGTACCGCGTGAAAGTGATCGATTTTCCATTCTCGTGCATAAAGTATAAAAAACATACTCATGTCATCGTTCGTGTGTTTGTAAATAATGTGATGATGAATAGAAACAGATGCGATCGCATCTACATTTCAAATGACGAAACAAACATTAGTCATGGAAAAGTTGATATATTCGTCTAAAAAATTACACGTGTCTGGATTTAACTTGTAAAACAATGTCTGTCTGCTCACCAATAATTTATCATAGTAGTTTTAGCACACACAGAGTTAAGAGAAAAACAAACTATTTTCAAGCGTATAACGGAAGCTCAGACAAGCGGGCTCGTGTAGTTTTTACTACGTAAAGCATATCACCGTGTGTTATCTGAACTTGTTACAAGCGTTGTTGTAAATGTGGTCTACGACTCTTTTTTCTGCCTAGTTAAAGCGATAATGCGAACGGAAGCCCGCTTAACACATTACTGGGATGTTTATAGGCTGTTGCTGGTATTCTTGTTTTTACAAAGCTCTTAACTTAATTACAGTTGGGATGACAGATACGTGCCAGGTCTATGCCGTCTGGTTAACGTCTTCCTTATCTGAATTCAATAGAACATCCATTGCGGCCTTTACTGGAATATAACGTCAAAAAAATCCTGTGCATTGAATTATACGCACTTAATTACGCCGAAGTAAAAGTGTAACCTAAACTCGAAGCGTTAAAAATACGCGCCGAGAGACTTTGATGTCTGCCCAAAATAGAACCATGCCGTATATTTAATCACAGCCCATCTGACGTGTGTCTCGCTAATGAGCATGACGCTTTCAGGACACAGAGGATGCTAGTTAGCTAACAATTTCACAGGCGACGAGGTGATAATAACTAGTGGTGAACTTTAGCCCTTTAACCCTATAACCTTTCACCGCGGCCCGCCCGACGATAGGCGACGTTTAATCAACCGAACACGCTCGACTTCCGTTACTAATTCATGTACCTATGTTTAATTATAGTGTTGTACTTTGGTTTAGTCTTGTTTAAATAACATTGTGGCTACTCATTCTGTGTCGAATAGTTTTATTTGCCGTGAAGCGGCGTGTTAAATTTCCGCTCTAACTATTTTTTCCGCACTAGGGCATCGTGTCAATACTGGAGCAGTCTCTATAGTGACTGTTCTGTTAGTTTGTTTTTGCTTAAGCCAAATTTTACTGAAGGAGAAAGTGTTAATCAACAAGAGTTTAAGAGGCAATTGATCCAGAGCAGCAGAATTTAATCCTGAACTTTAATAGCGCGAGCGTGGCGAAGATTTAGAGACGTCGTCTTCAACATTGTTAGATACAAAGCAAAAGTTAACAAATAATAAATGAGTATTACCACATTGCCTGACGATTGTTGCAAGCACAAAAAGTTTTACCAGTCTGCTACTCCATGAACACAATTAGGTAATGTACGTGGATTGAGGACATGAAGAGGTAAAACCACAATTTATGTAGATAAGTAGTTTTAATTTGCTAGATTTTTTCCTTTAGTGAATGTTACTAGATAGTTATGGCTTAATGGTAAAATACTACGAAATCTTTAACTACAATTTGGCCTAAATGATTTTGTGATTAAACAGATTTATTATTTACACAAGATTTTTTGAAAATATTATTTATACCTTTACCGATTAGCTCCAATTATAGGAAAAGCTAATACATCGCAGTTAATTCTTTGCACTGCATGATTTCACATAACGCTGACACATTTACGTTAAACGTTCCAGCTAAGAGAGTAGGAAAAGCATAACTCCACGGAGTCACAGTCACAGCTATCATAAAAAACGTGGCAATTACTTAGTTCGCGTCATAGACCTCATAGATAACGTTAGTGCGTTGAACCTCCTCGTGAACAGGGTTACCAGATGTAAAATTTAAAAGGCCTGACAAAAAACCTGGATTCCATTAAAAGTATTGACGATTTGTGCAATTCGCTGAATTAAAAGTTGATTGCAAATAATAATAAAAACCAAAGATGGTAAATTAGATTGTTTTATTGAATAACGTTGATTTGTGATATCATCCAAAGATGATGTTTCGTTTGTATAGAAGCTTTCTAATTTAAAAAAATCTGAATACGATTTTTCCACGGTTGACCGTGAAAAAATCCTGAGATTTCCTTAATCCTGCCGGAAGCCTGTCAGGAGCTTCTTCACCTCAGGACAAATCTTCAGATATGATATGGTTCTTCTTTTCAAGTCCATCGACTCAAAGTAAGTAAATGGAGTTGGGCCCAGTAAGTGGCCACGCCAATCACAGCATCAATAGCGTTTTTAGGTCTTCAGAGGAGCTGGTGTATCTGTATGGTAACATTGGTAACCCTACTCGTGAAAGGCTCTGGGCCGCCAAGCTGTAAAATATTCCGCAGAGCAATAGTTCACCACCCCGCGTGCAGAGGTCGCTCCATGCGGCGGGAAAGTGTCGGATGCGTCAACTGCGCTTATGTAATTTGATTTATGGGCAGTTAAACGGCTAATTGGTTGCTTGTATGACTTGTTTTGAAATTTTAATATGTTAAGAAGCGCTGTATACTTTATAGGTCTTTTTGACTTTCGTTTTTCATTAAGTTTGATATTTTTGCGTAAAAGTCATTCTCATTAACACTTAATTGAATCATTATTGGCTCGTAACTAAGAACTCGTTATGAAATTCTTAAGCACTCATTTAATTCGTTCAGGGGTTTAATTGTATTAAAGCATTAACGGTGAGAATTAATGGGAATGTACGTGACTCTGATTATGTATTCGTTTAATCACGTTCAGCCTACTACCATTTAAATGAAGATAAGGAACGAATACTGTTTATTTTAATTCCCACAGCAATACGGATACGAAGCAACAAGCAATTATCTTTACAAGTTCAATTAAGTTTTGTTCTCATACATAATAATGCGAGAAACAAGAAAACAAGTAATGCGAAGTTGTAATTGTACAGAAAGTTTAGTAGCTTAACGTCCATAATCAGATGAAATATGACCGCTTTGTAAGAACTGACATTCTAAAATTCGTAACCTTGTTGCTACGAGGTTACGAATTTCGTAGCAACTTCGTAGACACAAAATAATCCACGACCTAGAAGCTCTTAAAACAAATTTGTTTCTTTAAACTACAGAGCAATTGTAGCAAATTAGTGAACTAATCGCCCATAAATAACATTAAAGGGAATGCAAGGCTAAACCACTTGGGGAAAGTCTGCTAACTTTAAACTTATACTTACCCTCTAATTTTGTTTCCTTTTGACATGCTAATATTAAAATATGATACCTATCTGCCGAACTAATGACGCCACAAGAGCCTCAATCAAATTACATGAACGAGGGGTTAACCTCTCGTCTGATGTGAGTAATTGTTTAGTCTCAGTAATGGTGCAACGTAATTAAAACGCCGAATATAGGCGCAATATCGTCTATTGTGTACCCACGCTCGATTCAATTATTATTTTAACAAGATACTGCAGATAATTGGTTGTAAACAATGGTAGGCCAATAACCTTTTAATATTACCTAGTGTAATATACAACGTATCGTTAAGATTAAATACTAAGATAGTTATTATTGTAAAGGAGAAATTTTAAGTAGTTATTTTGTACCATATTCGGTTAAACTGGTACAGAAGTAGAATTGGTTCAGCATCTGTCGGTGACGGTAAATTTTTGTCAGTTCCCGTTTGACATAGAAAGGCGAGACAATGGGACCAGACTGATGGATTATTGTAAAATGTAAGTTTCCGCGTGACCTGCTATTGTTTTACCGAGTCACATACTAAGTTAAAATAAATTGTACTAAAAACAAAAAGACATTGATATCCTACATTCCACAAAACACATGTTTTATCGAGAACCAAAAAAGTCATGATACAAATCGATACTATTCAGCAGATATAGTGGAAAGAAATGCTTATTTCAACACGTTTCAAGCAAATTCTCTAGATAGCGAATATCGCAAAAAAAAGAAGAAAACGGAGTCCCTTGACACAAAGTAAGTACCTACAAAGTACGCAATGTATTTTTTAAGCGTGACAGTCGAGATTGATAGTTTGCTAGTGAAAGTGAAGTCGTGATGTGACTGCAAATACGCGATAGGCTTTTGAACAAATTCGGAGTCGGAACTCGCAGCTAAGCCGAACGCTATTGTTAAATAGACTTTATATTTTCGTCAGGACCATGTCAGTTCGGTAGCCGAATTTGTTATCCAAACGAATGGATATATTTTCTTTTTGTTGTCGTATTCAAAAATATGTTTATTCGCTCGCCTTTTTTTGACAGTGTTTTAATGAATTATGACAATTGTTCAGTTGTATTTTTACTGTGGAGGTTTGGTACGCTCTGTAAAAGTTGAAAGGATAACGAAATACACCTAATTTACAGACCTTTCAAAGATACGTCATTTACATGAAAATTAAGTGATAATATATTAAGAATGTATTTAGTAAGATTTTCCCGTAATCAATCATGATAAACTGAAAAGCCATTACGGTACGGATATCAAAAGCACACAATGTTCACCTTGTATGATACAAGGTGAGCATTGTGTGACGAAGTTACAGCTATCCTTAGTCATATTACTGTGAGAGGTGCACCGTCGGAACAGAGGAGTCTCATGTGTAGGATTCTTAAACTCTGCGTGCGGTGCCCGATAATAAATAACTATATCATTAATTATTCCTACGCCGCAGCGGCGACGTGAAATATTTAGAAACCGTCCTCCTACGCCCAATTTGCGTGAGAAAGCTGCTAAAGAGCGGCGCTAAATTAACTTTTGCAATTAATGTGGATATTCGAGATTACTCAACGGCCCTACACGCATTTGCGCCGTAGGCGGTTCACGTTAATTTTGCTTTTAATTAAATCCTTAGGAAGTAAGAAAAAGAGGCTGGACCAGATATCAGCTAATGGCCTCCGACATTTATAACGTACAGGAGTAACCTTTCACACATTTGTAAAGCTGAACATCTTGTTTCTGCTACATCATTCTCTTGACTGGCAAGTACCAATCATCATTTATTACGACTGTCGTGTAGTTTTCTTGTTTTATAAGTCTAAAATTACCAACACAGTCGTCTGTTAGTATCAGTGGGATCTGAACCACATCATGTCGTAGCAATAAATCTCCTACTTTGAATATTTATACGTTGGAGGCAGCTTGCCAACGAATGTTGCCCTCGTTGCCTTAACTGTTGAGCGTGTATCAACGTTTTCGACTCTTAAATATATCGGAGCGTTCACAAGGCAATAGTCCGTGAACTGTTCGCGAACTGTACCTGTACTTTGTACTTTTGGCTTTCAAATTAGGCGCAGCGCAAAACATACTCATTGTATTTTGTCATGCGATGCTCTGACTACAATGAGCCTCGTGTAAGGTGAATAACCTGAAATTGTCGTTATCTCGACAAGTAGACACACTACATTAGACATGTGACATCATTATTGTGACAGCACGGTAAACATTTGTCCTGTTTGTTGTGTGTGTTGTTTATCAGTTTGGACATAACAAAATCTAGCCGTTGCCCTTTGTATAAACATCGTCGTTTATTAATCGACAGTTGGTCAGATAAATATAGATATCAGACAGTAAAACAAAGGCGTCCATTAATATACGACAAATAAAACATTTAAAACGCCCACAAATAAACACTTAGCGCGATATTGTTGAGTCAATTAGTGCGCAATGTTACTGTTGATAATAAACGATGCAAACACGTAGTACATCAAGAAGTCAATAGACCTATCAGCATAAAATATGGATCTCACGAAGTAATTTCTCTACAATGAAACCGCCAGTGGGTGTAATGTAACCAACTGTCACGTTTACCACCCATTAAGAATCAATAAGACGGCCAACTCGCCAGTGAAACTCGCTGCTCGTAATGAAGCTGTTTGAAAGGGTTTTGGCAAATGACGTTGGTGGCAGTAAAGACGTCGGTATTACCACTATCTCGTAGAAGACTTGACAAGGGTTCAATGTTCAAACTCTCCCAAGAAAATTCCACAGTGCGTTGACTTGAATAGTCGAGCTTCAGTACCAACTGATGTCTAGTGTTGACTTGTCTCAGCAACGAGAACAGTTCGTTGGTAAAGCGATTTGAACTTTGATCTCAACAAAACGTATTTGAAGTGAATAGGAGGTAACGTTCTGGCGGGACGTTCACATTTATTTTAGAACATGTTCATTGTTCAGTGTTGTTTCAAGAAACAGACATTATGCACAGTTCAGGGTTTTGATTTTGAAATCATTTATACGCTGTCCTGATACAGATAGTGAACAGCGTGTTCAAATAAATCAGGACTAAATCTATTAACATCGAACAGCAGGCAGGCGCTACAAATCTTTATAATTTTATGGGCATAATATAAATTAAATTGCTGACAATTCATGTATAAAATAAGAAACATGGTTCCCGGGCCGCTTGTCTTTGATCCAAATGCATGTGTTCGGAAATCGACCGAAAGGACATTTGTCCGCAAAAAAATTATCTATTGAGGAAGCTAAGCCGACGTTTTTGCGGCTTGCTATTAATCGTGAGGCATTGATTGCGGGCGACGACGCGTCGGCTGCCAAGGAATGACCATTGGCGCAGGTGTAGGCAGGAAATAACGCCATTTACGGGCAAGGCAGCCGCTCTAGAAAAAAAAAATGGCGATACACACTGACTAAACTCGTGATGAGAGAAAAACCGATAGTAATAGTTCAGAAGGAGAAAAAAAAAGTATTAAACATGCAAAATCGCTGGCAATTTAAATTGAAAGGCGAGTTGAAAGCTTATGATTAAATAAAATTTTAGGCGAGCACCGTGAACGGTATGTTTTTATGACGTAACAAAAAACGTGACGACTTCAATCTATAAACGTAAGCATTGCACAAAAAACTCGCGAGTCAATTCTATGAGAATTTGTTTATGGGTTCTGATGATTTTAATTATTGCTTGGAGCGTTTCTTAGCAGCAAAATTTAATCCAGTAAGCCAGTTAGACAGCGCAATCAGATAGCAGTTAAGTTTGCTTAGCAACAATTTACTTGTTACTGTGTTACGTTTTTTGCTGTTATCAAGATTTATACTCTCTTCATATTATATTTTATGAATTCCTTGATCTTGGTACATCTGTTCACGTGTAATAGTTCTGTTTATGTATAATAATGCATAGATAAAGCCAGCGGTGTGTTGTATGGTCTTAACAGTCGTAAGATGCGACTTGAGATTGTACCAGGAAAATGCCAGCATGTACTATCAACATACGCAGGTTTCACCAATTCCCAGGATTAGTCTTTGTAGAGGTTTATGAGAATGTGTCATTGCATAAATGGACATATGCATCCTGCGGCACGAATTCATAAAAATGGCGATAAATGACGAAACTACTGCAGATTTTTACTGCATCTGCAGACTCCTAAAAGATTTAATGTTAAGCGAAAATTCATATACATTTAAATCGTGTATGTACCCACTTATCATTGCGCGTTGTAACCTCTTAATTTTGGCAGCCGCACACTTTAGAAATGACTATAATCACCGCGAGAGTCGCCTCGTAAATCTTAGTCTAAATTACAGGTTAGCATTTCACGTCACGAGAGAGTCGTCGTTACCGATGACTCAGTTCACATCTAAAGCTGCGTTTAGATAAGACGAACGGAGCTAGTTCAAAGCTAGAACATCTGATAAGTTCTATCTTTCCGTATTTAGGTACTATGTTTAGAATATTATGGCCCTAAGATCTTAGAAAAAGTTAAGGCTACTCTTGAGGGCCTTGGTATTTTACTTCGAAAGTTCCCAACGTTCCGAGAATTGCCGAATAATTTGGGGCGGTTCAGGTTCTTGCTCTATATTCGTTTATTCTAAACGCACCTTAAATCTGTTACGACTTGCCTACTTATACGAATGAATTAAGAGCTATAGAGTTCATACTGAGAAAATAAAGCTCTTTCATAAATTCAGCTAATTGTAATTTGTACAAAAATTAGTATGAGTTATGGCGCTTTATCGCGTTAAAAGTTTATTAAATTGCTTAATTATTATGAATCGTTGTTTTGAACTTCATACGTTTCACGGCAAAATTCTCAAACGAAACTAGTTCTTCAGTCGTCAATTATTTATCATTGCAACAAAAAGACTTTTAAGAATGTTTTAAATTGACATGTGACTGGAATGACACGGGATAAGTTACATTTTGATTAGATACTGTAGGTACTTGCAAATGCGACATACAGTTACACAATCTACTGGAGAATGAACAGTTTTCTTCGTAACGACAAATAAGTAGTAATAAATGCCCTAGATACGCCGATGTCGATACTGAATAGACTATCAAATATTCCGCAGCAATAATGGCAATGCATGTCTATCACGACACGACATAGCAACATTGCGGTAGGGACATGGATGCAAGTAGCAAAGTACAATTTCATGTCTACGTAATAGACTCATCAAGAGAGAATGTTATTTTACAGCGAAACAGCGGTATTGTGCCAAATACCAGATAATAAACGTACCTTTCCAGCCGCTTTGCCATCTAGGCCTTTAAGTAACGGGTGAGGTGAATTCGTTAAAATTATAATGAATGTACCGCTTAAAGCGCTTTTCAGATTAGGAATGTAGACTGAGAATTTCAATGAGCGTCAACGTAAGCGAACTTGTTATCTGATGTCATAAAATGAGACAAGTTAGATACTAGTAGAAAACTATGAAAATGTGCTCCTGATAGAGGTACAAAAAAAAAAAGGTAAACAACATTGAATTGGTATACTTTCGTTGATATTTTAATTCAGATCTTCCAGATATTTTTAATTAAGCTGTGGCGAAAAGCGAAAGCCCAAAGACAGATTTCCATATTTTAATGCTTTATAAATATTCATTTCATTAACGACCTTTTTGCTATCGAAAGCCGGCTTGACCTTTTTAACGAGAAAAAGAATTGAGTTGAGGTAAAAACTTCGAGTTCATAAGTTAATTAGTGAGTGTGTCAAAATGGTCCCGGATTCGCCGCAGACGTGAGCACCGAGTGCGGAAACGAGACTGCACCGACCATCGTCACCGCTAATTCGAATCGGGGTGACTTTGGGTCACGATTGTAATGCAACGACAAAAATGAATTAGGATTCTGCGTGTAATTTAACTGTACGCTACTTTTGTTGATTAATGAACTGAAAAGATCTGAAAACTAAAATATATATAAGGAAAAACAGTGTATTTTTTACTAAATTGATAAATTATTCCGGTGTGAACGGTCTCTTGTGTCATATTCTAAGCCCGACGCGTCTTGATCGTTAATAAATTATTTCGTAGAACGTCTATTCCAGAAATAGAGGCATAAAGAAAACAGCACGGTGGGCTCTCCGCAGATAGGTCGTCGACCCACAACAGCTGTGCATCGAAAATACTATTCGAGAGTAGTTGACGTGCATCAAGCACCACACACTCGTTGCCTACTTTCGAAGCAGCAGTTACAGGCCAGACGTGCCACCGAGCAGCCAGCCAGCCAGCCAGCCGATGGAAGATAATTAACAACGAAATTGTCCGGAGACAGCTAGGCGCCTTACTTCTGTGGCCCGCGTTGCATTACGCTCCGCAATAATAACATACCGCACCGCCGACACAAGGCAATTAAAAAAAGTTGGAACGCCCATTTCCCACACATTACTGGGTGAATGCTGCGACTGTATTGCAATATGAGCACTTAATGCTACAGGCTGCAGCAGGACCCGGCGGATTCTGAGCCAGGGGAAATTGTTTGAATCGAGGTGAAAGCAGCCGCGGTGGATCCAACAATTACCGGATAGTAATGACTGTAATGACAACAATATTGCAGAAACCGAGTGCAGCCTGCAAAACGATGAGTCGATTAGGTAGTTTCCAAACAATTTTATAGTGTAGGCGCAGACTGACTACTAGGATCACGCTCTGATTTGCATATCGCCAACGAAAGTGTAGCGTTGAGTTAGATCGACCTACATACTCGCATCGAAGCACACACCGCGCCGGTAGCGGTTGCTAATTAATTTTATACATGCATACTTTTAAATACTTAAAGGGTTTTGGTGTCTTACATTGGCGAATAAAATATCGAGAATCGTGTATATCAAGTTTAGCTTATAAATGAACTAGAAAACTAGTAGTACATGCAGAACGGCGCCGGTACAAGCAACAGGTATTAGATGATCTAAAACCGGTCCATTAGAATATTAGTCGCTCTAGTTATAGCGTCTCGCTCCCGATTGTCGTGCGAAAAGATCGCATGAATTCCCGTCGCGAATCGGCAGCTCTCTAATGGACCCTCGAGACGGCGTGGAAATCAACTTTTATGGATAAATGCGTTGCTAATCGGTAGCAAACAAATTATAGATTGGTAAATTCAACAGCGCGCAGCGGGGTAAAGTGGGCCGGTGAAAAAGTGAAGTTTCGTCAAATGCACCACTTACCTAATTTACGAGAGCGGAACCGAAGCCGACGGAAGCATTGTGTCGGAGCGCTCAGCACTGATCCATTGTGGGAAGTGTATTAGATAACGTGCTCGCGAGAGCGCGCACAAGACAATCACAACGATTTCGCGTTCGAATTTGAAGAGTGAGAGCGATTTCTCGCTGGAAAAACAGAATCAACAAGTACTGTATTCACCATCACAAATATCACTCGAGTATTCCCCAAAGGTATAGGTTAAAGTGTAGTTGTGTAGGTGAGCGACAGGGGTTCCAGTCACCTGAGTAGGTACTCATAGTAGACAAAAATGTAACCCATATTTCGAACTAATGACTCCAAGTTCAGCAGACCCGCTTCAACTACAAGACCAACTAGGAAGTCAAGTTTATTATAATTTTCATAATATTTTCCATTAGACACGTAAAGATCAATGATTAGGGTCGGAACTCGGAACGCGAAGTTAGATAAAATCAGGTGCGCGTGAGACCGATCCATCGCTGGTAGTCTTCTCAGAGCATATCACGGTTCACACGCTCTTGAGATTTCGTGTTTTGTCACACGGACACCCCTACGCAAATCTCATGTTTTGACTCCGATGAATCATAGTCTGGAATGCCTTGAAAATTACTTGTTTTAAAAACGGTTAATTTTAGCATAACTTGATCGTGCGCAAAATTATTTGTCTATAAATCATCAGCGCATTCAGGTAAACGTTTGATCGTACGGCTCATAGGTAATCCTGTCAGTGGTCCATTAGGCCCGCGCGCAGGGCCCGGCGTGGGTGCCACAATGCCACTAACGAGAGGCCCGATATCATCTGACAGACAGGGGACATTAGTTAATGCTCGAGAACCAACACAAAGCGGGATAGATAAGAAAAACCGTACAAAAAGTTCAACTGTGGTCTACAATGAAAGAATGATGAGTTCTGGCGTGGCATATACAAAAGATTGTGAAACGTCATGCGCTGCACAATGGAGAGAGCGACACGAAGAGCGAGCATCATGCATTACTAATCATGGTAGCATGCGTCTCATAACAATCTGAGCCAGCTTCAATGCACCGACTAGGCGACTGTGCGATAAGCACGACACGACACTAGGAGGCGACTGGCCACACATTTTACTATTTGCATAATTTATTTATTTGATACCAATCTTTATTAAAGTCTTTAAGCACTATTTTCATTGCATTCAAACTTCTTCTGGTTAGGCGTGTCAAATCAATACTCGCAAACTTCATCAAATGCAAAACTTTAGAGAAAATTTAAAAGCAGTTAAGACATATCTACTTTGAGGCAGCTCAATAGATTGCTCTAAATGAGTTTCATTCATTAGCATAGTTATGTGGAACAGGAATTTGGTTTATTCAGAACAGAATCTAGTCTTGTATTACTACGGTCTACGTAGCCTTAGGCGTGGTTAAGCTTTAATTGGAATTGCCGGTGCAGACAAATAACAAAGATGGAATTTACATGAACATCTTTCATTATAAATTCAACAGACACAAGGCGTTTATTAAGTGTAAAACTTGCTTCTTCATTCTAACGTACCGGAGCACTAACTAAATTACTTACCACGCAGCGACGATAATCACATACAAATGGGACATTGTCGCCGAGTACAGTTGACAAAATGCAATTTGTTGCAACATAATCTACATTTAATTCATATTCATGGGGTATTATACAATCAAGTTGAGCGTTTAGCGCACGCGCCTGAAAATGATAGCATTCGTAGAAGCGTTTGCAGCGGCTATTACGACACATTTCATAGTCGCTTTCGACAATACAATGTCTAATGTAAAACAGAGTGATTCTGAATTGTCTTGGAAGAACGTTCCATCTGCGAGATTGCTATTGTTAGGAAACAAAAATTATTTTGTGCAGAGAAATGTTTGGAATGAAATAAAACGTTGATGTTGGAAAGTGATTTAGAAGTAATAATATTGGATTTCTTGTTTGTGTCACATATTTGTCATAAACTCTTGTGGTCTTACAGAAATTGCTCAATATAATAAAAAGAAACCATGAAATTGATAAAAACATTCATATGAACGTCAATTTCGTAAGTTTAATGCGCGGAAATATCAAATTGTGAAACTGTCGTGATTAAAGCGACATATCTCGATGCGACCATTAGAGATGCTAAAATATTATCTCTTTCGCCACACTTCATCGGCGAGAAGGATGCTTTACTGTTATGGAGGTCGCATCGCAACACATCGATTGCGGTACAATTACATGACTCGACACTGCGATAATTTACTATCATTATTCCGCACTGTATATATTTATGTGTCGCATACATTTCGAAAGCCTTGCTTCGTGATGATTTAAGACACATCTGGGCGTATTTCGATCGGAAACAACGCAATAACAATTAATCGATGTCAGCGCCCGGATACTAAATGTTGCTGGAAAACTAAGATTAATGTAGGAGGTAAACACGAAATATCTCGATACGATTAAGCTAATGACCGTCTTCGATATAAATAACGTCTATAATAATATAGTTTTACAAGTCATTAACAACTCTACTTACTATAAAACCATTCAGATGTATACTCGTTAAGCTTGTCGAAGATAATAAACATGGTAAGCTTTAATTTAGCATCAATTAATTGGAAAAGAAATCAGCTACATAACGAACAGCACAACATATGAAATTAATTTCTTCCTATGTCTAATTATTGTTATACCCGTGAGATTCTCAGTTATTAATTTGTTTGGGATGTGAAATAAGATTAAAAAAACTACGTACACTTTTTTTATTTATCAGTCAACGGCTGCAGCATGGTTTCTCCAAAACTGCACTTTAATTTAATTTGGAAGAGATGTTCTCCATGTTCATGAGTGACGTTTTCAGGTTGGTATAATATAGGATATGATATGTTAATATGTGCAGTCGAGTTGAGGTCGGTTGTACGTCGGCACACACAGCACAAACAACGGCCCACCACTGCGCTCTAGATACATTATTCGCGAGCCTCGTTTAGTTTTTCACCTCCTCTCGTTATAGTTTAAATCGTGACTGTTTTATAATTTAACTGCGACATACATAGTTACAATTCTAGCCTAGATTTTATGTGGACATGTATCTTGAAAGGATTAGAAGTAAATGGATACTTCTCATGAAGTATCTCGTAAATATTGAGACCGAATCCGGATCCAATAATTTGCAGTTATTAAATGATAATAATTATTAGAAAGAGGCGGAAATTGAGAATAGTAAAAGTCTTTAAAAGCCAGGTTAGTTTAATAACTAAGTAATAAATCTGAAAAGCGCAATATATGGTAGGTTTTATAGACAGTCGTAGTTGCGGTGTGCAAGCGCATTCGCCTCACTTTCACACTTTCACTGGGGCGACGCCCCCGCGAGGCGCACGCGCTCCGCACCAACAATGCGACTCTCACTAAAAATCCCGGATCTCGAAATGCATGTCAAAACGGTTTTTTCAAAAAACTCACCGTGAAATGGTAAAATCGTTGAGCTGAATCACGACCTTTCTTATAACAAGAGTAAATAAGACTATAATCCAATTTAGATAACTGCGGATTGAATTTTTGGAGATGCTCTTAATGCGCGTGCAGTAAATAAATATTGCGACCGAATTGTTGACTTGTTACTAGTTGATATAACAGTACATGCTCGTGATGGCCGAGATAAGTATCATTTAAAATTACACAAAAACAACGAGCTGGACAAAAGGTACAAGCACAGAGTAGACAATAAGGTTTTACAGTGAATGGGACCATTGAGCAATCAACGGTAAAAATAAGCGAGTAACGCTACGAAGAACAGATTGAACGGTAACAGGGGCAAATAAAAATAATTTGAATCCTTTGTCTTGAGTACTCAGAGCGCGCATCTTGCGTATGGTAGCAATTACGTTGTAAAACGAACCGTATTTTAATGTAATTAAAATTATCTTTTATACAGCGAAATCACGAGAACACACCGCACAAACAGAAACGCACATGGTGCGCATATTACAGATAATCGCGATGCATTCGAGTGAACGTCGAATCACGGCGTGTCTGAATCATGCCCCCTATCTGTATTTAACCTTGTTTAGTTCGAAGGCTTTTTGTGTACCTATTTATTTTTACTGCATGTCGGCTGCGGTCGGCCGGAGCGGCGTTCCTTCAAGGTCCACTTGTCCCTTCAGTTCTGAATACGGATCCGGTTTACCTCCAAAGATACAAGTTTTTCAATGCAGTACAGTAGCTCTTTTGAGCATGAATAAAAAAAAAAGCACCACTAGGTATACAAAAAAAGACCATGCTATGAGGAAGGGCGCGCAATGAGAGGTTCTCAGAGGTATAATTGCATCCAGTTCCAGAGTTCAAGCTAAGATTACCGAGATGCAGTTGTTAAAAATGTTGAGATCTACAACTCGGTATTTCGAACTGAATTTAATTGAAGGTGAGCTTTTCAACTGCGTTGTTTCATTGTGGAGAATTTGGTCATACTTGCTTAAATACAATCAATTAGTTATCAGGTAAATTGTAAACTAAAGCCAATGTAAATAATAAGAAACGTTTTTAGAAAGTACAGCTATTATATTATCTAAACTCGTGTTACGCGCAGTAAACGCTTTCGTTGCACCTGAATTGAAATCGACTTTCAATTACTACGTAAATTGCTGTTGCCTTAAGACTTTCCACTTCGCCATATTGTAGGAATATTTTTTTATAAAAATTCTGCTGGTCTTTTGTTACGACATTGTTAGATTTTCTTTCAGTATTATATTAATTCCGACCACCCGTCGAACTGGACCAGCAGCTTTACTTGCTTTGATTACATTTTTGTCACTGTTGATTCACAAAGTTTTCTTGAAATACTATGTCATCCGAATCTCGATTTTCATTTTATTCAGCGACAGGTTTTTTAGAGGAACAAAGCCATATGTTTTTATACTGGTGAGGCTTGTGTTAGTCATTCTAACATAATTCTTTCTTCGAACTATAACCGCCAACCATTTCATTCTGCTTATCGACCCTTGCAATTGTGAATTCAGCCACATGCTACTTTCCAGTAATACGTTCTTGTGGTGCAATACATAATTTGCAGTCCGTCCGTGTGTTAGAAAATACACGTACATTTTGATCTTAATTAGATGGTGCACGATAAGTACATTATGCAAACAGGTCTTTTGTGTACAGCCGTGGCACAAGGACAATAGTGGTATGAATTGGTTAAATACAGATCATTGTGCTGGCACCGGCATCAAAAGGATCTCTTTGTATACGGAAAACAATAACACACGTCGTGTCTGTTTTGGACCACATGAATGCTAAACAGATGACTTTAATAAATAATCTTAATAGTTCATCGTGTAACAGAATTTCTATTGTATACTATCGGATCTATCAGTTCCCATTTTCGTTTTCTATTATTAGTTAGTTTAGTTATCATCAACATCCCGTTCGACACTGACAACAAAAACTCGATTGTTTTGCAATAGTTTCGATACTTGTGGGAAATCGATTTTGACAATAGACTTGGAGCATGCAATAACGTGAACTGTACCCGATTTGTCAAAGAATATTGATGTTGCAGCGTTGAGTATATTTATCGTTCAAAGTACAACCGTTCCGTTAACCTGTTTATGTGACAACTTGTCTTTTTCACGCATTTTGTAAAAGCCAGTTTATATTATGAATTGTTTGGTTTCCCTAAGGGTTGCTGGGCTGGGGTCCAACACCAACAATAGCTTCATATAAAACCAGAAGTTTGCAGGCTCATTAACAAGCGCTCGACCTTTTTCCTTGAAACAAGGCGTAATCAGGCAGGATGTAACGCGAATGTGGGAAACTCATGCCTCCGGAGTTCGGACGTGTCATTTTAACAGAACATATGGGGTAAACAAAAAAAAGGGACAAACCAACTAAAATCGGATCAGAAAAAACTGTGTTCTCATTTCAAAAATTGGACGCGCCTGTTCACTTAATGGTTTAGCCGGACGATGCTAATTGCGTAAGAGGCGTACGTAACGAGGTCTTAATTGGAATGCGCCCCAATTAATGTGGACTACGTTCGTTCCGTGCGAGTCCATTTTGGAAATTGGAACGTATGTTTACGCGCTGGTTCCCGGGTGAATGGCCGCCGGTGAAAGTCGGGACGCGGATATGGGTCAGGTGGTCATTTACCCTCAGGTAACAGCCGATGTCGCGTCTCTTTTATAAATACTCTACTGAAGTCGTGGAATGGTGTCACATTATACCAGCCCCGGGTTCGAGGTAAAACTTTTGCTTCGTCAGTTTAAATGCGTGCCTTTCATGATATCGTACTTATCAACTTGTAATTTTTGGGGTCGCGCTAATACCTTTAAGAGCGTTTACAACGTACGCCATTTCATACTAACTTTCAAGCCCTTGTTTTTTCGAAATGAATGAACCGAAACTTCGTACGCATAAGCAGGATACAAAGGTCTAAAAAGTTAGTTGAGAACATTTTCGAAATGTCTTATTTAAAAAAAGAAAAGATAACTGGAAATCTCTGATTCTTTGGAAAATTTAAAATCAGTCTAATTTGGCTGTAACAATATTTTTCGGAAATGTTCTCAACTAACTTTTTAGACCTTTGTTATGCGTACGAAGCTTCATTAAAATCGGTTCATTCATTTCGAAAAACAAGGGCTTGAATGTATGTATGAAATGCCGTACGTCGTAAACGCTCTTATGCATTTGATCTTCATATCATTTTGGTAAAGCATTTAGTCACTTAGTTTAATTAGACATTTAGTCAGTTTCTGACAGTTACATTTAGCAGTTAACTGGTGGAAACTGATAAACACTTTAACAACACAATAGTAATGTTAGCAGTGTTAGTACTCGCATTACTGCATTTAGTCCGACTTTACGGACCGTATCGTTGGCCGGCACTAAAGCTTTTGTAACAGTAAACAACAATAACGGTAGATATTACCATTTATTTGATTTTCTGAAATCGACCCCATTAAATATACGAAATCGTCCTGCTTTGAAGTGAAGTGACTAATACGAAAATCGCGCAATCGCCGTGTGACAAAGGAAAAAGCAACTTGACTGTTATTTTCTTGTTTGATAACGTTTTAAAGCATCAAATACGACAGCTGTGCATAATTTATCGTTCTTTTGAAACCAGTTGTGAAATAACTATTAAATGGGTTGTCTCAAAGTTCGAGTGCAGCTCCAACTTTGGCCCCATGCGGCGTCGTTAAAAGAATTGATTAACATAATAGTGATGGTAATTATTCTTTCTGTCCGTTTTTGGATCCCTCGACCATGAATGTGTATGTATGGTAAGGCCTTGGTACAAGGTATTACACGTAAAGCTACTAATGCTTTTTTTAATGCTTTGGTCACTGTCCATTGTGCTACTTAATTCTTTACCCAAAAAATCCCAAAATGGAATCTGTTCTTTCGATTAACACGGTGGGAAGTGACATAAAAACTAGATACTGTTCCCGCACCGAGTTTCTAACTTACATTAGGGACTCAAGGACAAGCCGTCCGACTTTCACCTCCCACGGCTAGCTACAAGAGAAAGCCCTCTTTTTGAAGCAAGTTTTTCATCTTCTGACCTCTTTCACATTGCGAGGTGCGTACGCGACCCGGCGGCGGCGCGTCAAGGACACTAACAAAAAGTTACCTACTAAATGTTAATGGTACTGACAAAATTGAGTTATCGCAGTAGGGATGTAATAAACTGAGACATGAAATAAAGCAAATGGTAGCCTACCTTTGAATAGCGAGTGATCAAAGGATAGATAAAAAGCGGATTCCGCGTGAAGGATCGAAAGGATTTGAAAGCACTCGTGCGTGCGGCGATCGCTGTAGATCTCGGATAAGGATACATTGAATACATCGAACGATGTTTATCGTTAGACGTAGCGTTTTAATGAGCACGACGACTGATAGTAAAAAATCTGATCTCGTATGTACACTCTCTTCTGTACAATCGGATCACTGCGGATTAAGTTTATTCAAGGCCGCAAACGAACGGAACCGCATTGAATACGGACGCTTCATTTGACCAGTTGATTTTAGTGCTGATTGCCACCTTATTCGGACGGAACAGCGATTTTATTGTAGACATAACGCCTTCCTTATTGCAGTCACGTATTATCCCGTATTACGACTCGAGTCAAACGTAGGGTCACAGTTTTATGTATTTTCCACTATTATTTTTTATAGCCTCATTCATGATCGTTTTGTAATGATTTCGTTTATCAGGAAGATCTAAAAACAATTTAAGATAGGTACCTATTTATCGTTAAATGTCAACGAGGAAGTGACGCGCAATGCAAACTTACTCATCTAAGAATACAAACATGAAATAAATCGCTAAGCAAAAAAAGCAACTTAGCAACATAAAATTCGCAAAGCACACAAATTAGGAGTAAGTTAAAGAAGCTCAAGAGAAAAGGACGAGGACCATATCAGAAGCGTTCTCCAAAAAGAAAAGGCAAATATAATTCCATGAACTAAAGCAAAAAAGAGTATTCCAGGAAAACCTAAAATGCGGTGGGGTGGGTAATGCAACTTCGTAAAATCGATTCAAAACTCTGTTCAACTCGGTTGAAGCAAACAAACGACACAATTTGTTGGAAAGTTAATAGTAAATAATCGACTGTTTGGCGCCAAGACTTAGAAAGCGTGTTCTCAACCACAGACGTTGGGAAATAATTCCTTCTGAGTTTATCAACACTATATAAAACAGAATTGAATTAAGTAATATGAGAAGCCAGTCCAATAATAAAAGCCAGACTACTGATAATATGGCTGAGTATTATGTATTCGATGCACAGGTGCCATTTGTATGCGATGACAAAAACGTAATTACGAGCAAGCACACTAAGGCTTGTCTTAGAAAAAATAACGACAGTAATAAAAATACAATCACTTTCGAATAGCATACCGCTTGAGTTGAATGTCACTTTTTATATGCAAATGAAAAAAATAAACGTACGATAAACAACCAGTTTAAAATACGAAGAATTGATACAGAGGTAGTTTTATACAATGAAATGAAGACGTTACTTTTAAAAATAAATATTCCCCGAATGTCCAGCGCAGGTAACTACATAACAAATAATGGGAAGAAAAAAGGGTCGGACTATAATAATCTATAACGTGGCGCCTTATTTTGTTGTAGATGATAGGTTTGTATGAAGTTGTGCTTACCGAGTCCGAAAGTTCGCGTCTCCTGGGCTTACCTGCAACAAAATAGGGATTATGTAATAAAAATGTTAAGTCTATAATCAGACACTTTGAAATTATGAATGGGTACAGGATTGTAGAAGCTAAAAGGAAATAAACGAATTAACACGGTGAGTAAACAAAGTCACAGCCCTACGTTGAATGTTTGAGGCAGCGTGGGAACTTTTATCAATATCACTATGATAGGTCATTATTGTGATACAAATATTTCATATGAACCAGATATATAAGTAAGCAACTCACGCTTCGATTGATTTATGCAATATAAAACTCAGGCGCTTATTGGTTTAGTGTGTCAAGTCACGATGCTGCAATGGAACCACTACTAAGGATGCGGGAAACGAGAGGCAAAAACTAGATTCCTAGAATCACTTTTTTATCAAATCTTTTTGATTTGTTAAAAAAACAACAAATCTAAAAGAAAAAACTTTAACTAATATCAATGACATAGACCATATTATTATATAAGTAAAACATAGAAGAGGCAGTAGAAATGAATCACATCCGAGAAAAAAAGTGTTGAAATGAAATGGCAAGTCAAAACTACTTTGCAACATCACACAAATTGGAAACCAGCTTTTCTAATTTAATAAGTAAAATTTTACATTCCCAGCCAGCATGTCCAAGAGGCAGCGCAAACAAAACAATAATTCATAGTAGCTATTCGAACATAACAATAACTTGGTCAACACTCAACAGCGCCAACGTCCGCTTTCGGAAGAGTTCGGCTTAAATCAACGTCACAGCGTCCACCGACAAGAATAATGGTGACCATTAACTTTCATCACTTCACACACACGCGAATATTTCAATAAACCCGGATTTGAATGGGACAATGGTTGAAACATAGCTTTATTGCTTTTCGAGCGTCGGAATAGCGGCCTTCGCAAGTCAATTTGTGTGTGATACGCTTTACTCATACTGATAGCAGGTATAAGTACACGCATTTATCATTTACTAGCTTTTGCCCACGACTTCGTCCGCGTGGAATAATGACTTCCGGAAAAAAACAATTTATCCCGCTTTTCTCCCCGTTAGGAGGGAATTTCCAAAAATCCTCTTAGTGGTAGCCTACTCCTCCCAACAAACACACACTACGTCTAATATATAAAATAATATATAATAAAACCTACTTCACTTAAAACGAAATACCTATAACTACTATAATTAATAATACCTATACTTATAATTAATAAAAGTACCTACGCTTTTACCTACTTAATATTAAAAAAAACTGAACATAAATTAACCAAACTTACTAACTAACTACTACTAACCTATTACTACTTCACCTAAAAAGAAATAAAATGTAAACTATTAATAAATAATTTGTAATTTGAACGAATATAATACACTACCAAAATAACTAATACCTATTATATAAAATAACAACAAAAGAAAACTAAATAAACTAAATTAATTTAAAGACTAAAAGTCGCGCTGATAAACAATATTGTCTGTCAATAAGGTCGAATGCTCGGAACGTCTACTCGCATCAACAGCCAAATACTCGTATTGTATGAAGTTCGCGTTTTTTTTTTTTAATATTGCATCTCGTAGTTGACCTTGAGAGGGCGTGACTACTTAACCGGACTATCCTGTGGTTGCCTTAAGTAAAATTAAAGCCTCCAGCCAGGGGCAAATATCTTATATACTAAGCGACTACACGCTAAGGGCACCCCCTGTGGGGTACGAACCTCGGCTAAGGGCGTCGCTGGGGGAGGGCAGCAAGATGGGACAGGCTGGATCTGGTTCTTATTATTTAAGCTTAATGAGGCCGGCGTTTCCTAGCTGACTACTCTGAGAAGAAACGCCGAAACAAACTCAGAGGTCACGGTCGGGAATTTAGATCTACTGGCTCAGCTGCGGCGCGGGCTGGCACTTCTTCGAGCAAGGGTCGGGGGGAGGCATTTAGTTGGGGACGTCGCGAGGGACCTCGGCGGCGAGGTCGGAATGTCGGTATTCTGTATTTGTGCACTGTACTGGTTGACTTATTGCTCTCCTGGAGGAGGGTTATGGGGTCGTCAGGGTCGGAGAGGACATGCCTTGGACGGCGACATTTGCTGATTTTAGAAGGGGTATACCTGGCGGCCTCGACAACCAGAGGGTTGCGGTGCTTGGCGGCGGTATCAAAGAAGCGCTTGGAAAGGCGCTTCATGAATTGATGGATGGTGGGGATTTTGACGTCAACGCGGAGGATCTCATTTCGAACGAACCAGGGGATCCCGTAGCCTTTCGGAGGAATCGGTTTTGGAGTTCGCGTTTGGATTCCCCGCCCTTTTATACCTCCCGCCGCGAGCCGCGTCGAGCGCGGCGACCGTTACACAAAAATAATCCTTATAGCATGATTCAGTATTCACGCGCGATGGCTTATTAGCGTATTTCATGTATAACTTTGGTGTTTCTGTACCGATTTCTATGATACTTTTTTTATTAAATAGGTAATAATGTTAACATTTTTGAATTAGGGATGAGTGAGAGTGTTATAAACGTAAGAGTAGACAAATATAATCAGAAAGCTCCGAACTGCTAAGCTATCGGGACTTACACGTGTTATTGTGAGTCAACCATAAAAGATAGACATTTGCTGTCATGGAATATTTTTTATATAATTTTAAGGAGAACATTTCCGTCATACATGATTTCTGTGTAGCTTTAACCATTAAGGCTGCACACGCGACGGAAGCTTAAAAAATGGAGTAAGTTCTCCTGTTTTCCCAACATTTCCCTTCACTGCTCTGCTCCTATTGATCGTAGCGTGATGAAAAGTATACTATAACCTGCCCAGGAGTATGAAGAACAATTGTACCAAGTTTCGTTGAAATCCGTCGAGTGGTTTTTGTTTCTATAAAGAACATACAGACAGACAGACAGACAGACAGACAGACAGACAAAAATTTTACTGATTGCATTTTTGGCGTCAGTATCGATCACTAATCACCCGCTGATAGTTATTTTGGAAATATATTTAATGTACAGAATTGACCTCTCTACAGATTTATTATAAGTATAGATAGAAGATAGATAGAACAGACCTACATGGTCGTGAATTCGTAATACGTTGTTTATTGTTTCTATCTGCATGCTTTATGGGACATAGATGTCCAAATGAACCCAATGAGAATCTTTTCATCAATTTCAACATAAAACTCTACAGCTACGAAGGACTGTCTGTAAATATTCTTTGGGTTTTTTGTGGGGTTCATGATAATGGACAGCCTGTATTTTATGATATATAGAAAATTAAGTGAGTAACGGTGGTTATTTAAAAAGAATAACTTCGTGAGCTAGCTGAATGAATATTCATGGGACGGAACCATTTGCATGAGTAATTATTATTGATAGAAGTAAAACATTACTGTGACAGGTTAATCGTGCTAATTGAAATGGGTGACATTATCTTGGACCAAGAAAATGTTATATGCACGCATAGCGTTAAAAGGAATTGTATTAACGGTATTATAATGTTTCACTTATCTCGGAGTGGACACTTGAGATTTTTTTTTGTAATTAATTGTCAGCCACGGCGGAGGTAAATAGATTAAGAAATGTCGCTTCTTGGCCGTTATGTCATTAGTAGATCGATCAATAGTTGGCCATTATCATAAATTATGTTATTTATCATCGGATTCTGTCTTCTGGTCCTTGAATAGATCCCCTCATTTCTTTTCGGCATATATCTTACTTAAAATATGTGAAGTGATAAAATTGTTCATAAAGTGGTGGAACAAGCTTTACAAATATAATTAGAGTCTTTCTTTTTTTACCTTTTTGTGCCTTAGACGTTTTTTTAAATGGAAGCTTATCATCCACATTCGGCTTTTGACCCAGATAGGTCATACGTTGACCCAGTCAGATCGAAATTTAATGTTAGCAAAAATATTTTTTTTATAAAAGGAGCAATGAGCTTTATGATAACTTACCAATTTCAACAGACGATTATTTAACCATATATATAAGAAAGAATGATAGTAACACTAGACCCAGATATTATTAAGAATATTATGTTACTTAAGTAATCGATATGATTGTGATCTTAGGCAAAGCGACTGACATCTGATGTATTATTATAGAATATCCAAAGCCGTAAATCAAGAACATGCTTCCTCTCCAAATAATATTTTAAATGCTTCAAGTTAAATGTATGGTCATTTTACGTTTCAATTTAGTATGTAATACAGACATAACTCACAACAACTGTCTTGTTGCGTTGCTAGGATCCATAGAACACAATGAAGCAAGCGTTCTCATGAGTTTACATAATATAAGAGGTTGTGGAGACATAACAACTGCTGATAGACAACAACGTCAAGGACAGATATATCCTTCCAAGGAAAACTTATATAAAGCCGGTACGTTTATTGTTAGCTATTATCTTTCGTACATCTGTGTTCGACGCGTGTGAACGACAACATAGGAGTGCATCTCATGACTAATCTACCTTCTTAGCATTCACACAGCGAGCTGAACTTTACCGATAACATGAATCGCATATATCGCGGTACAAATGACAGACAACCGGCACTACCGCCTGCTACATAAGAGAACTTGTATTCTCATCTCATGTCTTTATCTAAACTGCTATCAAACAATCGATCATCTGGACGTAGCATTCACGCATTGGCATCCAGAGATACATCCTAATATCAGACAGGAGAAGTAACTTTGAAAATGCATGTGAATGACGTTTTGAAGGTTTTACTTGAATTTGCTCCACAATCTGACCTAGATTAAGCATTGAAAGTGACATTTTTACGAGCTGTAAGCTATAAAGTACTGACCTCTCTCGACTACCTTATCCACCTACGCAATGAGCAAGTTGCTGAATTATAACTGAGTACTTACAAACAACATGCAATGCTCTTATTCCAACAATGACTTCCTTACGGGTCTAGGAATTTATCATTTGTATTGTAAGCGGTTGGGATCAAGTAAATCTGGTTGTAGCGTAAACAGGAAGTTGCGGAGTCTGAGCTGATACGCGTTGGATAAATCCTGTTCAAACAGAGTATTACCTACAGATACGGCAAGTTACATTCTAGTTGCTTGGTCCGTAATTTTATTTATAGTCTCGATCAAAAGGTTTATTGTTTGTAAAGTAACCAAAGAGCCGGCGCCACCTAGTTTGAAACACCAAAACATTGACACGTAAATGTGTATTTAAATGATTAACTTGATAAATAAATCATAACGTATACCTACAACAAGCGCCATTTGTCAATGATGCGCGTCACGCAAATACCGAGCTGTCCAGCGAACAACAATACGAACGAATCTCGTTTTATCCAACACATGTTCAACCTTACGCACACTAATACAGATGCGCTACAGTATCGGTACGTTGACCGCCACTAGTAAACACGTGATTAAACGTGCAATAGCGATAAACATATCTGACACACTCACACTTTACCACTGACACGTACCGTGCGAAAGAGATGGCTGCTCGACCGGATATCTGTTGGTTACTGCAACGCGTCTAAGCGACGTCACATCGCACGACCGCGGTATTCAGCCGGGCGGCGGCCGCCATTTTGTACCCAGTGTAGCGTTCGCACGAACCTGAATCGACGCGTGTCTTGTTGCAAGTTTAAAAATATGGCGACGGCAGTAACGGACGATTGGACTGAAGAAAAATGTATACAGCTGATACGAGAATTTAGAGCAAGACCTATTCTGTGGGACCCAAAGGATCCGTACTTTTTTAAAAAGACTATGAAGCCTAAAGCTTGGCACGAGATAGGCGACAAAGTTAATATTTCTCCGGACAAATGTAAACACAAGATGATAATATTAATGTCATCTTTTAGAAGAGAAAAAGCCAAAATTATGCACAGCATCAAGGAAACATCAGGTGATATAATTATTTATTGCATATTTTTTCTAATGTAGAATGAATAATGGAAGTATGTTTACTTACGAATATATTTTTATTTACAGATCCATCTCAAGCCTATAAGAGCACGTGGTTCGCATTTAAAGATATGGCCTTCTTGATGGATAAAGAAAATGAAAGAAAACGACGATTAAATGTAAGAATATCTTTCTTATTTTTTTAAAGTTATCAGTATGAACACTATGAACGCAGATAACAACCGTCTGTCGTACGGTCGTACCGTCATCCGTTTATCTACCAAGCATTTCAGTTATTGCCTAGGTACCGTACTTTTAGATTTGCTCAGACATTGTTTATTTTTTATGCTGCATACATTAGTTTGGCACTCAACAAGCATTACGACTAGCATTTAGATTTTTTTATTTATACAGGGCACAGAAGACGACGAAGATGATGATTCTTTTGATTATTTACAAAACACACTCTTGAGAAACCATATCGGCACACCGGTACCAATGAAAAGATTTCGTCGAGAGTCATTTTCGGTCAAGAGAGAAGTAATCCAAAAGGTAGTAGAAGCAGCACAAGAAGATGATGATGATACGTCTATGACTCCTAAAGCACATCCGACCCCGGGTCCCAGTCAAACGGCAGCAGAAAGAGACGAGGAGATCAAATCATTTACATCTTTCATAGGAAATAAAATGAAGAAATACTCAGACGCGACCAAAAATGCCGTGCAACAAGCTATTTGTGAGGTAATATTCAAGGCTGATCAGAATTACTACGAACCTCATTGTTTTGAAAAGTTTACTATAATAGACGATGATGACCCTCTAAACAGAGCAATTTATGACTCACAAACTGGCACAGTGATTAAAGTACAACATGATTCTGATGACAGTGAATAGTTCTAGAAATAGTGTAAAATACTTAGTGGGTTAAGTTTTCATACAGCTGTGAATAAAGTATTATTTTTAATACGAGCATGTGTTTTTTCCCCCTTCGTTGTTAAGGTTTATAATCTACATAACATGCGTGTATATTCTGATGTCAACGTTAACATGCAACACAGAATACCTTTAGGCTGTGGTAAATTTGTAGGGCAAGGGACGGGCACATTGCGGCCAAGGATATCACGTATTAAAGAGGGGAATCTATTTAGATTTACTAATAGACAGAGCTTTTGCCTTGCTTTATAGATATGTTGTTTTTTTTACTGAATTACGAAGTTACTTTTTGAGGCTTGGCTTTTAAAATATGTTTGCTGTGAATATATGAGTAGTCATTAATATTACTTAATGAGCATTTACATCATATTCGAGTAATTCAATATTCATTGTAACGGATCTCTCATGAGTAATATATCAATGACAGATTATCTTGTGATCACCAATAATAATGTTAATTGACAATGTTAATTAATATGCGTTCAGTCCGTTTCAATGGAACTATTAGAATATAACACAATGGTATCTTGTATAGAATAGGTTAATCGTAATTTGATCTGGCGACTTCTGATTATAGCCGAGTGTCAGGTTATAGCGTTAGTGATAAGTTAATAGCTTCCTTCATCATACCTACTTAGTTTAATAGGGACGAATTTGTTTGTAAAGGCTTCGAGTAAATACATTTAATCCGATTAATTCAAACCCCACAGTACTAATAGTCTATCACAGATTAGTTAATAGTTCCTTAGTTACATAAAGTGAACGCATAGAACATTCATGTGAAGCGGGTTCCCTGGGGTTCGCAAGCGATTTATCTTTTAGTAGTTGATTATTATCTATGCCTTCGGAAACTCACTATAGCATTCATAAACATTATTTTCTCATATTTTTCATCTGCGGGTGACAGATTTCATAGCTTTATGAACTAACTTTAATACGGATGTATGTAGATTCGATATTCCACATACAAAAATTCTCGAATTCGATCACGATATGTCTTGTGATGATTGATCATAAATGTAAAGGGGAAGGCTTGACAGCTTTTCGTGCGGAAGCTTGAAATAGAACGAAGCTGCTTCGCTTCCAAGTATAAATTGTTTTGAAAATATGTCTTCGTCTTCATGAAAAATGACTAAAAACTATAATAATTTTATCCAGTTATTCTTCTATCTGATTAGTGATTAGCTGATTAGATATTTGTTATGGCAATCTAGCGTTTTTAAATAATTATATTTGAGGGCAGTGTACTCTTTTCGTTCGTGACGTGTCTAGTATTTTATAACACGATGGCCTTACTGGACGATAAAGATGGGGTTAATCGATTTTTAATTAGCATAAGTTTTTGATAATTGAAATGAGTAAAATGAAAGTTTCGAATTTGGTCCTCAATGTGAACAGCCTCGTTTAGGGTTACTTACCTAAAGGGTGCCGTCGACAATAACAGTAGACCGTTGTTGTTAAGGGACCGGCGGAACATGCGTAGTTCATACAAACGTAATACCAAAATAATTTGTAAATCAAACAAATTCTTAATGTAGTGTGTATTTATCCGATTGGATTACAGAATATCTAGGTTCCTAAATATATATTTTGAATGGACACTGATTTAAAGACGAGTTATGAGAAAAATAAGTTTTCTAGTTTGAAATTCCTCTTAACTCGTCTTTATATCAGAGTCCTTTCAAAATATATATTTGGGAACCTAGATATTCTGTAATCCAATCGGAATAAATACACACTACCTTAAGAATATGTTTAATCTACAAATTATTTTGGTATTACGTTTGTATAAACTACGCATGCTACGCCGCCGCCGGCCCCTTAACTACTCGAAAATTAACCAGGTCCGCACGGGCGATTTTTTATCGCGTACTAGTTTCTCAACTCTCTGTGTCTCCATTGAGAATCCAACAAGAGTGAAGAGTGCATCCTAGTGCGTCAAAAATCCACGTTGAAATCTTAACTCTCGGCGGTAAGCAGTACGTTGAAAATCCATTGCACGATAAAAAAAATCGCCCATGGGTACGAGGACTTAGGCTGCGTTTCCACCAGAGATGAGCGAGGATGCGTAGCGAGGAATTTGTGTAAAACTAACCAATAACAACGCTAACTTAGTTCAAGCTATGAAAATGAAGCGATGTTATTGGTCTGTTTCACACACATCCCTCGCTACGCATCCTCGTAGATCTTTGGTGGAAACGCAGCCTTACCGTACTGACATTTAGATCGTTTTGATTTACTTCAATGCATCTTTGCGTGTGTCACTCACTGCAAATTAAATGAATAATAAAATAGAAGTCAACCAATCATTTGTTCCGGCATAGTCGTAATTTTGCTGTTAATTGCAAAAGCCGTAAAGCTATAAGTAATTAATTCATAGTCACTTGGCGTTTACGATTGCTAATAAATATTAGATGATGTTTCTTTCAACGCACCAGGATCCGTACAAATTATTATTGATCTTTGTTTAGTTTGACGTTAAGTTTAATGCCACAGAATATATAACAGTACTAGACGTTTAATGCCACAACTAATGAACGTTCATTAAATAGGTGAGTAGGCCGCCTTAAGGGGACTACATGACCTAAAGCACGGTCACTGTCGGACTGCATAGAAAAGAAAGAGAAGCTCGATGACACAACGCTGGTAATTTATTGCAAAATATGAAGCAATTATTATCTATTTACAAAAAATCTATTGTTTGGACTAAAAAATTAAAACACTAGTGCTTTAGTATGTTGCTTGTAGAATAATCTGACAAAAAATCTGAATGATTGTATGTATATTAGTACCTATGGTTTTATTGTAAAAATAAAGTTTTTAGAGGTATCTTCATGATTTTTTTCTATTGTATCAAATTAGTTGTATTATGTTTTCAACACACTATCTAACTAGCATATATCGTGAAGAATATCATATATTTTTCTGATTTTGTTTACTGTAGTCGATCATATACTTTTAGGCATTACAAAACTTGCGTTTTTTCGTTTAGGTCCTGTAGTCCCCTTAATATTAATGATCGTACACAGTATACCTTATAATTAAATATTTATGTATTATGTATGTAGCTGCATATATTTCCACCTAGATTTCAAAATATCAGTGGTTCTAGTTAGTCTTTTATTCGAGATGGTTTGCAGAAGGGATGATATATGAATGAAAAGGGAGTTAATGGTAATGTGACGGCTGAAAGGAGAGCATGGCAGAGAAAAACAAGCTGACCTCAAAAAAATGGGACCAGGGCTGGCAAAAAGAATCAAATAGGTAAGTGGTTAGTCCTATTTAGGACCGGGTCAGGTCCCGATTACTAAGGGCATATGTACACGGCACGGTTTCTTTACGGTACGGTGTAATAACCGTGCCGTAGAAAAAACGTATATGTCAACAAGCTTCCATATTAGCTATACAACACTGACGACCGTGCCTACACACGAGGAAGGAATAAACTGTAGTTTTTCACGACAAGAAAAACGTGTGTTCACAAAGGGCCTAAAGCCAGTATAGCTACCGAGCGAAGTGAATAATCACTTATTGCCTACGATGCTTTTGTTACTAACCGTTCTGGAAGTGGAACATCCAATCGAAGTCCACAAGTGAGTCAGTTGGGAGCTTGGGACCGTTTTACCTCCCCTTCATTACTTAGCAGTCCCGCATTCAAGTTACGCGGGTCATTAAACAATTTCAATAGGACTTTGAAACGCGGTTTCCCACCGATCGATGATCTAGTGTTCCTGTTTCAGGATGGGCCATGTTGTTTAAATATTTATTAAGTGTACGTTTGAAATTTTAAATATTTGAGTTAGTTGGTTTACTACGTGCTTTTAAATGTGATTTCATAGTACCTACTTAGGTACAAGAAATGTAATCTGGAGATAACAGCACAGGCTATCGTAAAAGTAATAATTGAGATAAACAAGAAAACACAATAGAATACTCTTTATTATGATGTACACCATAAATATTATTACAGATATAAATGTAGAAATTTTACAAGGGGTGACACAATGGGCGGTCTAATCGTTAAAAGCGATAAGATCGAGCTAAGCTTAGGCATCAGATTTGATTGAGAAGTAACACTTCTTGCAGCTCTTAGAGATTTAATATTGAAACTATGTTTGGATTCCAATCCAATTTAATCTAATGAAAAGGTTTAATCGAAGCGACATAGCGTGAGGACACCAACGGAAGCATGCTCAACCTTTTAGCAAATACATTTTTAAAATATTCAAGGTATTAAACCGGACGCCACCCAGACACAAGGAGTTCCTAATCCGATTTTGAAATTTCCGATACTCCTTCTAGAAGAGTGTAGGTGTATTTTATATCTTTTGCAGTAACCCTGGCATTTTCTCTTATATTGAACCCAATGAAAAGGCATCGGAAGATAAAGGCAGTGTTCCAGAAACTGAGATGTTCTTGAGATCCAGAATGTAACGTCACGTATTAAAAGGTTATTGATGATAACGAGTTTTTGTGACTTTATTGAAAAAGGAAAGCGGTATTCATTGGACGTTTTTATGTTTAGTAATCATGGGTTACATCAATTAGGCGTCAATTTAATTTGATATTTTGGTCAGATTGAAGATACTCTGATCTTGATTAACTCGAGTGATATTGATAAATAATATAGAATTGTAGATGAGCCGGATTAATGGACGTTTAAATATTAAAAAAAAAAAGTATCATTACGTCGATTCTGCTCTGAGGATTCAGATCGGCGAAAAAATAATTAAAACGGATATAGGTAATAGGTACCTACCCCAATTGATCGGCCGCTTCAAACAAACCGGAACAAACCGTTTAAATGCTGGACCTCTATCAAATGACACCTTATTTGTAATAAACATAAATTTTGTAGACCATACACACCTACACAGCCCTTGGAGGGCCACAGGTGTCTGTTATATAACAGCAGTGGTCATAATAAACCCAAAAATATCGGTTATATAATAAATTATATTGGATAAATTATTCTTTATATGTACTTACCTACATATGGTAGGTAAACAGTAATATATTCGATAAGATGAGGACGACGCTCTTCGTCTCAGCCACAGCCCACAACGCAACATATGGAGAGTTGTCGTGCGCTTCTACAGAAACGAGGTTAACATTTATTTAGGTTCAAGACTTGACTTTAAACAGGTGGCCAGCGACGTGGACATCAATTACAAGTCAGTGATGTTGTACTAGTTTTAATCCAATGTTTTTATGATCCTCAACAAAGACTTCAAATTCATTAGACCAATTATATCTAACGACATAATAACAATAACAGTGTCCACTAATAAGCTCCACTTTTTATTAGACAAGCCAATTTTGTATCATTATTCTTATAACTACAGACTGTATGAGACCGTAATAGGCTATTACTTTAGCGAAACAAGACCAATTACGAGCCAATAAAGAGAATTACCTCGACACAGAAAAATTCCTTTCTTTAAATGTCAGAGCGGTCAGGTCAGCCGCATAATATTTCCGCAGGGAGTCGTATCTCGTCAAAAATCTACAACAATCCAGTTACTAGCAGGACACGCCCAGTCTCGAATATGAACTGGCGACGTGCACGATCTTCATTACACGCACAAATAACCCCAACTCATAAAGGTCACGAAGTAAACGAGTAATGAAAACAGACTTGAGAAGTTGAGATCTAACAAATGTAACTTATCGTGCATCGCCCACGCATGATAGCATCGCGCCGGCGACAATGGGCTCAAGGAATTGGGCCTTCGGGGACACGTATTCTACTCGGAAACAATTTGTGTATGGGTTTTTATCTCAACCGAGATGCAATCTTAAATCCATTTGAATAATGTACCTATTGTTAAAACCGGCTTGCCCCAAAGGTCTAGGTTATGAGGAAAACATTAAATACATGTCATACATGGAGCTACCTACAGTGCAAATGGTGAGGTGCTTGATAAATGAAAGTGTTTTATGGGTACATAACCACTCCCTGAAGAATTAATCGCACCATTACGGCGTGTTCTGATATCCTAGACGTCAAGTTATAATAATGGTATAATTTGTTGTCATTATTTTATGACGCAGTATGGAGGGCGGAGCCGAGTCGCTCATCTATCATAATTTATGAGTCAGCAAAACAATGCGCGAACTGTTTACATGTTAGACACTAGGTAATAACGATTGTCTTATTGGTCATAAGCTATGTGTTAGGCGCCTTGACGTCGCATTTATTACACAGCATTATTCTGAGCAAATCAATAAGTCATTCCTGATGAATCAGCGAAACTTGTCATCAGAGACGATGGCGAATCTAATCTTTGTGCACGTTTCTAAGTTTACCTACAAATTATTCATACGAGAAGATTGTTAGAAAACTCAGTTTAGCCGAGACAGAAGCAGAATTGAGGTCCAAGTGGGATTACGCTAACGAGCTCATAATAGGATTACGTACGTCGATGTGTCCCAGTTTCAACGGCGCACCGTTACCAGTCAACCCACACCCGTCGGCAGTCTGTGACAATATAATGATTGTGTGTTTATCGGTACAACACAATCATGATAAGTGCAATAGCTATAACTACAACCTAGCTCTAGACAAAGTCGAGAGATTAAGCCGATACACCAATGGCTTCAATACGAGTCTATCTCAGTTTTAACGCGATGCCGATCGTGTTCTAATTGATCGTGATCGTTGTTGCGATTGTCAATATTTTGATAGAAGGTGAAAGCTCGAGAATCTGTTATGAACCGACGACAAATTTGAGCCGAGTACAATAATTTTCAATTCACATCATGCAGCGTAATTGAATGAACGGGCGGCGCGATCATGGACCGCGTGCCATTTCACTCGACCGTGACTCACGAATTAGAGCTAAGTCGAGATCGTAATTATGCTAGAGTTATTTCGTGCACACCCACTCACCCAGACACGGCTAGATAACAAACGCATCATAAAACACGGTATTTTAATCAGTGCTGAAATTAAGGTCAATAATGAAGAGTCCAATGTTGAGTCGAAAGTCCGCAATAATGCTGAGCGCGCATCTGATACAGCAAAATGTATTTATTTGTTTACTGTATGAAATTTGCGTAAATCAGCTATATAAATATTGGCAAACAAGCAAAAACGCAAATGCCCGAGATAAAATCTTAGGTTATTTATTTGAAGTGTAAATAAAATATTATACAAGACGATGAAACCTAGAGTTACTGCACAGTAACTAAAGTCAGCAAGAAATAAATTTAAAACTGAATACGAATCTGCCAATCAAAAAGTACTTAAGAAATTCATGCAGTACCTATGACACGGCTTAAGCGTTAGAGGCTTAAAAGCTCAGGCCCTACGTCATTAAAACTAGATATGAAATAGAGATTAGTTTAGAAAGTGTCGTGTCTCGAACAATGGGCAGAAGTGGAGCAGACAGCGACAGTGTTGCTCTCCAATTAACAAGATAAAGCGAATTGAGAGAAACAGCAGCCGACCACAAAGATCAAACTAGTAATGAGGTGTTAGAAAGCCAACAATCGCTCGATGCCATCTTTGATATGTGACGCGTAGGATGATCAGGCAGACTTTACCATGAGGTGAGCACTCCAAGAGTCATAATATCAGATAAATACCAAAGATTCACAGGTTTCTATGTGGGCGGCAGTAGTTATCTATGACGGAGCATCGACATTTGAAATAAGAATTGAATTTAATTTTATGTTACCATTTATTTAGATAATATCAAAATGTCAAGACAACATCGAATAAAAACGACCAAATAAGGAAGAAAACCTGTCATTAGCTGAATATAATTTCTTTATCACTACTATAAAGTTGCATTATTACACAATCCTTTGTTTATCCTGTTATGGTCACAGTAGAAGCGACGGAAGACCTTTCTCGATATACAGTTCATCTAACTTTAAAAATCATGAATAATGTGTGTCCTCTTCAACTAAAACGGTTCACAATTTATGACTGTTAAATGAAATCATTGCAGTCGGTCATTTCACTTTATAAACAGCATATTGTTATACAGTTGGGTGACCGTTGCGCTCGCGCATTTGTTAGAGGTGCGCCATAAGCGCGCAGCACGCCTGCGCTGCCTGCGCCTCGCTGCACCGCCCTAATTATTTTCGGTGCATGACTGCCTGACTTTGAACGTCCCACCCCGTATTGTCTGGCCGGATATTTGTATCGGTATTCTTGTACGTCAGTAAGCAATACGACACAAGGTACACGACCTGGTACAATCCTTTAAAACATTGTAAATATTTATGAATGACTTAAATCCATAAAAGATTTTTTATGCATCCTGTCCGAAATTGTACAGAGGCTGAGACTGAGATGTCACAAAGTATTACGCAAAATGTTGCCCAATAAACTAAGCTTGTCTTTATTACAGCAATAAAAAGGATCCCTGCTATTGAGTATTGATCCATTCCGTAACATAAATCGGATTTTGTCTTTCTTGTGGTAGGATATTGTAAATCTAATTCTGACCGGAAATCACATAAAAACCAAGAACATAAAACAAAAGCGGTGAACTTTTTTTTACTGAAGATGCTACCTCATTTAAATAGGTTACTGAACTAGTTTGACAGGCTATTTAAAAATCTCACCACCCACGTTTATTTTAATTTGAAACAACAATTTGGACGAACTCAAAGAAACGTGTAATCCTAATAAGAAGTAGTAATTAACTGCCATCGTGAGCATAATCTCTTGGCACCATGCCCGATGCAAAGCGACGTTTTTACATTTTTTACACAAAGAGTTGAACAACTACGTGTCACTGAGAATTTATTGTAATTGTTCGCAAATTAAGCAAGCTTTTAATTTATATAAAGTTTTTACAAAACCATTCATTTGAATAGTTCTCTTCATCGCAACGAAAATTTGGAAGGAAATAAGCGACTGAATAATAGCTGTAATTATAACGATATTAGGTAAGGCTGGCTGAGATGAAAATACAAAATTGATTTAGTCAATCATAATCAGTTAGGGAGCATCAAAGTAATTTTAATTCGTGGAGAACTTCATCCTCGAAAATGTGCAGATATTTTATCACGTCTAACGCAAAACGTCGGGGCTGAGGACCAACAAAATGAACATGATGTCACACGCAATTTATAACGACCTTCCGCTGTGGTCACGCCCTTCTAAAAACCTTCACGTAGCGGACAACATTAAGTTTAATTATTGTTTTATACTCATAATCAAATTCAAAATTCATTCGACGATGCAGAAAACACATCATTTTTCATCATAATGTCGGAACGGCAGGTAGGAGAGTAAATTTGTTCGCTGCCGGAGAGTAAACGGAAATTAATCAATCTGCTTTCAGTGCTAGCGCCAGCGCTCGGCCAGACGTGAGGCGAAAATTCATTTGCTTATAAAACAATGACTGAAATATACGCTCGCTAACATGTTAATACGAATTATGAGGAACGACTGCACCCCTAAATGAGTAGGTGTGTATTTGTCTCTAGACTACAGTTAAAGCGTGCAAATAACGTGAATGCATTTAAGTTATGTGGATGGGCATGTCACAGGATACGCGCTCCGTTGCGCCTGCCTCATCAGATGTCCCCTTTGAAAGTCCAACCAAACGAATACCAATTTCACCGCTGCCAACTGGCGCGTACGATGAAATACTGCGAGTACGATTCAAAGGATGAAATGTTTGATAAAACGTGACATGAGTTGATGACTTCTCGTACTCAGCGCGCTCGGGTGTTTCATAAGCGACGAACACTTTCACTATGCGGCTTCATAAATCCAGCAACCCGAATGGCTAGGCAAAAACCTCATGGCGCATCGAGAGACTTAGGAAATCGAGCGCAACTGAAACTGGTTGGGCAATCGTGCCCCTGTGAACAAGCACACGGCCCGGCTCGGCACATCGGGTTGCACAATGTGAACGATGATACAGAGACAGGAGCTTTGTCACGATTCGTGACACAAAGACTGTGAAATATAATACAAGTGGGTTATTTAGAACGTGACCACACCGCGATATATTTACATTACCTGCCATGCTGTGTGGCTATGCGCCCATTTTAGGATAGAAATGGACATAAAGATCAAATAGATAGATACCTATTATATATTGGCATGAAAAAACTCAAATATTGATATAGTCATGCGGAAGAACGAAAACGAGATGAATGAAATCAATTTAGTTCAGAATAATTCGATTAAGTTCGGAATAATTTAATTTGCGTCGTTTAGAGAGGTCCAGTACGAATTCATGAAATTCCGTTTGAGAGGACAAACTGAATTGGACCTCGTATAAATGGTATTTAGGTGCTTCTGGTTTTACGCCAGAAGCCATATAAACTGCACGTCCACACATAAAAGATTTAAATACCCGTTTTGACTAAAGATGTTTAAGTTTATTAAGGATAATCATAACAGGTAAAATACTCAAGATGCATATTTTGATGTGTTTTGACAACAAAAGTGCAGTCCTTACTACGAATATGGCGAACAAGCAATGTCAGTAAATAATTTGTTGAGATGTAGTAGATAACCTTATATACAGCCAAAGAAGGAAATAAGTCATCGTGATAGGAGGTAGGATTTACATAATAAGTGCGCTGACATCGGTTTCACCTTGACTGTTCAACGAATAAAAAATACATTTTCATTCACGATTTAGAATTTACGTACAGTCTATTCTTAAGCTGTCATGTATTATTGAGCGATCAACATAATGCGGCGATTGATACTTTTATGGCACATTTATTAGTGTCAATAGTAATTTGTTTATATGAATAAATATTAGGTATAGGTATCTCTATAGACAACAAAAACAGGATTGTTAAACCAAGTACTTACTTGACAAGAAACATCCGTTTTTTACTCTTTTAAATAACTGGAGAACAAGCAAACCTTTCACGACGCTATAAAGCGCTGCAAGTAAAGTAGAATGAGCAAAGGTGCCGCGTTGAGATATAGATCTATTTAAAACAGGAACGCGCACAGGTGCCGCGGTCGCACCTCACCTTTCAAGCAATTCCCGGCGAACCATGCGTGCTCAAATCAATAAAATAACGAAACATCTGTCCACAACTGTATAATTATAGTTTTTATTACTTTGCCACTAAGTCCCTTTTGCCGATCATTTGTATTTACATTCAAAGCCCACGAAAAGCAGTGGAATGTTACTCAACGTCCCTTCTCCAGTGCGATATCCTTGGCCGGAGCGACCCGGCCCATGTCCTACAGAAGTATTAGCATATACCCACCAACTAACGCGCTACTGGTTGCATAACTTAATACTGCATATTATGCAACCTATATTACTGTACCGGTATTTGTAAGGATGCTTGTAAAGACGGATATTATATGGAAAGATTAGACATAGGTAGTATGGTCCTATGATACGCAGGACTTCTTTTATATTTAAGTGTGGATATCTTCATGTATACTCAACGTCTGGGAATGTCAAAGGGGTTTGTCGAACATCTACCGACTCAAACCCCAAGGTGGCCGCCCCTCAGCACATATAGAAGGGGTCTGGGACCGGGATCTACGATTAAACGCACCGTGTGACGTAAGAACAACGATTTCGTCTTACTGCAGATACTAATATACAGATCACATGGTAAGCTTGCCCTGCATCTACCTTCAATGGATATTGTTGTACTGTGAAATGAAGGAAATTGCCATCTACATCTAGTGTCTTACGCATTTAGTTAGCCTAATAAAAGACAGGCCAAGGTACATAGAAATTTTTTACAGCTTTTAGTAGGTACGCTCCATGTCCATCACTGCTAAATTGATTCGTTTTAATCAGTTTTCCATTATGTAAACAATCGTGAGGTCTACGCAACCATACCACGTGGCCATACTAACCACATGTGTCCAAGAAGTATTTATTGCGTCATCATAGCATAATGGGATGGGCTAAGAAATAAGCAATGGAGCTGAAGCCTAAAGACTAATATAATCAAATAAATTCATATTTATTATACTTCACATGTTATTTTATGGTTATTGGTATTTATCATATCGGATGATGTGGTTATAAAGCCATTCCAATACCGCTACCAGTTAGAATAGGTATATAAATCCGTGATATTTTGACACTACAGTGTAAGATTCTTTCGTAATACTTGATACTGTCCGACATGAGGATGTTGATACGATTGATAATAATCTTAATACACATGGCTATAATTATAAATCAAACCGAGATTTGTAAATGGTTATGTGATTATCTTGGGAATACTTGTACAATCCCACAAAGCCTTTGTAGCATTTTATTTTTCTTTGGAAGTATCGAGTCACGTAACTACAAGCACAAACATACCCGCTACAACTTGCTAATTTAAAGAGCTATGTCGGCAACTTTGATTTGTTTTCCTACTTGCCGTAATCTTCCACTAAGGCCGTAAACACACTCGGTATCTCATCAGACTTCTCAGACACATTTGATTATTCTGGCGTCCGTAATCCCACCGTGTTAGCCAATTTGATGTGCCTTCCAATAGATCTGTGTGTCGGATTGGGTGTCTCGTCGGTGTGTTGCCCGCTTTACTAACGAGTATTCTCTGAACACTATAAAATCTACTGAGAAGTCAGCACGTCTATATCAGCCTCCCCTTATACAATTAAACTTTACTACCCAAGCACTTCTCATATTAATTAACCGAGTTCATCTTAATAGTACGTTATAGTTTTGCTTAAGTTAGTAATTACCCTAATTGACATAGAGAACGTCCTAGTTGTGGCGTTGATCATTTTCATCTATTCTACATATATCTGCGGGGCAATTGCGTAACACATTATCAATCGGAATCGGTTTCATTTTGACAGTTCAACAACATTCATTGCGTTATTTACGTGTTGAACAGACAAATTTTTCGAACTTATGAAGCAATAGGTTAGCAATATGCTTCAAAATGATTTAGATTCCGATTGATAGTGTGTTACGCAATTAGGGTGCTAGAGCATTTAGTGGTGTTTTTTAGTATTTTTATAAGATTTTATTTTCTCTAGCACGAAGCCACGGGAGGTCGTGTCTATTTCTAGGTGTACTTTCATCAAGCAGGTTTTATGTTCTCATATCATGTTTACCTTGTGCGATTAGGTAGTGTTCTACCTTCCTGTTCGGTCTCTGAGTTGTTTCGTCTAGGCCTCATTAAGGTAATTTTTGTTACAGAGGATTTGTCGCGTTACCATCGTATGTAAGGACCACCATGTCACGCCAAAGTGCATAAAATACTTCTTTAGAAAACAAACTCTAAACATATTCAGTGAGTGCCTTTTGTGGGCATTTAGGATAATGCACTCGTTTACGTTGCAATGTTTTGTTACAGTATAACGGTAAAGTCTTGCAAGCAGCAAAGCGTGGGCCCCGCTGAGCGGAATTCGTGAATTTAAGTATACCGACCGATATATAAATGTAGATATTTATAGAAATAGAGTCATGTTCTCAGTATAACGATTTAGTTATAAAATAAGTAATATCTTTGAGGAATATCGGTTCGTTCACATACGAGCATTCCGAAACACGATAACCTCCTCCAGAATATTGAATCGAATCGATTCTCGATTATATGAACGTGTTAGTGTTCCTAGTATTGCACAGGACTCTACATACCGAGGTAATGGAAACTAGAGTTATAAAACTAAACCTATTGCTTACCATTATGGTGACCAGGAAAGGTTAGATTTAAAGCTCGTATAAGCGGACTGTAAAATGAGGTTTAGAATGTTTCCTTGTAACACAACGCCATCCTTCTATAGATTTTTATGTGTTCCATCCGTTTAGATAACGAGAAAGTGCAGAATCGATTATATTGGTCGCACATTTGATAGCCAATATATTTAGTTTATGACTGCCCTGTGTAAATTGTGTTGAATACATTAAGAAAGTACATGACCATGCACAAAACACATTTAGACAAGAACAGTTTGAAACAATTTGTTTTTGCCAAACAATCTACTAATCACACCAGATATTTTTTACACAACAAGACAAGATTTTTTACTCAAACAACTTCATAGATAGGTTGCATATAAAATCATGTTCATTTAAAACAAGGAAGTACATCGTACTAAGATAGTGTTGCAGTCCCAAGGAACAATAACAGCTTGTTAATGCCATGCTCCTGAGTAATGAGCTTCCTCGTTATAAAGCCAGGCAATTGGTTTAATCGCCACGCAACCACAAAGCAACTACTCATGGTACCAAATTAAAGGCGTGTAAATTGTATGCGTATGATTGTAATTTTAATATAATTGGCACAGGTTTAGTTGCTAAACCCTGAAGGCGGATAATAATAATTGACTTGGGTAAAACAAGCAAAAATTATATCAATGTCAAAAGAGTTAGATTACTTCAATGCTATACGGACCAATCTTTATACTCGGTACTTAGTCTAAGAGATAAACAAGGTTAAATGCCAGTCAAATAGGGAAGGTCTGTCTGTGTTAGCCCTCAATAAACAAACTTTCGCTCCGTAACATAAGAAGTAATGATTACACACATAAAGAAAGGGCTGTCTTGTATATTCGCAGGTCTGCTAACAAAACAAACAGAGTTGAGAAATGAGGCCACACGAAGGGCCATACAGTCGAGTACGAAAGTGAATTACACGGCCCAAGGCTGACCGGTCTCTCCTCAAACCAAGTGACCTTTACCACTCCAATGATATCCTCGTTCCCGCGACGCCATACTATATTGAAATACCAAATGTGTTGACAACCACTGAAACTACTTTAGAGTATCTTCAACTTTATTGTTGAATGCAATAAAAGTTTGCACAACGGCAAAATTAAATTTGTGCTTTACAAAATTGTATTTAGTGTAGGTTATAAGCATTTTTATAGTTTTAAATTTTATTATTAATAGATGTTCTGAAGGTCTCATTAAAATAACCATCAGTTTAATACGGTCCAGCACGCAAAAGAAATATATATTTGAAGTTCAAAAACAAAAAATAATTTCTATGATAAATATGTCGTCAACCTGAGACGCTTCATTGCCAAACAATACAGCAAATTAACTGAAGAACTCAAGAGTATTATATATCTGAACAAAAAATGACAGATATGAAAATATTAATTATAGTTATGAAGAAACATGGCCGTCACAGTTTGTCAGTCAAAATGTGTAACTTAATAATGATCGCGCACAAAAACTGAATGATCGTGATGAAAAAATCTTTTTGAAGCTATCAAAATAAATCGCCTTTTTTCGCAGGATGATTATTTGAAAAATCTATAGGTAATTCAATTGAACTCTTTGATAAAAAACAAGATGAAGAGTTACAATGATTGATTAAATGTTTGACCGCAAGATTGGCACCCATTCTGTGCTATTTGACTTTTTCGCTGTAAAAGGAAAATACCACGATATCTTGTTTCTAGCCAAAGGAATAAGCAGAGTAAGTATTGTAGATGATATAGGTAATAGCACGCGGTTATTATCTAAATAATGGTAACGATGACGACTGGGTTTTTTGTTGGATATTTTCTTATACATACTTATTCACGCACTTCATCCTTACAAGAACGAAAAACTTATCATAAGTGAGAAAAAGCTCACGACAGGTGACCATGATGGTCATTGAACTGTAATGACCACTGCTAAATCAATATTTGTAATCTAAATCATAAAAGAATAGTTTTCCAAAGAAAACAGAGCTCGATAAATAGGTCAGCAAACTGCTACGAAAAGAAAAATTGTTCTATGAAAAGCTTATGTTTAAGTTAAAAAGAAATAGCTTCAAGGCAAACACGTCATTCCTACGAAACAAGAGTTGAAACGAGCGGCGGGAATTCCGTTGCATTACTAATAAAACGAGCCTACACACGAACAGACACGCAGCACTTTCACGATACAAGTCCCTAAGGTAAACGAAGCTTTTTGGAACTGTTTCACGTAAACTCATTCGAAATAGACTCTTTCCTTCCTTCAATATGCATGACTATAATGTGTATGTTAATGACAAAGAGATAGAATCAGTCGTTCCATGTAAAACACAGTTTTTAAGCTGCTTCTGTATTGACTTGAAGCCGACCCCAACATAGTTGAAAAAAAGGCTAGGCAGTGATGACGATTACAAAGATATAGAACATTCACAACGGATTCAATACGAACAATTCTCGTTCTAAATTCAGCAGTTTACATCAGCCCAATTTAATAATAAAAATCTGCGTGTTCCGAGATAAGGTCTTATAAAAACGTGACCTGTTTTTGATAGCTTGAACTATGTTTACCCCTAGCGATGACGAAAATAGGTTTCTAGAAAAGATGTCTATTGTACTTATTGTATTGTCAAAACAAGCTTGTTTTACGTTCACTGGACTTTTATATCTACACAGTCATTTAGCAGTAACGTGTTAAGTTTTAAGATAGATATTAAGTTAGAACGATGAAAGCAACTTCGACGCACAGCAGCAGGTAGGTATTTTTTCACGGAAACGGCACGAAATAGCCTTGACATGATTAAATATATAAAGATACTAGCAGCGCCCCGCGGTTTCACCCGCATAAGTTTCCCGTACGAATATCGGGATAAAAACTATCCTATGTTTACTTAACTATCCTATATGTACTTTTGCGCCACCCGTTATATCCATACTAATATTATAAATGCGAAAGTGTGTGTCTGTCTGTTACCTGATTTAGTTAAAATTAGGTATAGAGATAGTTTGAGTCCCGGGAAAGAACATAGGATAGTTTTTATCCCGATATTCCCACGGGAAACTTATGCAGGTGAAACCGCGGGGTGCTGCTAGTGATATTATAATATCTTCCTGTCACTGTTAATTACACAGCAACTAGTGTTAAGCCCGGAATACACATGACATTATGGTATTCACCAATCAGAAGTTGTTATGGCGCACGTCATGCAAGCTACTTGAATACTTTGTGCAAGTTACCTACATGCACAAATGCAATGCATGGTGTATTCCGGGCTTTATACGAATTTTTATGAGGTACCACAACTAAATAACAATACAACGCTTTCCATATTTTGATTTCAGGAGCAATAAAAGGGTTTTCCACTTTACAAACATAAGACTGTTCAGATGTAAACAGCTTGCGTTAGCTTTAATAGAAATGTTATTTATTCATTGGAAGCAGTGATCCCGCCGACGCATCGGTTAACCAAATATGCCTTCAGCAGTCCCGTTTGTTTTCAAATATAAAATTATAATGAACTAGCAACCCGCCCCTGCTTCGCACGGTTTTTACGACTTGACACATCGAGATTTATTTATTATATAAAGTTAAATATCAACGTATTATACACTAGCTTCTGCCCGCAAGTTCGTCTGCGTGAAATTTTCGTAAGACACGTGGCGCCATCTATTATCATAATAAAGTTATTGTTGTTTTCCTCGGGAACAGCTCATTTTTCGGGATGAAAGGTACCTATGTCCGTTTCTGTACACCTGACAACGTATATGCAAAATTTCAGGATGATAGGTTCAGTGGTTTAGGCGTGAAAAGGTAACAAACAAACTTACTTTCGCATTTATAATATTAGTTAGGATAATAACCTTCCGAATAAATTCTCTAAATGTTGGCGAAAATCGCATCCAAATCCGTTGCGTACACTTGAATTAAGATAATTAGAGAGAGAGATTTAAGATAATTTTCAAGTTATGGAACAACAAACTGAATTTCATTCTTAACAAAGTTCAAATTCCATTGGTTAACAAGGTCCTTTTTGTTAGAAATTGTCACTCAAAAATCAACTTAGAATAAATTTCACTAAAATAGATAACTGATTAAGTGGCGATGGAATGTAAATTATCTGAGATTATGAATATGAACACTGCTATAGTTTAGAAGATAACTACGCAACGGATCAGACAGACAGACTGGTAGAGCGACTTTATTTATAATAATGTCTAGACAAATAATTTCAAACATCATTGAGGAAAACTTTGCATTGTAAATAATGTATTCCAGTATTGTTACATAAAGCAAATACCTACGCAGATACATAAATAAAGAAGACACTAGGATTTAATATGTATGATTTGTTTATTAAAATAAACGTTTATCTTTACGATTATTGTAGGTATTAAATAAATATGAAATTACACTTAAGTTTTTATGTTTTACAGTTTAATAATACCAATTAAGAAGCACTTCCTGATGTAAGTAAGTCATCTAATAAGTTTCCTTTTCCATGAGACCCAAAAAACATCCGATATCAACGAATTTATGTAAAGTTAAGTTGATAAATTGAGAATCGACTCGTCAAACGTAACCTCATTAATGGGAGCATGGTAATATCTCTTCAGGGGTCATTGTACTTATCATTATGAACAACTATTACTATGGGACCACATCTGAAATCGCGAAAAAAGAACCAGCAGTTTACTACATTTTACGAGTTATGCGAACATAAATGCAGGGAACAGCAGATCTTTTTCACGATTTCATGTTTGGTCCCGTAGTAAAAGTTGTTCATAATAATAAGTATAGTGACCCCTTAAGAGGTTATCCATTAATTACCGGACGCCCTGTATATCCAACGGAACACTAATAAATAATAATATAATTAGTTAAGCAGAGATGCCGCTTTATTTGTAACATCGAAATCGGTTAAACAAACCTAAAGTCCTAAACCAGTCGACACTTAAACCGGCACGAATCTCAGCAACGGGGTGGCCGAAATAAATCTCTTAGGTAAAACATTGATATAAATAAAGATATTTCTAAAGCATGAAATAATATGAATCAGCGAAGATAATAGTCACAGTAGTCACCTAGTTTTTAATTTTATTGAGCGCATATCAAAACAATTCCACGTTCTAAATAATTGGTTCGTGTTTTTTGTTAAACGTTTATCTTCCGAATGAACGAAGTACCTAACACGATACCTACTCGCACGCACATACACACTCGTTTATAATAGATAAAGACAGAGAGAGAGAGAGAAAGAAAGATGGAGAACGAAAAAGTCGCATGCCTCATACCGCTTTTTCCTTATTTGACAATTTCTACCACTTTTAGTTAGTTCCAATAATATAGAAAAATACAAACAAAATAGATCTATAATCACGAGCACAGAACAGAAAGATTAGGCAGCTGCGAGTCGTGACTGCGCCAAAAAGGCTTCCACTCGGCATGAGCGCTGTGCTGTAGGTCCCCCATAGCAGCGAAAATGACGTACGGAAACCAAGTCAGGTTTAAAGATTTTTTGATAATACAGTTAAGTAGTGGAACATGTAAAAAGAAAGAAAAATAGGTTTATTTATCACAGAAACACGTGCATACAAAAAGATAATTTATAATTAATTCTATTAATATGGAAAAATAAAACAAAATATATCTATAATCACGAGCACAAAGCAGAAATAGTCGACGGCCGCACGTCATGACTGTGACAAGAAGGCTTCCACTCAGCAAGCTAAGCAGGATAAGCTGGTAATAATAAAACAAACTATACATATTCGATCAGGCCGTTCTGCTTTCCTAACCTATGTCCATATCATGTTTGGAAGAGAAATGGTAACGTATCTATCATCATAATGGACCGTAACTGTCCGCTTTAGTGGTGAATATTTCCCTTCCAATAGGCCACGATAACGTGGTCAACGTCTGTGTTAGTGCGCGTTATATTTTTGAACGTTTGGTAACATAAGCAATAAGTATAGCATAATCAGCCTGTAATGTCCACGGCTGGGGCATAGGCCTACTCTCTGTGAGAGGCAGTGGACTGTAATCCACCACGCGGGCCGAGTGCGGTAAAATAATCTACACAAAATAAAGTGCCTGTCTGGGTTCGAACCTAAGACCTACTCGTAAGTCGCGGCCTCGTGATAACGTTTGATATCTGGATCGGTATTCGATAATAGCGTTGATGTTATCAGCACGCAAGTGGACGCTAATGCCTAGTCTCATGATCAGCAAACGACACCTCCGGATGCGACGGGTGGTCTCTTCTTAGTTAATACCACACGGACATTATATTTAATCAATCCATCGTATCCAGAAGCGGGTTACACCCATTACTTGTCTACTAACCTGAAATCAATAACGGGCAGGCGTGTATGAGCGCTACATAAACTAGTTTGTAAATTATAATCACATAAAATCACGTGTATGATTCAGTTTCGCGGAATAACCGGGTCGTTTCAATAACGTTTGTCAGGTAACACGTAAATCTTGATTAGTGCGGACACCATAAGGAAACTAGCATGGTTTACGTGCGTGTTTTCCTTCTTGTTTGTGCACACTAGAAAAACTACAGCGAGGGGACGAAAGCTTTTACATAATGTATTTAAAGTTGTATTGGGAGGAATGGTGAATGTATACCTTATATTAAATTTTCAGTTAAAGTACCTTAGTAGAAGGACAAAGTCTACAGAAAGAACATCTCGAAAGGGTACTCATGTTTTCCTTTGTCTATTATTTTTAATTTTAGCACTAATGGCATTACTTCCATTCAACAACAAAAACTTCATTTATTAAATTGCTTAATTTATTAAGTTCACTTTATTAAATTGCTCAATAAATCTGTTGTAAGAAAATGTTATCAAGTTGGTAACTTAACTAACCGCCATTATTATGTAAGTTTTCTTACGACTTAGGTAGCAACTTGGATTTTTTGCCATAAAATCGTGCGAAATAAACGTGAACTCATTATTATGTAAGCGAGGCGTGTCTCAGACGGTGAAAATAGTTACGTCATACACAGTCACGAGAGCATGCGAATGAGTGACGAGTTATAAAGAAATTTAACACACTTCTTGTCAATTTGAAAGCCGTTCTTGCATACAAGTTGTGTTTACTAATGCAGTGTAGAAATCGAAACCATTACCAAAACTCAACCTCAATTCTAAAGTGCTCCCAAGGGAGGCAATCTACATTAATTACTGTTCTTCGAAAACTAAATTCTGAACAAAAATTAAGACCAAATTAGAAACTAACTAAAGTTCGGAGTTTAATATTCGAAATCGTAGTCCTTGTCCCAAAATTGGAACTAGTTCTGAGACTGAATTTTAAACAAGTTTCACTACACCTTTAACGTCCCAATTTGAGAAACTTTTATCAAGATTTAGAGAAAAATTAAGACATAATAAAATTATTCTGAACACATTTCTAACACATTTTGTGCTGACTTGCCGAGTGGAGTTATAAAAAAAACAACCGACTTCCAAAAAAAAACACTACAAAGTGAAAAATAACTTTAATTTCGGAAGTCGGTGTCGTTGGTTCCACATTTTCGTTTTTTTGACACCGACTGTTTTTTTTGTAAAAATGTTTTTATTTTTTGCTTTTTAGTTGTACCTACCCCATACAAATTCATATAATACTACTTGCTAGTGACAGGAAGATAAACATCATCAATATAAACTAAGTGGAAAACAAACGTATTGTTGACGCTAATTCCAAAACTACCCAAGCAAAGTTCATAAAATTTATATGGGACCACCTCTGAAGCATACCTTAATCATTAATTAGACTAGATGCTGATAATCCTGGCTGCAGCATCAGGCCAAACTTATGTCAACATTGCATTGAACTTAAAATTTAGTCCTGTTTAAAATGAGCCCAAACACGACTACGGTGCTGTAATTTCAAGGTTTGTACTTTTTCTGATGCTCCTGGCTTCAGCATCAGGTCTCTATGTACTTCGGTGTTCCTCATTACACATTACGTTTATCCACACATCGAGCCCTTTCCAATGAGCCTAAACACGATATATCTGCTGTTAGTTGTCGAGGAGTTAGGTACTCTGCAGACTATTCTGACTGCAGCATCAGGTCATGACTTGATGATCATGAGAACAAATGTGGCAAATGCCCAATCAAACATCAAAACAATTTACTAAAACAGTCCTTGCCTGTTCGAGTAACTTCTTACTGTTAAGGAGTTGTACCTTCCATCATCAGCCCAGCTACCTAAGATGGTGACAACCATACGCAAATACACAAGATACTTCATAAAATATGCGAAAAACTATAAGTAAGCCTATAAAATTTGAGGGTTGCCCTCGATTTCTCTAAGATCCCATCATCAGATCCTAACTTGGTGACAATGGGACCACCTCAGAACTATCTACTTTCGAACAAAAAAAGAATTTTGAAAATCCGTCGACAATTGGCAGAGTATTCGATGAACAAACATACAAACAGCCGAACATAGTACCTCCTCCTTTTTGTGAAGTCGGTAATAAAATTATGAACTTGTCTTTAATATACCTAAACTCGATATTTTATTCTACTATGAGTCGAGACTACAACTTCGGGCATATTAACAAGTACCACGAAGGGTATACTGCGATATAATTTTTAAACTGACATTTTAATTACTGGTGAATCCCTTAAATGCTATGTGTAATTGAATCTCGATGCGTTAAGACCAGCCATTGAATTATTGCAATGGTAATTAAGCACGTCTGGAGTATATCTCACAGTTTCAATTTGAAATTGAGCCCATACATCGTGCGTGTGGTGGGCTCGTAATAAATAGCTAACCAGCAACAGTGCGATAAAAATGGTGGCTGAAAGATATAGGATAACTGTCAAAACCGTCAGTTTGATCGAATGTTTATACTTTGTTAGTGTGGATTTCAATTGAAAACTAGAAATAGAACGACTTACATCGGGGATTCTTTGCATATAAATAGCTTTTAGATTACAATGTATTTTTTATTAATCATAAGGATTATTTTAATAAGCAGCGAGTATTGCAATTCGTAAACAACGTAAGTCTTTTAAGCAAGGTGTCCTGACACGACGGTACAGAAAAGCCATAAGTTCATTACAATATTGTGGCAAAAATAAAACAGTTCATGTAAAACATAATCCTTTAAGCTTTTAATGTGCGTAAGTGATACCAGTATTTAAATTACACATTACCTACACATGCCGATTAGCTACTTGGCCAGCTTATAAAAATAAGAGCAGTTGAATTGAATTTTATTATACTTGCATATACTGACGTTCTTAGATCGAATGAAGACGGGTTTTAGAAGAAAAATTCCCAGTGGTACGTAATGTACTGCGTAAGTATTTAAAAACTTAAAACAGAATTAGGCCCTACTCAAGTATGAACTTCTGATATTCTTTGACCGATTGTACTGCGGGTTTATATAACTTTTCTACGTTGTAGATTATGTATCGAATACAATAAAAGCCGCCCACTGCGGTACACTCTCCGGAAAAACCGACGTTTCAGGCTTTTCAATGCTCACGAATACAAAAGCTAGAATTTATAAAAGAAGACGTAGTTGAAGATGATCACGTTTGCTGAAATAATATTTCATCATACATATTATATACTTAAGTACCCCATTACTAATAAACGTCGTATAGCGTCTGTATAGTTAGACAACGCTTTGTCTTCTTCTTTCGAAAGTCAAATTACTGACGACTGAAAGAGAGAAATCGATGTGTAACTATTCATTTGATATAATACGTTTATTAGTAAGGGGGTTAGTATAAGACAATGTCACTTGTCTGACTGTGTGAACGCTTCGATTTTCTAAACTCCTCATTGGATTTTGATATGGTTTTCACTATAATTTGGAGTATTTATTACGGAAGGTTTGTGTATATACATCCATATTAAACTAAACTATAATAAAGTAATCTTGATAATACAAGGTGTAACAGAATAAACGCAAGTCCTGAAAGTAGTTTGTTCATAATTGACTACTGAATCGATTTCAGTAACTTTTGATATAGGTATTTTTTTTTTAATTATGTATTTTGCCACACTGACCGCCAATTGAGCCAAAGAAAATTAAATCTTATTTCAAGGTAATAATACTAAATTTTAAATGCATAAAGTAATGCTGGGATCAACACGATTTTCTTTATAATAATAGGTAGCTTTAAAAAAAATAAGTTTTGGTCATTGTATTATGCTTTTAACTCAATACTCTAATTGGGGTGTATGAGGTCTTCCGTTAATTATGTTACATATTGTATATTTTGTCAAATCATAGAAACCGTGTGAATCAGGGGCGGGTCGCTAGTAATATTTTCATAATCCGAAGTTTCATAATAGATTAAGACAATTATCCTCAATCCCAGCGCTAAGATCTTTTGACAAATGTCCATAGGCATTTCGCAAGGACATTGCGTGATATCGTAGCTTTGCCTAATGTGTTAAGATGACTAATATTTAGTTCGCACATCATAATACAAGCCAGCTCGCTTACATGCGATGTTAACATTAACCTCCAAGGGCAAGATATCTGTCAATTTAATTTAACTGCTTTGCCTGTAATCAAGATTTGGTGCCGCAGGTTAGCCCAGTCGTAGGTTATAATTTAGTATTTATTAAATGGCATTAACGATATCTGATACTGAGCCCACACAGATGGAGATGTTTTGTTGTTGCATTTGCCAGGACTGGTGGAAAAAGGACTGAACAGCTTACAGTATTAAAGTAATAAAGTATGGATCTTTTCCATCGTATACAGGGTGGTCAAAGTCGTGAATCAAACGAAATAGGAAGACAAAGGTCTTTTCCAACAAAAAACCTTTCTATAGCATTGCCATAATTCAATTCCCTAAAAGTTATGAATATTTGTGTATACATAGTTCTTTTACAATGACTAATTTAAAAAAAAAAGTGATATAAAACAATAAAACATACTGTGTTGTTTTATTACTAGTCCTAGGTAATGTAGCACTACAAAAGTTCTATTGTGGCTCTGGGTACCAAATTTCAAGAGCAAATAATTTTTTCCCCAAAAATTTTGAAGTGTTAACAAAAATTATTTCTCACTTTAAAAGCGTTGGAAATGACCTCCTTTATCTCCCTATTTCGTTTGATCCACGACTTTTTGACCATCCTGTATATGCAGTGCATTTAAGCCGCCTTGAAAGTATATTAATTTGTGACCCCTATTGAAATCTGCTTATTTTTACAGGCGACTAATTATTCTTACTAGAACTTACAGGTCAAACGTGAGCTTATCCTATGATAGAAAAACCTATCCGATATTCCTAATTTTTATAAAATAAAATTCTTAAAAAACGAAGATAGACATGGTCTAAATCCAAATACGAGCCCCGTTAGCCATGGTCACGCTTAGGAAAACGGACTTTACAAATTATACTCCAATCAAAGAAACCCATATCCCCAAAATTACCTACCCATGACGCTTTAATTTAAATATTTTCCTTTTACCTTCAGTCTTCTCCAAAGATTATCCTCGTTTATATAATTTGAATCATTTTCTAAAAGCTTAACAGGACGTCCCGTTCTTGACGATTCATCTAATGAATATTGAAACAGATGCAGAAAAAACTTCACATCACGAATGATACCGATACCAGTCAAATAAGGAAACAATTATATAACAAGGTCCGTGACTAAATAAACGCATATAAAATATAATTTTAGAGCGAATCTATGGAACACATCCTATACAAATACTTAAATAAAACTGAAGTGTCTGTTTGTAATTTCAAAATAAAATCTTTTTGCTAAATACAAAAAGCGTCTAAAAAAAATATTGTCCACTCGGTGTACCGGAGACACTCAACTGTATTGTGAATTTGTGATGTGATGCAAACCTAGCAGAGGAGCACCTATAATACACCCACATTACTTACTTATTAAAAAAAAAAACATTTTTTCAAAATGTTGCCTGTCTCTCTGTCTTTCGGTTTGTCTGTTTATTCCGGCTAATATCTAAAACGGCTGGATCGATTTTGACGGGACCGTCACTGGCTGATAGCTGAGGTTATAAGGAGTAACTAAGGCTACACTTATTTCAGAAAAAGAATTAGGAATCTGCGCAAAAAAATTAAAACAGATGAAACTACGTTGTTTAGATATTCACGCGAACGCAGTCGCGGGCACAGCTATTTAGTGCATACTAGCCATGAATAATCAATCAAAACGTCTATCATTGAATAAGTAGGTGCATTACTACACCTCGATTTTATATATTAATTAAAGTACACGTCAATCAATAAATAAAACTGATAGCTTTAAAACTAAATAGACTACGTTAATATAAGCAGTGACTGACATTATCAATGAAAATAGATACGCGACAGTAATATGTCGATAAAAGGTTCAACTCCACCATTAACCGAGCGTTCTCAAGGAGTTTATATTTTCTACTTCTTCGTGCCCAGTGTCGCGTCGCCCGGGTGAATTTCATTTCTCGAAAAATTATCATCCAATTTTTCGGTGGATTAAAAAAAATCTTTCATACAAACCTTGTTCTGACAATTAAGAACACACAAAAAAACAGTCAAATCGGTCGAACCGTTATCAAGTGATGATCTTTCATATTTATGCGGCAATTAATATTTATTTATACAGATTTGCATTCACGACTTAAGTTTCTAAATATAAAAATTTATAAAATGCGAATACAAACAATTGTACAAAGACAAACTTTAATAATTACATCTTCATCGTAGCATCAACTTTCTGCAAACTGAGATTATCCACAGTTACGGGAAAGGTCGGTGGAAACCTTGCTTCAGAAACGAGTAAGCACTGAGTTCTTAGAAAACAATTGCCAATTATCCGGGCGTATATATTCCCAAGCGCTAGGTTTTTGCAAGAGCTCATACAACATGTCATTCTTGGGCAACGAACGAACAAATGAAGGGGGTAAACAATAAACAATGTCAATTGCAGTCCACAGACGTCCTTGGCTCAGTGGTTGTGACACCAACGGCGTTGGTGGATTAGTTTACGAAGGTCGTTTGTGGACACTGACAAACTGACATGCAGTTATTGTTACCAGAAATTGCTATTCTTTTCATTACTTGCTAATGAGTTCCATCAAATGAACACAGTGAAAAAGGATTTCAACATTTTACTAATCTTGATTTCTGTCAGCAGCTAGAGTCTGAGAATGACATTATTCTCAGTGTCATAGATGAATTGTATATTTAATCAAAAGACGTGTACTCTAGCGCCGTTGATTAAAGCTTCAGTGATATTTTGTCTCTAGATGTGACCTCTAAGCCCTATTTACCTTCGATTAATATTGTTATTTGTAATTCAACGACGACTTTAATGATATTAACACTCGAGTACGTTCTAATGTGCAATCTACAATTCTGTTTTAAGTTACGATGACATCATTAAAATCCCCATGTGTGTCCATCTTCAGGTAATACAACATAAATTATTGTCAAACCTAAATCAAACAAGAAGAGTTTACATTAGTCGACATTGAATCTGTTCGAAGGAATCGTTACAGGTTTGCAATCAGGGTTCAGTCCATTGACTTTTATACCAGCAACGACCGTCATTATTAAAACGGTTAGTGTACATACCCGGCTCCAATTAACCGTACGCAGTTGTCCGATGGTACGTACCTGAAATGAAAAAGAACCAGTTTACTTATCGATTCCCAGTACAATTAGAAGGCTTCGATTACAAGTCAATTACAGAATGCATAAAAAACCATGACAATGTTGATATAATAGCGCATCGGAATATTTAATATCGATCGACAGAAGATTGTGTTAAGGACATCCAGATTTTCATGTTTAAGAAAGCTGACATTTGGCATTCTTGGAAACTATATATTGTGTCGATGTCTGAATTGTGCAATATCGTAATCGTAATATTTCGTTGCGAAATCCCAAGCGACTGGTACGATACTCTTCGGTGTTGCGGCACAGAATCGCGCCCGACTTCGTGAGAGGTTAGATTGGTTCGAACTTGCTACTCGGCAGATTCAATTATATTTAATCGTCTCGAGATGACAAAACTCCTATTACTACGGCATCGCACTCTAATATTTTATCGATATCGATGACGTTTTCTATTATCGTTTATCTATCCAGACATGTAATTCGACTGCGTATTAATACAAATTCAGTACAAATTATTGAAGCCGTAAGAATAAAATGTTAGGAATATGCGTTGTTATCTAAAGGTTTGAGTTGTTATGACGATTCGTTGTGGTCATTACATTTGCATAAATTAGTCAATAACCGGTCATTTGATGCGGTATCCGACAACTTTAATACTGAGTATCGAGATGTAGAAATCGACAGGTGCGTAGGGACGTCACTACCGGTCGGCGGCTGATAAGCGAATGTATGCCGGCCGTTCACCTGCGCCCACTGACACACTGTTTCATCTCTCTCGCTCTCGTTTGGTACGATGCACAATAAAAAGAGACATAGGTATGCATGCACGTTCCAGCGAAGAACAAAGAACTGCATGAAACAATCCAAACAATACGTCATGCTACATTTTCAATTTGTGCAGAAAATGCCTGTATTGTGGTAATTATAGTGACGTTATCCCACGGTATAACAATGTATTCTGTGACATAGTACGAGTTTAATTCGGTATTGTACTCAGTGGAATCTCATTTACAGTTTCTAATGGACATACGTAAAAATAATCAGAATATACGTAGTATGCCATACATATCGAATAATTAATTGTATTGTTAGACGTAGGCACTAATTAGAAGCTCCATTGTTTTTATAATCAATCGTCAATATAGAATTCTTATACCATTTTCCATGTCTATGTAAGTCTTGTGGGACTAATAACATTAGTATTGCAATCTACATTAATATTTTATGTTTCAAGGAATGGAACATAATTGAGCGATTGTTATGCAGTACTGCTATAAATTATCATATTACTACGGTATACAATACTCTAAAACCTAACAAGCTGCCAGAGAAGCTCTGCACGCGCAGTTTACCATAATGGGCTAACAGCCCGTCCATTTTTACGTGAAATTACAATGTTTGAACTCAATATCTGATTGTTGTATGTCAGAGTAAAAACGTGTGAGATAAATAGATAGATACACGTATTACATAAAATATCGTAAGTATTACAAGAGGCAAAGAAATCTAATACTAATGTAAAAAAAAAAAAACAAAAGACATGATACTCGATTCTCGAACGAGAACGAACGCAGCAAAGGCGCTTACGTAAGTTATCTGACACCTAGACTAAGATATTTATATCGCTGTCGAATTAGGAAGTGAACTAACAATATCAACTAGTTTAATTATCAACGTTTAGCGATAGAATTGATCGTAGCTGATCAACCTCGCAAATTGATTAAATGCAAAAAGGAATAATGATCGCTTGCATAATTATGATTGCGATATAATTAGTCAGTGAAGAATCAATCGAAATCATTAAGTAGATACGTGATTATCAACATTAACCGCAAAGTTTTGAACAGTGGGTACTATTTTATCTTATTCATAAATGATTAAGGTAATGACTGGCTGATAAAGGCGACTGTTACTTAAATACTTAATTTTTGCCTCAATAACGTAAAACAGTACTTAATTCCATTTAGTAAATAGCGGTAATTGAAAGTTGTACGCTAATGCAATAATAATGGCATTATCGGATTCTATTAAAGATTAAACGGTTTCATGCATTCGGTATCAAGAAGCAATTATGACGTTTATTATTACAGGCTATGTGCAAACAAGCTGCCATTACAGGCTCGTCGTTTAATCCTACACGCGTTGAAAAGATACATGATTGCATACTAGGCTTTAGCGGCATCGTTTGTTCGTCACACATCCGTAAGCTGCAGAAAGCTCTGTGGCACAGATTGCTTGATAATTACTTTGTAGCCCAAAGGCTAACCACTCGTTTCTCTACGTAGGTACACATAGTTCAGGACCTGAAAAAGCTTAAATTCAAGGTTTAATATAATCACATTTGCGTTGGATTTCAGCCCGTGGTTTCGTGTTGAAACTTGGCCGGGGTTCAAAAGTGAGTACTTAAAGGGAATCCGGATGCTAGATGCTGTGGTTAAGTTGTTTTTTTATGTGTACGTACATATTTTAAATACCAGATAAGCCTTTTTACATCTTCTTGTCTAGTCGAATGTGAAGTAGGTAAATGGCTACTGCATTTGTATTTAACGAAAATTTAATTTCCATAAGTAAAATAACCGGTTGAAACTAGACTACAACGTCAAATCGATAAGAATGTGAGTTAATATTAGCAATTTAAAGATTATATCGTGATCTAAATCTTTTAAATTAGTCCAAACATCTTCATTATTCTTACACGCGATTTTTCTAATTTATTGCCAATATTCACGTTAGTTTTATTGTTAAATTATGGATCCTTTACGATATTTTGGACAATCTGATCAAGTCGTGTGGTATTTTATTAAAACTAAATTAATTTGGATACTTTTTGTAGAGAAGCCCAATTTTGAAATCTTTTTATTTATATGTTTAGTTATTCTTGATTTTTACCAAATAAAGAGGAAAATGGATTTCGAAACAGATTTTTTATAATATTTTTTCCTCAATCAGCTGGCAAGGAGCAGTGGTGGCCAAGTTGTAACGGCCGCGACTTACGAGTTATAGGTCGTAGGTTCGAATCCGGACTGGCGCTTTACTTTGTGTTAATTATTTCATCACCACTAATCTCAAAACGGTGAAGGAAAACATCGTGAGGAAACCGGCATGTCCTAGAACCAAAATTCGTAGACATGTGACATCTGCCAACCCGCACTGGGCCCGCGTGGTGGATTACAGCCCACTCCCTCTCACTGAGAGGAGGCCTGCGTCTCAGCAGTGGGAAAATTATAGGCTGATTATGAGCTGGCAAGGTCATCTGAGTAAATAACTGTTTGTAGGTATCACTACATAAAAATATAAATCTATTTTTCGAAGTCACCTGCTCGTGAAGACTGCTTTCATATTCGCCGTACACGAGGAAAAATACATAAAAGCAAACAACAAAAGCATGTATTCTGCTCAAGTTCAGTGTAAACGACTGTGAAAATGGATCGTTCACTATTGAGAGTCGCTCTAACCGTTTAAGATTTCACTTTTACAATAGCCCGAAACAGTTCCAAATTAACGACAATCGAGGGACAGTGAAAAGCGTTTACGGAGGTCGCATTCACTCGTTGTGTTGTTTGTCACCTATTTGTGCAAACAATAGTCGAAGTGAGCAACGGAAGCGTTTACGGAGCTGGCTTGCGTTGTTTGTCTTAACAATTCCGTGTGTAGGCAAATAAAGCTTCTGACGTGCGTAGGTTATGATTTATGAAGCGGACGGAAAAGTATCGGGACTTTCTTCTTTTGTACTGTAGGTTTATAGGTTAGAAAACAACGTTGTTGGCTTTGCTTAATCAGGTTAATTACTTGGGCTGTGAGCTGTGACTGGGTTTATCTAGGAATGATGGATGATTCTGCGAACTGCGTAGATGTTTGCATACCATGAATCAAACAACTCCGTTTATTACTATAGTTTAGAAGGCACGTTCTGGAAATGTACCAGTAAAATATTAGAAAGAAAATAACAACGTCGCTCTTTACTTATCAAGCGCATTCGTGCAACATCAAGATAAGATCAGATAAAAGTTATTTCATGATAAATATTAAAACACGATCTCAATTATAACAGGATCCTTTCTTTCTAACGAGCAACTTAACGGGTTAAAGTGATTCGCTGTACATTTAATTAGCATCCTCAGCTGACCTGCATTATGTCGGTCTAAAAACGAGTTTTGGTCTAGGCAGCCTAATTATTGAGATATATTCAAAATTAACGTTGTTTCAATAATTTCTTGTAACTGTACTCGTCTGCCAGCGAAGCATTAACGAGGTGCGCAGTCGCAACCGTTTTCGAAACTTCAGTCGGTTGCCGCGTCGCCGCCGCCGACCGGTGCGTTTGCGCAACTCTGGTGCCGCGCCGCGGGCGCTCGCCGATTCCCACGCAGGTGGTGTTCAAATGCAATCATTATACTCGACAAATGTTGCCAATTACAGATTCCTTTGTAATCTGCTATCGATACTCCAGCTAGAGAATAACAAACTGTTGAATGTACAATAACGTTGATTGTTAGCATTCACATAATGAGCGCAAATGCATTAGAACTCAGTAGTCAGTAGGCACAAAGCTGTTACATTACTGAAGGTCAAATAAGAGAATGCGGTTATTTAAATTATCCAAGGAACAGATAGTCGTTACAGCACATAAATATTGTGCGAAGCAAAAACAAATACAGCTTTGTATTCTATTGGATTTTATTTCCAAAGCAGATAAAGTCAGAACAGTAGTAAATCCCACAGGGGAAACAAGGAAACATGCTGTCTCACATGTTAAGGATGATTTACAGTGCGTGTGTTTGTACAGAGCTACAATAGAAGCCAGTAGAGAATTGGATGCAATAAATATGCAAGCTCACGAACTAAACACCTAAGAGGTCACCTGCTGTGCCTACAGATATATTTACGAGTCCGAAGTACTTAATGCCACGCCTTTGCCCTTTAAGATTTACATTACATCTAAATAGCTTCGTGAATACCACAGATGCAATGCTACTTTTTGTGTTCAATCAATAACGTGTTTAATCCCGTAAGAAATATTGGAGCACAAGATCATAAAAAAAACACATCATATATCTTTAGAATTAATTATAATAAGATGTCTTATTTACACGAGAAAAGCCTAGGTCTGACGTAGCGCGCGACCGTTATTGCCATTAATATAATTTAAAGCAGGACAAATTCTTTACACGTAAAAGGTTAATCGAATAAGTACGGCATGTAGATTAATGTTGCCGGTGTATTCGATGCTAGCCTAATTATGTCTTACAGTGAGATAGTTAAGGGCAGGAATGCAGCGACGGCGTAAATTACACGTCCGCAGCGGTAGGTGAGGTGTGCCGATCGACAACCTTCCATTCTCTAGCAAGCCTGACACCAATGCCGATGGGGCTATTAAATATTAACTAGTAACAATCGCTACCTAGTTAACACTGCAGCTCAAACGAGAGGATATGATTAAATCGAAGACACTTCATACATACATAACATCTCTACTAGCTGATAAAGCAATTTTAATATTTGTCATCTACATAAACACGTATTATAACTTTACGATCCTTGGCTCAGCTTTATCTTTAGGCTATTTGAAACAAGCTGATTGAGTTAATAAAATGGGAAGATCGTTTACGAAATGGAATTCTATATTTACGGCTGATAAATAATTTACAAGTCGTAAATTGAATGGCACTCCGAGATTATATGACGCAGAGATGTGCATTTTCCCTTTAAAGTTCTGAGTTGGTATATAGCAGTGCGAGTTTTATGGTAACATAAAACGGTTTCCAAAATCAACAAGCGCAGCAGTCGCGAAGCGTGAGTATTTAGACGTATTGAGTGAAATCGTAAACCTCGTGACCTCAATGAAGACGGCTCGGAGACAATCTTCGCCGAGATTTCGGGCAGATTTTGAAGGGAAGCTAACGGAAACCGCAACGGTGCACGAGCTTACATATATATTCTTTAACAACACACGGAGAGCTCCCTGATAACAGTACTATACAGTAGGAGCAGTGGGAAGACAGCGACCTTGGTCGCCACCAGCGACAACGGTCGCACGTCAATCATGTTCTATTAGTTCAAAGCCACATCTATAAAGTTCATTACCTCAATAGAAGGAATGATTTGCGTTCGTTCAACGCGACCTTTTAATTCACGACTTGGTGCAAGTCGAAAATATATAGCAAGACAATGGCGCTTAATATTTCCCAGACTTTGTATGGAGACATTACTATAAGAATGTTCATTATAAATCCGGCAGCTAACATGAAATGCTTCAAAGCTCTGCCTTGACACATATTGCCACATATTGGTAAAAGCAAACATTATCAGCTATAGACATAATCTTGGCTTCCGTCCAACACAATGTTTCAAGGAACGTCATCCAGACGAAGCAAGATGATATTGAAATATTGTATTTTAAGTGTTTAAGAACAGTCAAGGTCGATAAATAACGTACATTTTTCAAATGTGATTTTTATGACTTTCTGAATGACCATCTGAATCTTGTTTGCAGTAAAAATCTACAACTAGGTGAATCAAAATTCTTACACAACGATAGTTTACAAAACATTCAAAATTCATACGTACTACAGAACGTAGAACAATGGTTAGTCTTGATAAGGTTAAATGTAAACGAAATCGGAAAGAATGTAGAAGAATGAAATGCTTTTGGAAATTGCGTCAGTAAACATTGGTACTCAATTATATTTCGTTTAATTAATTCTGTATTCATATTTCAAGTAATTTTCTGACTCAAGAGCCTACAGACATATATGTCAAACAGTGCAATGTTCAAAACGCCCACGCTTTTCTCTGATAACTTGTTCGTGTCGTATCGTAGTTCACAATCACCTCGCCCTCGTCTCGATTGATAGAAAAACTAGTTCAATCTTGGACAAGGCTGGTAACAACCCCGCTGATGGAGCCATGGCATCGCCTATTATGCCTGACCTACATACACATCGCTATGGCTAACTGGACGACCTGATACATGATGTGTTCTTGAATAGTGATTTATGTTGAGATTCGCAAAAGAAAATCTTGACGGCATGAAAGTTGAAAACTGTAATACAGTTATTATCTTCAATGTAAGTAATGTAACAATGGAAGTAAACTATACTTTATAGCACTGCTCTACATTTTATCAGGCAATAAAATACTCGTAGTCATAAACTAACATAAAGCTATAAACATTTCGATATAGATTTTTTTTAACTTATAGTTCAGTTGTAGACCTTGAAGAGTTAGTCTCACGAAATCACAAATTCATTCCAAGTTACAAACAAAGAAGTTCCACACAAACTTTCAATAACAACATTTCTTTGCTATTTGTACTAACTAACCTTGTATGTGATGGACAATGAACGTCCATAACTAGGGCCATCATTCAATGGTTCCATTGTGATACTAATCATTGTAATCAATTAACAATAAATGAAATTAACATAAAAAATATAAACCGTGCACATCGACTGACCTCATAATGCTTTGACTTTACAACATACATATGAAAATAATATATGTATCGGAGTTACAAAACCGCAGAAGGTTGAAATAACTTTGCATAAGTATGTGCTTGAGATTGATATTAATTACGAAGGTCAATAACATAAAGACGGTTTTAAATCTGGAATGAAATAGATCTATATCAGCGGTACAGTGTGCAGAACCTGCGTTGATTTGTTAGTAATCAATAATATGTGTCGTCACTCGTCACACTATCACACTCCGGTCGCAAACGATCTCATCGCGTGACCGACAACTTGAAATTTGCATTTCGGCGTGACAATTACGATTGACCATCATTGTAATTGTAACGGTGGTCAAGTCAGTCGGTCATAAATAAAATAATGTTACGTCGTTTTCACAATTAGGATTTGATTACTAACCGCCTTTCAAATTGTATTACAGATCTTATATTTTGATGCCAAGGGGCATGAGTTAACGACGAGATCATTATTTCAGAAGCGTATGATTGTTTTATTAACTTAAATGTTTTATTTTAATACGGTAGCTACTCGTTTAGAGGGGTCCGTGGCTAAATAATAACAGCCGCACAGGTCGATCGATCAGGTTAAGCTACGCTTGCCGCGGTTGGTCTGTGGATGGGTGACCATCTTTACATACTGAGACCCCTCCGTGCCTCGGAAAGCACGTTAAGCCGTTGGTCCCGGCTGTCATTCGTGGATCTTTGACAGTCGTTACGGGAAGTCAGAAGCCCGAAAGTCTGACAACCAGTCTTACCAAGGGGTATCGTATTACCCAGTAACTGGGTTGTGGAGGTCAGATAGGCAGTCGCTCCATGTAAAATACTGGTATTCAGCTGCATCCAGTTAGACTGGAAGCTGACCCCAACATAGTTGGGAAAAGGCTAGGCAGATGATGACGGTAGCTACTCGTTTTGCTTGCATGATGTGTGACATCTTGTTAGATGATCAATAATTTTATTGTTAACTAATTTCTGCCTTCGCAGGCAGAAATTAGTTTACAATGAAATTATTGATCATCTAAGAGATGAGAAAGAACTACTAGCGCGGGCAGATGCGATGTGGTAGTAGTTCTTTCTCACCTTTTTGCTCGGCTCCTAGGGGATTTAGCGTGAAGTTAGCCTATAGCCTCCTTCAAGAATTGAGCAAACCAGAGATTAGCGCGTTCAAACAAACAAACTCTTCTGCTTTATTATTAGTATAAAATATAGAATAGATAGCTAGTGAAGAAAAATATCCCAAAATGCGCTTGCGCTGCCGCGCTGGTAGCTGTAAAACGGAACAAGTTAGTCCAACACTTCGAACAGATCCACAAGCGACGTAATGTTAATAAAATTTATGCGGTAGGCGTTCTAAAGACAGTTCAATTTTATAATGAAGTAGTCCGCGGTTCGTGTTAATTATATTTTCAATTTCAAAACGCGCCCGCTACGCCTCGGGCCACATGTAATTCGAACCAATTTTGTAAGAGGGAATATTTGCAGTAGCGTTTAATTGTATTGCTTCAAGACGACCATACAAAATAATTAATCAATGTAAAATATTTATTGCTTGCTGGCTTTAATGGTTTAGTTCAAAGTCACCGGGCTGAGATTTATTCATTAATTTCAGCAAGAAACACCAATCGAAACGCAAGTGGAAATTTCGCTGAAACTTCGTCCGCATACATGCCTTAGTATAGGATTTTTTCGAACATCAACTCTTGAAATAACAGCGACAGACGGAGCCATAGCAATGAAATCGACTTTCAGTAATACAGTGGGCGGTGAGAGTCGTAAAGCTCCGAATTAATCTTCCATTTTGCAAACGACACAGCTCACCTGACACATTTTGTTACCCGACCTCGATATTATGGATGTTTATAGCTAAACAAATGTCACTGACTTTATTACAAGCGCTGCACATCATTGTCGAAAACGCGACGTAAGAATGGCGTGTAGGGAGGCAAGTTAACCGATCAGATCCTTAACTACAGACAATAAGTTTGATCGTCAACCTGCAGCGCAAAAAAGGATAAATTGCATTAAAATTGGTAGCGCTGTTAAAGTAATCGCTGTCAACTCATAACAATGTTATATTATTAGTGAAGATCGGACGCTCACAAGAACTTGAAATAAAAGATAAACGTATAAAAAAGAAAGGCTTGGACGTTAGGATGAGCATGAAATTATCGAAGAACAAAAAATCTAAGTAGAAAATAGCCTAAGACCGGTGTGGAGGCGAGGCGACGCTTCGGCTCGTTTTTCTCTTAATTGGAAGAGAAGCATAGCCTGTTTATGCTTGTTAAACTGGGGAATTCGTTAATTGTAATGATAATAATCAGTGATAAATACCCATACGCGAGTAAAAACAAATGGAGAGATTCACAAGGCATTTTAATTTTAATGGAATAGGATTTGCGGCTGTCTATAAATTACTGAATGTCATAAATAATAATAAAATATTGTCAGCACATCATTAAGGTCGAATAGATGTGAAAATGACAATTTGACAACTTCGTCTATTTCTACCAGTAGCGCTCGAGAGTTCTAGACGGAGTTCACAGTTATAATCCTTAATGACCCGGAAGCTAAACAATAATGTTGTGCTTAAGGATTGAGAAGCTTTGATGTAAAGAAAAAAACTTATAAGGACCGGATACCACTGATCATTACAAACAACGCTTTGCCTGCGGCTTCGCTCAAGTGATAGTCGAATAAGCGTCCATGTTTTAACTCCTACTGTCTATAAAATAGCTTCAATTTGTAGATCCTCCCTGGAGCTGTTACAGAATAACAGACATTTACATGAAATCGAATCTTAGCAACCGCAATGTTAGTTTATATCGCAATGTTTACAGTTAAACCACTTTCGAATATTCCCGTGTTCACGTTCTGGCCTGGAGATTGAATACTAATATAACATATAGGTACGCCGAAGGATCGTAACATTTAAAACAATACCGCAGGTCACGCGGCGTTCGGCGTGGTTACTTTACCCTATTTCGTCAACTCACGTTCTCATCTAGCCGCTAAGCCACGTGACCGTGTGACGCAATGGGAACCTAGTTTAGGTTCTCTACATAAATCACGTTTTGAGTTGAATCGGGAACTGTACTAAAGACAAAATAAATATGTGAATAGTCTCGCCACATATTATGCATCCCCGCGAGGCATATGTAAATTCTGTTTTCCTGCGGAAGAATATTATTGCCGAATTTAAAGAAGGGGAGATAATATTTTTTAATATTCGATTCAAATCATTAACGTAAATCATTAAAATAATAAAAAGATAAAAAGTTAAAGAGCTCTCGTAGTAATGATGTAACCATAAATAGTCCTCGACGATTAATTGTGAAACAGTTGCATAACTAAGTTTAGATGTGCAACTGTTACAAGGTTTAAATTGATCAGCGATTCAGTTGACACTCTCATCTAATGACGCTATCTTGAGTAAGTGCTGAGATCACTGCATGCGATTCGAATGCATTGGAAATGCATTTTCGATTCAATTGTTTGCACCGTGCAGTTCCTAACAGCGAATAGGTCAGCTCCTTTATTCTCGTGGGTGTCGTAAAAGGCGAATTATGTCAATCCGTGTGCAAGGCGTGGTGGTTATGGTGAAATTCTCATGTGACTGTTCATCGTCGTAGCTGACAATTATATGGCCTATGTCCCGCAGTGGATTCTGAGGTAATATGATGATAATGACAATACTGTTATGTGCTCATCTTTTGAAACAAAATTCCCGTTACCAAGCACACTATAATTTTTCTGACAAATCGACTCTAGATAACTACATCACAAACAGTACCTACTTACGAATACGAACCAACAGCGACAATACGTCCGTTGAATTCTGATCGCGCGCACATAATGTTAGGATTAGCTGCACTTCTAGTTTCAAGATGAGTAGTTTATAGTCGCAATCAGGCCAGCACGCAAGCTTTACTGATCTAAATATCCAAGATTTATATGCTAAGCTATCATGAGATGAAGATTTAGATAGACAGTGTCCGTTTATAAATAAAGAAACTCTCTATAGCTTAAATAATAAATCCGTTAGTGGATTTATCTGTGAAGGGCGTGCTTAAATGTAAATAGGAACTTTTGTACTGAACCGACAATTGACGACTGTGGGATAACAACTTATTACGTCTATATTCACGTTGTGTAAATAAACAAAACAAGCGTAATTCCGCTATTACTTGTTCCGCACTCACAAATTGCTGCAAATGTTCACATTCCGAGTAACACTTGCAAATTCTGCTTTAACATTTAATAGCATTAAAGTAACCCGATGCGTGAGAAACAAAGCGTTAAGTTACAAACAAGCCCGGGCATGGGATGGCCTGAGTTCGTAACGTTTCGAAGCCCTACACTTGTTACCGGACACACTTAACGGTGTAACCAACCCAACACGTGAACGAAACACGAGACATGTACACGTTATGCAACCACTGACAGTGATTAAAAGCTTGACCCATTAAACAATACGTAAAACAAAGTTCGCGGAACAACCCGCTGGCACGCTGCACAAATGCAATATAAATCCATTCGAAAATGATTTATTTATAAGCAAAAGAAAACTACAAAAAGGATCGTTGAACGGTCGTTCAAAATAAATGTAGGTGCACACATTTATCACGGGCCCGATCGAAGGGTAACATTGTTCATCAGAGGTCAAAAGCTTTACAAATGATCGTCTCCGCGTTAACCTTCAGGATCCCAGCTGTAGAACTGTTGTAACAATGCACCGAGCGTTTGAACGGTCACGTCTAAAGCATCGTGTTGTTCTCCGTCCAATGCTGGTAAAACAATCGTAAAAGTATTAGCTGGTAAAATTGGACATCGATGGAAATGAGATAGACGAAAAGCTACACGGAAAAGTAAGAAATTGACGCGAGAGCATTTGCCGGTTGAAGAAGCTGATTTATTGTCTCACGTTAGACGTGTCTCATTTATCACGAACAGTTTTAGCGGCTAAGCCACACAAAGGATAATGCATTGCCGATTTAGTAGAATCGTTTATCGAGCTGACATTGACGAATCCGATGAGAGATAATACAACGACAAACATTGCGATCCGGTCGAACTCACACACTCGTTGTATCGAAAACAGTTCAATGAGTGTCTCCCTCATCGATAAAAACGACGACGATTAGGGAGCACACAATTTATATGTCTGTACCTATCCCTAGTTAAAACTTTTTATTGGTTTCCTTTAGTTTCGGTCCCATACCCCAAAAAGAGGGTATTGCCATTGCTATAACCTCAGAAGTATAAACAGTAAATAAACTTTTTACTATGTCGTTTCTACCTTGATAATTTGTGGCAGTGATAAATTCAATGGAGGACTTAATGACCGCCTTCGTTATTTAGTCGGCGACGTACTAAGAAGTTTTTTAGACGAACAATTTATAAGGTGTGGCAATCAGGACCACAAGCTAGCGTTTATTAATTCCAGTAAAGTTTCTTGGAACTGTGACGCAATCGAATAAAACAGTTTCTGGTTGGTAAAAGCAAAAATTATGATTGTTGTTTATCTCGTCGTGTTATCGGTTGTCCAAATACCTATGCAAATGAAAAAGTTAACGATATAATAAACAAAAACAACTAAAACTTATGTAGCATTCCTCTGACGTTAACATTATTTATTATATTCTTTTTTTTTGTGCATTAATGAAGCAGACTAGACTTCCGAGTCACTTTCATATATATATATATATATATATATTTGACAAAATGGCGAAGATTCGCGAAAGTATCCGAATTTATATTACACATTTGGCAATAACTTTTCCTATCTTCATGTTTTGGGGACATTATAAGTTAGACGAAGATTCGGAAGTTAGGCTAATGGAAGTTTAGCGGTTTCTAAAGGTTTCGCTGAAGGGAAGCTAAAGCCGAGTGATATGAACGCAATGATTTGCTGCAGCGATAAATCCACGCGGTAGACGGGGACAGACCCGCCCGCGGCCGCCACGATAAGTGTATCCAATTACTAAGATACCCTACACCGATGTTATACCATCGTGATGTATTACACCATAAAGTTTATAGTTAAAAATGCTATTAAAACTATGAGTCGTTTTCAATAGTATGCACCTATTACTGAATAATATTTATTCGGACGTCAGCGTTTTATACGATGAGTATTGAAGATATATGATTTCGTTAAAAGCAATATTGAAAAAAAATAAAAGAAACCTCAATGCCGGATCGCTATATCTATCATAGAATACTATATTGATTCCCAGGAAGCACTTACCAAAGTCTAGTCTCGGAAACGGAAAGTAATCGAACAATCAAAGTTTCATTGACCATCCCTTTGCGACGCCATTAAAAATTAAAAGACTTTCGAACATTCGTACAAGTCGGAAATTTCACCTTGTCCACAATGTATGCATATGCAGTTAACCTTTTTCCCATGGTGCGTCTCGTCTCGTTTTACACAAGAAACCGTTGAGCACTTCTACCCGTCGATAATTAATTCTGTCCTGGGCTACTTATGTTACCGACCGAGTAGAAACCGCAGCGCCCTGTAGTGGTCAAAGAACATGTTCGATCGCACTCGTATCAGTCATTTAACTTTGCTCCAATTTCACCGACTACTATTTTCCAATACGACCGCAGAACTTCTTGCTAAGATGAAAATTAATGCGTTAATGGCAGGGAGCGGCCTGGATTCCCTCGTTGAGTAAGTACAGGTCTCGAATGGTGTATTTTTCATTGATAGTAGCTGCGTATCTCGTGTCTAGCTATCAATTTTACAACTGAACACTACGTACAATAATGGCACATAATCAGATCGTAATACCACTCATATCTCATTGTGTGGAACTGTGAATTACGGTACGAATATGCCACCGGCCTATGACAAGCACATCCATTACTAGGACTCTGGGCGTCGTTGAGATTAGGGTAATGTAACAGGTATAAAGTGGAAACCTTACCAAACCGGGAACGCCATGGATGAATATACACAAAATAACCGCAACCCCTTCTCCGGTAAGATAGTATTAAGTAGGGATTTACTGGTGGTTTTAAAGGGCCCATCGAGATCCGTGTGGTTACCGTCAACGGACACCGCGGAAGGGCTCCGGTATCGAGCACTCATAAATCAAGCAGCACATCGCCCCCGGCAGTCTGCCCTGACCCTGCTGCCTTTGTTTACCCACTACGTTACTTTACTGATCACCTTCAGATAATAGATGTTTAAGAGCATACAATTTAAACGATATCCTGCTGAATATTTATGTTCGTCCGTATCTACTTCAACTATCGACAAAAAACGACATACCCTTTTAACACATGAATGGATTCAAAGAATTTTTTGTGAGAACTGACCTCGGCGCGTTTTCGATAATCGACGTCACAATTGATACAATCGCTACGTAAAAGGCCATAATAGGAGTGCGGCGATGCAGCGTCGCGATCGTAATCGACCGAGGCCGGTCGGCCGGTGTGTTGCTCTGGCGTCGTTGGTTGTGTTGTGCGTTTCCAACTTGGTCAGATTGTACTGTTCGCTGAATCGGCCGCGTGCTGATTCAGATCGAGGTCTGCCGGGTCGCTGGGCATCGCAACTCGCTAGTTTGCGATGCTCGCGGATCGATTATCGCGCGTCACGAATTGCTGGCGAATCAGGGTATACACCACACGCAACGATTGTCGCAAGCGCTATTAGTACTACAGAACTTTAGGTCTGTCTGTCGAATTTAAATAAAATTATTGTCATTTAATTTGCAGCATACCGTTGTATAGCAACCCTCAGGGCGATATAATAACATTAACCACTCCGTCGACTTTTCATTAGCAGTAACTTAACTGCTGAGAATACTATAATGAAACATAATTGCAAGCCAGAGCTTTAGATGTCTTCGTCCGAGCAAACCTAGTTTTAACTAGCAAACACCAAGGCAACTACTTGTGAGAGAAACCTCATACTTACAATCAAATCAATCAAGCAGATGGGGCACGAACCTCTATGTACAGGCATTATCTTCCCAATAGAGGCGATCACGTAACAATATCCATTAACAATCAATCAGGTCCACAGGATAGCAATTACAGCCCACGGCAAATACATCTTTATATTTGTATAGAACCTTGCGCCAGATTATATGGCAAGAGAATGAAAATATAGTGCAATCATAGACTGATGTCATTTCAAATTGCTTGGCCTGAGGAGGTGAATATCGTCGATTATTACAGGGCTTCGATCAGTCCCGTGTGTGTCCGGTATCACTGATACGTCGATTCCCCGAGGGCCAACATATCCGTTTATTGTTGTTCGCAAATAAACGGTTTAGTCCATCCATGAGACGCAGAAGTATGGAAGTAATGTTAGCCGTCATGTACGGTGTCAGCTCGGACGGCTCGCCCGGGGGGTTGCGTAACAGCGTAACAATAGTCATTAGCAATCAATCAGGCCGACTTCGGTGGGTGGCTCGGAAGGCTCGGCTCTGAAATTGGCCCTTGCGGTAACGTTGAGAAACGTTGTTTGCCGTGCTATAACGTGATATAGACATATACTTAGTTACATGCTCGTGATCGATTTGGTACTTTCAATTTTGGTCAGCATAAAACTTGAGCGCCAACCGCACACCTCAACGAGATGATGTGATGAACACAGGGTTTTATCGAAATTGTGGGCAAAGATATGTCGATAGCTGTGGTTGGCGGCACGCGTTCTGAACACGTACGGCCAATTGAAAAGAGCTCCGGTTATTGCGGGAAATTCAGGGGAATCGAGATGCAATTGATGCTGCCGGCCATACTGCACAATATATTAGACGGGAGTGTCGCTTCTCACGTCACGCCTTTGTACCGCCCGAGGTGTCAGATGGGATGCGCCGATAACCTGAACGGAATAGCAATTTCGTGTTGAGAATCCGAAAATTTCCTAGAAACTGCCAGTAAAGTTTGTACCTACCTATTGCCTGGCACAAGATTTCATGGTAGACATTGCGAGCACAGAAGTAATTAAAGAGGACATGGCGATATAATGACAACTTTATTATGTTAGGAATCTCCCGGACCTTATGTACTGTGTGGGTTATTAACCTGACGCGTTCATTATAAACGTCCGGTGGTCACGCGTTGCGTATCGAGGTATATGGGATATTGCGACACAAAACTGTACATGTCCACAAGTACATTTACCGTAAAAAACAACCAGTCAACGCTTAAGAAATATGTCAACTCCCAAAAATGGAGGATAGCGCCGTGGAATTTTAATCGATGTCATGCTTCGAATGTGGCCGAAGACGAAAAAAGGTTTGGTCCCTTGGCGCTTGGAGTACGGCATTATCACGCACCAACGAATTCAAAGGATTACCTGTCGAATTTTGATGGTCGAATTAAATAGCTGATTTATTAAATGAAGCGTGTATTGTAAGACTTCTTTATTTGGCGCGACGACGAACGATTGCCTCACAAGACTTTCTGATTGATTATGTACAATTAATTTGCGGGATGTGACGTGCCGCTTTTTGTTGGATACATTCTGCAATTTTCCTCAACATCGTTAACAGTATTTATATTTTTATTTATGCTGTGCTTTAAAAGGCCCTAAATGGTGTGGTGTTTTTATAGGAGTTTAACAAAAAGTCATGAATGATGTATAGCATGGCATGGTTATCGTTGTAATAGATCCATCCTATTAGTATTGTTTTGTTGGTAGTTTCTTTCGATATAATATCAACAAGAAACAATAGGGCGGTTCAGGCCGTCCGTCGCGCGTCGCCCGTGGGAAGATGCGAGATAACGCTACAATCGTACTTTCATCCGATCACGCATGATTTAAGTGCGAACAACACTACAATGGTAACAAACAGTCACGTATGTCACTACATAGTAATGTTCTTTGATCTTTTTGATAAATGTGGCAATGTTTCTATAATAGTCTTTAGGTACCGACGAAGCAAGTACTATTGCCAGAATGACATGACACGTTATCCTTACAGTCTACGACGAGGTTGGACAGGTGACAAATGTTCTGAGATATATCAATGAACATCAATTTAACCCAAGTCTTGCTTTATACAAAAACTAAGCATTAACAAAAATTGCACGTACAAAACGGGATGTATAAAAAATTTGTACTACAACTCAGGTATACACAAGTGCCAAAACCTTGACATGCCTCAGATTTTATTATTCAAGCTGAACCATTTCAGGGACGCGAACGTGGCAGCCCCTCAAGTTGGATTACACTCCTATAGTTATAAAAGTCATACAAAGTAGACAAATTCGGTAGGAACACCTACATGACATGGCTGCCGTGTGTTGCCGTCGGAGATATCGCCGGGGTCACCAACAACCCCTCGGCAACGACTAAATTGTGACGAGTCACGCCACTGCACGTTCCAATTTGTCACTGTAAAACGCGTATTACATTGATTTTTTGATGGTATAAGGCGTCTAATGTGATATGTTGTAATACGTTAATTTTTGGTACGCTATTAGGTACGTGATGCGGAGCAATAAGGAACATGTCGTGAGAAATTTTACCTATGAAAATTGAAATTCATTAATCCGGGGAAAACTAAAGATGTAATGGCTAGAAAGGCAGTTGACTACTGAGATGACGGATAATAGAGATGTTTAGAAGATATGCTGCGCGACCCCAAATAAATTGGAATAAGGGTAGAAGAAATATGAATTATTGGTATTCGTAAAACACAACAAACTGACGACGCGACGGCGGCGAAGAAGGTACACATGAACCTTTGTAATTAAGTACGGACTTTTAAGAAAAACCGAAATGCAGCGACAGAATCTACTACTTAATAAATATTATAAATAATGATGTCTCATTAGTCAAGTACCGACATGCAGACGAATTGAAAATGTTGTAACAGAGATAAAACTGGAATAAATTGTGAAAGCTGACAAACGTGAGAAACTAACACGGTACCTATCTCCGGTTAATTTAGAAAGAATTTCTGTATTCATATGAATTCCTCGAGTAATCAGTAGCCAGCGCTCTGCTTAATTAACATCAAATAAATCACATTAATAGTGCACATCCTTTCCTAACAGCTATTACGAGATAAAACTTTTTAATTGAACAAATTAAACTTTATCAACTACTTTCATATATTATCTCGTACTGCGTAAAGAGTGCGATAAATAATCGTTAGTAGTTTAATATCTTAATAAATAAAAAGCAATCGAACGATCTAGATGAGCATTTAAATGGTTGAAATCATCTAGATAAATTAATTATCTTGGTCATCCTCGGGCATCTGAATGAGCAATTGTCTTTATTTATATGACTGTACCTTTAATCCAGTATTTATTGCCATGATTTCGAATACAGTCGTATCAAATGTATTTACAATCCTTTTTATTAGTATATGCTTGCCTACATTAATACGCAAGATGCATATTAAAAGCTAAGGCAAGCATGAAAGACGTGAATGTTTATCTGATTCTGATGCTAAAACAATTAAAAAGAATATCTTGATGGAGTTTTTTAACATTGGCTTGGCAGATGTGTTATTTTTTCTAGATTACGGGTTAGGAACTTTTAAAGAAGCTTAATTTGATTGACTACTGTTTAAAACAAACTACCTACAGAAAAATGTCTTCAAATAGTGAATCGTCTGATTGGGTATACATACATATTACATGAGACTCAACATTTTATCAATGATGAAGTCAGGACATTATCGTAACTGTACCTAATTTGTACATGTCAAAACATCGTTATAACTGGGGCGCACGGGAATATTAAAGCTCTATAGAAAGTAAAGGATAAGAACTAAGAACACAAGGAGAGAAAAACTCAAACAACGAATATCTGAACTATCATCACCGTCTTTTATGTACCGTTGTTACGCTACAGACTTCTGCCATTAGAGCCTTTTTTCTCTCTCCTTTTCATCCGACATACTGACTCCTTTTATTTTCCTCAATTTGTGAAACTTTCTTCTGATAAACGCTTGCTTTTACTTACAAAATTGCTGAACTCAAATATTCCTTCTCCAAACATCAGATGTATTTATTTGGAATCGTAGTTACAAAGGATTGAATATATCACGTGTGTGCGATCATGAAACATTTCTGCACGTGGTGCACAAAAATAGAATTTCTGCGCTTTTACTCTATAAATTTCTCAGCGTGGTTGGTAATGTTGGTATTATTTAGTTCGAGCGTTCATAACAAATATTTTAGTTGCCAGTAACGAGCGATAAATCTAGTTTTAGTGCGAGGTCGATCAGTACGAAATCGCTACCGGCTGTGGTTTCACTAATGCGTACACTGCGCAGTAACCCGTTTGACCACAAAGCGCCAATGCTATCTAAAAAAAAATATACCAGACCATTTTTTTAATATTGGTCGACTTTACCGCCCAAGTTAAACGAGGCGCCACTACGGATTTGATTTTATTGGTTAAATATATTTTATGGGTGCTGCTAATTCCACATGGTATGATGAATCGTTTTCCATAAGAAACAACAATGTTTTAGCTGAATACGTGACTTCAAGTCGAACTTCCGTCTTTGTTACTTGGAAAAATGGTCGAGTAATACATGCCAACATAGTATTTTTTTAAAGTTATTACCTAAAAATGTCTCAATTTTGGCACAGCCAATAAAATCTGACCGCGCTCAGTGTCGTAAAAACAAGCTCTTACGTTGTTTCGGGAACGAGGTTGTCGTAACAAAAATCCCAATAAAGTTTTGTAACTATTGAGTATTTATAACAGTACCTAGTTCAGATTTGTCTACGTCCAACGCTCCAAAGTCGTTACTTAGGTAAATGGGACAGCGGTTACTAACCTAGACATAGTGGCTCGACCTGAACCGCGCGTATCATCACATTACTCACCTACATTGACATTTACGAGCGTGTTTTGATTCTGAACATATAAAAAATTCAGACGGCTATTTTTCAAACGAAAGAGCCGCTATGTACATATACATAAAATTATCTATTCAAAAACATAGAAAATATAGTAACTCATTGACACAATAGCGATAAGATTGTGTGTTCACTTTATTGGTATTACAAAAAGCTTTCATTAAAACGCACAGTTCAATATACGGATGAAATCATCACGAGACGGGCCGATCGAAACTCGCCCCAAAATTCATTATGTTTAGGGTTTGATTTTCCGTAATCTAACTGTAGGCATTGAACTGTTACGTAACGTATTTGATATCACGTTGCGTTGCGGGGTAAACGATCCGACCTTCCACACGCATCGGTGGACTTTCCCGCAACACGACTACATTAGGTACTTATGTTTATAACAAACGCTCACTATCTACAATATCAAAGATAGCTTTTGCTCGTATACCACAAATATCACTTTTTATTACTGTGTACACTATAGTTGTATGATAATTTTATACTGTAGTGTTATTGCTAGTGTTTACTTGTTATTCGGCGGATAACTATAAATCGATTTTTCTATTTACGACTAGAAAAGCTATGAAATAAAAATGAATGTGAAAATAGAAAAGATAACCTTTCTGGTTGAACATCTTGCAGGGGGCAAGATCAGAATTTATCAAATTAAAAAAACAAAATCAAAATCGGTTCATCCGTTTGGGAGCTACGATGCCACAGACAGACACACACACGCAGACACGTCAAACTTATAACACCCCGTCGTTTTTGCGTCGGGGGTTTAAAAAACGGGATACGTAATTTGATTGCAGTTTAAAGTTAATGAAATTAAAATCGAAGAAGGAAATCTTGTCTATAAATAAGGATACCTATGTGTTCGACGTTAAGTAACTTTCTCTAAACGTCGTATTATAGGAAGGTACGACTCTAACATAGCTATACATAATTTTCTGTTAGAGATAACTTGCACGCAGGTTCCTCTGCTAAGGCATTTAATTATAATTCGAATAATTCCCGACGATGCGTTATTAAATATACATGGAAGCAATTGGATGCAAAGTTTATTATACGTCAAGTCATGCGTTTGTAGGTCGCACACGCAACGCTGAAGGCAATTCAATTAAAACATCTTATTCACACTTGTCATAATCTAGAAAGTCGTCAGCGTAAGTTGTTGATGGAGCCATTCAACGGAATGTCAAATTGGCTACTGATATTTTGTATGCAAACATTTTATTTATTAATCTTACAAAAGCTATCAACGCTATTTGCGTTTCAAGATTTTTTTTCTATTTGTCCACCGTATACACGATTACACGGTGCCCTATCAACATTTCATTATTTCTGTTTCATGAAACTTTTTATCGTCATCAGTGTATTCATTATATCTCAACCTGAGGGATATTTCCCGTAATTTTAAGAACGTTCAGTCTGATCAGAGAGAAACAGTCTCAATCTGTCAAAAATAACTCTAACTTCCCTACATTTATGACAAGTTTCTGATATTGATTGTCGCTAAGATGAGATTTCAACTAGATTTTAAAAGTTTTGAATTACGGGAAGTGGTCTTCAGGTCTTTAATTAAGTTTCTGTTTTATAATTCTCGTCTAACTTGCGAAAAACATATATAATCTTGAAATAGTCCTTATTAGAAACCGCATGGCCTTTCTCTATTTAAGTGAAACGTTCTAAACTTTCTACAAGCAGTTCCCAAATAGAAATCACGCGTCCTCGGGCCCCCACGTGTTGGGTATCTCTCCTGCAAAGTCACGTGTCCTTAATTAGGAACCAAGAGTCAAACCGCATCTATTCCTGTACTCAACTCATCTTTCTCAATTTGTTACTTGTTGGATAATGACGTCCTCTTGATAATACATAATTATTCAATCAACTGTTTCGTCGCGACGTTGATTTATTTTATTATGTGCAATGTAACAATGAACATAATTGCTTTTGGAATGTATTATTAGGATGTTTAATTCATGTAATGGTAATAAGACGTAGTGTATTTTCCATAGATGCATCGCTAGTTTATCTATACGTGCACTCGTGTGGTGCTCTTGGCAATCAATCAGTTACTGTTGAAAGCCTGAAGCAAAGTAAATTACCATAAACTTATTTCATTAACAGAGTATACCACCGTTAATGAAATAAGTGACGTACCTACCATAAACAACATCATCCATTCTAAATACATATTTCAATAATACCTATAGGACTTGTTGTATCTATGAGTCCCGCATCTAAATCTCAAATGACCTGAAACACTTAGGTAACGTTTCAAGGCCAATCGTTTTTAAAGTGCTTTATCAGGCAACGTCCCTGTAACGTATGAAAGCCGCGCTCGATCAAATAAGGAAGAAGATAACGGTGACCTCTCAGCATCTTTTATCGCGTGTTGTGTCTTACGATGATACCGACGTAATCTCGGAACGGTTTCATAAAGCTCCGGTCTTATCTGTCTTTGCCTTCCGACTGTTTGATATTCGTTTTAATAAAGCCTTGATAAAATTCTCCTTTAATAACACCGACGTAGCAATAGTTGTGGTTCTTTAAGTACCTAGGTAATAACATTTTAGTGTTTCGAAATGGAAATTTCTTCAGTCGACTGTTATTGTCCTGAAAGTTAAAAAAAAACATAGAAAGCTAGACGAATTCTAAAGTTCTTGCCACTAGACTAAAAACTAACAGAAATCATAGAATACAATTTACATTTCAGATTCAACAAAACTAAACCACTCAACATTCAAATTGAGCATAGATTTCGTTTACTTTTGCCCCAAAAAAACTTCGACCGAAAAACTGATCAAAAGAGATCAGACATGGAAATAAAGCTACGAAATGAATATTTGATAGTAAGTAGTATATAGCAGTCTTTGTATTGACTTTATTTTTGTAGGTGGTGATGGATTTGGAAAGCTCATTGACTGATCGCATCGAGGTGACGCAGACGCAGCGATCCCGGAGGCATCTGCAGTTGCGCGCACGCGAGACAGAATCAATCGCGTTGAGAGAGCAGCTGAACAACTTTCTCACCGCTCGCGTATCGTGGCGAGCGAGACCGGTGCGTACGAGTATGGTTGACGACGCATGAAGCAAACTAACAGCGTTTGGGTCTCAGAGATGCGTCCCAAAGGACCAAACAAGAGTAGGAGCCGAGGATCTCAAAGGACTAAGTTTTATAAAAGGTTTTTTTATCTCTTGATTCAGGTCACTGCCCTGAAAGTAATCTAAATTTATCTGAAAGAAGTGCTCCTGCACTGCAGCTGCTCCGATAGGTAAAATTGATGATGATCCTATAATGTCAACAAATTGCCGAGAACACGTAATAATATTTTTAGTAAAGGTTAGGTGAAGAGTCCTTCTCAAAGAAAGTACCGTTATAAATAAATATCTTTATAACAGTTTGTGCTTTTCTACATAGTGACTCAATAGAAGCATGAAAGTGTTATAATAAAACCAGTAGTAAAATTAATTCTTGATTACACTTACCTTTAATAAAAAATTGTTTAACGGTTTACAGTTCATCGCAATGAAGAGAAAAAAGTCGTGTTTCCTATTCATTGGCTATCACGATTCACATTCATCAAGTGATCAAAGTGAATTGAGGGCCCTTTGATGTGTGCTGAATCTTTTTAATACTATCATTTTAAGGATTTAGGTGGTATATCATGTGTATTTTTATAGACTTTATATAAAGCAAGCTCTAATTTTGAGTGGAGAGAAATATCGATGACTCGTGTCAATAGAGCTCGGAAAATAAATAATTGTATGTTAGCATTAATTAAGAAATTAATGCTATTCGCTCCTCGCTTAGCACACACGAGCTAAGTGCAAGAACATCGGGAAACGCAACACTATATCGGCTTTCTCTTGCGACTCGAACAGCTTTATCGGCTCGCGCCCATAGAAAACTGCCAGGAGAAAATTATGAAATCACACCATCGAGCCTCGCCGAGCACCGCGCCCGTCGCAGACTTACACAAATGAACTTTATTTGCTACGCCCGCTTTATATTGTAACGGTTTACTTTCATATATTTATAGCGATATTATTCGCTTCTTCCTTAGCGTGGGCTTGTAGAGATAAACTTTCATGAGCATGCAGATACATCTCGCAATTCGAGGAAGTGATCATACCAAAACGAACAAGGCAGAAATTGTTATTACAATGTGGTGGAATTTAATTATTTCTTAATTAAAATGGGGTACCCACGAAGCTTTATAATACAAAAAAAAAAAATATGAACAAAGATTAGATCGAATACATCTTGAACTTAAATAACGACGAATTCATTGTACATCGGGTTTGTAAAAGGCAGGTTGAATGTACTGTTAATCGATGTTTTAAAGATACAACTACAGTAGTTGAGATAAAAGTAGGTTCAACGATTTATAGGTATCGCTTGTTTGTTATTAGGCTTATTTTCTTAGACATAATAAATATTTTATCTAAAGCAAGACAGAAAAACATATCAAATGAGAACACTCAGATATATTGTTGTTGTTGTGAGAAAGAACTACATGAATAAATCAAAAATTACTATCAACTTGTAACGTTTTGAAATAAAACGACACACGAAGGAATGGTAATGGAAATCAGCGTGTAATTCTCTATAATCCGTACACAATGGTAAAGATGATTTGTTATTAAAACCGGACCGAGTTGGATGCGTCGAGACCGCATGACGTTCAGCCCTGAATACTTCATTAGATGACTAAACGGAATCGTTAATAAACGGCAGAGAGGTGCAAGTGCAATATATAATCAGACACAATACATTTGCACATCATCCAAGGATCTTATTTGACTTGACGATCATCCACAATTTGCTCTATAATTATTTGGAGCACTCGGTTCCTTTCATTTTTTATTGGAACTCGATATAATGTGTAGTCTATTAAAGATATATCTGTGAGTCCATTGTATAAAAAAACTGATTTTAAAGAATAAATAGATAAAAAGATTGCGGCGCGTTTCAATATTATCCAATTGAAAAAAAAAAACTTAATTTAACATCACCTAATGCTTCATAACAGATAACGAAATAAAGTATTTTATTCAATTACACACAGCTTAACCGAGCCAGCCTTCCGAACTCGCGCGTTACGTGGAACCAAAATGTATTTTAATTTTCACCGTAACATAAATCATTGAACATTTAACATTAATCGCGTGAAGACATGCGATTTAACACTGCGCCGATACAAATCGTACGTACGGTCATAAGAAAAAATGCCTTTTTTATTCCACACATAACGATGATTTGCACGATCCTCAGGCAGTACGTCGACCCAACTACAGCATCCACTACATCTTTGAAATTAAATTGTTCATGGGATAGTCGTTTGTTTTCAAATGTCTCGGCGTGTGAACAAATGAGTAGCGCGCATTGTTTCTTTTTTGTGCTAAAAAGGTTCATTAGCACTGTGCAAAAACAAAAACATTGAAATCATCTTTAATTTTGTTCAGCGTTAAAGCTTGATTCATGTTCAACTCCCCAAATAGGTACTTGCTATACAACGTTTGGAGGTAGTAACTTGTGAATCTCGTGATCCGGAAGTCCTATACGAAGCAAAATGCTTGAACAATCCGATCTACTATATATTTCTCAGTGTTTCAAAAGTGTAGTGAATTAAACAGTAATTAGATACAGAGAATTGGAGGCAGAGTACCTCCTCCGGAGCTTGCAATAAGGTTTGATAAATTATTTCGTTTAGACATTTAATTTGAGCTTTTGTTGTTAATAACATTAATGGTACCGCCCGAGTTACTGACCATCCTACAAAAGAACAGGAGATAACAAATCTTTTTTTACTAACTCGTTTATGAAGAATAATAATGAACATAAACAAATTACTGGCTATAAATCTTTCACTGTCGCCAGTAACATAAAGGCGTCGATCTCCTTTCCCATGAGAACGACATTTTCTATAGAAAGGAAGTCAGTTTTCTACATAGTGCAGATCGAATCTGCTCAAGCATATAATATTAATCCGGTGCGGTGCGGTAAGGCGTCATATCTCGCCGGGTGGCGAGTGAAAGCCGCGTGAAACTTCCGAACGGAAGTCAGCCGGCTTTCTACCCCGCCTCCTGTCGCAAGCGAAGAAAACTAACCCTGTGCAACTACATGCCGCATAGATAGGGCGTTGACAGCTATGCGGTTTACGATCCCATTTAAGGTGTATAGAAGGCCCACTGACCTTGTGCATGTGGGCGGAGCCAAACGCCCTACTCCCGAATACGTAAAACGCGCGCGGTGGCGCACTACACTAAAACTAAGATCAAAGAATATGCAGAGACGCAGACATGCCGCACGTAGGTCGCTATTTTTGCCTACGATTCCAGAAGGGAATAGCGGATGCAAGGCTGATATATTTTGTATAGATAGATACTTATTACGTTTTATTATTATATGTATTATTATTATTTTCCTTTATTCGTCTATATACATATAAATTATATTTTTAAATATTAGAATATAAAAAAAATATATAAAAACATTTAAAAATATAAAAAATTATTATTATTATTACTTATATGTTACGTATATTTTAAGTTTTTCTGGACATTATTTTTTAGCATTTATGTGGAAGAAAATATATTTATTTAAGTCATAAGTAATTTATTTCATAACAATATAGGTAGATACATTGTGTTGAAATTTAAAAAAATAACGTATTACAATTGCAATTAAAATAAAATTCATTAAATACTGCACAATGCACAATGCATAGAACCTTGCTTCAGTCACACCAATACCTTCGTGCGAGACAGAATGTCGGACAACACTACCGATAGTCGACATTTTTAACCGACTTCAAAAAAGGAGGTTCTGTATTCGACCCGTATGTATGTATGTTTGTATGTATGTATGTTTGTATGTCCGCGATTTCCTCAAAAACTAATGAACCAATTTTAATAATTCTTTCACTAATGTGATCAACATACTTTCAGGAAGGTTTTAGTATATAATACACTATGTACTTATTCTTATGTACGATGTTATATGCATAAATGTACTGCATCTCCGGCATTTCTATGCGAATTTTGATGATTCTTCTAGTCGGTGTCTTCAATTCCTCAATGCACTAGTGTTATTTGAATTTGTGTGGAGTAGGTACAACTAAAAACTAAAAAATATTTTTTTTATTTTTGCACGTGTGAACTCTGCGGTTCGCGACACCACACCACTGGCGCTGGTGTGTTCCTCTGTGGCCGGACCACAGTTTAGTACTTTCATCGGAATATATATATATATTTTTAGTACCTCAAAAGATATCTTTTTATTTAACAATTTATGTGGTCCGGCCACCAGGCAGTGCTTCCTGGCCGCGCCACCTCAAACTAAATAGAGTATAATGAACTATTAATAAATCAATATCACGAAAAAAACTACCTAAAGAGTACCTTGCATACGACAAATATCTTTATTTGTAATACTGATTGACTATATTTTTATTAATACGCGGTTTTGGTACACTCTTTTTTTCATTGTTATTTCTTGTTTAAAGGGTTAAATGCTTAAATTCAATCTATTGACTTTAGTTTGTTATATAAAACACTTTTCCGTCTTTTATAATACCTTGTATTAACAATTGTTAATATTTGATTATGAAAATATATTTTTTGAAAGATGGCGGCTGCGAAAATATTCGAATTTTTCGTCACGGGTGTCGTTTTCATAGTTTTCGATTGTGCTAAAGCTGATGGTGAAGTCAAAGTGTAAATCCAATATAGCTGCTGCGGAAATTTTGTTTTTGGTTAAAATCATACGTGAGAAGTCTTTCTTGACTTGCTTTGCCTTGGCATTTTTACTTATTTACAAATTATCGTATATTTACACAATATACAATATAAACAAAAACAGTATTTAGAAATGGCACCACTAATAAGTAAAGCGTCCACGCGCACAATAGAAATGGGCCCTCCGCAGCGAGCTAGTCTATAAACGCACACTGATACAATTCGTTCGTAAATATTTGCACTAACACAAACAAACGCGCGTAGTCGTTCGATAGCCGGGGCGGAGCAGCGAGCGACACAGCCGTCCCGTCTCAATGCTAAAGCACGACTGCCGCCCGCGCCCGCGCAGAGCACGTCTTTACCTCTATCTCAAAATTGGACATTTTCTTTGAAAATGTTGATTGATTTACAAAAGCTGTTTCATGTATGTAGTACCTCTAACCATAATTTTTTTAGTGTAAAAAGATTTCCAAACTTCAAAGCCGTTTAGAAGTAGTAGGGAATATTAGCCAAAAATAGCGGTTTGGTAAATATTTTTTTAAGGCAAAAGTATTAGCCATACGAAAAAATCCTGTTTCAGAAATGTTGTACATGAATCTATAGCAAACATATATTTTTTTCAGAACTTCTAACCAAGCCGTTAATGAGAAATAGGCTTCATAAAGTGACCGTGTTACGGTACTAAACGAGAGTAAGGCCCTTAAGTGTAAAATGTAATACAACACTAAACTTTCTACGGTACAATGTTGCGAAAAGTCTTGGAACTGGTTCGTAAAGTTAATATACGACTGCTGAATCTTCTGCGCTAACTTCCTGGATGTATTAGAGTTGGATTATATGTTCTACAGCCTTATTTGATGGTGGGTCAACAGAAACCGTCTGTCATATTTCAATTAACTCATCCTTCAAAACAGCAAACATATCGACATCTATACTCATTACATTCGGCACACTTGAGTCAACATTTTCACAGTTAAACAATGCACTTCCAAAATACTTGGCGGAAACATGGTGGATCTAAGATATATTATGGAATCAGGCGTTACTTTACGGAAATCCATGACATTAAGATGTTATGTGTCTAGTCTTAATTTTTGGTGGATCTACCTAAAATATTGATGGTTTTGCATAACATTTTAAATAATCTGGACACTGCAACACAATTCCTACTAATTGCTATATTACGAGAATATACGGAAACTGACTGCAAGTCTAATGCATATTTAATAGAGCTGCCAACAGAACACTGATTATAATTCGGGCCCGAGCTTCTCATCCAGTAACGAAGGGTGTTCGAGGACGCCAATTATTTCTACCATATTTCAGAATTGGCAGTGATGTAGTTCCAATTTGATTTGTTTTGCTAATCAATCACTTTACGCGTAGAAGCTCTAGAAATATCGATGACTACTCTTCCATCATTTATGGGAAAACGGAGCAGGCTCTGCGACATTACACAATATATTTTATTGGTTAAATTTGAATTGAATATCACAACTTCAACCATTACAAATTTCAGTCAAATGATACGGGTTAAACTAGAATCAATGAATGTAACAAAATCGAACATAGTATAGAAAACATTTTTACAAATCCATCTTCAAAAACCATACTCGTGCGCAGGCGCAGACCCTAATAGAAAATAAAGCCATAACGTAACATTACAGGCCATAAAGCATTCGCAAATCCCTAACACGACAGGGCAACAGCGCAGAACCAACCATCGTATGTTCCACGGCTATTACGCGTAACATTGTCTACAATTGACTACATGGTGTTATGTTTACCTTACATTGTCGAGACTATAATATACAAGTGGCGATTTCTATAGCCAACCGAGGCAAGGTCATCCGCCACGTGCGATCGCCCATTGTATTGTGTGGACATAGTTGCTTGATTTAAATTATCCACACTCTTCCATGTGTGTTTGATGTCGACATAAATAATTTTCTTTACAATGGCCTTTGAGATAATTATTTTGGTAATGTGAATATGTAGGTAATGAAGTGGTCTAGCAATTTGTTTGCGAAAGGATATGTATTTTATTGAACGTCCGTGAACTTTTTTGTAGTCTGTATAATTGCTTGATTTTTGGGTTTTGCAATTTTAATCGTAAGACATTTAGTTAAGTGCAGTAGACCGACCACTTCAATGATGTAAAAGAGAATTCAAATTGCATATTCCTGTCCCGAATTTCAACATTTGCAACCAAATATTCCAAGTAGAACTGAGCGAAATTCCTCCAACATTCTCAAAAAGGTCAGAGAGCGGAACCTAAGTTGGCAATAAATATGACTATATCCGCAGTAGCCTCATATAATACAAGTATTACAAAGCTGTGCCTTGTCGCAAGTGTCGCAACTGGCAATAAAGCCGTAATAATGTCCGCAGAAACAGTAATGCGTGGTAATAACGCATGATATGTGACGTTGCGTAAACAAATAACTGAATGTACGATAGCACGCAGAGATTTACGAGATCAACTGAAGTTGTGCTCCAGATTCGCGGATTACGAGATGCGTGAACAATCTGCATTGGATATAGTTCATAGCATTGGATTGCTAGCTCATTCTTGGATAGATCTGCGTATTGTAGTTTGGCAACGAATTAATGTTCATTATGTAAATTGCCGCTATCAATATAAAATAAGTTAATTGATATCTCAGTGACAACCAGAAATCGATTAATCGGATAAATTAAATCGACAGAAAAACATTTCCGCCCTAAAAATCCAACATAATATCAGTAGGTATAAGAATTATTGTAGATACGATCATCGTAGAGCATACCATTAAATATCAAAAAACCCTGGAAACTATGTTCACAGTTTCACACTTCAAAAACTGCAATTTAATTCTTGCTAAAAATGTACTTAACTTTAATCATTTTCATAACAAGCGTTAAAGACTATGATTGACAGCGTCTCGAGGATAAATAGAGGTTAAACTTTAAATAACTAAAGACTGGACAAGAATATAATGATGCAAGACGGCAATGACACCTGATTAATATATCCATCTTGAAACAAAAACACTTCCAGTGCGAGCGTATTGAATTATATCTACATTATCCACGTAATGCGTGGATGTGGTTGCCAAATTGATTACCAAAAAAAGAGGCGTATTTGCGAGATTCAAAGAATTATGTACAATAAATACACGGACAATAGAACATATCAGAGTATTACTGTGCAACGAACACGTGTTACGAATGTAATTTTTGCAGTTCCATAAAAGAGCAATAACCATAAAAAAGTTAAACATTCGTGACATTGACCAAGACGACGTCCTTGTGAACGTTTCATTCTATTGAAATGTACAGAAAATGGTTCCATTTCAAATGCACAAAGTAAAGCAAATGGACAATGTTTTGGTGACACGTCGCAAACTATATAATATCGGTCGAACGAGAAGACAGACAAAATTTTCATAAAATATTGGATTTGTTGGATAAACAATGCAAAAAATTGTTTAGTTATGTTTTATCCTTAACATGGCTAAATATTTCCTAATTATGTTATCCTTCACTGCGGTGCTAGAGGACAATACGAATATTTTAGAATAAAAAGGTTTGAGGAATCACCTGTCTCAACGTTTGCCGAGATAACATTTATCTACAGGACAACTTTCTTTTTAATCACTTCTGCAACTGCTTAGAAGTTCTCATCAAGTTACAAGTGATGAATATTTTGAAATAAAAAGATTTCAAGAGTCAATAGCTTGAAAACTATCTCAGCGTTAGCTCATTGCTGAGATAGTTCTAAAACTTCATAAAAGAATAACTATGCATACAATCATAATTATCTACAATATCTTTGCATATACATATATCTACAAGACAGCTTTCTATTAATTCAAATCTACAACTCGTTAGAAGTTAGCATCAAGTTACAAGTGATTAAGCTGAATCTCTGACGTGGCTAGTTTGTGTTTTGTTAACAATTCGCACCCAAACCGTGTCCATTGCAAATGAGAGTACAATGGTACATGCGTAACCGACTACCAGCTGTTGTACCACAATAGAGAGTCGCTTTGAAGAGTTACGCAAACACCTTCAGTTTGTTTACAAACTATGTTTTGAGTTTTCTAACGCCAGTCTCTAAACTATCGATAGTTTCCTTATTGTGTTGTTAGTAAGTATGATTCAAGTCAATCAAGCCTTTGTAACGTAACGCGGTCAACTTTTTTACTTTTCTTGCACATTGTTGCGTAGAACCTTGTATACCGTGATCTAACATCACTTGAACGAAAAGTATATTCAAATTATTTAGAATATTACGCCGCAGTTCAATAAAAAGAAAATCAAGACTTAAGTATTATGATACGGTAGGAAATACTGACCGTTGAAGTACACGTGTATAACTAACTACTATATCGAAACACATTTCAAATTGAAATAAAACAACCACTATTACATCAGGACATGGTAATTTATTGTACAAAAATAGTGTGCGAGCGTGAACTCATGCCTCACAACATACACAAACAAATATTAAACCTAGGTTTTTTTATGTATAAAATGCATTCACTCAGTATGTTAGACATAGCCTATTTTTGTTTATAATATAGTGAGGTGTATCGTTGAGTTTTACAACCACGTTTGCCACGCCCCATATAAATCCCAACACTACAACAAACTCATGGGCGGATTTGTTTTCGATATACATGTCCGTCGACGAGGAAATTACAACACATTTAATATTAGACGTAATAATAACTTCGGCTATCTACTCCGATAACATATCGTTTATAGTCAAGACAACACCAGTAGACGTATCGTCACGTAATAAAGAAGCTATTGCCCCCTTCCTTTTCGATAAAAAGTTTACATTAAATGAAGGAGGCCCAACTTCATAGTGATCGTTTATTATTGCATATTGCACAAATACCTAATGAAAACATCGATAAATAACCCTATCGGGGGGTTTGCGTTAACACGCATTAAACTGAACGTAAAGAAGACAAGGTAGTGTTATAACTCCTCGTCTTCGCCCGAGTCTGTCGTAGAGATAAAAAAAAGTGAAGCAAAAACCAATTTATCATGTCGTCCCACGCACGCGCCGAGCAATATAAGCAAATACACATAAAAATAAAAACGTAAAACATAGAAACAGCCCGTAGAGTGTAAAACCCAACGATAGAGACTGCGAACAACTGTACAGTCCATGAATAACTTAGTTATATTCACATTATCTACATTATTATGGAACTTTATCTGGCATCACTTACTCCGCTGGACCCTCGCATAAACATAAAGACAGACAGACATACGGAAAAGGGAGGTTTTAATTCACCGTTTAGCAACGGATTTTACGATACTTTTTACAACTTACATATTATATGATAATACTATCACGTTGTTAATTTATTTTATTAGGGATAATAAAATGTCCAGTTACTTTGATGTGGACCTTGACAATCTTGTGCTGTATATAAAATACCTATTGGTAACTGAAGCACTGTCGCAAAACAATCCTTTTAGAATTATTTGACTAACTTAAAGCACTGATTTTTTTGTGAGAGAAACGTACTGATTATTTTATACAGTCTGTTTTTTTGCATATCTCGTAAAAAACATCTTATATTCTTAAAAGGCCCCTTCTGTACACAGTTTTAACAAACATACAGATAACAAACTTGTATAAAAAGTAACACGGCATTTTATCTACAGCGCACCTGTTATGTAACTATGAGGAACGTAGAAACGCGATATTAACACACTTAGTAAGTCAAGTCACGTAACTGCAGGAAATAATAGTAATTTCAACACTAACAAAGATTGCGATCGCGGCGATGAAACGTGATGTAAAGTGCAAATAATGATAAAGATGATGAGCAATGTTGACGATAATGACTTCAATGACTATGATAATGATACTTTCGTGAATTTTATGCTTGGACGTGATGGATGCAATCGTCAAACGTGCTCATCGCTTACGATGTTATAATAACTTTAAATACCTAACTCTAGCTTGATAGTTCAATCGTGACGAATACTTGTTTTATAATTTTTTTAATTAGAAATACTGATAAGAACGTTGGGATCGATAGATTCTTAGATAAGCGCTCGGCATTTCCTGCAAGTTTTGAGTTCGTTTTTGTTTGGTGAACTGAATATTCATGTAAAACATAATACTCTGAGAGAGCCAAGAGTTAGTTGAAATGAAAAAAGTCATTAGTCGTATAAACCGGTGTGCGCGCACGAGGCGCCACCCGGAACGGCGCGCGCGGTGAAAACCGCGGGAAACCGCAATAGTGAGCGCACAGCCGCAGCGCGAGAACCGTGTCAGTAGTGTGAAACGCTAATTGCACACGGCGAGTTATGGCGCGCCCGGCCCGCAACATCGCTGCAGCCGCTCGTTTCACTAAATTGCAATTGATTTATAATATATCATACATTGCGATCTTGACTCTACGTGCACAACTTAGACAGAAACATTTCTGAACCACGTTCAGTTACTAACTGTACGTGAATCCACCGATCATACATTAACTGCTTGACATCGCCGCCTACTCACAACTAGTAACTTTCAATAACTCATCCGTTATATTTTCAAATAAACATTCTACGTTGATAAACACATCTGACTTTTCCGCCTATAACAACATTATGATAAACGGCGAATAAATAAACCTCAACGATGATCCAGATAAAGTCCCCCGTCAGTTTCCTACGCTATTGTTATCAATAAATTAATTATAGAATCTACAGGAAACCGATTCGGAGATCTCAATTTTTAGTGGGCCTTGGTGAGACGCTCCGTGCATGCCTCGCTGAGACAATTTGAGTCCAGCTCAAATGGCGAGCGTAGAGCCACCTGGACTGCTCGACAACACTAAAGTTCCACTTAACATATCGCGCTACTCGAACACGAGTACCTCAGGCAGTAACTAAGGCTAAATCACAAATGTTGCGCGAGGGCTCGCCGGCTACGAATGCCGATGAGCACCCCGTCTCAGACACATCCTCACTGTTTTTGCCATCTTGTTTAACACTAGATTCGACTCTGTTGTTATTATTCACCGCACTATTCACTTTTAGATCTTTGCTCGCGATACATCTGTTCACAGCACTTTCACTTTTATCGACGAAGAAGGAGCGACGGTCGGAGTTCGTAGCCGGGGGCGAGGTCGAAAACAACTTGATTTCCAGGTCACGGTGGCCGTTCATCGAGGTGACAATCTCAGAGGATATGTCTAGAGCAAGGGGAGAGCGAGGTTCCGGCGAGCTAGCCCTTCTCGTTGGTGGGAACAATGAGTAAAGATTAGGGGCGGAATATGTTTCGCCTGTGTTAATCTCTCGTCGTTCCGGAACCCTCGATGAAGGATCGCTCCAGCTGCGTCGCAACGTCGTGTCTGCTCCCCTTTTGCCAAGAGGTCCAACCACTTTCATAGACTCTTCCAATTTAGTAGGCGCGAAATCACCACAAGAATTTTCGTCGAGCAAATCTGCGATAGAATCGGCATCCCAGATTTGTCCCACAGGGTCACAGAGACGACACTGACACGAACTAACCGCGGACTCCGCAGGTGAAGCGGCCTCGGCTAAACCGAATCGGGTCGCTTCTAATGCTTCCCCTAACGCTGAAACTCGATACGTTTCCGGCACTGGTTCGGGGTACTCTAACACTTTTACATCCAAACGATAAGGCAAAGACATTTCTCGACAGTAAGTATCTTCATATATGCCGTGTGATGAAGTTAAGCCTGAAACCGCACAATGATCGACATCACCGAGATCCAAAGCACCCGCTGTTAAATCGTGTGGTACGATATTATTAGGTTTTCTATCCTTTTTGCGTCGTTTCCGCGGTTTGATAATCCTTGGCAACATAGTCTCTGAGTTGGTCGAGCCGGAACTTTCATCGCTCGCGACACTGACCGCATCCGTGTTGTTGTTACGTCCGCCTCGCGTGGATCGCGCTTGCTGTTGGTTGCGCGGCCTGTTTCCCTCGGGTGCATCACACCGGTCTCGAGTGACGTGCTCCGTTTGTGCGAGCGGCCGATGGTTGCGCTGCTCCGGTACCGTGCTGTACTTTCGTCGGTCGTGCCTATTTTGTATGATGAGGGGTGCTCCTTGTGCATGCATAGCTAGCTTGGATACTGGTGTGTTCCGGGACTGTGGTGGTGCACGTCCCGCCATCGATATGAGGGGGGCGCCGAGCCAAGCATTCGGGTGCGGAACGCCATAGGGCGGATAGTAGGGCGGCGGGAAACCCGGTGCGGTGGTGGCATACTGAGGGCGAGCGGGTTCGCGGCGCCCTAGGGCGGCGCGCTCGCCCGGACTCATCACGCTTAAAGGGGTGTTTAACCCATATTCGTGAAAGTACGTTTCACTGTCACGGTAAAAGTCCGAGTTGTAACGCGATGTCGTAATCGTACACTAACATCTGAGGCGAGTAGCGAAATGCGCGCGTCCTATCGCCGCGACAGTCGGCAGAAGACTGGAGTGAATGAGCGCGGTGCGAGCCGGCGGCGGCCGCGAGTGTTGAGTGGGAGCGCCTCTGACTCGCCGCGCCACGCGACTATCGTGGCGTCGATGCACCGGAAAACTTTACAACCCTAATCGCTTTACAATTAAACCGCTCGACATTGTTTACTTTCCTTGCGGTGTACAGAAAAAAGAAAACAGCTTTTGTAATTGTTCATTTAAATGGTAACGAAGCAGATAAAACCACAGCTCCGTTTGATTGGAGACCGTACTTTTTATTTTGTTTGTATTTTTTTATTATTCTACGTGCTAAAAGGAGAACATTTTCACGCACGTTATACTTTTAAATAACAGTTTGTATAGTCTGTACCTATGTTGACATTACAGTGAATCAAGTTTATGTAATAAAATAAATCTTTGTAAACGCACTTACCGCTTTCCCCGGACATTATAGGGTGCTGCGTGAACTTACCTGTAACAACAAAATAGCGAATATTAAAGTGAAGCACCGTCACACATAAGGAACTTAAGGAGTCTTAAAAGTGACATTATAACTTTTATGCTTTAACTAACAAACAACGTTAATAAAATGCATTTTTATTGGGCTGTAAATTGTTTTGAAACCTGCTCTGCCTGAATGGGTGTTTAATGACACACTTTCTTGCCAGGGGTGTCGAATAAAAATAAATTGAACGTGTTTAAAAAGTAATAAAAGGCTGTCATATTCAAAACATAACTTTTGATTTTTCAGCACCACCATTGCTGTACAATGTCTGACGTAAACTGGAAGATTTCGTAAAACACATAACTGAAGAATGTAATTACGCCACTTTAAAAAAAAAATGTAAAAAATGCCTTTAATTACCAGTGACATTGGAAAAACCACTCATTAGCCTAATTTTGCTAAAAATTGCCAAATGAGTTCGTAACTCTAGCCAGAATCATCACAGGAATTCCAAACGAAATCATGAATTTATTAAATTACAAAAATGATACATAATCATATCATAGGCTTTCTGTAGCACCTAATTCAAAACTTATTGTGACTGTCGCAAACACAATCTTTTCAGTTAAAATAAAAGAGTGGACAATATGTTCGGTATTTTCTATCGATCTTTTTATTTCAGTGGAAACTTGTAAATGACCTTCAATGTCATATTGTTCAAGAACACTGTACAGGGTCCCATTAAAATAGATGGACAAATTTTAACACAGCGCTCAGTACGTCTAACCAAAGATATTCAAGCAAAAAAAAAACACTGATTAAAGTAATTGTATTTTGACCTAAAATAATAAATTGTCGGCACATTAGTGTATTTTCGTTAGCTGATTATTTTTCTTGTAAGTATCTAATGCGTTTTTCTTATATATTTTTTGACTTTCTAACTGAGGGATGGTGAAAGTGAACTTCAGGAATCAGAAGTCAAATATGTCTATTATAGCTACATCCATTACCCTGAATCCTGAACCGCCCATATTTTCACTAAAAAAGCTAAAGAGTTTGTTTGTTTGAACGCGCTGATCTCTAGAACTACCAGTCGGATTTAAAAAAATATTTTTGCCTTTGATAGCCCAATTCTTGAGGAAGGTTATTGTGAACTTCAGGAATCAGTAGTCAAATCTGTCTCCTACACGTACACCCATTATCCTGAATTTTGACCTACCCATTTCTTAGCCTCACATTATTCATTGAATACCAGACAAGCGTCTCCAAAAGGTAAAACTTAAACCTCTCGGGGACGAGCTGTTACAAATTTGTACCGCTTGTGGTACACATGTGTACCAGCTCGTTCTAATGAAGTAATGCATTTATTTCAATTAAACCAATTACAACCACTTTTGAATTGTCAGAGTCGGTCAAAGATAAAATTATTTGCCACACAGGAGTAGTTGACACTCTTTTAAATAAAAAAAATATCTCCTCAGATATTTCCCAAGTTCATTGTTAATATTCGTCATGTCCCGTGACGTGTCCATCGACCTCTGAACAAGGTTTGTATCGGAGGGACGGTGAAAGTGAACTTCATGAGTCAGACCTCTCTCTCGATAAACGTCAGCTTTATGAATATTATCGTACGTACGTCTTTCCATTTAACTTGTGTAGGTAGGGACTATTGTGTGCTTAAGTGATTGTTTTGGAGATGAGGATTGAGTTTTTGTTTTGATTGTAGTAAATAAATGTTTTTGATAAATGTGTTTCTTTTGTTCATTGTTACAGAAGCATATTTTAGATATTTTTGTTTACACTGAAAGAGAGCTACTTAATGGAACTTTTAATTTATCAATTACCTAATAAATCATATTCTTTATTGTGGATCACAGGTAAGCGTGTCGTTACGACATACTGATCAACTATGTCCCGCCTTTTAGACTTACAATAACAATTATTATGTTTATAAAAATGGAAAAAATTGGTAAGTTGTGACTAGTGATTATCCACCTACTTGGTAGAGGTTTTTTACTCCAAAATAACATTGTCATCGGTATTTGTTAGACGACCGGAGTCCCATAGCAGAGCCTCATGTTTTATTCATTTTCAAAAACTACACGTACTCGTCAACCCCGAAACTACCACAAAAACTAAAATTCAAATGACCAAACTCAATCAGAACCGAACACATTAAAACAATTCATATTCACACTTAGCACGCGACAGTACAGTACCATAATTGCAGATACGTATACTAAGTTCATTTAGCATATTCATATTATAACAACAAGAACTTTCATCGAGTCGAGGCGAATAATGAAAGTTAGGTGAATCCAATGCGTACACGATACGTCGTGTCATTATCGTAAACAATTATTTAATCTATGTACTAACTAGCTTCTACCCGCGACTTCGTAGGCGTGAAATTTCACCCTACCCCATTCACCCTTTTAGGGGTGGAATTTCGAAAAACGCTTTCTTGGTAGATACCTACTCTTCACAAAGAACACAGTACCCTTAGGGGTGGCATTTCACGCGGACGAAGTCGTGGGCAGAAGCTAGTATATAGATAAAAAAAGCTGAATAGTTGGTTGGTTTTTTGTTTGTTTGAACGCGCTAATCTCCGGAACTTCCAGTCGGATTAGAAAAATATTTTTTGCATTTGATAGTCCAACTTTTCAGGATATAACTCGCTAGGACCCTTATTAGCCGAGCAATTGCTACAGAACGCTAAGCGAAAACGAACAAAGTAAAAAAATAAGTAATAAAAAAAACAGTGGCACTCCGGGAGTGCCGACAGAAGTGAAAACAAAACACAAACAGAATACTTTGCCGGCACTCACTGACATATCGGATATACATTAAAACTGAGTACCTACATCCCGAGGACAGCCGAACACATCCGAAGCGGTGTCGATTACGGTAACAGTGGCGCGAGTTCAATAGATTTTCCCATCTCAAAAAATGCCCAACGCGCCTAAAGAAGTTTTCACTTCAAAAATAAAGTAATAGCGCCATCTGTATATTTTTATAGACGATAGTATCTTCAGAGTCAGTAAAAGCGTATAGGAATTCATTTGTTACTGTTAGCATGATAATGTGCTTCGGGCAATGCTAAATTGTTGATACAATGTGTTCTTAGAGCATGACGCCTTGGAACATCAATAACTAGCGCTTCTTTTATTTGAATCTACAACACTGTTGCAACGGCCATTGGAATACATTTAATTTTATAACGCCTCGCGATTGCTTCGATTAAGATATTTATTAATTGCCTGTCTCATAAAAAAGACAGGTAACAAAGAACTTTTCTCTCTCTGCCTACTTTATTCTCGAACAAGTATACGATGTTAGATACTTTTTTTGTTCTTTTTAAGATTTAATTAAAAGAAACCAAAAAGAGCATACGCCTCTATTACAGACCACGTATTGTATGAATAGCTGAATGTTGCTACATATTTGGCAGTCATTGATCATATTTTTTACGATTTATATTTATTATTTTGATTTAAAAGAGTGTCCATGGAGTTACTTGCCCGTTCTTCTCCATAGGTACCTACGCTTTGGAATGGGCAAATAGCTTCATCTTTCTGACTGAACGACCCCTTGAAAATTCAAAAGTGCCTGTAATTGGTTTAATTGAAATAAATGCTTTGAGTTTGAGTTTGTTAGGTTAGGTTACACTTCAGGTTAGGTTTGACATTTCTTCGTCCAGCTTACGGAGAAATATCATACAAAATGTCAAATGTTGGCTGAAATAGTCATGTTATATCTTTATACTTCTTTGTCTGTCATTGTCACAGGAAAAGAGACTCGTAAAAAAGTTTGATATCACGCAAATGACGCGTCGACCCCACCTTGGGAGGGTTGAAATGAAATAAAAAAAATCGGACAAGTGCGAGTCGGACTCGCGCACCGGTGGTTCCGTACAAATTTTTAGGTATGTAAATAGTTTATCGCGGGATTTTATTAATGTAACTACAATTTTACGTTTTCGCATTTTTTCCTTTACTTGTACTACATGACCTTGCTTCTTACCAAATTTCATGATTTTAGGTCAACGGGAAGTACCCTATACATTTTGATTCCCTTGAGTGTCGAAATATGTGTTTTTTGCGGCATAAATGGCCGTGTCTTTTTTTACGTTAACTTAGAAGTTTGATTTTTTTCACAGCTTCAAGGGATCACAAACCTGAGTATATGGTTTTAATTTCAACTCGATACCTCCACGCATTCCCGAGATATAGGGTCTTGACAGACAGACAGACGGACAACAAAGTAATCTCATAAGGGTTCCGTTTTTTCCTTTTGAGGTACGGAACTCTAAAAATGTATCAATGTTGATTTTTGTATTTTTATACGTGTATATTAAAAAGGGTGAGTTGCCTATCTGTATGGTATTATGAATGTCAGTTCAAAAGGGTTGAAACGAAAAGGAGCCATGACAGTAAAATTATATATATCACTCTTATATTACGATTTGATTCAAGAAACTTCAACAGAGGGTTACGGGACACTTGGAAACTTTTAGCCGCACGTATTTTCAAGCCATCCACTATGATTGCTAAACTTTTTACTCGCTTTCCATAAATGACTTTATCCCGGCGCCAATCTGCCTCAAGCATAAACAACTTTAGTTCATGTTACATGTGCAGAGAGACAATAATAGGGTGCAGTTAGTGTCACGTAACATTGCAGTGCATCGTCAGATCGTTCACGGTGGATCAGAGAAAGTGTTGAGATTCATTGACCCTTGCCGTCGCGTGCTTAGACAAAATCAATTTACCATCCACTCTCGCTCTCGACTAGATGCGTTAACCGACTAACACCGACCGTGGTTATTACGTGTTACGCTTGTTACGAGAGCATCGTTGATTATATCTGTAAGGGAAAGTTATTAGCTGTACCAAACAGGTCTGTGCGCTACCCCGAAGGCGTCATCATATTTTGATCGTGGAGCTTTCTCTTCTGTCGGATGAGCAGTATCGAGTAGCAGCAATTAGAAATGCTTTTGCGTATAATCTCTTGCAGTAATGACATATACAGTTGGCTGTTTTAATAGTGCTGTTTCTTCATCGTCCTAGCATTCCCAGGCAATTGGCTTAATAGCTTCGTTTACTTTACTTATCTCAATCTGTTATTTATAATTATATTGGTCAGCCCTTCACTAACTGTTTTATGGTATATTATTTAATGATGTAACAACTGCGTTTGTATTGCCTGCTGCTAATGTAATCGCAGACTTTCTTGACCAACGCTTTGGAAGTCTTGCGATACAGAGAGATTGTATCTGAATGTTTTTTTGTCAGCCTGATAAAAACTCTCCGAGCTAATTGCTAGTCATATAAAAACGTCAAATAAATGATACGATTAAATAAAAGCAAAACTTTGGTAAATACAAAAGTGCACGACTCATAATAATGCTTATTTGATCGTATAAACAACCATAGATATAGATATTATATTAGCTGGTTTTTTATTAATTATAATTAAACTACTTTGAATAAAAGAGCCATTTTCAATAGGGTTGGGATGGAAAAACCAATCTATAAAAAAAAAAATTACTCAATTAATTTTATATAAATTATCTATACAATGGCATATAAATTAAGTAGGTTCTGTATAATAGCAGGGGTATAACAATAGAAACAATTGCAGAAAGGAGGCAAAATTTTCTTTCGATCGTAAAGCACTCTCTAATGCTTCGCATTATGAGTATGAGATCGATAAACGTATTTCGTCTAGTTATGCTCGGAGATTTAGACGAAAACTAACATTACTTAAAATAAATACTCTTGTGTGTATCGATTTTATTCAATTTCGAGCGGCCATTGTTGTTTACATCTTTGGCAAATCTGCCGCGGTCGGACTTTAAGTACTATTTATCGGTGTATAAATAAAGAAGTCAAAAACATTGTCGTTCGCTGAAACGATGACTTTTACAGGTGTTAAATACTTAACCAAATACATTTAGCAACCGCAAAAGAAAAAAAAAAAGTATTACCAACCATTACATTCGAAAGTCACCAAATGTTTTATTTGCAGGTTAATTATCACCATTACCGGATACACTTTCCATTTCCAATCCTTTAAATTTTTATCAACGGACATTATGTATTGAATTCCTTATAAGAATTGATGTTATCTACCGCATAGATAGAGGTAGGTACTTCAAGTTCATGCTTCTAAATCGTTACGGCATCAATGTCTAGTTAAGGCAATACCTACCGTATTAATACCGCATTCTTTCATTACTTCACAGAAATAATTATATTTTTCCAAAGACAGCCTATCAAAATATACCTACAATACTTAGGCATACATAAAAAACAAGGTTAGTACATAGTACGTACCATACATGCGTTAGAAATAATAAACATAATTGAATTTTCTGATCGCGTCCACGCTATATTAACGCTAATTCAAGGCCAGTAACTGATGGATAGATTATTTTATAAAGCTGACGTGTCTAGACCAACAGACTGACCGAAGTTCATTTGTCACATAAAATTGGATGATATCTGGGGCATTTTTGAAACATTAAAAGGTAACATTTGTAGTGATACGAAAAAGGTTAGGTACACCTACCTGGCGACTGGCGAGCCTTTTTGACCGTGAAGGGAGTTTGTCACTGTCAACAAAACTTTTGTCTTGTGTTCCATTCTTTACTCAAAAATTTGAATTTACAATCGGGCAGCATTTACATTTAGCGCTTTTTACCAGTCATTTGCGCGGGCGCAATGTCTTCCGGTGAATGTTCACGTAATTGCGTTTCCGTCAGTTGCAGCAAGCGCCGCCGGCGCAAGTGTTCGGCCCGTTTACTCGATAACTACCTATTGTTTACGGTAATCATCGATGTGTTAATTGCTATTTTAAATGGGCACATTATGCGGCATTTGTTAGCAGAGCGCAACACTAAGTGTAACTGATTAGTGAAGTGCAACGGAACCATTAAAGTGACAACATTAGGTATCGTTGAAACTGAACGCTACTTTATTCATTATTACAAACTCATTATTTCTTTTAAATAAGTATGCAATGGAACTTAGATGATAAAAATTCGTTGAAATAAAAGCACAAACGATCTATTTAAATTCGATTTTGCACAAAAGAAATATAAGTATTCGTGTAATAACAAAAACAAAACATTGTTGAGATGTGCCTGCGTTGTATCGAGGCCTAATGCGATTTTGATTGGCGCCGCTCAAAGCCTGCACTTTCACTAACGCGTGAAGCGTTTACGTTATGGTTTCTTTATAGTCTGTATCTGTTACATTCACTAAACCTCGTGTTTTGCGTTTACTGCCATTAGTCTGTAATACGAGTTCTCGATTGAAAATCACAACGTGAATCGCATATATCTGAAACTAGCGCACATTGAGGCGATTACACACTTTCTCCACTTTTTATAGTTAACCGACTAAAATCAAAATTTCCTTATAGGTATCTAACCTTTGCCAACCATTATTGTAAATATTGCTGTACTTATCAAAATTTCAGACGGAAACTGCGGAGGAAAAGCACGTTAAAAGTTTATAACGGTTTAAGACCAGTTTTAGGGTTTATTGCGAGAGTAGTGTCTAGGCGCACACTGTATAATGGATGATCTCTGCAAAGAAATTGTAACTTAATACAAAGTTATGCGTTTTCGCGGCACGAGCTCACTTTACGAGGCAATAAACCATGACGTGTCGAGCTTCTATGACTGAGCAATATTAAGAACTATGTCCAACCTCATTTGTATTCCACTCAGCCATAAATCGGAAGATTGTTGTATCCAAGTATCCGTACAGTTGTCATTACGAACAGATCTATGGCACTAACTCGAGGTTTGACTATTAAGTATTAAGATCGTTGAATTTCAATACTAAATTCAAGTCATCACTTCTTATGTGCAATAATGTATGAGCTTTGGAAGCAAATCGTTTGAAATGCGAGCCTCGTAATAAAAGGGAGATTGCTACAAAATTATCGTAAATAAACAAAGTTATTCCAAATGCCCTGTTTTATTATGGCGAAAACTTTATATCATGGTAGCCGTAGCCCGCGAAATTAAGATTTTCTTACGTTTTTTTGCAATTTGCAGGTTGTATGTTGAACTAAATATGCTTCGCGTCCGTGACAAATATTTATTTAAGTATAGGATTATAATCATAAAAATCATCAATACATTTCTCTAAATTCATATTACCCTATTGAATGACATTTCATGAAATCATTACCTACAATTGAGGCCGATTCTACTTAGGAGTTGTATTGCTGATTCTAAAAAGTATAATTCTGTAAAGCCATATTTGTTACGGTCGCGAATCATATTTTAATCAACATCAACCCGACGCTGACCTGCAAATTGCAAAAAACGTAAGAATATTCGAATTTCGCGTGCTACCTTAGAGCATCCCCCTTAAATAGATTTATTCAAACAACAATACCCACAAATTATGTCACCTTTTCGACTTTTACGAACCAGTCCAAAAACAAAGGCCTTTTCAAGGGTAAACCTTTTCTACAAAATAAATTTATTTGTTGCATGATAAACGCACATACCGCACCCGTCTATTTATACGCAAAAATGATTTCTAATAGAAATTATTCTCTCAAAAGTTACTAAACCTTACGTTTTAAGGTTAGCGGGACAAGTTAATGGACATCAGACAGTAAACATAGCTAAAAGACGTTTGTCATTGGTCATTGTAGAATGTTTACTGCTGCAATTCTCACCTTCTTGGCCTTGTCAATAATTATTCAATCGAAGAAAAAAAATAACAATCGATTACAAAAGGATATAACTTCAATGCAGTGTCCATTGCGTGTAAATAAAGCCGGTCCTCGGTCTTGGCGATGCCTTCTTCGGAAAATGCTGCCACAGGCAAACAAGCGAGGGTCATGAGGTCGTAAAACAATTTCCATTTACTCAGAGACATAATGGCAACGGGTTTCTAACTTCCCGCCAAGCTTCACTGCACTTTATATATATTATTTAAATCGACTACTTTATGTTTCATTTGGCAACCTACCAGAAATGCATGGCAGACGAGTCCAAAGCAAAATGTTTTAGGTTTTTTGCTTTTCGCAAAGACAACGGGTTAATATTGAAAAAAGTAGTAGGGGAGCAAATGGGAGGGACGATATAGTACATATCGACCTTCAGACTTCACGAGGACAAGGGCGTTTCACCCTTGCACTTCACCCGACGTCCGCCCTCTGAAAGTAGCGCGCCCCACGGTGTGAGGTTTGATCGGGCGACTCTGTATAGACTTGTGGCAATAGCAGAGTTATCAAGTTATCATAGTCCGAGTTTGTGGCAGAAAAGTTAATGTTTAGGGACGAAGTAAGGGTAATTCCACGACCTTCAGCCTGCGCCCGAAGTCCCGACAAGGGCGCCACCGTGCCCTTGCATCGCGCCCAATGTCCCCCCCCTGCCGTGTGACGGCAACTTACTCAACCGGCTATTTAACGACATAAATATAACATCGCGCCTGTAATCTCCGAAGAGTTAAGCAGAGGTGTACCTATAGTAAGTAACACCTACATTTCGCAAGTTATGTTTAAGTCGCATGTTATAGAAGTCAAGTTTATTGCCGTCAACCGGGCGCAATTCTAGACTCCGGGCTTCTACTGAGAAATTCCTGATGGAAAAACCACTAGCGACCACTTGATCAACGAGGCAGTAATATTCAACGATTCACTTAACTACTAATAAATTGTTTGTGCCAAGGTACTTAGTAGGTCAACTTTAACGTACGTTTATATTTTAATATGTCGAATAGGTACATTGATTTGAAAGGGAAATTACTGGGAAAACGACTGAAAATGGTAAACTTTTAAAAGTTTCCTAGAAAGTCAAGTTTAGAGAAGCGCGAAAGACTGTGGCATACTGGCTACATTATAAAAATGTAGTTTTAGTTTTTTATAAGTTAACCAATAAAGAAAACAAGATTATTTTAGTGTTCCTATACCTGCTAAAAAGCTAAGTAGTACCAGACATGAAGATCATGTTTTTATGTTTAGAAAATATAAAACAGTTTCATGTCTTAAACATTTTTTTTTTTTACTTATTTAATTCAATGGATATACCATTTAATTAAAAATACAATCATTTTACTTATTTCGAATAACGATTAAAGTCAAAGCAAGCATATAACATTTTTCTTTCTATTATCAACTCAAAGGTAACTTACATAAATTATTGTGCAGAGAGATAATTGAAACTTTATACGGTTCATTTTAATGAGCAGAAATAATTCAAATTAAAACATACGTATTCTCCTGTCATCTTGCATCTAATCCCTACAATCCAGCCGACCGACGACGCTTAAACAATTCCTCGCGTAGCAACGGAATAAAATTTACAATTTGTCTTCAAGCACTCGCCCCTTATCCAACCTAATATCAAAATTTATTATCTCTAATAGGTACTTTCGCAGGCTTTTTGTTAAAGTTAAAAACCAGAGACGTTTAAAATTCAAACTCATTTTCATTCAGAAAGTCGCCCATTTTTCTCGTAAATTTATTTTGCGATGGGAAAGTGTTCACGTTGCGTATTATCCATTTTAATCCCTGCTTCAATTGAGCACCTGACGCCATTAATATTCAATCGGTTGTTTGACCTCGTTGGGGTGGCAAACTGGCAACAGCTCGTAAACAAGTACTTTAATCTTAGTTTGTATTTTATCGCACGTTATCACAAACTGTGTAACCGAACCCTAACTAATATAGCAGATATACGACTTTTATCAGTCATCAATTTCAACTGGAAAAGGTTACGTTACATTACGCTGGTAGTAGAAGTGCTTTATCGCTTTCAGGTATCAAATAAACAATAATATCGAGGGAAAACGGCTAGGTTTTTTACGAGGTGAATATTATGTTTAACCGGTATTACATCAATGTCAAAACGAGATTACTTAGGAGAGCAGCTGAGGGGCCGAGAAATTCAGATACAAAATAATAGAGCAGGTAACGGGAACAAAAACAAAGTAAATAAACATCCACACAACAAACATAATCGGAAACTCCTAACTACTACATTAATTGTCTAACAGTCAGAAATATCGTTACAGAAGTTTCTTTAATGTCATTTGTTCCTAAGGGCATCCAGGACGGTCGGAATCACCTATAACTTCATCGGCTGCCTTTGCTACAAATAAAGCCGACATGTCTGTAATTCTGTAAGTATTAATCTCCAGATGATACAAGTTCTCCAAAGTTTTAATTAAAACGAATTTATATTTCTGCCCGGTCTTCGTAACTACGTGAGGAGTATACTAATGTCTACTCCTGATTACACCCGATCGTCAAAAAGCAATAAAGTTTGGGCAAAAATCGTTATGGCAAAGCTTGAACGTCCATAAGTGCGAGACTAACGAGCTGTGCGCGTGAGTCGTGATGAACATATCGATACCTCTGGGCTCAAAGGTCGTAAAGGACAAAATGCGACTTTTCAGGAGAAGCAAAAAACTAAAAAAATAAAATTATTTTTACTCTAACATTTTTGTTTCTTGAGCTATTTAAATGAAACCTAGGAAAAAAGTGCTTAGAATTTATAGTATTCTCTAGGGCAGTGTTAAAAAATTACCCTAGTGCTGTATTTACCGAGATAGATTTCCTTTACGACCATAAATTTAAAAATAAAAGTCCTTTACACCCTACAAATTTTCATCCTATGATTTTACCTAAGGGCGTAAATGTACTTTTCTGCACAAAACTAAACAAAATAAGGAAATAATCGACAAGTGTAATAATTTTTAGGTTCTTAAGGATCACCCGCTAAGGTATTCTGAAAGGATAAATTAATTATTAAACTTAAGTATTAAATGGATTATGTAATTTTGTATGTATTTATGTGTATACTACTGTATTTTCTTTACAAATATTCATGAAATATCATAATTATACAAATAAAACGTACATTTGTGTTATCAAATTGAGATCGTTTATTTGTAATTGAACACAAAGCTCTAAATCTTTAAATTATAAATTAATATTTTTAATACGTCCACCAATACTACTGAGTGTGCCCGCCTGCTGGCTGAAGGTGAATGGGAGTCGGGCCTCTGGCTTCAGGCGCTACCGTCACCCAACATAGGCACTATGCTGGGTGACACCACATTCTGGCTCGCTACATGTTTGCGTCTGGGCGCTCCTTGCGGACCTCCACATCGCTGTCAATGCGGTGAAGCAGTCGACTGCCTCGGACACCATGGCCTATCTTGCAGCAAGAGCGCTGGTCAGATGGCACGGCACGCCAGCATTAACATCATCCGTCGGGCAGCTGTTTTAGAACCCAATAGCTTTGCACGCTACGATGGGAAGAGGCCAGATGGAATGACCATAATGTCTTGGAAGTTGGGTAGGCCTTTGGTGTGGGATGCAACCTGTGTCGACACCCTCGCGCCATCCTATCTTCCTAGCACGGCGGGCTGTGCTAAGGCGGCTGCTGCAGGAACAGAAAATCTCATACAGCGCAAATATAATAACCTTATTGGGAGCTATATGTTTGAGCCGTTTGGGGTTGAAACTCTAAGGCCTTGGGGTCCAAGTGCTCATCAAATATTTCGAGACATCGCCAAGCGGTTGGTTAACTCTTCGCGTGACCAGACCTGGCCTATTTTTAGCCCAAAGAATAAGCATGGCCATCCAACATGGTAATGCTGCCAGCCTTTTGGGCACTTATCCCATTGACAGCGGCAGCGATGCGGCCGAATTTTTTTAAATGAGCTCCTGTCTTTTTCTTTTTAATCCTTTCTTTTTATTATACACAAATAATATCTACAAATATTTTAGTGTTTAATTGTAAAATAGGTTATGTGTATTAGAAATAAATAAAAATGTGTCCGACTAGTAAAAAAAAATTAAAGAAGTGAAAATATAATTCTTCTTTTATCAACTTTATAAACAGAATCTGTTTGATGAGATGCTGAGTAAAAACCTCTCTGACCAGTTGGATGGGGTGGTTTTTTGATCCTGGATCTGAACAGTCATCGTGGCAGCGTCGTACAAACATCTCAATGACCGCACGCGAGCGCGCGTTCTCTCAATCTTTCTCTCACTCTTGTCTCTCTTCAATGTAGCGCCAGTTAATTCGACATCCTTGCAGAAAGGTCAGAACTGCCCATATTTTGATGGAGTCGAAGGCTTTCTCGTAGTCCGCAAATGCACAGTGACTGGTTGTACTCCGCGATATTCTGTACAATATGCCGAACATGGATGTGGTATATGGTACTGAAGCCTTTTCGAAAACCGCCTCGATCTGGCGGCTGGAACTCGACAAATCTCTTGGCGAGACAGCTCGTGACGACCCTCGAGAGCAGCTTGCATACGTGGTTCAGAAATGAGATGGGTCTATAGTTCTTCAGCGAGGATTTTTTGTCACTTTCTATTAAAACGTGAAGATTGACAATTTGAGGGTTAACGGCTTTCTAGTTAAAAGACGGCAGCACTATGCAGAAAAAATAAGAAACGGTCGTAAAGAATTATTATTACAGCTCAAGTGCATCAAGTTGTATATTTAAGTCAAACGTATTGTATATCATTTTGTAGGGAGTAGAGCTCATATTGATTTACAAATGTAAGATGTAAAGGATGTAAAGGACCTACTTACAACACATTTTCTTAGATTATTTTGGTAGTAAAGGACAAGTTTGTTTTTTTATTTTAAATTGTAGGGGTGTACAGGACAATTTGCAAAGACGATGTCCTTTACATCCAAATTTTTGAGGTGACTTATATTAACCATCTAAGGTGGTATAAGACAATTGATATTTTTTATGTATTTTACACCCAAAAGTTGTTTTATACTTTGCTTTACTACCAAAATGAGTTCACACTGGTAACTAAGTGTTATTTACATCCATATTTTCACGGTAAACTTTGCTTAACGTCTCAAATTATGTGGGTCGTAAAGGCATTTTTTTTGCGAATTTCGTAGAACTGAATATACAGATCGATAGAAAATTAAAAACTGAGTATAGCAGTATCAAAAAGTCATTTTCGCCCAAATGTCCTTTACGACCTTTGAGCCCAGAGGTATCGATATAAGATTTCATAAATAAAGGATGAGGATATCTTATGTATGAAGAGAGGATATTAATTTAAGTTTTAAAATTACTTCCTTTGTAAACAAAATAAATGTCTGTGGGAAGTTCGACAAAAGTGTTTAATTGATGTATTCATAACATATTATTCATAACTCATCGTGAGCGAAATAGACGCTATTTAAAACAATAATATTGTGTATTTTGAACGTTTTGAACAAAGAAACAAGTTAATCCCCAGGGTGTTCCCGCACTTGTGTTAGCCGTCACACACCGCGTTTACTGCGACCTCATTCAAACTGCGCGTAAACCTACTAACGCCAACTGTAAATGAAACGTCATGTAAATAATTTTTCAGCTAATGTCGTATTGTCAACCGACATTTCTCCCACGAGACTGCAATATAATAAGATATAATCGCTACTCGGCACTACTGATATTCTAAAATAGAATGAAACGATGCGATTGACTCGTCATTTACTTTTTCTTTCCATTTTTATGATCACATTATTCCCTATTGTGCAGAAGCACGAGTGAGAATTAATTAAAAATATTCTGTGAGAGCAAAGAAATCTTACACTTCTCAATTGCTTTAGTAGCGGTAGCAGATATTTTAATACTTAGTCATTTTGAAAACGTATGTGTAGTATCTTTACATAAAGGCGCTCGATTGAATAGAACTCCTACCTAAGTCCTAACAAAAGGCCATCGTATATTCGTATGTCTAACAAATGACTATAAACATTATTCAACTCATTACTAGAGCTTGAAAAGCCAGAATACTATTATACAAGCGTCGTAATTTACTTAACAAAGTAACATCGGTGCGCAACACAAAAACAGCATCACCGAACGTATCCTCAACAATACGGAGGAGGTTGGTAACATTTCGCAACGTCTCACCATAGCCGGGTGCTCTTGCGCAAATCGCTGTGACGTCACCTCGTTTGGTTCCGGCTTCACTTTCGCGAAACACTTTCACCGGTCGGACGAGGCATGGCGCCGGCGGACGCGACGTGTGGCAGTGGCGGTGCCGGCAACACCCGACCCATTGTCATTCTGCTCGTGACTATCGATGACCGGTTAAAAATCAACACCATTATTTATTTGAAAAACACTATTCACGATGTTACCATGTGTCAGTTCAGCAGGATTTACTAAATACATGCGTATTTCAAACCTCTTTTGATGATTTGAGTGACTTGATAGATAAAGTTGTGTTCGAAACGAAAACAATAGTAATTATGATAGTATTATATTATAGTATTTTTACGAAAATAGAGCCAAGGTGATTTGAATAAAATCTTGAAGAACAACGTCAAAACACGGAACACGACAATTTCGGTATTATGTTTTTAGGTCTTTGCGAGTTTTCAGAAACACCAAGATTTTAAAAGGTATTTTTTGCTAGCCGTGTTTGCCCTCGGACTCACAAAAAGCTTTGTACATCCCGTTTGTTTATTGGTCCTACGTGATCACCTCGGTCAGAACTGACACAGTTGGGCTCTCTAATTTGGAAGCTCGCGAAAGGCGAATTTCACCTTACTCGTGCGCGTGAGTAATACATAAGAAACTGTTACATAACCGAGAAGTTGACTTTGTTTAGCTATTTTGATCACGTAAAGCAGTAACAGCAATCATTTTTTGTTTCACATTTATTACGTGTAACATAAATAGAGTGTAATTCGTTTATCGCCAATCGTTTACAGTATTATTGGTGTTTCGATGTTTACGAATCAGAAAGTTAAAATATATCGAGAATTATAGAAAAGCTACGATTACGAGTTGTTGATTTTTACTACGTTATTGTAAAAACAATATAAATTGAGAGAAACATTCAGAATATGCTAAGCGCTATAAAAAGTAACGACGTGAAACTGCCACAAATGAGGCAATTTCTCTTTACAAAAATCGACACTTTCAATGTCGTTTCAATATGACCCGAACAGACGAAATAAAATCGTGACAAAGCAATCAGTGCCTTAACCGATTTGTCCGATTGACGTCCACTTTCATAAATATTTCTATAGCTTGACAAGTTTTAAGATAATGTGCTAAAAGTAGATTTATTGTGAGAAACAAATATAGTAGAGAGTAAATAAACATAAATATCGAAAGTGCTGTCGTCATAATGAAGTGTAAAGCTATTCAAGTAACAATTTCTTTTCGGCGAATCTACGGCTTAACAAGTAACGGTGGGACTTAAATTGATTGAGGGTGCAACGAGATTGAAATTTCTGAGAAAATAACGCTAACCTACATTTAGAACTCTATTCCGAAAAGAAGTACCAAAATGTTTAGGAGAGAAACCATTTAGATGATCAATTCAAGCAATCAACAAAATTCGAAAACGCAACATCACGAAACAAAAATAAATGGCCAGAATTAGAAACTACGCATCATTTTAGTGTCTACAGCATGACATGTCGGTTACTGCAGTAATCGTTCGTATAAATAGTGCTGCGACACATAAAGCAAATGAACTGTCATACACAATGTAATGCACCCATCTTTCGAGCACATCTTTCTAGTACGTGGACATAAAGTAATATGACCGCCTCACCCCGATAGTTCTAAGACCAGTATAACAATTAATATTATCAGTCTTCTCACACTTTCTAGCTCCATTGTACTTCATTGAAACAATCGCATCTCTTCTATTAACTGTCGCACTTGATGAAATCACGACTGTATTATTTCTTGTAGAAATGTGTAATCTAGATATTGCACTTTCTTTTGTGTACGCCAGAAATATATCAACGCCTACTGCATTGTCTGCTGACATAAGTGGAGGTTTTATTTGGGAATGTGGGTGTTTCAGAATAAAAAGAGAGTTAGCGTGCCTATTGTGACATTTCTGTTAATAAACTTTTTTCAGTTGAGTCACGTTTTTTCACAAAACTAATGTACAATCACAAAAGCATTAAAACAGTTACAACACAATATTTCTGATTGATGTGAATCTAGCATGCATAATTTAAATAAAACAACTAGTATTTAAAGAACAAAAATTAAACAAAACATACAAAATGTGAACTTTTCCATAGATAAGTAATGAAAAAGTTTTGGGAACGTTGATAAGATTTTTTTATGCGCTCCCTCGTCTAAAAAGACTAAGCCCACTGTGTGGTCTTAGTAAGAATATGACATAGCCTTTCGCCTAACGAAGGTTCATCCATAAGGTTATAACAAAAGGTAAGAATTGTATAGAATGTGCTGAATCATCAAAGTGATGTTAATACGACCTCATACAAGGACGGTCCTATTCTTAATTTGATCGTAAAGTAACTCAGGGATCATTCTGAATATTTTTTTATAAACTTTTTTTTTATCTAGCCTCTTCGCTAGCTCTAACTAGTCTATAAAGACAGGATTTAAATTGTTACTTTTTAAATAATTCCAGTTTTTTTTTGCAGTTTTGCTACTTAATAATATCAAAAACAACATCGTTCAAAAACACTCTTTTTATTTTTAAGTACGAAAAGAAAAGATGCAAATGCAACTACGAAAGGCAACTTTCTGACTGGTACTGACATCAGGTTCTAAAGTATGTCGCGGTTATCAGTACCAAGTTTCTTTTTATTTGGATGCGTCAATACCTACAGGATAACGATATTTATTGCAAGACGTGGTGGGTGTATATTGTATTTCGTACCGGATAATGTAGACTAAACCATTTCTTTTTCTTTCAATTTAGAGAGGAGATATTTAGGCAAGCGTTGATAGCTCAGTTTTGTAGACACTATGAAATCAAAATGGCTAGTTTCTATTTATTATTATGCAAGATTTTAGTGACGACAACACGATCTCCTTTTTACTTTTACAAATAACACTACTAGGACATTTTTCCCCCTTGTTTAGAGAGGTTTCGTATGGTAAAATGTCTGTACGCACATAACTTGCCAGGACAAAGTTTGTATGAAAGAAAAAATCTGAATTCGAAAAAAAGTGCTAAGCTGGGTCGGGCCGCTAGTAAGAGACAAGTATAATAATAGCAGCTTTTTATTGTCCCACTGCAGGGCCTCTTCTCATACAGAGAAGGCACGAGCATTGACCACCATGCTTGCTTAAGACGGGTTGGCGATATCAGACTTATCAACATCTTCCTGCCCCAGGGACTATGGCTACTCGGGGTCGGCGGAACACGTTTTCTTCTTCCATTCTCCCCTGGCAACCGTCACGCTATCATTAATTTCCATCTCTTTCATATCATTCCTCACACAATTCATCTATCTTTTCTTTGGCCTTCCTCGCAGTCTCCGTCCATCAAAACATATCTATTCATCACTCTTTTAGTCACATGCCCAAACCAAGCCAAACCATTTCAACTTTGCGATTTTATACCTTATTTAACTTGGCTTGAGACAAAGTATAAACAATCATGCTGTATCCTTTTGTGGTGAAATACGAAACTAGGTAATGAAAAATTCGAAACACACACACACACACACAAACTCTTTTTGTTACACAAGAAGATCACACATTTTTTGTTAGAAATTAAATGTTTTGATATATGTATTTTACAGAATATCTTTTTATTAAGAGTAGTCAAATGTTGTTTACACTTTGTCTCAAGCCAAACTGAATAAGGTATAGACTCGATTAGCTATAAAACTATAAGCACAGGTTTGAAAATACAATTAATTCGTTATTTTACGTGGTTGCTGAGAAGTAGAATCATTGACGTCTGAGTGTATCTTATGTTTTAAACTTATTACGCACGCAATAATAAAACGTTTTTTGCCTGATACCAATCTCTTTTGTTGACTTAAAACAAATTATAATTCTTCCAGTTAGGCATGTATGATGCTATCGAACGTTTGTCCATACAATTATCACTAGTTAACACCAATGTTGATTGCACTTAGGTTTGCGTTTATTATAATTTTAACTCATTTTTCGTTAATTAGCAATATTAACATACTTCCTATTAGCAAATATGAGGAAAGATCTTTTATCATTCGTTTTTTGGGCTAAATTTGCCAGTGTTATTTGAGCTTGGAGCATTCTATGATGAAAGGTTTTATAATGAAAAAGGTCAGTTACATATGTATTATTTTCCTGTATAGATAAAAAGACTTACTTCAACCACATGTAGACACTTTGTCTAATGATCAAAGATCGTAAATAAACCCTGTGTGTACCTATTGATATTAATGAAGAACATGAACACTCTTCTAGGAAAAACCCACCCAAAGGTGCTTGAATTGGGGACTAAACCCAGGCCGTCTTATGACAAAACGAGAACTTTCTTTTTTTTTCGAAGTCTACGTGCCGGTTTTTTTTTTATTTCGTACTTTATTCCGAGTAGGTACCATAAAGTTCTTTATACGTAACTGACAACTTGAAGATGATTTTAAGGCAGTTTTTTTAAAGAACTTTACCTTATTCGGAATAACGTTTGAAATGCACAGCCTGGCTCGATGGTTTTTAAAACCTTAATTTTGACAGTTCAACAACATTTATTGCGTTATTTACGTTGTTGAGCAGACAAATTTTTCGAACATAATTATGAAGCATTGGATTAGCAATATTGTTTAAAATCATTCAAATTTTGATTAATAGTATGTTACGCAATTAGGGTGCTGGTCTATAGATAGATATTGTTTTGTAATAACACGGAGGAGGTTCTGAATATAAGCTATAAAAAGTCTTAGCCCAAAAGCCTCAAGTCTAGACAGGTATCTATCTAATTCTATCAGCAAATAAGATTTATTAGTGTTTCACCCAAACACGCAGATTTTTTATTTGTATTCTAATTTATCTGACTTCTTAATGTGATCATGTCTAAACATGGGGAGAATCAACGAACTCGTGAATCATTTTTATGACAGTTCGAAAACATTGCTTTGTATTTTATTTAGATCAGTCATTAAATCAACTCATCGGATATGGTTTTTCACAACTGCATGGGTATATTTTTATTGCGTTTTTTGTCATATTTTAATATCCAATATCGCTTTGAATACGCTTATAAATTATGATGTTTGCCTACACAAAACATCCCAAAAAGTCAAGTCCAGAAAAAAATATACAGGTTAGGAAGAATTCGATTTCATTTTTAATTCGTAGATTATTTTCTAAATTACTTTCCACTATTCTTTTTCGAACAGTGCACAAGCCGCGTCTTTAGCCGTAGAATCGTTTGCAAATTCAAGAAACGTTATTTAATCTAACATCAAATTGCCTCTCGGTCTTTCATAATTCTATGAATACATTTCCTGTTTGCATTAGAAAACATTACGCAATCTTAATTTAATCCAACTTTCTCTAAACCAAAATCTTCAAAGTGAAACTTTCAAACGAAATCGTGATTGTCTTAACCTATCCCACTCACTGTAACAATGAGCATACCTTTCTGAAATCTGGAGCATGGAAAAATAAAAACGCCATAACTTTTCTTCCGTGACAACCTCTTAAGAGTCCCTATCAATTTCGCTGTCTAAAAACAGAAAATTCCATTTTTTTCAGCGCAATTTTCTCAATATCCTTAAGTTATCTACTTTTTTTTTAAATGCACAGTTATTTATCATCTATTTATCTAGTAAGTCTACAAATTAAAATTTTGATAACTACTTAATATAAATTAAGAAAAATAAAAATCTAACACACGTTTTTACGTAAACACGAAACACCATGTTTTTCAATTGCTTTTTTAGCTTACTGGTAGCAAATAACAATCTGAAAAAAATCCCAAATATTGGGAACATAGTATATTAGTAAGTCTACAATTTATTTTTTAAAAGTTTATGAATTAGTACTTGTAAAAAAATGTTGACTACGCTGAAAAACTCCAATAAAATCATGTGCAAAACCGTCGTCTATGTGTAAGAATTGATTGAAAATAACAATAAGTGTTAAATATTTTAAAATTTGAGGTGTTTATCTACCAAACTCAATTTTTATATTTTAATTTAGACTACTTATTTAATTGTAGTAAAATATTTAAATAATGCCTTATAAACCGATGCGCTCGCTCGATGCATTCAGTCGCGCCCGAGGGCTTCTCGACGACGGACCTGTGTCGCCTGTGACGTTCGCCGCTCCCGACGTAACTAGCGAATCGCGCATGATTTTGTACTACGCCTGACCAGTTTTGAGACTAAGTATATTTATTTTTTTATTTTAATAGTGTGACAAGTATTAATGTTTTGTATTGTACTATTAGTAATATGGTGAATATATTTTTAGAAAATGGGTCGAAAAAGTGAACTTTATTATCATGGAAAATCAAAGGTAAAAAGAATAAAGTTGAAAAAACACGAAAGGCACGTGCAGTTCTTAGGTAAATAATAATTGTTGCAATCACCTTAATTAAGAAAATTGTAACAATTTACTATTATTTATATAGTCTAAAAATATTTTAATTGTATTTGTAGAGAATTACATGGCAGAAATCTACCAAAAATCAAATATTACTTGGAACATCATCAATGAGCAAAAATACAAACACACAAACAAGACAAATTATAAAGTAACAGTGTACTCATTGTTGAAAAGCCTAATAAATAAATCAAATAAATAAGACAAAATGGCTCGCTATACTATACTCTCATGGTATGCGGTCTTATAGCGAGGGAAATACTACAGACCCCTTCGTTCTGTATTAGGTAAACAATAACACGTGTAATTCGTTTCAGACGTACCTTGTATACGCTGGTCACACTTTGTAATTTGCTTTTGCTATAGTGAATACTAGGTTAAGATGTTTTTATTTCAACGATATTTATTGTATTTAGGGGACCTAAACATAACATGTCATAATCACAATAAAATCCATCCAGTATTACGGAATCTTAGTAAAAACTATGGAGTACTAATAATAGCGGTTCCGGACCAAGATTATTTGTTCCCGCTTCATCGTACGCTTCAACGCACACTACGATTATCAGCTATAGTTCGAACGCACACAGACACATTGCGCTCCTATAATTACCTAATCTAGTAGCGCGCAGAAATTGATAGGGACTCTTAAAAAGATTGTTGAAAACAACAAAAGAGCAAATAAATAACAAACGCGGAGTCACGGTGACCTTTCCACTTAAATTAACTTAACCCAGTAAGAATTTATGGCGACTTCAAGTCTCGAGGATGAAATCAAGTTTTAATTTAGTAGGTAATTAGCGCTATGGCTATCCGTGCGAATAAAGTTAGAACGCAACTCGTAGCGACATCTATCTTAGAACACGAGCACTAAAATAGCGCCAAATTGTGTGGATAGATGGCGCTGGCCGTAACAAAATTAAAGAGGGGAAACAACGTCAAAATAATCAGATAAGAATTTGTTGAACAACGTTCTGTTTACATTAATATTGTATCTCATTTCAATAGATTAAACTTATTTTTAGTTACAGATTTTTAAATATACTTGTAACGGAAGATGCTTTCCGTGCGTGTGATATAGGTATAAGTGCTGGTAGCGATTAGTATCCTAGGCGAGCGGACCTGGGTCACCCCCAACCCAACGTGTGGTCTTATCTAATTTAAACAGCGTTTGCTTAGTTTTATCTAGTAGGAATATTCACACGGGACATGAACCCTTATTTGCTCAGGCCCGTTTTGTCTGACCTAGGGGTAGACCGGGTGACTTAATTTTATGTGACATGTGCTTAAAAATTAGGCGAGTCACACATATGATTTACTTATCGTAAGAATAAAATCTTTTGTAAATAATAAAAAATAATAAGTTTTTCGCTCAAATGCTAGCTAGACTGGTCTCACTGAATCGTAACTCGTTTATCGAGTTCGTTCTTCAGACATTTGGCTAGATAGATAGTATTGTTTATTGTCAACAGAAAGGACGCAACATACATTATTTAGAACGTTGAACGCATTGGGAGAAGAATGTAAGGTAAGAACGTGGTACTTTAAGATCTAATTGTCTAAACTTACTCGATTCTACTGCCTTGTCTTATAAAAGCACTTACCTTGCAAATTGTCGAGCATATACGTCAACAGCTTCGCGGTCCCGTTGTTGTCGTTGTATATCGAGAGCATCTCCTTACTGAGGGGGTTTCCTCCTAATCCCAAGAGTTGAAGGTGAAACAGCTTGCCGAGCTCGTATGGAAGCACTCGGAGGTAGTTGTTGTGCAGGTGCAGTTCTCTGGAACAAGAGGCGGTTGTTATTTGGGGACGATACATCTGCCAAGTTGCAGCATACATGTGGCTGTGTATGATACAAGTCTCATTTCAAATTTGCTGACTGTACAGATTGCGAAACTTTTTTTTTTAATTTTCTATTTTGCCACCCAAAAATGACCCCCATGTTCAAAATTCATTTATTTACGTTACACGTCTGTGTTTGGGTCACAGAGATTCGTATGTGTACCAAATTTCAACTTAATCGGTCCATTAGATTCGGAGCAAATTGGCTGTGACAGACGGACGGACAGACACGAGTGATCCTATATGGGTTCCGTTTTTTCCTTTTGAGGTTCGGAACCCTAAAAATATCGACTAGTGGCACCTTAAGGAGGAGTCCTCTGAACGCTTTTCACAAATCCGTAATCGGACACTGACTATTCAATCTGCCTGGCCTGACTTACTTTGTAGCTTGTTTATGTAGCCTAGTTTATCATAGCTGGCTTTTGGGTTCATATATGAAGGTAATAAAGTCTAGTTCAGGTTAGCAAAGTCCATCGGATGGATTTGTGACACATTTTGGAGCAATTTAAAACAAACTTCATTCCACCTAAATCTGGGTATCCATGACCTCAGGTTTAAACGGCGCTTGCTACCGTTACTCCGGCAATTCAGTTTAACAACCCACTACACATTTAAGCATTTGGCTAGGTCTACATTCTAGCAATTTCGCCTTAACATGTAACTTCCTGTCAATAAATTAATTTAGGTCATATTTTAGTATTTACAGATGTTATTATTGTTATTAAAATGGTGTTTGAGCAACGCTAAATGGCTCTACATCTCTCAATTGTAGGGTTTATTATAATGTACCGTATTTAGCAATGGAGTACGAAGGCTATTAGGTTTTAATGCTTCAACAGTTAAAATAATAATGTTGCTAATGCTAATATTAATTTTAAGTGGTAGTACTAAATATTGATTATTATTATCTATGATTAAGTTTTGTAAACCTACATATTGAGAAGATTGGCGTGATAAGGAAGCGGCGGTTTTAAGGACCTTATTTGAAATCCAGGTTTTTTCATAACATTTCCGTACACTGTAAATCTATATATATAAAAGGAGAACTGACTGACTGACATATCAACGCACAGCCCAAACCGCTGGGTCTAGAGATCCCAAATTTGGCACGTACGTTCCTTATAAGGTCTAGGGGTGCACTAAGAAAGGATTTTTCAAAATTCACCCCCTAAGAGGGTGAACGGGGGGAGGGAGGGTGAAATTTCACGCGGACGAAGTCGCGGGAAGAAGCTAGTCAGTCATAACGACCCCCTAGAGACTATATACAATAATCAGACAATGCTCTAATTTACATTCGTTTCATGTCCAGTTCTAGTTTTGTGTGAACGGTTACGGATGTTTTAATCTTTAGTTCACCACAAAGAATTATAGGCGTTTCGGCCGGTATGTCCAATAAAAACCACATATACATCAAATAAAAGTTTATATCATAAGCATCAATTTTCATTCTGAGCAGAAGGCTGTGAAATACCGGGTTAAAGAGATATCAGACCTGCAAGTACCATGTAAACGTATAAACTAATGTTTATGACGCTAATATTCACTGCAGTTCAAAATAATATTAGTTATTGACTCATAACATTGAGGGAGCTTAAGGCTAAGTAATAACAGCCGCACGGGTCGATCGATCAGGTTAAGCTGTGGTTGCCGCGGTTTGTCCCTGGATGGGTGAACATTTTTACATACCAAGACCCCTCTGTGCCTCGGAAAGCACGTTAAGCCGTTGGTTGCGGCTGTCATTCGTAGATCTTTGACAGTCGTTACTGTCTAACTCTATTGGTAATCAGTGCAGGCTCCATACAAAAATGCCCATCATTCTTTGCCCCATGTTTCTCACAAAAAAAACAATCTTGAGTAATATTTTTCATACATCCCGAAATACTTTCCGGGTAAAGTTTCTATTTTGAAACAACCGTGATAAACATAATTAAACCGAGTCAATTTCCGGATCGATAGCGATATTAATAACGACCATATAAATATTAATTAATAACACACAGCAATAGGTTCACGTTTGGGTTCAATGACTCGCCAGACGTTAATTATAGAAAATATTACAAATCGTTTTAGTACTAAGACGCGTATTTTACGTACCGTACATCAGTAACACTTGCACTACAAAACTCACCCTTACTGCTACGACATAAAGGCGGTGTCAATGTCAAATTGCTACCACTGATGTGAGACTGGCTGACATAAAAATATTTAATTACTTCTAATCAAGTCTTGAAATTCTTATGAAACAATGAAACGAACTTACTCATTTACATTCACTTTGATTAGTGTGTGATTAGATTAGTCCCAAGTATGTTATTTATTCATGAATCGTTATAGAAAGCAATCATGATCATTTATCAGCATCCAATGCCTAAAATTAGCCTCCCTAAATTATTATTATGAGCCTGTTATGTCCCACTGCAGGGCCTCCCTTCCGTCTTTCCATTTTTTCCTGTCTCTTGCTACATCTAGCCAATCCTTTAGATAGGCGTCCAAATCGTCACGCCATGTCCTTCTGGGCCTACCGCGTCGCCGATTCCTGTTATTCGGAATCCAGTCAGTGGCTACTTTTGCCCAATTCTGTTGCGACATGCGGCGGATGTAGCCTGCCGAATTCCAGTTTAGTTTGGCGGCTGTGTTGCCCACTTCTGAGATTTTGTTTTGGAACGAAATAAATACCACTAAATATTAACCCCCTTACTAATAAACGTTTTATAGCATCTGTATAGTTACACAACGCTTTATCTTCTTTTTTCGAAAGTCAAATTACTGACGACTGAAAGAGAGAAATCGGTGTGTAACACTAACTATTCATCATTAATAAGGGGGTTAGCCCGGGGGGAGTTTTAAAATGCTATAATATATGAGACAAATCGCTGCCAAGCCAGCAATTTATAATCAACATTTAAATTACTAATCAAAATGTAAACAGGCCTTCACTCAGTGTTTACAAATATACGTCGATGGCAAAATACACGCGAGAGGTCAAAGACCTTGGATCTTTACATACGCGTTCCACTATACATACTAAATTATACACACAACAAAGCTAAATGCAAATATACGTGTTTTTATACTCATAAATATTATTATCGTTTGATAAAACCGCATGTATAAATAATATTATAATTATATAGACAGAGGTGTATATTTTGATAACATCAAGTCACATTGTGCTATCAATTTGAACTCTAACATGATAAGAAATAGAAAGTTGTCTTAACTTTACAAAAATATATCATCTTCATTACGCCTGTAATCTCCGAAGGGTTAAGCAGTGTGACCTACAGGGTGGCAGGGGGGACATCGTGCAGGGACATGACCTACAGGGGGGTCGGTTATCAAAATAAAATAAAAAATTTGGAAAATCCAAAAGTGAACGACTCATAATGCTCATTTGATCTTATAAAAAAACATAGATATTATATTAGTTAGTTTATTATTAATAAAGTATAATTAAACTATGTACTTTGAATAAAAGAGCCATTTTCAATACTTCGCCTATGGGTGAAACGAATGTATTAAAAAAAATTGAGTCAATTAATTGTTTTTTTCGCAAGCTACAATTTTTTCAGGTTTCACGGTTGATTGAAGAGATTTTTTTTAGAAATATTTTGATGTTTCTTTCGTTTCTACTGGATTAAATCAATTTTTGAAAAACTGCATTAAATCAATGGTATATAATTAAGTAGGTACTGTGTACTAGCAGGAGTAACAATAGAAACAGTTGCAGAAAGGAGGCAATGCTTTGCATTATGAGTCGTGCAAAAAGAATTATGCTGTTTCATAGAAAAGCGCAATTCCTACGCGGTAGAAATATTTGGAACAGCTGTTTTTTTTTTATTACCGTACAAAATTTTCAACGCAGGGGGTTTAGATTTATGGAGGTACTGAATCCATGGTGAAAGGGTACGCGTCGATATCCCTGCCACCCTCTACAGTGCCTATTGCACCCACATTTCGCCAGTTATGTTAAAGTCCCATGTAATAGGGGGCGAGCCTATCATCATTTACATACCTGCGTACATATTTTTCATATTTAGTAAGTGGCGTGAATATTTGTTTTAAATATTATCAAATACAATCGTAGCCAGTTCTAAGTTAACTGCAAACTATACTAATAAATCCGAATGTATGTTTGTTACTCAAACATGTCTTAACTGAGCAAGATTTGGCCGTGACACGGAGGAAATTTACATTGTGGAATATGAAATAAGATTATACTTATACACTTTATCCCCATTGGGTATGTAATTCATAAGGCTTATCAATCTGAGAGAAAGAAGACCAAAGAAACGATGGATGGACTGTGTGAAAGATTATGGTTAGAAAGGGGGTGACTACCGAGCTGACGACTAATCCATACTAATATTATAAATGCGAAAGTGTCTGTCTGTCTGTCGGTCTGTTACCTCTTCACGCTTAAACCGCTGAACCGATTTAGATGAAATTTGGTATAGAGATAGTTTGAGTACCGGGAAAAGACATAGGATACTTTTTATCCCGATATTTCCACGGGATCGAAACTTATGCGAGTGAAACCGCGACGCGCAGCTATTGTAGAGAAGTATGGAAGAAAAAGACTTTTCAAAAAGACAAATTGAGATAAGCGCACAAGAATGATGATGGTGATGGCTTATCCATCTACGTGGTCCTTTTGCACAGCATTTTTGTGCCAATGTGTACCTATGAAAGGACCAAGCAGTGGAAGCACTCAGTCAATTATGTTGGTTACTAACTTTTATTTCACAATCAAAAGCAAATTCGTCGAATCATCCATTAAAAGTTTAGTCATAATAAAAAAGAAGATAATAGGACAACATTCTTGCCCAACTTTGGAAATACTAGAGCCATTATATAGATGCCTAACCGTATAAGAATATAGCGCTATCTTTCATTTTTGGTATAAAACGATCAAATATAATTATTTAAATTTACCAAACTGGTATTAAAACCATCAATGTTGCACCGAATTAGCATAAAGGTCGACAGTTTGCAAGTTAATGAGTACACACGTCGAACGTTTGAGATATATAAACGAGGTCAGCATTACTCACTGATCGGAATTAATTCGTGTTACATACGGACAATCTCCTTTTTGTGACCATGAACGACAATAACAATGGTTAAGAAACCATAACAGTGTAAAAATACCTTGATTTTCCATTTTCTGCTTTCCTTTGGGGTACCAAGTATCTAAACCCCTATTATTGTAGAAAGCCTATTCGATTTGTTTTTAAATCTCATTCTAACTTACATGATCGGTTTCTGTTTATTTTGCTGTAGTAATCAGCACCCTAATTGCGTAACACACTATCAACCGGAATCTGAATCATTTTGAAGCAAATTGCTAATCCATTGCTTCATAAGTTCCAAAAATTTGTCTGCTCAACACATAAATAACGCAATGAATGTTGTTGAACTGTCAAAATGAAACCGATTCCGATTGATAACGTGTTACGCAATTGCCCTGCTGAACAGCGAAAATTAGATTTGAGGATCCGAGACTTGATCAAAAGGCCAATTCCCGTAGTTAAAACCATTCAAATCTATCAAACAGTCAGAATCTCATCTCAGCGACATTCAGACCATACTAATATTATAAATGCGAAACTATGTCTGTCTGTCTGTTACCTCTTTACGCATAAACCGCTGAACCGAGTTAGATGAAATTTGGTATAGAGATAGTTTTGAGTCCCGGGAAAGGACATAGGATACTTTTTATCTCTATATTTCCACGCGATCGAGACTTATGCGGGTGAAACCGCGGGGCGCTGCTAGTATCAAAACCTTGTCAAAAATTTTGGTAAATTAGAGGTATTTTTGACAGATCGAGACTGAGATTAAAATGTGAACGTCCTTAAAATACGAGAATTTCCACTCAGGCTATCAAAAACAGAGGCAAGTGTAAGTCGGGGGTTTTAACATGTTAACCCACATCAACTAAAGCTGAAGTACACTGTAGTAACTTAAACACGAATGCCATAAAGACAAGTATAGAAATGGATGCTTTACACGATCGATGCCTTCGAAAGATCACAAAAGACGTCAAGAGCTTTGTTAGCTGTTCCACGCTTCGGAATATTATGCAAGCCAGTAAGCAGCATAACATGATAGCTATATCAATATACTGTGGCGACTTTGTTTGCTTTTGAATCCGAGAAGAGAAACTCATGATGTAATTGATGAACAAACTGGGCATTACCTATGAGAGCGCCCAATTTAAGTAGGTAAAGGAAAACTTTCCGCTTTCTGCCGAATACGCCTTAAAGGTCAAGCCCCTGATCAATAAAACGGTGTAAGCTGTCGTAATCCTTCGGCCAAAATACCAGCAAACAATCACAAAAGACATTGATCCCAGAATTGAAGCGGAGTTAAATTAAGACAAATTTCAACAACATGAGCAATAAGAAACGTTAAAATTAGTTTTCGATAAACACAAGAGAAAATATCCACTACTTGATGCATCAGAGCGAAGCTGACCAGAACCATTAGGGACGGTAAACGAAAACGGGCATACCAGGCTATCTTTAGATGTGACTGAGCAATAAATATCTTCGCATAGATCCGAAGGTCGCGGCACACAACATCGAATAAATGACTGTCGTATTTACAAAGACTTTCACGAAGAGTTTTTCGCTAAGACAATCGTCCATGAACATGTTTTCCCCAATCGCAACGGATTCGTAAGACCTTGATCTTAATTTTAAGTTTTTAATATTCATTTGCAGAGTTACTTAAGTTGCTGAATGTTTGATACTAAATAAACTTGACATACTTACCCTTACTCTCATTTTTGGAGAAGTTTTTTGGACAACAATGTTATAAGATGATGAGAAGGCTTATAAAGTCCTTAAAAGAAAGATGAGATTGGGTCTTTAAATATTTGGGCATATATATTAATCCTGATCTTTGAATAAGATAAGAGAGGCCTAAATCTACGTATTTGTAAACCCTCGTACGTGCTCGTACCAACCGCAATAAACTTTATTTATAAAGCCCTTGGGTATTCAAACGGTACACGTCAATGGTCGTTTATTCCGTTTAAGATATCGGTTTCATCTAGCAAAACAAACAAAATATCTCATTCTTACGTAGGTTTTAGCAATCATGTATTGATAACAATGAAGACTTAATCGGGAACTGCATGTTTGATTCGAAAAGTAAACAATTAATTACTGTTTATCTGATTATCTGTTGTTTTTCTTATGTTAAAACAATACAATTCATTTTAGAGACATGAATAAGACTATATCAGCAGTATTTTACACACGCTAGATTTTATAGCTTGACAATAAAGATATCTCTACACCGCTATCAAAGTATATCGCATTAAAAAAACATTGACCTACGGATATTAAAATAATCAGTCCTCTGAGACAAAGTCGTTGGTGATTTAAAAACGGTAATGACAAACAAATCACAGCGCGTAGACCACTAACGTTCATTACAAGAACTTTTCCTTAGAAATCGTTTCTTGAACGAAAGAGAAAGTTGAATAAAAATGGCAATACTATCATTCGTACCTACTGTCAGAGTAAATTTTCTTGAAAGCTAAGAGAAACGCAAATCATTCGTGAAAGGAACATTCAGCGAGTTTATGGTGTTGTATCGATAACTTATCTTGTTAATGATACCATAAAAAGCGGAATGGAATAATATTGCATGTTAATAAGTAGAATACTATTCCATTATGATGCCCAAGGACTGATTAGGACAGTACTTGAGAAATGTAAATAACTAAATGTATCCCAAACTGCCATATTGCAATTTGGGGCAGTAATCTACAACGTCAGTGGATGCACCCTTGTGAATCGTGCAAACTGAATAATCTGGCAGAATATTCACCTGAGCTGTATAAGGTCTCCAAGCTCAGCGGGCAGCGATCTAAGCTTGTTGTTAGATATATCGAGGGTGTGCAAGTTCACCAGCTGGTTGATGTCGGTCGGGATCCTCTGCAGCGAGTTGTCGTTGAGGTACAGCGCCGTCAGGTGCGTCAGTTGAAACAGTTGGGGCGCTAAGGCGCGCACACCTCCTGTTACCTGAAAATGTTTAATTGGTTGTTAGAGAATTTGAATCTATATATATATTATAAACTAAAGTCGCTTATCGTGTTGTCTGTTTGACAGCGTTGTTCTTCTACGCAACGGATTTTGATGCGGTTTTTACCATCATATAGAGAATTTATTCTGGAAGGTTTATGTGAACAATATATCCATATTAAATTACACAAACATATCTTGATATTTTGCCATGTCGTAAAAACCGCGAAGCAGGGGCGGGTCGCTAATTAATGATAAATACCATAGATATAATACAGCATAGTTTGGGAAGGTTGTGAATCTCAGATAAGCCGAACTTCTCAGTGCAGTAACCAAGATGAGCTATGGAGGATTACAAATCTAGGCTTATTCTACTGGAAAGTTTAGAATGTTGCACCATATGTACAGATCATGCATTTTTTATTTGAAGCACCTGACTGTTTTATACCTAATCTAGTGGTTCTGCAGGACTGATTTATTAACGCTACTTACGACTACGTTACCGAGTCTCTTGTAAAAAGTGTAACAGGAAAAGCCCAGCAAAAATGAAATGCTGTTCGTTGGTAAGCACATCACTTGAGGACGGCTGCACCGATTCTGCTAGTTTTTGTATTGAAATGTTCGTAAATTCGTGATAACCCGAAGTAGGATTTTATTTCATTGGAAGCTTCCCGGATTTTTTTCAAATTCGGGAGAAAAACTGAGCGTCAGTTTTCTATGGGATTTTTAAATTTGGACATGACAACGCCTGTCGGATCTGCCAGTTATAAATAAAATTAATGACGGTAAACTGAAAACATACGCTTCTTATTACAAATGAAGAAAAAAACAATAGACGCAATCTCATATGAATTTTGTTTGTGACGACAAGACAAGTTAAGGAAAACTTTTATACATGTTGCGTAGGCGCATCTTGACACTATTACATGCAACATAGAAGTGTAAAATGTCTGTTTACGTGTGTATGTATTGTATGTATGTACTTGAGAGCAAACAAAGAATTAACCTTTACAAAATGTTAAATTTAGCCTAAAAGGATAAATTAAATCTTTTATTGAGGTCGGCAAGTAAATAGACACTGATTTACCTTAAATACTTGGACAATTTAAATCAAATATTATCTTCAATGCCATGAAAATTATAATTATCAATCTGCTTGATCTAAAACGGTCCGTAAATGTGAATAAATTATTTAATAATTAAAATAATTGCCTACATCTTTTAATTAAGTAAATGAAACTGAACGTTTAATCAGAAAAAAAATAATGTATTGGGTGTTAAATATTCTGAACAATCAAAGCTTCACCGCAAGGTTATCCAAGGACAAAATAATTACGTGCAAATTGACCGACATCCTTCCTATTCTGATAATGACAACTCAAAATGTTGTCATGATATTTTTGAAACGTGTACCTAACATAGTCGTTAGGTGAAAAAGGTTTAAGTACTTGGCACAAGGGTACCGAGAAGGGTTCTCTCAAGGGAGGTACAACCACTACGAGCTTCAAGTAAAGGAGGCTATATAGTAAAGGAACATCCTGTAAACAAAAATATAGAAGTAGGGATGTTTTTACCTTGTTCGCAATAAAATAAATTCATATTATACTTATTGATGTTGGAGAAAAAACAGCCAGGGTGTAGTGGGAGTGGGCTGGCTAATTTGCACGAATATATGCCCACGGAGAGATGGGGAAAGAAAGATCTTTACTCACTGGACACCTGATGGAGGACATCGCCGTCGAGATAGACCGCGGCGAAGGTGGTGTGATGATCTAATCATGTTTGCGGGGTCAACAAGGCCAGAGGTCGCACAAAAAAGAGTATGGAAAGGATGCGTTTGCAGTGGGACACAACATAGGCTAACAAAACATTCGTAGTGATATTGTCGTGGGAAAAGTTTTGAGTATGAATGTGGATGGCTATAAGAGAACGGGAAGAACAAAAAAACGATGGATGGAATGTGTGAAGATGATATGTCTAAAAAGGCGGTGACTACCAAGATGACGACTAATAGAGAAGTATGGGAGATGGGAGAATACATGTTGCACCGACCCCAAATAAATTGGGATAAGATTATAGACAATGATGAGTGATAGTATTTTCAGTTAGCAACAAAACTATGAGATTACTTAGAAAATTTATGAGCACTTTATGTTGATTGACGACCGATTATCATCAGCCGCATTCATATGTATTACGTAGCTAACATAAAATTTATGCTCGATAAGATTTTATTGGGGTGCATTAAAAGAACCTCCACAAGTGATGATACTTAAGTACGTCCTAACATTCTGGAGGGTCCCCGTATCAACCTGCTGACTAGCTTATCTTTAGGTACTTACAACATGAGTTATTCTGATATAAATAATCGTGCTATCTCGAGAGAATAAGTGATTTTATATTTGCATGAGTGTACAATCGAAATTGATACAAAAAAGCGAAAGTCGGCCTGTTTGGTACTCGATCAAGCCTATATGACTGGATTTGGATGCAAATGCAGTAGAGCTCTGCATTTGCATAAATAGTACTTTTCATTCCAGCGGGATTCAATATTTAATTATTGACGGTTTAAAAGAAGCACGTATGTTAAGATGGTTTAGTCATGTTGAGAGGATGAATGAAAGGTGACTAACAAAAGGTATTTACAAGGCAGATGTGAGACGCCCCAGGATGACATAGTGAACTTCCTGGTGATGTTTTTCAGAAAGGTTAGGTGCGTAGTACTCGCAACCGGAGGGCGTGTATGACCGTTAAAGAGGTAAAAAGGAGTATGTAAGGATCGTAACAGGTGGCGTTATGTAGGTTCTGCCTACCCCCATAGGAAGAAAGCTTGAGTTTATGTATGTAAAGTATATTCTTTATGTATCAAAGTGATGTTATGTCAAGTTAAATTAAGTTGATTTCAGAGTGACTAGCACTATTGGAAAAGTTTAAAAATGTTTGAAGTTGTAGCGTAAACTGAACTTTATTGTGTACGAGGGGCGTTCAATAAGTACCTAGCCTCATCGCCAGAGGGCGCTGTAGTTTCAAAAGAGTTTTACCACAGTGTAGCACATTCTTTTTTAATTCTTTTTTCAAATTTTCATTCCAATCCCTTCATTTGTTTTAATTTGACAACTTATGGAAGCGAACGTGTCCATCGGTTTTACAAAAATGGAAAAAGAGCAATATCGTTCGGTGATTCGATTCCTATTTTTGGAAGGGAAAACGCGCATCGAAATAAAAGAGCGCTTGGATGCTGTGTACGGTGACTCTTCTCCATCGATGGCCACCGTCAAGAATTGGTTCAACGAGTTTGCACGTGGCCGTACGTCGGTTTTTGATGAACCACGTCCAGGTGCACCGAAAACAGCTGCTACGGAGGAAAACATTTAAAAAATCCATGATCTCGTATTGGCAGATCGCCGATTGAAGGTTCGGGAGCTAGCTGAGACTGTAGGCATTTCAGAAGGAACAGTGCATCATATTCTTCACGAGGAACTCGGCATGAGAAAGCTGTCGGCGCGATGGGTGCCGCGTTTACTCACACCAGAAAACAAGCGCAACCGTGAGACCACATCGGAGACGTGTTTGGCGCTGTTTAAGCGGAATCCAGCGGAGTTTTTGCGTCGTTTTGTGACCGTCGATGAAACCTGGATCCACTGGTACACACCAGAGACCAAGGAGCAATCAAAACAATGGATCCAGACCGGAGAACGTGCTCCAAAGAAGGCGAAAACTGTAAAATCGGCCGGAAAAGTTATGGCTACCGTTTTCTGGGATTCACAAGGTGTGATCTACATCGATTACCTCGAGAAGGGTAAAACAATTACAGGGCTTTACTATGCCGATTTATTGGGCCGATTCGACGCCGAATTAAAGAAAAAACGACCCCATCTGGCGAAGAAAAAAGTGCTGTTTCACCACGACAACGCACCGGTTCACACGTCTGCCGTTGCCATGGCCAAATTGGTCGAATTACGCTACGAATTACTGCCCCATCCACCGTATTCTCTAGATTTGGCCCCTTGTGACTTCTTTCTGTTTCCTAATCTGAAAAAATCACTCGCCGGGAATAGATATGGATCAAATGAGGAGGTCATCGCCGCCACGGAGGCCTATTTTGCAGAGTTTGACAAAAACAATTTTTCGGACGGGTTAAAAAAGTTGGAGCATCGCTGGGCTAAGTGTATCGAACTAAAAGGAGACTATGTTGAAAAATAAATTGCCACTTTTCCAAAATTTTCGTTTACTTTTTGTAGGCTAAGTATTTATTGAATGACCCTCGTAGGTATTAAAGTTATTTTTCCATAAACTCATATTTGTTTACATTTTTGGCAAATAAATCGCAAATGCAGTTTATGTATGTTATTGACGTATACTTAAACACGCTACCGCCGAAAATTGACAATCCAACAGAGTGTTTTTGTTTAGGCATTCATCGTGTCGTCTAGTATTAGTAAAAACGGGCATTAGCGTAGATGCTGTGCATACGCAACGTAATTTCGATAGAGCGTCAACGCAACGTTCCATTTATACGTCAACGCTAGCGCTACACATAAGCTCCGTGTGAAGACGCTTTTATAAAGACAATTAGGACAGACAGTACTATTAATCAAGCCAGACAAAAGTTAGTAATAAAATAATCACCTCAAGCGTGGCTAGAGGCTCGCTCCATCTGAGACTTTCTTGCTTCGTTAACGTGTAATAGTGACAGTGTTTCACATTGTCACATAGGGAAAAATTCGTAGACTGCAATTTGTCATTCCTTAGTAAAGTAAGCGTTTCATTGTTTCATCAGAGTAAAAACATTATTTTTATAAGAATAAAGTTCACATTTCAATGAGACGCTTACTTTACTCGAAGCAGTCTGTGCATCTTGCTAATAGTCATCATCTGCCTGGCCTTTTACGAACTACACTCCCGGACTCCTAAATCGTGCCGTCCTGTAGTTTGTGTATTAAGTTTTTAAATAGTTGTGAATTAAAATTTGGAACAATGAAGGCCAGTACGTCGGCTTCAAAACTGCATAATAACTTTTCCTTCGGCTCATCATTATTTTCATGTTTTAGGCCTTCATACCTCACATGGAATTGCACGATTTAGGAGTCCAGGTGTGTATATTGGGGTCGGCTTCCAGTCTAACCGTTTACACCTGAATACCAGTATTTTGAATCTTGCTAATAGTAACTATGATAAAACAATTACCTCAAGCGTGGTCCAGCCACCGCGGCGACCGGACGCCCGCTCCGCTTCCGACATAATGTGATAAGTGCGCCCGCTAGCGCTCTCATGCTTGTCTTTGTTGCGAGACATTCTGTCACCTGCAAGTGAATGAGGTTGTTATCATTGAGGATATAATGTTGGCTTACATAAAATCATCAAAAGAGGTAAGTAACCAGGGAGGCAAATATAGTATAATATATACAGCGCCCTAATTGCGTAACACACTATCAATCGGAATCTGAATAATTTTGAAGCAAATTGCTAATCCATTGCTTCATAAGTTAGAAAAATTTGTCTGCTCAACACGTAAATAACGCAATGTATGTTGTTGAACTGTCAAAATGAAACCGATTCCGATTGATAATGTGTGTTAAAATGGCATAAGTACATGGCATACACCAGCAGTGATACATTAACAAATGTTCAGTATGCACCTTGCTAACGGGCTAATATTTTTATTCCAGAGCAAAGAAGACAACTCTTTTTCAACCCATATTGTTGGTGTGCTCAGTAGTAAAATCTGACTGAGAGTGGGATAAATTGCTTTAAGATTAGGAATACTTTTGTCTATGGAGTGCAAATATGTTACTTTCTTGACTAGCTACCGTCAAACAGGGTGAATAAGGATGCAGGGGTGAATCGGGACGAATATTAAAAGGAAAATTAACATTGAAATAATATTTTTTGTTGCCAAGAAGGACTCTAATGTGTTTACTGTGTTATAATTAATGATTAGGCGTCTTTGTTGGCAACAAACTATATTATCTTAATGTTAAACATAATTTTAGTTTCGTCCCAAATCATGCCTACATCCTTATTCACCCCGTTTGTAGGTATTTATCTCTTTTGTTCACTGTACAATAAAATATATTCATTAGAGGTCAATGGATTTTTGTTTGACAAAGTTATAATATTAGATACTCTCTTCAAATCTGCAAACAAAGAAACATTATTTTTCAGACAAGTTTACACTAATGATTACTAGATACTAGCAATACAATATGAATTATGATACAACTTAGAGTAAGTACATAATAATCTAAATTTGAGCTTAATAAACACTACAGGGACCATTCTAACACATGTGACATCTGCCAACCCAATGGACCCGCATAATCGATTATGGCCCACTCCGTCTCACAGAGAGGCCTTTGTCCCAGCAGTGGAAACATTATAGGCTGATTATGCTAAACACTATGGGGACATTAATAATCCATAAAGTAATATTTCATGGCATGTACTTTCCGTTCCGTATTTCAAGTGCATACTTTACGCATGTTAGAAATGAAAATAACTAGAATACATTATGTTTAGTAAACAATATGATTCTGTTAATACAATTTTTATGCTTCTTGCAAATGTTTTATACTCAGAAATCCAACAAGAATCAAGTACATTTTAAAATAAACTTGAACAAAATATGCCTGCTATTATTCCAGACATTATTTTACATATATTGTTACATCTTTCATCATCATCATTGTCATCTGCCAAGCCTTTACTCAATTACATTGGGGTCTGCTTCCAGTCTAACCAGATGCAGCATTATATTTTTACATCTTTATGGTTTGCCAATGTTTACCACCAACTCATCCGTTAAATGTCAAATCGATTGTGGTTTACCACAAAAGAAGAAGAAATAATAAAAACATAGGTGGTGAAATTGATTGTAAACCAAAACCTAGAAAGTGATTATTTCCGTCCATGAAAATAAAAATCTGTTCTAATAGTCAGACCAGTGCCTCATTTTGAATACATTAACAAGGCAAAATGTGTGTTTGTAGGACAATGCAAGATAATTAGCATAAAATACAGCACCAAAATGCTTAACCAGGATATTTGGCTGCTAATTGGACTAAAAAATATGCAATAAAATTAATGGAAAATCATTTAAATGTAACATAGGAACCCAGGCCACAAAATCTTGAACAATGATTATTTTCATGTAACTAGGTCAATTTCTAATCCATTCAAGTTGGATCTAAAATAGCAGTTTTGAATAGAAAATGTGTTTGTTTCTTTTGTGTTTAGCATGTTTGGTTAGTTTTTTATTGCCTATAGAACTGATAATGAGAAATTGAGTTCTGATATCACATAATGTACATCTACTTTTTTATTTCACCAAATATGTACAGATGGGACTTAGGGCCCAAGTCCAGTGTGGACTGCGATACATTTGTTGCTTGATTGCACACACATACCGGCTTTATTTAAGGGGGTACCCAATAAATGCTGATATCCATACAATATAATTTAATAAATATTAATCATCATCATCATCTGCCTAGCCTTTTCCCAACTATTTTGGGATCCGCTTCCAGTCTGGAGCAACTACCTATCTGACCTCCACAACCCAGTTACTGGGTAATACGATACCCCTTGGTAAGACTGGTTGTCAGATTTTCGGGCTTCTGACAACCTTTAAATAATACCAAATAAATATTAATATACAAAATATATAAATAAATAATTCAGTGACACTGTCTATGGAGAATCTTGTAAGAACAAAAAATATTTGGAGTATGGCTTGGTCTGCACCAGCACTATTATTCAATTTGCCTACCTTGTTGTCAATTATGTTGGGGTTGGATTTCAAGTCTAACTGGATGCAGCTGAATAGCAGTATTGCGACTACCTATCTGACCTCCACAACCCAGTTACTGGGTAACAGACAGTACACTGCTATTACAGTACTATTATTATTGATTGGTTATTTGGATATTACAGAAACATATTGATATTGGGTTGGTATTATTATACCAGCTACAAATAGATGACTTTCCAAAATGATTCTATACAATCAGCTCATATTAATTTCTGGTAAGTAGTATTGTGCTTCCATTAATGTTTTATCAATTTAACCCAATTTCTAATGATAGAAATTATCATCAGGATATACAACTTTTGGTATTGTCTACTCTAGTAAGTATAAACTTTACAATGAAGACATAGGTATATCATAGTTTTAAGAATAGTCACTACACAAAAATTGTGTATTCACACTACTTTATCAGAAAGACATAATTAGTGACCAGTTATTCCTAATGGAAATTACATATCATGTAGAGTATGCTAGTTTACGTTTAAATTACCACGAATATTACTCAACAAGATGAAAAAACTAAAACTGCAATGTTTTTTCTGAAACGTCGACCAACACTTCTGCTAACACAATCCATATTTCAAACTTATCTACGTAAACACTGATACGATTGTTTTCATACAATATGGACTCGAATCTATACGCTATAGGGGTATTTAGTGATAAAAATGTACCTTTATAACACCGCGAGGGGTCATTAGGTGTGATAGAACGACATTTTTCGATAAATTATCTTCTTTCGAAAAATAAGGACAACACAAGTCCATAACCTCCGTAGTACGGCGGATAAACCTAAAGAATACAGTTATTACACATGCTTAACAGGCTCTTAACAACAAAACAAGGCCTATTTCCTGGAAAAAGTACTGATTTAATTCATTATTTCGACGATTACTGTGTAAATGCGTAGCATCTTTGTGTACAGCTGACATGAAAGAGATGAATCGACTCCAACCGTAGTAGTCCCCAAGCGCCAATTCATTATTCACACTTCCAACCACTTTACTTAAGACATTACTGAACAACCAATGAATACACACCTTCATCTACTCCTTAAAACCTTTTACTTCAATTAGGATTATAGTTATGGGAAATAAATCACTGTAAACAGACAATGGGACACTCTTGACAAACAACCACATCAAACGTCCATTTACCGACTGCAGCGACAATCGACATTAGCGGCGAATTCTAGAACTTTACTTTGTGTTGTGGCGACCATAGATAAAGTATTCTCTTTAGCGCAAAGTTTGAATTACAAAATTTTTATTTCTTTGAAAGGTCGAGCTTTCATGTAAAGTTGACAATTTCAAGGGGTTTTATTTTAGAAGTTGAGCTACTGAAGCTCATTTTTTTTTAGTAAACTTCATAACTTTAGCCCAAGAATAATTAACTCAAACTCAAAGCAACAGTTTCGGCTATGCAAACTCATGGTAGAGCTGCAGGTATATAGTCCACTTACCAAAGGAGTTGTAGAGTGCGTAAGCTGGGCCCTAAGCGATTTCTTCAGAAAGTTGTTCAGGGTGCTTAGGGAGTAAACATACTAAAAGTCCCCGCGTCTAGGAGGTGAGCCGGAGTGGGGGGGGCGGGGATAAAAGTTCCCACTTTTGAGTTCTTCGCTAATGACGCGGTGCGTCGTAGAGAAAAAATATCGACTACGCAATGAAAGTTAATAAAATTTTCTACAACTTTTATCTGAACACTTTTCGAATTCCTACCCATTTTAGACTACTTTTTATCCCGAAATAACGCGAACGAAGTAGCAGGTAGTGTTTGATAAAAGTCGTTTTTTTTCGAAAATATCACTCCTCCGGAACCTGTAGTTCGACTTCTTTTACCCATGATTAAATAATATGCACCGTTACGCAGCTGTTGACTGCAAAAATACGGGGACCCGTCTATTTGCTAAAGATTGGAAACCCGATATTTCGTCGAGACTATTTGCTGTTCTTTTTAAAAACGTGAAGACTTTCATGGCAGAGATTCGTAATAGGTCCTGCTCCCAAGAGAACTAAGTCCGTTTTTATTGTCTACAGGCACTTGTGGCGTGATATTGTGATATTAAGTAAATTATAGGAAAGAAGTGTGTGTAGGTACCTATTTTATTTATATTATCTATCCTATAGATCAGAATTGACATCTCTGAAGTATTTCAGTCAGGAAGATCATACTCGATTTGATTTTCAACTCTGATTAGGTTATTTCTGTCGTGCGCCTCCGGTCTACACTACACCAGAATATGAATTTCAAGTTAACAAACTTATGATAACCTACAAATTATAAAACGTTCATAATTCGTCTTTTCCACTAAAGCTGCTTTTTTACCAGTGGTAGACGCTTCCCTTTTCTTTAACTCATCTTCTAGTGCTACACTCCAAGTCTCATTCATATTTATCTAGTTTTCGATAAAAGTAGGTAGGTAATGGCGGTTTGTGTAACTTATGCTAGTTGCCCATTCCAAAGCCTAGTAGCTACCTATGGAGAAGAACGGGCAAGAAACTCCATGCGCACTCTCAGATTTAAATACCCATCTAACCCATCACGTCTTCAGAGTTTTAGCTAGTTAATTTAATTTGACCCTGTATTGTTACGAAAATATTATTTACATCATTAATGTTGAAGTTATAATTATATTGTGAGAACGATGTAAAAAAGACGTAGGTACAGACGCCAGCACATCAACCTACACCTAACTGTCAAATTTTCCCAATCAACATTGAACCTTATGCTTCAGTAATAAAGTTGAAAATCTATTACAGAAATCTGACAGATTGTAGTAGGTTGATGTGCTGGCGTCTGTACCTAAATAAGTATTTAAAGCGTTCCTAACCTACAGCAAACAGAAACAAAAAAAAAACAATCAATAACAATCAATTAATAAGCCGTGGCAGCTAAGAGATGATTCTCCATCCAAAGCCAAAAAACGAGGACATCACCATTCTACAGCACTTTAGCGATGACGACCCACTGACCCGATGGTTTGGTCAGTAGCAGTACAAAGAGAATTAAACGTTAATGGGTCAGTAGCAGTAGGAACTGCACCCTAATTGCGTAACACACTATTAATCTCAATCTGAATCATTTTGAAGGATATTACTAATCCATTGCTTCATATGTTTGACAAATTTGTCTGCTCGACAACGTAAATAACGCAATGAATGTTATTGAACTGTCAAAATGAAAGCCACTGCTACTGCTAATGTGTTACGCAATTACCCCGCTGATATTGATATCATATCAAGAAGCTTATAGATAAAAGTGGAGGCAACACTCTGAATACCTATCTGAAGACGACTGTGGTCGGACACTCTCTTTCTAAATACACACATAAGAACGAGACAGTGATATGTGCTTTCTTTGTCATATGTATGTATTTAGAAAGAGAGCGGCAGCCCACAGTCGGTTTCACTTAGGTATTAAGAGTGTTGTCTCCATTTTTACCTATAAGCTTCTTGTATCATATATTACTATTATAAACTAGATTGATATTAGATGTCGTGCAGTCATGAGCTCCCATCACTCCTATTTACAGAGGGACAAGAGGGGAAAGCATTCCAGCATCTACATCCACGTATAAACAACAATCAACTTTAAACTCGTGGAGGATAGGTCATTTTAATAACATAATCTTTATTTTTTCTAATGTAAGTAGAGCGTTTACGACGTACGGCATTTCATACAAACTTTCAAGCCCTTGTTTGTCGAAGTGATTGAACCGATTATAATGAAACTTCATACGCATAAGCAGGATACAAAGGTCTAAAAAGTTAGTAAAAAACATTTTCGAAAAATTGTGTTACAGTCAAATTAGACCGATTTTAAATTTTCCATAGAAACAGCTATTTCCAGTTATCTTTTTAAGCTTGCATAGCTTTTATCTTGGGCTTTGAGCGCGGCGACCGAATGAAAATTCCGTAACGAAAATAAACCTAAGCATCGTCTAACGTCGTATCAGTTCGGCAGACTTCGGCACGGTGTTTGTGTGCGTTGCTATGCAATAGCTTTACCGCGGCAGTCCCCGAGTGCCACACGTATTTTTTTTAAAGAAGACATTTCGAAAATGTTTTTTACTAACTTTTTAGACCTTTGTATCCTGCGTATGAAGTTTCATTAAAATCGGTTCAATCACTTCGACAAACAAGGGCTTGAAAGTTTGTATGAAATGCCGTACGTCGTAAACGCTCTTAAGTCAGAAATACCAATCGACGAAATTCTGAGCTGATGCTTGGCTATGTTTATAAGGTGAAAGTACGAAAAACGTAGGTAATTGTTCAATGTTCTTTTCAGATTATAAGTTTTTTAGCTTCAAAGTTCAAAGTATATTATAGTATGTAAATTGCTTAAAATATGTAACGTAATACATTATAGTATGCACCTACTGAACAGTATGTTGCCTATTGTTATACTAGTTTCATTTTAAATTACAATTTTAAATGAACTTTGTCCTTTCAATACGAAACAGTAGCGATGTACTATACGATCCATTTAGGTAAATCAAATCGCAGTAAAATACGGAGTTCACTAGCGAACACTTCAAATATCTCTTTGTTTTTATTTATTTGTAGTGAATATGGTTGAAGTTAGTAAGTTTATGGTACAAAATTGTGAAGTAACACAATACTCGTGTAGTCAACTTTTGCATCCGTGGACAAATAGCTGCAGAGTAGCATTTTTCAACATGCTATGGTACTGTGGGAAAGGATCCGTTATATTTTATACACCGTATCTAGGATTATTTACAGTAAGTACGTTTATTTAAATTAAAAGTATGTGAAAATAAAGGTAGGTACCTAAGCTATTCCCAACACTGGCGGACTGTAAATGGGGAGGGGGGCGGCAATGACCGTAAAATTTTCGAGTTTGTTTCGCATCTTAAATTCTCAAACTTTTCTGATACGCTGACAAAGTGTACCTATCTCCTATTTCTGTATAAAAAGAAAACCTAGCCTTTCTCCTACTCTCTAACAATGACCTTCCAGTTTTTTTTATAGACTTTCAAAACGCCTGTTAAAAATACATGAGCATCTTTTTGCTAGTTTTGACTTTAGCGAGCAGATGTAGAACATCAGAGTAATACGAATTATCTCTATTTCACATCATTTGAACATGAAATAATTTACAATTAGAAAATAACATTTAATCGTTATAGGTAATAATTGTTATTTAAATACAATTATAAGTTGTTCCACCTGCGCTCAAAACGCAGATCAATTATGTGGGTCAAAATGTATGCCAAAGGGCGATGGAGCGTATTGCATGGGTAAGCTCAGCGACTGAATACGTAATACCACGATACGCTCCAAAACAGGAATCACCGATGAGACCGACCGGACCTAGGCTCAAGTGGGATTCGGTGGGCCATGTAAGTAGGTAATGTAGGATGCCTCGGGACAGATGGGCCAGACATATGATAGTCGTAACGCAGTGGGACCCAGAAGACTGGCTTCGTCGCCAAGGGAGTCCTAGGGAATGCTGGCGTGATGACTTAGAGGCGTTTATGAAAGACTAGCAGCGCCCCGCGGTTTCACCCGCGTTAATTTGAAGAAAAAACCTCCTAAAATATATGAAATTGAATTCCATTACTTAAGAAAGCTATTTTAGGTATGTACAGACGCCAGCACATCAACCTACTACAATCTGTCAGATTTCTGTAATAGATTTTCAACTTTATCGCTAAAGCATAAGGTTCAATGTTGATTGGGAAAAAGACAATGACCAATTCACTATGGGAAGTGGTGCATTTTTTTTTTACCGCGGCCATCGTTGTAATATTTGTCGGTATATGATAAGCCTATCACAAAAATGAATTGATAAAAGATTTTTCGACAAATGCAGTCCGAGATGATATGTTTGAACTTGAATTTTTATGTAAGAAATAAAGAAGTCATCTAGATAAACAGATGAAAGAGATAAGTCACCATCTATGTTATTGTGTGTTATTCCTCTCCATCCAAGGTTATCTGGAAGAGATCGCTTCACTTATTTTTTTATTTTTTATTAATCAAAACAGTTTACAAATATTTGTGAACAATTCCACATATCACACAAACCATCGCGGGTTTAACGGCGGTATGGCTTGTAATTAAGTTTGTTTGTACTTCTTACTTTTTTATGTATTATGTTGTGGCGTTTCAATAAATTGTTAATTCATTTGTGAAATAGAGCAATTAAAACAATGTCTTACTATTTTCGAAGGCGTAAAAACGAAAAGGCCGTTTTAAATCTTTTTAACCGACTTCAAAAAGGAGGTTCTGTATTCGACCCGTATGTATGTATGTATGTTTGTATAAATATGCATGTGTTTGCATAAATTCTTCATTTAGTGTAGTAGATCTACTCTGGCGATTGTTACTGCGATTTAAAGTGTGTTGACAAGAGACACATCCCAAGTTTTCTATGTTTGGAATCCTTTCAACTCAGTCCAAACACAAAGCACAGGTCAGACAATAAGATATTCACAAAACGCGACGCGCAACGGTCGGCTCAGGTTCAGGCATAGATAAAAAATCCTAGTTTGAGACATAAACTCTATTGCTGTAGGTACAAACCTGCTTTTAGATGATCATCATCATTTGCCTAGCCTTTTCCCAACTATGTTGGGGTCGGCTTCCAGTCTAAGCAGTCTATGCAGCTGAACACCATTATTTTACATGGAGCGACTGCCTATCTGACCTCCACAACCCAGTTACTGGGTAATACGATACCTGCTTTTAGATGATAAACAAGTAAAAACATATATATTTTTAATTGATTTATTTTCTATATAACTCGGTTCAGACTGATGTTAGGTTATGTAACCCCATATTAACTTTTGTTCTTCATATAATTCTCCATCTAATTAATAACGTTTGATCGATGGCCGCGACAAAAAAAAACTGCACCATTTTTGGATATATTTTTAATTTATTTATTTTCTATATAACTCGGTTCAGACTGATGTTAGGTTATGTTACCCCATATTAACTTTTGTTCTTCATATAATTCTCCATCTAATTAATAACGTTTGATCGATGGCCGCGACAAAAAAAAAAAACTGCACCATTTTTTGATATATTTTTAATTTATTTATTTTCTATATAACTCGGTTCAGACTGAGCTTAGGTTATGTTACCCCATATTAACTTTTGTTCTTCATATAATTCTCCATCTAATTAATAACGTTTGATCGATGGCCGCGACAAAAAAAAAACTGCACCATTTTTTGATATATTTTTAATTTATTTATTTTCTATATAACTCGGTTCAGACTGATGTTAGGTTATGTTACCCCATATTAACTTTTGTTCTTCATATAATTCTCCATCTAATTAATAACGTTTGATCGATGGCCGCGACAAAAAAAAACTGCACCATTTTTGGTCATTGGCTTTTGACAGTTAGGTGTAGGTTGATGTGCTGGCGTCTGTACATTACGCTATGGTCAGTAACAGTGGAACTATAGTAAACCTCGCAGAGCTACCGGCAGCCGTGCGGATTTATTTTAAAACTGTGATATCTCCTAAGATATTCATTGAAATCTAGTGATGTCAAGGGCAATTTTGTTCAAAATTAAATACCTTTGATGAATAACGTATTTTTTTGGATAAGGATGAATTAATATCATGTTTATAAAAACACATTCGCAAATAATGCATTATTTTAGAACAAATTTGATTACCATAAAAAAGGTTATTGTGAGTCAACCTTAAAAGATAGACATAATATATGCTGTCGTGGACTTTTTTTAGATGTTTTAAAGGGGAACAATTACGTCATACATGATTTTTGCGTAACTTTAACCGTTTACGCAGCGCACGCAACGGAAGCTCTCAAAAGGAATAATTTTTCCCGTTTTTGCAACATTTTTCATTGATGCTCCACTCCCATTGGTTGTAGCTTGATATTATAATTATAGCCTATAGCCTTCCTCAATAAAATATCCAACATAAAAATAATTTTTCAAATCCAGTAGTTTCGGAGCCTATTCAGTTCAAACAAACAAATCTTACCTCTTTATAATATTAGTGTAGATGTAGATACTTAGTGTAGATAATATGCCAGAAAAGGCGACATACAGGAAAGAGTGGAAAGTTGTGGCAATGGGATAATACAGGTTCAAGAAAAGAAAGGCTGCCCTGAGGTTAGTAGATTTGACTGGACATGTCTGCCGCATGCTGAACGAGCTTTCCGGTTCGAAAGAAAATAACTCGCACTGGGCCCGCGTGGTAGATTACGACTCTGAAAGGAGGCCTGAGTCCCAGCATCAGTAGTGGTAACATTATAGGCTGATAATGTAGATCAAGGACAGAAGAAAAGAGACAGGCTTTTGCTTCCCTGTTGGAAGTAGTGCCGGATTAAATCAGTGCGGGGCCTGTAGCAAATTCTACTAAGGAACCCCATATTTTATATAGAATTTTTTTTGGCTCTCTTTCTGTGTCTATGAAAAATAATGCATAGTTTTCACTGACCAAATCTATCGGTGAAAATGTGGAGTAAAATAATGAAAAATAATAGGCTTTCAAAATAATCAAGCAGGTTTGGAAATAGTTGTGTCAACTATGCTTATATTATTTTTAATTTCGGACAAAAAGAGGCAAGATCAATATGGATAATGTAGACTGGCTAAAGGCTCGTACACATATAGGTCCGTTTTTACTGGATCCGTTTTAACGGATCAGAATTGGTCGGAGTTGACATGATTACTGAATCCGGAATACTGTTTTGTGTGTGAACTCGCTCATACAACTACATACGCCATCAAATAACGGACCTGTAAAACGGATCGATATGTGTATGAGCCCTAATTCATTCAGTACGGGTATAAGCACGCTCAAATTGATTACATCCCAACTCGGAACGCTCGGCAACTTTTACTTGTCATAATGGCCGCATTCCGAATTACGACAACAGCGCTCACAGCGCTCATATCGATAATTTACGTTCCAAATTAGATATCACGATTATGACAGCTGAGAGCTGTCAGCAATTCGGAACGCTCGTGAACGCGCTCACACTGCTCACAGGTGTTCGCTAAACGCCAAAACATATACATAACCTCAAACCTTGTCCAACAAAGATTGTTTGGGCCTTGGATATTTTTTTGAAGATGGAAGTTCAACGCATTGGCACTTCTGTTTTCTTAGTTGCCTCTATCGACTCTGATAACGACTATATATATATGATATGACTAAGATTTATATGCCAAGTAGCTTGTAGTTTTAAATATTCATGTGTTTAAAAGATATGAGAAGGGATCTTGTTACCATTGAGCCTTGTATTGGGATAGGTATGTAAATAACGTTCAACACTAATAGTAATAAAACATTTTTATTAACAATCAATTAGAATCACAGTTTAAATCAGACTAAACGTCAGGTGCCCCGCTCGCAGTTCAGGCCACATTCTTCTCCTAATTATTAATTATGCTAATATAAGAAAAATATCAAACAGCAATAAAAACCTTAAATACTAATATACTCCTTATCGATTTTAGTAAGTAAATATAATGTAAAATCAGACTCAAAGTAAAATTAAAAGACCCAGATTTTAACAGGTATTTATATTCAAATCTACTACTGCAAACAGGTACTGATCAAATCCTAAAAACTAATAAAAAAATCACAAGTAGACCTACAAATAATCACATCAGGTACTGATCAAATCTTAAAAACTAATAAAAATAACAACTATACTAATAATCAGGTAAATTTATGACTGGCATAGGGAACCATCACAAAATCACACATTTTCCTTGCTATCATGTCGTAGACCATCTTATGACGCATTCAAATTGTTCTTTATGTTCACTGTATAGTGCGAGTAGCACAAAACGCATGCCTCGTTCCAAATGAATAGAGACGACTCTTGATTTACTGAAATAAAAAAAATAAACATTATAATATTGTTAGTGAGGATTTTTACTGAATTCACCAACGGATGGATTTGAATGAAACTTGGCACTTAGATAATTATGATGACCCTGGAATATTTTATTTATTTATTTTACCATTTATCTACACACATATATATAAACAGACAAGAAAAAAACAGAACAGAAAAATAGGTACAAAGGTGATGCTTATTTCATAAGAAATCTCTTATATATTCTTCTCTCTTATATATTTTATATCTAAAGAAAACGCGTTTATTACTTTAAATTGATAGAATCTGAGAGTAAGTTCTTGTATCAAAAGAATTTACTGTCAACGTGCTAATATAACAAAACCTTAGAACACTTTTATCTTCATATTCATATCTTACTTTTATTATAGATGAGCCCCTTTATTCATAAACATTGCTTAAAGAAGTAGGTAGTGATTAGCGACTGTTTAACCATACATTTTTGATGTTTGAATGCCACTTAACTTTAATCATTGTTTATAAATAAACTCCTGAGTATTGGAGTAAGAGTGACTACATAAACTGTTGTCAAGATGATAATAATTATGTTACGCAAACACAACAGGCATATTCAGCTAATAAATATCTGCACATAACCAGTTAAAAATAGGAGGTCAGATAGGCAGTCGCTACATGTAAAATACTGGTATTCAGCTGTATCCGGTTAGACTGGAAGCCGACCCCAACATAGTTGGAAAAGGCTAGGCAGATGATGATGATGAACCAATTAAAAAATAATTACCATTTTGTTCTGTTGGTTCATTCAGCAGTGATTCTTGGCTATGCATATTTCCATCATAGTCATGCACCAATTGCTGTACATAATCAGTGTCTGTAAACAGTAAGTACTAGTTTAGTAAACATTTATGATTGATCAGAAGACAATACAGTGGTTTTATGCTCTATACAGACTGTAAGGTAGCTTTTGCAAACGGACATCTAAAAAGCAGTTGTGATGAGTAAAAGATTTTCATCACAATCGTTTGAGCAGTAGGTAGGTAGAACTGCAAGGGGGCTAAAATTCAGCACTTATTTACCTCTCTGAGCCCTCTCGTATTGCTCTGAAGTGAGCATGACAGAAATTTGTCGCCTGTTAAGCTCATCGGCTATATTCACTGGGAAACTCATTTCTTTCGTTAGGTGAACTTAGGTGGCGACTGTAGCCACAAGGAAAATTTCGAAAATGTTAGTATTAGGATGCACAGGCCAATATGATGCGACTCAAAAGAAAACACAACTGAACTCTACTCATCTACTGACAACAACTGTCATTTTTGTTTGACAGCGCTCACGGTGATATTATTTTAGGGCATGGTCGGCGTTATCGCAAGATGGCGCATGTCATGACGTCATCTATGACGATTCACGGGACATCGTTATCGCGCTCACGCTAATTCGGTACGGGTTTAAGCACGCTCAAATCGATTTTATCGATGACATTCGTAACTCGGAACGCACCCAATCTATTCTATTGTCTGTCACTGTCGGTAGTGTCAGTCAGTCAGCAGCAGAGAGAACTGTTGTTCAGCAACACAACACACGATTGAATATAATTTTTCCCAGTTCATTTTCGTTCGTATTCGTATGAAGTCCGTACATTACGTATCGAAAATACCCGTTACTTTTTATGAGGTCAAACATCAATATTTTTAAGTGAACTACGCCAATAATCGTCAGTATTAGGCACATGCGTCTTCCAAAATATATTTCGTACAGTGTTTAATTGTGTAAATCTAAAAATGGTTGAAGCTAGTAAACTTTGGTTTGAAGCTGCGTGCAGTGATTGTAGATGCCATGAACTCATACACCCGTGGACGTATCGATGTTCTGATGCTACGAGAACCATGTTGATAAGTTGTATTAGGGGGAGTTACAAATTCTATGCTATGGTCTACCTTGTAAGTATATGCGCACCTTCATAATAATGTTGTTTACATTACGCTGGTGTTTAAGTAGGTATACTATTTTTAGTGGACAAGTATACCTTTGGCCTAGCATTGTTTTTGAAAATAACCAATCATTTATTTAAGCAGATGACGGTCAGTGGGTCGTCTTAGGGGCGGAAAAAATATTTTAAAGTTGGTTTACTGGATAAACCAACTTTAAAATCATCACACCAACTGGGCCCGCGTTGTGGTTTATGGTCCACTCCTTCTCTCAGAGAGGAGGTGTGTGTCCCAGCAGTGGGAACATTATTAGCTGATGTTCTATATAATAGGGTTTGGTTTCCGCACTTAGTCCTTCAAGTGGACCATTGTGCATGTAATAGGCAGATTATGATTATACTTTTTCCTTTGGTAAGATCAATTACATCTTTTCCTGAGTTGAATAATCTCACTTGAACGTAATCATCTGTTATATCGTCTACCTAGCCTTAATCACCTGATATAGTTTAATAAAAATTCAACCTTAAAGGGGTGTTATATTTTTAGCAGGAAAACAAAGTAAGTTTCTCTTTATAATGTTAGTAGGTAACCTAATCTTTCCATATTAAACTGTTGATTTCCTCTTCCTTCGTGTAGTTATTAATAATACTGGTAAGAATTCAAATACAGTATATGTAATTAATTAAAACAAAAAATAATTGCTTGTTTCTAAGACTATTAAAATTAATCTTCGAGGTGGTTTCAACCCCTCGTATGCCTTCTGTCTGGGACCCCAGGCTCCCGATAAATGTTAGGAAACCATAAAAATAATAATAAATCTTTTATTTTATATTTCTTTTTATTTTACAATAGTTTATTCATTTATATTTCGCACTTACATAATATTATTAACCTACGAATAAGTAAAATCATTTAATTAAAGATTCATATATTTTATTGTACATATTTCAAACTAGCAGTGCCCTGCGGTTTCACCTGCATAAATTTCCAGAGGGAATATCGGGATAAAAACTATCCTATGTCCTTTCCCGGGACTCAAACTATCTCTATACCAAATTTCATCTAAATTGGTTCAGTGGTTAAGGCATGAATAGGTAACAGACATACAGACACACTTTCACATTTATAATGTTAGTATGAATGGATTGTAATTTATAAGTTTATAAAATTTAATAAAGACAAAACCTTGAAGAATAGCTCTTCAGCAGGAACCCACAATCATCACCTGCCTCCTTTCTGTTCTGACAACTTGTGAAAATCTGGTCACCTTCCAAATTGAGGGCTGGATCTGCCTTATAACAACATATTAATGTATTAAGTGCTCGAGCAAATTAGTGTAACACTTAGGCGCTGACTCCACGAGCGAGAGAATCGCGACGAGTCCGCCCTTATATCGTCGGATAATCTCCACGAACGAGCGATAATTCCGCTGCGTATCGTCGCGAGTCGTAACGGAATCGCAGCGTTTCCGCGACGACTCGTAACGGTATCGCCGCGTTTCCAGAGAGGCAACGTTGAAATGACGCTGCGTTTGACAGCGCGCCCGCCGCGCGCTCGTCGCGAGCGCGCGGCGGGCGCGCTGCTAGTCGCGGCGGGCTAGCGACGATGTAATGACGTTTCGCGCGCTCATTGCCACTCGTCGCATCGCGGCGATAATATCGCCGTGTGGAGACGGTTCCATAGAGAGTGTATAGAAATACGTGGCACGACGATAATATCGCCGCGATTCTCTCGCTCGTGGAGTCAGCGCCTAAGGAGACAAAAAAATTGGTTTCATCCTTCTAGTGAGTAGGATGCCCCATAAAAGTAAGAAAAGTCTATCAAATGGTCCCTTAAAATTTTGAAAGTCTACCAAATTTTAAGGGACAATTTGGTAGACTTTTAAACAAACAATGTAAGATAAAAAAAATAATTGAAATAGGGTTCTTTACTAACAAAATTTATTTCAGATACAAATATTAATGAGAGGGAAGAAACTAGGGAAAAAGGAAATGCTGGAACAATTCAAGTTATATTTAAAATCAGGCATATTTGGTTTGACCGTGGGAAGTTCATTTGTCACATTAAACTGCATATTCAGGTAAATTGTATATATAATCTTTCATACAGCAATACAGCATTCAATCAATAGCCAGCTACTACAGGAAATCAATCCTACCAAACAATGACATGTTGACAGAGTGCATTTTCAGAAATGCACCGCTACTGTATCTGGGTATAGTTTTGTCGTTGTATATTTTGCCGCCGGGCTGTGTTGAATCATCGAACCGAATAAGTGTATAGTACGCCTTAGAGACTGACATTTTTTAAACATTTTTTTTTATGACAGCCGGTTGATATGCAGAGAAAGAGACTGATGTAGACATATTCTTGATTGCCTAGTTTGTTTTGTAGGGGATTAAATATTTCTTATGAAATATTAAGCGACAGATTCTGCGAAAACTGGAAGCATGACGCGCGGGCTCGCGAACCTTGAACCTTTGCACAGGAGTGGGACAGAGCAGGCATACAAAAAAAAAATTAAATATTTATTTTGCTTTCAGGAAACTGTTTTTCAATGAGTTCTCATATTATACAACAGTCCTGTTACCATGCACAGTCAGTGGATTAGCCGTGTACTTCGAGCCCCCATACAGAAGAGTAATGGTTGTCAATTTATTTGTAAATCTGGTAAGTCGAATTATCTGTTACCTACATTAATTAAATAAAAGAACCGGTCAAGTGCGAGTCGGACTCGTGCACCGAGGGTTTGTAGGTATGTAACTACAACTTTACAGTTTTTGGATTTCTTCCTTGACTTGTGCTACATCACAATGCTTCTTGCCAAATTTCATGATTCTAGGTCAACGGGAAGTACCCTATAGGCTTTGATTCCCTTGCGAGTGTAAAAAAAATGCGACGTAAACGGAACTTAAACGCCCGTATCTTTTGATTGCGTTGACTTAAAAGTTACATTTTTTCACTGCTTCCAGGCATTGCAGCCCTGAGTATTTGATATTCATTTCAACTTGATAACTCCACGTTCTTGAGAAAAAGGGTCTTAACAGACGGACAACGAAGTGGTCTTCTAAGGGTTCTGTTTTTCCTTTTGCGGTACAGAACCCTAAAAATACGAAATTTGTTGCAGAACAATCTGAGACAATATATTTTATAGCATAAAATATTGTTTTAGAAACATCATTTGAACAAACTGCATTGTAAGATAATTATGTTTGAAGTGAAAACTTCATTAGAAAGCAAAGAGTGTAAAGTGCGCAATGCGCACTTTATGAACAGCGAACGAAACTGAACCGTCACGCTCGGGTTCGTGACGCTCAAACGGGTATACTCGGCTCCAGTCGACAGCGACACTTCTATTGTGTGGTCATAAGCACACACCCACTTTTTGTTTTTAAGCAATGCAATTATTAGAAAAATACTATGGAAAGGTAATAAAACTTCAAAGTATTTAAATTTATTTTAAGTACCTTGATGGACTTAGTATTTTACATTGATTCATAAACCAACATGTTTACAATTCTTATCAGATTCTTTAACTGCAATAGATAGTAGTAAAAATGGGTTACTGTTAAGTTAATCAGAAATAGTTGAAGGTTTTTTGATAAGCATTGAGTTATTCGGTTTTAAAGGGAACTTCAGTACCACATGTCTTAGCTACAATGTTAGATAAATCTCGAAAACTTTTGTTAAATTGCAGAGTTGAAGGTTTGTTTGTTTTAATTAAAAACTAAAAAAAGAACAACCGACTTCCAAAAAATACTACAAAGTGAAAAATAACTTTAATTTCGGAAGACGGTGTCGTTGGGGTCGCGCGTTTTTCGTTGTTTGCCACCGACTTCCGAAATTAAAGTTATTTTTCACTTTGTAGTGTCTTCTTTGGAAGTCGGTTGTATTTTTTTGGAAAAAAGTTTAATTTTTCACTTTTAAGTTGTAAGTACCTACTTACCCCACACAAATTCGTAAAACACTTCTTGCTGTGTAAATATCAATGACAGCAAGTTATTAGAACATCATCAATTTAAACTAAGTGGCAAAAATACGTATTATTGAACCTAGCTCAAAAACTGAATTTTTTAAACCTTACTACTGAATCGATTTTGATGAATTTTCTATGGGCCCAATCTGAAAGTATATCCTTTCAAATCCAAACTAATATTATAAATGCGAAAGTAACTCTGTCTGTCTGTCTTTCTGTCTGTCTGTCTGTCTTTGCTTCACGCCTAAACTACTGAACCGATTTGTGTGAAATTTGGTACAGACATAGTTTGGAACTTGAGAAGGGACATAGGATAGTTTTTATTACAAAAAATAAAATAAAAAATAAAATTTATTCCGGACATACAGCGCCATCTATTGGTCAAGAGTCGGCATCAATTCAGTACTGAAAATTCATCGGAAAAATGTAAATAAATAGTAAAAAGGTATGAAAATATAATATAATACAACTTTTAGTACAAAGAAAATGCTCTAACGGAGTATAGATAATTCTATTAGTACTATATATGTCGAGTTGGTGATCGCGCAATGGTGTCGATCTTTACACGAGTTCGGTTCATGTTATTGTTTTAATTCATCGGAAAAAAGTAAATAAATAGTAAAAAGGTATGAAAAAAATAATATCAATATAATAAAACTTTTAGTACAAAGAAAATGCCCGAACGGAGTATAGATAAATAATCCGAGTTGTCACTATGCTCGATAGATGGCGTTGGGATCGAAAAATCTGCCGGAAGTCACTATTCCACGCGAACGAAGTCGCGGGCAAAAGCTAGTAAAAAAATAATTTTGCAAATCTGCTTATAAATAATGGAGTTTTGAGGTAACAAACAAAAAAACAAAAACTATGTTGGGGTCGATTTCTGACAATCAGTCTTACCAAGGGGTATCGTATCACCCAGTACTGGATTTGGAGGTCAGATAGGCAGTCGCTCCATGTAAAATACCGATATTCAGTTGCATCCGGTTAGACTGGAAGCTGACCCTAACGTAGTTGGGAAAAGGCTAGGCAGATGATGAGTAACATTCCAAAAGGTGATAACTGGCTCAGATAAGAATATCAGAATTATATCTTAGATATTCTTATCTGAGCCAGTTATCACCTTTTGGAAGTACTAATTCCTTAACTTGTTAAGATTTTCCGAGTAGTTACTGAGTGACGTCATTGTCTACTTTAGTTAAAAATGTATGAGTCATCACTTGTATACAAGAGTACACTTGAGTGCAATCAAGCATTACACACATAACATAAAATATGCTCGCTCCCTCATTTAACTGGGCATTTTCATTTTAAATGGCGCAGGTTTTAAAAAACAACCTTTTAAATTATTATTGTTTTAGGACACTTTGAATTTTGAATTATTGTAAAAAATATATTTATGTTATGATTAAATGTAATAATTAAGTGCAGAAATGTGTATTTTATTTTCTAAAATTATTTTTTTAAAGTAAGTCAGGCTAAAAATGTCTTTTTAGTAACAAAAATCAAATCGCGATAACAAATAAACTGCTGGAAATTAAATGAGAAAAACGCTCAGTATAAGTTTATGATATCAATTAATGAAATTAAATATTACTACTTAGTCAATAGATATTTATCTTTATTTAAAATTTCAACAATTTGGTCTGTATCGTAACATTTTGACCAAATGCAAGTTTTAATTTTCGTGTAACTTATTTGATCAGTCAAGGAATAATAAACTTGGAATATAGTGTTTATGTACTTTTTTTTCTTTATTTATAATATTTTAATAATAATATTCCACATAATATTTAAAAAAATAAAAATAAAAAACGACAAAAATATTTTGGGACTGTTACTAAAGGGACATGTGACGTGACGAAACAGAATTGTTAAGAATAGTGCTCACTGTAAGGTTTAAATCGTATAAAATGTTAGTTCTTCTATGAAATGTGTATGTAAATACATAGATCAAATTAAATAGAAATGCATATATTAAATATGTATTTTAATAAAACATTTAGTAAAAAATTTGAAAAAATTTATTTGGTACAGACGCCAGCACATCAACCTACTACAATCTGTCAGATTTCTGTAATAGATTTTCAACTTTATCGTTAAAGCATAAGGTTCAATGTTGATTGGGAAAATTTGACAGTTAGGTGTAGGTTGATGTGCTGGCGTCTGTACATCGAGTATCTTAATCATCGTTTATATGTAGTTCGTTCGCGTTAAGAATGCAGTGAGTCATCAGTGCAACTGCAAGATAAAAGTGTATTCACAGTTGTGTTAAATTCAATCAAATTATATTTTAAAAGAGAAAGTTTAATGAATTTATAAAAATACACTTAAAAGTTTAAAATTGGTTTGGGGGGCGGGGCTAGGCCGACGGACAATGATCTCACCACTGTAACCTGTAAAAAAAAATTGTTGATACATTATTTTCCTATTAACTTACCGCCCCACAACTTTGCCCGCGTTAAATCAGGTTTTCCTAAAAAATATCGTAATAAAAACCTATCTAGGTGCCAAATTTCATCCAAATCCGAACACCCGCTTCTGCGGGATTGAGTTTCAAATATTCAAACTTACGAACCGACATTTAAAATATAAGGAATATATTTAAAGAATCTAACCGTTGTCATCAATAAATAAATTTCGACAGTTTAATTCATGAGTTCTAAGCTTTACATGTCTGTTTCGTAACATTTTTTGTCCATCCTATAGTAACGGTTACTAACAGGACGTGACGAAATGTCGATCATTTTGAAACGAAATTAAAATACTCAAACAATATTATCACAAACCAATAAAATCTTACTTTTATGCCTTCAGCAGTGTTTAAGTTATGTACAGTTAAAAAATAAATAAAGACAAACTTTATATTTACGTAAAAAAACGTTACTAACATCAATAGATTTTCTTTGACCAAACTTTTTGTGCCGCGAAACGTACCACACTAGCTGGACACCTTGCGTGACTGACTACAAAATGGCGTTCCAAACTTTGACATTTGTACCCAGAGTTGCCATGAAAACCGAATTTGCACGATATTTGTGTATTTTAATAGTAAAAAGCATGTCACTAACCGGACAAGTCCGGTAGTCGCGAATTCGTAAGACAGGTTTTAAATAATTTATTAAATATTGTTTTTAATAACTGCCCTGAAATGCTTAGTTTAAATGATAAATTAACTATCTAACAATAAAATCAAACTGTCGCTACATGAGTTGACGTACAAAAAATATCAAAAAAATTAAATACAATAATGCATACTGTCATTGGGACTTCATGATTTTACACCTTTTCGAAACATTATTAATTAAAATAAAATTGTAAAAGTGTTCTTTCAGGAACCAATAAAACAAATCCATATATATATAAATATACCTTCAGTGCACATACGCTTTTTCTTAAAAAAAATGTTTCCAATTTTTTTTAATATAATTTTGTTGTCATGGGACAACCGAAAAACCACCTGCGCCATTTAAAATGAAAATGCCCACGTTGTAATGTAACCTTTACCCGCGACCTAGCCGTGTTACTTCTACGGTTCTACCTATTTAATCTATGTATTAATCTACCTTGCTGGTTTCAATAATCAGTGATCAAACTGTAATCATGAATTCAGCATATGATTACCTTCCTTTTCTTTCCTGAGCTCTCTGATGACTAGCAAAACCAAAGGTATTGAAACCGACGACCTGCAACTGTAAACTACTATACTATTGTGTTTACAAGTCCTTAGTTTTGCCAATACTTGCCCACGGGCCACGCCGTTGAAACCAGCCGGACTATTCTGTAAAAATCTCACCGTGAAAACTTACGTGAAGTCAGATCTCATCCCACCTGATCCCTAGCCCCACCAGAGACAATTTTTAATATCCTCTACAGAGGTAGAGGGATATTAAAAAGCTTGACACTTTCCATCTACGGTGTCATCGGTCTCTCTTCACTACTTAGCAGTTGACGGCTTGCGCAGTCTACTTGCAAAGCCCTAGCCGTTACGGCCTGCGCAGTCTACTTGCAAAGCTCTAGCCGTTGACGGCCTGCGCAGTCTATTCGCAAAGCCCTAGCCGTTGACGGCCTGCTCAGTCTACTTGCAAAGCCCTAGCCGTTGACGGCCTGCACAGTCTACTTGCAAAGCCCTAGTCTTTGACGGTCTGCGCAGTCTACTTGCAAAGCCCTAGCCGTTGACGGCCTGCGCAGTCTACTTGTAAAGAACTAGCCGTTATAGTGGGAGCTTGGTTAGTTACATTACAGGCGAATGTTCCCGGTGAGCGACCGCCTTAACATCACGCCTGTAATGTAATCCCAAGCAAAGCAAGCAAAAAAGCACAGCAAGCAAACATTATACGCGAAGCAAAACAAAGCAGTGCAAGTAATCGTTATCCGAGAATAATTGTCAGATTTAAGTATTGGGATTATTAAAATAAATGAGCAATTAAAAAGAAACCAATTAAGAAACCCAAAAATACACTTTGGTAACGCGCATAAAAAAGGCCGAGAAACGAGTTTTGTATTTACAAATAGAGTCACAGCATGTTCGGCGTTGACTTAAGCGTTTGCGACATTTGGTTTAAGCAGGTAGCTTCTTGTAAACGACTCTTGGTGTAAGTGTATACTAATATACTTATGCGCAAATTGCCTCGTTGGTCTCGTGGTCTCAACCGCTACTGCTGAGCATGAGGTTCTGGATCCGTTTCCCAGGTCGGGAAAAGTGTTATTGGGGCTTTCCACCAGCGGGGTAATTGCTTAATACACTATCAGTAGCAGTGGCTTTCATTTTGACAGTTTAACAGCATTAATTGCGTTATTTACGTTGTTGAGTATATTTTACAAACATATGAAGCAAGGGATTAGCAATATCTTTCAAAAGGGTATATCGGTGGTCCCATTGTCGTCAGGTGCTGATGATGGGATCCTGGAGCAATTGAGGGAGCTCTTTAAATAAGTATTATAGGCACACCTAATAGCGATTTAGGTTTTTTTAGTTGTGGTATAAACAAAAAAATGAATTATCCAAAAAAAAAAATCCTCAAAAACTAGACAAAGCACAAAATAAGTCGGTTGTTTTTCATTCGTAAAAAAGTTTTTTTTAGCCATATACTCTTTGTTTTTAGCTATGTATGGTGCACTGGCACCATAAATCACTAAATGCGTTCAGTGCTAACTGTATTTAAAACACCGTCAATCGTTTGAAGATGAAAGAGACAGAACGATGTCTTATATTCGCTTAGCGTTTATATAATTTTGGGATTTGTGGTGCAAGTGTTCCCTTAATATTGTATTGATAATCATAACCTTCTCAAAATTATGTGATACTCAATAAAGGTATCTTTAAAGCTAACTGACTTAATTAATAAATCAATTAACTTTCTTAAGATGAATTTAAATAGTTCGTCATTTTCTTTCTAGGTATTCGAGTACTGGGTACGGACATTAGAAATGAAGGGCTGGCTTCGGCGGTCTCCCGGCAAGGAGACCCTAACCTTCATGATAGGAAGCGCCATCTTCTTCTATCTTATGCGATTAGACAGAGACAACGACAAACGGACGCCTCTGTTCTGGTATGTATGACTTAATCATCACCTGCCTAGCCTTTTCTCAACCATGTTGGGGTCGGCTTCCAGTCTAACTGGATGCAGTTGAATAACTGCCGACATATTATTTAAAAATCTCACCATGAACACTTAGGTGAAGTGAGCTGTCAATAGTGTCAATCCCTACCATCTGGTGGAATGACAGCTCGCTTCACCTAAGTTTTCACGGTGGTCGGGAAGATTTTTACATAATAAACTGGCAGTCTTTTACATGGAGCGATTGCCTATCTGACCTCCACAACCCAGTTGCTGAGTATGTATCCATACTAATATTATAAATGCGAAAGTGTGTCAGTCAGTCTGTCTGTCTGTTACCTCTTCACGCTTAAACCGCTGAAACGATTTAGATGAAATTTGGTATAGAGATAGTTTGAGTCCCGGGAAAGGACATAGGATAGTTTTTATACCGATATTCCCACGGGATCGAAACTTATGCGGGTGAAACCGCGGGACGCTGCTAGTGACTTAATAAGGGGAATAAATTAGTGCATTGGCTTTCGTAATTGTTATTGCGCCGGTCATGGACACAGTTTGTATCGAAATTAATTGATGCCATTGTCTGCCCCAAATAAATTAGCCATTCACAGAATTGGAATTAAAATCACGAGCGATGACCGAAATAAATATTACGACGTATGATGTAGCAACGCTTGGTAGGCTTATATCCAGTAGACGTCTTTTAGCTGAACTGATGATGATTTTTATCGTAAGTTCATCTTGCAAGCGTTTTGAGGATTTTATCGTTGTGAAATGCAATGAGTTTTCGTAATGAGACGGATCGCAATAGCATTGAGAGATGGCGACCTCAAAAGTCGTGAATTTGTATACTTAAACGGGTTTCAAAATTCGGGTCTTTACTGTATGTAATAATAAAGATGAAGAGTTTTTATTTTTGTTTTTTTGAACGAGCTAATCTCTGGAAATACCAGTCGGATTTGAAAAAAACTTTTTATGTTTTTGCTTTTTGATATGGGCTATTTAACATCACGCTACGACCCTAGGAGTCGAGCAAAAACAAAAAGAACGCTGAGCGAAAACGAAGTAAATGTGCGGGCGGGCGATGCGATGCGACGCGGTGGGTCGGGGAACAGAAAATTTTACCTGGATGAAGTCGTGGGTAGAAGCTGGTATATTAATATCCAGGGCAAAACGTACCTATCTATTGACTTGACCCAATAATATTGGGTCAAGCCAATAGATAGGTTTTGTTATTATAGTATAATAACAATGTGATGTTAATAAAGCCTATAAATATGATGAATTGCATAATCAGACTGAAATTATTGCTTAATTGAAAGGCCACTTTAATTAAAGTAGAACAATGCAAATTGTTTGAAGCGTTTAAATAAAAACGATATGAGTTTCTTCGACGCATTTTAACATGCTCTTATTGGATAAATTAAATACTTGCGTGCAAACAAATTGGGCCACCCCGTGCTTTCCATTTGACAGTCGATATCTCAAAAAGTTTAATGAATATAATTTATTATTGTATATGGTGTGAAGGTAGGTAAGGTACTGTTTATTTGCACATACACTATATATTGATATAAGCAATATATCCTTGACAAGATCCACTCGATTCTCCAACCCGACGAGGTGGTGCAGGACTATTGCAGAAAATGGAATCAAAACATATTAGGCTTATGGGTCCGGGGGGCTATAGTGGATTGGTTACCTAAGAAATTGACATTATTATTCTCCTTTATTCGTCTATATACATATAAATTATATTTTTAAATATTAGAATATAAAAAAAAAATATAAAAACATTTAAAAATATAAAAAATAGTAGCCCACCGGTATCGGGAACAGGGTCCAAGCTACCGGTGGTCAGGGCTCCAGATAGAGGAACCTCCTGACAATGCGAGCCGTGTCCAGAATTGACATTATTATTAATGTAGTAATAACGGTACGGTAAACAGAATCTTGAACGTTGGCATTAAATAATTGAGGAGGGTCAAGGTGGCATGCCCTCCCTGTTCAAGTATGTATAATCATTGCTACATTCGCATCAAATGGAGAGTTGAGATTGTTTTTGTGAATAATACTAGAATCAAGTTCATACAGCCAACATTGCCAGTAAATAATATGAAAAGTAAAAGATGACTGGCCAAAAAATTTTAACAACACCACATTTTTCATTTTTAGGGTTCCGTACCCAAAGGGTAAAAACGGGTACTAAGGGTTCTTTCAATTTAGACGTTTCGTATCGGACCGCTGCGGTGCCAAAGCGGTGCGTTTGTCGTATTGCGCATGGACGTTCGTTTGTTATCATTATCATACAAAGCGCGCGGTGCGGCAACAGTGTGCCGTCAGTACCGCGAACGCTCGACAAACCGCACCGCGAGGTTAGTATGATAAAAAACGACCGTCCGTGCACCATACGACAAACGCACCGCTTCGGCACTGCAGCGGTCCGACACGAAACGTCTAAATTGAAAGTGCCCTAAGACTCCACTGTCTGTCTGTCTGTCTGTCACCAGGCTGTATCTCATGAACCGTGTTAGCTAGACAGTAGAAATTTTCACAGATGATGTATTTCTGTTGCCGCTATAACAACAAATACTAAAAACAGAATAAAATAAATATTTAAGGGGGGCTCCCATACAACAAACGTGATTTTTTAGTTACATTGAAATAAAAACTTGTGATAAACTATTTACATACCTACCTACGAATTTGTACGGAACCCTCGGTGCGCGAGTCCGACTCGCACTTCACCGGTTTTTTATCATTTCTTTGTTACATAAGTAACATGAAATTACGAACAATGTTTATGTTCTTCATAATTTTTTCAGCCGAAAGACGTCCACTGCTGGACATGGCCCCCCCCATACACCGCCACTTCGTTACTGTAAAATAATTAGTATTAATTTCATTTATAGGTTCTTCACACCTTCGCGAGTATCCAAAGAAGTTGGTGAGCCAGTAACAGGAATTGAGGGCAGAAGTCCTGCGTGCCCACACAAGGGACCATGCATCAATTATATTTTAAAGGTATGCTAACAAATATACCTGATTTCTATTAAAAAAGTTGTCAATAAAGTAGGCAATTCAATAAAGTTTATTTTTTTACGAACTAGATAAAGGTATAAACAGCCATTCCCCCTTATAATTAAACGTATTATATCAGATGAATAGTTACACACCGATTTCTCTCTTTCAGTCGTCAGTAATTTGACTTTCGAAAGAAGAAGACAAAGCGTTGTGTAACTATACAGACACTATACAACGTTTAGTAAGGGGGTAAGTCTATAGTGGTCAGTAGCGAAGGGTGAATTTATGACAGAGGAAAGCCGGAGCAAAAAAAAAAGCCAAATAAAACGTCTTGACGAGTTTTTTTGTATAGGAATTGAACTCACGGCAAGCTGCACGCGTCTACGAGTTATTTTAGAGCAAAATGTTTTGTTTTTGGGAAAGAAAGGCAAAAAATGTAGGCGTTTTGCAATGTTTTAATTTTATAATGTATTAAATACCTACAGTATGATATATAGATTATATTTCAATGATGAATTGACTATAGAGAGATTGTGTTCTGAATTCGCGTTGTATGGTACCTTCGCCACTGATAGTAGTTATACAATACGGCTAATGAATTGCGATGAGCTCATTTGATTTTATTTGTGTATAGGGTGGGAAGGACATCAACGCACAACCTTTTATCATGGATTCGACACACGATTCTGAACCATAAGGCTTTGAAAATTTCCGTGGGTTAAAAAAATTTGCTGTTCAGTACATTTTGACCGTGTTGGTCACCACAACTTTACTATGAAACAGCAATTTTTATTTTTGATAATCAGCGAATTTTTCAGAATCTTATGCTGAATGCGGTTATAGTTTGTGCGACGATGTCCTGCCACCGGAATAAAGCTGACTTGGTACTTATTATGAGTTATGAGGTCCATTTCGACGAGATGTGGATACATTTGTAGTATCCATCCGTCGACTATTTCTGCTTTGTGCTCGTGATTCTAGATATATTTTGTTTTTCCTTATTATTAGAATCACACTAATATTATAAAGGCGAAAGTTTGTGAGTGTGTGTGTGTTTATATGTTTATTACTTCTTCACGCTCAAACTGCTGGACCAATTTTGATAAAATTTTGTATGGAGGTAGCTGACACCCTGGATTAACATATAGGCTACTTTTAATCCCGATATTCCCACGGGATCGACATTTACGCGGGTGAAACCGCGGGGCGCAGCTAGTTAATTACCTATCTTTTCGTATGCACGTGTTTTTGTGACAAATAAACCTATTTTTCTTTCTTTTTTCCACCCTATTTAGATCAATTATTTTTTTTACATTTCAGGGCACAGCGCAACTCTTTGGCGTTGGCTGCGCAATGACGATGTTAAGGACATTAATACCTAAAATATTGACACCTGCCAAAGCCTTCAAGTCCTTGAGGCTATCACACATGAAGTTAGGACTGTTCTTCGGAGGATACATCGGGATTTATAGGGTGAGTTTATAGCTATACTAATTTAGAACTGAATCCTCTAAGCTAGAGTGCTACAAGGATTTTTTGGCACTTGAATGACGCTGATAGGGTGGCGCTGTTGCTGGTAAACATTTGTGATATTGTTTTACCAAATGTATTGAAAAAACAAGATGGCGGCGTTAGTTCCGATTTTGGCCACGCGTCAAAAGATCCTTGTACAAGTTGTACGGCTGCAGCCTTGGTACTATTTGACGTTTAAACTGAGTGAAGGGATAAACAACAGCTGCATCTTTCTGGTAGTGTCTTCTTCTTGCGACTCTGCACGAAATGTTTGAGAATAACTTTTACTGTGGCACAATATTGGCTACCAAGCTACCAGCTACCAAGTTGTATTTTCGAAGCCGATTTTAGTATCGCCGTAAAAGTATTAATTTTATTGTTTATGATTTCAGCATCAGGTAAGTTTGTAGGTAGGTAAATGTTTCATTTAAAAAAAAATCATAGGCCTTGTAATATGTATAAAACTCGAAAATTTATGAGAAGATTCAAACCTTGGTGTATTTATTGCTTATATAAATAAATATAGGTACCAGAATTATTTTTGACCCATGGTAATAAAAAAAAAGAATCAAGTATTGTGTTTAATTTGTGTGTACAATAAAGTATATTCTAACTACCTATCGTTAATTTACATACACATAGCTAAGTTCTGGGCCGTCTCAAAATAGCCTGCCATCGACACGCTAAGAAGAAGATAGATAACCATTTTACATTCATATAATTTATACTCGTTTCAGTTAGTAGTCTGCATACTTTGTCGAGCGCACGGCAAGGACAGCGCAATGTACGCGATACCAGCGGGCTTCCTCTCCGGGCTCGCGTTCAGAGCCGCACCGTCGCTACCCATCGCGTTGGCGCCTCTTACTTCTGCGTTACAGGTAAAAATCCTTATATCATCTCGATGCATTTGCTTTAGTCAATATTGGGTTCATCGCCACGCGTGCGTAGCAAGTTTGCCGCGTGTCGTGGGCGTAATGAGAATGATTGACGCGACTGTACAATATTATAAAAACGCAGTGATCGCGTCGCGTTTGCAGTTTGCTCACCGTGCAGCCATGGCTGTCATGCTACAAGCAGGTACCAAGAATCGTCTCGCTAGAAATACGCTGGCAAATCATCAGCGTGACAAGGCCTATACAAACTGATAGTTTGAGCTCTGTTTCGGTAACCAATTCTAGGACTTGGCCGAGAAACAAAGAGTTTTCACAGCACATCCAACCGAAGTGTTTTAAATCGACCAAAAATGATCTTAAACCCTTTGACATACAAACCTCTCTCTTATTACAGATCCTAGGCTCATGGGGCTATCAGAAAGGCATTATTCCCGCCAACTGGCCGCTCATCGAGATCCTTTACTGCCTCTGCCAAGGTCTGTTGTTCCACGCGCGAGTGATGCACGAAGACGTCTGTCCGAGATACATCATCAACTTGATGCATACCGTTACTAGTTCCAAGTAAGTTCTAAATCTCATTTTTTTATTTGATGTAACTGTCCGTATGGGGACGGATTAAGAATATAATTCACCTCCGTCGCCGGATAAGTGAGTCCGTTAGAGGCGATAAACCTGGTACCAAAATTGTGGAAGAAAATGTGGCTCGACACTTATTATTACATGGGACTTAATAACAAAGCCCAAACATGGGTGCACAATCTCCTGTAAATGGAGAACACCTCTGCTTACCTCTTCAAGGATTGTAGGCGTGAGTTTATGTATGTTTATTTGCTAATAGTTTGAATTAAAATAAAATTATTACGATGTTGTATTGGTGAACATCGCGTGATGCGGCAATTGCGATGTTCAATCATTCGGGTTCGGTTTCAAGACCTCAGATTCTCCACATACCACTTCTCTTGATTTCGATATTGCTTATGATGCAACTTTATCGTTATATGGATAGACGATATAGGCTCTTTACAAGGATACCACACGCGTTGCTGGCCTTCCTTGAGGAGCTGGGGTGGATCGAATAATCGATTTTCCCACCCGTACGCAAAATATGCGCATAGATGTGGAGTTGCGGACACCAGCCCGTATTACCTATTACCTATAATCTTCAATAAAGCGAACAAGATATTTGTCGAGGCGTACTAAAAATCTTTACATGCCCATTAAACGGATATGTGGCGATGTGGCCTTACCTGCAAACATTTGAAGGTTTTATTGAGACGTACGTTGGTTTTATGGTAACATTATAGGCCGATTATGTTATTCTGTTATGTTATTGACACATCTATATATTTTCCTTCCAGGGCCGATGAAATCCAGTCAGCATTTATAAAGAAAATGCTTAAGTTCGGTAGCATTTAGACCAATTTATTTCTGTATTATTTATGAAAAATATTTTTATGAGGCGGGATTACTTTGGCGAGTTATCCAGATGATATTAATCGTCCTAAGTGCTTACTTGTCGTGATATTCTGATATTTCGCTAGTAATGTACAAAAAAACAAATAATTACTAAGGGCCGGTTGTTTCAAACGGTTGGTTAACGTAACATACGTACGTCAAATAATAACTGTTACGTACTTACTCGTTATTATTTGACGTAAGTCAAGGCCATAATTCTGTAATTGTAATTTAAAACAACGTTTTTTTTTGGTTTGACGATAGTTAGCGCCATTTTTGACGTATACGCGTGCGTCAACTGGACGTGAAACAACCCGCCCTAAATAGGTATATTTAACTAAGGTTGCTGAACTAAACTCCAACGGTTAACAGACAACCATGTTCTGGTGAACCTTACGCAGTTACAGATTTGTCAGCGGTAGCAACCCAACAGCAACCTTATTTGTATGAGAATAAAGATCACTGTGATTTTGACAGAGATGCAAACTCAAAAGTACTGTGAACGGACTGCACTACCCCTTAAACGGGCATTTAACTTTCGTTGAGTATTCCCGCCCACATTATTTTAATTAGGTGCAAGTCTGTGATTTATTTTAAACGGATGTTTTGTGGTACAGGGTTTATTTTAAATGGGTTTATCATTAATGGGTTGGTGTTTACTTTGTAAAGATTCCAGTACTTTAGATACAGTATCCGCAATAGTGCAAAATAAAGAGGTAAAGAAACGTTCAATAGCTACCCAAAAATCAGGGCTTAGGAACGGCGTTTTAAAAGAGTGACAGTTTTATCATAAACTAGATTATATCAAATAATTTTGAATTCAACCTGTGTTTGCGCATCGCAGAACACTCTGATCTATCTAAGTTATGAGTTGTATTACTGGAAATAGAATAATTTGTTTGAGTTTTTATGCATCTCTAATATACAGCTGATCTAATCTCTTACCTCTTTATTTTGTAGCATTCATAGTACCATAATGTTATTCCGGCGTTAATGCCAACTTGTCAAGTATCGCTTCAGAGCAAGATTGTGGCTTAGTTGAAAGTAGTTTTATAAAATAATAACCGACTAAGAATTTCAACCCAGGGGGGTTTAGAATCATGCACTGAATCCATGGTAACAGGGTGTGCGTCGATATCCCTGCCATACTGTAAGGTCCGGCCGCGGCAGATTTGCCAAAGATGTAAACAACAATGGCCGCTCGAAATTGAATAAAATCGATAAACAAGAGTTTTTATTTTAAGTAATGTTAGTTTTCGTCTAAATCTCCGAGCTAACTAGGCCATTGTTGTTTACATCTTTGGCAAATCTGCGGCGGTCGGACTATAGACACATTGTTCCGGGTCAAGGTCTTTCGGCTCAGTGTCGTCTGCAGTTGGCCTGACCTGGGTGCAAATATGACACCAGAGGGGCCATTCTCGTAATTTTAAGAACGTTCACAGTCTGATCTCAGTCTCAATCTGTCAAAAATAACTCTAATTTCCCTACATTTTGACAAGGTTTTGACATTTGTCGCCGAGATGAGACTGCGAGTAGATTTTGAACGTTTTAAATTACGAGAATTGGCCTTTATAACGCGTAGCATGACCGCCGCCGTAGAAACGGGTTTTTTCGACGGAAGAATAGACAAGATGACAGATTGTAGAAATATTTGTACTCATTGTACGCGTCTAAGCATGGCAAATTGGCAACGTGTCATTTTGTCTATTCTTTGGTCGACAAAACCTCGTCATGCTACGCGTGCTGAAGGTTTAGAATGAGACTCATAGAGACTGGTGCATGTACAAATATCAGTGTCAGCGTAAAGCAATGAGCGCAATGAGTAACAATTTATTATTTGCACAATTTAAATATTTAAGTAGAATGTCGACATCACAAACAGCGGGATAATTGCGTAACACACTATCAGTAGCAATGGATAAATCCGTGCCTCGGAAAGCACGTTAAGCCGTTGGTCCCGGCTGTCATTCGTGGATCTTTGACAGTCGTTACGGGTAGTCAGAAGCCCGAAAGTCTGACAACCAGTCTTACCAAGGGGTATCGTATTACCCAGTAACTGGGTTGTGGAGGTCAGATAGGCAGTCGCTCCATGTAAAATACTGGTATTCAGCTGCATCCGGTTAGACTGGAAGCCGACCCCAACATAGTTGGGAAAAGGCTAGGCAGATGATGATGACTATCAGTAGCGATGGCTTTCATTTTGACAGTTCAACGACATTCATTGCGTTATTTACGTTAAGACACACAAACATATGAAGCAATGGATTAGCAATATCTTTCCAAATGATTCAGATTGTGATTGATAGTGTGTTACGCAATTAGTGCAGTAGTGCATTACTCAAACTAATGAAGTTCTTATTAAAGGAATCGTTCTATCAAATATATAGGTACTTATAGAGGAATTATACTCGGCGAATATTTACTTAGAATTAGCAATACCAAGTGTATTTTAGTATTGACAGATGTTAATGCAGTCTAGAACAAACGAAAAAAAATACCAATCGGTATTTACGCATTTAAACCTAAATCTAAAGTTCCAGGCGAAGTCACGATCAGAAGCTAATTTGGACCTTAAAGTGTGCGTATTAAGATGTTGAGTGGCGTAGCAAGAATAGTGCTTATAAATCAGTGCCTGGGTGATAATAATAGTGATCACTTTAAGGACATGTTACATTAACATCGAATATTAGTGAATGTAAGGATATTTATTTACCGTTCATACTTGTGAAAATTATAATTTTAATATACCTAATAAATCCACATAAAAAATGTGATTTTTTTATTGCAAAACGACTGTGCAGATTTAGATACACGGGGCGGCTTCGTACAGCGCTTCGTGTCAATTGTATGCAAAGAAACAACTGTCCGTGCGCATTACTACTCTCGCACCGCTCGTGGCGCCGCCCCGCAGTCCTGCTTCAAACTCTTAAATTGAAAGAGCTTTAAGAACAGCTGTTAAGAAATCATGGCGAATCCCCACTTTTTTCTGTCAAATATAATTTTCACAAGTGTGCAGAGGTATATTATTTTAGGCACAAATTATCATAGCTACCTATAAATTTCTTTATAAACAATGTAATATCACTTAGATAATTTTATTATTTATTAGCTTTGTAGAGCTTTATTCAATTATTTATAGATCCAATATTGTACCACAGTAGGTCGTCATTCTTGACAACTAAATATGAAAATGTAGACGTTTTCTTACTTTTCACATATAAGCAAGAGTTCAAAAATTAATTATTTGTATTTAATTCTTGCATAATTTATGACTGAAGGGAGAGTAGTGTTGCCCTCGACAATTTATGTTGGTGTTACCTTTTGTAAAAACTAAGCAGCACATCGCATCGAATAATATATCGTGTTTTCCAAAGAACAGTTGACTTCATATGCAAGCATATTTTAAGTGATACGATGCGATGCTTAGCAGGACCTAAGGCTCAGCGCAGGGAAGAGGGATTTTTTGTGACATTAAATAATACAGGTCATCTGTCAGGCTGTCATTCGTGGCTCTTTGACAGTCGTTACGGGTCGTCAGAAGCCCGAAAATCTGACAACCAGTCTTATCAAGGGGGGTACCGTATTACCCAGTAACTGGGTTATGGAGGTCAGATAGGCAGTTGCTCCATGTAAAATACTGGTATTCAGGTGCATCCGGTTAGACTAGAAGCCGACTCCAATATGGTTGGGAAAAGGCTAGACAGATGATTGAATAATACAGGTGTACAAAAACAATGTCACAATAAAATTACAGTGTTGTAAAGTGCAAACGCGCTAGTGTAAGCGCTGTGGAGGACGTTCGAAGAGCCGATTTATACCAGTACCGATTTTCAGACGACTTCGCACTTGTATGTTAATGAGAATAAAGTGTAGTTTTCAGTATCTCCGTAAAGCCTCCGCCCTATGTAAGAAATAGTCTCCTTTTTTATCTGTGGTGAGTGGTTTTTGTTAATGATTGCTATGTGATTTAGAGGACGATATTAAATATTGATTTTTTTAAGGAATTTACGTTTGATTTTGCATCAAAAACCTTGTTAGGTAGTAAAATGTAATTGAAACCATGCTAGTTTCCAATGTGCACTCATATTAGTTATAGCACAAACCATGCGAATATTTTGCATTAAAAAGTAATTTATTCTTAAAATTAATCGATTGAAAGAAGAATACAATATTCGTATTCTACCAATTACCTTTATTAAAAAGTTGCATATTTATAATTATTTTTAGGACACATTCACAAAATTAATATATGATTGAAATGCTCTACATTACTGTTATATTTTTGTAATAAATGATTTTGTATTACACAAATCGTATCATTTTAATAAAACAAAAATTACGTGTATAGTATACCTTATATTTATCATGATAATGGTGTGCATCAAACCTCATTAAATCCTTCTATAAAATAATATAATCACTGAAAAAAATTATTTTGGCAAGTGGATTCATTTTGATTTATCGTGAACATGAATATTGAAATCAGGTTTGGTCGCATCCGATTGCCAACCTTAACATATCTATGGTAATGCTCAAAAACCAATGTGGAATATACTGAATTCGATTACATAGCTGTATAAAGATCTTTTGGCGCGTGGCCAAAATCGGAACTAACGTTTTTCAATACATTTCACAAAACAATATTTGCACAAATGTTTACCATCAGCGCCTCCCTGTCAACGTCATTCGAGTGCCAAAAGATCCTTGGAGCAGTGTAAACACTAAGATAATTTAGACTAAATTGACTTCAATCAACTTCTTCGACTCTCGGGCCTCCGGGACTATGACCGCGCATGTTGCTAGGCCCGCCCGAGCCACCACCGACCCCCACGCCGTGCAGTTTCATCATAGACGGCTGACATACCGCTTGGGTGTTTTTCAAACGTTTCTCTAGCTCGTCATGGGACGCGTCACTATGAGTTTCGAGCCAACGCAGTTGGTTGTTGCATTCGGTAAGGACTGCATTCTTTTCTTGTTCTGTTAGCCTAGTACCTGCGTTCTCCACTGCCTGTAAAAAAATCAAGAAACTTCGTTTACTACATAATTATATAAAAAAATCGCGTTTGTTGAATGGGAGCCCCCCTTAAATATTTATTTTATTTTGTTTTTAGTATTTTTTGTTATAGCGGCAACAGAAATACATAATTTGTGAAAATTTCAACTGTCTAGCTAACGCGGTTCTTGAGATACAGCCTGGTGACAGCCAAACGGACGGACAGACAGCGAAGACTTAGTAATAGGGTCCCGTTTTTACCCTTTGGGTACGGAACCCTAAAAAAAAGTAAGGTTGTTAATAGATATTTGTGAAGGTCCATTTGTCTTTAATAATCTATACATATAGGTACTAATATAAAGCTGAAGAGTTTTTTTGAACGCGCTAATCTCTGGAGCTACGCTACCAGTCGGATTTGAAAAATTCTTGCATTTGATAGCCCAATTTTTGAGGAAGGATATTTTTGAGCCGAGCAACTAAATTGTCTTAAATAACGCTCAGCGAAAAAGAAGTAGGTAATAGCGCGGGCATGCGATGCGATGCGGCGGGGTGGGTCGGGGAACAACACACGTCGACGAAGTTGTGGGCAGAAGCGATATATTATAAACTAGCTGTGCCCGCGACTTCGTCCGCGTGGAATAGTGACTTTTCGGTCAGCACATTTTAAATTACACATACCGTCGTTTGGGTAGCTAAAAATTTACTTTACAGTAATGTTTCTCTATATTACCTTAACAAATGTTCGCCGTGATTCTTTAAATTGACATAACTTTTTTATTTATGAACCGATTGACATGAAATAAACACTAAATGTTAAGTGAAGCTTACTAAAATATATTAGTGAAAACCGCATCTAAATCGAATAAGCCGTTTCTGATATTAGCGTGCACAAACACACAGACAAACAGACAAACAGAAAAAAAAAAAAAAAATTACACTTTCGGGTTCGGCATCGATATAATAACAACCCCTGCTACTTTTTTTGTTATATATTTCCATTGTACAGACACCACTTTTCTACAATTTTATTATATGTATATATAGATTATATGTACAGACGCCAGCACATCAACCTACACCTAACTGTCAAATTTTCCCAATCAACATTGAACCTTATGCTTTAGCGATAAAGTTGAAAATCTATTACAGAAATCTGACAGATTGTAGTAGGTTGATGTGCTGGCGTCTGTACCTATAGATGTATGTGGTCAAACACAATAGTATTTACAAGTGGAACAGAAGAACCACCAAATTGGTGAAATATATTTTAATTACTTTGAGAAAGTTCGTAAATACACACCGTCTTACACCCAAAACAGTAACCCTCCAACTGGTTCCTAAATTCCACTCGTTTCTTCGCGGCTTCATCTTCTGCTTTATACCGCTCAGCGTCGCTTAACATCTTATCTATGTCCCTCTTGGAGAGGCGACCCTTGTCATTGGAAATTGTGATGTGTTCTGATCTGCCGGTGCTTTTGTCTTCAGCGTTGACACTTAAAATTCCGTTGGCGTCGATGTCGAATGTCACCTGTAAATTTTAGATATATTTAAGTAAACGAAAATTGGTAGAGGTACCGTAAAATGGGGTTACATTGATCAATTTTAAAATTCGAGGTTGAATATTTCTGTACTAAGAAGGCTGAAAAATTTACAAAAATAAATGTAACATCGGTTTTATGGGTTGTATATGTTTACATTAAAGTAATATTTTTGGACACTCCTTTATGAGAAAAAAAAAAATTATAATCATCGTGATCAACTTCATACTGCATCGGCATACTTTGATCGCACTAGTTTTTGGTACGTATTTTGATAGTAACCCCAAAAAACAAATTAATATCGGTCCACAAATGTTTGTGCTGCAGTTGTTTTAAGATGATGGTTTCTGGGTGGGATTCTTTGATAAATACAAATAACTGTTTTTTTTGTTCAAATCTATATATTTAAAGTTAAGTTTTTCATAAGTCGAAAGTTGTTATCAAAGTAAACCCGTAGTATCAAACTAACCCCATTTTACCGGTACCCTCATTTCTTGTACGTATAATATATTTGTATGATAGAGGGTGGTCTTCCAGACATCATGACTAGATATATGTAGCAGCATTGTAGTAGTAGATATTATGGGTCGTCAGTGATGCAATGGCCCCATCTATAACGTGCATTTGGGTAGCTACGTATTACCTACTTCCTACTTCACGTAGCCGTATGTATGACGTTCAAGTATCGCTTTGCACTCCAACAAGTGTGTTGATTGATAGTCTGTTGTCTCTCTCGACTGGTGAGATTTGGGCCAAAAATTGTTTTATTGATTTAAAGAACGACAGGAAGAAAGTAAAATATTTATTCAGGACACATACCTACATTGGCATTGATATGGTTAGTTAAATTAGGCTCTAATGGTGACTCATAAGTACCACGAAATAACTCACTTCGATTTGGGGCACTCCTCTGGGGGCTGGTGGTATTCCGGACAAGTTGAAAGTGCCCAACAAATTATTGTCTCTTGTCATTGCTCTTTCGCCTTCGTATATCTGTATAAAATAAAAAAAGTCTTAGACATTGCAGGTTTTGCGACTAGGAACTCTGGTCCAGCTGTGTTTAGAAATTAATAAAGCTGAACTAAATTGAAGCTGTTATAGAAAATTGTATATTGTATCCTTCGCTATGACTTGCATATTTTTTATTATTATTGAATGACTGTCGTTTCTGCCTGTTCCTGCAGGGTCGTGACGACAAAATATAATGATAAGTAGGCATCACAAAGGATACATGCCAACATATCGGTTTATCCTACCGTGGTAATCTTTCACTCACCTGGATGGTGACAGCAGGTTGGTTATCTGAGTAAGTCGTGAAGGTCTGCTTCTGGGCTATTGGGATACGGGAGTTCCTCTCTACCAAACGAGTCATAACTCCCCCAGCAGTCTCAATGCCAAGAGACAGTGGAGTTACGTCAACTAATAAAACATCTGCAATGCGCTCGTCTTTAGAACCGCTGAGAATAGCTGCCTGCACCGCAGCACCATAAGCTATTGCTTCATCAGGATTAATAGACAAATTAAGAGTCTTGCCGCCGAAGAATTCCTGCAATGCATATAGAAGAATCAATGAAATATCAGCATGGTCTTACAAGTAACTTTATGTTATATTGGCTACCTGTAACAACCTTTGGATCTTCGGTATCCGAATAGAACCGCCAACCATGACAACATCATCTATTTCTCTTGTGTTTAAATTAGCATCCTTTAACGCTCTTTCAACTGGAACTAGGGTTGACCGAAAAAGATCGGAACATAATTCTTCGAAACGTGCTCTCGTGAGTTTGGAGTAAAAATCGACACCTTCGAACAATGCATCTATTTCTATACTGGCTTCCGAGCTCGACGACAACGTTCTTTTAGCTCTTTCACAAGCCGTTCGAAGCCTCCTCATTGACTTTGGATTACCTCTGAGATTTTTCTTAAACTTCCTTTCAAATTCTGCACTGAAGTGATTGACCATTCTGCTATCAAAGTCTTCTCCACCCAAATGGGTATCGCCTGCTGTAGATTTAACTTCGAACAGTGATCCTTCAGCAATTTGTAGAATGGAAACATCGAATGTTCCGCCACCCAGATCAAAAATAAGCACGTTTTTTTCGCCAGTAAGATTTTTATCGAGACCGTAAGCGAGAGCAGCGGCCGTAGGTTCGTTAATTATTCTGAGGACATTGAGCCCGGCTATCACTCCCGCGTCTTTGGTCGCCTGGCGCTGGGAGTCGTTAAAATAAGCTGGAACAGTTATAACAGCGTCTTTAACCGTCCCGCCTAGATATGTTTCGGCGACTTCCCGCATTTTGCTAAGAATCATAGACGAGATTTCTTCAGGCGTAAACTTTTTCGTCTCCTTTTTGTATTGAACGACAATTTTTGGCTTTCCACCTTCGGAGATAACTTGAAAGGGCCAATGTTTAATATCTTCTTGTAGTTTAGGGTCATCAAATTTTCTTCCAATCATACGCTTTGCATCAAACACTGTGTTAAGTGGGTTAATCGCTACCTGGAGTTTAAAAATAAATGAAATGCCTAGCATAACATAGCATGGTCACCTATAATGTCCTCAATGCTGGGATACAGGCCTCCCCTCTGAGGGAGTGGGCCGTAACCTACGACGCGGGCCCAGTGCGGTTTGGTAGATGTCACATGTCTTTGAATTTTTGGTTCTAGGACATGCCGGTTTCCTCATGATGTTTTCCTTTGCCGTTTTGAGAGCAGCGATGATGAAATAATTTACACAAAGTAAAACCGTAAGTAATCGGTAAACGTAGCGTGGGACGCCCTCAGGCTAGGTGGAGCGACGATCTTCGCAGGCTGGCTGGTAGCAGCTGGATGAGAGTTGCCGAAAATCGAGTTGAATGGCGTGCAATAGGAGAGGCCTATGTCCAGCAGTGGACTGCTGTAGGCTGATGATGATGATGATGAAGTAAAACGTCTGTCTGGTTTCGAACTTCGATCGTACGATTTACAACTTGTAAGTCGCGGCGGTTACGACTGGGCCGCCCACAGAACAGCTGTTTTTTCTGTTCTGTGGGACGCCACTTCTAACACTTACTTATAGGTATGCTAAGTAAGTATGTAACTACCTGATTTTTGGCAGAATCCCCGATCAGCCTTTCAGTATCAGTGAAAGCGACGTACGAGGGCGTTGTTCGGTTACCCTGTTCATTCGCAATGATTTCCACTTTACCATTCTGAAACACCGCCACGACGGAGTACGTGGTCCCGAGGTCTATGCCCACTGCTGGCACCATCGTCAGGTACTGAGGAAATCAATGATATTACTTATATGAAAAAAGTTAAACATACGGGTGCGCTTTGAAAGTGGCACGTTAAAACTTGGCTAGTTAGCAAACCTGAACTCAGTGTCGCGTCCACGGTAGCAATATAGGTACCTATGCTTGTCCCTTTTTCGCTCCCGATAATTACGACATGCCGTCCTACTTTTACGTGTCATCTAATATAGCGTAGGCCTACTTACATTACAATATTACGTTATTTATGTATACGTGAGTGTCCGTTTTTCAAAATCGAATCATGGGTAGGCAGCCTATATAATGTCACAACGGTGCGGATTCCCTTGTTCACAAACTAAACTAAATTTAAGATGCACTGAACTTAAATTTAGTTTAAGTTTGTGAACAACAGAATCGGCACCATTATCTATCATTGGAGGAAATATATTGTAGGCTACTGTTATAATATTTGTCTAATTCATAGAATGTTTACACCGAGAAGTCGGTTACACAATATTAAAGGTCATTCAAGTATGGATTGTAAAATTTATTTTAGAATTACAATACAGAACAGTGGACAAGTCAAGGAAAGATTCGAGGTAAAAGTCGAGTGAGTGTATGTATCGTCATTAGTTGAGTTAATAAACCGGCGTTGTGATTGCGTAATTAACTTTGACAGTTTAACAAAATACATTGGTAGCGTTATTTACGTTGTAGAGCACAATTTTTCATACAAATGAAGCAAAAGATTAGCAATTTCGCCGGCTTGTGATTAAAAGTGTATCACGCAATTAGTGTGCTGACTGACCGAACACGGGAACAAAAGGCCAAGCGTCACCCCACATTCTCGAAACTTAAGTTTTGGCAAAGATTTGTAAGTAATTGAAAACAACGAAACGAAAATATCACTCACAATCACAACGAAACAAATACTGTAAGTAGCTGTTTAATTTCATGAAAAGGGTAACTGCGGGGTAATTGGTAATAGCAGTGGGTTTCATATTGACAGTTCAACAACATTCATTGCGTTATTTACGTTGTTGTGCAGACACATTTTTCAAAGTTATGAAGCAATGGATTAGCAATATCCTTCATAATAGTTCAGATTGAGATTGATAGTGTGTTACGCAATTAGGGTGTTGTTCCTACCTGAAACTCATCACCGAATTTCCCACCACCATAAAACGATCTGTTCGACCTGACCATTGCATTGAAACTGTCTCGCATTGTGGTACCTTAGAGGCGGGGCACAGCATGACCACAAAATAACAGAATGAAATGAATGGCATATTGGTTATTCTTTGCCATGACAATGCCCCGTAATAACAAAAGAAAAACGAGATACCCAGACGGTAGACGGCAAATGTCCTGGAAACATGATGAGGAAAAAACTCTAATCGCCAAAATAACGATGGTTAAGATTTTATTTAATAAGTGAATTTATTATGTTTCAGTAATCGATAGGTACGAAGTTATTATTATGAGCCGTTTGTTTCCTACTAGAGGGCAAAGGCCTCCCTTTCCTGCTTCCACTTATCCCTATCTACCTATTGCTGTTTCCAGGCAGGCTCAGGAGGAAATGGCGGGACGAACTCGACTTTGTATAACGTACCTAAGAAGTTGCATAAATAGAACGGCATCATAGATATAAATTACATATTTTGTACAAATCTATTTATGATCAGAATGAAAACTTAGGAACATTATTTTACACCAGTAAAATTACAATATTCATCCAGAAAACGTACGTAGGTACTCATAGATTGTTAAACAAACTGTTATCTGAAACCTCTTCAACACAAAACCAATAAAAGTGGCCAAGTCGTAAAAGTCATTATGGAGAGACGAGCAATAAACCTCAGGGAAAGTTATCGTCGTTTCAAGAGCCCCAATGTTTCGCCTAATCAAACCAGTCGGTAAGAATTATTGTGAAATATAAAACAGTTTCCAATGTATTTTCGTTTAAGGCCACAGAACGTTTATTTAGGAAGACAATTTAAATTCAATTTATGTTCAAGTTCGTCGGTTGAAGCGGCAAAACGGATTTGAAAGAGATAACTTAGGATAGGTATAGGTCGATACGTAGGTTTGGGGTGAACACAAATAAGGATTGATGCTGATGAGTTCTTTGATGAGTCAAATGGATATAGATTTCTCTTAGCATATAAGGGGTGCTACACACATACTCATTCGGCACAGGCCGGGCGGTAAAATCGAATGTATATTTTGCCGCCCGGATGTGCTAAATCGTGCCGAATCAAATTAGCATGCCTCAGGCAGTAGTTCATTGTATAAATAGGTAGGTACTAGGGGCCTTATTCTCTATGACACAATGAACTAAACCGCGCGAAATGAACGCGAGATTGGCGGGAAAAGCTAAAGAATTGACATGGTTTCGAAGTAAGGAATCGTAGTGGTCATAGTGAATTAGGGCCCAGATTGATAACAATGGCAAAGATTTCTTATTTCTCAACCAAATACGAGTAATGTCAATCACGCCTGGGGTTAATAAAATGACAGAAACTTTATTTTGTACTTAAGTAATCCCCTAAGGGCCAGTATAAATGGAATACATTTTTCTATTTTTAAACTTCAACACTACATTACATAACGTCACAACTGTGTCCTCGAAGGGTTAGGGAGAGGTGTAGGTACCTGCATGTCTATTATGTAAATATCTCACCGTGTAACCTTAGGTGAAGTGAGCTGTCAATCCCTAGCATCAGCCGAGCTATTCTGTTAAAATCTCACCGTGTAGCCTTAGGTGAAGTGAGCTGTCAATAGTGTCAATCCCTAGCATCAGCCGAGCTATTCTGTTAAAATCTCACCGTGTAGCCTTAGGTGAAGTGAGCTGTCAATAGTGTCAATCTCAGGGATGAGATGGGATGATACTGAGAGCTCACGTCACCTAGGTTTTCACGGTGAGATGGTTACAGAATAGCAATGCAGGTGGAATGACAGCTCACTTCACCTAAGTTTTCACACTGACATTTTTACAGAAAATACCGGCAGTACCACTACCTACACCCACATTTCGTCTACCATAAAAATCTTATTCAAATAAACTACTTTTACAATCCAATAAATAATGGGACTTGCGAGGTCGAGATACTGTCCGATTGAATGTTTGATAGAGTATTTTATAGAGCAGTAAATAGTAATTCAATGTAATTACCTAAGTATTTTATTGAGATACGAGCAGTAGATGTACAGACGCCAGTACCTCAAGCTACTACAATCTGTCAAATTTATTTAATAGATTTTCAACTTTATCGCTAAAGCATAAGGTTCAAGGTTGATTTGGAAAATTTGACAGTTTCGGGTAGCTTGATGTGCTGGCGTCGTCGTCTGTACCAGGAAATCATGATGGAACAAACGGCACTCGTAAAACCATTGCGCACTGCGCAGAGGTTCGATTGTCAGTACCTGAACCATTACTGATGGTTCACGTATCTACTGAGCAATCGCAGATTGTTAAATGTTCGTTTGTTTAACTGTTTTCTTTTATTTTTTGTGTTTACTGTGATCCCTTGTTAGACGAAATAAACGTTTTATTTTATTTATTTATTGCGCTCTTTGGTTGTAAGCAATCAATATACGTACCTAATGCTCTGACATACTTATTATGCGTGTGTTAAGTTACCTTTATGACGTGTGAAAGACAAGTCACAAATACTCTCCAATTAGGAATCAGATCAAACTACTGAGTAAACGAATTATTCCTCGTAGATACACTTTCCTCGTAGAGACACTTTTGAAAAAATCTCGCTTCTGTTCCTTATAGATACACTTTCATTTAGTACAGCAAAACAGAAAAGAGTTAAGGTCCGGCCGCGCTAAATTTACCAAAAATGTAAACAACAATGGCCGCTCGAAATTGAATAAAATCATTTATTTTAAGTAAAAAAAAAAAAAAAAATCTTCACACAATGGGTGCCTGAAGATGGACGGCGCCGCCGAGGCCGGCCTAGAAAGAGATGGCGAGATGACCTGGACGCGTACAACGAGGGCTGGTTCGAGGTGGCGCGGGAAAGGAGTTCCTGGAGGGATTTGGGGGAGGCCTTTGCCCAGCAGTGGGACACTATAGGCTAACAAAAAAAAAAAAAAAATGTTCGTCTAAATCTCCGAGCTAACTAGAACTTCTTATCTCAAAAAGTTAAATTAAAAATTTAAAAAACCCCCGACTCAAACAAAACCTCTAAAAACTAAAAAATAATATATATTGGCCCTTTAAGTTTAATATAAGTTGCAGGAAATATTTTGATCCAAGCGTCGTCACGTCGGGGGACGGCTAATGAAAATTGGAAGTTAACAGCAGCTATGTTTTCTACAATAGCATGCATTCATTATTGCTGGGTTTAAGCCTCATCTGTTTGTCGTTTTCATTAGCCGTCCCCCGACGTGAGGACGCTTGGATCAAAATATTTCCTGCAACTTATATTAAACTTAAAGGGCCAATATATATTATTTTTTAGTTTTTAGAGGTTTTGTTTGAGTCGGGGGTTTTTTAAATTTTTAATTTAACTTTTATTTCTTGCTTTTTAAACTTTATAATATTATATTAGATAAACATAGATCGGCTTTATTAGAATATGTATTGTAAGTACTGCACTTGCAATTATCGTATACCCCTCTGTAAGACTGGTTGTCAGACTTCCGGACTTCTGACGACCCGTAACGACTGTCAAAGATCCACGAATGACAGCCGGGACCAAAGGCACGTGCTTTCCGAGACACGGAGGGGTCTCGATATGTACAAGCCTCTCAATTCATCATTCATCATCAACATAATTATTTAGTGCACAACTGTACCTAAAAGTGTATCTAAGAAGAATAACTGTTCAGGATTTTTAAAAGTGTATCTATAAGGAACAGAAGCGAAATTTTTTCAAAAGTGTCTCTACGAGGAAAGTGTATCTACGAGGAATAATTCGAGTAAACGATCTGGAATGTGCCAAAGTAAACATTACCTATTCACTTTCGCCTACCACTTCAGGGAAAACAGGCTCAAACCTAAACTCAAATTATTTATTTAAATCAAACCAATTACAGGCACTTCTGAATTGAGTCGGTCAGTCAGAAAGATGACGCTAGTTGCCCATTCCAAAGCGTATTAGGTACCTATGGAGAAGAATGGGCAAGAAACTCCACGGACACTCTTTCAAATCAAAATATTGTTACAAAATACTGGTTACATCACGAGTTATGTTAAATTGTCAGACACATGCGGAGAGCTGCTACGAGAGTTATTACAGCAGAGGGTTCCATTGAAAGTGCTTGCATTTGCAAGCAGAGTTCCTTAAAATAGCTTACCTTAACTACTTGGTATCATAAGCATCATTCAATTAATTCATAGCCATTGTTTTATTTACTTGATTTATCAATAACGAAGTATGAACACAAGATCTTTTTCTAAGGACGGGGTAGCACATTTTTGGTTGTTATTAATCACGTACATTTTATTTTATTATTGTTTGCATTTTTCTGAACTAAATTAGACGGAGGATTTTGACATTACCTACTGATGACATTCTGTTTTGATTTCTATTAAGTCTTATTGACGTAAAGAGTTTAGCCAGTATTTTTTCCTGAAGCGTTTGTATTAACTTTCTTCCACCCAAGGGCTGGCTTTTACCTTGGCTAGAGTACAAGTTGTATTGCCACGCACGAGGCAATGCAGCCAGTGTTGGGTACATTACCAGTCGACAGCGATGCGGAGGAATAGGTATATCGACGCCGTGTTTGAGTTTGTTAATAGATAGTTTTAGTTAGGTTAGGATCATAGGATATTAGGTATATTTTAATTTTAATAGTTTGTTAGTATATTTATTTGAGGGGCTTGTGGCTAAGTAATAACAGCCGCACGGGTCGGTCGATCAGGTTAAGCTACGCTTGCTGCGGTTGGTCCGTGGATGGGTTAGCATTTTTATATACCAAGACCCTCCGTGCCTCGGAAAGTACGTAAAGCCGTTGGTCCCGGCTGTCATTCGTAGATTATAGACCGTCGTTACGGGTCGTCAGAAGCCCGAAAGTGTCTGACAACCAGTCTTACCAAGGGGTATCGTATAACCCAGTAACTGTGTTGTGGAGGTCAGATAAGCAGTCGCTCCATGTAAAATACAGATATTCAGGTGCATCCGGTTAGACTGGAAGCCGACCCCAACATAGTTGGGAAAAGGCTAGGCAGATTGATTTGATTGAGTTTGTTAGTTTATTTAGTATTAGAGGAAAGTAACCTACCTATAGGTATTATTGAATAAAACCCGAATAGACACAATATAATTATTTACTTAATAATAGTTATTACTACCTATTTATAAATTATCTATTCAGTTTTAGAGTCATGACAGAAGAAAACCCGAGGCGTTGTACAGTGTAATTTACAAAGTAGAAAGTACTAAACATTAATGTAACATACATACCATATATGTTATGTTAATTTATAAAGTTTAAAGTACATTTAAAAATGCAGGAAAATACGAGAAAAAAGAAAATTACGCTTGTGTACTTGTAAAATATGTAAAAATCCATGTTTAAAAACTTAAAAAGATCTTCAAAACTTTAAACGTCTACGGAACCTAAAGTATATTTTTAGGTTCTCCGTTTTCAAATCTTAAGAAACGTATGCACCTTCGTAGCTGGTCGAACGTGATCAATCTTCTGGAAATTGAATATCTATCGTTTCTTTTTGTTAACAAGGTCTGGTGGATGGAACCCCCTTACAGCAAGCAGCTCCTGCACATTATGGCATCCATAGTACACATTATCCATGGCCGCATCAAGTAAGCATATCCACGTTCCATTTACCTTTATTTTTTCCATTCTTCTTAGTTTTTTTTCTCATTTTTCTTACTATCGCCATCGTCTTCATCTTTCTTTTGTTTGCCAGTCATTTTATCAGTGCTTTTGTTTCGTTATTTAATAAAAATACGCCATCGAAACGAAAGAAAGAAGAACTCATCTATAAATCCATCTTTAAAAACTCAAACACAACTTCAAATCTTTAAACAGAATTGCGGAACGTAAAATACTTATTCAAGACATTTATTTTCAAATCTTCAAGAGCGTACGAAGCTGGTAGTACGTGATCACTCTTTTTGAAATGTAATATCAACGTTTCTTCTTCTTTTTTACAAAGTCTGGTGGATGGAACCCCCTTGCAGCAAGCAGCTCCTGCACATTATGGCACCCATAGTACACATTATCCATGGCCGCATCAGTAAGCATGTCCACGTTACATTTACCTTTATTCTTTCCTTTCTTCTTAGACTTTTTCTCTTCTTTTTTACCATCACCGTCGTCATCATCTGCCTTCGGTCCAGCCATTTTTTCAGTGTTTTTGTTTCAGTGTTCAGGTTTGGTAACGTTAGCAACGGTTGGAGGAAGGTATTGATTTAATAAAGGCTTTTCCGTTAATACCTCCGTGTGTAGGTACCGACATAGTATGAACTGTGGCATTTATAGAAAGGTAAACAATATTAGTTTTTTTTATATAATCTTAGGTAGGTGTAAATCGTAGCGTATCGTACGTTAGTAGGTTTTTTAAGTTGCCCAATACCTAAGCTACGTCATACCTACAACTATGTTGTCGACATGAGGTCCCAGGATGTAAATATCATGAAGAAAGAAATCAATCCAGTCCAGTCGGATGCAGTTGAATACCAGTATTTTACATGGGGCTTTTTCAGATAGGCAGTAGCCTATCTGACCCCCACAGCCCCAGTTACTAGGTTACACTATATAGGTACTTGGCAAGACTGGTTGTCAGACTTTCGGGCTTCTATTAACCGTAACACGTGTCAAAGATCTACGAATGACAGCCGGGACCAACTGCTTAACGTGCTTTCCGAGGCACGGAGAAGTCGGTATATTATGATGGTCACCCATCCACGGACCGACCTCGGCAAGCGTTGCTTAACCTTGAAAAAAGAAAAGTAAAATGTGTAAAATATACTTCTAAATACCTTCTTTAAACATAGTATAAGACTACATCATAAATTAAAGTTTACAAGTTAACAATGCAAGTATGAGTACCTGCACCGACAACAGACCACATCAAACTACAGAAATTCTGAAAACTAATCTAGTTAACCCTGTTTGGGAACTACCTAGAATATTGGAGCATACCTAATCCTGTCCCCCTTTCTGGGGGGAATAGAGGTCCTCAACTCCTCATATCCTCGCGTCCTACTTTCTGAATGGTTATGGGACGACTGTTGGCTCGTTTCCAGCTAGTCTGTTCACCTCTGCAGATCATAAGGGGGTAATATATTGCCATTGGGATGTCCTTGCTGCTAACGGGTTCAGCTTTTGCATAACGATGCGAAAAATCGGGGAAAACTGTGTCGCTTGCTTTTTTTTTGTTTATTTTAGGAATTATATAGTTTCGTTGTTTTATTCTTTACGGTATATATACAACTTTATATGAATATTTTGTCCTAGAGATCAAGTAAATGCAGTAGTCTACGACACGCAAAGATATGAAGGAATTAAAACAAGTCGCAGTATCAGAACCATTAATTTAATACATTTATAATAAATACAATTATTTACAATGCAGCTTTATCGTACAACATAATTCGGCAGTTATTTACTTAAATCAAATATAGTATTGTAAATGCACATGTAAAAATACATTAATGTGATATACTATAACCCCCTTACTAATAAACGTGTTATATCAGATAAATAGTTACACACCGATTTCTCTCTTTCAGTCGTCAGTAATTTGACTTTCGAAAGAAGAAGACAAAGCATTGTATAACTATACAGACGCTATACAAAGTTTATTAGTAAGGGGATAAGTTTGTATTTCATTTAATATTATAAAGTGGTTCTTTCAATATGTGTTCCACTTCAACTCTATGTAACACTGAAGCGCCTACAGCAGGCGTTGGTGCCTCTGCCCTGCCCGCGTACACCAACTGAAACAGAAGAAAAACATTTTATTTTATTATCGAGAAATCTTACTAGTAACAATTCCTAAATGAGCCTAAAGCACTACTTGACTTGGGCAGTCTGTACAGCTAATCAACCTTTCAGCGGCTTAATATTTTGAAGCACGAGTGAAGATATATTGCAACTTAAAATAAACCTGAGGCTATCCTCAGGTTACTATGTACGTATTATAATATTGTGACTAGTTCAGATTCTTAAGCTGAATGGCTGTCATTCCAGCCTTTACTATAAAAGAAGAGTTGTTTTGGGGTATTGCTCGAAGTACGAGTCAAAAACTCTGTTATTTTTGTTTTATTGTGTTTAGATATCGATAACCATCACATAATGTGGAGTTTCGCTAGCTAATCTTTTTGAGCCAAAATCAATTACAAAGCATTGACCTCCATATAGGTTTACCTATATGTAAACCTAGGTAAAATAAGATCACGGAAGATTTCGGGGAAAGAAATGTAAATATAAATATTAATCATATTTATATTATTATTCGTTCATAGCCCTACAATCAACTCAGCCTATCGCAGTCCACTGCTGGACATAGGCCGGTCACAGGCTAAACCACAACACCCTGTCCTCCGCCTTCCGCATCCAGTCTGTCCCAGCCACCTTCTTTAGGTCGTCGGTCCATCTAGCTGGGGGTCTTCCCACACTACGCTTGCCGATACGCGGCACTAGACCTTGCTTCGCAAATACATATAGTAAGGGTCGGCAATATATCACAATATAAAATCGAATCCAAATGATCAGATAAAACTGTCTACGTTCATAAGACTTTACGAGGTCAGGATCTAAATGATGTCATTTGCTCATACACATCTGATATTAAGTTCTATCAGATATCATTTCAAGAATTTGTAGAATATATTACTTGCTGACAATGAAGTGATATCATGGGCAAGTGATGCATAGCTGCCCATGATATCACTTCATTGTCGTTTAGCGTTCTTTCTGACTTCTTTTCTTTTTGCTCGGCTCCTAAGGGTCATAGCGTGATGTTTAATAGCCTATAGCCGTTCTGAAAAATTAGGCTATCAAATGAAAAATGATGTTTTCAAATCCGACCAGTAGTTCCAGATATTAGCGCGTTCAAGCAAACAAACTCTTCAGCTTTATTTATCTATATACATATTTTAGTTACATTTTTAAATATTTCTTAAAATATAAAAAATAAGTATAAAAAACATTTAAAAATATTAAAAAAAATAGTAGTCCACCGGTGTCGGGAACAGGGTACAAGCTACCGGTGGTTAGGGCTCCAGAGACAGGAACCTCCTCACAATGCGAGCCGTATCGAGGAGTACTGCCTTCTGAATCAGGCTCTTGATCCAACCGCCTAACGAAAGTCTCGATAGATGTTGATCGAGGCCTTCGGCCATAAGGCCATTGGCCGATACTACAATCGGCACAATGACAGCCGATCAGCTTTATTATAATTAGTAAGTATAGATATATTATGTGTCATTAAAATAGATGGACAAATTTTTAGAAATCATTGAGACCACCAAAATAAGGACGATGGTAAAAAAATATATAAGAAAAACGCATTAGATATGCCTGCAATTTATTATTTTAGGTCAAAATAAAATCACTTTAATCAGTGTTTTTTTTTGCTTGGATATCTTTGGTTAGACGTACTGAGCGCTTTGTTAAAATTTGTCCATCTATTTTAATGGGACCCTGTATATAACGAATATATATGCGGCTGCTTTAAGTATCGTGACTGCTACGAATTTTGAAGTGTACAAGTACACTAATTTATTATTTATTTATTTACAAATTCTAGCTTAAAATCACAAAATCATAATGAAATAGTTTCAAGCGAATAATTAATTTAGTTTCAAAATTAAATCAACGTATAAACACCGTTTAATTCCCATTACAGACAAGCCCTTTAAAATTCCAAATAGAATAAAATTGTCGATAAATTTTCTGACAAAAATGATTACCTAAAAGGAATACATATTTCACATTAAGTACGTACTTATTTTATAATATAAAATCCCATATTCCCCGAAGGGCACTATTGAATCTCGTGTTACCTTTCTTCCTAGAAGGTTTTCGAATCGAAGCTTGACGAAACTCCAGGCGCCCATATTCCGATGTTCTTCTTGACTCCATATAAATTCTGGAAAAAAATTAAGATTAATACGCACACGTCGCACACTTGAACAAAACTCGTTACAAATTATGTGGACCCCACATTAATAGCATAATCAGCCTGCTAAGACACAGGCCTCCTCTCTATGAGAGGGAGTGGTCTATAATCGACCATGCGGGCCCAGTGCGGGTTGGCGGATGTCATATTGCTTCGAATTTTTGGTTCTAAGACATGCCGGCTTCCTCACGATGTATTCCTTCACCATGATGGTGGTGATGAAATTATTTACACAAAGTAAAGCACCTGCTTGGGTTCGAACCCACGACCTCCAATTGAATGACCTACACGATACGGGTTTGACGCAGAATTTGCACTTCGCAGAATGGGCACTTGATGCAAAATATGCACTTCGCAAAATGTGCACTTCGCAAAATGTGCACTTTGCAAAAGCCACCACTGCTCTAGCGCCATGACTGCTCTAGCGCTTATTACGCGCAAGTGAATAAAACTCGTTACAAATTATGTGGGGCACATTAATATTCATTTTCATGTCTGAAACTTTTTACTAAACGTTCTCAGTAATAAACCCTAGCTAATATTCAAGTTATTCAGCTTTGAAAGCAATAACAGTACAGATTATAGACCTGAAGGCCAATTCTCGTAATTTAAAACTAGTCGCAGTCTCATCTCGGCGACAAACAAATGTCGACAACTTGTCAAAATGTAGGGAAATTAGAGTTATTTTTGACAGATTGAGACTGAGATCAGACTGTGAACGTTCTTAAAATTACGAAAATTGCCCCTCTGTTATTCAGGCGTACCAAGATATAACAGTCGACCTTTATGAATTTCGTCGTAGTCTTGTTTTTTGTTGTTCCTTTTTCTCTAAGTACCGGATTCAAACCTTCACAATAATAATACGACTAATAACAAAAGTTTTGTGTAATGTCCTAGAACCAAAAATTCGAAGACATTTGACATTTAGCAACCCGCACTGGGCCCGCGTGGTGGATTACGGCTTGCCTCTCACCGAGAGGAGGCCTGTGTCCCAGCAGTGGGAACATTAGAGGCTGATTATGCTTTTTGCTTATGCTTGTAATTTAGAAAAGACCGATAGCATACAATTTTATTGGTTTTGAATGAAAATCCATACAACGAACGAACTTTGGAAGTAGAAGACCAATAAAATTGCAATGCTAAAATAGGTTGGTATAGGTAATCAAAATCCATCGAAAATTCACACAAACCTGCCAGTTTGCAATAGCAACGTGGACTGAACGTGACACCGACGTGACATCGAGTCGCCACAGACGTGACATCGAGCCGCTGTTCGTACGGTACATTTGCATTTTACGTTTACACGGAAATGTTTGCATGAACAATGCACTATACGGATTACTTGCATGTCGTCAGAAACGCAAGTGGTCAATTACGCATTTCGTCATGTCTCAGGATAGACTTGCATCTTGTCAGAAACGGAACTCGACAGACACGCAGTTCGGCAGACACGCAACACGACAGATACGCATTTCGTCAGATATTTGAAACCCTCCATCCAGATGATTTTTCCAACGCCAGATCATTTTATAGGACGAACCTATCAGCAATGGGCAGTAGTCGGCCGTTCTATCAACTATAGGCTATAGCCCGTTTGAATAGGACCGTTACTCTTGGCTACTGTGATACCTGGGTCACATCCTGGGTTCGATAGGAGAGGATTATGTCCATCATTCGACGTGATTCGATTCAATGATGATACTGGTTCTGAGATTCGTTTTCCACATGAAATAAGTACCTATTAGGAGCTGAAATGATTAATTTGCAGGCTTGCAGGTTGATCACTATATCTACATATAATAAATAAATATCTCCGGATTTAGAAATTCGTATTTGTAAATGTCATGTAGGAGAAAAGTTTCCTTTCCCATAATGTAGTGATTAATTTCTTCTAATTACACCCTCGTCACTAGAAACCTGTATAAAGATACAGGATGGTCAAAAAGTCGTGGATCAAACGAAATAAGGAGATAAAGAAGGTAATTTCCAACAAAAAATCTTTCTACAGCATAGCCATAATTCAATTGCCCTGAAAGTTATGAATATTATTATCGAGTTCTTTAGACTAATTTAATAAAATGTGATATAAAACAAACGGTGTTGTATTATTACTAGATAATGTATCAGCACTACAAAAGTTCTATTGCGGCTCTGAGTACCTTTTAAGAGCAATATTATTATTTTTCCAAAAAAATTTAAGCGTTACCAAAAATTATTTCTCACTTTAAAAGCGTTGGAAATGACCTCCTTTATCTCCCTATTTCGTTTGATCCTTGTATACAGTCTTGGTACAAAATGCTACTTTAAGTACACTCTAAATATTTTAAACTTACTTCTAGCATTCTTGAATCTCGCAAGCTCCGTCTGCAGTTCATGGAGAGGGAACGGCGCGAGGGCCTCAACCCTTACAATGGCGACGTCGTCTATCTTAGCACGAACCCTCTCCTTGTGTAGCTCGTAGTAATGCTTGCCACTTACGAGTATCACTCGCTTGATCTTCAGCGGGTCGGCTAACGTGTCACCTAGAAGGAATTGTTGATGTTTACTATTGCGAATGAGTCTTGCATAATTTAAGAGAGGTCTTACTCTATAGCCAACATTGAGTAAATTTGGGGTAGGTCGTCGCTATCGGCATTTAAGTTCTAACACCACGTAATTTTGATTCCGTTTGCTAGAGAATCCGAAGACGCGTTGTTTCAGCCAATCAGAAAGAAGTAACGTCTAATAGAAACTTATAAAATGAAGTAAAAGGTAACAACACGCGGGATCCACCGTCTATATAAAATTATGCAGATTTTTCACTCTCCTGTAAAGTTGCTATTTTTGGCTGACGTGGTGTTGCATGTATTTATGGATGATGATGAAAATGTTGTAAATGTGTGAGTGTTATATAAGTGTAAATGTACAATGTCTAACTTGTTTGTAAAGGACGGGTTGATCGGTAAAGTCTACAACATGTTTGTAATAGGTACCTAAATAAATCATCGATTTTCTACTTCGTGAACGCTAGAGGTAGATCGAGGCTACATTTGATCGTTTTAAAAACATCGATCCAGGCATAGGAAATGTCTCTTCATGGATATAATGTGTTGTGACTTTTCTGATTCTATTAAACATTCACCGTACGAGTTGTAATAGGACAAATCGGTTACTTCCTCTCTCTTTACCTAACTTAAGTAAGTAGGTATCTTAAATTTCTGCAAGCACTTATAAATCAACTTGTTTGTTCGGTTGTAATATAATGAACTGCAAATACCCCTTTATTTGCCGGATATTCGCTGAAATGGAAAAGGGGTACATTTTCCTCCTTTTCTCTATGTTTTGTCGTATTTGCTTTTTCTTGTGTTCCTGTTTTTCCGAGTATGAAGCTAATGCGTATTCACATACTCTAGTTGACTGTTGGCACATAAAAGAAAATCTGAAAAGTTTTGCCCAACGACCGCCACTGTCTCGTAAAACGTGTAAAACAAATGGGCAATGGCTGCGTGGTAATTGCGTAACACTGCGTGGCTTGCGGCGTACCTTTCACAACATTCCCAGAAGCTCCCTTATGGAGCCAGCCGTTGGACCCAGCAGCACCATATCATCCGCGTAGCTGACGTTATTGACGCAAACGTTGTCAATCCAACATCCAATCCGTTTGCTGCTTAGTCCAGCGATCAGCTCAGTGACGTAAAGCTTAGATAAAACGACTAAAAAGTAGGCATAACGTTAAATTCCACTCAATGCTTACCGATAACGTTCTTGAAATGTGTTCCTGGTGCTAACTCTGCCATCGGTGACACAGCATCTCCTAATCGCAGCAGCACCTTCGGAGCCACTACCACCAAAGGCTTCCTGTAATTTCTGGCTACCTGAAAACGAGAGTGAGAAATTACCCTATTTAGTTATTATTTTGAATACCTTTTATTTACAAACATATGGGGAATTATCATAAAGTTGACGTAGTTTTCTAATAAATAATAGCTACAAAGCTATTGAAAAGTTTAAGACTATTGACGACACAAGAAGTTTTAGTAGTACCTATTTAATTTCTCAGCTCAATCTGTTTTCAACAAAAAGAGTGTTTGTATTTCTGAATCTTTGTAACCTCCTTGTAGCCAATATTTTCGCAAAAATCTCCGTAGCCAATAAGTCTCTTAACGGAATCTTAAGAAAGAAATAATTATGTTTGCAACACCATGTCGTCGCGAACCCCATAAGTAATGCTATCTAGGAGAGAGGTCTATTGCTGAGAGACTTAAGTAAATGAAGTAAAGTTAGATTCAATAACCGCTCCGATGTCGCGAAATCTCCTAAAAATCGTTAACAATAGAAAAAGTAATTGTGTCTCATTAGTAATAGTTGAACTCATGTCAAATAAGTCGGAGTTCTTCTTTTTTCGTCGTTGTTCCTACTTTCATGACAGCAAGTCTGAAGTTTTTTCGAGCTTTCGTCTAGTTTTACAAACAATTTACTAACTGAACGCTGTCCTGAGATCTATTTGGTAGGTATCTAATAATGTTTTGTATCTAGCGAAAAATACTTATCTATTATTATTTACATGACATTTGTGTGATTGATTGAGCAGTGTTATGTAATTACTTTAATAGTCTCGTCACAAATATTAAGTAGTAGAGACGCAAAGAGAAAGATACAATTGCGTAGAGAAATAGACGAGACGAAATATAGAGCGCGTAAGTACGAGTACCTATATGGAGCGGCACGCTACAAATAATTATGTAGTTATGTAACCATGTGTGCCGAGAAGTTTATTTTTAGAGGGTGCATCTTTAGCTACAAGAAGCGAGCTCGATCATTTTTGAACTTCAACATAATTATGTTAGGTTATCGTTTGTCCATTCATACAAAAATAACAGAAATCGTAGGATGCAAGACCAAGCAAAGCAAGCTTAATAATTTTTGCATCTCGCCTCGAATGGGATGGGTTTTATTTTATCCAAACATACAGAAAGTGGACTAACTGTATCGATTTATATAAAGAAGCTTAAGAATTAAGGCAGAGAACGACGCAAGAGCGAGCGCAACAAGCTTGATAATGTTAGCACCCCGTCCAGGCTCGATTAGATTTTCGGAAATAGGAGTTGGGTACTTTGTTGACTAATGCACAAAACCTTTAGAATTGAGAGATCGTAATGCAAGAGCGAGCGAAGCGAGCTCAAACATTTTAGGACCTCGCCTTCGTATTAGACGTTTTCGGATATTTTCTTAGTTGTGAATGTTTTTACATCTATATTTTATTTTGAAGCCAGGGATGTGCAAGTTGCTCTTGCACCCCGCTCCCGGCGATCATTAATTACTTACACCACATACCTTTATACCGTTACATAATGTAAAGATATAAAAGTTGCGATCTTGATGGATTTCTCGGAAGTTGCGAGACTCGCAAATTTAAGGGTTTGTAATTAATATTGCTCGTTTTATAAGTCTTCATGTTAACCTTTTAACCGCCCGAATTTAAATCAGTTGTCGTGACCACAGCGCCCGAAAAAAAAACGAGAAATAAATACCGATTAAACGAGCTGTGGTATTTGGTCGTATATACACGACCCGGGCGGAATGGACACGAAAATATTTGTCGGATTAATCCGGCGTAAGCGGTTAAAAGGTTAATCTTATGAGCAATCAATCAATAAGTTACATATCTACTAGGTTCTTAATTAATTCAAGGCAAAATTAAAAAAAAAGGTTTTTCATAGAAAAATGGGAGCAACAAAAGAATTCAATCAATCAACTCAGCCTATCGCAGTCCTCTGCTGGACATAGGCCTCTCCCAGACTGTGCCACAGCACCCTGTCCTCCTGTCAAACGAACTCATAAAATGATAATTACGTTTCCTTGTGAAATTTTGGCACATGTAGAAAACATTCTACCACGGAAAAAAACTCTTAAAACAGCATACATATGAACGTCCGGCACTTTCTGGGCAGTTTAATCCCGCTGGCTTGTCAAGGCAATTAGTTATTTTGGTATATTTCGTGTTCCCGTATCGATGAGAGAAAAGAATGCGGACTCACCTGCCTCCTCAATAAATGGAAGTACTGTGCCGGCGTGGTCGGATTAGCGACATGCAGGCAGACATTCTCGGAGTCCGGTGCTGCCTCCTTGCTGTCTGTGAGTTGCAGGAACCTCTCCAGCCTGCAGGAAGAGTGCTCGGACGCGGCGCCGTCGTATCCGTGGGGGAGGAGCATAACTAAGCCGTTGCTGCGAACCCATTTGGCTAAACAGAAAATATAAAATTAGAAAGGGTTTAGGTTATATTTCGCGTCGTGTAATATAATGTGTAAATCGGCAATAACTTTGTTGTAGGTGATTTTTTTCTAGTTCAATATTCTAGGTTTACTTCCATAAAAACTTAGGTCGTCTTTTCGGAACTCGGTATGTTTACAATAGTCGGCAGTCGGTATTTTCGACGGCCGCAAATACTCGCTACGTTCAGGATTCTACTAAAGAATCCCTCGCTTCCCTCTGGATTCAAAAAAGTGCCCTCGCCGTTAAAATATTATTTTGCTCCCTTATGATACAATCTACTATTTTTTAATCCGACCGAAAAGAAATCAGCTGTTTCAAACATTTTGGTCAATGTAGGTATTGGACTTTTGTATTAAATTAAAAAATCAGCTGTTTAATACGGTTGAAAGTTGTTCATATTCATGGGTAGAACACCCTGTAAAAATTTGGATGGTGATAAAAAAAACAGTGGCACTCCGGGAGTGCCGACAGAAGTGAAAACAAAACACAAACAGAATACTTCGCCATCACTCACTGACATATCGGATATACATTAAAACCGAGGACAGCCGAACACATCCGAAGCGGTGTCGGTTACGGTAACAGTGGCGCGAATTCAATGGTTTTTATCCCATCTCAAAAAATGCCCAACGCGCCTAAAGAAGTTTTCACTTCAAAAATCTTCCTGTACGTTCAGACTACGTACCAATGTCTCTCTGCATCAGCCAGATTGATATAAAAAGATTTATCTTTCAGATTTACGTCAATGCACTACTAAACGGTTCGTCATTTCTCACAGACTTTTTTAATCCATCATAAACGAGACGACAGCTGAAGAAAAATCGATTTTATTGAAACTATCTTTTACAACGTTAGAGTTATGATAACGACTTGGAAATGAGGATCTTGAACTGCAATAATGAAAATGATTTTTGATATTTTTAACCGAGTAATTTTATTGCAAATCTTTTGAATTAAATTACGGAGACAGAAACTGCATTTTTAAACGGTGCTGCGGGAAAGAATGTACAGACACCAGCACATCAAGCTACTACAATCTGTCAAATTTCATTAATAGATTTTCAACTTTATTGCTAAAGCATATGGTTCAAAGTTCATTGGGAAAATTTTTCAGTTTCGGGTAGTTTGATGTGCTGGCGTCTGTACACGGATGCAAAGTTTTAAAAGTCAAAATAAAACAGTTTATTTCATTTGGTTTTAACTGGTACAGACGCTACTTTACTACTCACGTTCCTTAGGAAAAGGGTAACTAATAAACGCAGCCGTTTTGTAAAGGTTAATAAATTATTCTTTGCAACAGGATTAAAACCAATTAATAAATCATTCATGGCCAAAATACTTACATTCACCAGAAGCAATAAAAGCATCCACAATAATTTGTGCCCCGTTATAGAAGTCTCCAAACTGGGCCTCCCAAAGGCATAGATTGTCCGGGGAATCGTATGCCATCCCGTATTCAAATCCCAGCACTGCCTCTTCAGATAAAATCGAATTGGCCACCTGAAGCAGGAATCGCTATGATATATAACTAGGTGGTTTATCATATTAGCCGACGAAGACAACTGAATACTGAAATGATTGCCTTGTTTTTTTTTCGTTTTGTCTTTCTAACAGGGTCAAATTAAATTAGCTAGCAAAACTCCACAGACGTGATGATATTTAAACAAGAAAATAAAATTGATGATTTTTATTTTGGGGTCAACGATCGCTGTTAGTTTTGTTACTTGAAGTATAAGTTGAGAAAACTGTTTGTTTTTAATTTTATCGTATTTAGATATCGATACCCATCACGTCTGTGAAACTGATATTTCAAGTGACTACACTACCTGCGGTTGATGACCCCAAAAAACCTTGTAAAATTAATTTATTTTTTATTTGATCACATTTAGATATGCCCATCAAGTCTGCAAAGTTTCGCTAGCTAATTCAATTGGCACCTGTCATGCTTTGTCTCTACATCACCCTAAGGTAGACTGGTAGAAAATGCCTAAGGCATTAAATCCGCTTTTGTGCAGTTATTTTGTACTTGTGTATCCACTGTTTCTCAGTTTTCAGTAAAAGCCGTGAAAGATGAGAGAAAAATTATCTCAAAATATTGGATATTTCTCACAAGCACTGCGATTCTGTAACCATCTCGCCGTGAAAACTTAGGCGAAGTGAGCGTGGAGTGAGCTGTCAGTGTCATTCCACCTGATACTAGGGATTGACCAAGCATACATTTACAATCATAATCGAGATTTTAATAATATTTTTTATGTTAATTCTATTGAAAATCTTATATAATTTCAAAGCTAGTATTTTAGTGATCAAAACATTAATATTTTGTAGGGTTTTAAAATAAAATAGCAAAACAGAATCTTAGTCAGAAACTCAATGTTGTTTTTTTATATATTTTTTTCCCTAGACTAGTCCTTATAATTATGGCCTGAGGCGCGAGCGCGTCACGCACGAACAGTAAATAAAATAAAACATTCACGTTTAAGACAGCTAGACTGATGAAAATACGCATCGACATTATTTTGTTTGTTATTATGAGCGATTGTAGATCAAGTCTAGAAAAGACTGCGACGATGTTCAGCGTTGGTAACCCAATCTATTCAATTAGAAGAGATAATTGTGTTAAGTTATCGAGTGCTAACGGCGTGCCTGGCTGACGGACCATAGAATTTAATCCCACATAGTTTGAGTGGCGCGATCACTTCACCCGATTCACAACATTTAATGTCGTGAGTCTAGTAAAGACTAACAACGCTAATATAATCAATTAGAAGAGATAACCTAGTGTTTCAAGTCACCGAGTGCTAACGGTGTGCCTTGCTGACGCGTGACAGACCATGGTTAGAATTTAACCCGACGTAGTTTGTGTGGCGTAATCACTTCACCCGATTCACGAAAATTACAATGATGAATTGACTATAGAGTGGTTATGTTCTGAATTTTCGAAGGGAAGCCGGCGGGAATCGAGTTGTATGGTACCTTAGCCACTGCTACGCAGTATATTGATACTGCGTACATACCTACTTACATTTGGTCATAGGTAGCCAAAACATGTTCGGGATGTTATATTCAATTTAAAGTTGGTATTTTTTAAAAGTTATGCTTAAAACAATTGTTATAAAAATAAGATTTTTGGCATTTTCAGTCTCAAATAGCAGCCAAGGGGTTAATTGCAGACTTTTGCTGTAATAGTATCTAAGAAATGCTCAAGATGTTATTCCCCATAAGAAAACAGTACTTTTCTTTTCTGGTCGGCACTTTAATTTATGGGTATGTTATGAACTTATGAATGATGAGTTTATGAAATACAAACATATTTGCAGTTGATCAAATTAATTATGTGCATTTTGCATGCGTAAATATTCAACCCAACTACGGAACCTTTCAATGTGCCGACTGTGCGTGGTCCGATATAAACATGGTCAGTTTTTTAAATTTCTTTGGTAACCTACCACAAAAAAGAAACAATTTATTAGGTACTCAAGTAAACTAATAGAAACAAAAACTAACAAGCTCATACAACTAACAAAACATATTGAAATGTAAAGTGATTGCGGAATACCCAATTTATACAATTAATAATCATCATTCCCTATCTTTTGCTAAGCCTACCTAAAAAAATGTATACTGGGCATTCTGTAGCAAACTATTAGAAAGTATCAAAAATAAATAATTGTACAATAAATTAAAAAAAATTAAGCGGCGAGCGCATTCCGAAGATAAATATTCAAATATAGAAACAATTCGGCGCGAAGTTCAATAAATGACTATTATGGTCAAAGGTCCTCAGGTATTGACTCAGTTTCAATATAATGTCCAAAAAACTATTAAAATTACATTAAAAAGCATAAGTCATTATTATTCACAATGCTTATTGTTTTTAATGTTTAAAATAATTTTATTTCAATTTCCGAGTATCGATTTCCGATATTCGACATATTAATTACCCGAGTCAATCGAAATAAAAAAAAAAATTGTTTAGGATTATCGCTTTCGCACATCATTACGATAAAAAAAACAATAATGGACGGCGATTTTGAACACAAATTGAGTAGTGGTAATGAATAATAAGTGTTATTGGACCTGTGTTTTCATATTACGTTAAGATTTGGGCATTTTCGTGTCGTTCATAATATTTTCAATAATATTTGTCTCATTTTAAGTCTTATCTACATGTGTGTGTGTGAAATTTGTGAAAAGTAAAAATGTAAACACGCACGATTGGCGCGAAACTTCGACATTAGATATCAAAAAAATTCATTACCACTACTTATTTAACTTGGACAATGGATGAATTCGTCAAATAATTAAATGATGTATTATTCACTGCCCATGTGGTGGAGTTTGAATGTTCGAAGTCCCCAAATTTTATGTTTTTTAGCCTCGACCTGTTAGATGATTTGCGTCTAACGCGCATGCGCGGCGTGACTCACGGCGTGAGTCTCACGCCGCGCATGCGCGTGAATTCTGGCTCGTTTCGAATTAAGCCATCATCACCCACAGCGCTCACTTGGATATTAAAAAAAATTAGTTTGATACCTAACGCGCATGCGCGGCGGGAGTTATGGCTCGGCACAGCGCTCACATAAGTAATTAGCGTTCCGATTTAGATAAATCACTATTATGGCAGCTAAACTATATTCACTTGAATAGGTACTAATGGTTGGATGGTTGGATTATAGTATTTATTTGTGTATACACCACGAATTTCTTCATCTTTGTTAAGGTGGCGACTGTACTGGCGGAAGCACGATTTAAAAAATGCCACGTTAGTTTAAAGGCAATATATTATGATGCGACTCAAAACAAAACAGCACAACAGGCTGTCATTCATTTGTGACAGCGCCCGCGGTGATAATTATTAATTTAGGGCATGGTCGCCGTTATCGGAAGATGGCGCATGCCATGACGTCATCTATGTCGACTTACGGGACATGGTTATCGCGCTCACGCTAATTCGGAAAAAGGGCCCTAATTCAATATGACCCACTTAATGATTCTTATTACTTCGAAACCACATCAATTCCTTACCTATATAATCACGACATATCTGCTATTTACGTATTCTCTATGACACAATTTAATGAATGAAACCGGTTTGAACTGTCAAAATACCACGCTTGACAACCGTACGACGTGGTAAGATTACGCGGGGAATAATAGGTAATTTATACCAGTGTAAGCAAGCTGTAAACGATTACAGTGCAATTCGGAATGTACCGGATTTCACTTCCAAGAATTTCGTAACCCATAGCAACATCACTTCGGCGTAGGGTTGCCACTTCTTCATTTAAGGGTTACTAGCATAAAAAATACGGGTTTTAGTTATTTTTACGGGAGACACTCTGATTGCGAGCTGAGCGAGTGTCGATTGAACCGTTGAATTTTGTAATATTATTTGATTAATGTTCTTTTAATAGTGGCATCGGCGAGTTACCTAAGTAGGTATCTATTTACAATAATATATTTGCACGCGAAGAGGGGTCTGTGGCTAAATAATAACAGCCGCACAGCTCGATCGATCAGGTTAAGCTGCGCTTGCCGCGGTTGGTCTGTGGATGGGTGACCATCTTTACATACGGAGACCCCTCCGTGTCTCGGAAAGCACGTTAAGCCGTTGGTCCCGACTGTCATTCGTGGATCCTTGACAGTCATTACGGGTAGTCAGAAGCCCGGAAGTCTGACAACCAGTCTTACCAAGGGGTATCATATTACCCAGTAACTGGATTGTGGAGGTCAGATAGGCGGTCGCTCCATGTAAAATACTGGTATTCAGCTGCATCCGGTTAGACTGGAAGCCGACCCCAACATTGTTGGGATCGATTCACGCCATTAAATGTCATGGGTCGCGTGAAGTGATCACTTCACCTGATTCACGCCATTAAATGTCATGGGTCGCGTGAAGTGATCACTTCACGCGACCCATGACATTTAATGGCGTGAATCGGGTGAAGTGATAAGATCACGCCGCGCTTGCGCGTTAGTCACTGTCATTATCACATTGGAGATTTCTTCTTACTTATTTAACTTGTAAGGCGTCCCAACAATGTTGGGGTCGGCTTCCAGTCTAACTAGTAACTAGTTCTAGTGAAGTGATCACGCCACACAAAGTGGGGTTAAAGTCTAACCATGGTCCGTCACGCGTCAGCAAGGCACACCGTTAGCACTCGGTGACTTGACACACTAGGCTATCTCTTCTAATTGAATAGATTAGCGTTGTTAGTCTTTACTAGACTCGATCTACCATCGCTCAAACTAACAAACAATGTCGATGCGTATTTTCATTAGTCTAGCTGTCTTAAACGTGAATCCATTTTCGTAATTTTTTAGTTTGGTACTTACTATGTTGTTATTAAAAAAAATCATATTTTATTTTGGTCTATTGCTGATAAGTCTAACTATCATAGGAGTGGGAGAATCGTAGCGGTGGTTGGCTTTTTCTACTTTACCTAACTGATTTATAAATTAAACTTGAACATTAAAAGTTTTATACTGAAAAAATACGTTTTTGGACTTAACAGGTTTCTCCCAGACACCACAGATTTTATTTACTGTTAGTGCGTGACGCGCTCACGCCTCAGGCTATATTGACTAGTCAGTCTAGGAAAAAAATAAAAAAATAAAAACATTAAGTTTCTGTGCTGCTATTTTATTTAAAACCCCCATGAAATAATAATGTTTTGACAACTAAAATACTAGCTTTGAAATTATATAAAATTTTCAATAGAATTAACATAAAAAATATTATTAAAATCTCGATTATGATTATAAATGTTTGCTTGGTCAATCCCTAGCATCAGTGGGATGACACTGACAGCTCACTCCACGCAAGTTTTCACGGTGAGATTTTTACAGAATCGACATGCAGACATTTTCATACTCACTTCTAGAAATCCCTTCTGTTTTTCATGTATATGATTCAGTGGAATATGAATAGCTTCAGTTTGTTGGTCCACCAGCATCACGTGTCGATGTGAGAAGGTGCCTCTGCCGACATCCTCGCCACTCAAGCGCACGTGACGCCCCTCCATAAGAAGGGAACCTGTTGAGAAATCGAAAATTAGATGTAAGTAGACAATAGAACCTTTAGCGGTCACCAATCTGTCAGTGAAGCTTGATTATACCAGTTATAAATTGTATATCAAAAGGAAAAGTATGGAAGAGGGGAGGAACCTGAAACGCGGCATGAAACAAAAATATTTCGCGTTTAACAAAACTAACAACGCAGCTTGTATCAAAACTCATTTGTTCAAATTAGGCTGAGAATCAGCACTTTTCGAATGCCAAAATTACATAAGACAGTCCCCCAAAACGCCCGCCCTTCACCACTTCCTAGTACTTTCGCTGGGAAGAAGAAGTGGCACAACAAACTCCTCAGTAGCACAGCTGTCTGTTCAGTTAGAAAAACTGTACTAATGCAGGCGTATAAAGGTGGTAGGTAGAGTAGGTGGAGTGGGTGATGGTGGTGTAGAGATAGGTGTGTAGACATTCTGCGATAAAAAAAAATCGCATTTCGTCTTGAGCTCGTAAGAAAAAATTATTGTTACAGTCTTTAGGCCCAAGTTTCGGAGTAGATATATTATTAATGATGAATAGTTATGGACAAGGGAATTACGTGGATATTTATAAATTCTGGAAGACGAAAGTTTTAACTTATAGTTTGCATTGCATGTTGTTGTTGTGTGTTTGCATTGTTGTTGTTGTTTAATTTATAAAAGGAAATATATGTATATCTAATTGAAAAGCAGTTATGAAACAAACAATACTGAGTTTTAAAAAGCTAAACTTTATTTGAATGAAACGTATTTCATTCCGATAGGATTTAATTGAATAGAAAAGCTACAAAGTTTCAATTAAATGGACTGTTTTACTGTAATCCCTTGTGGTATCTGTCGTTCCAGTAATTACTTAGTGTCTCACTGAATTAGTGAGGCCTTTGTTCTACAACACTGGGACTTTTAATTAGAAAAACAGAGGTTTGTGCGAGATGTTCTTTTAGCAATTTCAGTTAAGTATGTATTAGAGGATTTTTCAAGTGAGACGGGAGGGATATCACGTGACCATTGTGACGCAGCAAGTGGAAGGGGCGACACAACGTTAGAGGGGCGCTTACGCACCTCGGTCACTTTTGCTTTGGAACTCGGAAGCGACGGACGAGTCTAAATCATATTAGGAACTGTAGATTTCAATTATTTCGGTGTCGTACGGTATCACGTTGTTTTGAGATTTATTTTCTATTCTTTTATTTTTAAATAAATATTTCTAGGTACGAGTAGTTTAAATGAGCTTCTGACTCATAAGATATGTATATTTCAGTATTATAGTTTTTTGTAGCCCGATACAAAGTTTATGGCGGCTCGGAACATGAGGCGAGTCGCTGTGCAGTAACAAATTCACGTGTCAGCGGGGGTGAGGGGTGAGGTACTGCGCAGCGAGTGGCGCACTTCAGAGTCGCCATAAAGTTTGGATCGGGGTGTAACTCTGAGTTTTATGATTAGCGACACCTTACGTGAAACAGTCTGTTACTGGACATAAGTTTTGCCAATATCTGGGTTTTGCCTTGGAAAGTACGTTAAGCCTCTGGTCTTGCACCTGATCTCTCTCCGGTCGTGCCGAATTGCCGTCCCAGCTGAGTGTGAGGGTGATGGATGAGAGAGTACACCTGTCTGTGTACTATAACACCTCCAACACCGATGATGGTTAGTCTCCATACACTACTTTATGAAGATAAGCAATAGCATAACTTCACGAAAGTTCATGCTAGTTGTACAGACGCCAGCACATCAAGCTACTACAATCTGTCAAATTTCTTTAATAGATTTTCAACTTTATCGCTAAAGCATAAGGTTCAAAGTTGATTGGGGAAATTTGACATTTTCGGGTAGCCTGAAGTGCTGATTTCTGTACTTTAAAGTTATGCTAGTAGTACAGGGTGGGCCAAAAAGTTTTGCACTTTTGAAACATGAATAAAAATAAAAGTACAAATGTTACTTTGTAGATAATTTATTCAACGTAACAAACATCTAATGCAATTTATTTCTTAAAAATAACATCGTCGACATGTGCTCCGTCTCGTCGTTGGCACTCCTGCAATCGGCTACGAAAGTTTTGGAAAACTCGCTGACACATGCTACGGGGAATCGCGACTATCCCCTCATGGATGTTTTGTGTTAATTTTGATATTGTCGTCGGTTTATTATGGTAGACTCGACTTTTCAGGTATCCCCACAAGAAAAAATCACAAAGTGTAAGGTCTGGGTTCCTCGGAGACCATGGGATATCACCTCTGGGAGAAATTAATTTGTTCGGAAACATTTCTTTGACTACCGGTATAGTCACGTTTGACGTATGGCATGTTTGTAATCGTTTGGTTTCATCTCCTGCACAAATTGAAGCCTGTATGGGTGCAGTTTAAGGTCCAGATGCAAAATTTGCCACAGACTAGTTCTAAGTATTGTCAGAACCGCCGAACACTAACGCGTAGATGATTCTGGATCGTTCCTTACGGAAATTTCAACCAGCTGAATGTTTTCATTGCTTCTTCTTGAACGTGGTCGCCCTGTTTGTTTAATATTCGTTGTGAAACCAGTTTGCCCGAACTTCTCGATCCAAGCTTTGATTAAATTAACACTTGGACACTCACTTACACGGCGTAATCCATGTTCAATTCTAAACAGGCGTCGTACAGTAACGAAGGAATCATTGCTTTTGTAAAAAAAAAAAAAACGAAAAGCACGCTGTTGTTCCGTGAACCGCTCCATCGTGAGTAAAATTGCATTAAGTGACGCATATTTTCCCGCCAACCGCGCGCCCTTCTGTCAAACGGTTTTCGAGATATTCAGTTTTGCTATTTGCAAAACCTTTTGGCCCACCCTGTACTATGTTTGTATGGCAATGTATTTACTAATTAATCACAATAAATAACGTAACTTGTCTTATCCTTATCTAATCTTACCGAAAGCTAACGCCTCGGCGGTCGCCCAATCAATATCCTTCCCTTCCGCCAACTTCGTCAGGCGATTCCTTACATGTGTCTTAGCCAGATGAGGGTGAACATTCTGCAAACAAATAGGAAACGGTTATACTTGATTGATGTTTCAGGAAAATTGTTGCAAGATATCTTTGGAGAGGTACTGTTTCGAAGCAAAGTTTATTAACACGAAAACATAGATATATTTCTGATAGAGGGAACTCCTAAAAACGGAAACAAAGAAAAGAAAATCCATTTATTTAGCACAGACACACAATATACATATATATATGTGCATCAGATAAAAATAAATATAAATCAAATAAAAAGTGTAAAGTCCAATGTAAGAAATTAGCGGGGAAATTGTGCCTCAAAAATGCCAGACAACTAGTGCCTGACGCTGGTTTTCAACTGGACCTGATGTGTGAGGTGACGGATGTAAATCAGTTGTGCTCATTACTCTCTCTATTATGATGGATTGATAAAACAAAGAAGAATGCAGCTGATCTACTCTGTAAAAACAGCATAGTGAAGTTAGCTGTCACCTTTCAGTCAATTCTGTAAAAATCTCTTTGTGAAAACGAAGGTCAAATGAGCCTGAAGTGAGCCTGCTGTCATTCAACCTAAGAGCCGTTCCACACGTTGCGGTGCGGGCCGCACAGCAAATCATCTCGCCGCACTGGCGATCACACGGGCAGTGCGACGTCGCAACGTTCTGCGGCGTCGCAGCAGCGACAAAAAGAGTGTTGGCTTGTCTATCTCTACGACAGCGACAGTCTGTACAAAATTAAGTGTGGAACGGCTCTGATGCTAGGGATTGACAGTATTGATAGCTCAATTTAAGGTTACTTCACCTAAGTTTTCACATTGAGATTTATACAGGATAGATCGATGTTTAGCTCCCTGCACATACAACGTTTTTCGCTCAATCGTTCTTTCGACCAACAATTCATCGGCCAAACAATCACTCGAGAAAACGTTCTTCGGACAAGTAAACTTTAGAAAATTCGAGATTTCGTGACGCAGTTCTTTCTAGGACATGCGAAAAATCAAACGATTCGTGGCTAGAGTTGTGTGATCGACGCATTTCAGTCGTCTGTAACTGAATCAACATAGATTGATATGCCGATTCGATAATGGAAATGGCAGCGCGAAGCGGATTGAAATCGGATTTGGTTTTAGAAATCCTTCGCACATTTGCTCTTACATCTTTCAAAATCACTTCTTTGAAGTGTAGCTGCTACGCTCAGTTTCGCTAACATTTTCGAAATTAATCTACTTAATGGAAAATTATTTCAAGCTTTGGCTAAACACGTTTTAGCCATATCTAGCATGTTGACATTTGAGACCGTATATATGAAACTTACCTTGACCTTTTCAAAGGGTCGAAGTTAGTTAGCTAAGTTTAGTTAATAACTTAGTTACATGCTTAGGAACTCTGCCAAAGTTTGCGGTTGACTAAGTTTCGGTAGATTACGTTATTCACAAAATCTTGCCGAAGCAACCCGACAGTTAGTTTAATACCGAATGTAATACATTTATTAGTTTGAAAACTACATTTGTCTACATCTCTTTCTCTGCTTTCCTATCTTTATATGCTGGAAGAGATATAGAAATAAGCATCACCTTTCTGCCAATTTTTCTGTAGGTACTTTGTTCTTTTCTGTTTATATATGTGTGCACATAAATGGTTAAATAATTATATAAACAAAATGTTTGATAACTCTCCCTAGGACAGGTTGGTGCAATAACACACAAAAAGAAGCCTTCTATGTGTTATATATATTTGCAAACAACTGAATTATTACAATGATGGTCTCAAGCATAGACAAACGTGACCGGAAAAACCTACCAACTCATTAACTTTTTTAAATAATGTATAATATTTCTGTAAGATCTTATGTTTGCTGTAACCTACAATATACATTATGTTGTCTGATATTAGATTCTACCCCATTTTCTAACACGTACATGAAATATTTGTTATATTTTACTAAGTGGATACACTGGATACCCACTTAAATAAGTTTACTTAGATAACTACGAGACTAAGTTAACTCGAATACTCGCGTTATACTTTTTTTAATTGCACGTCAGAAATACGTGCAAATAAACCTTGTGTGAAAAATGTTTTCGTTCTTTCTTTTGTTTCTCGCAAAGCAAAATCGAGTTGTATCTTTATATTTACTTCGTGGGTTATATTAAATAATTTATGTGTGACTTATTTAACTAGGTACATAATTAGCCTATAATGTTCCCAATACTAGGCTGAGACACAGGCCTCACTCTCTGCAAGAAGGAGTGGGCCATAATCCACCCCGCGTGCCCAGTGCGGGTTGGCGGATGTCGCATGTCGTCGAATTTTTGGTTCTAGGACATGCCGGTTTCCTTACGATGTTTTCCTTCACCGTGTTGAGAGCAGCGGTGATGATATAATTTACTCAAAGCAAATAACAAACACGCCAAAGACCTAAACATGTCCTTAACAAAAATAAGTAACAAGACTTTTATCCTGTCTTATTTTGACCTCAATCGGCAGTAATCCTTGGCTTCGATCGGCGGTAAATAAGGAATCTATTGGAATCGTCGATTGAGTTTGTATGCTCCGACGCTTTGTATTGAAGGTCGAGGGAGGAAAGTCTAACCTTCGGATTATGCTGGTGAAGGAATTCTTGATAGATAAACCTATTTGTGTTGAGACGAAGGACGATTGAAAGTATTTAAGTACATACGTATATTTTTATTAAAATTCATCGTTTTATCCCTTTTTTTTTTTTTTTTTTTTTTTTTTTTTTTGGATGGGAAATCATCTAATGACTCCTCCCGCTCTGGGTGGAGCGGAAGGGAGTGTCAGACTCTTACTGACTAAAACCCACCCGTGTTCCTTCCTTAGCCCTTTATGTTCCGGGGCAGCGGTAACCCTTTCGGACGATCCCGCTACCCCGGCAGGCTTCGGCCCTGGCGGGCCCCTTCCTTTTTGCTGACATCTCTTTGAGGCGCGCGTGGAACACATACGCGCCGTCCGGCACGGGCCTGGTCCTGATCGGACGGAGAGCTACCCATTACTCTCCGTCCGCAGGCCCGCGCCTACGGTGGCCGGGAGTCGTCACGCGGCTCCCGACGCCCGTAGCGTCTCCCGCGGCGGCTGAGGCGTGCGGCTCTCTCCCTGAGCCGTCCCGCCACCTCCTTCGCTAGCATGACTGCTTCGCAGAAGGAGGTGACCGCCTCCCACTCCCTCTCGCCCCGGACCATGGCTTGAACCAGGGCCGGACGCGAGAGGTCGCCGCCGTTGCCGATCGCCTCTACGAGGACACGGCGGTGCTCCGCCCAAGCGGGGCAGACCTCCACCGTATGCACCACCGTGTCCTCTGGGCGATCCTCGCAATGATGACACCCGGGCGTCTCCTCCCGCCTGATGATGTGCAGGAACCTCCCGAAACATCCGTGTCCGGTGAGGACCTGCGTCAGGCGGTAGGTGAGAACGCCGTGACGCCTCTCTAGCCACTCCTCAAAGAGGGGTCTTATCGCCACTATCGTGGCGTGCCCTGCGCTGGGTTGCGATAGTCGCTCTCTCCATGCCACCATGAGATCGCGCCGGAGGTCTGTCCGCTCCGCCGCTATTTGCCGCGGAAGCGGAGTTTCCCCCCGGCGTAGTGCCTCCGCGCGCCACTCATACAGGCGCGCAAGGACTTTCGCCTCCAGATCCCATGGCGGCATTCCGGCAAGGAGGCTTGCCGCCTCGCCCGAGATCGTGCGGTATCCCCGGATTAGCCTTACGGCTACCACCTTTTGGGGCGCGTTCAGGTAGTGGGCGGCTCGCAGCCGCAGTGAACGCGCCCACACCGGGGCCCCATATAGGGCCATGGACCGCACGACCCCCGCGTAAAGCCTCCGGCAGGAGGCGTTTGGCCCCCTCAGGTTGGGCAAGAGCCGCTTGAAGGCGGCCCCGGTCCGTTCCAGTTTGGGGGCCAAACGTCGGAAATGTTCGACGAAGTTCCACCGGCTGTCGAGGACGAGACCCAGGTATTTCATCGTTGCCTCGACGCCGATGTGAACCCCTCCTACCATCAGTTGGAATCCCGATGGTGGCCCGTTCCGGAGCCCATGAAAAGACATGGCCCCGGACTTGTGCAGTGCCACCTCGAGACCCAACCGCCGGATCCTCTCCACGACTATCGCAACCCCTCGTGTCATTGCGTCGGCCGCCGCCTGATGCGACCTCCCCTGCGCCAGGACCAGCGTGTCGTCAGCGTAGCAAACCACGCTGACGCCATCAGGGAGGTCGGCCCGCAGCACCCAGTCGTAACCGATGTCCCACAGGAGCGGCCCCAGAACCGATCCCTGCGGGACACCGCACGACATCTCTCGCCGGTTCCAGTTCCCGTCGCGACCAGGGTAGATGACGGCTCTGTCCGTCAAATACGCCCCGACTATTCGACGGAGGTAGGTCGGCACCCGGTGATACCGGAGTGCCTCCCCAATGCAGCTCCAAGGCAGGGTATTAAACGCGTTGGCGATGTCGAGTGACACCGCCACGACGACCCCACCCTGGGACACCGCGTCCCCCGTCGTGAGGGCTCTCACGCGCATGATGGCGTCCACCGTCGAGCGCCCCTTGCATCGTTTTATCCCTTAGGAGCCTGGTTGTTGGAGGTCATTATTATGATAACACTGAAGGTATAGTGGCCTCCAAAAGTTAGTTGACACTTTTCCACTTCAGCTGTGATGCCACATGCACATCAACTTACCCGAAACTGTCAAATTTTCCCAATCAATTTTGCTGTAGACACAGTTAAAAATTTATTAAAGAAAGACAGATTGTAGTAGCTTGATGTGCTGGCGTCTGTACAGTTCAAACATTTGGAACAAAAATGTTAAATCATAATTTGGTGTGTCACAGACTCACAGCTGAAGTGGAAAAATATCAACTAACTTTTGGAGGCCACTATAGAATCTGTGGAACAAATCCTGGGCTAAGGTGAGCATAAAACTCGAAAAGAGTGCCGAGAGACAAGTAAAGCTGATATTCAAAATTGATGACCTTAGTCCTAATGTCCATCGGCATAGTCATTAAATTCCGGTAAGCAATAAAATAAAAGAAGTAAAGCTAAAGGGATCCTAGTTGTCTTTCGTAATTTTACTGTAGTTATGTCGCTATGTTCATAGGAGAACGGACTATGACTAATCTGCGATCGCGATTTATTTGCCAAAAATGTAAACAAATATGAAGTAATGGAAAAATAACTTTAATTCCTACATAATAAAGTTTAGTTTACGCTGCAACTTCATACATTTTTATAACTTTTTCAATAGTGCTAATCACATTGAAATCAACTTAAATGTCATTGGAATAAAGTTATTATTTGTTTAACTTGAAATAGGGTGGGGTGTGCAGCACTGCGCACTTTTACTTATAGATATTAAATTATTCCTCATCGAAAACCTTTAGCAACTAAAAATGAATGTTTACCTTGAAAAGTTCTATGCTTTAAGAGCGTTTACAACGTACGGCATTTCATACAAACTTTCAAGCCCTTGTTTTTCGAAATGAATGAACCGATTTTAATGAAACTTCGTACGCATAAGCAGGATACAAAGGTCTAAAAAGTTAGTAAAAAACATTTTCGAAATGTCTTCTTTAAAAAAATATAACTGGAAATAGCTGTTTCTATGGAAAATTTAAAATCGGTCTAATTTGGCTGTAACACAATTTTTCGAAAATGTTTTTTACTAACTTTTTAGACCTTCGTATCCTGCTTATGCGTATGAAGTTTCATTATAATCGGTTCAATCACTTCGACAAACAAGGGCTTGAAAGTTTGTATGAAATGCCGTACGTCGTAAACGCTCTTAATGCAGTTCACTACATTCTGAATATTTGTTTCTGCTGCATGTATTGTATAATCCATAATTGGCTGTAAGACTAGCTTATACAATTATAATCTGCCTATAATGTTCCCACTTCTGGGACACAGGCCTCCTCTCTGTGAGAGGGAGTGGGCCGTAATCCACCACGCGGACCCAGTGCGGGTTGGTGGATGTCAGACGTCTTCGAATTTTTGGTTCTAGGACATGCCGGTTTCCTCACGAAGTTTTCCTTCACCGTTTTGAGAGCAGTGGTGATGAAATAATTTATACAAAGTAAAGCGCCTGGCTGGGTTCGAACCTACGACCTACAACGGCGAGAGCAGTGGTGGCCCAGTGGTATCTGCCGCGACTTACGAGCTTATTCAATATGTAACATAATTAACGCGAGACATCATACACCCCAAATAGAGAATTGCGTTTTATAAAAGGATATTACAATGGCCACAACTTTATTTTTTTAAAGCTAACTATTTTTATTAAGAAAATGGTGTTGCCCCTAGCGTTACTTTATGCATTTAAAATTGTGTCTTATTGCCTTGCTATAAGATTTAATTTTGTTTAGCTCAATCTCTTTTTGAAAAATATACCTATATTAAAAGTTACTGATATGGACTCGGTAGTCAATTTTGAACAAACTACCTACTTTCAGGACTTGCGGTTTATTCTGTTACACCTTGTATATTTTAAGATAAAATTTCAAAGAGCTGTGGATTTTGTGAATAATAAATAAATAATATACGATATACTCACAAAGTCATCAGGTAGGGTGACGGAGGCCTGCCCAACCACCTTTAGTAGACCAGCATCTACTCCAGTGTCCCACGTTTCCACGGCGTTGGGTGCTGCTTGCATGCCAGACCACTGTTCTTGGTAGTATGTTACCTGCAAAAAAGACGTGCTTAGTGCTTTAAGAGGACTACATGACCTAAAGCGCGGTCTTTGTCGGACTGCATAGAAAAGAAAGAGAAGCGCGATGACACAACGCTGGTAATTTATTGCAAAATATGAAGCAATTATCTATTTACGAAACATCTATTGTTTGGATTAAAAAATTAAAACACTAGAGTTTTAGTATGTTGCTTGTAGAATAATCTGACAAAAATCATAGTGATTGTATTTATAAAGTTTTTGTAAGTATGGTTTTTATTGTAAAAAGAAAGTTTTTAGAGGTATCTTCATGTATGTGTTTTCCAGTTATACAACTATTTTGGTTCACTAAGACTTAAAAGCACAACGAGAGCTCAATCTAAACCATGGGGTAACAGATTGAGTCCGCGTATCACTGGTCAGTTTCCCTCAGTCGTCAGTTTATTTAATTCGCCAGTTTCGTTGATTAGCCAGTTACTGATTCGTCAGTTTTCCCGATTAGACAGTAAAGTGACGAATCTAAGTACATATTATAGTAAACTAGCTGACCCGGCAAACTTCGTACCGCCTCAGAATTATCAAAAAATAATACTAAAAAAATAATAAGACACTAATGCCCGTTTTCACCATCGTTCCTTAAATTTAGGGAGACCTTAAGAAATTTTAAGTGTTAGTTTCGTTTTCACCATCAACTAAGGGACACTTATGGTCCTAAAACATATGGGTAAGGGGCTGATTTAAGGAGTCTCTTATGTTAAGAGACTCTTAGTTAAGGAGTGTTTGAGGGAACGATGGTGAAAACGGGCATAAGTCATTTGGGTCTAACTTAAGTATTTAAGCTTCTAAAAATAGAAAAATAAAAAAATGCACAAATAATACTTGCATTATAAGTTAAACATAAAGTACACCCTTGTACCCCAAAGTAGCCAAAAGCCTATTCTGCAAATTGAAATCACTACATAGTATAAAACAAAGTCGCTTCCCGCTGTCTGTCTGTCCCTATGTATGCTTAGATATTTAAAACTACGCAACGGATTTTGATGCAGTTTTTTTTTAATAGACAGCGATTCAAGAGGAAGGTATATATTTATAATACATGCATCCTATAGTAGAGAAACACGGATAATTTTAGAGGTTTCTAATGTGATGTCGTAAATAAACACATTTTTTTTGCGCTTACATTGCAAACGCTGGCTGAACCCTACGAGATAGATCAAAATAATGTACTACAGTATTGTACACCTTAAAAAGGTCTACAAAAAAGTCCGCGATGGTATATGTCTTTCTCTTAGGGATAACCCACAAATCACAATAACCATTTTTTATCCTTTACTTTTTACGAGAAATAATGGCTTATTTACGAAGCGATTTTAGGCAATACAGCATTAATCCTTGTCCAATTAAGTACCTTAGATACATTATGCATTTAATATAGATCAATATGGCCCTTTACAGCATGTAATTTAAGTGAATATTTTCGAAGATATTACAGATTTAAAATGCAGGGACATAGCACTTTGTTACATTATTTAATTCTGAGGCGGTACGAAGTTCGCCGGGTCAGCAACAATACTTTTAATAATTCAAAGTACTAAACTTTGTCTCCAAAATAAACTTTGGAAGTCAGACAAGAACCTAATTAAAAGCGAAACAGAAACTACAATGAGGACACAAAGAGATAAGGCAAAGTTGGCGACACTAAAGTTTAGATACAGAAATAAGGACGGACGAACAAAAGGCCCAGACAATAAATTAGCTACAGTTACTATCAGATGAATAGTTACACAAAGATTTCTCTCTTTCAGTCGTCAGTAATTTGATTTTCGAAAGGAGACAAAGCGTTGTGTAACTATATATACACTATACAACGTTTATTAGTAAGGGGGTTAATCTTGATTGTGATTGCACAAATAACGTAGTCTGAATATGGGACACAGTATCATATATTACTTCGGTTAGAGACAACGGGCAAAAATTATATAAATTACAGATAAACGTACATTATTCACAACTTCCTTCCTCAATAGGGAGTGAGCACTTCAAGCGGAAATAACTGGTAAAGTATACGTAGATATTCCTAGCCTATATTAATAATTTAATTGGTTTTGAATTCTGAGTAAAAACAAGTAACAACAAAGTTTCTACAAAAGTTATCTACAAAGAAAAATAATCTATGCTCTATATCTGGAGTCTATATCTATCTGGCGGGCAACTGCCCGATGATTCACGTCGGGCCGTTGTGTAATTGCTAGTTGCGAGGTAAACTCTGCTTGCGAGATGCAGGATTTCGTGTGACATCAGTGTGACGCGTAGTTCGCATGTGGCGTTTGTAGATATCGCTACATTTCAGGATTTTACGGACAGAACAGTAGGACTAGCACGAAAGCGAGAAGTAGGTAAGCGTAAATCTGAACGATTTTTAACTGAAAATATGACTTTGGTTTAAAATGTGGCAAGCTCAATTACTATCACACATACATAAATATAAATGAAGTCTCTCAAGAAAATTGATTGCCTAAGCGAAGTCGGGGCGAACCGCTAGTGCTGAAAGAAAGAAGAAGAAAGAAAATACGTTTATTTGCGGTGAATATGACGCAAAAATTAACATAAACAAAAAACTAAAATAAAAAAAGAAGGTAAGGGAAACATGCGTCACATCCACGCAAAACGGCTATCGCTCAGCATTCTGCTGCGACCCTATGCAAGACAGAGCCCCAGCGCTGGTTTTCAGCGACAGCCGGCGCTGACGTGATGACGTCGTCCGATGCAGCACACAATTTATTACAACACTGTGCCGGTGATATTATACTAAACAGAAAACAGACACAGATACAGTAAGTACAGACGCCAGCACATCAACCTACTACAATCTGTCAGATTTCTGTAATAGATTTTCAACTTTATCGCTAAAACATAAGGTTCAATGTTGATTGGGAAAATTTGACAGTTAGGTGTAGGTTGATGTGCTGGCGTCTGTACATGCTATGAGAATATCATCCTCAATAATGGTTTTACTCTTTATGTAGTGGCAACATTTCGAAGCGTCCTTGTCCTTGCTGCAGCAGCTGTTATAATACTAAAAGTTCTAAGCCAAGATGAAACAACGAAGAATCACCACAACCGAGGTAATTAATTTACCTTGATAAAGTTACGTATGTTTATCAAAAATAAGGGTCAATGGCCCTGCTTCTAAACTTGAAGAGCCGCACATTTATATATTTTATGAGTTTAATCCTAAAGTAAATGAGAACAATTTGTTTATGTTGAAGCTGAGAACATAAAATGTCGGAAGCTTAGCGCCAGAATTTTATAACAAGAATTTGATTTTTGGACAAAGATTATAATGTGTAGATTATGATTCTAGATGTTTGTACATGAGATTTGTTTGTTATCATTAATCCTGCTCACTACGCCAATGTTAATTTTACGGTGCGGGACAAATTTTAGGAATGTACGAAGGTAAAGTACCAGCATAACATAAACAGCTCGTCAATAATAATTTATAAATCAATCAATCTGCCTAGCCTTTTCCCAACGATGTTGAGGTCGGCTTCCAGTCTAACCGGATGCAGCTGAATACCAGTTTTTTACGTGAAGCGACTGCCTAGTGCCTATCTGACCTCAACAACCCAGTTGTTGGGTAATTCGATACCCCTTGGTTTTCAGAATTTCGGGCTTCTGACGACCCGTAACGAGTGTCAAAAATCTAAGAATGACAGCTGGGACCAACGGCTTAACGTGCCTTAAGCCTTGTACGGACTAAGCGTTTCAATGTCAGCGCAATCGGTTACGCGACCAAAACGAGAACGATAGTCCGTACCTGCAGGTATGGACTGTCGTTCCTGTGTTCTCGTTTTAGTCGCGTAACCGACCATGCACGCGTACACTGGAAGGCTTAGTCCGTACAAGGCTGTAATATTATTGGGTTTTTCCATCAGGAGTTTCTTAGTAGGTAACAGCCCGGAGTTTGGAAGTTGCCGGTGTGATACCCTTGTCTCGGTAAACCATAAATCATACCAAAGATAACAAGAGATTTTTATTTACCTCAGGTTTGTATGCTGGGACTGCCTCGTACTGCTTCTGAAGATAGTTGGTATATGTCGCTAATACGTCCTTCACGTCATCTTCTTTTAAGACACCTTCTGACACCAGTTTTTCAGCATACAGGTCTGGTATAGATCTGAAACCAAGTGAGAGATCAGATAATATCCTCCCGAAGTCCCGACCGAATTTCAGTCACGGCAGTCAATCTCAAGATATTATAGTGCACAAGTGTGTGCGCAACCACAGGCAAAAGCCGGGCAGTTACTGAGAAATTCCAAATGGAAAAACCCAATAACACTTTGCTCGACTTGGGAATCGAATCCAGGACCCGCGATTCTTGCGATTTGCTTCCCTCATTAATATAATCTCAATCACTAGAATTAACGTCTTCATCTGCCGGAAATTGCCCGTTACCTGACAAAAGTATTGCCTGAAAAGGTGAAATAATTTTGACGTAATTCTTTGAAAAGTGAATTTTAGCATTATTTTAAATTAGAATTTGAGTACTTTTTTCGGTATGAAGTACTTGTTATACAAAGGTGACTGTTGGTAACAGAGATTGGAGTCTGCGCTGATAATCTCAAAAAGAGCCACATTAGTTTATTTTATTTATTTATTTTATTTTAAAGGCCTACAGGCTAACAAACCGATGACATAAAGAAATGTAATATTAAAAAATAGCTAATAACAAGCCTTCACATATAGTTAAGGAAAAAGTCTATTTAAAGGAAGTACATACAAGTTAATATAATTAGATAAGAGAGTAGTAGATAAGTTAACTATCCTTGAATAATAAAATTACTGTGCCAAAAGCCGTCAGGTCGCCGCACTGGTGCAGAACAAGTCGACATTCATTAGTTACTCGACATAATTTTATTATAATTCCGATTACCATCGTTTTAGACTGCCTCTTTGGTCTAGTGGTCGTAAGCGCAACTCCTGAGCATGAGGTGGTAGGTTAGAGTCCCAGGTCGGGCAGTGTTATTTTCCATCAAGAACTTTTCATTAGCCGCCTGGGGTCTTCATTTGAGCTCTGTTGATGGCAATAGGCTTTTCTCCTATTACTTGGGACTCCTCGTATATAGTGCACCCACATTTCGCCAGTTAATGCCTAACCCTTTCGGGAGAACCGGTGTGATATTATGTACAGTCGACAAAAGAGATAAGTATGCAGGATCGTCGGATAAAGATCGTAAGTAAACGATGGATGTTCTCGAATAAAATTTAATTTAATTAATAGAAAAGAAACAGCTTATTTATAAAATTAAATTTTAGTCGACAACATCCATCGGTTTCTCACTAAACTTCTACGACATAATTATATCCGACGATCTTGCATACTTATCTCTTTTGTTGACTGTACATATGTATGTTCTTAATAAACCTCAGGATACTTACTTCCTACTATGGATAACTTTATAAAGCAGAGGGTTCGTGAACGTAGGGTCGTCGACCTCGTTGTGACCCCATTTTCTGAAGCAGTTGTAGTCAATGAACACATCCTTTCGGAACTTGCGCTGGTACTCGAAGGCTATCTTCGTTGCCTTGACAACCAACTGGAAATTAAAAGGAAACTTTCGTAAAACTCAGTGGGTATAGTGGCTTTGTGTAAATGGGGAAGGTCAGTCAAAGGTCAAAGCTAATTGTAGATGGCGTGACCATAGCTAAGTCCCTACGGCTTACTATAAATTTGACATTTCGTTCATTCATTCCATTTCGTGTTCATTCATACCTATATGAGTTTGGTTTTATTCCACTATTTCGTTATATTGGCTGATTTCAATATTTTAAATCAATATTTATTCCACATGGAAAGGGACAGAATTAAAAACCCTATATAGTGTTTATTTCCTTGTAATAACACTCTTCAAAATGTTTCCGGGCGACTACATGACCTAAAGCGCGGTCTTTGTCGGACTGCATAGAAAATAAAGAGAAGCGCGATGACACAACGCTGGTAATGCAAAATATGAAGCAATTATCTATTTACAAAAAATATATTGTTTGGACTAAAAAATTAAAACACCAGTGCTTTAGTATGTTGCTTGTAGAATAATCTAACAAAAAATAATAATGCTTGTATGTGTATTAGTATGGTTTTTATTGTAAAAAGAAAGTTTTTAGAGGTATCTTCATGTTTTTTTTTCTATCGTATCAAATTAGTTGTATTATGTTTTCATCACACTATCTACCTAGCATATATCCTGAAGAATATCATATATTTTTCTGAGTTTGTTTACTGTAGTCGATCATATACTTTTATTGTTTCTAAAACTTGCCTTTTTTGCGTTTAGCTCCTGTAAGAATCTACGAATAGCTTTAGCCGTAATCTTCAAAGTTTAGTATCGTCGGAAATAATAGACTCCAATTTCGCAAAAATAAATAAAAACGGCCTCACGCCCCCATGGGCGTGAGATGATTTTTTTATTTTTAATGCAAGGCAGTCTCACTCCTTGCATTATTAGCTTGTTTTGGGAATTACTCGTAGCCATGCCTAAAAGGTTACATGCTCTGTGGCTATGACAGCGACATTTTGACAGTTGCCTTCCCCATTGAGGGTCAAGAAGCTTATAGATAAAAGTGGAGGCAACACTCTGAATACCTAACTGAAGACGACTGTGGTCGGACACTCTCTTTCTAAATACACACATAAGAACGAGACAGTGATATGTGCTTTCTTTGTCATATGTATGTATTTAGAAAGAGAGCGTCGGCCCACAGTCGGTTTCACTTAGGTATTTAGAGTGTTGTCTCCATTTTTACCTATAAGCTTCTTGTTGACGGTGATGTGAATCCCACAGAGTACTTTTTGATAGACTGTTGATGACGGTACTTTGCGATTTACCTACTCATAATCACAATCAGTTATCTCATGTCCTATTTCCCAGGAGTAGGATGTTTTGTAAATAACCATAAATACATACCATAATAATAGATAATACATTTTACATTTTTTTTACATTCATTTTACATATTCATACCTAATTTATCTTTTTTTGAAACAAAAAGATTAAAATGTTCAGTCGCTAATAGTCTTGTCTAGACATGACAGGCATAATATTAGTCGCAAGAAAATAGGAAAAATAAGACTGTTCTACTTTTCGCATACTTAGGTAAGTTTTTATCATTACTGCGTACTGCGAACCTACATCAATTTTATTTAAGTTTCATTTTTACTTACATATCTAACTACCTCCAGAAATTAAGTACGGTCTAATGAAGTTAGGTAGAGTACTCAATTTATATAATGAAAATAGTGTTTTCCCTGTTTAAATAATTAAACCCGCGTGAGCCTGTACGAGGCGAATATTATTGCTTAAATATTTTCTAGAACAATAGATTAAAGTTGAATAGAATGCTCGGCGAATGGGGATGTCTGGCTATAAATAAGGTCCCATTAAAATAGATGGACAAACTTTTAGAAATCATTCAGACCACCAAAATAAGGACGATGGTAAAAAAATATATACGAAAAACGCATTAGATACTTACAAGAAAAATAATCAGCTAACGAAAATACACCGGCAATTTATTATTTTAGGTCATAATAAAATCACTTTAATCAGTGTTTTTTTTTTGTTTGGATATCTTTGGTTAGACTTACTGAGAGCTGTGTTAAAATTTGTCCATCTATTTTAATCGGACCGTGTATAATCATTAGCTTATGAGTCCAGTGTGTGGTATATTTGTACGTGCTTTTAGTTGGTGCCAAAATAAATGGTGTTAATAATGGTATTACAGAAATCGATCATTGGAAAGGGCTTGGAACTGGTACCAATAGTACAGGTACTACGTCTGGTACCGGTATCATACCAAAAATACCGGTATTTCAAGCCCTGACTGTCACACAGGGATTATTTACTGCCGGGCATAGATATTTATGACTTTTACTGTAATTTGCAGCACTACAGGTTATTTTTATTAGGTTATTTTAAGAGGAGGGCCTACTTACCTCAGGATGATCACCATTCACATGAATAACTGGCACGGATATAGCTTTTGCTAGGTCAGTGACATACCGACAAGAACGGCCTCGTAGAGCTGGCAGTGTGAAACCAACCTGAAATACAAATCCATAGTTAAAAAATTGCGGACATACAAACATACATACATACGGGTCGAATACAGAACCTCCTTTTTTGAAGTCGGTTAAAAACACTGAATACCTCTTTCCTAAACTAATATTATACCTAAAGAGAAATATTTGATTTTTTTGTACGTCTATTTGTTACGCTTTCACGCTAAAACGGTTAAATGGCACATGGGTAGACCATGACCTGGATTAGGACATAGGATACTTTTATTTCGATATTCCCACGTGATCGAAACTTATACGGGTGAAACCGCGGGGCGCAGCTAGTATCTTATAACAAGCCTGTACTCACTGAAAGTATGGGCACTTAGGCACAGGTGTTTCGCTCACCCAAATTTCGCCAGTTATGTTTTATTTAGTCCCATGTTTATTACAATCGAGTCTATGGCTATTAAACGAGCATAAAGAGGGAAACGAGAAAAAACCTAATAGAAAAATTCCACAACCCTTCGGCTGACATGGGAACCAAACCAGCGGGGTAATTGCGTAACACACTAACAGTAGTAATGACTTTCATTTTGACAGTTCAACAACATTAATTGCGCTATTTACGTTGTTGAGCAGATAAATTTTTCGAACATATGAAGTAACTAGTAGCACTAAAACGGCTATAAGCTTTAGTGCTGTAAAGTGTCATCAAAATCCATTCAGTAGTCTTTGCGTGAAAGAGTAACAAACATCCGTCCATCGATCCATCTTCACAAACTTTCGTGTTTATAATATTACTAGCAACGCCCCGCGGTTTTGGGAATTTGAAGATATAAAGTATCCTATGTGTCAATCCTGGTTATAAACTATTTGTGTGCCAAATTTCATCCAAATCCGTTCAGCCGTTTGTGCGTGAAGAAGTAACAAACATACAAACACACTCACAAACTTTCGCCTTTACGAGTAGCCGATGAAATATCAGTACAAAATTAAAACACTATTGAAAACCAATACGAAATCAAGAACGGCAGTAGAGCTGTGTCGCAAAGTAAAGTGTGACTAGTGTGATGTGATGTGATAGTAGGATGGGTAATCAATGTCTTTCAAAATTATTCAGATTGAGATTGATAGTGTTACTCAAGAAGGGTGTAGGCCATACGATCAGCACTCAGGCTTGCGAGCACTGGACCAATATGTTTGTTAAACAAAAATATTGTTTCGGGAAGTTTAGTCATGCTATCAAAAGTGATAATATATATTTTTTAATTACACTGCCTCTCCTTAGTTATAAAATCATTATAAAATGAACACAGTATTTACAAGGCTACATGTAAAATACTGGTATTCGGCTGCATCTGGTTAGACTGGAAGCCGACCCCAACATAGTTGGGAAAAGGCTAGGCAGATGATGAGTATTTACAAGGCTACATTTAATGAGTTATTCCGGTCTGTAGTCTGTACACACGACACGGAAAAAAGGTTCTAACATTGTTATTACAACACCAGCTCGCGGTTGACAAATGGAAAAACCATGTTTTTACTAAAATGTTCCAACATTGCTTCGTCTATGTACCGTATTATTTTATGTACGTAATCTATACACGTACAAGTGTTCATAGGAGTTATTTATGTGGCCTTTTCCTTTGGTCTATTTTGTGTATTGAATAAAAGTGTGAATGAAAAAGAGGAACAATTTTGTTGTTGATCCAAGGTTTCAGAAAGCCTTCACATTCGTGGTCATCTAGTCTTAGCATGTTAAGCCTATTATTTTCCCACTGTTGGGACATTGGCCACCTGCACCTTTCTGTAGAGGGAGTGGGCCGTGGACCACCGCGCGGGTCCAGTGCAGGTTGCTGGATATCACGGCTTCGAGTTTTTGTTATATACAGGTTTCTTCACGATGTATTCCTTCCCGTTTGAAGAGCAAATGATGAATGATTTGCTTGGCTGTTATTTCGTTCAACTAATCACAATATTACTGCTAAAATGGGATTCGGTAGCAGTACCTATTATATGTATTTACTTTGTGATAGCAACTTACCTGGGGCCATATTCTCTATGACACAATGAACGAAACCGCGCGAAATGAACGCGAGATTGGCGAGAATAATAGCTAAGGAATTGACGTGGTTTCGAAGCAAGGAATCGTTAAGAGGACATAGTGAATTAAGGCCCTGCACCCTTATTGCGTAACCCATTATAAATCTCAACTTGAATCATTTTGAAGGATATTGCTAAACCATTGCTGCATATGTTCGAAAAATGTTGTGTCTCCTCAACAACGTAAATAACGCAATTAATGTTTTTGAACTGTCAAAATTGAAATTGTGTTACGCAATTACCCAGTTGATTGGTAATTTGAACAGGCTCTTGGTACGCGGGTCGGTCTAGAGCTCAAAAAACTTTTTTGGGTCGCAAATCGAATTGCTGCGGCTGACTGAAATAAGTGTCGAACGCAATCACATTGTGCAAAACCGCACAAACTGCGCAGCGACATTAGTAGATTTTCAAAATTGCTTTTACAACGCAGAATTAGACAAGACGAGAGCAGCTCCTATATCTATACAACTACTGTTAAATGTATTACTTTCTTTTCCTTTATTTTTTTCTTGATGAAGTAGGAACTTCTTATTGAAAGAACCTAATCTTTAGCCACTTCAATTCACTTAGCTTGCCCTTGTTCCGATACGGTAAGATGAACACTAAAGTCATTAGCAATTGCATTATTAGCATTTCAGCTTTCTTCAGAAGGCAAAAAAACATTTTTCAATTATCTTAATTACTAAGATGCTTCTTTACCCCACGTCCTAACCGAAAGCGACAGTCGTTCTAGTACATGCGATCGACGCGATCGTTTGTATGAATTATGACGTTGTACGTCATAATTGCAACTTGATTGATCGCGCGAGTGCGTCATCGTCATAAGTAAAAGAGCGCGGCTGTAGCTTTCTTTCAGGACGCGGCTTTATTCTTATAACAAATGCTTAAATACATGAGTTTTTCATCATTTTTATGATAGATACTTACTTGATTATTAACAACGACATGTAGAGATCCGCCAACATTAAAATGTGGCGCTTGAGACAACATCAACGTCTCCTGGTTCACTCCCTGACCAGTGAAGGCGGCGTCACCGTGAATCTATGAACAATTATAATTAAATTAATAACCCCTGAGGAACCTAAGGGAACCTTATAGCTGTTAGTAATTATTGGAAAAGGGTTAAAAGGGGTATTTTAACCCTTATGCTGATGGTAGGAAAAAAGAAAGACAACAAAGCTTTTGGGATGCATGAAGAAGCCTCCTCGTGTAGCGCAGTTTGTTCCGCCAGTTACTCAACTGAACCGAGCGCTCGGCGCATCCTGGACAGTCGCACCCAACTCCTTATTTGACTGGCCAATTTTTTTAGCTAATTACTATGGGACGGTTTCATGCAACTAAGTCAATTCAAATTTATACGCACATTTTTTGTATGAAAAAATTTATCACATGAGATCACAATAATGTATCTTTACTATTGTAATCTATATACAGAATACTGTCTCCCATTGTAGCCGTGGCAGATATTTTTATAGCACCTAATATTATAAGTATGGATTCGTGAAATAAACGGACCTGAACGTTAAGAACTTTGTCTCCCATCCTCGATGTACCGTCTTCTGAATAGTCTCCTTCTTTCAAACGTAGCTGCCTGGATCTTGCTTTGCCCATTGATACGGGGTTAGCTGCCTTGAATGGAAAATAACCTTTAATATTATGCATTTGTAACTACGCGAAAATAAACAATGTTACTGGATCTTAGTAACCTGTATCTGTTTTTGTTTTTTTTTGATTTTGTTGACTCAAAATCAACAAAATCAAAATGAAAAAACACTTAAAAAAAAACAAATTAATGAAAACTTTGAATTTTAGGTTACCTACGTTCTAAAAGTGCGTTAGGGCTGATTTCTCAATCGACAGATAATTTTTATTCGTTTAATAACATTGACGTCTGACAGATATTGTATCGAAGAACTGTCAAAAATTAAAAATTATTCCTCGGATAAAATTATCTGGCGTTGGAAATCAGCCCTTAATAGTACCTATAACTGAAATAAGTAATAATATACAGTATGGAAACCAATATGCAAAAAATTATATCACATACTTGTTATCGCCTTTTCTGACGATATACAAAAACCGGTCAAGTGCGAGTCGGACTCGCGCACCGAGTGTTCCGTACAAGTAGGTAAGTAACTACTTTACGGTTTTCGAATTTTTTCCTTTACTTGTGCTACATGACATTGCTTCTAGCAAAATTTTATGATTCTAGGTCAACGGTAAGTACCCTATAAATTTTGATTCCCTTGAGTGTCGAAATATACGTTTTTTGCTGCATAAACGGCCGTATCTTTTTTTTACGTTAACTTAGAAGTTTGATTTTTTCACAGCTTCAAAGGACTGTAGACCTCATTAAATGGTTTTAATTTCAACTCGATACCTCCACGGGTACCCAAGATCTTGAAGGGTCTTGCTTGACAGACAGACAGACGGACAACAAAGTGATCCTATAAAAGTTCCGTTTTTTCCTTTTGAGGTACGAAACCCTAAAAATGAACGAAATCGGTCGCGAAAAAAAATCAGCTGTTCCCTACATTTTGACGAGAAGTATGTGGTATAATTTATTGCATATATGTGGTTTCCATACTGTATATTAATAAGGAAATTAATTAAATACTTAACAGGCAGAATAATTTACCAGATGAATGACGGGGGTTTTAAGCAAGTAATTAATCCGTGCATTGTCCCTTGTAACCCATCAACGTCAGGTAAGGGAACTATAATTAGCCTTGCAGATTAGGAGGGGAATTGACAGGACATAGACCTACGTCACTACGCAGCTGTAGACTGTTTATTGGACAAGAATTGTAAATTGTGCCTGCTGTATGCCTAAGGCTCAAATCACACCGAGATGGCAGCGAAGCGGCGAGCAGTTTCAGTGTCATATAATTTTAAACTTTATCTTCATTACTATAATACATAGTATCGCTTGAGAAACTTGAAAGGTCGCGTGGCGCCGCGAGCTCTCCGACGACTCAAGTTTCTCAAGCGATACTATGTATTATAGTAATGAAGATAAAGTTTAAAATTATATGACACTGAAACTCCTCGCCGCTTCGCTGCCATCTCGCTGGGATTTGAGCCTAAATTGTAATGACTGCTTCGTTGGTCTTGTGGTCGCAAGCGCTACTACTGAGCATGAAGGCCTAGGTTCGATTTTCTGGTCTGGCCAAATATTATTGGGCTTTTCCATCAGGAATTTTGCAGTAGTAATGGTAGTTTTTAAGTTGTAGCCTTTAGTTTTATTAATATTATGTGTGATCACTTGTTTCTGAGGTAATTGGCGACTGGGTAAGACCGAGACTATTGTGATCTATAGTACTTAAGATAAATTTATACATAGAAGCTCACTGTTGGTGTGCCTAAATAAATAATAACAGTAGCACAATTGCTGGTTACAAATTCAGACTTCGAGAGTCTGGATTTGAAACCGGCAATTGTGCCTATTTTACTATAGGTACAGACGCCAGCACATCAAGCTACCCGAAACTGTCAAATATTCCCAATCAACTTTGAACCTTACACTTTAGCGATAAAGTTGAAAATCTATTAAATAAATTTGACAGGTTGTAGTAGCTTGATGTGCTGGCGTCTGTACTAGTCGTTCACCTCTACCTAACCCATCAGGGATTTATGTAAAGTGTAAATTATGAAAAAATAAATTAGTTATTAATTACCTCTAAATGCGATGGATTGTTTAATAAAGAGAATCTAACAGATTTATCGTTGACGTGAATATCCACCGAAGCACCTGAAATATAATGAAACCTGTGTTGAAAATTGTAATCAATTTATATTGGAAACCAATAAGGAGCATATTTGCTTGGAAGCAGAATTCTCCACAGTGAACTTTCTTACTTCCATATCTATACATATAAAAAAAACCGCTTTTCGTGTCCGTCTGTGTGAACGCTTTGTTCTAAACTACGTAACAGACTGTGATGGGGTTTTCCACATCATTTAGAGAATTTATTCTGGATGGATGTGTACTTAAATATTTAAAGAAATCCTAATGTTTTGTAAAGTCGTAAAAAAATAACACTTACTAAGATGCGTAGAAATATCACAGGCTGAGTTCGCTTCAATGGGAAACTCTGGTTGGCCACTGAATTTGTGGAAGATCTTCACGGGCGGGCATTGAAGGACACCAGTTAGTGCATTAAGTTTACCTCTGTGGGCCATTGCTAGGATCACTTGTTCTACTCCTTCTGTAATTGTAACAAAACAGTATATTTGATGTATTAAATAAATTATAACTGCTCAGACAGTTCATAAAGTCATTAAGAGCTTATAGAATATTTCAATAAGCGATGCTACGAAACCTCGTAGCAGCTACGAAGGCAGCTACGCTGTATTGGAAGCTCTACTACGCTACGAGCATTTTTACGCCACGTATGTACGTAACTATGCGCTACGAATGCAGTTACGCTATTGTAAGGCTGGAAAAGTATGTAATACTCGTAGACTGCGATGATCTAAAGTGGAAAATGTTGAAGAATAAAATTAGTATTTTTTATGATCAACCCACATTAAAAACTATACCGACTTTCATGACTACGAAATGTACTTGAATTTAAGGTTTTCTACAAACACCGACTTACAAAGAAAAGTTTATGTTTATTTTCACTTTTTTACCACAAGGCTTCCAAGTTTTGCAAAAACATAGCCACAAGAGCGATAAATTAATAAGTGAGTATTGTACAGACGCCAGCACATCAACCTACTACAATCTGTCAGATTTCTGTAATAGATTTTCAACTTTATCGCTAAAGCATAAGGTTCAATGTTGATTGGGAAAATTTGACAGTTAGGTGTAGGTTGATGTGCTGGCGTCTGTACTTCGTTAATATTTGTACAATTTCGTCGCACGTAATCGGATTACACGAATGGGAATTAAAACGAATTAAAATTAATTCTCGAAAAATGTCCTATAGTAAATTATAAATATTCTTTTTTGAGGAGAAGTATAATTGTTCTTTAGAGCAGTGGTGGCCAGTGTTAACGATTCCAAACTTACGAGTTGTATGTCGTGGGTTCGAACCCAGGCAGGTGCAGTACTTTGTGTAATTTATTTCATCACTACTGCTCTCAAAATGGTGAAGCAAAACATCATGAGGAAACCGGCATGTCCCAGAACCAAATCAAAGTCATGTGACAGCTATCAACCCGCACTAGGCCCGTGTGGCCCACGGCCCACTCCCTCTCACAGGGAGGAGGCCTGAGTCCCAGCAATGGGAACGTTATAGGCTGAATATGCATGTTATGCATGATTGTTTTATTTTCTGTCTATCAATTTCGTCTTGAAACGCTCGGGTCGTGGGGCCCGAGTGCGTGTCTCCTTTTTAAGGAAATTTCTGGCCGGCTGGTCGACACTTCACGTGACCAGAGGGCCGGGTCGTTCTTTGGCCAAAGAATTTGCATTGCCATTCAACGAGGCAATGCTGCCAGTCTTCTGAGCACGTTTCCGGATGACAGCGATGCGGACGAGGACTTCGACGCCTAAGTGTCCTTTGTTTTTTAATTCATTTGTGTAGTAAGTTTGTCACTTAATTTAGTATCTAGTGTAAATAATTAATTAGATTTTATCTAAATAAAATTACCCATGTCTCAAATTCAAATAAAAAAAAAACTTTAAGTCCAAGATATACATATATGGCTTGTCCACTTCTACCCTAGGCTATATTACCTCAACTCTCCTCCGACAAATGCAAAGATACTTCCAAACCACTTACCAGCAGTAGTCAGTCTAAACAAACTGGAGAAGAACGTGAGAAGAGATTCAGCTCCTTCTCCGCAGTACCTCTTCACCGTGGGGTACTTTATGCTAAGGAACTTGTCCCAGGCCTGCGATTGGAGCAGCTCCTTCACGATCTCTAAACGACGCGCATTGTCGATGGAGTCTTTGTCGCTCTCTATCCGTTGGGCAAACCATTCTCGTTCAGCTTCTGTCTGGATAAACCAATAATATTGGAAATTTCATTGAAATTACTTGAAACGAAACTCGTGTTCGTTTATTTTGCAGAGATTTTCGGCCCTACTAGAGTGCAGCATAATCCGTCGTAAAAAGCAGCGAGTAAAGTATAAAGACTTCTCGTTCTGTTGTTTTAAATAGAAGAGAGAGGAAATTTTATACTATCATGAATGTTTTTTCACTGAATGCTGATCAATCCTATCCTGAATAATGTTTCTTGGAAAAGAAGTGGTTGACGATTATGGGCTAGACATAATGTCAAAACTACACGCGTCTGAATAATAACCTTTCATAGCTAATAAGTTTTCATTCTAATAAGTTTTGGGAGCAGTGGTAGCCAAGTGGTAACGGCCGCGACTTACGAGTTGTAGGTCGTAGTTTCGAACCCAGACAGGCGCTTTACTTTGTGTAAATTATTACATTACCACTGCTCTCAAAACGGTGAAGGAAAATATATTGAGGAAACCGGCATGTCCTAGATCCAAAAATTCGAAGACATGTGATATTTGCGAACCCGCACTGGGCCCGCGTGGTGGGTTACGGCCCACTCCCTTCTCACTGAGAGGAGGCCTGTGTCCCAGCAGTGGGAATATAATAGGCCGATTATGTAAGTTTTAAGTTAAACCTGGACGATTGTAAGTTAAAATACAAAGTTGTGCTCACCTCCAAATAACTAAACTCATAAGAGATAGGTCCACAATATATCCCCTCCAACGTTTCCACAAGACTCTTCGCCGACTGTTTGCCCTCATAACCGTACAACAAACCAAGGTCAACATTGTCTCCAGAACGAAGCCCGTATCTTGATATACTAAGCTCTTTGACACTTCTGAAATTATAGGAACAACTTTGTAAATAAAATTGAATGATGGCGATTATATCTTATGGTTATTACGGTAAGAGACTGAATTTATTTTGAATAGCTGCGGAGATTGTAGGGGAAAATTGGCTGTTGTTCGTGCAAGAATATCCATATCCATACTAATATTATAAATACGAAACTGTGTCTGTCTGCCTGTTCACGCCTCTTCACGCTTAAACGGATGAACCGATTTCGATGAAATTTGGTATAGATATAGTTTGAGTCCCGGGAAAGGAGATAGGATAGATATATTTTTATCCCGATATTCCCACGGGATCGACACATATGCGGGTGAAACCGAGGGGCGCTGCTAGTAGTCCATATTTTTATTTTGCTTCAGCTTTTGCCCGCGTGAAGGTCGAAAATTATCCCAGCGGAACGTGCTGGGATAAAAAGTATCTTATGTCCTAACTGTGTGCCAATTTTATTCCAAATCCACATTCAGCCATTAAGGTGTAAAAAGATAAGATAGACAGAGTTACTTTCGCATTTAAAATATCAGTAGTACGGTCTACTTTGGCTCGCCTAGGGTCTTGAATATTCACGAGTAAATAGGTAGTCTTGTGCTATATAGCTATCGGGAAGAAAGACCCCAGCAGGGAGTTCTATTCCTTATGTGTACGCATAATTAACGAGTTTCAAAATAGTTTTGCCAGTCTAGTTTCAAACTCGTACGGAGCTTGTGACCTCGCTTACAAGCCTTCGCCAAATATGCAGAGTAAAATACAAATATTGTCTGGTCTTGGTTACAAACCTTTCTTCATTTCTGTAGTCGACATTGTCTATAGTAGCTCGGAGATGGCCGTGTGTACGATAGGCCTCCACCAGCCTCTGAGCTCGGCAGTTCTCGTTTCTTGTCGCTAGTACTGCTTCGGGAACATCTAAATGGTAAAATTAGAATAGAATAGAAAGAAAGTAAGAACAGTTTATTTGTAAGAATATAGTAAAATAAGGTATTGCGATTGTCATAGTCTCATACATTCTACCATTTCTGGTGTACAAATATTTACTTAAAGCTAAATTTAAACAATATTTTATAATTCTGTATCAGTCAGGAACTCGTTTGTTGAATACCTAATAGCATTTATTCAGTAATACATCAAAGAGTTTGCGCTTAAAAATGTTTAGATTAAGGCATTTTACCTAAGCCATTTGGTAATTTATTATAAATTCGAATAGCCATACAGTACGAATTTATACTACGAGTATACTGCATTTTTTTTGCGATAGCCTGAGATGTGATGGCTTGATTAGCGATACAGGGACTCGCGGCTAAATAATAAAAGCTACACGGATCGATCGAAGGTTACGCTTGAGGTCGGTTCGTGGATGGGTGACTATCGATTACATATCGAGACCCCTCCGAACCTTGGAAAGCTCGTTAAACCATGGGTCCTGGCTGTCATCCGTAGATCTTTGACAGTCATTACGGGTAGTCAGAGGCCCAAAAGTCTGACAAGCAGTATTACCAAGGGGTACGTTCTTACCCAATAACTGGGTTGTGGAGGTCATATAAGCAGTCGCTCCATGTAAAATACTGTTATTCAGCTGTATCCGGTTAGAATGAAAGCAGAATGAAGAGGCTAGGCAGTTTGATAAGCCATTACATGAGGTATTCGCTTATCATCATCGTATTGCTAATATTATTTACTAGTATGACGTTATTAAAATACAAATACAGTAATCATAATAGAAATTGTAATATGCTTGTGCGCATGTTTTGTATGTCAAAACTCACAACTAAGAAGATTTAAGAGAAGGATTATTGGTTGTGAACTTGTAAACTGCATTGTTATGTCTTACATATTATTATACCTATTATTGTTAGTTACACTACTACATAAAGACTGTTCTAAAAGTATCTATTGAAAATGTAAACTATTGAATCAGAAAACATACTTGTGGACGCCAATTTGTAATGCCTTGCTTTTAAATAATTGAATATTTAAATCCGAAATTATAATTTTAAATCACCTTAAAGATGTTTATCATTTGAAAATAAAATTGAGGTTGATTTTATGAACTCACTATTCGGCGATGATTCTTCCAATTAAAGGGGTTTTTTTGGAGACGAACAATTGAGCACTTGGATTCCAAAATTTGACGCATTGTTGTCGAAATACACCTGCACCCTAATTGAGTAACACACTATCAATCGGAATCTGAATCATATTGAAGCAAATTGCTAATCCATTGCTTCATAAGTTCGAAAAATTTGTCTGATCAATACGTAAATAACGCAATGAATGTTGTTGAACTGTCAAAATTAAACCGATTCCGATTGATAATGTGTTACGCAATTGCCCCGCTGGTTTTGAAAATTTCGCCTCCAGATTAGGCCATGTACGCGCCAGCCGCTGCGGCCACACGCCAGAAATCATATTCAAACTTTAATGCCATAAAATTATCATTCGATATTAATAACATTTTACTGTTTTATTTGAATATAAAAGATCTCCGTCTCAAAAAACTATATAATTTAATAATTTTACTTAAATAAATGCACAAGTAAAAAAATATACTGTACAAAGGCGGACTTAATGCCTGAGGCATTTTCTACCAGTCTACCTTAGGGTTAGGGTGATGCATCGACAAAACATGGCAGATGTAAAATACAGGATAAATAGCTAGGAAATTACTATAAAATACAAGAATAAATTACTAATACATAGATAGATCCCTCTCACCGAGAGGAGGCCTGTGTCCCAGCAGTGGGAACATTATAGGCTGATTATGTAATGTATTATGTATGTAGATAGATACATATATATAAACAAAATTAACTGTCAGGAGAAAAAAAAATATCGGTAGAGGAGAAAACGAATCCAGCAAATTAGCGCTGGGATCATATATTACTTTACTCTATGGAAGGGATGTTACGGCCAACTTCTGACGGATATGTTCACGTGCCTTCACTTTAAAAGAGAACCGACTGGTTGCCATCCTGATGTTCCGAGGGAGCGCATTCCAAAGAAAGACCGCCTGGATAAAGAAAGAAACATGAATGAAGCCAGAACGGTGAGAAGGACATCGTAGAAGACGATTGAAATATAAGAATTAGGTATTTGTTGGATAAAGTGGTGATATTTAGAGTTCAAATCTTCTAAACATCTGACAAATTAATTTGTTAGGTACTGATTAAGTTCCCGTTAAGAATTCAAACGTAACAGGTTTTGTTTACACTTTCTTCGGATTTTTTGTACAGACTATAGCTAGCATAGGAGTACCAAGTGGTCATAGACTCTCTACGCAATGTATAGGTAAAATTAATAAGATTACGAGAAATCACTATGCAGCGATACCAACGAAATTATATTTACAAATCTAGTACGAAATTGATAACAAGCTGAGCTGATACTTTATCAGTAGGTAAATAATCAATAACACACTGGGAGGTCAAGATTGCTAGGTTAGGAACAGAATTGGTGAATAATTTGATTGCTATGAAGAATGATTCACACAAATTCAAATCACATATCTGGAAGTATTGGCCTTCAAGTCGTTATCGAGTATGTATTTCTCTGCATGCTTGTCTGTTTACGTACCAACATCATTCACTTTCATCGGTCGATGACCGAACACTCCCACTCCTGAATGGTACTTAACACGATCGAATTGTAACTCCTTCCATCTCATCAGCTGTCTCGCTCCAACTTTAAAACTCAACATTTTCACTGCACTTAAATTAACACTAAAATATCATAATTATTTGTACTTCCGAGTTTACACGAACGACGTTCGATTTTTAAATGTGTCCCGAGTCAAGGTCGTTTAATTTCGGGCATTATGCGCAAGAGTGGACGGAGCCGCGACTCGACGCTCACTGGCTATAGAGAGCGCCTGGAATGATAATGTCGTTGTTTACATACTGTTTAATATTTGACGTAATAATGCGATTCTGTGTTTGATAACTACGATAGTGAGGTTTGTAGATGAAATAATGTGTTGTTTTTGACATTTAAGATTTTGGCGCGATAAGAAATCATAGAAACCACATGTTACATACTTTATTTAAAAAAAAAAATTGTACAGGGTAGCAGCGGGACATTGACGTGCAACCTATAATAAAAAATAAAAAAAAAAACCTGTTACCATGGACGTCAGTACATGATTCTGGACCCTCTAGGGTAGAAATTTTTCGTCGGTTATCAAAATAAAAAACATAATTGTCAATATCTACGCTGTCAAAAATTACGGAACAGCAAATAAAGAAAAAACAAAAATTTATTAAAAACTCCCCCTTTTTTTGAAGACAGTACCTACCTAAATAAAAAGACAAGACGATGGCTACTATGGCGAGGAACTCTCTAATTATTCCTCCAGCCATAGGTTTTGCAAAATGCTAAGAAGAGACTAGATGACCAAGTCAGAGTGCTAATATTATGAATAAACGGCGAACACCAATCTTCTGCTAAACTTGCTATTAAAGCAACTTGAACCACCACTCAAAACGGTGACGGAAAACATCGTGACGAAACCGGCATGTCGTAGTACCAAAAATGTGAAGACGTGTGACATCTATTAACACGTACTAGGACCGCGTGGTAGATTACAGTACAGGCCACTCCCTCTCGATGAGAGCAGACCTGTGTCCCAGCAGTGGGAACATTACAGGCTGACTATGCTTATGCTAAAGCAACTTGGTTCCCAAGAAAGTCCATATTTTATTAACGAGTTGTAATGAAGAACTTCTTTATCAATCTTTCAAGAATCCCAGCACATGGCACGGTACAATAGTTAAAAACAAATAAGTGATAATAAAAATAATGTTCCATTGTGATAAAGGTGATAAGCCATGTTTATCTAATCACGGCAGCATGGCAACTGTTATGTAAATTGTTTATTTTTGAATGAAAAGTAATACCTATACTCCAATCTTAGTAATATATTTAATTGTGATATAAATATTCTATTTATCTTTCGTGGCCCTCGGTAATGATTAATAAAAAGTTTATTGGGTCAACGCCTCATTTACGGTTGAAATGAACACAACTTTTCCAGAATAATTATTACTCTATATTCTTGTTATTCTACCTATATTCTTGCAGACATACAGACTTGGTATATTTATCAAACTATTGCATTTTATTGGTACTCAATACAATAGCAATATAGATTTCTTGAAGACAACCTTCTGGTTTCGAAGCTCGAAGAGAACTAATTTAGAAACTAGACGATGCTCCGAAGATCACATTTCTATTCCGTTCCGTTGAAAAACCAGTACTTTTAGAGCGGTTTCGGACTACATACGATCCGAATCCGAGAAATGCCGGTTCGAAGTGACCGTAGTCCTTCCGAGTCTTTGGTCAACTGGACCCACTCGAACTGGACCCGCGGGTCCAGTTGACCAATCATTAATTTTCTGAGGGGTTGCGCACTCAAATCAAATCAAATCAAAATATTTTTATTTCACATAAACCAACATGGGCACTTATGAAACGTCAGAAGCTAGGTGCACGGTTCCAATTGGTCGTTTCCTATGGAGAAGAACCGGCAAGAAACTCCATGGTTACTCTTTTAAAAATAATTGGCTTTTACAATGTTTTCGAGTTACAGTAGGTATGGGAGGACAGCGTAGGCCTGTCAACAAGTACCAGGTACTTGATAAAAATAAAAAATGGTCTACAGATCTAGTCTACAAGGCTTACAAAGTCCTCACATTTACAAAATAAGGATGTATCAAAAGGATAAACAAAATATAAAAATCTACTAAAACCAAGAGATATGATTGCCATTTCAACTAAGAAAGAGGTGAAAAATTAAAATTGTCTGTATATAATGTCAAATAATAAAAAGATTATGTCATAGAAGTATGTACAAATAAAAAATAAACATCGTAATTTGAGAGCAGTTAATAGACATTTACGTAGAACTTATGCCGTCAAAGAGGTGCCAGGGAAGCCACATGTGCAGAAGGAATTATTGCCAAACTACCTTGTCTTCAACGTAGTCTTTAATCTTATAATATGCTTTTTTGATAAGGACTCGTTTGATGAGGGTTTTGAACTTTCCATCGCTAAGTTCTGTAACCGACTTTGGCAACTTGTTATAAAAACGGATGCTGTTTACAAGAAATGACTTGCTAGTTTTAGTTAGTCTAAATTTAGGTATCACAATTTCATTTTTACTGCGTGTATTTATATTATGGAAATCGCTTCTTATTTTGAAAAGTCCTAAGTTTTTGCGAACATACAAAATACTTTCTAAAATGTAAAGAGAAGGCAGAGTTAGTATATCAATTTCTTTAAATTTGTTTCTAAGAGACTCGCGAGGACCCATTTTATATATTGCGCGGATTGCCCTCTTTTGTAAAATGAAAATTGAATCTACGTAAGCTGCCGATCCCCACAGCAGAACACCATAAGACATAATACTGTGGAAATATGCAAAGTATACTAACCTAGCTGTGGCTATATCTGTCAACTGCCTTATTTTTCTTACTGCATATGCAGCTGAACTTAATCTACCTGAAAGAGCTCTAATGTGTGCGCCCCATTGTAATTTTGAATCTAAAGTAATTCCCAGAAATACAGTTTCCGTAATAGCATCTATCACATCACTAGATCCGAACTCTATCCGTCCGAATTTAGAACATTCCCAATTCGGATCGAAGTCGGATCTTTAATTCGGATTCGGATCGGATGTAGTGCGAAAGCGCTCTAAACGATAGCTGTCAATGACTACACTATACAAAAATCATTTCAGGTAAATCACATACTTTTTGTTGATGGCGATCTATAATAACCTTTTATCGATTTATATTAGTGCATCCAAACAAAAGCCCATTATGTGACTTGCGTGCATCCCTGTTAATTGAATTTCAGTGTAGCGTACACAATCTGGTAATCAGTGTGGATGGTAATACTATTAGCATAAATGTAAGTAATTATACTCGCTACTATCAAGGCTACCACAAAGGCTACTATCCAAATTCAATTTACACTAGGTAAATATCGGGTAAGCACTGACTTGTCTCGGGTTTGGAGTCCGTTACTTACCCTGTCTAAATCAGCCTTCACGAAATTGGGAAATAAAAACAACGCGAACGTTGTTAATAATAAACAGTGATGTTTCATTCAGTTCTTTATGAGGGCAGTCATGTGTTCCGTTTGAAATTAAATAAGTAGTTTCCGCCCGCGACTTCGTCTGCGTCCACCCCGTCGCATCGCATCGCCTGCCCGCGCTATTACTTCGTTTTCGGTCAGCGGCAGCGTTCTGTCTGACTTTTTTTGGATTTTGCTCGGCTCCTTAGGGCGGTTACGCACTACGTCCGATCCGAATCCAAGATATAGTCCATATTCCTATTTGTTCGGATCTAGTGCGCAACCCCTCATACAAATAGGACAATGTTCATTTCGGATCGGCATTTCTCGGATTCGGATCGGATGTAGTGCGAAACCGCTCTTAGGATCCTCAATAATTGGGTTGTCAACTACAAAAATATTTTTTCATATCCGACTGCTAGTTCCAGAGATGAGCATGTTCAAACAAAATTTTCAGCTTTATTATTAGTATAGATATAAATAAGCATTTAAGTAATTAAGGTTACTCGACTAGTTTCCGACAATACCTCCGAACCTCTAAGACAAAATATGGGCTCCAATTGAGTTCAAATCTAGTCGGGAAATTCATATAAAATGTGTGATAGCAAATTCATGAATCTGCACATAATATATCAACGCTAATTTCGTTTTCATTGTCAAGCTCTTTTCAGTCAAAATTGAAGAGGTTTTGTTATTGAGATTTTAATCTCGGGAACAATGGCTTTATACGCAAATGTAATAGATTAGATGAAAATCAATACAGCGGAATAACGACTTTATTCCATTTGTTTTATAGTTTAAAACGTATCGCATTTAGCTCGAACGTTGTAGCACTATGTTAACAGGACTGAAAGACAAAATACAGTACTTAAGTGATAAATGCAGCTTACAATGGCTCGGCTATGTATTTACTCCGGATCCTACGCCCTTGTTTAAAAGGTAAGCAGGTGCTTAGAAAAAAGTTTTACATCCAACCGTGTGATACATTAAGTTCATAGCACACATATCAACTCGGAAAGGGATCGTAACCGTATCGCCGCGGTTCGTGAGCTTGTCCCGAGGCGAGGCGATTACGTTACGATTCCGATTAGTGTGCGTTGCAGTAGGGAGTTTCATATAAAGAATACTGAATGGCTCGAGTTGATACAGTGACGATCCCTTTCCGAGTTGATATGTGTGCTACGACCTTTAGCCTTCTACTAGAACTAACCACTCATCTTCGAAAATTTTCATTTATTCCCCCAACAAACTTCACATTACTGACCTCTGCTATCTAATTACTCAGCTATTCCGATGTTCTAAGCATATTCAGGTGTCAGACTTCGCGCAATTCGAGCTTACGATTTCATAAAAGAGATGTATTGTTTTCAGCCTAACCTCATTGATCGATTTACTCCAAAAACCCTTTTTAACCGACGAAAAATGGGTGGAGGTTATCAAGTCTACGCGTGTATTTTTTTTTTTGTGCGACCACGTATTACATCCAGAGTCGGAGTGCTCCGAGTGTATTCCGATTTTGGCGATCCTTTTTTTATTATGTCCTCTGGTCTGTAATAACTCTTCGCCTTAAAAAATAATTCCAGATTATTCTGGCTAGCAACTATAACGGCTTGCTGCGCCTGCTCATACGTAGTATTACGAGGTGCATTAGCGTTGTACACCTCTGATGCAGTGTCATACTCCGTGGAAACAGATTACCTGGATTGGGACACCCCGTTTCCAGCACTAACAATATGTGAGGAAGCAAATCCAACATACATTAAGAAGTACCTGATTCAGTAAGTAATGGTCTATTGTCTTTTCTTCTCTTGTATGGGCACGTATAGTCTGCCCTAAAATTATCTATTACTTCGACAAGAATTCATTTGACTGTTTATAATTTCTCTTCCATATTACTGTATCAATGTGTAGCTACAGTCAAGTACCCAATGTTTCAGAATTTTGTTTTGTGGTTAAACTTTTGTTGTCCCACTGCTGGGAAAAAGTCTCCATCGTTGATACAATATTATGTAAAATAGATTGTAGACAATTAAAATAAATCTTGTCGATGTATATTATATAAGGTCCCATTAAAATAGATGGACAAACTTTTAGAAACTTTCAGACCACCAAAATAAGGACTATGGTAAAAAAATATATAAGAAAAACGCATTAGATACTTACAAGAAAAATAATCAGCTAACGAAAATACACTAATGTGCCGGCAATTTATTATTTTAGGTCAAAATAAAATCACTTTAATCAGTGTTTTTTTGCTTGGATATCTTTGGTTAGACGTACTGAGCACTGTGTTAAAATTTGTCCATCTATTTTAATGGGAACTTGTATATCTTAATTTTCAGGCTGACTGTACCAGGTATGGAAGAAATTATAGTAATTAAAAATAAATGCCAATCAGTATAGAGGTAGCAGGGCAGAGTATCAGGATTCAGGAAGAACAAGTATTGAATAGGTTATCAAATTCTTTGAGACTTTAAATTTTGCTCACGATGGTGTCCTATACCGTAGGTTCAACAACGCACCTTTGGCAGGCAAACCCGCATCTTCCCGACTCTGGCATACATTATTTTTAAACATCGTTCCGATACACTAAAGCTATATATTTTTCCATCTCTTTCTAGGCACAATTTACCCCCAAGTTTAATCGCGTTTAGTCAAGAAGTCAGTTTTCGGAATGTGAAGTTCTGTAGATCCTGTGCCTCATGTGAGATGGGCAAGACTTGTGTACAGGACTTTCTAGAGCTGGTCAATGGAATTAGGAAGAAGTGCCCTGATCTGCTGACTGAGTGCTGGTGGGATGGCAAGCCCTTCCCGTGCTGTGAAAGGTAAGAATTTTATCAGCATCATTTATATCTACAGCAGGTCATTTAAGCCTTCTTATTTTGCCATTCTTCGATGTTTTGCACCAATCTTGTCCAAAGTTTTTCGACAAGATTCTAATCCTAAGTATTATAAACGCGTTTGTGAGGATGGATGGATGTTTGTTACTCTTTCACGCAAAAACTACTGAACGGATTTTGATGAAACTCTACAGTAATATAGCATAAACATCAGAATAACACATATGATACTTTTTATCTCGATATTCCTACGGGATCGACACTTATGCGGGTGAAACCGCGGGGTGCAGCTAGTTTTAAAATAAACATACAATACACACAGTAACCCAAATTAGTCAACAATCGACAAATAAAAATAATTCAAAATCAAAAATCAAAATCAAAAGTCATTTATTCAAACTAGGCTGAGAATCAGCACTTTTCGAACGTCAAAATTACATAAGACAGTCCCCCAAAACGCCCGCCCTTCGCCACTTCCTAGTGCTTTCGCTGGGAAGAAGAAATGGCGGAACAAACTCCCCAGCAGCACAGCTGTCTGTTCAGTTAGAAAATAATTTGATTTTATACAACACTATGTATGAAAAGTAATTAACGTTAACACAGGACATTAATTAATTAATTGAAACAAAAATATAAATGTGTGTGTACCTACTTACTATAGGTGCACCTCACGCGCACGCGAGGTTGTCCACATGTGGGATGTGGACTCGGCAATCATTGTGTCGATAGTCGTGACAACCATTGGATTTATAGCCAGAGCCTTGACCAACACCTGAGGAGGCTCTCGTTGGCCAGCTGGATCAAGGGCTTGATTCAGAAAGCTTTACTTCTGGACACGGCTCGCATTGTTAGGAGGTTCCTCTCTCTGGAACCCTGACCGCCGGTAGCTTGGACCTGGTCCCGATACCGGTGGGCTACTATTTTTATATTTTTTAATGTTTTTATATTTTTTTTATATCCTAATATTTAATAATATAATTTATGTGTATTTTTTTAAATAAAGGAGATCATAATAATTTATTCACATAAAAATACAAAATATAGAGAGAAACAGGGACAGGAGGTTAAGGCGCTACTTTGAAAATCTAAAATCCTCGAAAACCTACTAAGCGAGCGAAAGTGATGCAATTACTTTTGAAACGCAAAAGAAGAGTGATAGCTATAGTGTGCGTGCGCTCGAAATAAAACGACGTATGTGCCAAAACGAATTTACTCCTTTTTTAACAAAATAAAACTACTTTGAGTAAACTCTGATATGATAACTCTCTATGTTTTAAAGTAAATTCTATTGAATTAACTCTTAAGCGTTACGCCGTAATGTCGAAAAAAGTAAAAAAAAAAGATATAACTTTGCAATTTCTTTGTATCGAAAAAAATTTATTGAATCGTATATTCCTTTCACATGATACTAGACCAAAAAGTGAAAAACATATACCAAAATGTTAAATTAGTTACACGAAATAGAAAAACCACATTTTTTTCAACATACCTAACCTATCACTTTAATAAAGTCATCGAACCATCTTGCCACCGGTCCTCATCGTACTAACTATGTATGTCTAAAGAATTAAATAGCCTTCTGATCATTACGAGAACATCCCGTAGTCCAGTGTTGGTTCTCGTAATAAATCTAGCTTCGTCTGAATTTCATTCCTACTTTGAATAAACTCAAGTCAGAAACGAACCGAGTGTCCTTGCTATTATCATGGAAGTTCAGCGCTGTCCACATGGTATAGCAGGCAACCCAAGTTCAATTATACATACATGGTGAAATTTTAATCACCATTTTTCTCTTAAGGGGTCATTGTACTCATCATTATGAACAACTTTTACTATGGGACAAAACCCGAAATCGTGAAAAAAAAAACCAGCTGTTGCCTACATTTATGTTCGCATACTCGTAACTCATCAAAATATAGGAACAGCTGATTTTTTTTTCGCTATTTCATGTTTGGTCCTATAGTAAAAGTTGTTCATAATGATGAGTACAATAACCCCTTAAGAGGAAAACAGTGATTAAAATTTCAGCCTGTAGAATAAGCGGGTGTTATTTTCAGTAGGTACTGCAGTCCCAATCACTAAAAGTAAGTTTTCGTCGATAATAGGTAGTGTAATAGAATGAAACAGAGGAGCCGTTTGAAAAAATCTTGAGATCATAATTACTTACATCAACTAGCAGCTGGCTTTAGATAATCTACAAACGTCGTCTGGTTGACAATTCCCGGGACACAAGGGCTGACTTTTACCTTGGCCAGAGGCTAAGTATTGCTATCTTGGGTACATTTTACATCTTGGGGGAATTTTTCGATGTCATATTTTAGTTTGTTAGTAGTTTTAGTTAGGTTAGGATATTATATTTTAATAGTACGTTAGTTTATTAGTTTATTATATGTATATTTATTTATTCATTTATTTTTCCCAACACAACTATCATTACAGGTTACCCCAAGTCGGTAGCGTGGTCTTAAACAATATTTTTTCCATTACAGTTTATCACATGTAAAGTAATTTTTGTGAACTCATTCAGCGAACAAGTAAATAAATCCACCTTTTCCGCGATTTTTTTCAGTGTATGCAAGGCGCGCGTCAAAGGTGCTGTACCCAGCAGGTTGGTCCGGCCGCGTCCTCATAAAATAAACAAACTTTGATATTACGAAGACAAAATATTTTGACTGCACTAACAAGACCGATGTAAACCAAGCTTTAAGATGTCCTAGATTCAGTCTCTACGCTACAAAATTAAACGCTACACTTTACAAGTGAAAATGGTAATATTAAAGCCATTATGATCGAGTTTCGCGCCAAATTAAATTCTTAGCTGTACTCAGGAGCTGAACGAAGCTGCTAAGAGCTGTTTTTATTAAAATAATTAATATCTATAAACTTTCTCATATTATCTTTGGGAATGTTAGAATCACAATAATATTATAGTAGCGACTGTGTAGTTGAATTTAACCTTTTAACCGCTTGTGTCGCATTTATGCGACACATATTTCCGTGCCCCTACCGCTCGTGTCGTATTTATGCGACAGAGACATTTATGTATGATTTTTTTGTTTTATTTTTGTCCTATTAACTGCGTGGTACAACTAAAACCATAATTAAATAGAGAAAAAAACTTTTTGACTATTTTTTAATCAATACAACGATTTCTCCTCCTTATTGATTGTAGGTATTATTTTATCGATTTGTAGCCGGGCGCTAGGGGCACGGCAATGAATATTTAGCCAAACGCTTAAAAGGTTAATGAGCACTAATATAAATAGGCCAGTCACCGTAGCCACAAAAATCGCGATAGGTCGCAAAATATTGCACTGTACTCGTACTGATTTTTTGATATGTTGTATAGTCAGTGACCTGTATAACCCGACCCCTCTTCCCTCCTCTTCTTTGTAAGAGGGGTCAGCTATTGCAGAGCACTGACAGTACTGCGTGGCTTATACGTTGGATGCACCTTTTAGAAGTTATATGTCAAAAACTGAATGAAGTCCGAAAATTTCGAGGTTTTCTGAACACCACGCAGTTAGCACAGATCTCTTGAAGTTGCGAGCTTGGTTTTACACTACTGGCATCTATCGTAACAAAATTCCAAAAAAATCATAGAAGTGCAATTTTTTGTGAACTACGATCTCTTAAATGACTGGCTTAGAAATGAAATGTGAATGAAATGAATGGAATGAATGAATGTTATTCTGACAAAAGATTTTAATATTCTGATAAAGTAAAAAGTAAAAAAGTAAAATCGTTTATTTCATAATTCAGAATTACAATATGGAGGTATCGTTGGTCCCAAACTAGGCACAGCCTGTGTCTTGGGCACCATTACATAGGTACAGCATTATGATAATTATGATGATGAAATGTGAATTAAATGAATGGAATGAATGGAATGAATGAATGTTATTCTGACAAAAGATTTTAATATTCTGATGAAATGTGAATGAAATGAATGGAATGAATTAATGTTATTCTGAAAAACGATTTTAATATTCTGATTTTGAGAATGACTGGATATTCGAAGCCCGGATCCGATCTACCAATCGGGCGTAAAGTTTGGCCAACCGTAGGCTTACATAAGGCCTTTCCTCCTCTCCTATTAAGTTAGTGTTGTGTTGCCATCAAATATACCTAAATAATTCAGATGGCAATTTACTTTGACAGCTCCAAGTCCGTTCCCAAATGAAATTCGTTAATGATTACAGGCCCTAAACCGCGTCAGTGTTGCCAACATTACTCGAGCTTAATTAATGATAACAACGGTATTGCCGCTTTATTGCCAGTTTCGGACCTAGACGTTTATTGTGAGGCCTTACAGAGAAACTTTAGTTCTCGTGACTAATTACGTCGCAAATAATTTAGTGTGGTATAACTTGTTGTAGTCGAAAGACGTAGCGATGGAAGGCCTCGTACAAGATGGACAGCTGACCTTGTGGAGACTGCAGGAATCAGCTGGATGTTAAAAGCACAGAACCGGTCGAATTGGAGGTGCTTGGGGGAGGCCTATGTCCAGTAATGGACGTCTTCGGCTGAAATGATGATGATAAAACTTGTTATAGCTTAGAATAGAACACTCTTTATTATGTATAACACATAAATTACAGATACAAATGTAGAGATTTTTCAAAGGATGACACAATGGGCGGTGTTATCGTTAAGGGCGATCTTTTAAAGACAACCAGTGGATGGATTAAAAAAGGGAAGGAAAGACAAGGTAGTCTGTGGATGGGTGTGGGGTGCTTGTAGGATTTATTATGTATTCTGATTTTGAAAGCATTTTGGCGTAACATTAGAAAAGGAGGTATAGAGGTATGAGGAACAGGGTGTAAAGTTCACTCATCCTTCATAGAAAACGGGAAAATCCTCCGACCAGACGGGTGTTGTGTCTGGCGGGCAACTGCCCGATGATTCATGTTGGGCTGTTGTAAATATGCTAGTCGCGCGGTAAACTCTGCTTGCGTTGGTAGATCCAGGATATTGCGTGACGTCAGTATGACGCGCAGTTTGCATGTGGCGTTGTTGTAGATACCACTACAGGAGGCATTAACTTTGCAGTATGATACCTACTTGGGACTCATAGAGATGGATTCATTCATATTTTTGCAGGTTCCGCCCAATCCCTACAGAGTTCGGAACATGTTTCTCGTTCAATTCTCGTTGGACCGATGAGAAGACCAGTATCAGTGTCAATAGGAAGACTGGTCTTCCAAGCTTGGTGTTTTCTGCTACCCAGTCTGTCACTGTGAGTATCCCAAGATGGAAAGAATAACGTAAAGCTGTGCGGTATATAGGTGCAGTCACTCATGAATAGACAAGGTCAAATTATATTAGCTAGCGAAACTCCGCAGACGCCATGGGTATCGAAATATTAACATGATAAAACACAAACCAAAAGAAACCCAGTGGTAACGACCGCGATTTACGAGATATAGGTCGTAGGTTCGAACCCTGACAGGCGCTTTACTTTGTGTAAATTATTTCATCACCACTGCTCTCAAAACGGTGAAGGAAAACATCGTGAGGAAACCGGCATGTCCTAGAACCAAAAATTCGAAGACGTGTGACATCTACCAACCCGCACTGGGCCCGCGTGGTGGATTACGGCCCACTCCCTCTCACACAGAGGAGGCCTGTGTCCCAGCAGTGGGAACATTATAGGCTGATTATGATATGATGAAAAAGCATTTCAATAAGGTGAAGACACGGGCTTTGTACATATATGTACATTTTGTTGCAGATATGGATTCATTCCCCGGATGATGTGATAACAATAGCCTCAGAAAACATGCTTGGTTCCTGCGGAACTCTACATCGCATCACCGACTTTGAGGTCATATTGAAGGTAATATATGACTGACTTCTTACCTCGTGAACAGTGAAGAAAATTCCAATAATTGAATTTGTAAATAAAGTAAGAGGTGTCATAGAACGAACATCATAATCTGTCAGATTTTGTGGCAAATATACTCAAGCTTATGACTATATGCTCCGTTTTGAACAATTCCAACAGGGTTAAAAAAGTGGAAGGTGTCCAAGAGTAACAATTGGTTTGACTCAGCATCATCATATGCCTAGCCTTTTCCTATCTTGGGGTCAGCTTCCTGTCTAATCAGATACAGCTGAATATCAGTATTTTACATGAAGTGATGGCCTCTCTAATAATAAAGAACAGTAGTGGCTCAGTGGTAACGACCGCGTCTTACTAGTTGTAGGTCGTAGGCTCGAATCCAGACAGGCGCTTTACTTTGTGTAAATTATTTCATTACCACTGCTCTCAAAACGGTCAAACAAAACGTCGTAAGGAAATCGGCATGTCGTAAAATAAAAAAAAATCGAAGATATGTGCCATCTACCAACCCGCACTGTGCCCGCGTTGTGGATTACAGTCCACTCCCTCTCACCGAGACAAGAGGAGGCCTGTATCCCAGCAGTGGGAACATTATGGGCTGATTATGTGTATGTATGTCTGCCTATCTGACCTCCACAACCCAGATTTGACTAATCCTCTTTTATTTTAACAGGCAGAGCAGACAATAAGTGACGTATCCGTTCAGCTCCTCTCGCCAGATAATCGCGACTGCCTGTTCAGTCACGAGCAACCAGAGTTTGCGCACCTCTGGCCATTCCCTCGGTACTCCTACAGCGCCTGCGTCATGTACAGCAGAGCCTTTGTGCAGGCAGAGGTGTGCAACTGTACGCATCATTTTATGCCCCAAATTGGTATGTTGAGTTTTGGTTAACATAGATGAATAATTGAAACTCAAAAAGTCTATTGTCAGATAACTTTTATGTTAAGAATAAATATGGCTGTTTGTCATATCTTATACGTAAAAAGAAAGCTTTAAAATATGTAACATCACACTGCGACCCTTAGGAGCCGAGCAAAAAGAAAAAAAGTCGGAGAGAATGCTAAACGAAAAATTTCACGCGGACGAAGTCGCGGGCAGAAGCTAGTTTTCTATTTAAAAGCTGTCGAACCGATTTTTTTTGCTCTGATATCAGTTATCACCCGGTCGATTCTGTTAGATTCTCACCGTGACAACTTAGGTGAAGAGAGCTCATTCCGTGAGAAATCATTCCATCTGAAAGTGAGCTGTCAATAGTGTCAATCCCTAGCATCAGGTGAAATGACAGCTCACTTGAAGCTCACTTCACCTAAGTTATCACGGTGAACTTTTTACAGAATAGCACTACTGGACCCTAAGTTAGCATAAAACCAAAGTCTGACAGCTGACATAGCAGTAGCACATAAGAGGATTAGTATTCACCGGTCTCGTTTCGTTTTCAGGTAACATACCGAAGTGTGACTTTGATGGATTACTTTGCCTTCATAAAGCTAAGAGAGGTGAGTCATGTGTGTACTGAATAATCCACGACCAACAAACGCAGCTCCCTTCTGCCTCGTACTTATTGCAGCATGTATTTTTCTTCTGCGCATCTAGACTTCTGTATTCTGTGTATATTGTGTGTCCTAACCTGGCTGTAATAGTATTTTGCCACTAACTTAACGAAGTCACGTACGTCGTAGTGACTTCGTAAAATGTAGAAGTAGGTACGAAGTGTCCATGAATCCCCGTTGTACCGTTTTCTACGCAGTGTACGCAGTCCCTGACTACCCAAAAAAGCGCGTCCGAGTTATCACATTATGGATAATCGCAAGGGTCAACCTATTTGTAGAGCAATGGTACAACGCCATCTATCGCATTTTAGTATAAACTTTCTAGCAAAGGGACGTTGGTAAAATTTTATGTAAAAAAACTTAAATAATTAAAAACACAATATGTTTCTACTCGGAATACGATATAATTATGGTGTAATCACAAAATCACAACATGTAAAGCTATATAGCCTTTTACAAGATACATACTCGTAACTACTAAGACATTAATTATAATGCGATCCATATTCCTAATGCAAGTAATAAGTACTAAAATATTAAGCTGCTGTTTGTAAAAAGCCATCTAAGTAGGTAACTGTAGATAAACGGTCTTCTTTCAGATGATTTGAGCACCGACCAATACCACTGTCCGATGGCTTGTGAAGAAGTAGTTTACGAAGAAATCCATGTTGCTTGTCCGTGAGTTAAAGTCGAATAGAGAAAAAAAAACAAATCTCAAGGTGGCTCTAAGTATCGTAAGCCGCACGTCAATTGGAACAACCATGGGCGCCGGCAAGTTTATTTTCTTTGGGGTGCATCTTCAGTTCCACGAAACGAGCTCGATCATTTTTGCACTTCACCTCGAATGGGATAGGTTTTATTTTGTCCATGCATACAGAAAGAGTGTCTATATAACTGTGTCGATTTATATGAATAAGCTTAAGAATTAAGATAGAGTGGGATGCAAGAGCGACCGAAGCAGTCGGTCGATTAGATTTTCGGAAATAAGAGTTCGGTACTTTGTTGATTAATGCAAAAATAGCTTTAGAATCGAGAGATTGCGTAATGCAAGAGCGAGCGAAGCGACCTTTTTAGGTGTTTTCGGTTTTTTTTTTTAGTTCTGAATGTTTTTTCACCTTTATTTTATTTTGAAGCTAGGGAGGTGCAAGTGCACCCTCTTGCACCCCGCTCCCGGCGCCCATGGGAACAAGAGATTTATTTCGGTCTGATCCCTTGAACCCCCCTCCATCCCCCTCCTCGATCCTCTGCTAGTTCTTCTTCTGTTTTAATCTCTGGCTTATCTACTTTATGCTAGGATTTATGACTAGCATAACTAGACAGGCTCACTTGCAGGCAGACTTGTATTTTTTGTGTTTGTGTTCTTGCTCTGCGTCATGTTTAACCGCAAATAAACTTTCTTTCTATAAGTTGACCTCGCATTTTGTTGAAACTCCATACTACGTTTGGCCATCTCAAGGTCAAGGTGTTACTATCAACGTGCATTCTACTGTCAGTACCTAATTACTTTTTCTTGTAGTCGTCAATCAAGCAATGTGCCCGAGGAACTGTTACGTCGAGGCACCCGTGGTAGCATGCGCCTGGGCAGCCATCCTACCCTGAGAGTGCGTCGTCAAGCAATCAGAGAATTGCTTGGACTTGTCGGTAAGTGGAGTTAGACAGAAAGCAGGTTATTTTAGAAATAAGAGTACTAAAGTCAAAGGTTAGTTATAATCGAGCCTATCTATTTTTACGAATAATAAAGATGAAGAGTTTGTTTGAACGCGCTAATCTCTGGAACTACGAGTCGGATTAAAAAAATCTATTCGCATATGATAGCCCAATTATTGAGGAAGATTATAGGATATTTATTATCACACTAGAATAATTAGGAGCCAAGCAAAACGAAGAAAGTCAGAAAGAACGCTTAGCGCAAACGAAGTAATAGCGCGGACAGGCGATGCGATGCGACGGGGTGGGCCGGCGGAATAAGAAATTTTACGCGGACAAAGTCGCGGGCAGAAGCTATTATTTGAATATATAGGCATACTACCGCCCCTTCGAGATTTCTGTGTTAGATCTCAGTTAAATAATAATATATTATACCCTTAACCCATCCAAAAGAAATGTTCCAAATGATGGTGAAACCCACATCAAAAGCCATTGTGTAAGTTAAAAGATCCAAGCGGTCACAGAGACAAACACGATAAGCGACATTGTTTTATAATATGTATGGATATAGATGAGAGCAGTAGTGGCCCAGTGGATACGGCCGCTACTTTCACCTGCCGCCTGAGTTTGCCTGGGGACGTTGGTTCGAATCCAGAAACTGCTCTCCCATTCACAGAGAGGGGGCCCAGCATTGGGGACATTTTAGGCTGATTATGCTCTCAAAAAGGGTGAAGGAAAACATTGTGAGGAAACCGGCATGTCCTTGAACCAAAATTCGAAGACATGTGACATCCACCAACCCGTAATGGGGCTGCGGGCCACTCACTCTCACAGAGAGGAGTCCTGTGTCCCAGCAGGTAAGGGAACAATACAGGCTGATTATAGAGATGTATAGATGGATAGTAATTTACAAATGATTTACAAAGTAATGACCGTACGACGTATAAAAATGTCCTTTGATTGATTATATCCACACTCTGGTAAACAATCATGTACCAGGGTATAGAGATAAGGTTTGGGTGAAGACTTTGCTATTGGACTGATTGGTGAAAGGGCTAGACACAACAGTAGTCATATCTTTAAACTTATTTGTTTCAGTGGATGTCGGTGGAGTCATAGGAGTGTTTTTTGGCGCATCCCTCCTCAGTTTCATAGAAATCATTTATATATTGTTTATACGTAGATATACATAACATCTATTTACGAATATTGAGGTGAGTTAGTTGTTACTGGATGAGATAACTACTTGACCCAGTGCGAGTTCTCATTATCATCATCTTTTTTTATTTTTATTGTTGAATGGGCCCCTCTTGACCTCGATCACGCCTGATGGAAAGCGATGGATGAGGTTTATGATTAAACGAGCGTGCCCAGAAAATGCCCAAGGCACTGGAACTCGGAACGCATCGACGAAACACACTCCCTTCTCTTTCATATCATTTCTAACTCATCCATCCATTATTTCTTTGGCCTTCGTCTCCCTCGAGTGCGATTCCTCTTGTGAGTATATCCACAATATCTTGAAAACGATTGTTTATTATGGATATAATAATAACTAACATAAGCAAATCAAATCCTAACAGATACCAGAGATTTGATAAACTAAATAAAACTAGATTTTGTTCAGAACAGTTTTGCTAAACCCTTTTTGCTTGTTTTCATTTCCAAGATATTGGCAACTAGCTATAAAATAATTTCTTATCTGTGTTTTTGGAACTTGACACAAAAGAAAACTTTTTGAACTAAGAAATATTGAAGAGAAAGAGAATTTTAAATGACAAAATGACATTTTTAAAACAGCCATGTTCAAAATTGGTTTTCAATTTTTATCCAATTCTCACAAATAGTCAGATGCAATGGCTCTTAAATTATTAGTTGTTTTATATTTATTGCAAGTTGTAATTATTAATGTTATAGATGCTCAACTTCAATTTCATAGATATGCTCCAGCAGTAGAGAAATTAATAATGAACTTATCAAACCCAATATGTACGTATCTCTTCACGTATTTGACGATGTAGTAATTGCCCACGATCTCACTTGATCCATTGACGCAGAATTTTGAATAATCCTTTCTTAGGTCCCCTTAAAAACATCTAAAGTATCTTGCATACCAAACATGTTTCTGTTTCGCTCTTAGCTGGTTTCTATTTCAATAGACTCGCCCCATATTATATGGAACTTCAACAGTTTATAAATATACGAGTATCATGCAATCATTCAAAATTGTTGTTTGCGCAAAGCTAGCATCTATGTTTACAAAACTGCTGGTGTAATCTAAAACACTGTCGATAGTCGTTTAAATCTCAGCACGCGTAGCATGACGACGTTTTGTCGACGGAAGAATAGACAAAATTACACATTGCCATGCGTATTAATATTTCTACAATCTGTCATTTTGTATATTCTTCCGTCGACAAAACCCGTTTCTACGGCGATCATGCTACGCGTGCTGGTCAATTGATATAGCTACGTGGCCGTTTCCAAAATATATTCCACAATAATTTAACTATGCTGAAATGTTATTTCGGGTTACAACTTTCAGCTCAGTCTTTACATTCAACCTTTCCCACGAATAGTGTTGAAAAAAATTATCAATTGCTAGTACATGTTATAAATAAATTAAGATGAAACCATTACTCAACAGCTCAATTGCATGAGTGCGGCCAGACTTCATGCAGTCCACCCTGCCCGGGTGCACACCCACCGTTGCGCTGCCCGCCAAATATCCCGCCATGCCACTTCGGATGCGCCTGCTACACCGATTGCGAGAACAGCATGGTGACCTGCTTCCAGATCAAAGACTGCCTTCAGATTGGACGGTTTTTCACTGCCCGCAGAAGGGCCAAAATGTCATAGTATTTTATTAGTATCTAAGGCGGGCAGTACCTAAATTTTTTTTAATGTCTTCTAATTCATCGTCCTTATTATCAACAGAATCATCTATCAGAACATATATTTGATTTATTGCATCTAAAACTGTTTTGTGTCATTCCTCCATTAGTCATAGGCCGTTTTTTAATGCAATATACGCCTAAACCTTTATTACACTTACAACTTCATCATTTATGATTGCTCACATGCTCATTTGTCTCATGGTGTAGTTTACTGTTTATACGTACCGTAAGCCTCTTCGGGAACAGCCATGTGGATACTATCCTTTACTGGCTTTGTCCATTATCTATTGGGTTTCGTCACTTTGTTATTCTGTTCTGAGGTCTTCGTCAAGATGCTTCTGCCCTTAGTCTTCGATTAGGTTGTGCCCAACTACTGTCAGATTTACAACTTCACCTACGGCGTGGTTGTTTGTAGGTTCACCCTGAGTATACTGTTTATATGCCGTTCGGATGAATGCATTTGCTCCGCGATTAGTATGCCAAAATTCTCGACTCATTTAGCCCTTAGGCTCGCCTCGTTTAGGCGTCAACCTTAGTTCTATTCAAGAGCAATGGCGCTCGAGACCTGTAGGTGGTAACTTATCTTTTCATTCCCTTTTCAAAATGTTGAGACTATAAAGTATTTTCACCTCCAAGTCTTACAGGAAACAAAAGTCTAAAGTTAAACTGACGCCCTGGGTTGCGTTTTGGGTTCTGGTTTAATTTTGCCCAAAACTGGCAGTTTTGTGCAAAATTGGACATATAAACCTATAAGTGTTTGAACGTTAAGTCTTAAAGGCTATACGTTTTAAATTAGGTACTAAACCTTTGAAAGCTTTTACCGTCAACCCAGCTCAAACCGGGACTAGAGCTTTTTAGAGCTAATAAGTTAAGAGTTTTTTAGACCCGCGAGCATGCGGCTTTGACACCAGATATGCACGATACCAGCAGATCCTACTCTATAGCGAATGAATGGTTACAAAGAAAATAGTTTTTTTGTATTAATAATTTATTGCACATAAATATTGTCTAGTTTAATGTCAGGCACGCATGTTAATAAAAGTTAATGTCTTGCTGATGATAGTCTTAATTCGCTAGTAGTTCCCCATTATTTTAATTATTTGTCAGCAAAAAATGTGCATAAGAATAACTGACAATGGTGCCGATTCTCTTGTTTACCGAACTAAACTAACTAAACGATCACTAAAATTCCTTACTTTTTGCTATGAGAATCTTACAGCTATTTTGCATAAAAAATTCTCTAAATTTAAAAATAATTTAATATCGAATTTGCCAATCGCGACTCGTCGACACGTGGTACTTGTTTGCCCTACCCCGTGAATGTTTTTAGAGCCGCAGGCGCGCAGGAGGCAGCCTTGGCGTGTTTTTTAAGGAATTTTTCACTTTTTGTATGGAAAATATGAAAAATTATTACCTACATGTTGAGTTTTAGGGGTTTATGGCGTTCATAAAGGGAGTCGAAATTTTCATTATTTTTGCAATAGGACACACCATTTTCGAGATATAAGCAAAAGAAAAAAAAGATAAAGTACTGTTTTTGCACCTGAAGTCGAGGTTTTGGTGTGAATTTCTATTCATGACAACTAATTTTATTCCACACCTTTTTAATCGCGATTAAAAATAAGTCAGATTTAGTTCGATTTAGATAAACAATCTAAATTTTAGGTGAAGAACGTGAAATTCAGAATAGCAAAATTGCCATTTTCAATAGATTAATAACTTAGTGCCATCTTAGTGCTATCAAACTAAAATATAGTTAAGTAATTGTGTCACTTTAGTCAATTTCAGAATGGGAAATCGTCGTTTGACAGGAATAAACTAAATTTTAGTGAATTTTAGTCTAGTTTAGAGGCATTTGTGACAAGAGAATCTGCACCATTACCTACCTGCTTAGTTCTTATGACTTACTACTAATGAAATTTAAGTCAGTTAAATTGAATAAACTGTTTGTATTTTTTTTTAAACATACCCTGGGAAATTATTTTGTCGTCGGGTATAGGCTTTGTACGTGCTTTGTACTTTGTTTTATGTCTTTTTAAGAGTTAGTATTGTAATAAATGCTAGTAAATTTGATTTATTCATTTTATTCATATTTAGATTATGTATTCTTTCTAGGCAAGAAGTGCAGTGAAGTTTCTTAAGTGGCAGTGGGCAGGGCAAATTGCTCGCAGAACAGATGGCCGATGGGGCCGAAAGGTTCTGGAATGGCGACCGCGTACCGCAATACGTAGCTTTGGAAGGCTTCCCACAAGGTGGACCGACGACCTTGTGAAGGCCGCCGGAACTCGTTGGATGCGAGAAGCACAAAACCGGTCGAAGTGGAGGTGCTTGGGGGAGGACTATGACCATTAGTGGACGTCTTTCGGCTGAAATGATGATTCCTTCTAAGGACAATAGTAGTCAGAATAGCTTCTACGGTTTAAGACATTTATTTCTCAAAAAGAATACAATTCACTTAATATGAGAAATACAAGCTTCTATCCTTTCAACATCATAAAACAATAACTAATAACCTCACACATACACTGCAATGACTTACATTATACCAGCGGGCTAATTGCGTAACACACTATCAAAATTTTGACAGTTCTATTCGGGGCCAGTTGACACGGGCCGAGTTGTCACAGACCCGAAATTTTCCGCAGACGAAGTCGTGGGCAGAAGCTAGTCATTCATAAAGTAATGCATGATAAACGTATGTTTAATATATCTATGTATGTTTAGCTGCACTACTGAACATGTAAACTGAAACAGTCCGTGATCTCAGTGCACAACTATTTTCATAACTCACAAAGCTTATTTCTTTCGCAGAAATGCAAATTCAGTGGCAATTTCATAAATAAACATTGATACACTTCTCACGAATTCTATTTGAGAAACATTTTACCATAACCACTGAGTTAGAAATGCAATTTCCATTTTATTTTTATATTTATTTGCTCACATGTTATTATAACTGAAATCTCATGATTCTGGGATTGCATATAATATTATATAGACAGTCACAAGCGTCGTTGACCACTTACTATTCGATCGGTCTACCGCTTGATTGCCATTCAATAACATAAAAACTGGCGTACCTATGTATGCCAACTAGATAAGCCGGACTCTTAAAATAGATATAAAAGCTAGTGTTAATTTTGATTTATTTTCGTTGGATCCCACCATAATACGTTACAATGAAGCTTTTGGAGAGTTACACAGGCTATCACAATGGGTGGTCTTTTTTTATTGCTAAATAGGCGTGCTCTTGACCCCGATCACGCCTGATGGAAAGCGATAGATGAGGTCTATGATGGAACGAGCGTGCCCAGAAGATGCCTGTTCACTCTTGATTTGAAGGCAGACGGGTTAAATGTGGGAGGGAACACAGAAGCCGGCAGAGAGTTAAACACTTTGACTGTGCGCATAATAAAAGTGGAGGAGAAGCGCTGAATACGACTCGTCGGGATATCAACCAAGTGCGGATGGTACAAAGGCGATGGTGGGATCAGGTCGTGGAGCTCCTGCGCACATTCTCCGAAGTACAGTCTGTAGAAGACCGTCAGGCAAGCAACATTACGCCGATGAGCCAGGCTGTGAAGCGTAGCTACCATCGTCTCGTCGCCTATAAGCCTTTTGGGTTTTTTTTTAACCCCCGACGGAAACTGTGGGGTTTTATAAGTTCATCGTGTGTATCAGTGTGTCTGTGTATATGTGTGTTTGTATGTGCTATCGTAGCTCCCAAACGGCTTAGTTTTTATTTGATTTGTTTGGCGAAATATTATTACAGTATTCATTCCAATTATATAGTTACCTGGATTTTTGACAGTTGTTACGGGTGGTCAGAAGCCCGAAACTCTGACATCCAGTCTACCTAGCTGCATCCGATTAGACTGGAAGCCGACCCCAACATACTTAGTTGGGAAACGGCTAGGCAGATGATGACACAGCTAAGTTATGCTTTGATTTATTCCAATTTGAGAAGCGCTAGGAGCATTAGCACATGTAGCTGCTGAAATTACATACATACGAGTACATTATTTCAAGTGCTGTCTGCATTTCGGTTCACTTAGTTAAGACTGTGGTGAGATGTTAAGTGCCTGCACGTCACAAGCCATTTGTCTACGACCGACCGTGTCCTCATGCCCTAGTATTTCATTTCAGAACATGACGTGACGTGACGAATATTTATAACTCTAGTACAAATAAAGATTATACCATAGTTGAAAACTCAATGCTTACAAACTCCTTTTGCCTCATCATGGATATTTGTATTATTAATGAAATATAAAATGCATGCAGAGAAAGTTCCGCTCTTTTGAGCGCAACTTTCGAAACTAGCGAAACTAGCTGTTGCTAGTTTATTATAAATTAACCGGAATTTAAGTTGCCAGACTTACCATGCCATGCCAGACTTACATAATCAGCCTATAATGTTCCCACTGCTAGGACACAGGCCTCCTCTCTGCGAGAGAGAGTGGGGCAATAATCTACTACGCGGGCCCAGTGCGGGTTGGTTCGAGTTTTTGGTTCTAGGACATGTCGGTTTCCTCACCATGTTTTCCTTCACCGTTTTGAGAGTAGTGGTGATGAAATTATTATTTTCACAAAGTAAAGCGCCTGTCTGGGTTCGAACCCACCACCTACAACTCGTAAGTCCGGGCCAGTACCACAGGCTCACCACTGCTTAAGACCTACTTGGTAAAATGTATGGTTAAACCGATGTTATTACAAGCGTAACTTACGGTTTATTAATAAGTCTTAAGATTTTTTGAAGTGAAAACTTCTTTAGGTGCGTTGGGTATTTTTTGAGATGGGAAAAACCATTGAACTCGCGATACTGTTACCGACACCGCGCTACATTCGGATGTGTTCGGCTGTCCTCAGGATGTACTCGGTTTTAATGTATTTCCGATATGTCAGTGAGTGATGGCAAAGTATTCTGTATGTGTTTGTTTATATGACGATTCAAAAAATACATACGCAATTGTTGAAGTTTTCACTATTGTCGGCACTCCCGGGGTGCCAATTTATTTTTTCTATTTTCTATTATTCCACCATGATATGATATAATATAGTCAGCATGACTCCATCCAAGGTTTTCAATATAAATGTAGATTTTGAAGGGCACCATTTTATTGAATAACTCACAGCTTCTTTGTACTGTGAAAATAAAGAATTATCTCGAATTATTGCCTTAAGCCGGAAAGGTTTTCGCTGTCCACCCGGGTTTTATTCTCTTACGGGACAATAAAGGGAATTTATATTGTTACACGCGCTCGGGAATGTCCCGGCGCGGCGGCGGCGGGCGGCACCGTTTCGCCGGTAAAATAGCGGTTACTTTATAAGAGGTAAAAAAGTTTAATTTCTTTTAAACGAGGTTTGGGATTTTCCATTTTTTTCTTTCCGTTTATTTCTGGTGTCTGTTTTGTGAGCAATAAATAGTACATTTTAAAAATAAATCAAACTACAATTTCTGCGCAAAAAATGCCATTTTAGCCTTTGAATTATCAACTTTTGAACAAATAACTTGTTTTTAAAACGGCACGGCGAGGCACGGTTTCATTAGATGATGATTGTTTTTAGCACCACCATTAAATTTTAATTTGCCTATAGAGGTTTCTTCATATTACAAAATAAAAAACATACAAAAAATTCAAAATGAAAAAAAAAAGTCTCCGTCATAAATCATTTTCCCGCCGAAAATAATAGCTATGGTGTCAAGAGCGACGCTGACCATAATGTTTATAAAGATACCACTTTATAAATGGTCCGTTGAAGCTTCCATAAATCATTTACGGTATGACAAATTCGTTCGTTGCCAAGTCCGCAAGTTTGATCAAGTTTCGCTTACAGTTTGTTTAGTTTTGGGTTAGTTGTACACTTGTAGACTACGTTTACATGTATTTTGGGCAAATAGTTTTGACTTTCACCGTACTATCTTCGTCCCTTGGTGCCGAAACTAGGCATATGGATCAAGCCTGTTCAGTAGGTACCCATAGAGGAAACTTTAAATTTGAAATTAATACCAAAAATATGGATCAAAGTTTTATTTTCATATTTTATCAATTTTTCATACGTTACATGTCGGAATTAAATGATTAAGTTGATATCAGAGTGACTAGCACTATTGACAAAGTTATAAAAATGTTTGAAGTTGTAGCGTAAACTGAACTTTATTGTGTAGGAATTAAAGTTATTTTTCCATTTATTCATATTTGTTTACATTTTTGGCAAATAAATCGCGAATGCACGTTAGGTATGTTATTAAAGTGACTCTATAAAAAGTCCAAAGGAGTGGGAATGGGGTAATTTAGAAAAACCGTTTTTGTTCATATTTCTAAAAAAACTTACTTTTTACTTTTACAAAACCCAAAACCTTTTTTAATTATAATTTTCTTCACAAAATATGAACATTTTCAGGATCCTTGGTACCGTTACCGTACACTTAAACCGCTTTCGAGATTATAATCTTCAAAATAATGAGTTTCAAGTGACCTTGTAATATCTTTGAAAAAATATTTCATATATTTTTGAAATCTTTTAAAAGTTAATAATTTTATCTTTATAACAGAAAATCTCCTATAAAATTAATGATGTAAGTACCTAACTAGTATTTTTGTAACAATATAATTTAAAAGAGTGTCCATGGAGTTTCTTGCCCGTTCTTCTCCATAGGTACCCACTTCGCTTTGGAATGGGCAACTAGCTTCATATATTTCTGGTTGACTGACTCTTTGACAGTTCAAAAGTGCCTGTAAATTGTTAAATTGAAGTAAATGCTTTGAGTTTGAACCTGAAAAGGAAATGTGTAAATCATTTTGGGATCTTCTACTTCTTCGTGTCACTGTCACACTGTATTTTAGATCTTTTTGGTCCAAAACTTCACCCTTCCACGGCGTCGTCAGTGGCCACACAGAGGCCACTTTGACTGCATGTTTTGGGACACAGAGGGCAGGATAGTTGAAGCATGGTTTGCGACATAGCAGCATAACGGCAGTAGGGTGTGGTTGTGGAACCATTCCCTACCGCCGTTCCGTCGAGGTAGCCCCACTACCAGGTTGTAGTTAAGTACATCTTTACACTTGTGTCCGGAGACAGGGTGGGTCATTAGATAGGTACCTTTTTTTTTGTTTTCGGGGGAAACCTTCAAAAGGCACTTGACCTCCGGGGAGGGAGGTCGGAGAGTGTGGGATGTTTACCTCACTAAAACCACTCCGGTGATCACCATCAGCACATAGGGGCGGTCCCGGTTAATCTTAAAAGACCAATTCCGGAACACCCCCGTGCAACACCTGTAAGGCACATCCCTAGGGAGACTGTAAACGATATTTCTCAGGAACCTTTATGTGTTAAAACATAGATGTTTTCTCTACTTGCAATATTTATGTAAAAACTTTTATACTTACAACAAACAAGAAAAAAAATACTTGTGAAGATAATTTTCAAGAAACTTTCAGCGGTTTCTAACAGACATTACCCCTGAATTAATAACGTAGAAGAGTCCTCGTAATTTCTCATTATATTGTTGAGTTATTTTATCTTCCTTGTGAAACATCGGCATTGTTAGTTGTACCAAATAGCTATTGGTCTTGTCCTTATATAAAACCTTTTCAATGAAAATCTCAGGAAAATTGAGAGCAGTTTTTTTCAAGTTGGTTTATATGTGAATAGATTTATATTTCTGTGCTATTTTTGGGAGACGGAAATAAAGTGAAATCTTTTGATGTGTTGTCGTCATAAAGAGATACATCAATCCGAATCACGCGCTGTCTATCCTCGGCTACGACTAACTGCTTCCAGTCACCCTGTAAAGACCGTCGCTCCACGTGGCCTGAGGGTATTCCACCCCACTATCTACATATCTAACTAAACAGACGGCTGTGCTGCTGGGGAGTTTGTTGTGCCACTTCTTCTTCCTAGCTAAAGCACTGGGCAGTATTGAAGGGCGGGCGTTTTTGGGGGGATTGTCTTATGTACTTTTGACGTTGTTGATTTTGAATTTATCGCCCATATCCTAACGATTGTGTCAATCAAATGACAAAAGACAAATTATGCTAGAATCAAATACATAGAATCAGTCCGTCACTCGAGAAAAATATAAAAGAATCTATTTGTTTGAGTAAAACACAAGGCGTGTTTACGTCATGTTTTTAGACACTTCAGGCCAAAATATTTTCACATTTTCATCCAATATTCTGTGTGTAGGTACAGTACTACAATCTGTCAAATTTATTTAATAGATTTTCAACTTTATCGCTAAAACGTAAGGTTCAATGTTGATTGGGAAAATTTTACAGTTTCGGATAGCTTGATGTGCTGGCGTCTGTACTTTTTCTCTTCACATTAACACGTAGCCGTTTCATCTCAGTGAAAGTCATATTTCATGTCTGCTGCAGGGCGGAATAGGGGCCAAAACGACTGTGAGGTTCGGCGATCGGGAGAGTAGAGAAAACACATGGGTTGAAGGTATTAATACTACTTTATTATAAAATCAATGTGCAAGATTAATGATTATATACAGCTACTAGCTTCTTCCCGCGACTTCGTCCGCGTGAAATTTCACCCCCCCCTTTCACCCCCTTAGGGGATGAATTTTGAAAAATCCTTTCTTAGTGCACCCCTAGACCTCATAAGGAACGTACGTGCCAAATTTGGAATCTCTAGACCCAGCGGTTTGGGCTGTGCGTTGATATGTCAGTCAGTCAGTTCTCCTTTTATATATATAGATAGCTCGAGTGAGAGCAGTGGTGGCCAAGTGGTAACGGCTGCGACTTACGAGTTGTAGGTCGTAGGTTGGAATCCAGACAGGCGCTTTACTTTGTGTAAATTATTTCATCACCACTGCTCTCAAAACGGTGAAGGAAAACATCGTGAGGAAACCGGCATGTTCTAGAAACAAAAATTCGAAGACGTGTGACATCTGCCAACCCGTACTAGGCCCGCGTGGTGGATTACGGCCTACTCCCTCTCACTGAGAGCTAATAAAGCTACATTACATAAATAAGGAGAGCGCTATTAATAGTGTTAATAAATTGTTCTTATGTTCTTTCTCTGTATCATGTTTACCGCTACGAAGTTGTAGCGGTATCTACAACGCCACATGCGAACAACGCGTTATACTGACGTCACGCAAAATCCTGCATCTCGCAAGCAGAGTTTACCGCGCAACTAGCATAGATACAACGGCCTGACATGAATCATCGGGCAGTTGCCCGCCAGAAACAACACCCGTCTGGTCGGAGGATCCTCCCTTTTCTATAGAGTACGAGTGAACTTTACACCCACACTGTTCCTCATACCTCTATAAAGTCGCACGGCTATTGCCAATACCTACATATAATATTGACAACATTATTGCGTGTGTGTGGGCGACAAAAAGCATCTCCTGATAAGTCTGCTCGCCTAGTATCTACGATGCTTCACAAAATGTTAATTTGGTATTGTGATATTTTTCTAATCACAAGCACTCTTAGCGTTGAGTGTACTTTAGGTAGAACGGCTGTAACGCGACTGATCCGAGAAAAAATGCATCCTCGAGTATACAATAGGGCTATAAACGGACGTAATGCGTAGCGGACGTATTGCGACTCCTCTTTACCGCAAATAAAACTTATTTTATTTCTTTTCTTTTTTCCTTCCCTTTGAAAATATTTTGTAGAAGGATACACGGTGCTCAAACATGCGAATACGGCTTAACTATATGCAAAAAGAAGGTTCCGATTTACTCTTGTTCAATGCGTGGATTATCCGACTATCCCAAAGTAAACCTTTTTAATGCAAGAGCGCACTCGAATAGAAATAACACAAGTACCTATCGACCGACCCAAACCAATCATCATCATTCTCCTGCCCTTATCCCAATTTATTTGTGGTCGGCGCAACATGTCTTTTTCTTCCATACTTCTCTATTAGTCGTCATCTCGGTAGTCACCCCCTTTCTAACCATATCATCATTTACACAGTCCATCCATCGTGTCTTTGGTCTTCTCCTACTCTTATAGCCATCTACATTCATACTCAAAACTTCCCTCACGACATTTTCCTTATTCCTCCGTTCACATGCGGAGTATTAAAAGATTTCTTTGAACATTAATATTGGTTTGGATATTAATGTTCAAAGAAATCTGTTAATACTTCGTCAAATGTAGGATTGAATAAAGTTATAATATGATGAATTGTAATAAATCTGTAAGATGTTTATGAAAAGAGTAAACACTTTTACACATAAAATATTTTTTTACGCTGATAAATAAGCGGTATAACCAAAAAAAGCGGACATGAAAGAATGGGCATTGGGTTTTTCCATTTAGAATTTCCCAGTAGCCCGGAATTCGGATTTGTACCCGGTTCATGGCACGTTACCTACTTGGGACTTAAACTTATGTGGCGAAATGTTCTAGACATTTCTGCCTCTCCCTTCGAGAAATACAAACGTGATGCTATGTTAGGTATGTTATAAACACGTTTTTTTTTATGGATGGGAAATCATCTAATGATTCCTCCCGCTAAGGGTGGAGCGGAAGGGAGTGTCAGACTCTTACTGACTAAAACCCACCCGTGTTCCTTCCTTAGCCCTTTATGTTCCGGGCAGCGGTAACCCTTTCAGACAATCCCGCTACCTATAAAACACGCTTGCCTCACGATTTTTATTGCTCAGGATTGTGAATTTCCCTGAAAGGTTTCCAATTTTTTACTGCCTATACATAGCATGTTTAAGTCTTCATGAAGAGATGAGCTTAGATACTAAGTTTATCTACCTATGTGAGTTAATATTAAATATTTTGGGTTCGTTTTAATCTCATGTCAGCCTTTTATAAGGTGACATCAAAGGATTTAAAAGGCTTTAACGTAAAAGCTTCAAAATTACTTGCTTAGTAGTACCAACCTGCGGGTGTTTTATACGACCACTAACACTTCCCTCGCGACTATGTTCGCATGAATTTCGTATTTTCTCCTATAAACAACACTATACAATTAAACTTTTCCACCACTACAAAATGAAAATGTATTGTAATTTAAACTTATTTAACTATTAGCTGCGCCCCGCAGTTTCATGATGAAAAAAAACTCTTCCGTTTTACTTAAGTATTCGTTTTATTATAATTTAGGCTTATTTTCTAACAATATTTACATTTACATACACTTATAGCGTTTATAATACAAGTCTAATAAAAAAAAACATCATCACTCTAAATAAATACAATGTAGAAAAATTAGTACGTAAGTAGGTGCCTTTACATCGCTTTTTACCAGACGCGCGAAGATCGGTTCAAAATAAAATAAGATAAAGCATATCAGTGCACATAAAAGTCGGAAAAAGCGTAGTTAAAAGTTTCCACGAGAAAAGTTCTCATAGTTGTGTGCAATTTCTAACAGCCAAGCATCGTTAGGTACGGTTAGCAAATAAAGTTGAGTGCTAACACAATATTGCTCTTTCTAAGTTGTATAAAGTGCGAAACGACACACTTTACCGCTTAAATTTGTGCTTTTTTGCAGAAAATAGATACATATTATACAGAAGATTTTTCTTTTGTCAAAAGACAAATTAATGATATCTAAATGATATTTATTTATCTGTAAATTGGTTCAAAAAACACTTTAACAAGGCGAAAATAAATAATGCTTTAAAACTATATGAGTTCAGCGTTTCCTAACCAACTACTTTAAGAAGATCGACCGAAACAAAATCATAGGTCTTTTTTAAAGTCTAGACGTCTGGATTACCAGCATATTATATTACTTTGGCCTTACGAAGGCATAGCCTGGCCTGGCTGGCAACTTCGTGTGTTAGAAATGGCTTTCAGTAATAACTGAAAGCCATTTCTAACACACGAAGTTGGAAAAAGATGCCTTTCCCAGTAGTACATCAAGTTGAAAATAATGAGTTCAGAAGGTTTAAATAATATCTAAACAATAGTTGACTAGAATTTTCAATGTCATGCGTTATTCCAGTTAAATCTAAAAATTTTAGAGAGCCTTATTTAACTTTACACATTTGCATACATATTAAAATATACAGTAATCATTTATCAAGAAATAGCTGTTACCAACAACTTACGTTAATAGGACGGCAGCTAGAGGATTGCATTTAATTAAAATAGAGGTGCGACCACACCTTCCCTACAATGCTCGAGTTATTTGCGAAATAGACCGTACACACAAAGTAGTTAGCACTTTAGTAAATTAAAATAGCCTTGAATATAAACCTATAGCTATGGACTAAACTGTAATTGAAACATAAATGTCACATAAAAATAGTAATTCCCTTTACGTAGAAATGTTAGACAATGATTTGCATACACAAGTCTTTTAGAACGAATTTCACCAATTAAACTAAACGCAATCGGCACGTCTACGCAGAGTTCAAGAGCCAAAATTGTTTTATTGGTGAAATCCGTACTCAAATTACATCAAACAATTAATATAAAAGTGGTGACAATAGGACGGCTTTGTGAAGATCAAAAAGCTCTACTGACCTTTTTTTTTTACAGTCGCCGCGGCTGGCATGTATTTTCGCAAGAGTCATTAGAAGCGTTTTTCCTTGGTTTAACTTTCTTATAAACAGACATGTTCAAAAATAAATTATTGCAATAACTATAGAATAATGACAAGTAATAAAAGTAACCTTATTTTGTTGCACTAAGTGTACGGTCACCAAAGGAGATAAGTAACAAGGGTCGTCGGATACAGTTGAAGTTTAGTAAGAAACCGATGGATGTTTTCGAATGAAATTTAATTTAATTAATAGAAAACAAACAGTTCATATATCAAGTTAAATTTCATTCAAAAACATCCATCGGTTTCTTACTAAACTTCAACTATATCCGACGACCCTGGTTATTTATCTTTTTTGGTGACTATACATGCAATAACTTACTCCCACTACGCCAAAACCTTGCTAATCACAAAACCGTGCCTGTACTGTAAGTATTAAATAATATAAAAAATAGACAAAATAAAAACAACAAAATTTCTATCACTTTTCCACTCTAGAACGTTAAGCATTCCTCCGGAGAGATCAATGGAATACATTATAGACATAAATATGAGATACTTTCGTTAACCAACAGTGCCTATAACTCTGTTCTATACCATTCTCGTTATACACCGTACATAATGTTGAATGAACGCAATGTCTGGTATTGAAGCCAGAATGTAAACCGATGAAAGGTTCAATTAACATTGTTGATTTTAATGTTCATGATGAGATGTAATATTACCACTGTGGATATTTCCAATTTAGAGATGAGAAATTCGAAACCTTAGATTAATTTGCTCACATTGATTTGCCAAGCATTAACGCCTTGTTTCTGCAACGAGAACTGTTCGCCATTTTGATTTTTCTTCAAAATGGCGGCACTGCGTGAAACCTATATAGATCGATATAGGTCACAACAATACAAATATCCAGAGTGATTGTTTCAAACATCTGTGCAAAGGGAATTAACGGGATGTGCCCTGGTTAAAAAAAAATTGGATGTCACGTCAAGTCACGTGATCAACTTTGAACGTTAATATCTTGGAACTTTTCTGTTTGCACTGATGTCAGCTATCGATTTTTATAGGTCTCAAGCACTGACGCCATTAAAAAAAAATTACTGCCAGGCTCCATAAAAACATTTTCAATCCCCTTATCTAACAAATTATTACCTAAGCGCACGTAAAGTATAATTTGTTAACAGCCAATCGCACCTCTCGACTTGCGTTTAATTTTGACCCGTCAATAATTTTCGATCCAGAAACCGAAATTGTCTGGCGTAGTCCTATCTGTCCTATTATGTACAGGCAACAAAAAAGAGAAGTATGCAGGATCGTCAGATATAGTTGAAGTTTAGTAAGAAACCGATGGATGTTCTCGAATAAAATTTAATTTAATTAATAGAATACAAACAGCTCATTTATCAAATTAAATTTCAGTCGACAACTTCCATCGGTTTCTTACTAAACTTCAACTATATCCAACGATCCTGCATACTAATCTCTTTTGTTGACTGTACCTACGTATATTCAGAAGAAGTCCAACGTGTGGCAAGTGCAATTTACGAGAAGTCAAAAAAAAGTTTCTGTCACCACAATAGATCTAAGTAATAATCCTCATGAATAAAGCAATACCTTCACAAAGATCTTGGAATTTCTTTTTATTATTTACCAGACAAAGTATTAAGAAAACGCTTTGCATAAAACAGCCTGAAAAAACAAAAGAGCAAATCCAATTAAATACTTCTGTCGAATTGAGGAAATATTTCCAAAATTGAGGATTGAGAGGATCAGGAATTTTTCAATAAGATAAATACTTTCAATATCTTGATAGACAGTTCGATGAAACTATAGGTCGAAGCCACACAGCTGGGTGCTTCACTAATGCCGAGATCTATAAACGTTACTCACCACGTACTTTGTCAAAACGTCATTCCTGTCACTGTCAAACTACAAGTGCAAGACAGAGACGGGAACATATCCAAGCCAAAGGACGTGCTAAATGACGTTTATATAAATAATGAAACCAAAGCACGCAGTAAATGGAACTAGAAACTGGCATCCACAGGTACGTTTTCCGATTAATTTGTTTACACATTCAACACATACTTTTGAAACAGATCATAATTGGTCACTTGTTCGAGCTACACTAAAGTGATGACGTAAGTCAGCAAGCGTGGCACCAAGCTAAGCTGGAAGCTGTGTGGTATCGGCCTTATTACAATGCAGATCACAAATAAAACAATTTTTATTATATAAAAAAAAAAACAATTGAAGCTTCAGAAACAGCAGGACTTTTAGTAGAATCTACATATAAACAAGTATGAAAGTCACTCAGTATTTTCAAAGTCAGTAGAAACACAGTCACTCAGAACGTCAGTCCATTCGTTCAAGCGGCGTCACTGCATCAGGTGGGGGGCTCGGGAGGAGGAGGCTCCTTCTCCTTGCCCAGGGGACTTCCACCTGAATCTGCTGCGTCGCTGTTACCGCTGTTGATTGCTACTGACGTCAGAGGTACCTGCAAATTAATTAATTGATTAGTATTTAGTAATAAAGTTGATTGGTTCCCTAGAGAGTTTGAAACTGAAAAGGTATTTTTTTTTCTTTTGTCTGATACAATACAGGTGAAAAATATGTAGATGAATTTGGTGCTAAGAATGATATTATTATAGTTGAAATTTCACAGGCCTCCACTCTGAGAGAGAGAGTGGGCCGTACTCCACCACGCGGGCCCAGTGCGGGTTGTTGATGTCACGTCTTGGAGTTTTTGGTTCTAAGACATGCTCTCACGAAGTTTTCCTTGACTGTTTTGAGAGCGGTGGTGATGAAATAATTTACACAAAGTAAAGCGCCTGTCTGGGTTCGAACGACCTATAAACTCGTAAGTCGCGGTCGTTACCACTGGGCTACCATTGCTTCTGATTTACCAAATAAGTTTAACAGAGCGTATTTTAAGATAGATAAATAGGTCAATTGTTTGATGTTGCCATTTAGTTCACTGGTACCTACAGAATGCATAAAGTCTGAGGGGCAATTCTCATAATTTTAAAAACGTCACAGTCTGATCTCAGTCTCAATCTGTCAAAAAATACTTCTAATTTCCCTACATTTTGACAAGTTTTTGACATTTGTTTGTCGCTGAGATGAGACTGTGACTAGATTTTGAACGTTTTAAATTAGGAGAATTGGCCTTCAGATTAAATCAAGTTGTGTATAATAATAAGGATATTTGCTGGCAGTGTTAGTCAGTTTACTTGACAATTTAGCAGTGTATACTGGTTTGTTTCTATCTCCAGGGAGTCCTACGTTCCCAGTACATTGGTATCTTGTATTAAAGCTGCTATGCTGAATTTGAATGTAATGGACTCCAGAGTATTCTTATCTGCAGTTGTTTTGTATACAATTTATTTTAAGAACATAATACGTTTAGAAAAATCGTGGTCCTTTTGTACGACTGTAGTATTTGGTCCTAAGGGAATGTTTAGGATTTTGCATTCTCTGCTCATAGATACTATATTTAAAATAATTTAAAATATATTTAAAATGAAATATTCTACGAGAGAAGAGGAAGAACTCAAACTACATGGATGACGAAGGTCCAAAAGGACATGAGGGAGATGGAACTTACAGAATATGATGCACAAGACCGAAATAAATGGCGTCGCATGATTTGGAAAGCCGACCCCACGTAACGGGAAGAGGCTAGGCCAAAGAAGATGATTCTATGAAGTTTGGGAACAAGCTTGATATTTTTTAAATTGAATTGTATTAAATTGATTGATTTAGGTTTCGTAGCACTGAAATGTTTGACGAATCAACATTATCGCAACTAGAGCAGCAATCACTCGAATTCTATTGCTTCATCTGAATATAAAAGTCATGCAAATAGTCAATCTAAGTTCCTCTACGCTGTGATTTGCATAGATTTGTACGGTGATGGTATGCTTACTACACAAAACATACCGTATTCCACAATACGGGGTAGCAGGGTGGCATCGACTCGCAAACCGTTATTCTTTTTTTTTTTGAAAGCCTTTAAAAATTGTCTACGCTAGGGGGGCCTAGAATCATGTGCAGAATTTATGGGTGCAGTTTGCGCGTCGATCCGATGCCTCCCTGTATAGAAGTAGGAACTAAAATGTATAATGTATCATCTTCGTTCTATGCGCGCCTAGTACTTCCAGAGTATTTTTCCACGAAGTATCGATATTTAATTACCTTTCTAGGAATTCAAATTATATAGTTTGCACTAACTATTTTAAAGCCACAGAATTTATTGAAATTCTGACCCAGTTATTATTACTGAATAGTTCAGTAGGTAATTAGCCTGAGCCTGAATAAATATATTATTGTATTTCAATATGAAATGGCTTCTACAATTCGATTATTAGGTAATATCAATATCGTTGAAGCAATGTATAAATAGTAGATTACACAACAAGTGAAAAAAAAGGGAATTTAATTCGAGGGATACAAGGACCGAGATGAATTATTTTTTTCACGAGTTGTGTACTCTACTTTTTACCATTGACTGCGAGAAAAGAAATAGTAGTATAGTATTTATCACATTTTATTTTATAATCAGCATATCCTATGAACAATAATAAAAAAAAAATGTAAGTATTTAAAAAAATATGTATTTAAAATAAAACTTTTAAAGTATAGTAGGTTTTTAGATAAATAGGTATTTACTTTTACGGCCAGAAAACTGTGGTCAGGCGCATCATTTAGAAAACGCTCAATGTTTTGGGAGGTTAGCACTCTAGATTTCTTTGGCTTATTACCCTCGAATATGTCACTAACTTTGAGTAGTTTGAAATATCAATGTTGTGTTTGATTCTCATTGTGGCTTTTAGCATAGAATATATGCTCCAAAGTGTCGACGGCATCTTAGTCTTGGTTAATTCGTTGAAATGAAATAGTTAAGAAATATGGACTCTGACAAGAAATTGGCGCCATTCGTGGTTTTTCAGTCGCAGAACAAATAGTATGTTTTCAGGTACAACTCCCGAGATTTTGGCGGCAACAAATTATCTACTATAATTGCTGCTTTATTTCGTAATGATTCCGGAGTCAGTGTCTCATTTTCGTCACTGGAAGAACTCATTTATAATTTATATTACTTATTAGATTTTCCAATGACTTAAAACAACCACGATAACAGATAGAAAAGAACCTATAATGGCGGGATATTTTATTTTTAATTTAATTTTATAGCTCTATGGAATAACTCCATATACCAGCCAGTACGTACTTTCAGCACGTTTTATTTTATTTTTGTACATAATTCGTATATTCGTGCTTGTTCCAAATTCAAAATGTTTTTATTCACTCAGTGACTAAAAGAGAGTTTTATTCACTGTAATCGATGAATAAAATGCCCTTTTTCGAGAGGCAATGGTAAAAAGCAAATTTTGTATAAATAAAAACTCAATTATAACTTTAAATTCGAATTAAGGATGAAATGCTTGCTCATTCCAGTTACAAGGCATATAATCCAATACTGTTCTGTATATCTGTCACATTTCTTTCATAAATTTAATACCTAAAAACATTTTTGGCCGACTTCGCTTTTATCGCCCGAAGGCAAAATTTTGCTCATCCTGTTTGCTTCCCTCGACTTTGATAAATTATTTGAGCAAAGACAATTTTTGAAAGAAATGCTCAGAGGAATACCTAATATTTTATTACTTTCGGTAATATTTATGCCATACACTTAATACTTTTTATTTCTATCTTAATTATTTCTTCTTCTTTTGAAATAAATAATAGGTAGGTAATTTAAGCAAAATACGCGCATTGACTTGGAGTTGTGGACACTAGCCCGTATTACCTAGGTAATTTAAGACTCTTATAATTTTGGACGACTAATTAAACATACTTTAATTTGTATCATTGTATGCCAATGGAACCGGAGCACTTCATTCATTTTTGCGTTGAAATCCTGCGTGACTCTTATCGGACTTTATAATTTCTCACATCGTTCATGAGGCGTTGGATGTAGTTTGACTTGACTGACCTTAAAAGTGGACTACACCCAGATGACTATTAAACTCCTTGTTTCCAGTTGTTTTCAGAATTAGTAAGTATTGAAAAAAGTAATAAAAATGTTTGAAGTGGTAGCACAAACGGAACTTTATGTTGTTTTTCAAAAAACACATACTGTTTACATATTTGCAAACTAAATTACGAAAGCATTATAGGTATGAAGAGCATGAAAGGAGCCAGTGCTACGTTACCGTGACTTTAACATCTCACTAGTAAATTCCTTATGTATTTACATAATATCACAAGCAAAAAGACAAAGTAATTTTAATAATATGTACATGTATATAAAAAAAGGAGGGAGAGAATCATAGTTCATCAAAAAATTCGTCCGCATCGTTGTCAACAGGGAAAGTGCCTAAAAGGCTGGCAGCATTACCACGTTGCAGTGCGATGCTGATTCTTTGGCCAAAAAAAGGCCAGCCCTCTGGTCACGTAAAGAGTCGATTAACCGCTTGGTGATATCTCAAAAAACCGAGTGGGCAACTGGACACTAGAACCCTTATGTTAATTTCCAATGTGCACGGTTTGTTTCGAGTTTCTATGTAACTTTTGACATATACATACCATAGAAACTGCAGTACATATATGCGTGTCCGACTGCCTCGGAGGCGGCGAGAGGGACGCATCGAACCTCAAGTCCAGCTGGAACATGAAGACTGCTGCAGCCAGGGTCGAGATGGAGACGGTCAGCTGGGCACTAGCTACGCCTATGCAAGTGGTGCTGCCGCATCTGAAAATAATGTTTTTCTAGTATATTCCGTTTTTTTTAGTTCTCTTCATCAACAAAGACAGCCAGTCGATTCTGTAAATATCTTACTGTGAAAACTTAGGTGAAGTGAGTTGGAAGTCAGCCTTTTTTTTGGTGCGCAATGGAAATCCTCATGGACTTCCTCCAACGTGGGGTTGACAGAGGGGCATGCCAGACTTTTACCGGCTAAAAGCACCGCGGTGTTCTACCTCTACCTATGGCCGGCGGTGCGGGAGACAGCTGACTTCAAGTTCACTCCTCCTTAGTTTTCAAGAAATTTTTATAGAATAGATCGGCAGGTTACACAATGGTTATCGTATCTTAAATTACAAGAGAAATTATAGGATTGTTATCTTGTTTTATTTCAATGCAAACAATACAAATTCCTTCTTCATTAAAACAAAAAGGAAATATTGTTGTGAAAACAAACTCAAACTCAAAGCATTTATTTCAATTAAACCAATTACGATTTGGTCAGTCAGAAAGATGAAGTTAGTTGCCCATCCCAAAGCTAAAAGGTTCCTAAGGAGAAGAACGGGCAAGAAATTTCATAGACACTCTTTTAAATCAAAATATTGTGACATTTTCATTTATTCGTAATTGTACGATGTTGTAATGTTACAAACGCTTTAATCACACAAGAAAAAGTTCTCGCTACCTTTATTAAATAAAGGTAGCGAGAATTTTTTCTCTACATCGTTAATGTAGGAGAAAATATAAAAAACGTAATTTTAATTCTAGCAAAAGGAGACCAAAATTATTTGGTTCGTAGAATTTTTATCAAAATGGTGGACATTCACATTCAAGTCACCGGCAAAAAGGTAGCAGATGTGCTACGGTTTGATAATGACTTTAAAATTCCTAAATATTATTTGTAGAACAAATTTTTGTTTATTTTAGATTTCTGTGCATGTTCAACCAAGAGGTCTAACAGGAATCCAATTTCCTTCCATTTATGTATTACGCGCCCCGTGGATTCACCCGCATATCAGTCTCGATATTCCCAGGTCATGGTATACGCATGTGCCTCATCCAAACCCGTTGAGCCGTTTTAGCGTAACAAACAAACACACAAAATCAAATCCTTTCTCCTTATAATATCTAGTTTAAATGGTCGAGATTTTTGTCTCCTCCTCCTATTTAATACTAAAATATTGTTGCCACGTCCAAACATAAAAATATAGATGTATCTTTAATACAAAAATTATTTTGTTAGTTTTATAAAGTGGACTGTTTAGCGGTTATAAGAGCATTCCAAAGCGATTAGCATACATTTTGTTGGCAACACTCTCGGTGAGAATTTTCAGATTGTGAGCGATAAAAGAATATCAGAATATGTGTGATAACTGGATTAAAAGGATGGAGCGCGCAAAAGGTGGGCGCTATTGTGTGGAAATACGTGTTGTTCACTGGTCCTTTGCGGCGCGACAAACTTGGACAAAAGGACCATCAGAGTATGCCGGTTTTATTCTGGATCAATCGCGCGTGTAGATTATCACATTATGTAGCATGTGTATACATTTCAGCCAAAAGACGTCCACTGCTGGACATAGGCCTCCCCTACGCACCTCCACTTCGACCGGTTTTGTGCTTCTCGCATCCAATGAGTTCCTGCGACCTTCACAAGGTTGCTAGTCCAATTTGGTGGAAAAAAATATAGAACTGGAAGGACCATTTTTATTGGGTTATCATTTTAATTCTATTTAGATAAAAATATGTCTTAGGTCCTCGAGCTTCTGAAAATAAAATATTAATTTAAACATTTCAATATCAAAATGCTGTTATAGGATATGTGGCTTGTAAGATTTCGTCCATGTAGTTTATAACCATAGAAGGACAAGTGAGTTGAAATGCCACAACGTACCTACAGTATATTAATTCTGGAAGTTTAATGATGTCAAGTTCGTGGCGAGTTTTAAAAGCTTCAAAATACGATTTTATAAACAACTTACTCAGCCGTTGTTTGCGAAACCCTATTTTACAAACACAGGTGGGACGCACCTACCTATATTTAGGCATGGTATGTACAGACGCCAGCACATCAACCTACTACAATCTGTCAAATTTCTTTAATAGATTTTCAACTTTATCGGTAAAGCATTAGGTTCAATGTTGATTGGAAAAATTTGACAGTTTGGGGTAGCTTGATGTGCTGGCGTCTGTACATTGTTTGACGGCATAACATATAACGTTCCCACTGCTGGGACAGGCCTCTTTGTGAGAGGGAGTGAGCTGTAATCTACATCGCGGACCCAGTGCGGGTTGGTGGATGTCACATGTCTTCGATTTTTTTGGCTAGGACATGCCGGTTTTTTCACGATGTTTTCCTTGACCAGAACAGTGGTGATGAAATAAACACAAAGTAATTCGGATTATTCCACTTTGCCCCACCAGCCGCCCCACTGGTGGGGGCAAGGTGGAATGCCTAAAATTTTGCAGTGGAATCTGCCCCACTAAATCGATGGGATCGAAACCACGACCTACGAAATGAATGAATGTTGGGGCTGTTACCACTTGGCCACCGCTGCTTCATTGTTTTGCACCAGTGTCAGATTTTATATTTAATCGCATGTTTTATTCGTTTGTAGATATTTTGTTATAAATTTTACCACGCGTACAATGATTACGAGCAACGATTTATATAAACCCGTAGTCACATAAAATCTGACATTCTGATGATTGCGATAACGTCAAGATAAAAATCGAAGCTCAATTGCAACTGCGACTACCGAACACTTTTTGAATACAATAAAAGCAGATTTGTCTGTATTAAAAATATGGACCATGTAAACGTAATCCTAGAGGTTTTTATTCTAATGATTTACAAATACATATAAATACCCTATACTATATATACTACTCTATGTCTGTTAATACCAAAATAACAGCTTTAACCGACTTCAAAAAAGGAGGTTCTGTGTTCGACCCGTATGGATGTATGTATGTCCGCGATTTTCTCATAAATGTACTGCAACTCCGGCATTTCTATGCCAATTTTTATGATTCTTCTCGTCGGTGTCTTTAATTCTTGAATGCACCTTAGCTTGGCACCGCTTGGTTGCAATTATTTATTTATTTATTTATCACATAAAATGTTTCCTTTGCCATTACAGATTATATCTATGTATGTATTATATCTATGTATTGTTTTTAATGGATAAAATACCTTTGTTTAGGTAGTTTTTGAGTTAGCTTCAATAATACGATTTTTTCCCACATAGTTTAAATTGATGATGTTTTATAACTTCCCTCATATTTACATAGCAAGTAGTGTTAATTGAATTTAACGGCCTCATCTTGTAAAGCAGTTTCAGACGATAGAAGCAGTTTCTTACGGAGTCAGCAACGTGTTTCTATGGATGGATGTTTGTTACTCTTTCACACAAAAACTACTCACCGGATTTGGATGAAATTTGGCACACAGATAGTTTATAACTAGCATTAACACATAGGATACTTTTTATCCCGATATTTCCACGGGATTGAAACTTATGCGGGTGAAACCGCGGGGCTCTGCTAGTCTAAAATAAATAAAAAACCGTTCATCAAAAGATTAATAAAACCCTTACCCAATATTCATCAGCGACCTGACGCAAAATACCAGCATGGACACATGGGCTCCTATAGCAGCCATCCACAGCATGGTCAGAGGTACAGCAGCACAGGGCGAAGGCCCGAGGGCTCGCCACGGAGCACCCCAATTCCTTGTCGCTCTGGATCTGGCAGACACCCAGCCGCCGAAGCCTCGGCTGTAGTATATTGATGTGGCTGGAAATGGGGGCTGATGTTAGTAATGTCAATGACCACTGGACCCATATAAAGATAACGGATATTTTTTATGCAAATGGTTGTAAAAAACACTTTTTCATTTCTCGTACTCTAAAAGTTAGTTTTTATGTTGTGCGTAGGCGACATAAAGTCGCTTTTTATGCTCTAGTGCATAAAGTATTTTTTTTCAGGCCCAACAGCCACAATAAAACGTCGCATATTAAAGTCGTTATTTTATTTAATTTGCTTTAATAAATTTATATCACTTCGGTGATTTTTTTCGTTAATTTAATAAAACCAGATAAAATAGTTGTCATTTATTATTTAAACGTTTTATGACTTGGCAGTATGAAGTACCCAAGTCGAATGATACATCATGTTGAAAATTAAAAACATGTGGAGCAGTGGTGGCCAAGTGGTAACAGCCGCGACTTACGAGTTGTAGGTCGTAGGTTCGAATCCTGTGGGTCTTCAAACTAAATATTTTTTTCCTAAATGGGTCTTAGCTACGAACCCTCTGCCTCACAGCCTGTATCATTAATAAGAAAAATAAAATTAATTAACGACTAACAGCAACAGGAAATGTTTTCTCGGAAAACTCTATGACCTATTTATTTCTTGCACGGGTTGTCTTGAGTATAGGAATTCAGTTTGCACTCACACGATCTATTGTCTAAGTATTTTTCTTTTATATTCTAGAATACAGCCGCTAACGAGATTTTCTTTGACTTCAATATTGTAGAGTGTTTCGCGCGAATTCCTCGATCTATCGAGATTTTACGCTACTGAGATAAAGCAAACACATTTTAGCATGCAATTCAAAATCTTTGAATATACAGGGCAGGGATATCGACGCAAAAACTGTTACCATGAATTTAGCACATGATTCTAGACCCCTAACCCTAGGGTAGAGACTAGAGACGGTTAGGCTTATAGGCTACCCGCCCACGTCCGATAAATCGGTGACCGATTTTTGTAGGAGAAAAATAGCACGTACTGATGGCACTAGTGTAACGCACACGTCCTACAAAGAGTCGATCTAAATAACATAGGGCGAAATAATCTGACCGATTGGACCTACAAAAAGTATGCCGTGTCCGAGCGAGCTTATAAAAAAAAAGCTGTTCCACAGCAGTGCCTAAACGTAATAATAAATAATAAAAAGTTTATTTTGGATCAATAACACAAGACTAAGTACAACAAGTAAAACGATAGCGCTATGTATAAACTGTAGCGCAGCTGACAACGCCCTTCTCCAGATACAGAATGGAATGATGTTCCATGCAAAAAGTGCTTAAAAGGTAATTAATTTGTCAGCGGGATTGTCCGAAAGGGTTACCACTACCCCGGAACTTAAAGGGCTAAGGAAGGAACACGGGCGGGTTTTAGTCAGTAAGAGTCTGACACTCCCTTCCGCTCCACCCAGAGCGGGAGGAGTCATTTGATGACTTCCCACCCTCAAAAAGAAAAAGGTAATTACTTAATTTAGATTTAGTTAATTAATAATAAAACAAAAAATAAGAGAAAAATAAACAGTATAGGACATTAATGATTTGGGATGTATTTTAACGTTGAGTTAATGTGGTGAGTGTAGGGTGAATGGGTGTGTGGATGAGTGTTAATGAGGTGTGCGAGGGTTGTTTGTGGTGTTTGTGTCGTGTGTGTTGTGTGTGGTTTTGTTGGGGTGTATGAGGGAGTGATGAGTATTCTACACTTCCACGAGTTTCTCTGTTTCATCATAGTTTTGTGATTTTAACCAGGAGTCGTTTCATTTTGCTCTTGGTTAGTGGGTAGATGTGTAAGCTTTTGTTCAATTTGTTGTAGATTTTTGAACTTATGTGTTTGTAATGACGACTTGCAGCTACGGTTCTACGAGACACAGTGTTACAAACCCTATTCGAGCGGCGTGTAGGACAGCATTTAGGAAGGTAAATAAGCTGTTTGCGAAGAATAGTTTGGAGGATGAATAGTTGTCTGACGGTGAGGACCTGGCAGAGGGTATATATAGAGAGGATGTCGAGTATCGGATCGGTTTCCTTGCCAGCACCTTCAGGACAGCTCTCTGCGCGCGTTCGACCCGTAGCATCACTGTTTTACCGGCACCACCCCAGACCGTCAGGCAATACCCTAGAATAGACTGAGCGAGGGTAAAGTAGACGGTTAATAAACAGCTGAAATCGGCCGCACCTCTGAGCTTTTTAAAAATGTATATGAGTTTTCTCACACGAGCTACAGTTGAAGCAATATATTGCTTCCATTTCAGGTTGCTATCAAGAGTGACTCCAAGATATTTTATACTAGGGGTATTTTCTTTTTGTTAAAATTGACAAGCACAGTTTGCATGTAAGTTCGAGCAGGTGTGCGCATAAATTTCAATCGGTGTAGGGGGCTGACTTGACTTCATAGTAGAGAATGTGATGATGATGATGATGTGAGATTTAGAGAGAATATTTGTGGTCAGCCACCTCATGACGGTGTTCAAGGCAAACTCCGAGTTCAGGCGAGTTTCAGTCCAGTCCCAGCTATGTACAATTAGAGCTGTGTCATCGGCATAAGTTATAATTTTGCAGTTTGGTAAGGATAACTGAGACAGCTCATAAACGTATATGAGAAAAAATGGGGGTCCCAGGACACTGCCCTGGGGGACACCAAAAGTAATCGTCTCCTGGTTGCTGAGGTAGTTTTCTAGTTTTACTACTTGTTTACGACCTGTAAAATGGCTCCTGAAGGGATCGTGGGCCGTCCCGCAAATGTAAACTTTTACAAAACTAATACACAAAAAAAGACGTGGCCCAACACACAAAGGCACGTGCCTGCGTACGATCGTTAATAACCGACAAAAAATTTCGACGCAGTGGAGGGGGGGGGGGGGGGGGGGGCAGTTCAGATTCTGTGGTAGCAGGTAGGGTTTACCGCGCTACTAGCATAGATACAAAGTCCCGTGCAATACAACTCCTTAAGTTAGAATGTCATGATTTAATTAAATAGTCATTCAATGGGGTAATATGAACTTAGAGAGATGAATTATATTTTTATAATTCTATAAATAAATATTTGTTACGGCCGCGAATCATATTTAGATCAACATAAACCTGATACTGACCTGCAGGCAACCCAGACGCTTTCGCATTATTTTTGTGACTCCGAAGCCATAAAGGTAAAAAAAAATATGATTGACCAGCATTCTACAGAGCTTCACTTTAAAAATCGATGCGAAATGATGGCTGGCTACAAATTTTAACTTCGGTAAGTACTAAAAATATAAGTGTTACTGAAAACTACCAACAAACAACCCAGCTTCAATGCTTCAGCCCGAGATTCGCTAATTGCCAATAATAAATAACATCTGCCACACTTTGAATATAAATTAATGTCGTAATTCAATCTAAACGCCTTTTTGATGTGTTTTAACTTTATTAGATTTAATATTTTCACGTCGTTATTGGTTTTGGGCTCGCAGCATGTGTGCGGAATACTGTTACTGTTAGCCTACATCATCCCATTGCTGAGGAAAGGCCTCTCCCCATAACTTGCTTCTCTTTCAATCCAGGGCTAAAGTGGACCACTGGTCATTTGTTTTCTCCTGCTCTCCCGCCATCTTCTACGGGGTCTGCCGCGACGCCTTCTAGCTGTGTCAGGGCCCCACGTAGTGCTTGTATTGACCCACAGCTCATTGCATGCACGTGCGAGTATACCGGGTATAAAATACTTTTAACGAAGCCGAGAGTCACTTGTTCTTCGTTATTATGAGATTATGGATCATACCTGGGAGTCTTCTGGTTACAGAGATATTGAATTTAATATTACAGTTTTTTTATGATCATCATCATATTCCTGCCCTTATCCTATATTATTTTTCATATCATTCCTCACACAATCCATCCATTTTTTCTTCGGCCTTCCTCTCCCTCTCCATCCATCAACATGTATATTCATCACTCTTTTAGTCACGTGCGTTTCGTCCCTTCTCATCACATGCCCATACCAAGCCAAACGATAACAAGTTTTAAATGTTCCAGCTAAACTTTAAAGATTCCCATGGTTCCTATAACGTTGCATGCATCTATTAGCACAATGTCTTGCGTGCGTTACTTCGCGCATTAACGTAAACAGCGAAGTTTCACACCAAAAAGTCGTTTCCCAGCAATTATTTTTGCACAAAGTAACCTAGTTTGATGTACAGAATGTGTAGGTAGACGGTGGCTTCGTAATGCGTCTTCTTACGCCCTGTAAAACGAGATCCCGAATCATGATAGAAAAAAAAAAGCACCGTAGAGTTTTAGTTATAAGGAGTCCGAGATATCCCAGTATAAACCCTTGAGGATTTCCCGTCGAGAAAAAAAAGTAACTGTTTCTTTTTTTATTATAGAAACGGACACCGTCAGGTTTCCTATTTAAAAATGATGTTACGTGAATAACAGCTTTATTCTTATCCGAAAAATGGAATATTTACTCAGCAAATTTCTAGGCATTAAAATTGATAATCTCTTGAGAATTTCTTCAGGAAAAAAAAGTTAACTGGATATTTTTAATAGAAATGAAAGGGATCGAAAATATTTTAGTTTAGAGAACATAATAAAAGTTTCCTATTATAGTTTAATGATTTTTCGTAACTAAAAGCTTATTGAAATAATGTAAGTAGGTATTTACTTTACTCTTATCTAGACAATAACATGTATACGCTCTTGAGGATTTCTTCACAAAAAAAGGGAAATTGGTTCTATTTATTTTTTATTATAAAAATAGAAGGGATTTTAATTATTTAGTTTGCAGAACGAAATGGAAGTTTTCTATTTTAATGAGGTTCCATACCTTAAGTTCTAAGCTTTGTTTTACTTAAGATAATTTAGTATTTACTTCGCTAATAACTGCAGAAGAACATAAAGAAAATTAGAAAAGTATGGGGGAGATATTTGCCCAGAAGTGGAACAATATAGGTTAAATAAAAGAAATATCTGGGCATTAACATTGTTTAAAGCTTTAAAATAAAACTGCTCATAAAAATAAACTCCTCATGTCATTTACATAATGATCCTGAAATGTTCTCGCGTAAAATACGTGCGGTTTTATGTTAACAAAACGACTGGTTTATTTTACGCCATATTACGTTGTTTGTTTAATGTTATCTACGCCATTTTCTCGGTGTAATGATGTGTCGCGTCCTTAATGTTGGTACTGCTGTGAACTTTAACACAAGTGCCGTGGAGCAGTGTTGGTAAAGTTATGTGGTTCAACTAAGCTTGAAAAATCAGTATCTAAAGTGTATTGAAACTTATGATTCAAATTAATATCATTTCAAGTTAAATATCAACTTTATTTTAATGGTAATTAAGTTGATTTCAGAGTGACTAGCACTATTGAAAGAGTTATAACAATGTTTGAAGTTGTAGGTTAAAGCGTAGGTAAATTGAACTTTATGGTGTAGGATTTAAAGTAATTTTTCCATAAACTCATATTTGTTTACATTTTTGGCAAATAAACCGCGAATGCAGATTATTTTGGAAATTTCAAATGTCGATATATGAGGCAGCTAATTTTTTCTACCGCTATCGAAAATTAAAGTGTCGAAAATTATGATCAGACGTGTTTTAGTCGGTAGGAGACCGACCTCTTCCTATCTCCTCAGATTGTATCCATGAGGATTACCCCAATGGAAAAAAAATTATAAATAAAACAACATTTACCTGCAGCCAACACTGTGATAGCACCAGCAGGTACTCCTAGACCTAACGCTGGCTTCTGTCTCTCTTCCAGCCAGCCGACTGCTCCCAACACTAATCCACCGATGCCGCAGACAATCTGCAACAAAGAACATCTATTAGAAGATTTTAAGAAATTCTATATCAACAGAACTGAATTCTTCACATAACATCATAGTTGTAATACCCGATTGGTTAGGCAAAAGTGTACCTATAGTTCACCAGTTATATTTAAGGGGACTACATGACCTAAAGCGCGGTCACTGTCGGACTGCATACAAAAGAAAGAGAAGCGCGATGTCACGCTGGTAATTTATTGCAAAATAATTATGAAGCAATTATCTGTTTACAAAAAAAAAAAATTAAAACATTAATGCTTCAGTTATGTTGCTTGTAGAATAATCTGACAATGTATATTAGTATGATTTTATTGCGATTTAGACGAAAACAAACATTACTTAAAATAATATGGCTTTTATTAAGTCATCAGATTTTAATTCATCAGACTTTCATACAAAAGTAAAAATATTTCAATCCGATTTTCTGTTACGAACTCTACGCGAAGCAACAGAAAGCGCTACTACCTAGTTAGATAAACAAACTGCCGTGTCTAGTACAAAATTCAGCAGAGGGGAGCGGGGGTTAGATAGAACAAGGTTTGTTTTTGGTAAATGTATTATGTTTTGTAAAAAGTCATAGAACAAAAGTTGTTGTTTATGATGTTAGTAATCCAGTCCTGCAAGGTTGTTAAGTGTACCAATAACTCTGTATCATCATCATCTGCCCAGCCTTTTCCGAACTATGTTGGGGTCGGCTTCCAGTCTAACCGGATGCAGCTGAATACCAGTATTTTACATGGAGCGACTGCCTATCTGACCTCTACAACCCAGTTACTGGGTAATACGATACCCCTTGATAAGACTGGTTGTCAGATTTTCGGGCTTCTGACGACCCGTAACGACTGTCAAAGATCCACGAATGACAGCCGGGTCCAACGGCTTAACGTGCTTTCCGAGGCACGGAGGGGTACCAATAACTCTGCATATGTAAGAAAATAAATATGGAATCATTGCACAAGAAACAATGATAAAGATACCTTTTATTATATTAAATACTTTAAGTTACCTACAATCGGATTCGAAAATACTTCGGATTAGGTATAATCTGAAATCTTCACAGCGCCACTTCTTAATTTTCTTACTGTCAATGCGCGGTACGGAAAAAGCGTCAAAGGAAATGCTCTTCAGCATGGCAAACTGGATAACACAAAAGAGAACGGCATTGTGTTTGTGCTTATAAGCATTATATTTTATACAAAGGAAATTCAGTGCACGGACGTACGACAAGTCGTAGCTAGAGCAAAAGATGCGATGATCCGCTTTGACCGGTCTTATAAAATTACAACCAAAAGAGCATGTTAATAAATTCAACACTAGGTACTTGTTTTCATGTCTGAACACAATATGAAATGTTGTTACTCTGTTAAGAGCAATTCGAAACTAAATGAACAAATAATACTAAGTAAATATGAGGAAATAGCCATGTTTCCGAGTTGCCCCGGACGGGCATGCAATTAATTGCATAGCAGAGCTCTGGATTGTTAAGGTAGGTATTCCATTAATTCCCTAATTTCATAAACTTTTGTGCGCTTTTATAATTTCTAAAATTTCTTGACTTCATAACGAAATACAAAAGCAACGTCCAAATCAATCGAATTGCGAAGTTAGCCTGCGGTTTCCGATACTGATATTCAATTTAACCTGTCGTCCAAGTCACAGTGATTTGATTGGCGGTTGTTATTTAGGCCAACCAATCATAAAAGCTCAAATGAGATTTGGTATTCGATTTACTGAACCGACTCACTCGGTTATCTGGAAACAGGTGAAAACACGGTTACGTATTTAAACTCATCGTAAACATCCCCCCAACACCAACTATGTTGGGGTCGGCTTCCAGTCTAACCGGATGCAGCTGAATACCAGTATTTTACTTGGAGCGACTACCTATCTGACCTCCACAATCCAGTGACTGGGTTAGTACTATACCTACTCCTTGGTACACACAACCAGCCTTGGCTGTCAGACTTTCGGGCTTCTGACGACCCGTAACGACTGTCAGAACCAAAAATGACAGTAAAAATCTTAGATAGCACGTTAAATACTTGGTGTGTTCCAGTTGTTAGTTATGGGGCATTTACACTAGGTGAATTTTCGCCGTGCGGTCGCTGACACAGGTCGATAAAAAACGCAGGTAACTAGTCGTCATTTTCGCGCGCCGCAGGAAGCTCGTCAAGACGACCTTCATGCGGCGCGCGATCGCTTGCGACTGAAAATTTCTACGATCGTTTTTATAAGTCACCCGCCGCATGGGACCTGTCAATCATCGGACGATAAAAGTCGAAACCTACTCTCTACTTTGGAACTTCCAATTTTAGTCACCAGTGTCTAGCCGAATTGCCATTTAGACAGTCGATTTTCGCCGGACCGCGAAAACCGTGCGGCTATAAGTAGTCATCTGTGTAAAGCCCGCATAAGAAGTCTGAAAGTCTGACAGTCAAACTAATTTGAATACCGAATATCAAAAACAAATAAGCAAACTTTTACCCCCAAAGACAATGGGTTGAAATAATTGAACAGGATTTCAAGAGTTAGAAATGTATCTAAAATTGGAAATAAGCCAGGCGCATGATGACATTTCAAATGCTTCATCATACAAAAGCAATTAATTTTCCAACGACACGGATTAAATGTCACTGCAGCTTTTAACGTTATACCGCGGTTGAAAAGCTTTCATGTTCCCAGCGATTGAAGTTCTAATAGAAATATCCGACAAAATTACTTTCTGCCACACTAGCCCCTAGTCGCCGTTTGAATTTTTAACACTAGTTTGCAGTTTGGTAGTGAGTGAATTTTTTAAAGGCACTTGTATGACACCGCATAGCTCATCCATTCGCCCTTTAAAATTATGATAGATAGCACCAATTTATGAAGGGCTGCATGGGTCGATCGATCAGGTTAAGCTACGCTTGCCGCGGTTGGTCCGTGGATGGGTGACCATCTACATACCAAGAACCCTCCGAGCCTCAGAAAGCTCGTTAAGCCGTTGGTCCCGGCTGTCATTCATGGATCTTTGCTGTTAAAGATCCATGAATGACAATGGCTTTCGTTACGGGTCGTCAGAATCCCGAAAGTCAGACAACCAGTCTTACCAAGAGGTTTCGTATTACCCAGTAACTGGTTTGTGGAGGTCAGATAGCCAGTCACTCAATGTAAAATACTGGTACTCGGCTGTATCTGGTTAGACTGGAAGCAGACCCCAACATAGTTGGGAAAAGGACTCGGCAGATAAGCACCAATTCATGCCATTGACCATGATGTCATTGCGCAGTTGATAATTATTTACTTGATGAAATGTCATTAACCGTAATGATTATCGGTACAATCATTGCAGAGTCCACGTCCCACAGGTTGACAACCTCGTGTGCGTCTCGTTCTATCGTTCTCAGCTTTCACGAGATTCTCACCATGAGGGACAGTGATATCAACAATCATTGCACGGCGCTCTAAACACAATAGCTCTCACAATATCAGGCTAATGTTCTGTCAGTGAAGATTTTGGTGAAGATAGATCGTTACCGGTAGGTACAATATGGCGTGACCATTCGCGTGAACTTGTACTTATATTTTTTTTATGATTCTATGAGAATGTTAAGAATTCTAGTTCGTAATCAGAGCACCATGAATCACCCCTGAAACAATTTACCTAAGTACAGGTTTTTTGTTAGACCTTCCTTACATGTATATTCTTACTCCTACTTCCAATATTTAATTAATGATCCATACCATTGGAACAGGGAGAGCTTATGCATTAGTAATTAATGACAATATAATCCTTTTAACCAATCCGCAGGGCTGTAACACGAAATCAATTCGCAATCAGAAGGTAGAACACGTAGGGAAATTATTCATAAATTACTGCGCACCTCCCCTGTGCCTTATTCTACGTCTCAGGAGCACCTACCTACGAGATTAGTATGTAAATAACGTCACAAAGACAGGATAATGTTTGGCTTATCTCCGTGGGTAAGTTAAAGTAAGTTAAGCCTACTTAGCTAAACCCTGTATGTGCGGAGTATGCAAAAATGTAATTTGTTACTTCGTTGGCTTGAAGTTTTGCGGACCAGCGGGGCAATTGCGTAACACACTATCACTATCAGTAATAATAATCGTAATCGTAGTAGTATGGCTTTCATTTTGACAGTTCAACAACATTCATTGCGTTATTTACGTTGTTGAACGGACACATTTTTCAAACATATGAAGCAATGGATTAGCAATATCCTTCAAAATGCTTCAGATTGAGATTGATAGTGCGTGACGCAGTTAGGGTGCTGCTTATTAAGATTTATTTAATACTAAGTACTTGCGGGTTCAAAACTTGGCATGAAAAAGGATTGTTTTTTTTTTCAAGTTAGTTGTGCAGTCTTAGCCACACGCCGCACAGATCAATTGATCAAGTTAAGCTACGCTTGCCGCGGTTGGTCCGTGGATGGGTGACCGTCTTTACATACCAAGACCCCTCCGTGTCTCGGAAAGCACGTTAATCCGTTGGTCCCGGCTGTCATTCGTGGATCTTTGACAGTCGTACGGGACGTCAGAAGCCCGAAAGTTTGACAACCAGTCTCACCAAGGCGTATCGTTTAATACGATACGCCTTTGTAAGACTGATTGTCAGAGTTACTGGGTAATCCCAGTAACTGGGTTGTGGAGGTCAGATAGGCAGTCGCTCCATGTAAAATACTGGTATTCAGCTGCATTCCGGTTAGACTGGAAGCCAACCCGAACTTAGTTGGGAAAAGGCTAGGCAGATGACGATGAGTTGTGCAGTCTTAGACTCGACACTGGAAAAGCTATGAGCAGGGACTCAAACTGTAACCGTAATAAGTGCTTTTAACACTGTTTTTTAAAACTGTTTTAAAAGAAAAACACTTCTAAATGTATGTGTGTGTATAATCATAATTGCTTAGCTCATCGATCGGTGCTCTGAGGCGACTGATCGCTATATGCGAATATTATGCGGTGAATCATGGTCTCAAATATAACGTCACAAAGAGCGAACTAATGGTTTATAACGTGACATATTCGTGTATTCCACATGTCGTACTGTATGGAAAACCCTTGCGAAGAGTGGACAAGTTTAAGTATCTGGGCCACTGGGTCACTGAAGATCTAAAAGATAATTGTTACATTGAAAGGGAACGTAGATCGCCAGCTGTCCGTTGTAAAATGCTGGCCAGCAGGTTTTAAAAGCTTACTGTGGCGTTGTAGTGCATCAGGGATGTTTGCGGATAATAATATTAATAGTTTTGCCGCCATTATTAGGAACAGATGCGCATCCCTGATGACGCGCGTTCGCGGCAGCACAAACAGTATTCTCAGTGTGTTCGCAGATCGGTGGGATTCCCCGATGTTGCGGAGGTGGATGCAGCTGCACGCTGAATTTTAATTGTTTATCTGTGTCTGTAACCTACTAACACTATAAGTTAAGTTAAATTATTTTATTTATTTATTTTTATTTTATTCCTAATTGTTACTAACCCTATGGACTCCTGTACGGACGGGTCTCATACAAACATGGTCATCATCCTTTGCTGTCATATTCAGTGCTACTAATTTATCACTTGTATGTACAATAGACAGGACCCCACACCGAGCTGTAATTAACAAGTATAAGCTAACCTCACCTTGAATAGACTTTCCGTCTTTGAGAGGTCAGCTTACATTGGAAATGTACCTATAGTTTGTATATGTATATCTACCACCGTGTATACCTACTTACCAGTGATATTTCATTCTATTGAAAGTGTCTCACTTTCAGTAATGAAAGTTGTCTATCAAGAGCCATGATTTGTTCATTTGTACCATTGTGAAGCGATTTAGTAAAAGCTTCTTACTGAATGAGAATAAATAGAAGAACTTGATTTATTTTAATGTTTTTGTCCTTATCTGTATTTATTGTAACTGCCTAGATTATACACTAGTAAATTATAATCTAGGTGGTCTTATGGTGCGACTCGGTCTGTCTGTCTGTCCGTCTGTCACAGCTGGATATCTCAAGAACGACTAATGCTATCAACTTGAAATTTGGAATAACTTTAGATGACGTTTGGCCAACTATTTTGCAAATAAGAAAGGAATAAAAATATATATTTCTTTGTTGTAACAGGGACTGAAAGGGGTTAGGGGGCATGTGGGGTATCACATGAAAGAGCGCAGTTTGCACATTCTCACACATTTTTTATTTTTATTTTAGGCCGCATAGTTCTCGATTTTTGAAGAAAAATGTAAAAAAAATACTGTTCCCCTAAAGGGGAAAAATCACAGAAGTTTGCATAGCGAAAAATCTGAAATTATTCTATGTGATAGAAGATTATTGGAAAAATAAAACGATGGCTTTAAATAGCACACTTTTTAGAAATCATCAACAAAAGTTACATTAGTTCCACTATCGGTTAAGAAATGGTCAGCGCGACCTAAAACTGCAAAATTTTCTGACGAATATAGGCCTCGCTGATGAAAATTTACATAAAATATGATAAAACATATGATGGCACGGAACACTCGGTGCGCGAGTCCGACTCGCTCTTGACCGGTTTTTTCTTATAATTAGAATCCTTAGAAAAAACCTTATTTCTTCAGTAGGAAAATAAACTGTTTGATGTTTATCTTAGATGTCATTACATAGCGCTGGTCATTCTCAAACAAGGGTTCGGACAGTAACAAATTGATGGTGTCAGAACGTGGGGATAAAATGCGGTAACATTTTGGACAAAAAAGTTATCGTATTTCTTAATAATTTATTGTTCCATTGTGGTACAGACAGCCTAAAAAAATGTATCGTCGATAAGAATCCATAATATCTTTGCTCCGTAATATTATATCAATGTGTAGCGCCACAAATCCAATAAATACAAGACAATCAAATAAATTTATATATTTTTTAAAGTGACTGTACTACTCATTGCATTTTGTTTAAAGTGCTTAACTATAAACATTAACTTTAAAGTGATATTGTATAGCTTCATAATCAGCCTATAATCTACCACGCGGGCCCAGTGCGGGTTGGTAGGTAGATGTTTTCCTTCACCGTTTTAAGAGCAGTGGTGGTGATGAATTAATTTACACAGAGTAATGCGCCTGTCTGGGTTCGAACCTACGACCTACAAGTCGTAAGTCATGGCCGTTACCACTGTGCCACCGCTGCTCTCATTGTTCTCTGATCTCATTTTATAGCTTAACCAAAATTTTAATACAAAACACACATTAGGAGCCACTTATGTGGTTTGGCAACTCGCGTGTATTTTGTAGTTTCAGCAGTAAACGCCAAGTCCCACCAAAATATTTTCAAACACAAAACCCAATCAACTAACGAGTAGGTATTGATCGAGAATCTAGAATTCTCGGAAACCATCTACCCATCCATCAAATCAAGAATGCACCGCTACCAATTCCATTTTCCTAGAAATAGAGACGAGATAGTTTGTATGGTTCCGCTTATATCAAGTGCCATCGAGAGCCTATTACTAAAGCTGATACTCGTATTACAAGCTTCACTTTTTGTTAAATATTGTTCGAGTTGTCGGTGGTGTGAAATTTTATCCTGGTGTGTGGCACTACTCGGCAAACCCGCACGACTCCCAATCTTATAATGGACTGTAGGTTGGTTTGATTTCCAGGAGATGAGGAATAGGAATAACGATAAATAACACGCACTTGTTACCTACCTAGAATACGAATCTATTCTATTCTATTCTATTTTTAATAAATGGCAAGCAAAGCCGATGTCGACTATTCTGCCAATGTCTAAAGTGGGCTGCAAGAACAAGTGTGCATGAGAAAAAAAAAAAAAAAAAAAAAAATTTTGGCGAATAAAATTATTTCATTGATCCAGTTGATACAATGTAGATCTTGCTGGGTTAGTACGGGACTGAAACAAACAAAAAATAGACATAAATAAATATAATAATTGTTAAAACATAAAAAATACACATACCACACTCAAACATACTGAATAATTCATAATTTTATGTTATTGTGACGGATGAAGGTCATCAGCGCCACAAACAGATCTGGAGAGGAGTATGTTAGCAGAGACGGGAAATTAGTCGGAAGAGGGATCTTAAATTTTGGGAGGCGCCTATATAGATCTAAAGGTGGAACGTTGTTCGAGCATTCAAAGAAGATGTGGTCCAGAGTGCCCTCTTCCATAGAATACGAATCCGAAGACTGCTTTATTTCCACTCCCTAAGGCCACAGAGCATGTAACCTTTCCTAAGGCAGTGTCACATCCCCTGCATTTATATTGTAGTCTGTGGTCACAACTAATGACAGATGATCAGTCAAAATGACAATAGTACCTACAATGTTACAATTTGTGAATATTAACTAAAATATTACAACTTCCAACATTCATTTCATTCGGCATCTTTCACTCTGAGTGAAATACTCAAAATGAATTAAAACTGAAAAATAAAATCATTAATGAACCGATCCAATGATGTTGGATTTCGGCACTCGGCATCTTTCACTCGCTTTCCAAATAAACGAAAAGTGAACATTACTATACGGACGTAGTGATTCACTACTATAATTATGATTTTGCCGTGTGTACAATACATGGAATTAATAAAAAAAATTAACCTTCCTTCAAGTGAATGTGATTTCGTCTGAAAACGGCTTTAGCCTTCGCTGTCTGTCTATCTATCACATTCATTTTTAGAACCGCTATAGCTACCTAGTTGAACACAGAATATCTGTGTATATGGCCGCTGTCATGGCAGAAAATACAAACAAAATATTATCCTCGTTAAAAAATGTTTTTTTTTAAATATCTTTTGTTTATGCTGTTTTTTGAAAACAGTTTACCTATAATAGTATATAAGCGTCAAACAATGTCGGATCTAGTTACTGCAAAACTAATCATACCTTTTGCAAAAACAACAATAAATTACCTACTATTCGCTGTTTATACAAAGCTTTGGTGGTAGGTTCATCCATTAGCACGATCGTGCCCGGAGAAGCGTCCAGTATTAACAAAAAGGCTAATAACATTGTCACTAGACATAGCTTGCAACCTTTGATAAGATTACTGCAGGCCAGTGCGATGTGTAACAACCATTTTGTTAATCTTGATGCTCGCTGCTGAACTTTATAAATGGGAACTTTTTATTGCTTTTATTAATGAAAAAACCACGGTGTTCTCTCAAAATCTCTACTTTTCGCTAATAAACGACTAATCAAGTAAACATCGTAGGTATAGTTAGTGGCCCAATCTGGAAAACAGGCCTTCTCACTAATTCAATTTTCCACAATGCATCAAACCGGTACACGAACACGGCCGGTTCGTAACCGAGGCCCTTTGTACACAGCGCGGTTTCTTTACGGTACAGCGTATAAACCGCACCGTAGACAAAACGTGTCTGTCAAAAAGTCTATATAGTCATCTATACAATACCTACATGTATTGTATAGATGACTATATAGACTCAGCGAATAAACCGTCGTTTTTCACTACAAGAAACACACATGTGTCGCTTAGGGTTTGTCCCAATCCCTAGACTCCGTTAATTTAATTCAGATGCTGCTCCAACCTCGATGGAAGCAAAAGAACAAGCAAACCTTGTGATTGTACTTTTACTGTCGAAACAAAAATCTGGCGAAACGAAAATAAGTACGACGAAATAAAACTCTGCCGAAACGAAAATCTGTCGAAACGGAAACAACCCGATGTAAGATGCCACTAACTACATCAAGAACTTCTAGATGTTCATCACAGTAATTGTCCCGTCATTGATATCATTGTTTTAATCAAAATCCTTTCTAAAATTCATGCTTTAATTTCCATATAGATTTTCTTCCATCCTCGATGTAACAACATAAACATCGTAACACTATAATTATCTTCGCTCCCATGCCTTAATGATTGATAACCTAATCTATTAATGCTCAGGGTGCAGTGCTGTTAAACCTGGCTATGTTTAGCTGGACTCCGTTTCAGTTAATCACATTACGCGCTCTAATTGAGCTAATTTTAGGGGCTGTTTCCAAATTGCTGGCTGATCTGATTTTGAGGTAGGTAAGGCGTTATTAACCTGGCCATCAGTACTTATAAAATGTGAAGACAATAATACAATACGACAATAAATTACAATACTAGTCCATAGAAGTATTTTGAAATTATCAAATAAAACTTAAAAATGAATTAAAAAAACAACTTAAAAAATAACAATAAGTACAAAGTGAAAAATAACTTTAACAAAAACTATTCAACCATTTTTCTTTCTTTAATATACGAAGTTTAAATTAATGTCGTATCGTTGCATCTAGATTGTACATGATAATATCATGCCTGTGATTTCTGGCAGAGGTGTAGGGAACTATATAACTCCTACATTATTATTATTTATCATGGCACTTAATGCTTTGCACGTAAAACTGTCGTGAGCAGTGGCAATACTGGCCCAAGTAACGTCCAGTCAGAATGAAAAATTATGGGCTATAAATTGCAACTCCAGGTAGTTTTCACTAGCTGCCCGGAGTCTGGATTTGTGCCCGGTTGATAGCAATAGGCTAGCCCCTATTGACATGGGCTTAAACATCAAATTCCTACATCTAGTTGACAGACATTGTGATGTAGACGGCATCGGTATGAATGGAAAGTTTTTTTATAACTAATCTAATCTGAAGTTCACTCATCCTCCATAGAAAAGGGAGGATCCTCCGACCAGACGGGTTTTGTATCTGGTGGGTAATTGCCCAATGATTGATGTATATGCTAGTCGTACGGTAAACTCTGTGTGACGTCAGTGTCATGAGTAGTTCGCATGTGGTGATGTAGGCCACCACGAGTAAGACGAGTAGAACCACCTGCTTTATAGATGCAGGTGATTAAAAATTGTCAACCTGTATAAGCGGGCAGTGATTGCGATCAGACTCTGTACTTGATGTTCCGAAATAGCGCAACCGTGAATAGCGCTAACTTCACCGTGTACCTCGTACATCAATCATATCTGCGGTTGTTATGAAACTTCTGAGAAGTTGTTCCGTAAACTGTATTCAGCGCCCTAATTGCGTAACACACTATCAATCTCAATCTGAATCATTTTGTAGGATATTGCTAATCCATTGGTTCATATGTTCGAAAAAATTGTCGGTTCAACAATGTAAATAACGCAATGAATGTTGTTGAACTGTCAAAATTGTGGACATCGCTACTGTTAGTGTGCGCAATTACTCCGCAGGACAACTAGACAAACAAACCAATACCACCAGCACCACGTTGTGCTTGTGGTCCTTCGATTCCAAGGTCGGGAATAGTGTCAGTTGGCTACACCCTTGTTGCGTGAAACTAACACCACAAACAACTAGAAACAATTTATTTTGTATAGGTAAATAAAACAAAACAATTTTATTTGTTTAAGATGATTCCAATTTATATTTTATTTTTGTGTGTATTATTATTTCTTTTAAGTTTAGGTACAGACGCCAGCACATCAAGCTACCCGAAACTGTAAAATTTTCCCAATTAATTTTGAACCTTATTCTTTAGCGATAAAGTTGTAAGTCTATTAAAGAAATTTGGCCGATTGTAGTAGCTCGATGTGCTGGCGTCTGTACATAGTTTTTCATTTGTAGAAGCTTGTAAATGGCAACAAAATAACTGCTTGACCTTGGCCAAGGAGGCGGCTTGGCTGGCTTGGCTTTGGGAGGCTTGGATGGGTTTAGCTTGGTTGGTTTGTTTGGCTTGATTGCTTGGCTTTCTAAATCAACTGAAGCTTTCATACCTGTAATACTCTTACTCGAAGAGCTATAGCGAAGGGATACAGCTGTACTCCATTGCCGGGCTGCTCCACCTCATCTCCTCGCGACACGCCGCTGACGGCGCTGCACACTGACTGCTTTCGCGACCACATAGCCGCTTTGGCGTGGAGAACTGTAGGAAAAAGAATACAGATTTCTTTATTGCGTTTTGATTCAAAGAAGAATCGGCACATTTTGAACTTAAACATTTTATACGATAGTTCTCCAAAACGCCCCCCTTTCACCACTAACTAAGAGAAGATTAAAAGCTTAGGTGATTTTAGATAACGGTAGAACAAATTTGCTGCCTCCCAAGCTAGCCTTTTCCCAACTATGTTGGGGTCGGCTTCTAGTCTAACCGGATGCAGCTAAATAGAATAGAATAGAATACTCTTTATTATGTACACCATATAAATTACAGACATAAATATAGAAATTTTACAATGCCAAATACCAGTATTTTACATGAAGCAACTGCCTATCTGACATCCACAACTCAGTTACTGGGTCTAATACGATACCCCTTGGTAAGACTGGTTGTCAGACTTTCGGGCTTCTGACTACCCGTAATGTAATGACTGTCAAAGATCCACGAATGACAGCCAGGACCAACGGCTTAACGTGCTTTCCGAGGCACGGACGGGTTTCGGTATGTAAAGATGGTCACCCACCCACAGAGCAACCGCGCCAAGAGTAGCTTAACCTGATCGATCGACCAGTGCGGCTATTATCATTTAGCTACGGGCCCTTTTTGTGGGTCATCCATAATACATTACTTAATTTATGTGAAAGTAACATTGTCTGTGTGTCTCTCAGAATTTTTCACACCTTAACGGCTGAATGGATTACGATGAAATTTGCCACACCGGTTGACCATGACCTGGGTTAGTATATAGGATGCTTTTTATCCTAGTAGTACGTTCCAGTGGCATAATTTGGCACCTCAACGCTCCACGAATAAAATATAGTGCAATATAATATCCAAAAATCCCGTCATACTTAAACAAAATAATGCATTAAAGTATGTTGTAATTTTATCTTCAGGTTATCAGATTTCAGTAACAAAAACATGTACAGACGCCAGCACATCAAGCTACCCGAAACTGTAAAATTTTCCCAACCAACTTTGAACCTTATGCTATAGCAATAAAGTTGAAAATCTATTAAAGAAATTTGACAGATTGTAGTAGCTTGATGTGCTGGCGTCTGTACATCGGACCTTAATCATCAAATGGAGGTATATCTGTAGGAGATTACATAATACTTTATGTGTAATTTCGCACATTACTAAAACCATGTGTTCGCGTGGGTGCTTAATCTGACTTATCCCTGAAAGCTTCATAAATATTCGATTAATCTACAGGTTCAAACTAAAATAGCTAGCGAAACTCTGCAGACGTGATGGGTATAGATATCTAAATACAATAAAACAAAATCCATACTAATATTATAAATCCGAAAGTGTGTCTGTCTGTCTGTCTGTTACCTCTACGCTTAAACCGCTGAACCGATTTAGATGAAATTTGGTATAGAAATAGTTTGAGTCCCAGTAAAGGACATAGGATAGTTTTTATCCCGATATTCCCACGGGATCGAAACTTATGCGGGTGAAACCGCGGGGCGCTGCTAGTATACTATGATTTTTTTTTTGGGGTCAATGACTGCTGTTCGTTTAGTTAAGTACTGAAGTATGACTTCAGAAAATCAGTTTTTTTTGTTTTATCCGATTTAGATATCGATAACGTCCGTGAAGTTCACATGAAAAAACTGTTTATTTTAAACTGATATATTAAGCAACTACATACATACGGTCGTTGACCCCAAAAAGTAATCATCAAATCATATCTTTTTGTTTTATTTATTTATTTATTTAATACTTTAAGCACAAAAATGTACAGAGGCGGACTTAATGCCATAGGCGTTTTATTATGTAACATTTCGATACCGGCAGCCGAGTTTCGCTAGCTAATGTAATTTGACCCTATACAATAAAGTTGGATTTATTTCGGTATTCCTTCACATATGGCGTTATTAGACGCGTTTACGTCGCGCTAGCGCAGACCGTATACGTAGAGCTCGCGTAGATCGTCTACGCTGAGCCGGCGTAGACCGTCTACGTTGAGCTAGCGTAGACCCGGTAGACTGTCTACGTTGAGCTAGCGTAGACCCGGTAGACTGTCTACGTTGAGCTAGCGTAAATCGTCTACGTTGAGCTAGCGTAGATCGTCTACGTTGAGCCAGCGTAGACCGTCTACGTTGAGCTAGCATAGACCAACTGCGCTGCTTTAGCGTAGCAAGTCGTGAGTTGTGTAGCGAGTCATGGCAAGTGATTCTATTACAACTTACATATCGTTGACGTCGCTTTAACGTCGTGTTCTTAGAACGAATACATATCGCTACGGGGTATTCCATCTTTCCTTCTGCAAATGCCTAGGTTAGGTGCGGTGCGAAGGGAATCTCATCGTGAAATTCATGATGTTTATTATCACAGATTATTTAGTGTTTGTATGAAATGTCAATCAAATAGGTACCTACTTAATAATATTTATAAGTTTATCCACGCATTTTATCTTCAATATAAGTAACCTATCATAAAATATTGAAATTACTGATTACCATAATTCCCTCTAAGTATGTAGATATTATTTTAATAAGTTTAATCATTTATATAAATGTAGCGTGATTATTTAAATAACGGTTAAGTACTTAGGATGCGAAGGGAGGCCAGACGATAGTAGCTTAGAGAAATATACATTATTCATACACACCCGCTGAGGCCTGATTTTTCAATCATCTGATAACTTTATTCGAGGAATATTTTGAGATTTTGACAGTTACTTCACACTAAAACTGTCAATCGTCAAGTTTAGGTATTCCTCGAATAAAAGTTATTTGGAAAATACTTATGGCGAATTCCAGCAACCTTTTAAATAGCTGATAGTTTAAGATCTTGTGAAAATATTCCACCTATTCACCTATGTTTTACGGCGACATTTTTAATGAATAAATAACATAATAAATAAATAATACATTTATTTGCAACTAGCAACGCCCCGAGGTTTCACCCGCATAAGTTTCGATCCCGTTAGAATATCGGGATAAAAACTACCCTATGTCCTTTCCCGGGACTCAAACTATCTCTATACTAAATTTCATCTAAATCGGTTCAGCGGTTTAAGCGTGAAGAGGTAACAGACAGACACACTTTCGCATTTATAATATTAAGTATGGATTTTACAATTAACATAAAGGCGATAGGTTAATATATACTATGCCACTACTGTTTTTAAAAGCATCAATCACTGACTGTCTCCACTGGCACGATAGCTAAGATTAAACTGTGTGTTATGAGTGCCAGGGATCTCTCTATTACTACATTTCCAATTTATACAAACTAGTACGTTTACTATCCCTGACACGCGAAAGGCTGCAATCAGACATAGTTACTGGTCCGCTACAGTTGAATTTCACTGCTCTTCTATCAAACAAGCTTGTCTGTCAAGTGACAAGACAAGCAATTATTGCATAATTGCTTGTCGGCCTGCAATCTTCAGTATTCCCAGCGGGCGATGGATTAACTATCGACACCACAGAAGACATCTCAATTAGCTTTGTTTGGATAAATAATATTGCACATTTACTTGACCTAGTTCTCGTAACAAGACAAGCAAGATATACTTGACATATACTTGACAAAGTTTAACTGACCTAATGTGAACTTAAACTTAATATTTGTAGATATTTAATGTTACATACATACAATCTCAGCCCTTGTACCTACATATTACAACCGCTTATACATATATCGTCGCTCGCATGACTAAAAGTCCTATCTCATTTTTATAATTTTTGAAGTGAAAACTTCTTTAGGCGCGTTGGGCATTTTTTGAGATGGAAAAAAACCATTGAATTCGCGCCACTGTTATCGTAACCGACACCGCTTCGGATGTGTTAGGATGTACTCGGTTTTAATGTATATCCGATATGTCAGTGAGTGATGGCAAATTATTCTGTTTGTGTTTTGTTTTCACTTCTGTCGGCACTCCCGGAGTGTTTAACTGATCTGAATCAGGAAAACCGCACTCCTCCATTCGTGATTCTTTACATTTTTAACTGACTTCAAAAAAGGAGGTTCTGTATTCGACCCGTATGTATGTATATCCGCGATTTTCTCAAAAACTAATGAACCAATTTTGATAATTCTTTCACTATTGTGGTCTACATACTTTCAGGAAGTTTTTAGTATATAACATATTAGGTAATTATTCCCTTGTACGATGTTATATGCAAAAATGTACTGCATCTCCGGCATTTCTATGCGAATTTTGATGATTCTTCTAGTCGGTGTCTTCAATTCTTCAATTCACTAGTGTTATTTGAATTTGTGTGGAGTACGTACAACTAAAAAGTGAAATATAAAAACTTTTTTACAAAAAAAAAAACAACAGACTTCAAAAAAAAAATACTAAGTGATAAATAACTTTAATTTCGAAAGTCGGTGTCAAAAACCGAAAATGCGGAACCAACGACGACTACCGAAATTAAAGTTATTTATCACTTTGTAGTTTTTTTTTTGAAGTCAGTTGATTTTTTTGTAAAAAATTTTTTTTCACTAACCGTCGTACCTCTATTTAATTGGGATCTCAAAATATAACCATTTTGAAAGGGAATAAAATGTAAAGAATCACGAATAGAATAATGTAGCTGTGCCAACTCCAATCAGCTAAAAAATGAGATAAGACTTTTAGTCATACGAGCGAAAATACATAATAAGTTCCATAATATAGAGCACATGGGTACAATTGACCAGGTACGGTTCCAAATTCCGGAAACTTTCCTGACTAAAAATCCCGTAAAGTAATGTTTTCCGCGATGTGGGAATCAGTGCCGTGAGTTCATAATCACAGCAACCACATTTGCAACCACTAAACCACAGAAGCAGCCATTTATAGAGGCACTTAATATTTTACCTTATAAAAACATCCCACAGTCCTTTCCAGTTTCTCAAATTTTGTTCGCGACATTACACAGGTACAGACTCGTTAGTCTTACGTAAAATAAACGATAACAAACCAATTAAATTGAATTTTGGGAACATCCCTGAAAGTGCTGAAAGTGTTCGTTGGACAAACAAAGGGTCGCTTGACAAAATGATAATGGGTTTTTGAAAGTATTCACAAATTCTGAAATCATTTTGCGGCGAGTGTACAGAATGTGCCGTCCGTCTGTTTTCTTTGAAAGTGTTACATTTAAGGTGAATGCGCAGTGGTAGACCGCGAAATTCAAATTTTCTTACGTTTTTTGCAATTTGCAGGCCAGTGTCAGGTTGTATCACGGTTGTATCTTGATCAAAATTTGATTCGCGACAATAACAGGTACGTATTTATAGAATTATAATCATTAGAATCATTAATACATCTTTCTAAGTTAGATTTGTACCACTAAGCAGTTTTCCATAAGAGATTTGTTGTCGTGGTACAAATCTAACTTAGAAAGATGTATTAATGATTCTAATGATTATAATTCTGTAAATACGTACCTGTTATAGTCGCGAATCAACTTTTGATCAAAATACAACCTGACACTGATCTGAAAATTGCGAAAAACGTAAGTAAATTTGAATTTCGCGGGCTACCCTGGCACTTCCCCCTTAAGAGTTGTCTGATATTTTAATTAAATTGCTCTCACTTTCACTGAAATGAAAAGTGAACATTTATAACTATTTTCAAAGTTTGAAAAGTGAGTGGAAACGCCCGGAGAGGACATAATTATAGTGACCCAATTGGTGATGTCGTTCAGAGAGGTCAGGTTCGAAGTACTCGCAAAAGGCGTGCGTGTGTGTGTGTCGAGTGTATGGCTAGCCGCACAGACACAATAATATTGTAAATGCAATATTGTCAAAAATATGGGTCCATATTGGCTCACCTAAAGTTCTTTACCCGAAATTGTTCTTCCTAATGATTTGTAATCCGAATGAACACTCTTCCTAAAATTTTTCATCCTAAAGTTTTCATTCATACTATTTGTAGTGCTATCGGCGATGTTCATAACACTCATGTTTCCGAAAATTGTAATTAATAATATCATTAATGTAAATATATTTAAACTCCTACGGTTTTTTATCATAACGCTTTTATCCCTAAACATAATTACCATAATTACCGCAGTTTTAACCGTACCTAAACCAATAATTATGGGACCGATTCGGTTCTGGCACTTCGCCGGCCGCTGCCGCGGCACGCTCGCTTCGCTCGCTCGGCTCGTGCGTTGTGGTCACAGTTCTAACCTAACCTAAACCAATAATTATCTTTGCAGGTACACACCGCTATAAAAAAAAAGATATGACTTTGAATAATAGTGTAAAAGATGGTTATGTTGAGAAAATATAGGAAAACAAATAAAAGTATAATAGATGTTTATTGCTACTGACATTATGAAGTTGAATGCTTCGGAATTATGAACATTAGAGACAGAGTAGTTAGGAATTGTGACTGTTAGGATGAAAAATGTTAGGAAGAACATTTTCGGATTTCCAATTATCGGAGTTGAAAATTTAGGTGAACTTTGGCGCACCCCAAAAATATTGATCAATATTATGGTCCCTCCTGTCATTCGTGGATTTTTGACAGTCGTTACGGGTCGTCAGAAGTCCGAAAGTCTGACAACCAGTCTTACCAAGGGGTATCGTTTTATCCAATAACTGGGTTGTGGAGTCAGATAGGCAGTCGCTCCATGAAAAATACCCCAACATAGTCATTGACAGGCCTGATGGTCTAGTGGTTAGTGACCCTGACTGCTATGCCGGAGGTCGTGGGTTCGATTCCCACCCAGGACAAATGTTTGTGTGATGAGCACGATCATTTGTTCTGTGTCTGGTTGTAATTTATCTATAATATGTATGTATTTAGAAATATATAAGTATGTTTATCAGTTGTCTAGTACCCATAACACAAGCTCTGCTTAGCTTGGGACTAGATGGCGTTGTGTGATAGTTGTGGAATATTATTATAGTTGGGAAAATGCTAAGCAGATTGATTGATTGATCATACATTTAAGGTAGAGTACCTAATACTACCCTAAAGAACGTAGGTAGGTAAAGTTATAAAACTTCAATTGACTTATAAGGGACTTCAATTGAGAGAATTCACTTCTGGTCCTCATCTATTTAAAACTTTTTATTTCGCAGTGAGCCCAGTGAGTTTATCTTGTCGTGTTATTCTTGTTTCTTTGAACGCCGCTGTCGTATAACTTTTATGCAAATTCCCGTTCATTGACATGGATAGAAGTTTTTTTAGGACCTTTAAAACCTTTTGTGGTGGCGTATTGGAGTCTGTGAATTTATTAACCTTCAATTATTTTGAAGGTTTTAGCTGTCTCAGGAACCTCCACCGCCGCCGAGGAATTATAACTCAAGAAACGTACGAAAAATATTGTAATTCCCGTGTAAGTAAAAGAGTTACATGTATAAATAGTTGATCGCTGAATATTTATACTGCCGGTGAGTACTCGTTTGTCGCAACGCAACGACAAGAACTCTCAAAGTCAGCACTCGCTTGGCGGGTAGAACACTCGCTGAGACATACACACACTTGGTATGACCCACGCATCCCAGCGAGTAATCGCTCGTCGCAGATATTAAACGTTATTAAGACATTAGATTATAATGAGACAGGATATTAATAAACCATTAATATCCTGAGACATCCGTTCCACCCGTTCCGTTCCGTTCCGTTCCGTACACGTGTAGGTAAGATTGTTATAAATAAATAAATAATATTTTCAAATGTAGATGTTACTCTATGTTCTGCCCGCTTACACATACCTGTTTTCAGATTGCACAGTTAAATAAACTTCTGCGAATTAAGCTCAATAATAGGTATTACTCTTGGGCGCCTAAAAATGGTGTATTTATTTATTCATTGAATTTTATTAGATAAGCGACCCACCCCTGCTTCGCATGGATTATACGGCCTGATAAAACATCGAAATTCTATCAAATATATTGGTAAAAACTATATTAAAATCAAAACAACTGCGAAGTTTAGAAGTACAACGCAGTCACACAGACCAATACGAGAAGCGACTTTCATTTGTATTGTAGAAAGATAATGATGGAGCAATTTCTATTTTCAGAGATGGCCATCTTTTTCATTTATTAAAAAAAAAACACATTAGATTTAAATTAGAAATACTTACTTGAATGAGCGCGGTAACTGCCTCATGCGAATATAACTTCGCAACAAACAAAAGATGAACTATCTTACATTGTAATAACACTGTAAAACGATTAATCAATTAATGTAATATCACAGAGATCTCTTGTTTAATGAGCACATAGAACGTGGAAACTAATTCTAATTTTGAGCTACAATGTTGTTAGCTTAATGGTGGGTATTCGAAGCTTTATTACATCCAAAACTCAAACTATTTCCTCCGAATTAATTTAGATCTAATCTAACTATTCTAGCCTCCCGCAGTGCTCAACTGTTTGCTCCGGCAAAACGCGCTCCAATCTCGAAATTAGCCGAGTAATTAATTAGCGTGGCTTAAATACCGGTTAACTTCATGATGGTAGCGGAGGCCGCACAGCCGCACTCTCGATCTTGAGCTGGCCTGGCGTAGTACGGAAGGAATAAAAACAAAAGAAAAACTGGATCAAACCGGAATGAGAAAGCTTATAGTGGATAAGACAAAGTTTAAAACAGAAGACGAACTAGCAGGGGATCGAGGGGGGTGAAGGGGGGGGGTTCAGGGGATCAACCCGGAATAAATCGGAGTTTCAATAGGATGCGAGACCGGCTTAAACTGGTTTTGATACCACTGACAAGTGGCTTACTGTACCTATTCCCTCATTATGTTCATACTCGTTGTTCCTCAGAATGTATAGGTACCTACCTAAATACTAATGTTCTTAGTTAGCGAGTAAAGCTACAGTTACCAAGGAAAGGGGTTCCGTCATACTCATATTATAACGGACGTCATGAAAATATGTCATTGTCACCTGCGGTGCTATTCAGCAGTGCTATTCTGTAAAAATCTCACCGTGAAAACTTGGGTGAAGTGAGCTGTCAATAGTGTCAATCCCTAGCATCAGGTAGAATGATAGCTCACTTGCAACTCACTTCACCTAAGTTATCACGGTGATCTTTTTACAGAATAGCACCGCTGTAAAAAGATCACCGTGATAAGTTAGGTGAAGTGAGCTGTCATTCCACCTGATGCTAGGGATTGACACTATTGACAGCTCACTTTAAGCTCACTTCATTAAGTTTTCACGGTGATTTTTTTACAGAATCGCATTACAGTATTTGACATTAAGGTGCCAACATTTTTTCTGCATTTGGACGTTTTCGGCTTTTAGGAAATCAAACGAAAAAGAATAGAACGAAAAAAAGATAGAAGCTTTTCGAGATGTGGTGTTGGCGAAGAATACTCCGCATACCATGGACCGCCAAGAGAACGACCAACTACGCATAAAAGATAGACTATTCAGAATATATTAATAAAGGATTATCGGTTGCTTTGGTCACATTGTCCGTCGGGAATCAGATAATCTAGAAAAGTTGGTGGTGTTTGGCAAGGTAGATAAGAAAATTCCTCGCGGACGGTCACCTAACCGCCTGGTCAGACCAAGAAGAAACAAGCGTGACAGCTTAACGCTTTGTCTTCTTCTTTCAAAAGTCAAATTAATGACGACTGAAATGGAAAAATCGGTGTGTGACTATTCAATATATTACTTTTATTAGTAAGAGGGTAAGACATTATATTCCAAGCCAATGTCAGTCCCCAAATAAATTGGATTAAGTGCAGGACAATGATGAATGATGATGAATCCAAGTCACTTGAGCCACTGCTCCCGAGATTAATAATTTGGTAGTACATACATGTGAGCACCCGAGTCGTAGAAATTATTTAGTAGCTAAAAAATAATTTTGGGTTCACGCCAAAAGCGCAGCGCGTGTGCAAATTGATTCGCTTAGTTAGAAAAACTGATCAAGTTGAGTTTTTTATTAGATTCGGTAAATCCATTATGACATGTTTACGTGTTCAATCAAATTCTTTACTCTAAATTCTATAAACTACAAAAATTTGTAGGTACAGCATAGAAACAGTAAGTGCGTAAGTCCACCGCAGCCATCACCGGGTCGTCACCGAGAACGATATGACGGTGCCGAACTAGCGGTACATATGTTTACTACGTGCCGCGTGTCCACCGCACGTTCGTCACATGAGCGCCGCGCCGTCTCGTCCCGCGGCGCCGAAGTTTCGGTAGTTCGGTGAGACCGCTGCAACTCGGCCCAAGATTGTGAAGGCAAAACAAAACACGTTTATCTTGTCCACACACTGCCGTTGTCTATCATTCATAACATACCGAACCGCCGAGTTCGTTCGCGGTGGACAAACAATCGCAGTCACCGGGACGTCACGCTTGGTTTGAATAATCTCGTTTCTCGGTGACGTCCAAGTGACGGCCGCGGTGGACAGACGCCCTAATACCTACAGATTTACAACGATACGAATAACAAACCTTTCAATCTTATGAAGCCAAATACGTACTCAATCAATTGTTGGGTTATTTCCAATTCCGCCGGCGTTGATATTGAATTATAGTGTAATTGGCCGAAAATAGGTCGTCACGCAGTATTGCATACATTCAAGTAGTTTCTTGGTGTATCGTATCAACAAGTGGTTATAATGTTATTATGATTATTATAAACCGCTACTGCTGAACATGAGGTCCTGGGTTCGATTCTCAGGTGAGAATTTGTGCCCGGTTGATGGTAACAGGCCTTATTTTACATGGCACATAAACAAAACTGGCAAAATGTGGGTACTCTGGCTAACCCTTCGGTGGTTACAGGCGTGAAGTTGTGTTATGATTCTAACCAAAAAAATGAAACTAGGAAATTAATGGTATAAGCCGATGCATTGAAGAAAGGAATCTTAAATGGCGGCTTGTACTTGCGTTGACAGATAGTACAGTTAGCATGTAAAATTTCAAGCCAAAGTTTTTTTTTTCAAAGGAGGCATAATAACTGTCTCCGCACAGTACACACGACCAAACAACGAAACAACAATAAAACAAAACTGAACAACAATAACAAACAGGTAACAACGGAATATATAACAAGGAATTCGTAAAAAGGATCACTGAGCGCGTCAAGACAGCGTGGAAGCAAATCAAGACTAATTTTTTTTGCTTACGGTACGCGCGAGAGTGAGTATAGACGGCACTAGTGTGCGAGCGAGAGAACATGATAAGCGCCGCAATTTAGGATTCCTTTCTTTAATGAACCGGGTTATACTGGGTGTTGCGACGGCATAGATATCCGATATCGATATCCGTGTGCGACGGTCTTCACAGTGTGGCTAGTAACAGCTGGCGCTGACTAGCCGAGAGGACCCTAGGATCTAGAAAAATTACGTTCAACAGAGGGCTATTATGTCCAGCAATGCTAGGCTGATGATGATGATGATGATACCGATGCACGATTTTATCGTAACCAATAACACAGGGTGACTAACATATGTATATTTTATTTATTTATTTATTTTATTTTACTATTTATGTACACACATATATAAACAGACAAGAAAGAACAGAACAGAAAAATAGGTACAAAGGTGATGCTTATTTCATAAGAAATCTCTTCCAGCATACCTGCGATAGGACAAGAAATAAAGAGATGTAGACAGCGGGTAAAAGAGTAAAGGAGACAAAAAAAAAATACATAAAAACTAAAAACAATTCACTAAATAAAACTACACAAATAATATGAGAATATACTTACATACATACAAATAAACATACATACTTCTAAAATACATAATATTATAACAAATACATAATTTATATTTTTTTTATGCTAGCCTACTTTTTCCCACTCCTGGGAAAAGATCCCTCCCCTCCTTCCATATTACGCGAGCCCGCGCGTCCTCCTTCCACGTTTGGCATAACATTTATTTTGCAAAAAAACTTCGGTTACATTTTTCGGCTATTCAAAGAGTTTTGAAATCAACCTCTTTTCTAGGCCCTTTGTACACGGCACGGTTTATTTTACAGTACGGCGTATAAACCGCGCTGTAGAAAGAACGTGTTTATGAACAAGCTTCCATAGTGATCCATACAACACTGACAACCGTGCCTACACACTACGAATAAACTGTACTGTAACTGTTTTTCATGGCAAGAAAAACGTTTATGTACAAAGAGCCTAACACAGATTTGGGTGAGCCGCACCGCAATGCAAAAATTAAACCATAGCACACTACAGGCGGGCAGCTCCGCTTCTTTTCTTGCAATGCGATGCGATGCCCTGCAGCCCGAAGCCCGATGCGGCTGTAAGTGAAGTCGTATCTCAAACTGTATGCTTCTAAATGGTCTTGGCTCACTGACTCGAACGACAAAACCAATTTCAAGGAATGGAAATTCAATTTCTAGGAATCAATTTCATATTTTACATAATGTAATTGCATGCTCACTGGAATGCGACATGTTTACGGATTATATTAAACTAGCTGCGCCCCGCGGTTTCACCCGCATAAGTGTCGATCCCGTGCGAATATCTGGATAAAAACTATCCTATGTCCTTTCCCGGGACTCAAACTATCTTTATACCAAATTTCATCTAAATTGGTTTAGTGGTTTAGGCGTGAAAAGGTAACATACAGACAGACAGACAGAGTTACTTTCGAATTTATAATATTAGTATGTAGTATGGATTGCAAGCAAGGTGTACTTAGTTACATCAATAATCTTCTACAAGGTGTAACTACAATAACTGAAAACCTGAAAAAGGGTCATCGTACATATCTGAAACAACTTATTTTGAATAACTATCTACGAACCCCTTTTACGTTGGAACAAACACTGAAATAACTAAAAAAAATCAGTTGCTTCATTCATTTATGTTTGTATAACTTGAGATAAGTAAGCGACAGATGATTTATTCACGAGTTCAGGGTTCCAGGTCTACCATACAGTACGTATTAGAAAGGGGTGGGGATATTTAAGGACGTGTCCTTCCCATACAAAACTTCAATGACCAAAAACGAAATGACTCGACCGAAATGTACAAGACGCCCGCATATCAAGCTACTACAATCTGTCAAATTTCTTGAAAAGATTTTCAACGTTATCGCTAAAGCATAAGGTTCAAAGTTTATTGGGTTTTGACAGTTTCGGGTAGCTTGATGTACTGGCGTCTGTACCATACCTACATTTTGGTCGAGTCATTTCATTTTTGGTCGGCTGATTATTTTTTCGCGATTACGATGTTTGTCTCATGGAGAAAGTTGTTCAGTTTGATGGTCTATATATCACACCTTTCAGATACATGCTGTTTAAAATGTCTTTGAGATACCGATGAATTATTACCCTCAACATAATTTTAAAGTGATAATAAAATAGAAATATGGACCTCAACCACTATTTGCGTAATACATTATTCATCACAATCTGACAGTTTGAAGTATATTGATAATACATTGCTTCATATTATGTTCGAAAAATTTGTCTGCTCAGCAACGTAAATAACGCAATGAACGTTGTCCAACTGTCAAAATGAAAGCCGTTCCTACTGTTAGTGTGTTATTATTGGAGGTCACATATGCAAATAAGCACTGGCCTAAGAGTAATCATATTTAACACATGTCAGTAATTTGAAATAACTTGGTTACGGTTGTGTTGATGTTTTGAAATAGTCTGTATAACTTGTGTGTACGAATAAATAAAAGTGTACTTTACCAATCTCACTGCTCCTCTTATTATTTCAATAGGTTATGGGCCCAGGACCCATCCCAGGACTTTACTATGTCAGCTGAAGTAGGTATAAGTACTATTAAAAAACTAAAAAATTCGTCTGACTATCCGAATTGGAAATTTTTAGTACGAAATTACCTAGAGAACAAAAACTGGTGGACAGTAATTTCAACTGATGAAGTAAATGCTAATGTAGACCGGCAAGCACGAACGACAATATGTCTGTTATTAGAACCAGAGTGCTTTACCCACGTTTACAATGCGAAGACTGCGAAAGAAGCCTGGAATAGCTTGCAGAAAGCGTATGAAGATAAAGGTTGGGGAAGACGTATACATATTCAGCGAGAGCTTTTCAACTGTAAGTTAGAGAATTTCGATTCTATGGAAAGCTACATAACCAAAATTACGTTCCTGACACAACAATTGTCCGATATTGATGCTAAAATCCCTGATGATTGGATCATATCGATTTTGCTGGGTGGATTGACCGTTGAGTACAGCCCTCTTATCATGGCTGTAGATAATAGTGGACAAGAAATCACGTTAGAGCAAATTAAAATGAAATTGTTACAAGAAGGAAGTAGACAGAGTAAGTTGCACACAGACTACGAAAAAGTCTTAGTTACACGTAGAGTACAGAATGATACAAGATCTAACACTAAAACTAATGATCGTAAACATAAATTCGTCTACAAGTGTTTTAAGTGCCACAAGCAAGGACACAAGGCGTCCGAATGCAAGGAGCGGATAAAAACCGCGAATATCTGCCTGAATACGAAGGGGGCGATAAACAAAGATAAGTGGTATTTAGACAGTGGGTGCTCAAATCATATGACTAACGATAAAAACAAATTGTTGTCTTATACACATGAAAAGGGCAACATGAAGATCGCAGTAGCAAATGGCGAGAAGTTATTGGTGAAAGGACGAGGAAATGCTGAGCCACGAGTCATCGAAAATGAAAAATTAATTTTAGAAAACGTTTTACATGTTCCTGATTTATCCATGAACCTAATTTCGGTGAGCGATTTGACCAAGAAGAATTATTGCATGAATTTTGACAATGAAGGTTGCATGATTCAGAATAAAAATCGAATTGTTGCAAGATGTAAAGAGGTCGATGGAATTTACGAGTTGACAGAAAATCAAAATAACGTCGTAAATGTGACATTGTCAAAACAAAATGAAAATATTTCGAACATTTGGCATAAAAGATTAGCTCATTTATCGCGTAATTATATGAATAAAATGAAAGTTTTAGTAAGTGGTATGGAATTTAAGAGTACCGATTTATGCGAGCCGTGTATTCCATGTATCGAAGGAAAGACATGCAAAAGTCCCTTTAAAAAGCAAGGTACGAGAGCGAAAGAGGTCTTAGAGTTGGTTTTTAGCGACGTTTGTGGACCAATGGAGGAGCCGTCGTTCGGTGGTTCGAGGTATGTTCTTCTATTTATTGACGATTATACTCGAAAGACTCATGTTTACTTTTTGAAGAACAAAAGTGAAACTTTCGATAAGTTCCGTGAATACAAAGCGGAAGTTGAGAATGAGACAAGTAAATCTATTAAATGTCTAAGATCTGACAATGGCGCAGAGTACTGTAATGGTAAATTTAAATCTTTTTTGAAGTCAGCAGGCATGAAACACCAGAAGACTGTACCGTACACGCCGGAACAGAATTCTGTCGCAGAAAGAGCGAATCGCACTATAATAGAAAAGGCAAGAACATTACTGTCAGAAGCGAACCTGAGCAAGAAGTATTGGGCTGAGGCTGTAAATACTGTTGTTTATCTAAAGAACAGAAGCCCCACCAAGGCATTGAATAATGCAGTACCAGAGAAGCTTTGGACTGGAAAAGATGTGGATGTAAGTCATCTGAAAATCTTTGGTTGTTTAGCGTATCGATTGATACCAAAACAAAAGAGACGCAAACTAGACATGAAGACGGAACCAATGATTTTTATTGGATATCCAGATAATCAGAAGGGTTATCGTTTGATGAATCCTAAGACAGGTGAAGTGACGACTGCGAGAGATGTCAAATTTCTGGAAAACGTCTTTCTTCAAAAGGAAAACTTTAATAAATCGGAAATAATCATAAACCTGAATGAAGATTCTGCTACTACCAGTTTACCCAATGAATCTAGAAGCAGATCTGAACCCTTGCAGGCTCACGATGCAGATGATGAGAACGTAGAGGTATCGGAGGAGATAGAACCTGAACCTGTAGTACCGGAGCGAGTACCTGATAACGTATTGACTGAAGAAGTGACAATATCTGAATCAGAAAGAAGATATCCAGTAAGAAAGCGTAGACAAGTCGATCGGTACGGATGCAATGTTATGTATGCCAAGGAGAGCAATCTTGATGGTGATCCATTGACTATTAATGAAGCATTGGCGAGACCAGATGGCGACTTATGGCAAAAAGCTATTGATGATGAACTTATGTCACTAAAGGAGAACCAGACTTGGACGTTGGTGGATCTTCCAGCTGATAAGAAGCCTATCCAATGCAAATGGGTGTTTAAAATTAAGAAAGATAGCGATGGCAAGGTAACGAAATACAAGGCTAGACTTGTAGCAAAAGGTTTCACACAGGTATGTGGTGTAGATTATACCGAGACTTATTCTCCTGTAGTTAGAAGCACTACTTTAAGATTGTTGTTCTCGCTAGCTGTTGAATACGGTTGGTTTATTGATCAGTGGGATGTCACGACTGCCTTTTTGTACGGCAAAATTAAAGAGGACATTTACATGCTCCAACCAAAAGGAGCAGTAGTTAAAGGTCAAGAAACCAAGGTATGCAAACTGCAGCGTTCTTTGTATGGTTTAAAACAAGCATCTAATTCTTGGTTCAAGGAATTAGATAAAGAGATGCTAAATTCAGGCTTTATACAATCAAAAATAGAACCTTGTTTGTATCAAAAGCAACTTAAAAACAATAAGAAGTTGATTGTCGTTATTTACGTAGATGACCTTTTTATTTTTGGAAATTGTAAACAAGAAAAGGATAAATTAAAAACCGATTTGCTTGACAAGTTTAAAGTGAAGGATTTAGGGCCGGCTAGGCATGTTTTAGGCATGAGGCTGAGGAGAGACAATGACGTTATTTGTCTAGATCAGCAACAGTTCATTTCGGACATTTTGAATGACTTCAACATGACAGACGCTAAGCCAGTTTTGACCCCAATGGAAGTCGGTATAAAATTAGAAAGATCGACAAATTCCCATAGCAATCTGCCATATCAAAACTTGATAGGGTGTTTAAATTATTTAGCCTGTAATACGCGACCAGACATAGCACATGCGGTAAGTGTACTTTCACAATTTAATTCGTGCTATGATGAAACTCACTTTAAATGCGCGAAACGGGTCTTAAGGTATTTGAAAGGTACGTCTAACCTTTGTCTCACTTTTAGGAAGTCGGGAGATTTAGACTTACGAGGCTACGTTGATGCAGATTGGGGAGGGGCACTTGATAAAAAGTCTTTCACAGGATTAATTTTCAAAATAGGTAAAAATATAGTGTCATGGGAGAGTAGGAAGCAAGCGACAGTATCCTTGTCCTCCACAGAAGCAGAGTACGTAGGACTGAGTCAAGCTTCGAAGGAAGCTCTTTATTTACGTAGTTTACTGAACAGTTTGACAGCTGTGGATAGTAAAGCGGTAGTAATCTATAATGACAATCAGTCGGCACATAAAATTGCAACTAACAAAATGATGCATAATAGAACAAAACATATAGACATCAAGTATCATTTTATTCGTGAGTGTGTACTGGCAAACAAAGTTGAAATAAGGTACATGTCAACTGATAAGATGATAGCGGACATTTTAACTAAAAGTGTTCATAGCCCGAAGCTTAGAGAATTTTTAAAGGATTTATCCCTGTCAAATTATTCTATTAAGGGGGCGATGAGTAGTTAAATGAATGTTCTTTTGATGTTTTAGGTTTTCTAGAAGTGTTTTGTGTATGTAATAGATAATTTTCTAAATACAGTTTTGTTATGCATACTTTATTTTGTTAGATTTCTTCTGTTTTTGTACTATATTTTTCAATACAGCATAGTACAGTTGAACACTGAAGTGTTAGTGATTTATTTAGTTTTATGTACCGAGTACTTACAATGACAGAAGTAATCATACGCATGTGTAATAAGATTAAGGGGGCGTATTGGAGGTCACATATGCAAATAAGCACTGGCCTAAGAGTAATCATATTTAACACATGTCAGTAATTTGAAATAACTTGGTTACGGTTGTGTTGATGTTTTGAAATAGTCTGTATAACTTGTGTGTACGAATAAATAAAAGTGTACTTTACCAATCTCACTGCTCCTCTTATTATTTCAATAGTTATGTAATTACCCCATTGTTTATTTTTGAGTGTAAGTATATGTTGAACTAGTAAACTTAAATAATAATGTAGGCCTGTTTATTTTTGGTCTATAAATTGAGCGGATTAACTAGTCGGTTAACAGTCAATACCTACTCAATTCTTTATTGCATTCCATATGTATTACATAGATGGTATATAAAAGTAAAAGATTAAAATGGACCCTGTCCGACACAGCCAAATTAGGAGAGAGGAAGAGGGCTAAGTAACAATTCAATATTATTATAAACTAGCTGACCCGGCGAACATCGTGCCGCCTCAAAATATGAATTATCTTAATTTTATTTTTCGTAAGTTTTCCCATGTTTTAATCGTTATTCTGGTATTCGGGGCGGAGACAAATCCAACAAATCAAAGATCATAAAAATCGGTCCAGCCGTTCTTGAGTTATAAATGGTGTAACTAACCCGACTTTGTTTTATGTAGATTATAATTAGGTATTAGAAGTGTTTAATTGGGTGTATAATTATGTAAATATACATTCAATTAGGTTCGAGTATATAGTAAATATTTGTACGACTATGTAGCTTTGAGTTTAATCCATTTGAACTGAAATTAATTGACGTGTATGATTAGATGGTTTTGATAACTTAAATCGGGCGATGATCAATATTCTCCATACATTAGTTTTCAATCAGTGTTTGGTTTATCATAATCTACTATAATACCCCATATTTTATTCATGTTTTATGGCTCATTCTACACATAATATATTGCAGGTATAACGATTCTCCATGCTAAATAATAAACAAGTAATTCCACTGCAAAATTTTAGGCATTACACTTTGCCCTACCAGTGGTGCGGCCGGTGGGGCAAAGTGGAATAATTCGCTTTTAGTGAATGAATTATGAATACTATCCTCTTTAAGTATATTAAATTCCACAGAAACAAGAAAATGGGTAAACTCATTATTTACACATAAAAAAAATTGTTTTATGTACAGACGCCAAGCACACCAACCTACTACAATCTGTCAAATTTCTTTAATAGATTTTAAATTTTATCGCTCAAGAATAAGGTTCAAAGTTGATTGGGAAAATTTGACGGTTTCGGGTAGCTTGATGTGGCTGGCGTCTATACATCATTTTCATTTAGCTAACGTCTACAAATAATAAACATAAACATATTATGTTTATTATTTGTAGACGTTCTACAAATAATAAACATAATATGTACACGTACGAGTATATAAAAAAAGGAAATAATCATAGGGAATCAAATAATTCGTCCAAGTCGTTATCAACAGGAGAAGTGCCCAAAAGGCTGGCAGCCATATTATCTGTGCTGGCAGCGCTGCCACGTTGTATGGCATTTATATATTTTATTATTTACACATAAATTAATAAAATTAATAAATATCACGCCTGAAATATTTCATGCATAAAACCTTTACAAAATGTGAACGATCGCCGCTCAAAGCTGAACAAAAGACAGCTCTCCACATGGTCCAGTTTATTCATATATTTCATGAATACTGAATGAATACGTTGTGAGCTTGTAGCAAAAATTGACATGAATAAATCGAAATTCCCGATTTTCATCCCGGTGGGACGAAAAACAGGAATGTCACTTCATAAAAGTTTCAAGTAGGTACTTAGGTAAAAAATGTTTTCATATTTTTTGTGAGTCAGAGTTATACCTAAGGCATTAACTAGTAGGTAAATGTAAAGTACCTATTCCTATCGTATTGCTACCTATATTTTATACTAGCTGTGCCCGCGACTTCGTCCGCGTGGAATAGTGACTTTTCGGGCAGCACATTTTAAATTACACATACCGTCGTTTGGGTAGCTAAAAATTTACTTTGCAGTAATGTTTCTCTGTATTACCTTAACAAATGTTCGCAGTGATTCTTTAAATTGACATAACTTTTTTATTTATGAACCGATTGACATGAAATAAACACTAAATGTTAAGTGAAGCTTACTACAATATATTAGTGAAAACCGCATCTAAATCGAATACGCCGTTTCTGATATTAGCGTGCACAAACACACAGACAAACAGAAAAAAAAAATTAATTACACTTTCGGGTTCGGCATCGATATAATAACAACCCCTGCTACTTTTTTTTTATATATTTCCATTGTACAGACACCACTTTTCTACAATTTTATTATATGTAATATATAGATAGAAGATATATTTCCATTGTACAGACACCACTTTTCTACAATTTTATTATATGTATATATAGATAGATTTTTTTTATAACTCTATCTTTCCTTACTTACCTAGTTTTTGTAAATTCAGAGAAATATACTCCTTTATTTATAAACGTTGCTTAAAGTCAAGTAATGACAAGCGACTGTTTAACCATAAATTTTTGACGTTTACACGTCTCTTAGCTTTAAGCAACGTTTATAAATAAACCCCTAATTTTTACTACCAACTTAAATCGTCCGGATATTCAAATCTCAACTGTATTTTTTTTTGTTAGCCTATTTAGTGTCCCACTACTGGGCAAAGGCCTCCCCTTTTTCCATCCAAACCTCGGAAACCTCCCTGTCTTGTGCGATCTCTGGCCATGTTGGTCCTAGGAATGATACTAGATCGTCACGCCACCTTCGCCTTGGTCTATCTCAACTGTTATTCTTTGAAAATTGTATCAAACACGTACCCATAACACGCCAAACTGACGTAGGTAAGTAGTTGATATACGAGTTTCCATGCCAAAGTTGAGGAGACACCTACTGTAAATTATGGAGAGTAACATATCGTTCATTTGGAGAAACATCGACGTAACGGCTACTTTTTTTTTAAGTCTTTGCTTTCCTAACGTAAATACGCTTTCTAAGTGCTTTGTCATATTTAACTAATTTTTGGGAAAAAATACATTTACCTACGTCAATGTTTGTCCAAATGAGCGATAATACTATATCTTCATTTATTGCAGTATACAATATACATCCTTCTTAATAAACAACAAAAAGGTCAAGACAACCTACACTGTCGCAATTTATTACAGTTATATTTTTCTCGCTTCTCCTATGCTCGTTTTTCTCGCGCACTAATTTCATCCTACCCTTAATGATCTCCGTTAATGAGATTAATGTCTTTGTCGTCCACAACAGTAACTCTAGACCTGATTTGTTTTTTACCTCTTTTTTTCTTGAAAAGGTGTAAAAACACAGCTAATAAATATTTCGGATAATTATAATTGCTGAACTTTAAAGGAAAATTTTGAGTCTCAACAACATAAATTAATATAACACAGAAAAGCTATACTTTTAGGCTGATTGAAGTTAAATTGAACATATATTTATTCGTCAATTTTCATTATTGCACCTCCACTGTTTGACTCTGCGTCACCCAAAGGTTGACTGGTAGGAAATGCCTCTGGCATTTAGTCCGCCTCTGTACATACTTTGATAGGTAAATAATATAGTTTCATTGAAATAATTGACATCATTATGAACAACTGTTACTATGATACCAAAACGGAATTCGCGAACGGAAAAAGCTGCCCCAAACATTTACGTTCGCCTAAAAAACTCTACAAAATGTAGGTAACAACTGATTTTTCAGCTCACCACCGAATGTTGAAAGTGCAACACTGCTCGTTGATTTATAAGGCCAAAGTACATTTAGCTGTCGTGTAGGTAGTGTTTGTAAAAACGAACATGAATATATCAAACTGAAAGATCACATACCAAATACAACAAGAGAATGCACTAACAAGAAGCAGATATATCACTCAGAATCCTTCAGAATAAAGTAGATAGATAGGTACTCGTGCACTCCATTATTTACCAGTACACACCTAGCTATAGCTGATCCCTCTAACGACGCTGAAAATAGTTCAGCGTGGTACAAGCTTACCATATTTCAGGTTGGATTAAAGTTATGGACAGTTAGCCAGATAATCTCTATTCAAACGCATCATTGAATGGGTAAAATATATGCATTAATTTTAGTTCTGTTAGGTTTGTAATCGTGAAGCTCTTTGAGAACCTTTTCCCGGGAAGTACATTACTATGTATATCTACGAGTATAGTATAGTAATAATAAGGCTAAAGGGTTTGTTTGTTTGAGCGCGCTAATCTCTGGAACTACCAGTCGGATTTGAAAAAATCTTTTTTCATGTGATAGCCCAATTCTTGAGGAATGTTATAGGCTATTTAACATCACGCTATAACCCTAAAGAGTCGAGTAAAATGAATAAATGTCAGAAATACCGCTAAACGAAACAAAAGTGCGGGACACCCTCCCGGGGGAAACAAGATATTTTACGAGAACGAAGTTAGAAGCTATAAACAATAATAATAATAAATAATGTTTTCACTTCTCATGCTCTAAAAGTTCGTCTTTATGTTGTGCTTAGGCGACATAAAGTCGCTTTTTATATTCTAGTGCATAAAGTTTTTTTTTTCTAAGACAGATAATCAGGCCTAACAGCCACACACGCACAATCAAACGTTGCAGATTAAAGTCGTTATTTTATTTCATTTGCTTTAACTATTATATCACTTCCGTGTTTTCTCTCGTTAATTTAATAAAACCAGATAAAATAGTTGTAATTTATTATTTAAAAACGCAAAGAAACATTTTTATGAATTGGCAGTATGAAGTAGGAAGCCAAGTCGAATGACACAATCACATTGAAAAAAAAAAAACTTTTAAAAAGTTTTGTGGCGGGAGTTAGCTAATCTCTTCATTAATTTTGCAATATTTTTGAACAGTGAAAATACTGTTGTATACTTTATGCCTGTTTCATTTTCTCGCAATCGAAGTGCCCTTGACTTAACTATCCACCCTCGCTTGCGGCACGGGTGGATATAAAAGTCTCGGGCTGACATGGCTTATTTTATGCACTAGTTGTACAATCTACTATTATTTTATCTCCACAATTTACATTCTTATACTAGTTAGGTATTACTAAGTTGACATGTATTTTGACAACAGTTTGTAATTTGCTGGAGATCAGAGTGCTAACTAAGCCTTTGTCTCTATTTTAGAACTCTAAGTACAGTACCTACTACCATCATACCTGTTCCTGCCACCACCAGCGTTCCTGTGTTCCATTTTGAAAGGTTCCAGTTACGGTGAACTAGCCACATTTATGATATTTCAGCTTTGTCTCTCGTATGGCAGTGGTGGTTTGGAGCGGTGGTGACCACTTACCATCAGCTAGGCATTCGACTTTTTTTGACGTAGGTACAATAGCAACAAAAGTCTCACCAAAAAATTTCCTCATCATCCAGCCCCTTTTTTTTTCGCTGAGAAATGCATTACGCATCCCCGCTCGCGGGGGTCGAGACAGGGTATGTGGGACTCCTGTCGGAATGGCACCGACAGTATACCCACTAAAACTCAGCGGTGTACCCACATCGCCGTGATGGGAGGGCCATGGGAAACAGCCCCTGATCTAGCCTTTTACAACAACGTTGCCGGCTAAAATGAAATCAAAACCATAACCTATTCTTACGAAAATATATTACGAGGAACTAGGTTATTTTTGCTGACTGTAGGTACCTGATTGTACAAGCTTTCATAGCTAGATTTATAGACCACCTGTGAAAACGTCTGTTGATATATGGGTTGTAAAATAAAACGTTTTTCTACGTCATAAAATGGCAGAAATATGTTTTACATTGCCGTTTTATTTTTTTCTTAATTTCCTGCTCACTCCTTCTTGTTTGTAGGGTAAACACGATCCTGCAAACACTGTTTTACAATCATGAAACCGAGCAGAAACGCCGCATAAAATATGTAAAACCTTTACAAAAATGTTTATGAAATGAAACTTGATGGTGTTTCAGAATAAAACGACCAGAAATGAATGGTTTAGAGAAATCAGAGGGGTGACTGCGTAACACAATATCAGTAATAATGGGTTTAATTTTGACAAAACATTAATTGGGTTTTTTACGTTGTTGAGCAGACACATTTTTCGAACGTATGAAGCAATGGATTAGCAATATCCTTCAAAATTATTCAGATTCAGATTGATAGTGTGTTACGCAATTAGAGTGCAGATTCATATTATACAAAGTAATTTATTGTACAGACGCCAGCTCACATCAAGCTACTACAATCTGTCAGGTTTCTCTAATAGATTTTCAACTTTATCGCTAAAGCATAAGGTTTAAAGTTGATTGGGAAAATTTGACAGTTTCAGCTACGGATAGCTTGATGTGCTGCTGTACCTCAAAATTATATTTTGTTCTCAAGTGAGTCTGCCAGGTTTTTATTAAAGCATTGTCATTTTGGGAAACTCCATTCACAGGAAAGCTTTTGAAGGTAAACGTTAGCCGTTGAAATATTAAAAAGTCTTTGTTACGTTCACTAAGGTATTCGTTACGTGCCAAACGGCTGAACGGGGAAATATGCACAGAGAATGGGCAAATGTGCCCTGAAGACCAATCGCGTTAAGACCAATGGAAAGATCTCATCTAGGAGAGTATTTTTTATTATGACGATTTCTCTTGATTTTTAGTACGTAAGGAGCTACAGAGTTCTAAATATGAGTAACTAAGTACCTATTATTGAAATTCTGGTATTTCGTCAATTAATTAACTTTCAATTAATTAATTGTGTCTTGCAAACATCATCTCTAAGACTATAAACGGACATTTTAAAACATTGGCCTCCTAGATGCCGTTTTACGAACAATATTTTTTTAGTCGGTCGGCCGGACAGAACGTTAAGCCTGCTGTATCCCCCAATAGCGTTACGATATATACTAATGAAAAGAGCTTTCAAGATGAAAGATGAAGGTGACAACTTGGGCACCGAATTCAAGGAATTCTTGGCACCCAATAGCCATAAGATACAGACCAAAGAAGCCTTTCAAGGGAAACCTTTGAGCTTAGCTACTAACACGACTTTTGTCACCATGTCACCAAGAAGGCTGTCAAGAACATTCGTAAGCTTCGGTGCCAAAGTAGTCACCTATTTAGGTCATTAACTCCAAACTGACTTACAATTTGGCAAAAATCGTGTTTGAATTTCTCCTTGGAAGCTCTTTCTATTGGTATATATCTTATGGCTATTGGGCACCATGAATTCCTAAACTTCAGTATTATGTGTGTTGTTTATCAAAATAAGCACTAAATCATTTTAAGCGTTGAACTGTCAACCACCCAAGAGTGGCACGTCATGCTGTATCTAAGTATGTATTATAAAGAGGTAGTGAGTTTGTATGTAATGTTCGAAACTACTAACCTCAAACGGCGAAAATATTGCAACCTGATTGGGAGTTATAATTATGTTCGAGCCGTTTGGGGTTGAAACACTAGGGCCATGGGGTCCGAGTGCCCACTTGGTTTTTCGAGATATCGCCAAGCGGTTAGTTGACTCTTCACGTGACCAGAGGGCTGGCCTATTTCTTGGCCAAAGAATTAGCATTGCCATACAACGCGGCAATGCTGCCAGCCTTGTGGGCACTGTTCCTGTTGACAGTGATGCGGACGAACTCTTTGATGCCCTATGATTATTTTGCTTATTTTTTCATATAAATGTACCTACATATTATTATAGTTTATATGTTAACTACTGATCCGATTCCGAAAATTCTTTCACTAAAGGGAAATAGATTCCATGTTAAAATAAAACAAGAAGTTTCACGCCGACGAAGTCGCGGGCTAGCTTTGTAGGTAGGTAATATAATTCAAACAATGCGATAGCGAAGCTGCTACATAGCGATCGTGTCATATCAGCTACTCGTCACTATCTAGATATGATAACGTCAAGCCCGCAGTGATGGATTGATGGCCTAAAGATAACAGACAAAAGAAAACTGGAGGCCTACCACAAGCTCTTAACGCGATCCATTTTAGGACCTAAACTGAACTGTTCTTCTAATTCGTACCATGACGTCAGTTTAACGATTCAGTTTAGGCCGTGCCATCTGCTGACAGCGATTATCCTAAATTGAGTCGCAAGTTTTGGTTTCATTCATACTTGTTTGGTACAATGACGTCCAAAGAGCAGCTCAAGCGATGCAGTTTAGGAACCTAAACTGAAATGTCTTGTTTTTGAATCGTTTTTAATTAGATCATGGTAGGCCACCAGCACGGTTTATGAATAACACTAGCTTCTGACCCACCCCGTCGCATCGTATCGCCTGCTCGCGCTATTACTTCATGTTCGCTTAGTGTTCTTTCTGATGTTCTTTTCCTTTTTGCTCAGCTTCTGATGGTCCTAGCGGGATGTTCTTTAGCCTATAGCCTGCTTCAAGAATTGGGCTATCAAATGCGAAAAGAATTTTTCCGATCCGACGGGTATTTACAGAGATTAGCGCGTTCAAACAAAAACTCTACAGCTTTATTATTAGTAATCATAAATAGATATAGATTAGAGGGGTTTGTGGCTAAATAATAACAGCCGCTCGGGTCGATCGGCTACGCTTGCCGCGGCTGGTCCGTGGATGGGATCTTCTCATACCAAGACCCCTCCGTGGTCCCGGCTGTCATTGATAAATGATAAATGATTTATGTCTGTAAGTAGGTTTGTACAAACACTTTTACACGTCAATCATATTTTTTTAAAGCTAGATGAGGTCGGCGTTTCCTATCCCTCTTCCTATTCCTATTATTCGTGGATCTATGAAAATCTGACAACCAGACTCAACCAGTCTTACCAAAGGTATCGTATTACCCAGTTGTGGAGGTCAGATATAGGCAGTCGCTCCATGTAAAATACTGGTATTCAGCTGCATCCGGTTAGACTGGAAGCCGGCCCCAACATAGTTGGGAAAGGGTCAGGCAGATGAGGCAGATGACGAGATATAGATTAGTATAGATATAGATTATTCGCATAAGAAGTACAGTTGAACGTTACCGAGTCCAATACTTCAATAATTCACCAAAAACAATATCTCCCACAAAGTCACCTCCACAACTACCCGAAGCAAATCCTATAATCCGTCGCAAATTGAAAAGAGAGAAACTGACGATGCTAGAACCAGAGTGATCTAAGTGACATTTTTGGCAAAAATGGTTTTTTTACACAATGGCATGAAAGAATTATGATTTTTCCATGCAATTGTGTAAAAAAACCATTTTTGCCAAAAATGTCACTTAGATCACTCTGGTTCTAGCATCGTCAACTGTCGTCAATTAACTTTCTAAAGTGACTAAATGGAAAAGTCAAGTAAAATCGGTTTGCAAAGCTAGTTAAGACGGCTGAGTCAATAAGAAAGCCATTTCCCCTAATGCCGAGACGTTGGGAGCAATGCATTGGAAAACTTCGACTAAGAGCCTCGTGTAGGTACATACATACATTTGGAGCAAACTTTGTAAATTCAGCGGTTTTGTGCTGTGGGGTGAATACTGTTTTGGTGTAAAAATACAGGATATTTAGTGAATTGAAAAGGGGCTTGTGGCTAAGTAATAACAGACGCACGGGCCGATTTATCAGGTTAAGCTACGCTTGCCGCGGTTGGTCTGTGGATGGGTGACCATCTTAACATAGGTTACAATGGTTTCATACGCTGCAAGAGTGGTCAGTTTGGGCCCAACAGCGCTGTGCCCTCGTCATGACATTTGGTACGGGTGATCTCTCGCTTCCGGCCGTGGTTCAGTCCATGGTCGGAAGCGACAACGCATGAAGACGTGCGGCCGTGGGATCGGCCGCACTTGGTGACGGGGTTGGTGATGGCGGGCTGATACCCATTCGGGGGTGCGGCACATGTACAGACGCCAGCACATCAACCTACTACAATCTGTCAAATTTCTTTAATACACTTTCAACTTTATCGCTAAATCATAAGGTTCAAGGTTGATTGGGAACATTTGACAGTTTCGGGTAGCTTGATATGCTGGCGTCTGTACATGTATCTCCCGGGTCCCAAACTTATGGTAGTAGAAGAAACAGTGGGGTTTTAGTAGGTAGGAGGCCGACATAACCCTTCTTTCTCCCCAGACGGAGGGTATGAGGATTTTCCTACGTATAATGTATTAAAAAAAGAAGGCTATAATGGTTTATTTTCAGACTACAACAAATGTTATGACAGATTAATCAGTTCGAATCGTTCGTGTTTAAACCTTCCTAATATAGGTTAACAAAAAAATAAAATATAATTCGACGATAGCAACAGCGACTCTGTATTATGTTATTTTTTTATTGTCTTTCTTTCATATTTTTCTCTTTGTAATAATATATTTTGAACAATTATTTTCGTTCTTCAAATGAAAATAAATAATGAAATCCACGTTAGGTTTTTATTGCTAACGCTACCTAGGTTCACGCACACAAATACGCATATCAGGCACGACGCTACAACCAACTGCAACCAAGGCTGAGCGGACTTCGTGAAACAGAATACCTTAGTCGTACCTTGTCATACGCGACCCACGGAAGTAGGCCAATCCCTATTTCTAAAACTGAAAGTCATTCGCACGGCCTGAACTAAATGCTCTTTTTAGGGTCCCGTACCCAAAGAGTAAAAACGGGACCCTATTACTAAGACTTCGCTGTCTGTCCGTCCGTCTGTCTGTCACCAGGCTGTATCTCAAGAACCGCGATAGCTAGACAGTTGAAATTTTTACAAATTATGTATTTCTGTTGCCGCTATAACAACAAATACGAAAAACAAAATAAAATAAATATTTAAGGGGCTCCCATACAACAAACGCGATTTTTTTGTCCTTTTTTGCTCGATATCAATATTGGCAACAGGTAGGCACTTGAAATATTCACAAAATAGGTACTCAGTTGTATTTTTACTTTAATAATATATACTTAGTCTAACTATAATAATATAATAGTAAGTCTACTAGGATACAATAAATTAATAATATTTTCACAGTGTCACTAAACCAAGGCGACCCATTGACCAAATGGTTAGTAACAAACAAAATATAAAGTTTATAAACTAATAGTAAATCATAATAATATTGAAATTCTTACCCGGCATTGAACTAGTTTACATCCAAATAAATCACATCACACCAACTTATAAATAACACTTTTCTACAAAAACACTACAAACTATTTACAAAACATTTTCCGCAGGCGAAAACTTCGATATTACGAGAGTTCGGATAGAGATCAGGAGCGAGCGTCCTCTCCCGTCGAAGTTCGGAGGGCTACTGGAGAGTGAAGACTGTAGGAATGTATGTACTAGCGAGGAAGTGTACCTACCTACTGAAATATTATTGTTCACAGCGGGTACGATATAGAAGTGATGATGCCGATTATTGATATGTTATTATGTTAGGTGTGATGGAATATTGACGGGATGCCAATGGATATGTTACTCATGTAGTTAAGGATGAGTATAAATGCAACATTTTTGTTTCGTTACTTTTTTTTAAATATCATAAAGTATGAATACCACAACATACCAATACTGCTAAACATGAGATTTTAAATGGTCAGAGGAAAAGAGAACTTGCTTGAAAACGCATTTTGTTTATATAATTAATTATACCAGCGATCCGCCCCAGCTTCGCACGGGTGCAATTTTTGTTTCGCAGTTCCTAAATTTTCTTTCATACGAACCTTGTCCTGGCAATACCGAACACAACAAAAACAGAATTATCCAATTTGGTGCAGTTATTCGGAAGTTATGTGCGTACCACAGAACAGTTAATATCTATTCTGTGGTGCGTACAGACATTTCGGCGACTTTGTTTTATACTATGTAAGGATAAGGATGGAATACCTCATCGTCTTCCTGCCTTTGTCCAATATTACTTGAGGTCAGGCCAATATCTTTTTCCTGGCTTTGTTTAATGAATGAATGTTACTTGAGGTCAGCGCAATACCTTTTCTTCTTCCATTCTCCCCTGTCAACTTTCACGTTATCTTTCACTCCCATTTCTCTCATATCATCACACGATCCATTCATCTTTTCTTTGGCCTTCCTCTACCTTGCCATTCATCAATATTTTATATTCATCATTCTTTTGACATGCGTCTCATCCCTACCTACCTGAAAGAAATTACCGCGACAACTTTCAGAAGGTTTTTCAGTCATCTTCGGCTACGCTAAATTAAACGAGACAGGGACAAAATAAAGCGACTAAATTCATTAATACATCCATTAGGAAGTCCTAATGGATGTATTAATATATTTAGTCAAAGGTAGCCCTTTGATAAAGAAGACTCTAAGAGTAACACCTTCAAAGTAAAATTATGTAAGAATTTTCTCCTCACATATGTTCCACTGACCCAGAAAAGAGAAAAAAAACCTAACATTACGTCATTTATCTGTCTATGCATCTAAAGTAAACTGAGAGAAAAGGGTCTCCTCCGTATTTGGGTCCCTAAACAACACCGTAGAGAATACTTTGCTGAAAACTTTTTATTTACTATGCAAGGGAATTCACGTCAAAACATGGGCTAAAAATTTTCAAATTGACGTTTTAACTACTTTTAGAGAGGTCATAAAAGTACAGTCAGGGAAACTAATTGTGAAGCAAATTTACACCTTACGTCAATTTGCCGTTTTAAAGCTATTTGGCTGAGGAAACGCTGGCGTGATGGCTTTTTTTTTTTTGGATGGGTAATCATCTAATGACTCCTCCCGCTCTGGGTGGAGCGGAAGGGAGTGTCAGACTCTTACTGACTAAAACCCACCCGTGTTCCATCCTTAGCCCTTTATGTTCCGGGCAGCGGTAACCCTTTCGGACGATCCCGCTACCCCGGTGGCGTGATGACTTAGGTCTTAGAGGCATTTATGGGATATTGCCGGAGGAGGCAACACACATGGAAGAGTGGAAACCTTTGGGGGATTCCCAGCAGTGGGATAATGATAATGCAGGTTGAAAAATGACCCATTTAGCTGAAATTTTAATTGAATAAATCTTAAATGGAGCTGCAATCCTGCTTCGGACTAACTAAGTTGCCGCTGGATTTTATTGATTAAAATTAGTGTCAGTTTTCAAAATTTTAAAAGGCTTTATTTTTCTATTTTTATAGTAATCCTAATATATACAATTATATACTATAATTATTATAATATAATAAATATTTTAATATTATGCGTAAATGTGAAAGTTTATAATATATGTTTGCATGTTTGTTATTCAATCACGAAAAAATGGCTGAACGGATTTGGATGAAAGGCACACAGATAGTTTATAACATAGGATACTTTTTATTCCGGTAGTAGTTTTATCCACGGGAATGTCCGTGGGATATTTTCCGACTTCTACGCGGGCGATGTCGCTGGCAAAAGCTAGTGTAAGCTAAGCTTATTAGGTAGGGAATACCTACTGCGAATAAATCGTTCAAAGGTTGAAAGAAAAGAAAAGTAATCTAATATAAATTCAGCTCGAAATATGGAGTGCTTTCGAATTAATACATAATGTAAGCAATTACCTATTGAAATTATTATCCCAACTTATTTCAGGATGTCCGAGAAAAAACCAGTGGCATTTAAACGAAAAACCTTGGCTGGAGGTTCCACAATGTGTTCAATGTAATCTAAAGCATTCACCAGTATCTGCGACCATTCATGTGGCCTAGAGATTGGATCAAATATGGGACGGGTTTCAACGGATTCCCTAATGTACCATTTCCCTCGGGACCGTTTGAAAACTGATTTGATATCTTTCCTGTTTCCGTAAACCGACCCTGTCCGGTTTTATTGCCGTTTTCAACCGTTTATTTGAAAGGGGATTCGGACAGGACCTGATTCTCGGTCCAGTTGTTCTGAAAAACTACTTTGGCAAAATGGCAAACGCGAACTATGTCTAGACACTAGATGGCTTTTTCCTTGTTGGGTTTTTGATAAATAGTAAGCCAAAGATGTTTAATACATAACGTAGTCTTTTCAGCAGTCTTTTGAACAGTGGTGGCCAAGTGGTAACGGCCGCGACTTACGAGTAGGTTCGTAGGTTCGAATCCAGACAGGCGATTTACATTGTGTAAATTATTTCATCACCACTGCTCTCAAAATCGTGAAAGAAAACATCGTGAGGAAACCGGCATGTCCCAGAACCAAAAATTCGAAGACATGTGACATCTGCCAACCCGCACTGGGCCCGCGTGGTGGATTACGGCCCACTCCCTCTCACTGAGAGGAGGCCTCTGTCCCAGCAGTGGGAACATTATAGGCTGATTATGTATGTGTAGTCTTTTCTGGTCTACGAAATATCTATAACGACTGTAATCACGTAAATATTGTTGGAGCACCAGTATTTCAGTGGCGGTCCGTACACTATGCAAATGAATACCTAGTTAATAATTAGTTTATGATACGTCAGTGCAGTTTTATATCAGGTGAGTTTCCCCCACACAATTTTACACAAAAAGTTGTATCGCAAAATAACAAACAATGTAACTAAAGCAAAACTCAAAATGTTAATCACAACGAAACTTTAACCAACCACTTAACACGGCCCTTCATAACAATTACCTTCGCACAAAAATAAAGGTCAACTTAAACTGGGCGATAAAGTTGTCGACATGCTCCTAATCCAAGCATGTCATTTTAATGTCTAACCAGATGTCGCAGGCTTGAACATTGTACATACAGTATAAAAGTATTGGTAATTTTTAATTCAAATCCGAACATTTTCTGCCTTAAAACAACCTCCCGTGTTCTACTTTTTAAAAAGTACGTCAATGTTTTTTTCTGGAATTTGCAGTTCTCTGAAGACTGTTGCTAGATGGTTTTAGGCCTTTCCAGGCACTTGGTAGTATCTAAATAAACTGTGTAGGCAGAGAAGACCTCTGAGGATTAAGAGCTACAGAGATAGTGGTCATGGTCCTAACCCGAAATTATCCAAATTTTTATCGTCCAAATTTTTTTGGTTGGGGCAAAAAATTTGGACGTGATAATTTCGGGTTCAAGTTATCGTCAAAAATAAACGACTTCATCTATCTACACACATCAAAAGTGTCTAGGGATCAAGCATTTTTATGCGGATTTCTTGAGATTGAGATGTGGCTTTGTAATAAATTTATGATTTTATAAATTTATATGGATCCTTTTTGGTGCATTTCATAATTTGAATCAGGAACTGTGAATCAAATTCGAGTAAAAGATGAAAATCAGCTGTCAATATTTTCCCTATAAAAACATACAACGCATTGAAGACATTATTAGTGCTACTGTTTCCCTACTACTGATTAAAACCAACGTTATTATGGAGCGGCGACGTCATTTAAGCAGGGAAGAAATGCTCAGAGCCGTGGGAATGATAGAAGCTGGTTCCCGGCAACGTACTGTGGCTTTAGCTCTGAATACAAGTCAGAGTGTTATCAGTCGACTTTGGACACGTTACCGAAGCACTGGTACCGTGGCTGAGCGCCATGGAGGACGGTATCGCTGCACCACACGGAGACAAGACCGATACATTCAAATCTTAACTCGAAGAGCTCCAACAATAACCGCCATGATGTTAGCCGTGAGGCTTCATCACTCTTCAGGGAACTTAATTAGCGACCAAACAGTCAGAAACCGCTTGCATGAAGTGAACCTTCATTCCCGAAGACCGCTACGGGTACCACCTATAGCAATGCACAATCGTAGGATTCGATATCAATGGGCTCTTGAACACAGAAATTGGGCAGAAGAACAATGGCGTTTCGTGTGCTTTTCTGATGAGTCTCGTTTTGGTATGAGACCGGATACAAGACGTATACGACACTGGAGAACCCCTGGACGCCAACAGCGATTAAAATCCTGCCAGGAAGTCCATCCTTATAGTGGTGGAACCATCATGGTATGGGCGGGTATTTGGATCGGCGGAAGAACTGAGTTGATTTGGATCAGAGGCAACCTCAACGCTCAAATTTATGCTGAGACGATTGTATCAGACGTCATCGTTCCTCTACAAGTGCAAATCGGTCCCTTATTTCAGTTAATGCATGATAATGCACGACCGCACACCGCAAGAGTTGTAAGACAGACTCTCGCCGCAGCTAACATCAATGTCCTGCCCTGGCCTGCTCAGTCGCCAGACTTGAACCCGATTGAGCATGCATGGGATATGCTACAGAGAAGAGCTCTGCCGAATATGGAGGGTATCCAGTCGCAAGAAGACCTTTTTTTGTTGTTGCAACGAACATGGGCTGCCATTCCACAGCGTGATTTGGATGAACTCATTTTGAGTATGCCAAACCGATGTTCTTGTGTTGTTAGTGTTCGCGGTAGAAACACGGATTATTAATTGTTTAAGTTACCCAATAAAATTTTAAAGAAAACTGTTATTTCAGTCTTTTTTTCGAACTTTTGTGTTAGTGGTTCAAATGTCAAAAATCCCTTTATTAGGAAAATGGCAAATTTCTTTATTAATGCAAAGGTGACTTGGTTTATCGTTACTGTGACAAACGAAAACACTTTATTTGATGAATCCTTAAAGAAAATTTTAATTAATATCAATCAGGAGAAAAGTTATTGCAAAAATATATGTTGATCCCTAGACACTTTTGATGTGTGTATATCAAGCTTAAAAAAATAGCTTGTCTAGAAGTAACGAGCCTGCATTTTATGCAGCCTTATCGCCTTATCCATACAAACGGACCGTGTATCCACAAAACGAGCTCAAGGCTCAAGAATAGTTAAAATGCGTCACAGGTATGTTTGCACACGTATAGAACCCACCTAGGTAAGCTAACACGTCCGAGTATGTGTACTAAGCTGCATAAATATGCTATGCATGTGTAAGGTGTGTTTGTCTTTGCTATCCCGCACACGGACCACTCGCGAACATCTTCTAGTGGTCAACGACAGCAACTTTTCGTATATTTTGACCTTATTTTAATGCCCAAATGATGATATAATATTTCATGCTGTTTTAAAGCACACAAATAGACAGGAACTGTAAATAGTAGTACTGTGGTGTACGGTCACCAAAGGAGATACGTAACCAGTGTCGTCGGATATAGTTGAAATTTACTAAGAAACCGATGGATGTTTAAATTAACAGAAAACAAACAGTTCATTTATTAAATTCATTTCCCATCGGTTTATTACTAAACTTCGACTATACCCGACGACTCAGGTTACTTATCTCTTTTGGTGACTGTACGAAAAAAAGCATTGTGAAGACGTTAATGTTTTGATATCCGGAAGGTGTAATTGAAATAAATAAACACTCAAAACGGGGGGCAGGGGGTTACTCATCATTATGAACAACTTTTACTATGGGACACAACAAGAAATCGCGAAAAAAAAAGCCGCTTCATACATTATTTATTTATTTAAGTTCTTTGAAAGACTTACAGCAGCTTACCGATTTCGTTTAGGTACACATTGTTGTCGAATATCTCGCAGGCTGTAACAGCTGTATCTATAACCGACTTAAAAAAAGAGGAGGTTGCGCATTCATAGCGTTTTTTTATCAATTACATTTTGACGTAATAACGTCTTATAAATCGATGAATGCCGGCTGCACGCACGAAAAAGCATGAATCATTGTTCCCGCCTGAGTCGAGTGTGCAAGCGAGAGCGCGGAACAAGCGATAGAGAGGCACGACGTTATCACGTAAAATTATTGTCTGTAAACCGACCTTACAGACAACCAATGTTTATACTAGGATTTTTGTCATGTTATTTACATCATGGTGTTTTAGTATTCAGGTTTAAAACCAGCATCATCTAAACGAGGCCGCTGCCCATAAGTGGCGGTCGTGAGTGGTCCGTATACGGCTACTTTATTGCATTCTACGAGTATATTGATGTTTCTAAGTCAAACACTTAGCGTTATTGAGTAGGTGCAGTTATGGCTTATTAAACTTGCTATATGGTATTATGTGTAAATGATTTTAGTTTTAGCCATTGGATACTTGGTCAATGTGAGCCGTACGGTCAAGTAAAGACCTAATAGGTCACAATCGGATCGTGGTCACAGTACAGAATTAGAGACACCAACACGGAATTCATCCACAGACCAACCTGCGGGTGAATTGTGTAACACATTATCAATCGGAATTGGTTTCATTTTGACAGTTCAACAACATTCATTGCGTTATTTACGTGTTGAGCACACAAATTTTTCGAACTTATGAAGCAATGGATTAGCAATTTGCTTCAAAATGATTCAGATTCCGATTGATAGTGTGTTACGCAATTAGGGTGCTGATCGATCGACCTATGCGGCTGTTATTATTTAGCCACGGGCGCCTCCCTTTGAAGACTAACCCTGTATACTCGTAATAAGAAAGAGACAGACAAAGAGAGAGAAAGTCGTATGGAGTTAGGTTAGCATTAGGTTTTTTTCGTATGTGACGATTTCTACCAGTCAACTCCTACTGCACAATTTAGTTATTGGAAAAGTTTCTGTAAATAAATTGCGCTGAAGATAGCCACAGCCTATTTCCAGTCCTTTACCGTGAGGTTTTCCACCAAAAAACAAGACAATATTCACAATGAAAACTTTCGAAATACCACCACACTTTTCACAACCAACTTTTCTCGTAAACATTGCCAATGAGATTATAAACAATACTATTGACCCACCAACCCCTCGGGAACAGCTATTGAAACCCACGACAAAGTTTTGATTGCTACAGTGAGATAAGAAAGACGGACGTATTTCATTTCCGACGATAATGATGTCGATTAGGAAAGAATGGACGTTGATGACGTAATAATATACGTTGGTAATAATTTCGTGTGAATAGAGACTATCGTTGTGTGTTGACCTGTAGCTATAAATTATCTTACTAGCTTTTGTCCGCGGCATCGTCCGCGTCAATGTCGGGAAATATCCCACGGGATTTTTACCGGGGTTTTCATGTAGAGTGTTTTTTTCAGGCGCCGTAGACGCGCGTTTCGCTATCACGCGTTGTCGGCGCTGCTAAACATGAAAAAGGCAGATTACTTGCGATTTCATCCCTGCAAACTCACGAGAAACGTGCTACAGACGCGCGTGAGCAATTCTCATTAAATCTCAATAGCTTCATTTTATTTTTGACTGACCGACTTCTTGGCAATTCAAAAGTGCCTGTAAATGGTTTAATTGAAATAAATGCTTTGAGTTTGAGTTCTCCTTGCAAAGTAAAACGTGCGTAGCACGCGCGCGAACGAGCCGCAAACGTGCGTTCGCTGCGAAATGCGCTGTACGTGTGAGTTTGCAGCTAAACAGACGCGCTGGGCGCGCGTCGGTTTCGTTGTCATAAAGGATTGGCTATAGTTTGCGATCCAATGTCTCCGGCACATTTTTTTGTAATCTGATTACAATATTTTTAGGCTATGTTACTAAAAAAGTCTGGAAGTAAAAGTAAGAATTTCCCAAAAGAATATTAAAAGCCGTCTAACTCCTATACTATAATATAGACTCCCGACGACCGATTTCGGTCACAGTGGCCAATCTCATCGGAGATTAGCCAGGTACGCAGGAGATATTATAGTGTACAAGTGTATGCGCAAACTCAGGTGTACCTACTCTTTGTTCCTTTATGTAATCTCATAGTCCAATGGGACGGCAATCCGACACGACCGGGGAGAGATCAGGTGCAGGATCAACGGCTTTACGTGCTTTCTGAGGCACGGGGGTATTATACCGCCAACTTCCAAACTCCGGACTGTTACTAAGAAATTTGGAATGGAAAACCCAATAATACTTTGTCCGACCCGGGAACCGAACCCAGGACCCCACGCTCAGCAGTCGCGCTTGCAACCACGCGACCAATGGGGCAGTTAAACCACAAATCTGTGGTTCCCCGTTTCGTGGCATGACTGTATGTTTTAATTGAGAATTACACATATATATTCATAGGCGATACATTGGTCAGTATTCCTCTCTCCCCAAGCATTGTTTTTCGCATTCGTTTTCTGCCTAACAACAAATAGATTACAATATAAAAATAAATACGTGTGGCACTCGGGGACTGCCGCGGTAAAGCTATTGCATAGCAACGCACACAAACACCGTGCCGAAGTCTGCCGAACTGATACGACGTTAGACGATGCTTAGGTTTATTTTCGTTACGGAATTTCTTCATTCGGTCGCCGCGCTCAAAGCCCAAGATAAAAGCTATGCAATAGCTTAAAAACATACACTAATTAAGTGGAAAAAATACGTATTATTGAAGCTAACTCAAAAACCACTCATCATAACTTGACCAAATATATTACTTGACTAATTATGGGACCACCCTATAAGTCTATCCTTTCAAACAAAAGTAGAATTTTCAAATCGGTTTATAAATGACGGAGTTCTGAGGTAAATAACATAGAAAAACTGAATTGAGATCCTCCTTTTTTCTAAGTCATCTAAAAATATACACCAACTTGCTTACAAAGACCACGACGGCCATACTTTATGTTAAAGAGCCTTTAGTAGAATTAAATACAACAGCTTTAAACATTTTTCATATTACCACGAATTAATTAAGATAATATCTTAGCAGATTGGACATAACTTTTGTTATGTCAAGAAATATAATTACTTAGTTATTTATAATTAGTAATAATAAAGCCGATCTAATATAATTCGCAGGGCCAACATGGCCAGAGATCGCACAAGACAGGGAGGTTTGGAAGAAAAAAAGGGAGGCCTTTGCCCAGAAATGGGACACAAAATAGGCTAACGAAAAAAAAAGGAGAAGAGTTTGTCTGTCTGTTTGTTTAAACGCGTTAAATCTCTGAACAACCACTCAGTTTTATGCATTTGGTAGCCCAATTCTTAAGGAAGGCAGACTATTAATAGGCTATCATCTATACGGTTATAAGCATATATTAACATCACGCTAAAATCCTTAGGAGCTGAGCAAAAAGGAAAAGTAAGATCGCTTAGCGAAAACGAAGTAATTAATACGATACGATGCGAAGGGGTGCGTCGAGGAAACAAGAAATTTCACGCGAAGTCGCGGGCAGAAGTTGTAAATATAAAATAACCGGTTTGTATACAACACATTTTAATATTATAGGTACCTTTACAAACTATGCTTTAACACTATTATACAGATATCTTCTCTCCCGGGGCGACGTACAGCATGAAGTCGATTGTAGATGGACCAGTGTCGTACCACAGTTTACATTCTATAGCCAACGATATACCTATGGTAAACTCAGATATTTGTACTGCCACCAAAGGTGAATTCTTGGAAACATCAAGCGGAAACATACTTGCATCAAATCCCGGAGGATCGGGGTAATACTTTATTCTGCCAATGTGTTCCTTATCATAAGAATGATATCCGCTACACTGCAGCCACAGTTTTGTCGTGTCTGCCCTCATCCAGGCCTGAACTTCTGGCGGCGCCGACTTCGCAACCGTTGAGTTGTAATGCAGGGGTTTGCCAGCCCAACTGAACTTCTTATTAATTCTTACAATTACACAAGGTTTTTCGCCATAACCATATGGAGATTGTCCACATGGCCCTAAACTACTCACTTCTCTTTTCCGTCTATTAATTGATAGGAACTTGTCAATGGCCTGAATATATTTGTCATAATCATCCTTCTCTCCGTTCTTGTACCAAATCAATGGGACACTGGTTTCAGATGTCGGTGTTGCTGTTAGTCCTACACCGTGTTCCGAAAACGTAAGCATTTGCGAATAATCTACAGTGCTAAAGTCAACCGTATCCTTTATTATAACCAGAGATATATAGATTATAATGAGAGTAAAAGTGGCAAGAAATATTACATACATAACCGAATACGACAAGATCAAGATCCAACTTGTGCAGGTTCTATAAAAGTATTCTCCCTTTTCCTTGTTGTAGATGAATTTAGATAATTTTTCCTTAAATGTTTGCTCAACAGGTGCTAAGCCTGCGTTGGTGGATGTTGATGGCGCAGGAGGTCGTCGCGGACCCAGTGTGGGTAACGTCTTGGGGACCGCATGCGTCGGACTTAGTATTTTGTCATCTTTACGCTCTGATACCATTTCACCAGGGGTAAGAGAGGAACATAACTTACTCTAAATAAATATTATTAATACGCGTGAAAGTTGTCAAAACTGATTTCACTGTCAATTTAAATTAACTTTTCACTGTGGTTATGGCACATGTATATGTGAACAAAAAGTTTGATAATATGAGTTTTCATTTGAGACTTTATGGACGGAGTCTGGACTTGAACCCGTTTGATGGTACCCTATTACTCGGGACTTAGATATAACTGGCGATACAACTCTGCCATACCATTATGTTATGTGTTTTCTATTTTTATCATGTCAGGGGATTGGTTTTCGGTGTAAATTTTAGCTAGCTGACGCTGCTCCCGCCCACACGTCAATAGAAAAATTTCAGTTTATTTTTAGCTAGCAACACTGAGCTTACAATATCCTTTTTTATTTCTATTTTATTTTTATTTATTTAAAAAAATAGAAATCGACATTTTCAACTCCTAGAGGAAATTAAAGAAATTCGATGTAAGGAGCTCAATTTTAAAGAAAAATTATATGAAAATAGAAAACAAAAAAATAAAAGTGTTTTTTTTGTATGACTTGACAAGTCAATAGGGTCAATCCCTATTGACTTGCACGAATAGCACGACTGATCTCAAGACCAGTCGTGCTATTCTGTAAAAATCTCATCGTGAAAACTAGGTGAAGTGAGCAAACCCCAGCGTCTGGTGGGATGACAGTTCACTTCTAGTTTACTTCACCAAAATTTTCACGCTGAGATTTTAAGGTACAGATACGCCAGCACATCAGTCAATCAAATTACAATCTGTCAAATTTCTTTAATAGATTTTCAACTTTATTACTAAAGCATAAGGTTCAAAGTTGACTGGGAAAATTTGACAGTTTCGGGTAGCTTGATGTGCTGGCGTCTGTATAGTACAGATCGGCATCTGTGCTCAGCATCAAATATGGTGGCCATGGTGGCCATTTCGGACACTTTATACAGTGATCGTCAAGTTAAATAAAAAATATGTTTTAGATAACTTCTAGCTGACTGAAGACTGCTTATTGTTAGATAGGTACTAGTAGGTACAGGCGCCAGTACATCAAGCTACCCGAAACTGGCAAATTTTCCCAATCAACTTTAAACCTTATGCTTTAGCGCAAATGTTGAAAATGTATTAAAGAAATTTGACAGATTGTAGTAAATTGATGTGCTGGCGTCTGTACATAATTTCTTTTGCAATGTAATCCTGTCCTGCTCAGTTATTTTTTAAACTGACCGCCTAAAAAAGGTGACTGGGACAGACTAGAAGGCGTAGTGCGGTTGGCGGGTGTTGTGATTTCGTTCGTGACTTCGTTCGCATGGAAGTCAACAAACAAACAAACTCTTCAGCTTTATTATATTGTAGTATTATAAGATGTTTAATGTTTTTATTATACCTAAGTTTAAACCAGATCTAACAAGACTTGGTTTCACTGTACTTAGCTGGCATGAATCAGACTGCGTTGCAAAAACTGTTTTTCCAAGGTCTCCTAAAATACCCTAAACTGCATCCTAATCGCGAAACACACTTTCAATCACAATCTGAATAATTTTGAAGGATATTACTTACTAATCCATTGCTTCATATGCTCGAAAAATTTGTTTGCTGAACGTAAATAATGCGTTGAATGATGTTGAACTGTCAAAATCAAAGCCATTGCTACTGTTACCCCCTTACTAATAAACGTTGTATAGCGTCTGTATAAGTAGAACTACACACCGCTTTGTCTTCTTCTTTCGAAAGTCAAATTACTGACGACTGAAAGAGAGAAATCGGTGTGTAACTATTCATCTGATATAATACGTTTATTAGTAAGAGGGTTAGTATATTACGCAATTACCCTGCTGTTTATCAAGGCAAATTAGTAGGTATCTACACATACTTACAAAGAGTTTGCACTCAAACAATAACATCTTCATTTCTACAGCTCCTGCTGTCAGTGAGTAATTTTTTGTTTGATAATATTACATCCTCAAGAATAATAAGAAAAAACACGATTGTTTGATCCGTCCATGCTTCATCTAATTTCGTTCGCGGTAGGGGGCACAATTCAATTAAGTACTAGCATTGTAGTAGATTACCACAAATGGACTCTCATCTAGGGTGCGACCTTTCTGTTTTGACCTTTGGGATAAGAGGATAATATTGCGAAAACCCACAGGAACGACATTGGAGTGGTAAAGATAATGTTGTGATGACCCGGAGGTTATGAAGTGAGCTAGCTTTTGGATGCGGGTTGAAAATCAGTTTTTTTTTGTTTTGAATTAATTCATGTATTTTTCATGTTTTTTTGGAGATAAGTAGGTATAATATGTTTTATGTATGTATTTATTGTATGTGGGCATTTTCACTTTTAAGTGTACCTACCCTAAAAAAATAAAAGTGACTGAAAATAAATGGACATTGTAGTGAAAATAGTGGTCAGTTTTGTGACGTGTATTTTCAGCCAAATGTGTTTTAAACCTGTGTTATTGGAGTTTAAATTGTGCAAATTTAATTTTTGTGACGAGAGAAACTATACACTATTTTTGCACCAACACATTTAAATGTATTCGTACCTATTTAGTACTATTTTAGTAATTTTGGCAAATTCAATGTTGGTAAGGTGAGGGACATGCCAGAAACAGTTACTCTGAATATTTAAAATACTTATAAATTAATAATTCAAACGTATTTTACCAGGATTGCAGATGGATTCGTCAATTGAATATATATTTTACCGTTTTATTCCAAAAATTAGACAATATGTCCACTATTTGTCTTGCTATAAAATCCAAACTAATATTATAAATGCGAAAGTAACTCTGTCTGTCTGTCTTTCTGTCTGTCTGTCTGTCTGTCTGTCTTTGCTTCACGCCTAAACTACTGAACCGATTTGTGTGAAATTTGGTACAGACATAGTTTGGAACTTGAGAAAGGACATAGGATAGTTTTTATTACAAAAATAAAATAAAAAATAAAATTTATTCCGGACATACAGCGCTATCTATTGGTCAAGAGTCGGCATCAATTCAGTACTGACGGAAAAATGTAAATAAATAGTAAAAAGGTATGAAAATATAATATAATACAACTTTTAGTACAAAGAAAATGCTCTAACGGAGTATAGATAATTCTATTAGTACCTACTATAATATGTCGAGTTGGTGATCGCGCAATGGTGTCGATCGTTACACGAGTTCGGTTCATGTTATTGTTTTAATTCATCGGAAAAAGTAAATAAATTGTAAAAAGGTATGAAAAAAATAATATCAATATAATAAAACTTTTTTAAGAAAATGCCCGAACGAAGTATAGATAAATAATCCGAGTTGTCACTATGCTCGATAGATGGCGTTGGGATCGAAATAGATCGCGCTATGGTTTCGTTACACGCATTTGGTTGGGTAACGGCTTTAATGCCCTAAGTGAGTATACATATCTCTCTATGTATACATATCTCTCTATGTATGTGAATATACATATCTCTCTATGTATGTCTAGCTCATTATGTTGATTTTTGAAGAGTTCCCTAGAATATCTTCCACATTTCATTTTTGAAGAGATCCGCGAGATCGGGAACTATGTGGGTAAAACCAAAAATCTGCCGGACCCGGAAGTCACTATTCCACGCGAACGAAGTCGCGGGCAAAAGCTAGTTTTGAATAAGTGGGACATCCTCAAAATGGCGGATACACTTAAAAGTGAAAATGCCCATGTATGTTACGGCTAATAGCCGAAGTGCGGCTACACTTAGTTTTAGCCGGGTACAACTTGGTGCAGCATCCTACGTCGACGGAAACCCGCTTCGCGGGGCTCCTATTTCTATGTAAAGGGTTTAAAGTAACCTAACCTCAGGGTGCCCTTCGCTCGCTCTTGTATCCTACATCGCCTATCGACCTACCGCAACCATGCAACCAATGTCACCCGAAGTACCTACACACGAACCGCATGTGGCCGGCTGCACCTAGTTGTACCCGGCTAAAACTAGGTGTAGCCACAGTTCGGCTATTAGCCGTGACATAAATACAAATATCTTCTTCTTCTTCTTAGCGTGTCGATAGCAATCTAAATGGACTCGGCCCAGAATTCGGCTACTTGTTTGCACCACATTTACACTCCAAGGCGGAGTCGTCTATGAATCTCCACCTGAACAGGTTTTCCTTGCTTCGACCAATATAAGTAACTAAATGGTACACGGCCGTACACCATAGACTACCTGCAGTATTGTCTCTCCTTCACCCTTATGGTCGGTAAAGATTAATTTAATTAAAGACATTCTGTATTATAAAGCGTTTTAAATTAATGTAGGTAATAATAATTGATCACCATGATTAGGGGACATAGTAACTGACGGATTCTGAGAAAATATTTCAACAAGCTCCCCTTTAAGTATGGTTAAAAACTATAGGGTTGGAAAGCCTACGACGGCCGCGGTCTGTTAGTGTGTAGCCAGACAAACAAAAGGACGGCCGGCGGAGGCTTTCGTAATAGGGTCCCGTAAGCACCTTTTGAGTACAGAACCCTAAACAGCAGGAACTTGCGAGAGGGAAATAAAACAATATACAGTATAATATTTACGCAATAATTTATTTTAATACGCTAATAATTCAATGATTACTTATTTTTATTTCACACTATGTTTAAGTAGTGAAGACAAAAACATTCCTTTGTCCTACATCCCTTGAAATAATAACATTTAAATCCACTGAAATAGCGATGCGTTAGATTTCTTTACAATCTCCTTAATTTTCTATTACAAAGAAAATATTTTTAAAACATATTTATTTACAGGATTTATTATTTGAGTTTAAACCGTATCGGAAACGGAATAAAAGCTATTGTTCTAATAATTTTTCATTTTACGATTGGACCATTTATTTATTTTAATAAAAAACATAAAATAAAAAACAAATCTATTACTAGCTTCACCTTTCTGACTAACTGACTGACTATTTAATTTTGACAATTCAAAAGTGCCTGTACATGGTTTAAATTAAATAAATGCTTTGATTTGATTTGAAATATTTAATTGTTGGATTATTTATTTTCCACTATAGCTATGCAAACCAAAATAATACTGGCAGATTTTGTTATCTAAGGTTCGTTGCATAAATTGCAAAAATTAAAATAATCAACTACACAACAGTTAAATTGAGCATGAACGCACATTTTTGCATCTGCTCAACTTATTTCTGTCACTTTTCATAAGACTCAACCGACCATTTGTAATTTCCATCTCACGATCCAATCGCAAAATAAAAATTACTTAATTTCTTTTAAAGATTGTTTTTAAAGATTTAAATACAATAATATTGGCACTGGCTATTTCTATCACAATGGACCTTGCAGAAGACAATAATTGTAAGTTCTGGTAATATTCGAGTTTACCTTACTACAGATGGCACTAACAAGCAACGAAGTTGATTCTTAGCAAATATTACATTGAGCTGTTGTAAAATCGGACAAAAGATATTAAATTGATTTATATTCCTTTTTGCATATTTCTTTAATTTATAGCGTAATTTATCGTCGTGGTCGTTAGATTACTGTGGGTCATTATTCTTTTTTTTAAGTGAATATTTTAAAAATTAAATTCAAAATAACCGACCATAGAAGAATGCTTTTAGCTATCATTGGTCAGAAATCACATGATGCTGGGCTACTATCCAACTACTCCATTAAAGTTAAGCAAGCTATTATTCGAATAAAATTCAATATTTCATTTAGTACCATCGAAGAAAAATATTTCATGTAATGTAATAAATTGACGTTGCGGTCTCTGTTCTACTCTAAAAGAAGCGGTAACTTTATTATTTTAATAATGTCAATTTATTCAGCTATACAATTCCCGTTTAGTTCAGCAATATTCATTGTAGGCTTTATCAAAAATAGAAGGATTAGAGTAATATAATATATCACAAAATATATTCATTGTTACAACGACATCCCTTTGTTTTCAATACCAAACTTAACGTCGACTGTGTGACAATAAAAATTGTTTCGTGAATGATATATTGAAGTAATTAACAGAATCGAGTGCATCGTGAAATGGCATTGAAAACAAAAGTCAACAATAGGCCTGAGAGCACATACTGGACCACTGAAGAAGAGGTATTCAATTGAACTCACTCATTTATAGAAATGTATAAGAAAGCTATGAGTAACATGCAACTCACAACCGACTAAACTATTGCTAGCGTGCATGTCTAAAATATTAGTAGAAAAATGAAAACGTGACCAAAAAGTGAAGCGATGCAACAATAAAAACAAGCCACATTGGACATCATACAAACAACATTTCTTATACAATAACCAGCGATATAGCTCCGAAACACTTAAATTCAGTCGATAAAATCCTAGTATATACGTACAATGATGTATATATTACAGCATGCTCGATACAATAACAGCTAATGACACATTTAGTTATACATAATGTAATAAAATATGTTTATCCAACAATAACCAGATAGACTTTGTAAACAGCTAAACAATGAAAAATATTAAAGAGTAAATATAATAGGATCAAGCTTTCTTATTGAAGATAGTGACTCTGAATATAGGCGTTATGGAGATGAGTTTGAATCTTTATTTGTACAAGAATTTGTTACAATTTAGAATCATCGAATCGACGATTGAAAATCGACTACGTAATATGATAGAAATGACAATGAAGAAAATGTTAAAGATAGTTAATATAAGGAAATCTTTATAAATGATTCGATTAGTCTACACCTAAACTCACCTATTACAAAAATGAATACATCTATAAATAATATTATTACTCTTAATAATGGACGAACACATATACCATTCGAGCGAATGCAGTCTACTTAGACGATCATAATTAAGTCATTGCTTTCATGTGAACTTATCTTATAAATCGACGTAAATGCAATTTCTAAAACACATTAAGTGCACTTCCACACGCGGTTCTTAACAATATCGTGTAAGATCAGACGCACCATACAAGTTGGACATAAATTCTGGACAATAATCACAGAAAATTCGTTATGTAAGGCAGTGCACGAAATGAGTGAAATGTAGAAATCAAACCTTAAAACTACACACGCAAAACAGGTTTTTGGGGGAACGCAAAATGTAATTTACTAAGAATTAAGAAGTTACGGTAACATACCCAACGGTTCTTCTGAGATCATACATCTGCTTTCCATTTTTAAAACGATAAATCACATTTTAGTAGGCTTCACTAGAATTATCGCAAACACTTAAGTATACAAAAGTCACTTGTTCTCCGTCATCAGCGTCATATCCTGACTTCAAGTCTTAAAGCATATACTTCCGATTCACTAACACTAACTAGGATTTGGCTATTCAGGATCACCCCAGACCAAGACTCAGTATGTAGGCCACATAAACAGGTACAGTATGAAAAAACATTTCAATGCTATCTCACTCCCTTCTGGATATCTTCTTGATCGAAGAAGATTTCTGTAGTTCATAACGATTGCATTTGATTTTATTTACATATTTTTTTAGCCGAACAATAAAAGTCTTCTTCGTGTTTAATACTATGTTCTATAGTTATAGTTCTATGTTTCAAAATATCGAAAAGTTGGTAAGCATCAGAATTTAATTCTGTACAAAAATTGTTTTCTTTCTAATAATTTATACGAGTATGTCTTGAGTGGCCTCTAAGTGCTAGAATTATACACTCTTGCCAAAATCAGGTTGAATTCCTCGTATACCCCAAGTAGCCAGAACAATCCTCATACCCAGATGCACATTAGGGTCGACATGCCTAAGACTATATAGAAGTTGGGTGATCCCAGGAATCCTTTGTTCCATTCACAATCCAGATCTCTAGACAAAACCTGAAAAAAGTGAATGAATGCATAAAATTAATCTTGAAGATGAAACATCAAAAACCAAGTTAGATTATTCGAAAGACCCAACAACTGATGCTGATACTCTTAAAGTTAATAAATGAGAAACCAACTCACGTCAGCAAAAGTTCTGTTGTCATACGTAGGACACGTTGCAAATCTTACGTCATCTCGCGTTGAGACACAATCGGATGGACTGTCGCAAAGATACTGCCTTCTCTTGCGGTCCCACGCTTTTATCCAGCTGTAAACATAATTATCATGTTAATTAGTTTATTTTCTCTTCTTCCTTTTGTACTTCCTCGTCTCTCTATTTCTTTTATTTCTGTTATTTATCTTTATTTAATGGTAAGCGGCTATTCGGTTAACGACGATGCACCTTTCATTATCATCTGCCTAGCCTTTTCCCAACACCTTTTCGACGCACCTTTGTTTGGAGGTAATGTACAGACGCCAGCACATCAAGCTACTACAATCTGTCAAATTTCTTTAATAGATTTTCAACTTTATCACTAAAGCATAAGGTTCAAAGTTGATTGGGAAAATTTAACAGTTTAGGGTAGCTTGATGTGCTGGCGTCTGTACTCGAGACTTGAAAACACAATGCATGGAAAAAACAAACTTACCCAATCCCACAATCGCAAACCAAAGGATTGCCAGCAACAAGAATGTCTTGAAGGAACACCGTGTTCGGGACTTTTGGCCATGCTTTTTGTGAAGGGTTTGGTACTCTCATGATGTAGTTATTCCTAAGGTCCAGGGTCAAGTTGGTGACACGGCCTGGCCTCCAGAACACTTCGCTTGCTAACTCTTCGACGCTTGTGTTGCAGATTGTGAGGCGAAGTACTTTCGATTGGACTCCCTGAAATTGTTAATATGTGGTTATTTTCTTTATTTCATCAGTCTTTAAGAGCTATAGTCCGCGCGGAACTAGTTGGCCGCGCCTTAGGTAGGTATGTGAGCTGTGGGACGGAGGGGCGGGGGCGCATTACTCAGTACGTGCGTTGCGAACCGCCGCCTCACGCCTGTTCCCACCTCAGCGGCCAACTAGTTCCGCGCGGACTATCTGCCCGCAGCCGGTACAAATTATTCTGCAACTTCATAATATTCATTGGACAAAGTATTTTCACTCGGATCTCAAGTCACATTATAATTTTGCCCCCAATGCTCTAAGGTAAGCTTCCGGTTTCAATGTACCATCCAAATTAACTTTTTATATTTGTAAAAATAATATTAATGGTATTACTTACGCTCAACAAATACTGCGTCAGATACCTCAGGTATCTTCCAGTAATAGTGATATTATTAAGTTTAAGAGGCAGTGCCCCATACATTTCCTTTCCGAACTCCACTCCATCGTAATCAGTTTCGATCAACAAGTTCTCTAAGCCAGCATTGTATGACAACATCTTCGGTACGTTGAAATCTCTCACGCTTGAATATGCTGTTAATTTTAATGTTCTTAGTCCATACATTTTGCTGAAGACTCCATGCTGAGAATAAAAATATAATTAAAAAAAATGTAATAGCAACTACTTTACTGATTAAGAAAGTTCTCATCAAAAATAATTCGAAATATATTACAGATGTTACCACGAGTGTACACCATGTGACCTTTATGAATATTAACATAAGGTTTAAATTATAATGCTTGACGTGCGCTCTGATAAATTTGGGCTTTGAACAAAAGCTTACCTCAAGAATCCTGAGTCTTAGACGAGTTACATCAAGATATTCAAGGCGAGGCGATACTCCGTACAGACTTGTGTTCATTAAGGCAGTGATGGGGTTACCAGACAAAGAGAGCCAGCGAAGATCACTCAGCGAATGTGTAGCCTGAAATAGAAACAAATTAAGTAATATGATATTTGATTGAAGAAAAAAGAAAAGGAAGAACAAGAGAAGATATTGGAAAGAAAAAGAGAGACGGAAGAAAAAAGAGAAAATGCGAAAAAATGCACGTCAAGAAAGAACCGGCAATTTTGTTAAAGATAAAAATAAATGCCAAGTATGGTCACTTACCACAGGCACAGCAGTTAGATCATTGTAAGATAAATCCAATGCTCTAAGACGAGTAAGATTGGCGGTTATATCAGGTGGTATAGAAGGCAGATTGTTGTATGATAAGTCTAGACTCTTCAATTTTGTTAGCGACATCGAAGGCACCTGAAAATAAACTTACTTTTAGAAACATATTGAAAATTAAAGCGTATTAGAAACATAATAAACGATGGAGGTAAAATTAAATTTATCATTCATCCACATATTTTTTTGAAAGTGGCCAGAAAACTAACTGTTTTTGTTAGGTAATCGTTACTATGTTCATTGATTATAAAACTTACCGAAACCAAGCTGACATTCTTTAATCCCAAATGAGACAGTCTTCTCTCCAGTCCTTTGAAAATTGTAGTTCCACGATCACCAGAGTTGAAAGGCGTATTATTGCTAAGGTCCAACCAACGAAGTCTGGGCAATGCTGAGAAGGATCCACCTTCTATTCGCACAAGATGGTTGTTAGATAAATCCAACCAAGCTAGAGACTGAAAATTAAGAAATCCAAATTATAAAACGATGCTTAAAAAGGTAATGAGAGAAAAAAAAAAATCTGATCACAATAACATTATGATAAAATAAATGATTTCTAATGGTAAAAATCTCAGGCAAAAACTGAAAATAAAACTGAAGTTAACGACGAAAACAGTGATAATAAAACATGCTGAAATTCTTTATCAAAGTTCATGGGTAAAGCTGAAAACAAAATTCAATGAGATACAAAAACACAACTCAAAATGTTACGCAGAAGAATCACCATGAAAACTAAAAAACAGAAAGGAGATGCACAGTGCAAAAAGTGTTTTAGTACGATAACTACAAGGTTAGTAATGGCATGAACATCTAAATTACAATCTACCTTGTACAAAATATTCTGCGGGTATTGTTTTTTTTGGTGGAAAACTCTCGTGTGATCTCGTCTAGCCGTGTGGTACATGTATTCGTCACTGTAGTCAGGTTCCTCGGGCCAGTATTCGCCCAACTGTTCTGGGTTCTGGCGACACATGCATGATAGGACAACACATTAGCATACTCACACACTGGCGACAACTACGATAAAACTGTTAGAAAAAATACTGAAACATGATCATGACTCGTGGTTATATCCACTTACATTTTGTTTAAAAAAATTAGGTTTATTTTCGTTACGGAATTTCTTCATTCGGTCGCCGCGCTCAAAGCCCAAGATAAAAGCTATGCAATAGCTTAACAATTTTATATTTTTTAACCGACTTCTTTGGAAAATCAGCCATGAATCAAAACATGGACATAGATACTAAAGAAAAAATCTTATTAAAATCTCGATCGCTAAAATCGCATTTATCGAACACACGAGCAAATATTTTCTTTCTGTAAGATGATCATATTTCCTTATTAGATATCTACTGCATTAGTATTTAAATATACAAAATTCAAACGCCATATTCAACTTTACATGTTGCAGATCAAATGCTTATTTTATTATCGAGCAGTTAGTTCTCAAAACTTCAAACAGATGCAAAGGGTTTTTAGTTTATTACTAGAAACGATTGAAATAGTAATTACCCGGAATCTTTGGACCAAGTCTCCCAAAGCGACAGCTGGTATGGTGTTTCCACTCAAATCCAGTTCCACTAAATTGGAGGATGCAGCAGGAGACAGGCAGTTCGTTGGAATTCTTGACAATAAATTGTCAGATAGGTCCAACCTAAAGATGAAAATATTTCGTTAATATTTCAGTTGAATATAATCTTAACAAAGTGCAGCAGACGCTTTCTTTAATAACAAAACAGAAAAAGTTGTTTTAGTCCAAAGAAACAATTTTACCTTTCGAGAGCCGGTGATGGAATTAGATTGTCTGCCAAATTCTTGATATGGTTATTCGATAAATCCACCGATGTTAAAGATTGCATGTCGTGGAATATTTCGACTGGGAGCTCGATTAAGTGGTTGTGAGACAAATTGATAATCTGAAATTGCAATATTAATGATTATTATTATTTGATTTTATCGTACGTACTTTTGGATAAAAATAAAAAAGGTATCGGTCATTATTTTTCTTAAAGTGAGTTATAAAAACTTTGACATCTTCCAGATAAATTATTTTCATTTTATTATGAAACACCATTTTTAAATTTTTTTGAACATAATTAATTTTTTTATGGTCTTCGTTTTCCAACATATTTTCCGCGCATTTATTTTCCTTTTATAAAATTTGGCTACAAGGCTTATAAAGATCTAAGACAAATAAATCTACGAGTAAACTCACCTGTAAATTCTTTACTCTCTTGAAGCAGTCGTATTCCATATGGAAAATAAAGTTGTATGATAGGTCCAAGTATTGCAGCATGTGCATAGAACCGAATACTTCACGGGTTATGTTTCTTATCAAATTGTGTGACAGATGAAGTTCTGTTAAAGTTAAGTCTGCATGCCTGGAATATGAAGAAATGTTTTTGTTTGATAACTTTGAAATTAGAAAAATACATAACATCATACGCCTGCAATCCCTGAAAGAAAAAGCAGAGGTGTACCCATAGTACAATCTGATTTCACCAGTTAAATTATGACCCATAGTACACACTGATTTCACCACTTATAACCCATAGTACACCCTGACTTCACCAGTTATAACCAATAGCACACACTGATTTCACCAGTTATATTTTAATAGTAGGGGCTGTTGCCTTCAACCGGGCACAAATCCAGAGTCCAGGTTGCTACTGAGAAATTCCAGATCGAAAACCCAATAACAAAATTTTCCCGACCAGGGAATCAAATCCAGGAGATCATGGTCGGCAGTAGCACTTGCGACCACTAGGATGACGAGGCAGCAGAATAATACTATGTGCATATTTTTATTTGAATGTAACTTACCTAAAGTAATATGGAGCGATGTATGTAATATTATTATGTGAGAAATCCAAAACTCGGATATTTACCGAGACTGTTCCAAGACCTGAAAAAACGACTCGGTTTAAATCTGTTTTCTTGCCTTAATTTGCGATTTAATATGAAATATTTTTATAAATATTTTATTTAAATAAAAGCATATTATATGTGTCACCTTGAGTTAATACAATATCTTCCTCAGTATCAGTGAAACCTGTGCAAAAAGCGAAGAATAGAAAGCAAACAATATTATTAGAAGCATAAATAAAGAAAATAAAGAAAATTATACTCGAGAAATAATCAAATAACACAAAAAAAAATCTACAAATAATAATAGTATCAGTTACAGTAGAAAAATAAGAAAAGAGCATACTTTCATACATACTGATGTTTGATGAAAAGTCTTGAGATCCGAAATGATATGATGGAAGTAAGTAGAGGAGGTTAATGACAGAGTTAGTAACGAAAGAAAGAAAGAAAAAATCAAACATAGACAGAGTAAAAGAGATGCAAATAACAACACCGATACAACAAAAGACGATGATAAAAACTTACTTTGAGCTTTAGGTGGAGGGTAGAAGTTAGATGTAAAGAAACTCGGTGCGTTGGAATCCGTCAATGTAATGATTCTGTTGTACGACGCGTTGACTTTCAAAGCTGTCGCCGATCCAACTTGGTCGAATATCGAGAATTTAAACGTGTCGAGGTTGTTGAATGATATATCCAACCTGGAATAAACGAGGATAGACCTTAGTACTAGAAAGGCAGGATATATTTTGTAAATTCATTATATCGATATTTATTTATAGCTTTCTTTAGGTTATTATTTCTTGACGTTACCCCTCTTAGTGTATAAAGTATATTTTCGATAGATTTGGGGTTCTTAATCTTATTTTTTTGCTTTTATTGGTTTTGTGAAACAATCCGTCTTGTATACTACTAGTCTTGACAGTATTTCAGTATTTACTTACTCAGTAAGCGCAGGTATATTCTGGAAGGCCTCTTCACTAATTTCGTTGATCCTGTTCCCTTTTAGATTGATAATCTTCAAATTATCAAGGCTAGTGAAAGCCCGCCTTTGAATGAGCTCAATCATGTTGTCTTCTATTAGAACCTCATGTAGTTCTTTTAGACCTACAAACGCGTGCTGGACTATTTGCCTTATTTGATTAAGGTTTAGGCAGATACTTTCTAGTTGGCCGTGTATGTCACCCTGCAAAAAAATCATAACAAGTCTCTTAAAACTAATATTCTGCTTGGCCAGCTCCGTATGGGTATAATCTCTTCTCTCTAAGAGTCTGACATCGTCTCGATTTATTTACACACAACGAGACATCAGCCTTTCTAGAATACACCGACATCGCATTGTATTTCTCTGGCTTTGTGAGATAATGAGATATCTGCTTATACTGGAAATGGTGCCGTGCGTACTTTTCAAATATGTTGATATATTTTTAGAACTAACCTGCAATGTTCCTTTCGAGAAATGATCAATATAGTTATCCTGCAAATTCAACCGTTTCAACTTGTACAAGAAGTGGAACGATGTGTCTGGAACATTTTTTAGTTTATTATTGCTAAGATCCAGGTATTGCAGTTCAATGAGGGCTTTCAACGGTTCAAACGGTAGTATCTTTACGTTGTCTGCTAGACCATTTGCCATCTTCAGTGTTGTTAGACTGTGTAACTGGAACGAGATAAAAATAAAGATTAAACATCACTTTATAGATCCTATTAGCTGTCTTAATTTGTTGCCGTGTGACGGTGTTGTCGTCACTATTAATATGATCACTACTTGATAGCTAGTATAATTTATTTAACAATGCATCCATTGTGACTTTATGATCCTTTTATTGTCTTCTATGACACTAAAGACAAACCAATCAATAACTTGTCCTTTGTTCACCATTACAAAATTAAGCTCCATTATCTATGCATAACTAACCTCAGCAAAAGCAAATGGATCAATAAACTCGATGTTATTCTCCGACAAGTCAAGAGTCTTGATAGTCCTAACATGTTGGAAGGCACTGGACTCTATCCTCGTCACGGTGCTGCCAAAGATCTTCAGGTCTTCGAGCTCTACACCAAATTCTTGGAAGTCTTCTGTCCTGATACTTTGACGGAGCAGTTTGCTCACTGATAAGAAGCGGAGGGATCTCATTCTGAAAAAAGAAATCATAAATATAATCAGGTATCAAAATAGGTAGAGAATCAGCACGTTTTGAACGACAAAAGATACAAAAGGTGCATCCACACCGAAGTTATTTTCTGTGGAGCAACGTTTGCAAGTGTTAGTGGGCAACAACGAAAAATTATATAGCCACTGATAATATGTCCCGCTCTCCGCGAGACGTCGCCTGGAATGTCCCCGACCATTTTTTGTCGGCGCGCCACGGGGCGCCTCGCCACTTATACACGATCCGTACAAAAAAATGAAGCGACACGCGCTTTATTTGTGGTAATTAAGTGTACAAACACGCTGTGAATGTGTGCGTGAAAACAAGTATCGAGAGCTCCTGCGCTTACACACATTCGCAACGTGTTTGTACACTTGGTGAACACAAGTAAAGCGCGTGTCGCTTAGTGAGATAAAAATACTATACTTGAAGAAATAAATATCTAAGCAAATTAATTTACACTCGTTTTGATATTAGCCCACAGTTGAGCTCGCTTCATACAGATATGTTTCTTAGTTAATACGTTTTAAAAATTGTACCAATGTTAGTATACTCGTACCAACCTTCTAAAATCTTGTAAGTTCATTTCAATAGAGCTGGCGCTGCTGATGTCCAAGTTGAACAGTTTGTACTGGAAGTTGTTAAATGACGTCATTGCGTAGTCCGATGGGGTGGTGGAAGTCAGGAGGTTTACATCCACCTGGAATTGAAAAAATAACACTTTATTTTTTTGGGTAGCTATTTAGACATCTCTCTATCTCGCTCACTTTAATATAATATATTTTTTACTGAATAAATAGATAGAAAGAATATGCTTTACTGTACACCATAATTACTACTGTTACTAAATTCTTGTTGAATAAATAATTACGTTATCATGTCTCTAAGAATAATTCAATAAATCTTGATAAAAATTCGAGGGGTTGAACACTATGAACATGTTATCAATAAAAATGTAGTTAGTATAGAAATATAACGATTTAAAAGGCTACGTCAAATACTGGGGTCGTAAGTGAAGTGGTAATGCCCCCCCACTGTACCGTTTTACAAAGGAATGATACTATTCACCCTGCATAGCTCCATCTCGCTCTCACACAGGACTGTTGATGGCTCGTAATTTGGCTCCTGATATATGTATATCATTACAACAATAAAACCAACCTTATTCTCTCTAAGATTCAAAAACCTCAAGGAATCCAGTTTGTTCAGCATGAACTTGGATATCATGGTGAGGTTGTTCTCAGACAAATCCAGGCTCTGTAAGCTGTTCTCCAGCCCAGCGAAGGACGCTGGTGACAATTCCGATATACTACAATCACGAAGCGAGAGAGTTTTGATCTTCGCATTCCTGAAGGCATCTTCCTGGAAAAAGTAAAGTTGAAAGATTGTTTAATTGAATAGGAAATAAATTAGCTGACGAGACGTCAGATACGTGATGGACACTGATGCTTAAACAAGATAAAACATCAACAATAACATTAACATAAACTATTTTTTCTAAATTCATAATTTGAAAGTTACTACACTACCACGGCCGTAATTAGCTGTAGTCACTCGAAGTATGAGTTTAGAGAGAGCAGTGGTGGCCCAGTGGTAACGACCGCGACTTACGAGATATAGGTCGTAGGTTCGAACTCTGACAGGCGTTTTACTTTGTGTAAAGTATTTCATCACCACTGCTCTCAAAACGGTGAAGGAAAACATCGTGAGGAAACCGGCATGTCCTAGAACCAAAAGTTCGAAGACATGTGACATCTACCAACCCGCACTGGGCCCGCGTGGTGGATTACGGCCCACTCCCTCTCACAAAGAGGAGGTCTGTGTCCCAGCAGTGGGAACATTACAGGCTGATTATGATTATGTAAACTATTTTTTTTTAATTCATAATTTACAGTTACTAGACACTATCACGGCTGTAATTAGCTGTAGTCACTCAAAGTTTGAAAAATCTTTTTTTTCTCTGTTATTTCATATTTAGAAATCGATACCCATCGACCCGTTACGTCTCTGAAGTTTCGCCAGCTAATTTGATTTGACCCTGTATATTGTTTAACCTTCGTAGGACAAGAAACGCTCTATTATCATTCATTGATGTGGATTTTGTTTATCCAAGAACCCTATTTCACTTTCTCGATCAAACAAAAATTCACACTTGTTTCGTCGAAAACCCAAGATTTTATGAGCATCAGCTGTGCTCTTAAGTTATCCCTAAGATCAATGATACAGTAAAACATGAGAGTGAATTTTTTTACGAGCTCGAACCTCTTTACGTTATAAAGCGTAATGCTGTACTGTTTTATGTGAAAATATACACGCTTCCCGTTAATGTTCTGGCTTTTATTGGGTGGTGTGCCCAGATATCATTCTCGGTGGCAAAAATAAAAGGATTTTTACAAATAAAGTGTAGTAAAGTCATTCAAAAATACAATAAGTTCTATCAGATATAACTTTAACTAAATGATATATGAGATGGTTCTTACTCTCAACGCATAAATTGTGTTCCCATCTAAAGAAGTTGAATTCAAAATGTTGAAGTACTTGAAGGACCCAGGATACAGAATCTTGATGAGGTTGTTGTCTAATCTGAAAATATTAAAGGAGAAACCATTTTTAAAATTGTCTTTTATGAAAAACATTAGGAGGAAAATCTGTGTATTTTACTTCGATGGTCCTAGTTTATCATTTGTGACTTCAAGTGACAGAAATGTGAACAGAATTGCATAAATATGTAAGCTGCTGTCACGCCCTTTATACCTTTAGGCTTTTATTTAGGTAGTAAGTTTTTTTTTTACATTTTTTTTTTTGTTAGCCTATACTTAGTATCCCACTGCTGGGCAAAAGCCTCCCCCAAATCCTTCCAGGAACTCTTTTCCAGAATTTTGATTTAAGTGGTTTGAATAAATGAGTTTGATTTTGTTCAAAAATAATCTAATAATAATCCTGTTGGAAAATAATCTATGCTTAACACTCTACATAAACTTGAACAGAATATAAAAGTATTGCTATCAGATATTCTAAATATAAACAAACTTGTACAAAATAATTAAAAACTTACTTCAAAGAGTCCAAAGACAGTTTGATACCATTTAGGTCATGTGCTGGTGGAACTTGTTTGATCAAGTTGTTGGACAGATCCAGGAACCTCAGCTGACGCAGCGGTGATAACTCTTCGTAAGGTATGTAGGCCAGTTGATTGTCTCCGAGAAGAAGCTGAAATTGACGAAAATGGAGATATAGAAGCAAAATCATGGCACATTTTAATGGCTATCATGTATATCCTTTAATTCGCTCCATGTAAAATACTGGTATTCAACTGCATCCGCTTAGACTGAAAGCAGACCCCAACATAGTTGGGAAAAGGCTAGGCAGATTTCTTTATGTATTTATCTTTATTGAGATGATGATGCTGATCTTTATTGAGTAAAGTCGGCACAGAAACTATTAAACCAATCAGCTTACCATAGAAATACCTACTTAATACTTATTTTCAAAACTTGCGTGACTTGAAAATACATTAGTGCTAACTGCTTGTAAGTACCTAATCGGGTTATAAGCAGTTATTCCTAATGCATTTTTAATAATTATTTTAATTTATATTTTTTCACAGAAGTAGTTTAGATGGCTTTGACCTATATACAGGGTGACAGGGACATCGACTCGCAACCTGGATTTAGTACATTATTCTGAAAAGCGTAAATATCGCACTCCAACTCCGGCGGGAGAGTTCCCGCCGGAGTCCGGCGTCAAGCAAGCAGCCTGCTGTGTTTCGTCGATGTGTGGGAGTTCCAGTGCCATAGGCATCTTCTGGGCACGCTCGTTCCATCATAGACCTCATCCATTGCTTTCCATCCGGCGTGATCGAGGACAAGAGCGGGCCCATTCAGCAATAATAAAAAACAGCAGTTTTTTTTTATAACTTCCGTTAAACTACTCTATAATATACGCTATAGTCTGTCATCATGTGTTGAATTCATGATTACAATTTGCGCGTCGATGTCCCAGCCAACCTGTATACTTACTAATACTATTTCGTTATATCAAGATTTCAAAACGCGTGCCAGTATTTTTCAGCCTGTAATTTTGGCCAAGGTCTGACACTTGCCCTCTAGATTAGGGTTCAGCAACAAATTTTATTATATTTTCGAGGAAATTCTTGGAGCAATAAAATGTTTAGGCATCAATGAAGCATTAATTACCATCATCATCATCATCATTTCAGCCGAAAGACGTCCACTGCTGGACATAGGGCTCCCCCGAGCACCTCCACTTCGACCGGTTTTTAATTACCGTAGAAAGACAAAATTGATACTCTACTAACTTCATTTACAACACTTTCCTATTTCTTGTCATCAAATTACTAATTAGTATTTATTCCCTTTTCAGCTGCACATATGCCTCCGAAATGACACAAGCAATAAATATCATATATCATTGTAGTTTCAATATACATAAGTCTCAACTTACCCTATTCAGTCTGCTCATCCCATCACGAAACACACCACTATCGATGACAGACAGATGGTTTCCATGCAGGTCGAGGGTCTCCAACATAGGCAAGCTGGAGAAAGCATCTAGAGGTAAGTTCGCTATCGAGTTGCCTGCGAGAATCAACGTCGTTAACGTATGCTCTAAACCTCGCCAATTGTCACCCGATATGTCTGTTATTTCGTTCCCTGGAATCGTTGAAGGAGAAATTATTAGTCTTGTTAACACGAACAAAGGAAGTATTTCTGCTAATGTTTTTATCTAAGCACGTTGCGTATATAACAAAATCATATCACCTGATGGAACACTAGAATCAGTGATCATCAATGTCACATTGTAATAGTAACTCTAAAATTTAATTTTACACATGAAGTTGGGTAGCTTCATCTATACAGGCTGTCCCAGGAAACCTGCAGCGAAGGTCTGTGGTAAGGGGATACTAATACCCATCGATTGGACCCCTATGTATGTCCCGCGATATTTTATAGTTTTCGAGAAATTATAAATTTCTCTCCAACAGAAATTTTAACCTTGTGATCAATGTCTGAGTTACTAGTAGTTAGAACTTGGGTGTTTTTTTGTATACAACATGTGAATACACATTATATTCATAATACTGACAAAAAAAAAAAATCTCAAAGAAACACCACTCAGTAAAAGTTATGACTAAAACCGCCTACAATTTAAAAAATCTAGAAATAAAACAAAAAAGTAATTTCTCCAAAAATACAAAATATCGCGGAATATACATAGAGGTTCAATCGATGGGTACTAGTGTCCCCTGCCCACAGATCTTCGCTGGTGCAGGTTTCCTGGGACACCCTGTATATGTCTTAACTATAGGTGTGCTATGGTGCTTAGATTCTAAAGAAGATTAAGTACGTAGTAATAAATCACCTGTCTTCTTCATAAGGCTCTAATCCTTAAAAGAGCTTCGAAAAAGCCGTTTTGTAAGTAACTCAATTCATCTCAGTTAACATCGAATAAATCTTTGCATGTGTATCAAGGTTCGTTAATTTATTTCACTCCGACATCGCCCAAAATCCCAAACACATTTACAAAATACGATACACCAATTTTTCGTTCAAGACTCGCATTTATTGGATCAAAATTTGTGAAATCTTGCTCCACTCCAACAAGAATTTGATCAGACAAAATCTAGCGCCAATACTGGTCCAAAATTTGCACCAACAACTTTAATGGAACTAGAAATTCTAAGTATAAATCACCTGTCAGATCCAGAAGCCTCAGTTTCTGCAAGTATCTTAGCGACCTGCTGGGCACAGCCGTCAATTTGTCCTGTCGTAGTTCCAATTCCCACAGTGTATTGTCTAGACCGTAGAACGCCTCTTCATGGATACTCTCTAGCGGGTTCTCGTTAATTGCAAGACGGTACAAGCCTGAAATTAATCTTCGTTGTTAGATTATCTAAGTTACTTATCTATATCTTATATTCTATCTACATATATCTCTTCTTATCTGTGTGTAAATGTAATAATGTGTGTGATGAACTTATATTTTAATATTGTTTATATAAATTCATCACGTCGGGGTCACCATTACCTATAGAGGTATGCGGAATAGGGTGTAAAGTTCACTCAACCTCCACAGAAAAGGCAAGATCCTCATACAATACGGGTAATCTATATTAATATTACAAAGAGGTGATTTGTGAGTTTGTAATCTTCGGAACTACTGATGCGATTCCGAAAATTTTTTCACTAATGGGGAGCTACTAATCCGAGTGCCATAGGATATGTTTTATAATGAAACAAGAAATTTCACGCGTATGAAGACTTAATTTTTTGTTGTTTAGTACTTATATTTTTTGGTGGTCATTATATTTAACCCCTTTTTGTAATCAGATCAGTAATTCTCGAAGAACAAAAAATTAAGTCTAAACTTACAATAGTTCTAGCTGGGCACCCCGAGGTTAGGTTTGGTTAGGTTACTTTACACAGAAATAGGAGCCCCGCCAAGCGGGGCCTCCGTCGACATAGGATGCAAGAGCAAGCAAATGAGAATACAAATACCTTTACCTAGGTATTTTACAATAAAATGGAGTTTTAATTTTGGTGATCATTTACTATTTTTGGCAATAAAAAGTGTTATTTTGATGTTATTTTTTACTTTATCTGGTGATAAGTTAAACATAAGCTTCACAAAAAATCAGAGAGAAAGTGACACTATTGCCGAGAGATATAGAATAGTCAGAATCATTTACAGTCTCCTTGCGCGTGAATCCGCGGCTCAATGAAGATTAAGATATTAAGTGTTAATTAAGTTGCTCATCTTGTCTTAGGGGTTGTTTATTGATATTAATCCTTTGAAGTGTATTTCCTTAAGATGGGGCTCCTACATTAACGTTAAGTTCATTATAAACATTATTGTTAAGGGATAAAAAGATATTTAAGTTACTGTTAACCTCGAGGGCGTAGATAATGAGATGCATAAAAAAGAAAAGTTACAGAAAGCCGAGATCTTAAAACTCCTACGGCTGTATACTTAATTAACTTACTTAATTCTTTTATTCCAATTTTTAATTCAGAAATAAAGGTACAGCTTCGATCTTTTTGTGGCAATTCTTGGCTTAAATGATGATATTATCACCATCATCGTTCGATTGAACAAAGTAGGTACTGTCGCTTTGTTTCATACTAGGTATACCCCGCGGTTTCACCCGCATAAGTCGCGATCCCGTGGGAATATCGGGTTGCAAAGTATTCTATGTCCTAATCCAGGTCATGTTCTACCTATGTGTCAAATTTCATTAAAATCCGTTCAGCCGTTTTAGTGTGAAAGCGTAACAAACAAGCATACAAAAATTCAAATCTATTCTCTTATATTTATACTAGTAGCGCCCCGCGGTTTCACCCGCATAAGTTTTGATCCCGTTGGAATATCGGGATAAAAACTATCCTATGTCCTTTCACGGGACTCAGACTATCTCTATACCAAATTTCATCTAAATCGGTTCAGCGGTTTAAGCGCGAAGAGGTGACAGACACACTTTCGCATTTATAATATTAATAGTATGGATAAGTTCAGACATATTTCAAAGCTTTATCAAGAATTGCAATAAAATGAACGCCTAAACTTCAATTTCATTCGTAAAGCTACAGAGATTTTCACAAAATAAATGCGATCTCAAACTCAAGTATTAATTTAGTCAAAATCTGCTTACTCTGCTCATCACAATAAGCGGATATAAGCGAATCAGGCTGAGCGTCACATATTCAAACGGTTTACTTATTTACCCGTATGAAACGCTGAGTGGAAGATTAAGACAAACCTACCCTTATTATATTTACCGTGTCAGTCGCAAGCGGCGCTCAGTCAGCGCGACACGAGAATTTATGTTGGTGATATCAAATATACATGTTTTCGGTGTAATCTAGTTGGCATTTGTGCTTGTTTTCGTGTTTTCCTTATTTCTAGGCAGTTCTGGGACAGGACAATGAATCATGTGGAATAGTATAGAAATAGTTTTTTTTGGGGTTCCTCAAAGTGTTTCAAAATTAACCCAAAAAACTTTAAGAGGGGCTTTAGACCATCGAACTGAATAAATTTCACTATGGAACCAACTCTGAAATCACAAAAAAAGCAGCTGTTTCATACATTTGGTCAAGTAGGTATTGAACTTTTGTATGAAACAGCTGATTTATTTTTATAATATCGTTACTTCAGTTTTTTCTTTCATAATTTTGAAGGTGGCTTCGAATTGATGCTGCTTTTTTTTGTAATCCGTGCTTAATTTTTTTTATATTGCCATTGATTTACCAAAATAAAGGATAATAAAAACCTAAGTAGGATATTACGTTTGACGATGGGTGAAACTCGGTTACATTCATAATCATGTTACAAAGGTCAATAGGTTTAATAATCAAAAAGAACATTGTTATATTTGCGTGTGCAATTCTAATAAAGTGCAGAGGTTCAGCTAGTGCAACTATTTATTCCGAGGTTACATTTTTAACGAAAGTTTTACTGCATAATTTCTATCATGTGAAGCTGTTCCTCTCAAGGTTATTATGTAACAAAGTTAGCCTGTAATATTGCAGGTTGTAAAGTATACTATTATCTCTTCAAGCAAAGTTATTGTCTGCTCTCTCTCAGGATGTGTAAGTAATGCGAGCACTAAATTTTACTCTGTTTTCTTATTGTTATTAAATAATGTTTCAGTTATATTGTTATGTTTTAACGCCTCTATTATAATATGAATTTTTATATTTTAAAATTCTGGAAAGTTTAGACGGCAAAATCGTAACACAGCGACATCTGCCCTTCACATTGTCTAATGGCTGTTCGTTTTGCACTTGAGAGCCAATAAGCGAGCCATACTGGAAGTTGAATATCGTTTAAAGCACAAAAGACTTGCTTCCACGTTTTATATCTAACATGAAAATTTTTCCCAACAAAGAACAATATCAGAAGCTTCTAATGTCCTCCTAAAATGTCATTCTTTTCTGATATTAGCCAAATCGCATCATATCTCTTGCAGTGCAATATATTTTTCTGAGATATTCCGACATTCCGCTTGCGGTCTCGGGTCTATTTTAGCTTGCTACATATTAGTAATCTGTGGTCCATTTGCACAGAATGTATCATACGTTACCTAGGGAGATATTTAAATGTATGTAGCTTTAAGTAACGGTGTTTTATTAATATTGGATATCAAGTCTTTTCATTTATTCCTTGATTTTCTTGAAGACAATGAATAAAAGTGTATCTTCTATGAGAGCCTGTCAATCCATTCTCCCCAAAAAATCTATGATTTCTACTGACCTGTAGCTTGAAAAAACTGTGGTTCCAAATCCCGGATCTGGTTTCCAGTCAGCTGCAGCATGAAGACTTTGGAACTGTTGATGGTGCCAGGTACTCTCAGGATCGGCACGTGGTTGCAGGTGACGATGCCCAGGTCTCCAGCTGGCTTCGAACAGGAGCATAATGCTTGGAACAGGCATGGTGGATGGCCTTGGTCTACGTGGAGCTAGAAGAAAATAAATTTAAGGGTCAGCGGTCATTGATAAATGGTGAGTCTGATTTGTACGGGGTGTAGAACGAGTGATTAACAAAGAGTTGAAAGGACACTTTCGCTTTAGTCGGTATAATTCCAACATAACGCTAATATAAATATAACCCTTCGTCTTCCTAAGATACAATGATTATTGCATTATTTTGATGCTAAGATCAGAATCAAGTAGGTGAGGCCCATATTTGCTGCGCTTTTACGGCACAATTCTCATATTTTAAAAATATACGTTCGGAAATGTTTATTGCTAAAAATGAGTGCCTGCATGAGACCGCCGCAATATACGATAATGCTTGAATAATGTCGCATTTGGTTTAGATTGTATTTTTATGATAGTCGTTTTTCGCATAAATGGCTATTATTGCGTACACGTTTTCGTGAACATTTTTTTTCGTAAATAATGGAGCTAGCAGACTGCCCAACTGAAACCTTTCGACAAAGAGTGTTGTCTCTCTAAATCTCGGAGGTGCGTGTCATACGTTTCATTGCATTACGCCCATCGGCCGTCACCAGTGCCACAGGGTACTCGTGTGATCCTGTTAACGGCACGTCAACATCATCGGGTACACGGCAGAACCAGCGGATCTATTCTGTAAAAATCTCTGCTTGAAAACTTAGGTGAAGTGAGCTGTCATTCAACCAGTAAAAATATCACCGTGAAAACTTAGGTGAAGTGAGCTTAAAGTGAGCTGTCAATAGTGTTAATCCCTAGCATCAGGTGGAATGACAGCTCACTTTAAGTTCACTTCACCTAAGTTATCACGGTGATCTTTTTACAGAATAGCACCGCAGAAGGCCAATTCTCGTAATTTAAAATGTTCAAAATCTAGTCGCAGTCTCATCTCGGCGACAAACAAATGTCAAAAACTTGTCAAAATGTAGAGAAATTAGAGGTATTTTTGACAGATTGAGACTGAGATCAGACTGTGAACGTTCTTAAAATTACTAGAATTGCCCTCCTGATGCTCGGGATTGACAGTATTGACAGCTCACTTCACCTTATTTTCACTGTGACAGTTGAACAGAAAAGACCGGCAGGTAGGTAGAGTCCGTCTCACGAAAGAAGTCCCGCAGATGCGGCGCCACAGGTATGCGAAGGAGTCATAAATCTTTATTTAATTATTTATCTCATCATCATAATATTACAGGCATTGTTTAATTAAATGCACAATCTTAAAGAAAGGTGTGTGAGGTAGGAGGGTTGTTGTTGGAATGTTGCTAACTATATAATAATAATTAGTTCAACATATTGCCGCGGGACTTCTTTCGTGGGACGGACTCTATAGCACTTTATAGGCAGAACCTTCCGTATTATTATTATACTCTTTGAGCAGAACTCTTTCACAGAGAGAGCTCAACTAAATAACCGTACTTACCTACAAAAATTATTTGTCGAGCTAAGAGGAAAAAACAATTCCAGACAATCAAAAACGTCCTCAAATAAAGCCCAATTCTATTAAAACCATCCAAAACGAAACAAACAGATCGCTATCCATCTCGTAAAGAGGCAAGTTAGTGGCCGCCATAATTTGTAGACGCTGTTGTTCACAAGAATTAAAGCGAGCGATGATAACAGTGTTACAAAAGATCCACTTTATTAAAGACTTGTCTAGTCATTCATCAAACTTTGTTATTGTATGAGATAGATGCTTCTTCTGAGACGTTTTGTGTGATCTCGAGTTCACAGGTTACTTAAGGATTCAATGAGAGGTAACTTGATGTACCAGTTGCTTGATTTTGCCTCCTAATACGGAAGAGAAGACATGTCTTTGAGACTTGACGTCCATATCTGTTTTATTCTGTATTTATTCAGTAAGTTGATTTATAATTTAAGCACACAAATTTACATAGGCGGACTTAATGCCATAGACATTCTCTGCAACGTGTTCCGAATATAACGCAGTATATAACGATATATAAATGTTTCTGAGTGCATTGAACTGCTAACATCCAGAATATCGATAAATTATTTACGATTTGAGGTACCTATTGGTAATGTGTTCATAGTGGTTTTGTATTCTGCAAATGTTTGCGATTTTCAATACAAGCATTGAATGATTTGGTTATTAACGTTACATAAATATTGTGGAAGTTTTCAAAAGGTTCCCACTGCTGGGACACAAGCCTGCTCTCTATGAGAGGGAGTGGGCTGTAATCTACCACGCGGGTCCAGTGGTTGGTAGATGTCACATGTCTTCGAATTTTTGGTTCTAGGATATGCCGGTTTCCTCACCTTTAGAGCGGTTTTGCACTACATCCGATCCGACTCCGAGAAATGCCGGTCCGAAGTGACCATAGTCCTATTTGTATGAGGGGTTGCGCACTAGGTCCGAACTCTATCCGTCAGAATTTAGAACATTCCCAATTCGGATTGAAGCCGGATCTTTAATTCGGATTCGGATCGGATGTAGTGCGAAACCGCTCTGAGCAGTGGTGATGAATTTATTTACACAAAGTAAAGCACCTGCCTGGGGTTGAACCTACGACCTACAACTCGTAAGTCGGTGCCGTTACCTGGGCCATCACTGCTCTGCCAATATAGTAAAGGCCAGGTATTAAATCATGCTAGCTTATAGAAGACTGTACTTGCCAAAGTTCCACTATGATACCGAAAAGTCCAGTATTTGTACAACAAATAGGTAGGCAACGAGTACATCATCCAGTTTGCACAAAAAGTTAACAACCGTCACAACAAAAACAGCGAAATGGATCGGTATATGATCCGAAAGTTTCACGTTTCGGTTTTTATACATATTGCGGTATCCGGTAAGTAATAGCGGGTTTAGGGGCACGAGGATCCCCAAAAACCCTCCTCTGTGGGAGTTTTCACATCAATTTAGCGTAACATAACACATGTACTTTTTAGCGAACGGTTTCGTTCATAATTTGGAGGGATCCACTGAGTACATAACATACTTTTTTAGGCCTGAGCCGAAAACTCATGTTTGAGTTTGGCTGACGATGTCTGGATTTGTCTATTTGCGCCTAGTGAAAGCGCTGAGCAATGTCGCGCTCTTGTTAGTTGCTAAGTATTACAATGTATCACGAACTAGAATTTAAGTTGGCTGGAACAGACTGGATGCGGATAGTGGATGATACGGTGTTGTGGCGCAACCAAGGAGATGCCTATGTCCAGCAGTGGACTGCGATGAGGCTGAGTTGATTGATTGAGGTAAAGGTATGTAACGGAGAATGTTCTTGAACTCGTAAGGAAATATCTACTTACACTGATTTTACACAACTAATCGGCTATTATCATTCAAAACGTAACATTACATAGTGGTGAGAGTCATCAAAATTAAAATCTTCCGGCCACAATGCAACAGTCTGTCATATCTATACTAATAATAAATCTGAAGAGTTTGTTTGTTTCAACCCGCTAATCTCTGGAACTGCCAGTCGAATTTGTTGTTCTTTTGGCATTTGATAGCCCAATTCTTGAGGAAGGCTATAGGCCATTGAACATCACGCACGACTTCTAGGAGCCGAGCAAAAAGCACTAAGCGAAAACGAAGTAATAGGGCGTGCAGGCGATACGATGCGACCGGGTAGGTCGGGGGAACAAGAAATTTCACGCTGACGACGTCACGTGGACAAGCTGGTTCTATATATTTTTGTATTTGTATTCTGTAATCAAAATAAACTGATAGCTATGTCGTTTGCAATAAAAATAACTTTAATATCTAAATACTTAGGAAGGACATTTTCTTGGAAATTATAATTATTGCTAGCTTAATGCCCATCCTGATCGTTTGGCACCGAGGCGGAGCAGCAGTAATTAAATTATATTGCCTTTCTAATATCTACTTGACATTAACGAGAAAACATCTTCAAGTGTTGTGTGATAAAGTTCAATATCAAAAATCACGCCTGTATCCTGAAGGATTGGCCAAAGCGTAATTATAGTACCTACTCGTACATACACTTTATTACGCCAGTTATTTTCGGTGTTCCTTTAAAACTTCATATTTATTACGGGTTGGGTGATATTGCAACCAACAGGTAAAACCTACAGAATACAGGCTGCTACATACTGGGAATTTACCTTAAGAGCGTTTACGACGTACTTACGGCATTTCATACAAACTTTCAAGCCCTTGCTTTTCGAAATGATAATGAAACTTCATACGCATAAGCAGGATAAAAAGGCCTAAAAAGTTAGTTAAGAACATTTTCGAAAAATTGTGTTACCTACAGCCAAATTAGACCGATTTTAAATTTTCCACAGAAACAGAGATTTCCAGTTATCTTTTTTTAAATAAGACATTTCGTAAATGTTCTTTAACTTTTTAGACCTTGTATGCTGCTTATGCGTATGAAGTTTAATTAAAATCGGTTCATTCATTTCGAAAACCAAGGGCTTGAAAGTTTGTATGAAATGCCGTACGTTTAATGAAAAACCTAATAACACTTTGTCTGACATGGGGATCATACCGAACACCCTACGTTCAGCAGTCGCACTTGCAGCAAATAGACGCTATAATAAACAATCAACAGTGAAATTGTATCAAACTAATATCACACTAGGCAGAATTAACGATATACAGGGTGATTGGAAGCTGGATGCAAAGCTTTAAGGCGAAGATAGTACAGACAATTTAGAACCATTTAAGCCATGGTTGTCTTCAACGAAGTCTTACCAATTTTTTTTTACCTACTTTTTATGTTTTTTATGTCTAATGACACAGAGGCCTAAAACATGTTTTGCTAGATTGTTTACACCTTACTTTAATTAAATAAATTATAAATTAGTTCAGTTATCATTCAATTTGTCCATAAATAAGCAGTTTACTTAAAATTTTGGAAAAAAACAAAAATTTGGTAAAAAAAATTGGTAAGACTTCGTCTAAGACAACAGTGGCTAAAATGGTTCTAAATTGTCTGTACTATCTTCACTTTAAAGCTTTGCACTCATCTTCCAATCACCCTGTATATTTACATTTTTTGTTTGTAAGCCTATGCTTTCCCACTGCTGGGCAATGGCCTCCCCCAAATCCTTCCAGGAACTCTTATCCCGCGCCACCTCAAACCAGCTCTCGCCGTACGCTTGCAGGTCATCTCGCCATCTCTTTTTGGGCCGACCTCGGCGGCGCCGTCCATCTTCAGGCACCCATTGTTTGGAAACTTTTGAACGATATAAATACGACTTAATTATTCTTTTGTAATCCAACTTCGCACATCAAAATAGAACGTCATAAGTAGGTACCTACCTACCTAACACAAAGAGATATTTCATCTTTGACTCAGCAGAGTAAGAGAATATTATGTAGTTTTATTAACTTCGTTGACCTTATGACATGTAGTCTGGTCATAGATTGAATTATGTGTACTAACTAGATAATTAAATCATGCCCGGGTCTTTGCCCGCGAATAATATTTTCCGGGATGAATGTCATTTACAAAGTAACTAAAAAATTACAGCTGAATTTCATCGCAAACGGATTCATAGTTTGTCGTGAAAACACACGAAACTGAAAAAAGATAAGAACTCATTTTCACGTTATTCAATTTATTATAAGTTGGGGTATAATAGACTGCACGTCATTTGTAACAAAACCAGTATAAGCTAACCTCGTATTCCATTAAAACTCCGTACTACGCTAGCTATTTAGCATAATCAGCCTATAATGTTCCCTAGCTAGGACACAGGCCTCCTCTCGGTTAGAGAAAGTGGGCCGTGATCCACCACGCGAGCCCAGTGCGGGTTAGTACATAATCAGCCTGTAATTTACTCTAGCTAAGTTATAATTGTTTTATATGCACGTGTTTCGGTGGCAATAAAACAATTAAGCCGTTGGTCCCGGCTGTCATTAGTGGATCTTTGACAGTCGTTACGGGTCGACAGAAGCCCGAAAGTCTGACAACCAGTCTTACCAAGGGGTATCGTATTACCCAGTAACTGGGTTGTGGAGGTCAGATAGGCAGTCGCTCCATGTAAAATACTGGTATTCAGCTGCATTCGGTTAGACTGGAAGCCGACCTCAACATAATTGGGAAAAGGCTAGGCAGATGATGATGATGATGTTTCGGTGGCAATAAAACATTTTTTCTTTCATCTTCCCCAAGAAAGAAGAAAGAAAAATTGGTTTGTTGACCTTGAGTTAGCCGACTAACTCAAGGTTAAACTGTTACCACGGACGTATAGCGTACTGTACCTACAAAGAATTTTCTCAGAAAACATTCTGTGAAAAATCCTGATGACCAAATAGATTTCTCAAGTTTACAATTGGACTGAAACGTATTCATTTCTGGTCGTAAACTCGAAGTAACGGCATAAATTGATGGCAAGTTCTTATGACTCTCACGACATAAAATTAAGTGATATTTAATGTTCTCTAACAAAAATCCAGGTCATACCAAGTCTGTCTCTTTTTGTCGTATTTTTATTTATTTATAAAGCTTTACCAACAGCTCGATGTATTAGAATTATAGGTCACAATTAGCCTTGGACTAACACAATCGCCAATTATAGGATAACCAGCACATATACTCGTAGCATATATTTGAGCGTCAGTCCTGCTGAAGAGCAGTGGTGGCCCAGTGGTAACGGCCGCGTCTTACGAGTTGTAGGTCGTAGGTTCAAACCCAGATAGGCGCTTTACTTTGTGTAATTTATTTCATCGCCACTTCTCTCAAAACAAGAATGAACACTTAATAGGCATCGTCCGGGTACGCTCGTTCCACAGTACGAGTAGACCTCATTCATCGCTTACAGGTCAAGAGCAGGCCCAATCCGCCATATATATATACCTATAGATATCTGGAAAAGAAAAGAAGTAACCGACATAGCTTGCAGAGTTAGATCGCTGAAGTCGCAGTCGAAGGACCTATAGCGGTATCTACAACATCACATGCGAACAACGTGTCATACTGACGTCACACAAAATCCTGCATCTCGCAAGCAGAGTTTACCGTACAACTAGCATAGATACATCGGCCCGACATGTATCACAACACCCATCTGGTCGGAGGACCCTCCGTTTTTTATGGAGAATAAGTGAACTTTACACCCTGTTCCTCATACCTCTATAGACCAATGGCATATAAGTCCTTGAGTGAAGACTGCAAAACAGCAAAATGGGATGACTGTTTGCCAAAAATATCTCCAAAAATATATCCAGAACTCTTCCCAATAGTAGTAATAAGTGGGTACAATAGTCCCACAGTAAGACTATAACCGTGTTATTCTCACGGATTATACCCTAGGCAAATATTCCCTTTGAAAGGCCAGAATATACCCTGAATATTATACGTTATGCTAAATAATAGGCCGCTTACTTTCACGCCGGAGTTCGGAGGCCGAATCGTAACAGCTTTTGTATCTGAAGCTGGAGCGCAAACATAAGGCTTGTTTGGAGGTATGACAGGAGATTTGTGTAACTTTGTGCTAGATTTAGCTGATTTTCTTGTATGAACCATGTTTTTGTACGTTTTCGTTAAACTGAGTTGGTATGATTTATGGTAAGCGCTATCTGGGTCTACAAAAAAGATTTTTCGCAAAATAATGAGGTCAAAATTCAAACACAAACACTAGCTTCCGCCTTCCGACTTCGTTAACGTGAAATTTCGTGTTTTAATATAAAATATATCCTACAACTCACTCTTTATTAAAAACCTGTGATGTCCCACTGCAGGGCAAAGACCTCCCTACTTTCTTTCCATTTCTCTCTGTTTACAGCTGTTAAGGACCAGTTCTTTTTTAAGGAGTCCAACTCGTTCCGCCATCTCCGTCCGTAGCTTTCCATTGGTGAATGAATTTTCAGAATTGAGTCAGTAGTTGCGAAGACTCACAACTTTCTTTTTTTATAATATTGAGTTATTATGTAAAATAAAAGCCTAGATTTATTTTTTTAGGACAGGGCAGTCATTAGAATATTTAATTAAGCTCAATAAAAAGACAGTTGTTAGTTTGAAATGTGATAGTGCACAGCAAATTAAGTCACTTCCTAATTAATTGTATTAATTCGGAGCCTTCCAAGCTTAGTCTTTGTTTCAACTCCCAGGATAATTTACACATGAGTGTTTAAAACGTCTAGCTTTTAACAGATTCTGCAGTTAACCACAAATGGTTTTACTCTCAGTCGAACTGAAGTATTCTGCATACAGCGCATTCCCTGAGTGGTTAAAACGAAAGAGGACGCCAAAGCAATGGCTTCTTCTTCCATTTTTTCAATTCTCAAATAGAAAGTGTTTGCCTGCCGAATTTGGGAGTTTTGAAAACGAGCAAAATGTTGTACATACATTTTTACTTCTAATAAAAGCTAAGTAATCATACCGTGAAATAATACACTACTTATGCCACACATATCGTATACTGTTTTATAGCTCTTGTGATCTAAACCCGTACTTAAGTCACGCTTTTCTATGTAAAAATTGACTACTTAAGTCACAGATAAGCGCGGGTTTAGGTCACACAGTGCTATAATAACTTCTTAATCATCAAGAACCAGAAAGCGGTGTTAAACAATTTTTTTTACTAAAGAAAATTTTGGCCTATACGGTTACAAATACTAATTAATAGAACCATCTTCCCATACTTCAACCTACACACCCTTGAAAGAATGAGTATCTAATTTCCTGCACTCCAATCCAGTCTATAATAGAAAAAGGGGGGGAAAATCAAAAGCCTGAAAGCCGGGCTTGCCAAGCCACTTGTAGCACCGCAGTGTGTGTACTGTTGTTCACATCAAGTGTTTGTGTGGGGTTCTCTAGTGTCCGTTGTAGCGAACATCTCTCTAGATTTCATAGCAGCCTGTGTAACCTGAAATTAGTGTTGGGTTTCTGTTTCAATTTGTGTCGTTGTGTAACCTGAGTTTATGAATAGGTTCAGTAGGTATTACTATGAAGCGAGCTTGACAACAAGGGTGCCCTATATACAGGGTGAAATTGAAAACATGCGACAAATCGAAATAAAAGTTGTTCATAATGATGAGTACAATCTCCCATTTCGATTTGTCGCATGTTTTCAATTTCATACTGTATTTACTATTGTATAGAATCGACGAAACGACCAATTGGAACCGTGCCCATGTCGGTTTATGTGAAATAAAATATTTTGATTTTGAATCAAGTTCTTCTGACTTTACAGACAGCTGTAGTGCTGGGTAGTTTGTTGCGCCACTTCTTCTTACCAGCTAACGTACCTAAATATTACATTATATTAAATATTACTAAGTATCTAAATATTCGTATGCCGGCTATTAGCGGCGGATGTGTTGAACTTATCCATTTATACCAACCAACTTTGTACCTACCATATCCGACGAATAAATGTCTTTGTCTTTGTCTAAACCATTAGGATGTGGTGAAGGGTGGGTAGAAATGACTTTTGGTTTTGGTTTTTTTGTAGGGTTAGATTCGAAGGTAATGAACAAACAACAAACGTTGTATGAACAAGTCAATCGTTCAATGTTTTGTAGAACAAATTCATGTAACTAACTATTGGATGCCGTATAAAGTGTACTGACGAAAGATATTTCAGAGAACTAATGAAAATAATATTGGAAGAATTTGAAGAATGTATTTGATTTCGATCATGCCAGTAATACCAAAATACAACTGTTAACTATTTGCAATTAAAGCTCCCGTAAAACACCGAATCCATATTGGATTACGTCTATATTGGATTACGATAGAGCGAGCCCGTTTCCACTGGGACACACTATGGCGAACAAACTTTTTGACCCGTGTATCGAACTTCTATTTACTTAATTCTGTGTTCATGGTTCTCGTCCTGTGGTAACCGACACGCCATCCCATAAACTTTATGTGGGTAAAGTAAAAGGTGAACATGGATTATGGGATTATATATTTTTGGTTTGCCTTGATTGATAACACGCAAATGAACTTAGTATGCCAAGCATTTTGAATATTGTCAACAGTCAAAGTGGTTCTTCGATATTAAAAAAGAAATGGCTATTTAGGGAGATGCGCGAAGCTAGCCCATGAAATTCAAATTTTCTTATGGTTTTTGCAATTTGCAGGTCAGCGTCAGGTTGTATTTTGATTAAAATATAATTCGCGACCGTCACAAATTCAACAGAATTATGTATAATCATAAGAATTAGCAATACAACAAACTTGAGTTAGAAATGGCCTCAAATGAATTAGATTATAGTAGAGTTGTATTGATGATTAAAATTCTATAAATAAATATTTATTATGACCGCGAATCATATTTGGACCAACATACAATCCGATATTGACCTGCAAATTGCAAACGACTTAAGAAAAATTTAATTTCGAGGGCTACCCTGGCGCTTTCGTCTTAAAAGCTCAAGTTCGGTTCAGTTCATCTAACATAATCCATATACAAGATACTCGTATTATCTAATCGACAAAATATTCAAAAAGCAGCGCTCTCAGACTTGCAGACGGATAAAGCAGATTTTCTTTTATGAAATTTTTAGACCGGGATTGAAATTGCTCCGGATAAATACCGATAGTCCGGGCCGGATCACATCGGGTCCTTATACCGACATTGGCAAACGATAAACGATAGTACCCTTTGCCTTTCCGTTTAAAAGGGTGCATAGCGTCGTATATTATTATGTATCGGTATTGCGATTTTTTATTAAATTTGACTGATACCTATGAGTACAGCATGTGAGGGGCTTGTGGCTAATCAATAACAGCCACACGGTTCGATCGATCAGGATAAGCTACGCCTGCCGTGGTTAGTCCGTGGGTGGGTGGCATATAGAGACTGGTAAAACTAACAAAGTTACATTAAAAACAACAAAAAAAAAACAGTGGCATTCCGGGAGTGCCGACAGAAGTGAAAACACAAACAGAATACTTTGCCATCACTCACTGATATATGGGATATACATTAAAACCGAGTAGGTACATCCCAAGGACAGGACATCCAAAGCGGTCTCGATTACGGTAACAGTGGCACGAGTTCAATAGTTTTTTCCCATCTCAAAAAATGCCCACGGCACCACTCGCCTAATGAAGTTTTCACTTCAAAATCAATGGGGACCACGGGAAGGAAATTTTATGACTTCCCGTTATCCCCATAATGGGAACAGCGTCAATGGGAACAACGGGAACAGACGCCTATTCGTAGGATGCGATAAGAAAATAATTAACTAAAGTTCTATTAAAGATGGCTTATATATCTTCCTACTAAACTTCAAAAGCCTGCGGTATAAGTCTAACTCATACGTGTAATAAACCACTTTACTAATATCTTCTATGGCTTCAGAACGCATTTCGGTAACAACTTCATCACAGCTTCCAAACTTGGTAACTTTAGCGTGTTCAGTTGGTGACAAATGTTTGACCCAAAGGTTCCTGAATTTTGGAAGAGCGTTGACCTATATTGTGCAATATTTGGAGGCGTGGGTCAAACTTTTAATGTTACAGGGTTCAAATTTTTACAGGGTGTTCTACCCATGAATATGAACAACTTCCACTATGGGACCAACTCTGAAATCAGGAAAAAAAATCAGCTATTTCTTACATTTTGGTCACGTGATTTGAGAGTTGGTCAAATAGTGAAAGTTGTTCATATTCATGGGTAGAACACCCTGTAAAAATTTGGATGGTGATAAAAAATCGTCCTGTATATTAGTGCTCGTAAATATACAGATTATAACAGATACCCAAACGCTTGAAACGTAAGTGATTTTGCCGATTTCGAATATAAAGCACAAAAGGATCTCTGTCTTCTGAAACGCTTCACCAACATTTGTCGCCAAGTAAACACCTAGCTCTGCAGCTTGAATGTTATTATGCAAAACAGTGCCAATCCTAGCTGGAAACCGCAAGAGACAAGCATCCTTCGTCTCAAGTGTTTGCTAACTCATCTACGAACAACTAGGTTTCTTCGTCGGAGTTTACCTACGAGAATAAACTATATGTACCTATAAAATGTTCTGCCAACTGTGCTGATTTTAGAAGAGACAAAGTTCATGATTTGATTAACAAGAATATTAATAATAATAGGGATAATCGTCGGCTGGTGCCGCATTCCATTAAAATTTCCGAAGGGGCCCCGAGATATGTAAAAACATAATAATATTATTAATATTCTCTAAACGAGAGAGCCGTGGTGGCTCAGTGGGTCACCACCTATGACCTACAACTCGTAAGTTGGGGGCGCCCCAGGTCGTAGTTTCGAACCCAGCTAGGTAAGCGCTTTACTTTGTGTAAATAATTTCATCACCACTCCTCTCAAAAACGGTGGAGGAAAACATCGTGAGGAAACCGCCATGTCCTAGAATCAATAATTCGAAGACATGTGACATCTACCAACCCGCACTGGGCCCGCGTTGCCAACTCCCTCTCGAAGAGACGAGGCCTGTGTCCCAGCAGTGGGAACACAGACTAAACATCACTTCAGAGCTCGAAAGGAATCGAGGTGTGAATCCGAAGTGAGATCGCTTTTAAATTGAGTGCGGTCCCTCGAGTGCGGTTCGAAGTGAATGTTTCCGTGTTGTTGTTTCTACTGTTCATCGAATGGATTTGCATTTATGCTCTGGTTTCGTTATCAGGGCTTAAAATTTCATTAGTGGTCAGATGCCAACCCACTAATTAAAATTAAATTTATTATGACCGCCTGCATCGTTATTTTAGTTTGTGTGGTTAGCATTATTCATAACTAGCTGTGCCCGCGACTTCGTTCGCGTGCATGTCGAATGGGTCTTTTTTGCGCGGAGCCCTAATTATTTTTCTAAAATAAAAATAACCAGCCTAAGTTAGTCCTTATAACAGCAGCTATCTGCTGTAGCTGCTGTTATAACGATTAACTGAGGCTAGGTACTTTTAAAGTCCCATCAAAATCAGTCCAGCCATTTCGAAGATTAGCTGGAACAAGTAGACAGACATACAGGCAACCAGACAAAAATTTTAAATAATGTTTTTTTTTTCTTATAAGTAACGTATATAGGGTGACTGGTAATTAGTGACCGACACTTAAACACGTGATTGTACTCATGATAACAAACAACTTTTACTATGGGACCAAACCTGAAATCGCGAAAAAAAATCAGCTGTTCCCTACATTTTGACGAGTTATACGAACATAAATGTAGGGAACAGCAGATTTTTTTTTCGCGATTTCCGGTTTGGTCTCATAGTAAAAGTTGTTTGTTATCATGAGTACAATCACGTGTTTAGGTATCGGTCACTAATTACCAGTCACCCTATATACTTTCATATGCATTTAGTAAAACACTATTATTTTGACATTACGACAACACTTCAATTTTATTTACTTGTTTATATTCGATCATTTTATCCATTCCCCGTACGAGGTAGGTAATTTAGCTGGATATAATTATAGACTAATTAAATCGTCTGCTTAGTATTCTATATGTCTACTCCTTTATACAAAGGGTCTATCAAAGTTATTAGAACTTCATTATTGAAAGGCAAAGTGGATCTTTGTGCCAGGAACCTTGACATTACCCACTTAAGAATGTTGAATTTAGACAGAGGTCAAAGTTCTGATATTTTCTATCTTTTGGTGTTGTAAAAGCTTTATCTTTGACAGTTTTAACTCTCTCAGTGCTGGATTTACGCCTCTTGTGTCTTGTCTCCCTAAGCTACTTTATGCTAATCGCATCTAGTTTTAGCGTGCGTGTTATAATAGGTCGTTTGGCTAGCTGGACCATGTTTTTCAAATCATCACATGCTTTGTAATCTCTCTATTTAGGAGACCATGTTTGAAAATAATTATGATAAGAGGTATCTAGATAGATTGGTTACTTACTTCTAACGCTCTCGACAGTGATGCCCATATCATGAGCAGCAGCGTCACCACCACAAGCGCATACCCGAACTTAATAAACGCCATCAAACTCTGAAACAATAGGAAACATTGTTAGGATGATAACAAAATAATTGCTTGGTTGTCAAAAATATACAGACACCTTTATTTTAGTAATAATTGGTATGAGGAACGGCATTGAAGATTGAAAAACAAATGAAATACGAACATTAGCCTACGATGTAATTACTAGCATAATATTTTCTAAGAAGATCAAAATCTATTATCATATAAGTATAGGTAGGTAATGTGAATAACAAGCGTACAATGAGGTGGTTACTGTAAACACTTTAAGTATGTATTTAGCGTACTAAATAATGAAATATCCATTTAAGTTAATAAATAGGTAATTAGAGCTTAAGGTCAGTAAGCAAACAGTGCCAATACAATACCTGCTGTTATACCTAAAGGTACAGATCAATTGAACAGTTGGATAGATAAATAACATCATTGTTAGAAATAAATACAGAGTGCAACGCAGGGGGGTTCAGAATCATGTACTGAATCCATGGTAACATGGTAGGTGTTGTGCGTCGATGTAACCCTGCCATCCTATACTCGTACCTATTTTATTTATGTTACGGCTAATAGCCGAAGTGCGGCTACACCTAGTTTTAACCAAACCTAACCTCGGGGTGCCCTTCGCTCGCTCTTGCATCCTACGTCGCCTCCCGAAGTACACACGATCCGCATGTGGCCGGCTGCACCTAATTGTACCCGGCTAAAACTGGGTATAGTCGCAGTTGTACTCGGTTAAAACTAGGTATAGCCGCACTTCGGCTATAAAAATCTCGTGTCACAGTATTTGTTATCGAACTTCTCCGAAACGGCTTCACCGATTTTTATGAAATTTTTTGTGTATATTTGTGGTGGTCTGAGAATAGGTCGTAGGCTATTTTTTATATCCCTAGGTGATAAGGGTGGCCCTCTCCAGATTTTTTTTGGAATCGGTACTTTCGCGGGTGAAACCGCGGGGCGCAGTTAATTTCTCAATAAAATAATAATATATGTCCTATCAAAAATTTACTTACAACAAATCTTACATTTTCATTACAATCACGTCTTCAGATACGCCTGTGTACCATAACTTACAATTTACAAACCGTACTCCTACTTAGTTAAAATTCTCTCAGAATTGACGTGGGTAATTCTCGGGAGGCTTAATCTATGGGAATTATATATAATGTTGATGAGGGATATAGGTTGTTATGCTTGTTTCATGGCTGTTAGAATAACGTATGAATCAAGCTAAATTTAATTCGCTTTTATTGAAATGGATAGGCAGTGTTGTTTTTATTTCAGAAGAAAAAATAATGTTCTAACAAAAAAAAAACAGTGGCACTCCGGGAGTGCCGACAGAAGTGAAAATTTGAACAAATACGTGTGTATTTTTTGAGTCGTCATACTTTGTATACAGAGGTGTTGGTTACGGTAATAGTGTCGCGAGTTCAATGGATTTTTGCCATTTCAAAAATGCCCAACGAGCCTAAAGAAGTTTTCACTTCAAAAATAAAATGATGTACTTATACATGTGCATGTGTATATTTTCTAAATAATGTTATAACTTAAAACAAAACATGACAAGTGTTAGCATTAGTTTAAATCAATTCATATCCTTGAAAGGTTTTGCCAATGACGAATGTTTCTGCCACATCGGAACTCAAAATAAAAAAAGTATTAAAGAACGATTTTTCAGATTCAAAGGATTGATAATATAATGATAAGGATACAAGGTACCTACCAAAATTGTTAAATTTTTCGTAGAAATCAACATCAATAGCACAACAGTTAAAAACAATCGCCGCATTATAGATAATGAAATAATTAAACGAACCCACAATGCGAACATATGTGTCTGCTGAACTGCTAAAGCGAGAGGATTTAATGGAAATGCAATCAAATAAAAACCGCCAGTAAGCCCGTCATTGTGTTTAAAAACATTGCTAGCATTAATTTTGTAAATATTCAATAATGGAACAATTTATAGTGATGTCGTGATTCTCCTGCCTTTATACCAATTTATTTGGGGTTGGCGTAGCATCTCTTCTTCCATACTTCTCTATTAATCTACGGTGTCCTTGAAGTGTGGTGGTAACCAAATAGCGTCTTCAATTCACCAGCTGATGACGTCACTAAAACGTTATGTATGTGTTTTCATAGAGAGCATTTTTTGACAATAAATAAAGTCAAACCCCTCTGCTATCATGACAGCCGCCACTGCGGCCGTAATCTGGCGGCCGTTGCTGTTCTAGGAAACGGTACCTTAAGTCACCATCTACTGAGATGACTACTGAGTCATCCCCTTTTTTGTCATGTCATCTTGCCACTGCCTATCCATCTTTTCTCTACTCTTATAGGCATCCTAAGACATCCTTCCTCACGACATTTTCCTCAATTTGTCGTGTTGTTGAAGAGTTTATCACAGCTGTGATTGAATGAGAGTTTTTAACTTTGTTTCTGAGTGACGTAAGCAGTCCAATGGCACGTAAGACACGTGCTAGGCGGACGTGACTTAGATACGGTAAGGTTTTGCAGTTGTGATATTTATTTCTTTTATCCCCAAAATACTTCTTAAAATTCGACACTCCTCCCTTAAGGACACCCCGAGGGGAAACGGTTAGATAAAGCTTAAGTTTAACAATAAGAGCAGCACGTAAAAAGATAAATCCCTCGAGTATCTACATAATATATTCAGATCTCCGTTAGTGGCAGTGAGTGTGGAGTCAAGCTTGAATGAGACGCAGCTGGTATCGATCCACCAGAATTTACGAATAGCAAGGTTATACTTGAGATGAGTCGCCATGTTAATCGGTTTCGAGATATTGCTTACGTCTGCGTGGACCTTATTTATTAGTCTGCTTATGGAGAAATTAATAATAGTATGGTAATTTATATTTATTGGATATGAATAAATAAATAAATAATATATATACTTGAAATAAAGAGGAATTTGGGCATGGGCAGTGGGGGGACCGCGGATCGGCAAGCGTAGTATGGGACGCCCCCAGCTAGATGAACATTGGACAGACGAACTCAAAAAGGTGGCTGAGACAGACTAGATGCGAACAGCGGTGGACAGGGTGTCGTGGCGTAGCATGGGAGAGGCCTATGTCCAGCAGTGGACTGCGATAGGCTGAGTTGATTGATTGATTGATATTATTTGCTTTCTGCTTCTCCAGCCCTACTTCTAATAAAATCATATTCTGGAAAGCTAACAAGAAGAGAATAGAAAACGTACGTAGCTGTACCCACTGAATACTTTCCTGGGCATATACTCGTATGATTCATTCAGATGAGCATATGACTCAAATTCTATTTTTTTAATTATACGTGCTGTCAAATACCAAAGTACATTAGTCTTCCCAATACTCATAGAGAACATTCATGCAGCTATACATCAAGCAAACCACAAGAGATATCCCTGTACATCACACGCTATATCTATAAACCACAGGCACTTGGGACCAAACCGATAATGCATCCAATACGCCCATTTCTCACCATCCCTTTTAGACAGATGAATAATATTTTAATACTTCTTTATTCTATTTTATTGATCTTATTTCGGGGAAAAAGTATACGTACATACCCCTCTCGGCACATTTTTCTTTCTTATTATAACTGAAAAGAACCTCTTTGTTACCAAAAAAGGTTTTTACACGACCAACATAATCAGGGATTTAAAGATTTCTGAGAAGGTTTCAATGTGAATGAAGATAGTAAATAATGCTGTCTGTAACAAAAATGGAAGAGCTTTTTGAAATTGGGCGACTTTTTTAAGATCCATGAATAATGTAGGACTAGAAATACAATATCTTGGAATTGGTAGATGAAATGATTTAGGTTGGTAACTTATAAAATCTAAACAACACTAAGAGTGCAAATACGAATCCATTTTCAATATCAATGATAAAAAGCTCCGGGCGTAACACTCCAAAAGCCGTACAAAAATCAGAAATAAAAATTTTGCCATCAAATTCCAAAACTACCTTTACGCCAATTCAAATTGGGGTGCAAATATCCGAGGGTACATTTTGTCCCCCGGGTTCCTAACATTGCACCCCGAGTGCCAATGAAATATACGGTACATAGAAAATATTTCAATTTGATGGTATCTGCATTTTTCGTTGACGCGACCGCGCTAGCTTTGGTAGAAAAAAAACCACTTTAGCTTCAGCCGTTTGGGAGTGGTTATGACAGCTATTTAGGCCGAACTAAAAATAAAACCAAACGAAAGGATTAATATGATTTAGATGAAATGGAAATGCGCCTTATTAAACTATTACAAGGAATTTCCGGAAGTTGAAAAGCGCTCTTGGTATGGGCGAAGTCGCACATTTTCTCAGCGAGTTTTTTTTTTTTTTTTTTGTGTACTTTGTACACCACAAGTAAAGTGCGCTTCGATTCGTGAGATTAAAAAAATGTAATTGTGTCTTATTGAATTTAAATGTCAGTTGCAATAGTATTTGGAATTGTACCAACAAAGTAATTCTCCAAAAGTTTAACTTTTTAGCGTTTTTAAATGAAATGCTTAAACTAAGCTTCAACTAAATTGGTATCAGATTCTCTTTGCATTCAAGCATTTTGTTCCATATTCATGAAGCATACTACAGTTATGTACTCGTATATCCTAAAACCACTTCATCAATATGTAGCTGCATATTCGATATCCTGTATGAATAATTTCCTGCACATTTTCCAAAATAAGCTACTTTCATTTGGAATTCCACGTGCATATGCCTTATTTCCGTCAACAGGCGACCAATTGTACGCGCGGCAAGAAATTTTGTTATGCATACAGTACGGGAAATAACAATTTCCAACCGTTTTCCTCCGACATACGGTTGAGAATCGCATGTGAAATTGTAATTTTCCAATGCGGGCAATGCGATTCAATATAGTTATTTGTTGTGGAAATCGAGGCATGCGCTGCGGCCGCCATATTTTCCATTTCCCGGTGGAATGTTGGAAAACATTACTCGTGTGTTAAAAATTACCACGGATTCCAGCCAAGTCCAGTTACCATGGACATTATATGGGTCACGTTACAGGCAACTGGGAATTACTTTTGTAGAATTTTAATGCTACTGCCTGAGTTATAGGTACTAATGCTCTGGTAGTCGGTTAAAGTGAGGTAGTTTAAAAGTCGTAAGTTAAGTCGTTTATCTTAACTACGCTTTTGATATAGGTGTGTCCCATGGCTTTGTCCGTGAGAAGAATCTGCAGGTAAACTAATAAAACATACACACACCAGTTCCAGTTGAAAACCAGCGTCAGGCACTAGTTGTCTGGCATTTTTGCTGAACTGGGCTTTTTTAGCGCAGCCGTGAGGCACACTTTCCTGCTTATTTTTTTTTTACATCGGACTTTATACTTTTTATTTGACCTTTTTTTTTGTTTTTATCAGATCATTATCATTCCATATTTGAATACCAAACGGTTTATGTGACAATTTCTATTATCGTCTGATATTTCATCAAATAAAATTTTTTTCATCAGTCGTCAGCAATGCCGATGCCGATGTAATTAAATGTAGCTACAATACTTATTCGAAAATCGACACAAATTCAATAACGTTATCGGATGAATGTATAATTTGTCCAATTCCTTTTATATCAGTAAGTATTGTATTTTACATCAGTACCCCGCGAGATTTAAGTAAGAACTCGTATTTACTTAGTTTGAAAATTTAAAAAATTAAAATCAATCAGATCAAGTTATTTAATTTACTTGTTTATCTACACAGGTAAATCTCGCAACAAGCTTTTATATCATATAAGTTGTGTAATGGTTATAAATTGATAGAAAAAGTTTTAAAGGAAAAGTTTATTTTATTCTTTTTAGCGCATTTAACTAAAAGCTTGTTTTTAAAATAGTTTTTTTTACTTTTAATATATTAATTGTTTTTTACTCTCTTTTGTACACGAGCAAAAACAAAATGCAATCAAAAAAATTAATTTGTAAGTAAATTGACACCCTACGTCTATTTGCCGTGTTATATATTTCATATAACTGCCAAAGCACGTCAGTTCGAGCGGTTCAGCACTACTTCCGATCCGAATCCGAATCAAAAACCGACATCAATCCGAATTGGAAATGTCCTAAATTCGGACGGATAGAGTTCGGATCTAGTGCGCAACTCCTCATACAAATAGGACTATTGTCGCTTCGGACCGGCATCGGCATTTCTCGGATTCGGATCGGATGTAGTGTAGAACCGCTCTTATGATTTGAATATACGGACAATAATTTAAGTTGATAGTCAATTTGCTTCACAATTAATGGCCATGACTATACAAAGTATAATTTAAATTAATAAACAAAAACAACGGAGTCTAGATGTACAAAGACAAACACACTGTAGAGTGATCAAAAGAGGAATATTACGTAGTTATATAGGGGTAATTACACATGCTAGCGATCACGATCGTTATCTCGATGTCGATACTCGCAATTTCTACATAGATGGCGGTGTGAACACGTCGGTTCAGTCGCATCTGAAAGCTCAGTTGCTCAGTCGTGTGTTTGTGTTGTACTCTACCTACTCCAGTTGAACCGATTTGACCAATCATGAGCCAGATCACATCGATGCTTGCCGTCGACCGCGATGTAAAAAAATATTTTGTTTTCATGTAGGCATCGAGGTAAACCTCCAAGCAGTCCGCGCTGTATCGCACTGAGGTATCCTTCGGCATGTGCGTGCTTGTCTATTAGCATACATTTGTTTTACGTGGAGTTGACGTCAAGGTTGCGAGCTAAACTGCAATCTCGAGGTATCGCAGTGAGGCATCTTCGCCATGTAATTACCCTAGTTGGATCCAAAGATATGTCTACAAAAATGCCCTGCCCTGTTTTGACATAATTTAATTTGGACACAGCGTTGAGACGACGTGTTGAAGAGAGTAACTTTATTTTCCGATGTTGAGTTTTAATTTTTTTCTAAGGCACCAAACATAGCATAAGATCACGCCTTGTATTCCCCAAAGGCTTAGGCAGTGGTGTATAGAACACCCAAATTTCGAGCTTGCCTAGAACAACCGGCCACATATTCTGCTGGCTGAGAAATTCCTAATGGAAAACTCAATATAACACCGCCCAACATGGGAATCTGATGCAGTACATCCATGTGGGACGTTTGAAGAGAAGAACGATACCTCAAGTAATATTAACTAATAATGGTCCTCCAGACCATATTCAGCCATGGCGGCCAATCCCAACAGAGACTAGCCTTCGGCGCAAGAGATATTATAATGCATAAGTGTGTGCGCAGACACAGGTGTACTGGATCTTCCTGCATTCTCATAGTACGATGGGACGGCACGCAATCTGCCATGAAAGGAGAGAGATCAGGTGCAGGACCAACGGCTTAAAATGCTTCCGAGGCACAGGTGTATCAGACCACCCACTTCGAAACTCCGGGCTGTTATACTAAGAACCAATATTAACTACTAATGTACAGACACCAGCACATCAAGCTACCCGAAACTGTCAAATTTTCCCAATCAACTTTGAACCTTATGTTTCAGCAATAAAGTTGAAAATCTATTAAAGAAATTTGACAGATTGTAGTAGCTTAATGTGCGCTGGCGACTGTACTAGCATACTTCATTACTACACTACATTACAATACATTCAAAGGACTAAGGTCGAGCCAACTAAAACCGAGCCTAAGAACAGTAAACCCGTCGCCGTAAGCACTTACCATGTTTCTTGGAGTAAGTGCACTCTCCCATAAATCACATGTAGCTATTTGGGTCGGCTCAAAGATGGTCGGTTATTCACTCAATTATAAGAAGCACTTGTACTCTTGAGCCAATTTGTGTAACAGTATTCGGTTCTGCAATGAAAAGTGTTATTGACTTGGTTGCCATGTAACTGTTGTAAGAGGTGCCTATGTTATATGGGTGCTGCAGAATGCAAGAGAAGTTTGAGAAGTTTTGGGCTTTGCGCTTTGAACGGGTGATCTAACAAAATGTTTTGAACTAAATTTTCCAAGAAATCCTTATCCTTTTTTTTTTGTTGCGCGGTTAAAATCCTCATGAACTTCCTCCATCATGGGGGGGGGACAGAGGGGCATGCCGGACTCTTACCGGCTAAAACCACCGCGGTGTTCCACCTCTACCTATGGCCGGGGGGTGCGGGATTCGCATAAGCATTCACCGGTTCCCCGACAGAAGAAATCCTTATCCTACTAAGGGCAAATTTCACCAAACTTTTTGAATTTTTGACAGTTTTTCCATACAAGAACTATCAGACGTCAATTTTATTCCATGGATAAAAGTTATATGACTTTGGTAAAATCAGCCCTTAATATCATAAATGTGAAAGTTTGGATGTTTGTAACTCAATCACGCAAAAGGGCTGAATGGATTTGGATTACATTTGGCACACAGATAGTTTATAAATATATAACATATATATAGACCTGGATTAACGCAAAGCAATGGGAGACTTTTATTCCGGTAGTATGTTCAAGTGGGATAACTTCCAACCTCCACGCGGGCGAGGTCGCGGGCAAAATCTATTAGAAAATAAACCCGAATTTTTCAAACGTAATTTTTGGTAATTGCCACCTGACTTTATGTTGAGCTGAGGCCCTTTTGTCACAACCATGTTGTTTCATGTCATTTTTACCCGACTGCGGTGGATCCCAAAAGAAGGGTAATGTTTTGTTAATTGTTTTTTTTTTGTGCCAATAACCGCAATTTTATTTCTTCCTTGAATACTTCATTATTTGTAGAAAATATTACAACGCAGTAGGCGTTCGAAAAACAGTTCACTCGTTTTAATTAAAAATACATTCCCGAGTTTCCATTATCACCTCTCGGAAAATCCAGACAATGCCAAAGGGAAATAATTAAAATACGGATATTAATCAGTTCCCAGAAATTACGATTTACAATAATTAATGATTGAATTAGAACGTTAATGAATTTCTGAACAATATTTTAATCTCCTACTTAATTATTAAAACCTTTCAAGAGAAAATCCACTGTCACAAGAAAGTAGCCATTAGGTACCTACATTTATTTTGTTCGAAGATATGTAATACAATGGATGTTAAAGAAACTGGCAAAAGAAAATTCTTCGTATTATTGTCCGGTATTTCAAAAATCATCATCATCGTCATTTCAGCCGAAAGACGTCCTGCTGGACATTGGCATCTCCCAAGCCTCCTTTGCTCAGTTCTATGCTTCTCGCATCCAGCGGATTGCTGTGGTCCACATTGTAGGAGGCCTTCCAATGCTTGGTCTTCCGGTACGCGGTCGCCAATCCAGAACCTTTCGGCCCCATGGGCCATCTGTTCTGCGAGCAATTAATATTCTCTACCCACTGCCACTTAAGTTTGTCAATTCTTCGGGCTATCAACAGTCGGTTAGAGCCCGATTCAAACTTTATGGCGGATTTAAAGTGCGCTACTCGCTGCGCAGTATCCCACCCCTCACCCCCGTTGACAGGTCAATTTGTAACTGCGCAGCGATTCGCCTCATGTTCCGAGCCGCCATAAGGTTTGAATCAGGCTGTACCTTGGTTCTCCTGCGAATCTCTTAATTTTTGTTCTTTTTTTATTGCTGAATAGGCCCGCTCTTGACCTCGATCAGGCCTGATGGAAAGCGATGGATGAGGTCTATGATGGAACGAGCGTGCCCAAAAGATGCCTAAGGCACTGGAACTCCCACGCATCGACGAAACACAGCAGGCCGCTTGACGCCGGACTCCAATGGGAGTGTGGTCGCAAACCAGGTGGGCGTTAGCCTTACCACCGCAAGGGAAGAATTGGCCAGTCAAATAAGGTGTTGGGTGTGACTGTCCAGTAAGCGCCGAGCGGTCGGTTCAGTTGAGTAACTGGTGGAACAAACTGCGCTACACGAGGAGGCTTCTTCATGCATCCCAAAAAAGTTATTTCTTCATTCGATTACGTAAAGAAACTCGAAGCATAGCCCTCTCCATTTCCCATTTGCTCCATTCCTCATAGTGAATTCAATTCAGGGCCCTAATTCACTATGACCACTTAACGATTCCTTACTTCTTCTAAACCACGTCAATTCCTTAGTTAATCATCACGACATCTATTCTCTATGACACAATGGCGAGGTTTTTAACACTTTCGACTCCACCCACTTTTCATAGAGCTCATACGCCATGCCGCCATACATATTGCAAATGGACCCTCCAGGAGGGTCACCGGCATTACGTTTGCGCTAAAGTGAACCCTCGAGGAGGGTCGTCGGCATTAGGTTTGAAACCGTATTATAAAACACTGTAAAAAGAAGTAAAATTGTGTTTTCAAAACGTCTTGTTGCTATATTTAGTATCTCTGGGGGTATTTACATGTACTAGTGGGGTGGAAACGTGAAATATTAAAAAATAAAAAAATCAAGAAAAGTATAATCGCTCGCTTTGATCCCGAGACAGGGGTATTCAACCTCTTCTGAAATTTTCAAACATGTAATAATTTTTTATTTTATTTTATTAATGAACAACAAACAGTTACATTATGCAATATTAGTAGTTGTTTATGTAATGAAAACGTAATTATTTTGTAACAGCTTATTAAAGATTAGGTAGTGTTCTATTATTTACTTGACGGTAATGATTCACTCTGGAATTACCTACTTTCAGTCGTTATTCATATAATGTTAATTGAGAAAGTACGTATAAAATAATTACGAAAAAACTCCGATTGAGATAAGAACTGATTAATGTATAACTACTTTTACTTGTAGCTTCGCTCCCGTGCTTCCTTTGCCTGACATTACCTTAAGTTATTCCAGCTATAAACTATGTCTACAAACATCACGACACCGCGTCATTTACTCATTCCGTAGGTAGCATCATTACGTGAACGACGATAAACGGAAATCATACACTACCTATTGGTGTAATACATATACAATACCTATGCCTATTGGTGTGATACATATACACGAACCCCAAAACGCATACTTATCCATGTATATACGAGTACATTGATAAGTATGCGTTTTCGGGTTCGTGAGGTTATGTATTATTACATTAGGCATTTGTTTGTGTGGCTGTTAATTTTCTCTTAGAAATTACAGAACGTTTCTTTCTTATATCTATGAATATCACTATAGAGTAGGTTCGTTTTACGGTTTTATAATTTTTATCAGTAAAACGAACCTAATAACTTATAAGCTATCAGAAGGAGACGAAGTAATATACTGTTTAGAAACTTTTGAAGTAAATAAAATTAAAGAAAATCTAAGTCCTATGTTTACATACAACTTTTATTTAGTTTTCAGTGTCAAAGGAAAAGTTTGTTTAAAAAACGTATATTTTATTATAGATATTAGGTAAGTAGAAGGTTACAAATGGTGTTTGAAAATTAATTGCGAGAAAATGAAACAGGCATAAAATATATAGCAGTTCATCAAAAATGTTGCAAAGCATAGCTAATTCCCGTCACGAAACTTTTTAAAGGTTTTTTTAATTTTCAACATGTGTCATTCGACTTGGGTACTTCATACTGCCAAGTCATAAAAACGTTTCTTTGTGTTTTTAAATAATAAATGACAACTATTTTATCAGATTTTATTAAATTAACGATAGAAAACACGGAAGCGGTATAAATTAAAATAAAAATATTGTTCGTGTGGCTGTTGGGCCATTATCTTAGTCTTAGAAAAAAAATTACTTTATGCACTAGAACATAAAAAGCGATTTTATGTCGCCTAAGCACAACATAAAGACGAACTTTTAGAGCATGAGAAGTGAAAATATTATTATGATGTAGAAGATTACTGTCAGAAACCATAGAGGACAAAAATGAATGAATGACAAACGAAGTTGCACTATGGGTATTCTTTTTTACCATTTTGATACGGAACCCTGAAAAGCTTCTATTTTTAAAGTCATCCTCGTAATTTATAATCTCAAAATAAATATTTTTATTTTTAGTGAATATTTGTAACCGTAAAATGGTTTACCACCCCTGAAATAGCTCCCAATTATTTTTAAAAATAAAAATGCTGGTATTTGAAAACCAACGAATATACTAATAAATCTTGTTAAAATATACGACAAATTTTATTTTCATAGTTTATAATGCTTTATTCGCTAAGAAAAACGTACATTTAAAATGAGCCCTCCGCGAGGGCTCCCGGCATCCCATAAGGGATTTGAGTGAACCCTCCAGGAGGGCTCCCGGCACTGAACGTGTTAATGTCAAAATACATGTTGTCCGTACGGTTGACATTTCGATTCCTTGCCGTGAACAAGACACGGTATTGAGATGGTTTGGAAGTGGTGAGATTTCGCGGAGAATAATACAGAATTGGAGCCCTGATGTCCGAGTGAGCCGCAATCAACGCGTAGCATTCTTTTATTTATGTTCTAATGAAGTACAGTGTTCGTTTGGGGAAAGAATGTTGTAATGAAACAAAGGATACAATTTTGTTACAAGTACCATTTCATTACTCATCAGTTTTGGCTCAATTTACATGAAGAACAATGACTCCTGAAATTTTAACCTCTTTTTAAGTTGTTTCTTTCACAAAATAAATGAATATTCTGAATTTTGAACTAGAAATTTAAAGATTTACATTAGCTCGTCCTGTCCCAACTTGTTCTATTTTGTGTTTGTTTCCTTTCTATGCGTCATGTTTGCTGCAAATAAACGAAAGTTTTTCTTTCCTTCTTTCCTACTGGTGGACAAAGCTTTTTCCATTCATGTCAATCCGTAATGCAGCGCATGTCAGTGCAGAAGTACCTAGTGGTACCTATTCATTATCAACTGTGCCTTTGTGTTATGCTATTTCAGATTTCTTATGTTTGCACTAAATAAATGATTTATCTATCTGTATCTACGTACTTAGTAATTTCCAGAAAATTAAAACAATTCATGGGAGTGCGCGTCTCCTTTTTAAGAAAATTTCTTGCCGAGTGGTCGATACTTCACATAGCCAGAGGCCTGTTTCGTTTTTTAGCAAAAAAATTAGCATGGCCATTCAACGTGACAAAGCTACCAGTCTTTTGGGCACGTTTCTGATATGACAGCGATGCGGACGAGTACTTCGACGCCTAAGCGACCAAAAAACAAAAGGATTTTTGTATTTATTTGTATATTTAGTTTATTTATTATTTTTTTTACTAACGCTATCTAATAGAACATTGTAGTCTGAGTAAATAAAGATTAATAATAATAATATTATTCGGCTGTAGTATTTTAATTTGCTTGTTGACAAAACTATTCAATCATGTGACATCAACATTCAATATTCTACGAAGGTAGCCTCGCTACCGCCAGCATTCTTTTGAAGATATTCCTTTATTTACACCTATTACAACCTCAACCGGCTAGAAGGTGTGCTCTATTCTTCACCTGGAACCACACTGACCCTCGTTCTCGGAAATAACATTTTCTTATCTTTCCTTTGTTTTCGGGAGCACATACACACAGGGCCAGGTGATTGTTACTGCTCTCACTTCGCCCAGGTACGCACGGGCGATTTTTTATCGTACACTGCATTTTCGACTCTCGGTGTTAAGAGGAAATGCGGTCGGAGAGACTTTTGAAAAATCCTAAGTAAAACGTTCGAGATTTGGCTCTCGCCTATTTCCTCCTCCAATATTTTACCATTTAAAAGATATTTCATAAACTGAATACGAAGGATATATACAGGGTGAAATTTTAATCACCGTTTTCCTCTTAAGGGGTCATTGTACTCATCATTATGAACAACTTTTACTATGGGACCAAATCTGAATACGTGAAAAAAAAAAATCAGTTGTTTCTTACATTTATGTTCGCATAACTCGTGAAAATGTAGGGAACAGCTGATTATTTTTTCGCGATTTCATGTTTCATGTTTTGCGTGGTAGATTACAGACCACTCCCTTTCGAAGAGAGTAGGCCTGTGTCCCAGCAGTGGGAACATTTTAGGCTGATTATGCGATAAAAAATCGCCGCGTTAAACAAACGCCCGTAGGTACGAGGGCCTACGAGCTACAGCTCGTAGTTTATTTTGTGCTACGGAACATTTTCAACAAACAGGGTTATTCTGTTCAAAATTTCAACAGCCTCTGTTTTTCGGACCGAGCCCCCGCTTCACTCATGCATGTGTTGTAGTAACAAAAAGGGTGCTATAGATATAGCAACATGGCGGATATGTCGGCTTGAATTGTACACATTGTTCTTTTACCTTAAACGTACCTAAAAAGGTACTAAAGATTTTGTGTTTAAATGTTGTTGCTTTTAGGGTTCCGTACCCAAAGGTTGCCGACGTATCCCTATTACTAAGCCTCTGCTGTCCGGCCGTCCGTCTGTCTGTCTGTTTTCACCGAGTGTGAAAACTTCAAATATGTGCTTAAAAAACAAATAATAAAAATATAATTAAAGTTAAAAATTAAATGGGGTATCCTTACAAGAAACGTGTTTTTTGCCTTGTCGTATCGAATCCTTCGTGAGCGAGCCCGACTCGCATTGCATCGCACTCGCTTGGCAGGTTTTTTGGTAAATGTAGCGCCGCGCCGTAGCGCTTTAAGAAGAAATGTGTAACAGTTACAGCATAATAGTTTTCTTTTGTAAGTATTGGAATAAGTACTTACATACCTTTTTTTTTTGTTAGATAACTAATTATTTAAGTGAAGTGCATGCCGTGTGAGAATGCCACAACACAAGAATTAACTGCAGTATGCAAAGGACAACAATGAAGGCAATTACTACGTCAAGGGTGCAATTATCATAATGAAAAATTGCAGTGCAGAATAACACTAATCGTAGGTAGATAACATAAGTACAGGTTGTCGCCATGTTATTGTATAATTTTTTTAACATGTACCTGTTCTAATGGTTCATCTACTAAACATCGAAGTTACGAGCTACTTACGAATTGTAGGTCGTAGGTTCGAACCCAGACAGGCGTTTTACTTTATGTAAATTATTTCATCACCACTGCTCTCAAAACGGTGAAGGAAAAGATCGTGATGAAACCGGTATGTCCTAGAACCAAAAATCATGAAGAAGACATGTGACATCTACCAACCCGCACTGGGCCCGCGTGATGGATAACGGCCCTCTCTCTTCGTAGAACCTGTCCTAGAAGTGAGAACATTATAGGCCGATTATATAAGTCCGATATGTGTTTTATTTTTAATTGCATTATTTTTATTATATTTATACCTATTACGATTCTTTGTTTGTCAGAATAAACTGATTGAATTATTTTTATTACAGCATATTTTTTACGTTTATTTGTAAACGTTAAGACGTTTTTTCGTTTTGTTGTCTCTTTTTTATCGTTTATTTGTACAACATTGATTGCAGTGAATTACTGTCGATAGTACTCACACAAGACAATAAGGAAATGAACCTATTACGGATCATTAAGTGCAATAGTAATCAGAATCACTGACCCACTTGTGATTGTACATTATGTAATTTGTTTGTGATTGTGTGTTGAATATTAACGACTTGATTGCAGAGAAATTATTAAGTAGATGGTATTTAGATCTAGAACTATCTATGGACTTAATTGATGATGATTGGGCATTTTTTCTATAAAATCATTTGGACCGGTTGCATTTGTATATGACCTTGGATGTTGTTGTGTTATTTATACAAGGTGTAGACGACAATACGAAAACAAAATAAACTTAGGTATCGGCAAATCCTATAGTCGGGCCATCACTACTATATTTTAGTTTGTTTGAAAAAAATACTGTTTTAATTTCGATGTTAGGATTTATTTGATACTTCAAAAAATTCTCTTAGATATGCATCAGTATTGCCAGTGTTTTCATTTATTGTCGTATTATATCGGTACCTAATAGAAAAAATTTCACATATTTGATGCAGAATCATAATTAAAATCTGCCATTAGGTACTTTCATTTAAATACACACGTTGTTCTTGTTCATTAAAATAATTTGAAAGTATTATATTTATTTTTCGTAAAAGAAATACTGCTAGCCATTTTTAATGTACCATCAAAAATATTGGACTAACATATTAAATACTCCTTAGTAATAAAATTTTATGTTCAAGGAGGGGAGAGTATTTTCTTTGTTGTCTCGCTAGACAAAGAGGTTCTATTGATTCTTGCACCGGACGAAATTCATTTGCATTTATTTGCGTCGCTTCTTTTCCCTTGGCTTTCTCTTACGTGTTTATTTTAGAAGTTAGTTAGTCTGTAAAAACAGACTAACTAATTGTACTTTTTTGTATGCATTTTTATGCTGACGACAATTCCATTAAACTAAACGATACAATTAAATCCTTAAGAGGACTACATGACCTAAAGCGCGGTCTTTGTCTGACTGCATAGAAAAGAAAGAGAAGCGCGATGCCACAACGCTGGTAATTTATTGCAAAATATGAAGCAATTATCGATTTACGAAAAATCTAGTGTTTGGACAAAAAAACTAAAACACTATAGTTTTAGTATGTTGCTTGTAGAATAATCTGACAAAAAATCATAATGATTGTAAGAAAATTAGTATGAATTTTGTTGTAAAAAAAAAGTTTTTAGAGGTATCTTCATGATTTTTTTCTATCGTACCAAATAAGTTGTATTATGTTTTCAACACACTATCATCCTAGCATTTATCCTGAAGAATATCATATATTTTTTTGAGTTTTTTTACTGTAGTTTATCATATACTTTTATTGTTTCTAAAACTTGCGTTTTTTGCGTTTAGGTCCTGTAAGCCCCTTAAGGGTTTCGATAAATTAATAACGTGTCTTGGTTGCGGAGTTTCTTGCCCGTTCTTCTCCATAAGTACCTACTACGCTTTGCAATGGGCAACTAGCTTCATCTTTATGACTGACCGACCCATTGACAATTCAAAAGTGTCTGTAATTATTATTTGAAATAAATGCTTTGAGTTTCATCATGATGATGAATAAATTGTAAACACAGACATCTGTCATCATCTGCCTAGCCTTATCCTAACTATGTTGGGGTCGGCTTCCAATCCGGTTAGGATGCAGCTGAATATTACATGGAGCGTTTGCCTATTTGACCTCCACAACCCAGTTACTGGGATTACCCAGTAACAGGACAACCAGTCTTACCAAGGGGTATCGTATTAACGATATCCCTTTATCCCTTGGTAAGACTGGTTGTCAGACCTTCGGGCTTCTGACGACTCATAACGACTGCTAAAGATACATGAATGACAGCCGGGACTAACGGCTTTACGTGCTTTCTGAGACACGAGGGATCTTGATATGTAAAGATGGACTCATCCACGGACCAACCGCGACAAGCGTAGCTTAACCTGATCGATCGACCCGTGCGACTGTTATCACTTAGCCACAAGATGATTAAAAAAATACAAGTACCTAATAACGATTTACTTGTATTTTTTTTTAGGTTAAGGTTCGTTTCGATAAAATAATAATGTGAGTTAATCATGATGATGAATAAATCGTAAACACGGTACCTATCCACGTTCAAGTATTTTCTGAGTTCCCAAGCAAATAAATTCATGTTCTTTCAATTAAGCGTCCAGATTTACAATTTTCCAGCAATAAAACCTTTGGGAACGACCATAAAACATACGCGGATTAATTAGTCCTGAAACTCGGAAGACCCACTAACCGAAAACTGTAGTCCATCCGTTCAAATCAATTCAATTAATCCTTTAATTAAATTAAAACAGTTAAAACACGTCGTTGACGTAGCCGAGGCCTAAATGAAGCCAATGGAGGCCTCACTAAATCCGGATTAGGACGTCGCAAACGGAAATTAGGTCGTTCCGAAGACTGCGACATCGATTTCGTTTTAACTCAGTGTTCACGTGCAGATATTGTGTCTATTTTTTCATTTAGTAGGTTATTGGTAGTGGTTGCTTGGTTTCCTAGTTATCTGACGGCCAATTCTCGTAATTTAAAACGTTCAAAATCTAGTCGCAGTCTCATCTCGGCGACAAACAAATGTCAAAAACTTGTCAAAATGTAGGGAAATTAGAGGTATTTTTGACAGATTGAGACTGAGATCAGACTGTGAACGTTCTAAAAATTACGAGAATTGCCCTTCTGATGTCCAGTATCTGATGGTAGACATAAGTCTGTATTCCATGTTTTGTATACTGGTACTTACTTATCCATACTATAATATTATTATAAATGCGAAAGTGTGTCTGTCTGTCTGTTACCTCTTCACGCTTAAACCGCTGAACCGATTTAGATGAAGTTTTGGAGATAGTTTGAGTCCCGGGAAAGGACATAGGATAGTTTTTATCCCGATATTCCCACGGGAAACGTATGTGGGTGAAACCGCGGGGCGCTGCTAGTTATAAAATAAAATCGCTTTTCGAATTCAATTTAATTCAATCTTTACTGCATCCATAATGTACACATACAGTTCATAAGTATAAATCAATGGAATCAATTATGGACCCTGTCGGACACAGCAAAATGTCTCTGCAATTTTTTTTCTGTCTTTGATCGCGATGTTCTTCTAAACTACGCAACGGATTTAGATACGGTTTTTATCGTTATTTAGATAATTTATTTCAGAAAGTATACAGTAAGATTTTTTATCACTATCCAAATTTTTACAGGCTGTTCTACCCATGAATATGAACAACTTACACTATGGGACAAAATCTGAAATCACAAAAAAAAAACAGCTTTTTAATACAAAAGTTCAATACCTACTTGACCAAAATGTATGAAACAGGTGATTTTTCATATTCAGAACAGCCTGTAAAATTTTGGATGGTGATAAAAAAAATCTTCCTGTTTGTGTATAATACATTAAAATTAAGCTTAGATAGATATATATTATTTTAAACTCAATGTTTTGTCAAGTCGTATAATACGTATGAAGTAGTGGCGGGTCGCCAGGTTATAATTATAAAAGTAAGCATTACTGGAACTATGTACAGTCAGTTATAGCAATTAGCTGACCCACCTTTGCATAAATGGTTGAGGTTTTTTAGAATACGAATCGACAGAATTTTATAATTTTTTTATATTATGTTTACTTGAGCAAATTAAATAAAATATAAAAGAATCACAAAATTCTATCGATTTGTATTCAAAAAAATCTCATCCATTTATGCAAAGGTGGGTCAGCTAATTGCTATAACTGACTGTACATACTTACCTATATAACTCAAATAGTTACGTTACTGTTACGTTACCTATATAACTCAAATAGTTACGTTACTGTTTCAATGTCTAATGAGTTTTTAATATAGGGTTCATGGAGTTGCGAACACGAAACAGGCGGCCTTGATAATTGTACCTAAATGCCTTGAAACTATCGCCGGTAGACACCTGTAACAACAAGGGCACTGCTGATGCCCTGTCGACAAGACGAAGATAAATCACCTCATGTGCCTTTTGATGAGGAGGGTATATCTACGTACTGTCAGGATTAAATATAAACTGGCGAAATGAGCAGTGGTGGCCCAGTGGTAACGGACACGACTGACGAGTAGTAGGTCGCAGGTTCGAACCCAGACAGGCACTTTACTTTGTGTAAATTATTTCATCACCACTGCTCTCAAAATGGTGAAGGAAAACATTGTGAGGAAACCAGCATGTCCTAGAACTAAAAGTTCGAAGACATGTGAAATCCACCAACCCGCACTGGGCCCGCGTGGTGGATTTCGGCCCACTCTCTCTCATTGAGAGGAGGCATGTGTCCCAGCAGTGGGACTATTATAGGCTGATTATGATGGCGAATTGTGGGTGTACTAAAAGTACACCCCTGCCTTACTTTTAGGAAAATACAAACGTGATTTTATGTGTTACGTCAACTTAATCTAATGACGTAATAAATGGGGGAAGATAGACCAACAAAATGCGTCATCGGTGTGTTAGGGACGCATCGAAATCGAACGGTCTATTTATATTTCAATTTGCGCACAAAGTACGTGGGTAGGACCTGTATTGGTTTGACATTATCACCTTTCATTTAATACTACTACAAACCAACAAGAATTTATCCGATAATTCCCAGGAAACATAACGTAGGTAAACTAACTTTAGCGCTCGGGCACAGAATATATAATAGTACTAGACGGCTCGGGTCATGTGGCCCGAGAGCGCGTCTCCTTTTTAAGGAAACTTCTCGCCGGCTGATCGACACTTCACGCGACCAGAGGGCTGGGTCGTTCTTTGGCCAAAGAATTAGCATTGCCATTCAACGTGGCAATGCTGCCAGTCTTCTGAGCACGTTTCCGGATGACAGCGTTGCGGTCGAGTACTTCTACACCTAAATATCCTTTTGTTTTTTGTATATATTTATATATTTTAGTTAGTCTTTTAATTTAGTATCTCGTCTAAATAGTTAAGAGATTATGAAAATAAAACTTTAAGTGCAACATCACGATCAAAACCCTATCCTAACAAAAAAGGCCAAGCTACAATTTACAAAGAAAAAACACGATTCTAAAAAGGCTGCACATTATGCGCAAACTGGAGCAAAAAAAGAATTAGCTCGGTGTTCACGCGTCACCCTGACCCACAACTTTCAAGGCAACGAAAATTGTTTGCCAAGATTTACATCGTGCCTCCGCTTTTTCCAGCTTACGTATGAAGCCGCGAAGCGCTTGAATCGCTGCAGAATAGCTCACTTTATTCGACTTGGCCATTAAATTGAATCACTTTACTCGTATCGGTGATAAAAATGGCGTGGTTTTGGTACTTGAATGCACGATTTTGAGGTTTTTGCTGTGATTATGTTTGTTGAACGAATTTTGAAAATTGGATTTTGTGGGTAACTTTTTGCGGAATTTAATCCAGTCCACACACAATGGCTGAAATCTAAGACCCTACTTTATATTCCATTGCTGGATTAATGCTTCCCATAGATGAAAATCTTGCATACGAATGAGCAGCGATCGATGTTAAAATTACTCAAGCTTCGGACATTGTGTGCAGAAGTCATTTCAATATATTTTCATTGCAACATTTTTGTGACGTTCAACTGTTGGTCTGTTCGAAATAGAAACGTTGGAGTAGGTAGGTAATAGCCAATATGGCCGCACAATCACATTACGTCCCCTTCATCCCGATGTTGCCCAACCTTAATAATAGGCCACGATATGATTACGGGGTCAGTCATGCGCTTAATTAAACGAACATCCCACGAAAACAAAAAAAAACGATTTATGGAATACCATCACGTCTAAATTAACCTACTTAAAGTATGTATATTTTGTGGAATGAAAATTAAATATTCACTATGGAGTCCTAATAGGTCGTCGTCGCAGTAGGCCCAGACGGAGATGGCGGAATGACCTGGACTCCTTCAACAAGAACTGGTCCTTAGCAGCTTTTGAAACAAACAGAGAGAAGTGGATAGAGAGTAAGGAGGCCTTTGCCCTACAGTGGGGCAAGCTTTTGATAATAATAATATGGAGTCCTATGAATCCTATAATAGGAGCAGAGCCTACAACCAATTTCGTACTCAAATAATTAATGAGATTCTAGATTTTTTTCTCTCACTAGAAGTCAAAAAGTCTCTAGGTAATACATCAGCCAGCAATGTTCACGTTAACACAAGTGATTACGCCGGCTTTGTCCATAGCTTCCTCTCTTTTCGCCCTAATCCTCTGGTTTCTACCAAAGCCCAATTGATCCCCACTAAATAGGTACCGAAACACAATGTGATAGGTTCCGTATTACGATTTCTGTCCATGTTACACAATATTTTATTTGGGGCAAAGTATAAGATGGATTTTTCCCGTGATCTTATTGAAAGTAGGAAACCATATCTGTGGTATTGTATTTCGGGGTGTTTCATATTTCCTTGAAGTGTAAATGGGATACCCCTATTCTGTAAGGGTGAAAGATTCGATTGATTTATGATTTATTTTAGTATCTTTCATATTTACAACGAGTGTCGAGTGGTGCGGAAAAATTACCCAGTATTAATTTTGCTACTGCTCATGAGATCTTGGGTTCGATTTCCGGGTCGGGCAAAGTTTTATTGGGTTTTTTAATCCCGAATTTCTTAGTAGCAACCCGGAGTCTGGATTTGTGCCCGGTTGAGGGCAATAGGTTCGCCTCATTACATGGGACTTAAACAGAACTGGCGAAATGTGCGTGCTACCCAACCCTTCGAGAAAACAAGACCAGGAGGCCTATCACAAGCTCTTAACGCGATCCATTTTAGGACCTAAACTGAACTGTTCTTCTAATTCGTACCATGACGTCAGTTTAACGATTCATTTTAGGCCGTGGCATCTGCTGACAGCGATTGTCCCAAACTGAGTCGCAAGTTTTGGTTTCATTCAAGGTTAACAAAATCAAGTTAGAATCAAATTAATTCCATCGTTAATTAAGTTCATCGGACGGTTTCATTAAATAAGTTATTAGTATTATCAATCAATTGATTTATCTGACTTTTAATTATCGCGTTTACATTATTCAGCTGTAAACACAGTTTCATTAATGGGCAAACTAGTTAATAATTAAAAGATCAATGTATTGCTATTTTCAGTAGTCGTAAATGATTAAAAACAGACCCAAAGGGATTAATAAAACCAGTTCAAGAGACGAAGGGGTCGAGTGTGGTATAATATGGACTGCAATTGCCTGAGTTGATTGATAGAAAATATCGAAAATTTGACTAATCTGCATTCGCGATTTATTTTCCTAAAATGTAAACAAATATGAGTTTATAGAAAAATAACTTTAAATCCTACATAATAAAGTCCAGTTTACGCTATAACTTCAAAGATTTTTATAACTTTTTCAATAGCGCTAGTCACTCTGAAATCAACTTAATTTTCGTTAATATAAAGTTGATATTTGTTTAACTTGAAATAATATTACTTTGAAACAAGTTTGAATAGACTTTAGGTATTTTGTGATAACACGCTCTATGCAGGGCGGTAGGGACATCAACGCGTAACCTGTTACCATTGATTCAGTAAGTACATTATTCTGAAACCCCATGCGTTGAAAATTTTCGCCATTAATTTAAAAAAATGCTGTTCCATAGGTACAGTCAACAAAAGAGATAAGTATGCAGGATCGTCGGATATAGTTAAAGTTTAGTAAGAAACCGATGGATGTTGTCGACTGAAATTTAATTGGATAAATTAGCTGTTTGTTTTCTATTAATACAATTACATTTTTTTTTCGGAAACATCCATCGGTTTCTTATCAAACTTCAACTATAACTGACGATCCTGCATACTTATCTCTTTTGTTGACTGTACATTTTAACAACGTAGGTATTGCAATTTTCTATGAAACAGCAGGTTTTCTTTTTTTACCCCCTAAAAATTTCTGCGTTAGGGTGTGCTGAATTAATGGTTAGTTTGCGCGTCGATGTCTACCACCCTGTATACAAATTCAATTCTTCGAATTACTTGCATAGGTCGTCGGTACCCAATCCGACCTATGTCACGCGAATTTACCATTCCCATAAATACATTTCGGAAACCTACAATATCTGCCGTATACTAAACCAATTTTAACGACTACTACACAACTTTGTGAATTATAAAAGGTATAAAAAGTGGGTCAAGTTTGACTCCCTCTAACGCGGAAGGTAATTTTGGTGCTCAATAGATTTTTTCCGTTCCCCACTCGAATGTGAGCCAATACCGAATCAAAGCAACCATGGGACATTGGAAACTGAACTCTATTTTTATCTCACTTATGTATTGTTTTGTACTTAATTGGGCTGTAAGTTAGAATAGGGATTTTATTCCATTAGGTTGCTATTAAATGTTATTTGGCTAACTTTTTAGGGTCTTTGAAGTCGGGGTTGGTCGTCCAATATGTTTTCGAAACATGTACACGATTTATCACTTAGTCCAATCGGTACAGAAATACGGTAGCCCAGTTTTCCCGTAACAGTAAAACTGGAGTATTGCCCAGGGATTCTAAAGGAAATACACGTAGATTGTCACTAGTTGTTTACTTTAGAAGCGCCAGGAATATAAATCAATGATATATTGAAGTGTGAGTGTTCTTAGGCGGCGATTCGATAAAATTGGACGAGAATTGAGAGTGAAACTTGAAGGATGCGTCATTACATGAGAGAGAAGAAAGATATACTTAACTCTCTCTGACCCTCATGCCAGGTCCATATCATGTTCTTTTTGGGTAACCATTGAAAATGAGCGCTGTGCTGGTTCCCGGTTCCCAGGTTCCCATCAGCATCATGCTTAGCCTTCTTATCAGTGATGACGTGCAGCCGTCGACTGTTTCTGCTTTGTGCTCGTGATTATTGATATATATTTTTTTTCATTATCAGCCTATAATGTTCCCACTGTTGGGACACAGGCCTCTACGCGGTAAGAGGGAGTGGGTCGTAAATCACCACGCGGGCCCAGTGCGGATTGGCAGATGTCACATGTCTCCGAATTTTTGGTTCTAGGACATGCCGGTTTCCTCACGATGTTTGTCTTCACCGTTTTCAGAGCAGTGGTGATGAAATAATTTACACAAAGTAAAGCGCCTGTATGGGTTCGAACCTACAACCTACAACTCGTCAGTCGTGTCCGTAACCACTGGGCCACCACTGCTCTATAGTATCTTTTTTTTTAAATTTTCCCTATTAATATAATTACCTAATTATCTTTTTGTATGCACGTGTTTCTGTGATATATAAACCTATTTTTGTTTCTTTCATACTAAATCTCTGTTATTCTTTATTTTTTAAGAAGTTTCACTTCTAGCACGTGTGCGGTGCAGCACGTGCATTTTTTTACTAGCTGCTGTTGTGTACCTATGAAACCCTATGAAAACTAAATACCTATAGCCTGATAAAAAGTATTCTGTATTTTAAACCAAGTGATATTCTACTTGTGTGCTTAATTTGCGGTATTCGATATGTATCAAGGTCCAACTTCGAGAAATAGGTCAATCGTCGAATCCGACTCGGCTGGGCGGCGTTCGGGAAGCTACGCAATATCTTCTCGCTCACAATGGGCCTTATTAGAAGGCTAACTGTCAAACCGCAATATTTATTCCAGAGATAAAATTAAAGTAAAGTTCAAATAGGCGCATAAAAGACACTTTTGAATGTCAAAATTTAGAAAAGATAAAAATTTTATCTTTTATAAATTTTGCCATTCAAAAGTGTCTTTTAATTGATTCTAGTCGCCCCTTCCAAAAGGTAGTTTCGTATGGAGAAGACGTGGTCGCTCACAATGGGCCTTATTAGAAAATTTTCACCCAAAGGGCAATGGAGAGGGCTATGCTTGGAGTTTCCCCGAGAGATCGAATCAGAAATGAGGAGATCCGCAGAAGGACCAAGGTACCTGACATAGCCCGAAGAATTGCCAAACTTAAGTGGCAGTAGCCAAGGCACATTGCTTGCAGAACAGATGGCCGATGGGGCCGAAAGGTTCTGGAGTGGCGACCGCGTACCGGAAGACGTAGCGTTGGAAGGCCTTCCACATGGTGGACCGACGACCTTGTGAAGGCCGCAGAAACCCGTTGGATGTGAGAAGTACAGAACGGGTCGAAGTGGAGGTGCTTGGGGGAGGCCTATGTCCAGCAGTGGACGTCTTTCGGCTGAAATGATGATGATGATAATGTATTTGGCAATGCCTTGAACAAAAAAATAAATCCCATTACTAAAAAATAAATTTACGTAGGTGCCGTATTGATAAACTGTTCCACCGAAGCGCACTTATCAAATATTGTTTCAGTGCGCTTAGTGGAAGTGCTCAGGTGCGGTTCAGTCAAATGCCGTAAAAATCAGTGCTCTGAGTGGAAAACGTTATAAATTTTACCCGAATCCGTCTAGGCAATAAGGCATGATTGAGTATAACATACATACAAACGAACAAAGATCTAACATTTCACGTAAGATTCTTCTCTTAGCGTTCTTTCTATCAGCTTCAGTTTTAATTAAATACAAATTGAATAAGTTGGTAATTACGTTCTGTTTGACTTTCTCTGTTCTTTGTTGGCACCCCAAAAGCTTTGGATCTCCTGTTGAATGCAAATCGTGTCACATTTACCTAATTAAAGATGTATCATTGTAGGCACGTAGGGATAATAGATATAGTTTTAATGAAATCTATTCCTTTTTAATTATACCAATGGCGTATATTATGGTGATGCCTAATTACAGGCATCACCGTGAGGTTTTTTTTTTCTAATTGCTAGCCGTTAGAGCACTTATAACAAGTATTAAGGTAATTTGGTTATGTGTCAAATAACTTTACAATAAGTACCTAATTGATAGATAATTAAAATAATTAGAAAATAGTACCTATATTCTTCGAAAACATTTAAATTTTTCCAGAAATTGATAGGTCGGTAATACTTTAGTATGAAAGAAAGACGAAAGAAAGAAAATACGTATATTTGCAACATGACGCAGATAAAGAACACAAACACAAAAAAGAACAAGTTGGGGGAAAATATGCGTCACATCCACGCAAAACGGCCATCGCTCAGCATAATGCTACGACCCTATGCGAGACACAGCCTCAGAGTTGGTTTTCAGCGATAGCCGGCGTTGATGTGATGACATCAACCGGTGCAGTATACGATGAGATATTAATATATAACATAATAAAAAAGAAATATGAATACAAAATGCCTAGTTCTAAATGTTTATTTAAACATAATATTTATAAAATGGTAACATTCCGGGCAAAGAAAAAGAAGATGCTAGGTAACTAGCTACGCCCCACGGTTTCACCCGCATAAGTGTCGATTCCGTGGGAATATCGGGATAAAAAGTATTCCATGTATTAATCCAGGATATCAGCTACCTTCATACCAAATTTTATCAAAATTGGTTTAGCCGTTTGTGCGTGAAGAAGTTACAAACACACTCACAAACTTTCGCCTTTATAATATTAGTGTGATTATTATACGTCCCCACAAACCCTGGCAAGTCAAGATACCACTTTTTTAATTTATTTCCCCGAAGCGAAGCGAAGTAGAAACTTTTAAACAAATGGGACGAATTATTGCGAACAATTATTATCGCTGTAACTCCTGACATTTCAACTGAGGACCCTTCGTTAACGAATCATTTTAATATGATTACAAATTGTGCGAAATTTGTTCTTAGCTTTTGATAAAGTTTGTTTGGACATTAAATGATTATTTGTTTGGAATTTGTGTTATAATAACTGTCCAAATATCGTGTATTCGAGTAGTTTTTGGAGAAGGTTAAATGTTTTTGAATGTCTATTTTTTAAATCAATATATTTTATCACACATAAACCTACATTGGCACTTAAAACGTCAGAATCTGGGTGCACGTTTTGTGTTCTTGATTTATCTGTTTTGTTACCCCCTTGGGAGTTTATGTATGTAATTTCCTTCCAGAATGATGTTGGGGCACGAAAAACAAAACGGTCATAGTTTGTCTTTGTAATGTCCACTCATGGAAATGTCATGGATATCCTTGCTTACCCATTTAAGGAGCCCAGCCACTTGTATTCAAAGACCATTACATATCATTACTAGACATAACAATGCATAACCATATGTTGTACTACGAAATTATTCCAGTGTAATGACATCGCATTGTGGGAAAAAAACCTAAACAAAAAATAAAAAAAGCAATATTTAAATTGCTGTCATTTGCAAAGTCAGCACTGCGCAAATTATGCTAGCGAGTGCTTATTTGGACGAAAAAGACATTATGGTGCGACGTATATTTTTACACCGCGGGGTAATTGCATAACACACTATCAGTAGTTGCAGTAGCAATGGGTTTCATTTTCAACAACGTTCATTGCGTTTTTTACGTTGTTGAGTAGACACATTTTTCGAACATATAAAGCAACGGATTAGCAATATGCTTCAAAATGATTCAGATCGAGATCGATAGTGTGTTTCGCAATTAGGGTATTGGTTTAGATTTATTTTAAACTGATGCAAGAATAGAAGACTGCTTTAGATAAGAGAACTAGAGAAGTTTGTTAGTTCTACTATATAGGTAACAACTGAAATAAGGATGTCTAAATTAACGATGTTTTGTAATCTGCAAGATTCCCACTATATAATTAGCAAAACGTAATCAACCTATAACGTTCCAACTGCTGGGACACAGGCCTCCTCTCTGTGAGAGGGAGTGGGCCGTAAGCCACCACGCGGCCCCATTGCGGGTTAGTAGATTTCACATGATTATGCCAATGATATTTTGGTATCCAGTTGAGCTTAACCAATTCAATAGGAGTAGGTATGTCAGGGATATTATTTATCAAAGTGACACTTGACACACCACTCCAATTTTCGATAACCATTTCATGCAACTGTCTAATGAATGACTTCGAATAAACGAACAATTTAAATTGGTAGTCAATTTGGTAATCAATTGATTTTGCATCCCTTACTTCTCAATGACCATAATAAAAAGAAGAAGAAGTTTGAGTGTGATATATAGGTATTTGTGGTCAAACGCGAGTTCGCAAATAAACTCTTTAGCTCATATCAAAAGTTAAGTTCAAAACTGCAAATGCGCTCCCGAGTAGGCAATAAAATAGCCAAGAAGACTTGGAAACTTGAATAGTCCGCCTACCGTGAGCACCGCAAAGTGTTCGGAAAATGTAAAATGTATAAGGATACGAATAAAACACGATATATTCCGTAAAAGTTATTTCATTTCTAGTTGCAAAAGAAAGGTTTTGAAAAGAAAGTCTTTGTAGAACATGATTTTTAAAGTAACTTGCTAACATACGGACTAGTGCGCGGAAAGTTGTGTTTTGTTACTGTATACTGTTGGCATAACAATTGGTTAGGTATGTATGATTCTGTGGCACTGAATAATCAACGCTATTGTTACTTTTTATTTTCGAATGAAATAGGAAAGAGATGGAAGTAAATAAGAGCTATCGAACGAGGGCGAATTTCATCATTAATCGTTCATTTCATCTTAACCGTGTTCAAGTCAAACAATGTCAGCTCTTAAACGCGGTTCAGATGTGGTGGTCGCATTCAGTTTCACTGGGGAAAATTCCCCTTAGTTTCGATAGAACTGCATCTAGGTATATGTAGTCACCTATGATTATGCCACTTTAAACACGCTGAATGCTTTACGTGCAATGTAAGCTATATAAACCGCTTAGTTGTTTTATCTATTTATGGCCAGTTTCTCGGCCTAATTACTTATAAGTTTTGATAAAATCATTTTGCAGACAGCATCATCATTCTCATCATTCTCTTGCACTTATCCCAATTTATTTGTGGCCGGCGCAAAATGTATTTTTCTTCCATACTTCTCTATTAGTCGTCATCTCGGTAGTCACCCCCTTTCTAACCATATCATCATTCACACATTCCATCCATTGTTTCTTTGGTCTTCCCCTACTCTTATAGCCATGGACATCCATACTCAAAAGATCTCCTCACGACATTTTCCTCATTTCTCCGTAACACATGCCCATACCATGACAACCGATTTCCACACAACTTTTCAGTTACCGGTGCCACTTTCAAACTTCCTCTCATGTACTCATTTCTTATTCTATCCATTCGTGTAACACCACACATCCCTCTTAGCATTCTCATCTCAGCAAAATCATTTTGCAGACAATTTAATAAAATATTTGATCTTTTTTTTTTATTTATCTAAAGGTAATTCCCGTATTTACAAACGTTGAAAGTCTAGTCGCAATCTCATCTCAGCGACAATCAACGAGCATGTCCTTTGTAAAACAGGCCTTTAAAATTCAGTTCACAACAGGATCATTTGCCTCATCTTTCTCTTAATAAACTCTTCCGCCATTGATAGCTTTACCTCCTCTATCATCGTCCAATAAGCGGCTCTTTTTATCACGCGTCCGGAGACCGTCACGGATGTGCTCGATTCGTATCCGATTCTGTGTATCCGATCTAATCAGGCCACTGCAGTGCAGCATCTTCATTTCCCTGACACTGATCTGCTGTAATGTTGCCATGCTTTACGAGTGCCAAGATTTTTTGTAGTGTTGTAGAAGTGCTGGAGTTTCCCGCCTTGCTTTATTTTGTGCAGTCACAGGATTTTATTTTGGCACTTTTATCTTTTTAGAATAAATTCTGTGGAATTGCGTTCCTTGAAAAGCTTGCGTTGTGTACCTATGAATGACTGAGGAAAAAAAAATGTGATAAAGCAACATTGTAGTTAAAGATGTATAGATCAAAATTTAAAAGAGTAGGTATGCTTATGCTTTGGTCATGTTGAGAGGATGAAAAAATGGCGACAAACAAAAGGTATACAAAAGGCAGATGTGGTGGAAACACCGGGAAGGGCCGCCCTAGAAGGACATAATTATGTGACCTTACTGTTGAATGTTCTTCAGAAAGGCCGGGTGCGTAGTACTCGCAACCGGCGTGCGTGTATGACAAGCATCCTAATTGCGTAATACACTATCAATCGGAATCTGAATAAATTTGAAGCAAATTGCTAATCCATTGCTTCATAAGTTCGAAAAATGTGTGTGCACAACACGTAAATAACGCAATGAATGTTGTTGAACTGTCAAAATGAAACCGATTCCGAATGATAATGTAAATGTAGTAAAAAGGAGTTCGTAAGGAATTTAGTAGGTGGCGTTCTGTAGTTTACCAACAACTTTATTCAATACGATTTTTATAATGACGAAAAGTGAATATATCATATATCTATATATAGTGTATATATGTAGTGACATATATCTAAACATTAGCACGTTACCTAAGCTCTCAGAATCACTAGATCAACGCAGAGATAGAATGATTAAAAGACGAGAAAATGGACTTGGCTAGTCTTTAACAGGTTTGTGGTACCAAATGTCTATTGGGCCACATTAAGCCATTTAAGTAGCGTAAAAGACTTTAGTTTATACTAACACGCTGATGTGTGAGAAAGGCTTTCATAAAAAAAAAGTTTTCATCAAGGTAATGACTACACAAGTATCTTTACTCAAAACGAGTACATAGCCCGTACAGTTCCCTCAGAAAATCAATGCATGAATACCTACTTAGATTGAAACAGCCAGAAAAAAAAAGCACCTCCGAAGAGAATTCCTCTTTCCATTCCTGGCTTATAACCCTTTTTCAACGTTTACCTTCATGAATATTGTATGTGTTATCAGTAGAATATTATGAATAAGTCTTACTTTTGCTTTCCAAAGTGCTTTTTGCTGATTGGCAGTGAAGTTTTGACACTTTGTTAGCCACGTAAACTATTTCTGTAGTTTGAAGAAGGTAGGTACGTGATAAGGGGACCTGTCGGCATTTATTGGGAGGATAAAGTAGGTAGACAGACCCTGCAAATACACGTATAGTATATACATACAATGTGAAGAATATACGACAATAAATAAAAATACTGGCAGAACTAGTACAAAGTAGTATTTAGAAAATAGGAAATAAATCGAAATAACACATCGAAATTAAAAATAAGTATTTTTTTTAAACAAACTAAATAAATAGTAGTGATGGGCCAACTATATGTTTTGCCAATTTTTGACTAGAAACAGTGGCTAAACCATTGGTTATATTTTGGTTGAATTTTTGTATACAGACTGAGAATATCATTAGATATACGAAGTTTAATTTACTGTCGACTCCACCTTGCATACAACAATTTCCAAAGTCTATTCAAACCTGTTTCAAGTTAAACAAATATCAACTTTAATTTATTGGTTGATTTCAGTGACTAGCACTATTGAAAAAGTTTTTTTTTTGAAGTTGTAGCGTAAACTGAACTTTATTATGTAGGATTTAAAGTTATCTTTCCATAAACTCATATTTGTTTACATTTTTGGCAAATAAATCGCGAATGCAAATGAAGTCATCATATTCGAAATCATTAGGTGTAATTTTCTGGATTAATGAAGCCCATGTTCTCATTAAGGAAAGCTAACAGACTAACAAGGCTTATGTAACAATATTATCCTAATACAGACAGTGCCAAGGGGCAAAGGAAGATCTCGTAATATTAATATTAACGAAGAATTCAGTAACATATTTTATTATCTCCTTAGTTACTGAGAATTATCATCAGTATTAAGACCACGTACTCGTATCTTTACAACTTTGTCTAGTATCATACTCTTATACTAATTAAGAATGATAAATTATTATGTTTGTAATCCAACCAATGGACGCCCCCAGACACCACATTCCCCCACTCCCTCTCACTGAGAGGAGGCCTGTGTCCCAGCAATGGGAACATTATAGGCTGATTATGAGACACCATAATAACCCCAACATAAAATAACCCCACGACCTATTACTTATAACAAAAAAAACAGCCTATTAATGTTCCCACTGCTGATACACAGTCCTCCTCTCTTCGAGAAGTAGTGGGCTATAAACCCCGTGGGGGTTGACTGGTAGAAAATGCCTATGGCATTAAGTACGCCTCTGAACATTTGTGTGATTAAAATATTAAATAAATAAACTACAACGCGGGCCCAGTGCGGATTGGTAGATGTCACATGTATTTCGTTGTTTTAGTTCTAGGATATGCCGGTTTCCTCACGATGTTTTTCTTCACCGTTTTAAGAGCAGTAATTATGAAATTATTTACCTACACAACTTATTACTTGATAAGAGATTTTACTTCCAAAAAATCCTTCCTTCCATCGAACAAGCCCAAAAATACATATGAACAAACTTCAATTTTCCTTAAACACCATTAAACTGAAAGTAGTTTCGAAGCGATAGTTCATCGGGGTATAATTTGAATTTGACCTCTCAATGGCGCAGTCACCGATGGTTGGCTATTAACGTTAATAAATGGGTTTTAAGCCTGCCACACCCTTGATTTATCGACGAAGATATTGTAGAATGCATAGCAGCAAAAACTGATGATACACATCATGAAATGTACAAATCAATTGATACGTAATACCTAGAAGAATTGGCTTGTGGATAAGTAATTACAGCCGCATGACCATCTTTACATACCAAGACCCCTCCGTGCCTCTAAAAACACGTTAAACCGTTGGTCCGGGCTGTCATTCGTGCATCTTTGACAGTTGTTACGGGTCGTCAAAAAGCAAAAAGCCTGACAACCAGTCTTACCAAGGGGTTTCGTATTAGCCAATAGTTACTGGGTAATACGAAACGATCATCAAGTGGAAGAAAAAAGACGGGAACAGAGATAAGGAGGATCGGAAGACCAAAAAGGTAAACGAAAAGACTTTTAAACAGCTAAAAGATTTAGCATAAGAGAGACTAGAATAGAAATTGCTGCACTGACAAACGCCCAGCACTTTAGTTTTGGATGGATGGATTTGGATACCAACTACAGTGAATTTATTTTTCCATTTGTGGCTTCCTCTCCCTACAATATCGGTGCTGTGGTGGGATTATTGAGTTGCGGCCAATCTGCGGGATAACTTCAGGTTTGCGGTTCTCTTATTATGTGGCGTAGCTACACCTAGCCACTAATTTACGATTTATCGCTAAATAGCATCATAATGGCAAAAGTGCGTTCTACAAATGATCATGAGGAACCCATCGTTTCTGCGGGATTAGCTGACCAATTTAAAATAACCCTGTATTTGCCATGGATGAACCATGAAATCAGATATTATTGCCGAAGTGTCCATAGTAAAATATATTTCTACTCGTGACTGTATTTCATGTATTTGGCCAGAGCTAGCTAAAACAAATGATGAACGACTATGCTAAAAGAAACGCAAAGTGTCCTTGGCATCACTTTTGGAACTGATTTGTTATGAACTATGTAGGTATGTGTGTACTGTGCGTTTAAAACTAAGCGATCTATTGTTTCTTGAATTATCCAGATACCTTATACGGAGACACTCAATCAACTCGGCCACACTATGTTTGCCGACACACGGTCTTCACTCCAGGACTCATCTGCTCCAACGGCCATGGGCCATAGATAGACACTCGCATATGATAAATGACAGGATTTTCTCATAATTGATGTGGCAATGAAATGATTTTGAAAAATGATTTGTTCATTGTTTTAGTATGGCTAAAATAAGGAACAAATCATTCAATATCATTTTTAATAGTGCAGCTAAATCAAAAACTCTCTCATCTATATTAACAAACTATTTGTCCGTTATTGTTGTTTGTTAATAGGTGTGAAAATAAAACTGCACCGGTGCATCCTGTCGTTCAATTGAGTGCGGCTGCGCCTTGCCGCGCCAATCGCGTCAATTGGATGTCGGGGACCTTGACATAACAATACCAGTCACTACTTCTACCTATGTAGAAGCAGCGAATAGAGTTGCATGTCATTATTATAATAGTATAAAATATAGGCAGTATTTTTTATAACTTTACCAATGTAGCACTAAAAAGAGTTGCCGAATTTTGAATTCTTTAATTTCTTAAACACAATAATCAGCCTATAATGTTCCCACTGCTGGGACACAGGCCTCCTCTCGGCTAGAGGGAGTAGGCCGTAATCAACCACGCAGACCGAGTGCGGGTTGGTAGATGTCACATGTCTTCGAATTTATGGTTCTAGGACATGCCGGTTTCTTCACGATGTTTTCCTTCACCGTTTTGAGAGCAGTGCGTGGTGATAAAATAATTTACACAAAGTAAAGTGCCTGTCTGGGTTCCAAGTCCAACCTACAACTCGTGAGTCGCGGACTGTAGTTACCACTGGACCACCACTGCATTTAAAATACCATATTCGAATAATATAGATGCTTTTAGAAATAAGAGAAGTGAAATTATATCCAACTCGCACTGGGACTGTGTAATGGAATACTATGGGAAAGTTAAAGGTTGATTTTCTGACCAGGGTTATTTTATGCTGATGCTCATAGAAGTCTTAGATCTTACAATCACCAGCTTGTACACTGTGTACGTATAGGTACTAACAGAATTACATAGCATGTACATACTAAATAATGACATAATTGTCGTTCATGGTAGCATTATATATGTCGAAGTGTGCGTCGACATTGTCCACGAATACCACTACAAACACGCCATGTATATTCTGTCACCGCACGTTGTAATCGATTTTCATTAGCACCCATACATAATGGATAGCCATACTAATTATTGTCACAGCCTAAAAATTTTGTACAGTCTAACAACCTTCCTATTGAAATAAAAGGAAATAATTTTGAAGGAAAGCTCATAGGGGTCACATTTAACCCGCGTTAACAACAGTTTTCAAGTCCAAAAGTCTGTCAAGGAACTTTTTAAAGTTACTATAGTTTTGAAGTTATACTTAAAGAAAGAAAAGAAAGAAAGAAAGAAAAAGTATTTATTGCGACTCTTACAGGAGGATCACAAACTAAACTAAACAAAGTAAAAAATAAAAAATCAAGTTATACAGTAAAAATAAAAAAGTAACAAAAAGAAAAATGAAACAGAAAATCCTATACGAGGCCAAAAGGCTAGGAGCCCCAGCATGATGCTGCGACATTTAAAAAATAAATGTCACAGCGCTGGTATTCTGATAGGGCCTGCCGCTGCTTGACCATTTTCATAGACCGTATGAAAAAGATACAATAAAAAATGGTCCTTGTTTTGACTCAACTCAAAGCATTTGTACAGACGCCAGCACATCAACCTACTACAATCTGTCAGATTTCTGTAATAGATTTTCAACTTTATCGCTAAAGCATAAGGTTCAATGTTGATTGGGAAAATTTGACAGTTAGGTGTAGGTTGATGTGCTAGCGTCTGTACAATTACCCTCTTACTAATAAACGTATTATGCCAGATGAATAGTTACACACCGATTTCTCTCTTTCAGCCGTCAGTAATTTGACTTTCGAATGAAGAAAACAAAGCGTTGTGTATACGCTATCAACGTTTACTAGTAAGGGGGTTAAATTTGTCAATTCAAAAGTGCCTGTGAATGATTTAATTATTAAATTTAAATTGCAAAATTGAATTGTTAGAGTCGCTCAGTCAGGAAGATGAAGTGCCTTGAAATGCAACACTAAAGTTACAGGTTGATAAGTATAATTATTATTAGGTAGGTCATTAAAATTAATATTTTACCTATTACTCCAGATCGCATTTCGGTCATGACGACCAACCTCAGCGGAGACCAGCCTTCGGCGCGGAGATATTATAAGTACAAGTGTGTGTGATGACACAGGTGCACTCTCTCTGGACTCACTCTCATAGTCCGATGGGATAGCACGCAATCCGACACGACCGGAGAGAGATTAGGCGCAGGACCAACGGCTTAACGAGCTTTCCGAGGCACGGAGTATCACACCGCCAACTTTAAAACTCCAAGTTGTTACCAAGAAATTCTTAATAGAAAACCTAATAACACTTTGCCAGACCCGGGGATCGAACCCAGGACCCCACGCTCAGCAGTCGCGCTTGCGACCACGAGACCAATAGAGCAGTCAAAAAGTTCTTAAAATTATAGCTACTGTAAAGAGTAGATAATTTTACTCTGTACTAGTAGATGGCAGAGGTTCCTACCGCAAATACCACTAACGATGCAGTTGGTCCGTGTAAAGGTGAAATAGATCGTTCTTTGAGGCTAGCGCTGTTGGAGTTTCTGCCAGGAAAATACTCGTTCTAATTTCAAAATAGTTGTGGTGAGAACATTTCTATCAAAGGTATGAAAGCCACCATCGACGAAAACGTCGACTTCAAAGTCTCTATATTTAATAAAGGGTTTGTGTTTTATTTTGTAGTTTGGCTCTAAGATTTATTTATTCAAGGGTAAAAGACATGCAGTCGAATAGATAGAACTGAGACGTATTTCAATGGGTATTGGCCAAGTGTTTAAAGTCGGACGTCGTAGCCAACTTTAGCCCGGGAAATGCTGGGGTGATATTTTTGAAGCGTTCTAAACAGATTTGCCTAAAAAGGCAGTATTTAAGACGATTGTAAGATCTTTGCCCAGTAAACCACATAATACAATTATACTGCATAAAGTATTAATCTTCCTTGCCTTCAATCTCAAATTCCTCTTCGCACAAAGACGCAAATCCAATCCAACGTTACTTACCTATATATACCGTTCATAAGCCTGCTCTGAGAGTGTGACAGTATTTAGCATAAGATTAAAGACTCAAAGCGCAGAGTTTAGCCGAGCTTGGAGACTCAATAGTACTTTATAAGCCTAATATTGTGTCTTAAGACTGTATTTTCTATCCTTATAGCGTTCTGTATTAATTTCATGATCTTGAAAGCAGTCATATTCAAAATGCCGTCAATAATTTTGGCTTTCATTTTGTGCGGTATATTATAGACCTTCAGAAAACCAGTAGGTACCAAGAAATAGTAGGACATCCATCCAAGTCGAAACTTAAATTAAGGACGATATGTCTTCATTACACCGAAACCATTAAGGTCAACAACGGACACTATACAAACATGGTCACGGTCAAAATTGCCTTCCTCAGTGAAATGCTATGAACGTTAGGAAAATAAGCAAACTAACTAGGCGTACCTACCAGGAGCTCATAACTTCTAGGTGGCTAGAAAATGAACGGCTGCTAACGAAGAAATTCTCTTAAAGAAAACATTTCTACGTGTACACTCGTTATTATCTACGGCAGGAACTGAAAGGCAGCTCATTTACTCCGACCGAAATTACCAGGAATGACGACATGGAGGTAATTTACGAGTATTAGAGCTAGTTCAGCCTTTTGGGATGTTGGGGGTAGGTCCTAATGGCCGAAATGAGAATCCTCCTCATTAACAGTGCGGTAGGCTCAATTTTACTCAGTTTAAAGATTGTACTTAAGTAAGGTTGCCTTGGAATGAGAACATTCTAGCCTGGAAACAATTTCTTAAACTAATAGTTATTTTTCAGATACTACTAATAGTTATTTTTTAGAGATTTTACTGCATAAAACGGAAGGCTCTGGAAGTTGCGCCTCATGAATACTGTTTTTATTCATAAAAATTATTCAGAGGGATCCCATTATGGAAATTCCTCGTTTTAAAAACAAGATTCAAATGTTTCTGAGTGGTCAACAGTGCAAACTGCAAAGCTTTCAGTGTAACCTAAATAGATCACAAAGAAGCTGCATTACTTAATCAGAAATATACTCTTTGAAGTTTTCCAGATTTTTTCCCCTTACAAGAATATGTGAGGTTCTAAAATTGCAGTAATGTACTAGGCTGTGGCTGGCTGCCAGGACGTTTACAAGCATAACCTCTTATTCCGTTGCCGGAAAAACAAACTGCCGATATTACAGGTAAGATTATTTCATTCCCCACGAAGAGCAGAAACCTCGCGTTGCCCAAATTACGGCCATCCATCACATTACAGAGGAAATAAAGTACCCAAATCTGTCAGAAAATAATGCCTAATTAACATAGTTCATTGTTAAAAGTATTTTCAAACAATTCTTTCAAAGCAAAGAATTTAACAGCAAGACCAACCTCCATTTTGTGTAATGGCTGAAGGAGTGCGATAAAAATGATTTATAAGATGGTAATTAGGGACAAGTAAACGGTTAACTTCGTCATTAAAGGGAGGTGTCCCCGCGATGGCAGTAAGGTTGTATTATTTTCATGCTTCGCTTTTAACGAGCCGAGGTTTACGCGATATCAAAGTTAAGTGCAGCGCTTGAAAGCGCGTCTGGCGTTGTTTATTTTGTCATGTTCTTCCTCATATTGCATTGCAAGTGGTTCATTCTGCTTGCTTAGATTGTTTAAATATAGAAGGTAGTTTGCATTGAGTTCAATATAAATATTGATTGTGATATGGACTTCATCATAATCTTTGTTTGTCCAGGTACTTGTTTCAGTCATAACATTCACATAGTGCACGGAAGAACTTCTCATTCTCCTAGTATTTACGAGTACTTTCTCATATTTAACAATAAGTACATCAGTTTTCTAATATTGAGCATTTCTTATCTTAGACAGTAAATAAAAAGTATTAGGTATATCAATATATAGTTTTTGCTCTGCTCTTAAGAGTAAGACCCTGCGTGCCGTAGCCTATAGCCTTCCTCAAGAATTGGGTTATCTAATGCATGATTTTTTCAAATCCGTCTGGTAGTTCCAGAGATTAGCGGATTATTATTAGTATAGATAGGTAGATCCTTTAACATCTTTGAGTACCCCGTCGTTTACATCAATAACCAAACCAATGTCTTATAAAGCCTTAGCTTTAATCCAACTTTCAAGTTTAGCCAAGATGTAACCTGTTGGTAATAAGAGGCAATATGCGCTGCCTGTAACATATGAGCTTTCAGTGGCATGTTTCTTGTTCAACATATTCAATAAATTCTTAATCATTATTGACTTGAGTGACTTGCGTAATTGCTTAATTATACGCAAATGTTTGACGGAAAATTTTGTGTAGAATTGCGTAGCTTTCATATGGCTAAGATTATTTGTTTATGTAGTTTATTAGAAAAATCTTCACATTTATGCGCCACTTCTTCTTCTAATCTAAAAGTCTCCCTTACATCAGGTGTGTTTGGTTTGACGATCAATATTTTATTTTATATCTTACTTTTCAGTTTTAGCTTCATACGAATGCAATTTAAAGAGTATGATCATGCATTATATTACGACTATATGACCTCATGTAGGATCAGTGCCACAAATTAGTTTCAACTATTCGCACAGGGTCAAAGATAATCGTTTTTAGGTATCCATCATCATCATTTATGTCTAGAAACTAGTAAATAATATCTATAATATTTATCAAGCCATTCAAATTCCTGTCTATGATTCATATATTCTTACGGAAATTAATATTTGTATTCATTATAATTCCAAGTTATGTCCTTATTATTTTATCATTCATATACATAACTAGCTTCTGCCCGCGACTTCGTCCGCGTGAAATTTCACCCTCCCCCCCATTCACCCTCTTAGGGGTGGAATTTCGAAAAACCCTTTCTTAGTGCACCCCTAGACCTCATAAGGAACCTACATGCCAAGTTTGGAATCTCTAGACCCAGCGGTTTGGGCTGTGCGTTGATATGTCAGTCAGTCAGTTCTCCTTTTATATATATAGATGTTTTTAATATTTATTTCAGATCAGCATCGAAGGTATTTTGCAAGATATGCATTCGTCACGACAAATTACAGGTTCATTGCATAACGTTCAACATCAAGTTGTTTTCCTCCATCGTTCGTAGGTATTTCTTGCTGTTGGTGAACAGCTGAGTGACTCGTATATCTCAAGTTACTAGTTTAGCGTGGTATTTTTTACCAATTTTCCTTGTTGTCTGAGTCATCTCATCTATGGTTAGAATAGAAGCGGCAACAGTTAATATTTTGCCAATGGATTACTAGTTATAGAATATTTTGTACGTGTTCTTTGAAAAAAATACTGTAGTTCTCTCCCTACTTCAGATTTATTGCGGCTATCAGTAATAATTAAAATATGGGTCTTTTATTAAGCATCTCTAATTAGGACTTTTCCGTTTCCAGCATTTTAATTCTCTGCAAAGTCATTCGACTTTACATTTCGTCCGTAAAAAAGACGTTTTAATAATTTCTTGGAACTTCCTTATCCACTCTTCGCTACCAACAAACCCTCCCCTTACACCCGCGGTGATTTTTCATGAAATTCGAACGCTGAAGTTCGGTACAAATAAATGTTTGTACAAAGATTTTATTGTTCTTGTTGAAAGCTTGAACATTGATGAACTGTTTATGGAAGTTCACAACGTGTTATACATATAAATTATTGGTAATTACATTGAGAGATGAAGAGAGCGCGTGAGGTTCCGTGGGGACTATGCAGAGAAAGAATAAACGATTCTTTCTGAAAGATACGAATGTTGGTTATAGTACTTGAACATGAAAATTCTTATAAACATGAAGCTGTTATAGAGGTAGGTATGTAGATATAATCGAATTTTAAAATAGAGAGACATTCAGCAACGACAAGATCAAATCTAGGCTATTCCATTAAATATGAGAAAGAAGAGTAAAATTCAATATACCCGTTATAATGATGTACTGGAATATTAAAAGTATGTAATTTACAACGATAAAAATGCATTGCGTTCAAGGCTATAAAATTATGTTGAAAAGAAGGATGATGAAATAATTATGCAACCGAATCGCTACAGGAACAAGAATGCAAGGAAGCATAATGAAAATTCATGAATTATTATAGAATTTATGAGACATTTTTATTGAGAGCTTGGAATGTGGAAACGGATCATGAACATTTTCATAAGGATTTCAAATAATAACTACCAAATTGATTTATGACTTTTCGTATTGAAGGTTTTCCCAGGGTAGCATTCTCTGCCCTCTTCCAGTTATATTATCATAATAATCTCAATTTTCACACTACATTTTGCATTTTCGCAAAATTGAGCAGCTCAGTCAAGCGTAAATTCAACCAAACCTTTCGAACCCATCAATAATATTTAGGCCCGAGTTATTTTACAGAAATTATTACAGGTAATATCCAATAACGTTTGCGTCATTAAACTTTCGGCGGACACCAATATTATTGTCGATACATTACTATAGCTTAATCTAAACTGGACGTTGGAGAATTAGGGTCAATTTATAGGGGTCGCCGTTACTGTGGGGGAGAGGAGAGCCAAAGGTTAAACCATCTTAATTTAGATGACTTTACTTTAGACCTGACGAGCTACTACGGAGGTCAGGCTGTAATACCTACCTATCGATATTTTTACCGTTAGTACCTTGGGAAAAATAGGTCATATCATATTAGTAAGTATTTTTAAAGTTCGTCTTGCCCTTTATGTACATACAGTGTTATTAGGTATGCCTGTTACCATGGATTCAGTACCTACATTATTCTGAACTTTTTCCTTTAGAATTTTTTCGTCTGTTATTAAAAAAAAAAACATTGGTTGTCTGTAAAGTCAGTTTTGATAACGTCATAAGAAAACATCCGATCGTGCCTCTCTATCACTTGTTCCGCGCTCTCGCTTGCACACTCGGCTCAGGCGGAACGTGACAATGAGTCATGCTTTTTTGTGCGTGCAGCCGGCGTTCATCGATTTATAAAGGTGGATCCACACATTGCGAGGCATGCGCTCCGCACGGCGCACAACGCATGCCTCGCCAAGTGTGGACCTGTATATTCGTGGCGAGGCATGCGCTCCGCACGCGCGAGGGCGAGCCAACGTATGTCGGCAAATGCTTCAAGATCAAAGTGCCTCAGTGCGAGCATTACGTTAGGTGTGGACGTAGCCGCGCATGCACGTTCGAGGCGTGCGCCGCGTAGAATATCAACGCACGCCTCGACTGCGAAAATGAAACAGCGCATGCTCGGGCCGATCCAACCCACACAGCAGCAGTCAAGATGGCGCCTTTGCATCGCGTGCGCGTATCCGCTGCTGCTTTTATAATTATTAATTCAATTATTGAAAAGAAAAGGAAAGAAAACGCCATACGTCTTCTTTTTTATTTTTATTAAAATAATGATTATGTTTAGGATCCCATAATAATCTATTACTTTCGTATAATAAAACTGCTTTTCTTAACATTTCTTTGTCGTTCATAATGCGCGCGTACACCCGCAGCGAGGCGGACACAACCATCCAAACGCAACGCACTGCTCGCAATGAGCCGGCCGCCAGACGGCGCACAGCGAATAGCGCGTGTGCGGCGCACACGCGCTGTGCGTTGTGCGCCGTGCGGAGCGCATGCCTTGCCAAGTCTGCGCGCCTACTTGCCTCGAGCATTTGCTTCGCACGCGATGGCTCGACCCGAGCATATGTTGGTATAATTTGTCAACACGCACGCCTCAAGCCGAGGCATGCGTTGTGCGCCGTGCGGAGCGCATGCTCGCAATGTGTGGATCCACCTTAAGACGTTATCACGATAAAAACAAATCAGCTGTTTCATAGAAAAGTGCAATACTTACGCGGTCAAAATGAAGAGCATATTTTTTAATAATGGACGTAAAATTTCAACGCAGTGTGGTTCTGAATCATGGACCGAATTCATGATTTCAGTTAGCGCGTTGATGGGCCACCCTATATAGCTATTATAAAATGTGTCGCCTAGCAAATGTGAGATTGAAACATTCGGAGTACCCACACAAGTGGGTACATTATGTATATTGATTCAAAAGTATTTACTGAAGTCGGTCAGTCAGACAATGACCTAGAAATGCGAATAGTTTGCAATAACGAAATCGATCGGAATACCTTTGCTGCTAATTTTTTTATTTCTATTGCGTTGGAACCATACCTAAGGACTTCACACACAAACGAGTAATGAGGAAAGGCTCCCGCAGACAGGCGCGACGCGACAGCGCGACGGGACTCTGGTAGAACAATTTCCAAGAAGTTTTCATAGAAATTGTGCCTGATAGTTACATTGCAACCAAACTCTGTTTTGCCGCGTCTGTCTGCGGGAGCCTTAATGCTTACACATAATATTAACAAGTCCCAAGTGCCAAAGGTTAAGTAGTGACAAGCAGTTTGTTTATTCAGCCATATTGTTTTTCTATCGTGTCGACGCGACGGCACGCCGCACGTGTAATTTCTTATTAGTCCAGTATTCCACCAAACGGACATCTAATTATTTATCAGTTTTACCCGGGAGTAGCACCCTAATTGCGTAACAATAATTGTGTTTTTTTTTCAACTACAATCTGAAAAATTTTGAAGGATACCTATTGCTAATCCATTGCTTCATATGATCGAAAAATGTGTCTGCTCAACAACGTAATTGCTACTGTTAGTGTGTTACGGAATTACCCCGCGGGTGTCAGGTTATACAGGACAATTTATATAAGACTAGCTGCGCCCCGCGGTTTCACCCGCAACAGTTTCGATCCCGCAGGAATATCGTTTTTATTTTGACCCATTGTGATAAAATTCACACACATTTTGAGAAGTGCGCATTTTGAGATATGCACATTTTGCGAAGTGCACATTTTGCGTCAAGTGCACATTCTGTGAAGTGCACATTCTGCGTCAAACCCAAAGTAGCCTATATGTTAATCCAGGGTGTCAGCTACCTCCATACAAAATTTTGTCAAAATTGATCTAGCCGTTTGAGTGTGAAGAAGTAACAAACATATAAACACACCCTCACACTCACAAACTTTCGCCTTTATAATATTAGTGTGATTAGCCTCATCGTTTGTAATTTTATACCAATTCACGTGTGTCTAAGAAACTCATATTGAACCAGGTACAGTCAATCTCAAAAATATGTATGAGTTAATCGATGCTGCATTGCATGTTTTTGAGGCTGATTGTACCTGGTACATAAGGGCACTAATTCAGGCTAACAAGTTCGGTCACTGACTTCAATACTGCTGTGCAAACATCAAAGGGTACAGGCTAATGAAATAACATCGATTGTGGACACAACAAAATAATTTGGTGAACCGTGTGCCTAAAGTGATTCTGTTGAATTGGTACTTACATAGTTTTTAGTTTGTTTTTTTTTTGACGTTTTCCGCGATGTGATGTCAGCATAAGAGAAGGGGCCCGTTAGGGCCGAAGCCTGCCGGTGTTTCGGGATTGTCCGAAAGGGTTACCGCTGCCCGGAACATAAAGGGCTAAGGAAGGAACACGGGTGGGTTTTACTCAGTAAGAGTCTGACACTCCCTTCCGCTCCACCCAGAGCGGGAGAAGTCATTAGATGATTTCCCATCCATAAAAAAGGGGGTGTTAGATTCGTAGAATTCAGAACGGTATTCCACATTTATAACTTTTCCGAACGAACCAATACAAAAACAGGGCTGTTTTATTTGAGCCCAGCAACACCTAGGTCTGAATATTTTATTGTTGTGTGGATAACCTCACAAAGTCTAGCGTTTTTCGCTTCGGTCGAGATCGTAAACAATGTAAGGAACTACGGAACGTACACAATTTAATTAGCGATACAACCACTTGAAGTGTTGACTTTGTAGTAATGTGTTATATACCTACATATACTACTAGTTTCTGTCCGCAACTTCGTCCGCGTAATTTCGGCCCCCGACTCACCCCGTCGCGACGCATCGGCTGCCCGCGCTATTGCTTTGTTTTCGCTCGGCGTTCTTTCTGACTTTTCTTTTGTTTATGCTCCCCTACGGGTCCTTGCGTGGTGACAAGTAAACCTATAGCCTTCTTCAAGAATTAGGATATCAAATGCTAATCCGGCTAGTTTTTTCAGAGATAGGTACAAAGAAACAAAAAAAAAGCTTTTCAGCTTTATTATTAGTATAGATATTATACAATACTACTGTGACTTGTTATATTTCTGGGACAATAGCACAATTGTTATATCGGTTGAATTAATTAATTAACCAATTGCGCCTAAGTGGTCACCTAATTGTAAGTTTGGGTTAATACAATGCAGACAATTAGGGTTGAAACACTAGGGCCTTGGGGCCCGAGTGCTCATTGAATATTTCGGGACATTGCCAAGCGGTTGGTTGACTCTTCACGTGACCAGAGGGCTGGCCTATTTTTAGCCCAAAGAATAATCATTGCCATCCAACGTGGTAATGCTGCCAGCCTTTTGGGCAGTTTTCCCATTGACAGCGATGCGGACGAATTTTTTTATGCCCAATGGGCTTCTCCCTTTTTCTTTAAATTTTTATTACATACTTGTATATAATATATACATATTTTAGTGTTAGCTTGTGAAGGCTGTCTTTTGATAATATTATCAAAAGAGGGTACATTGAAAGGGCGTCCACTGGTGGCTAAGTACTATACTTTTTACGTTTGGCGCGTAACTGCGAGAAGTGTGACAGATACTAATTTGCTTCCTGGTAAAAAAAAAAATACACCGCATTAGATGTGGTTATTTTTCTCACGTTAAAAATAACACTTTTGCACGTATTTTTTAAATTAAAACTAGGTGAAGTCGGTGCTTCCTAGTCGAGCACTCTGACAAGAAATACCGAAACAAACTCATAGGTCAAATTTTGATACGCGAAACAAAATTTAATGCTTCACTTATGATGATTAGCACCAACAAGTCTTTAGATGTCTTTGCTAATATAGAGGACTATACAGTATGAAATTCACATATTATATATAATATGCAATAAATTATACCACATAATTGTTATCGCCTTTTCTGACGATATACAAAAAAAGAACGAAATCGGTCGCGAAAAAATATCAGCTGTTCTCTACATTTATGTTCGCATAACTCGTCAAAATATAGGGAACAGCAGATTTTTTTTTTATTGCACATTAATGTGGTTTCCATACTGTATAACTTTACCTGTAGGATAGGACGCGTCATCAGGAAACTAGGAACCCAATGAATCATCTCGTTGTACTAGGATATCATAGACAACATGGTGAGTCACTATAATTCACTTACGCAAGATGACAAACTGCCAACAGATACATAACATGTTTTTCTTCCATTAACGGGCAGGCGCCAATATTTGTACCTTCTGTCGGAACTTCAGGCTTTTTTCCATCAAAGGTACTCAATGCCATGCTTACAGAAGTTTTGTTGTGAAAACTAAGAAGTTTGTCGAAATCAGGAATTTCCCAGTAACTGTCCGAATTTCGTCCAAAATTCGAATTCAGGCTATCGCCATCAACCGTTGGCGATAGGCTCGCGATAGGCTCCCATATTACTTGAGACTGAAACAGCTGACTGGCGAAATGTGGGTGTACTATATCCACACCTCCACCTAACCTTTAAGAAAACAAGGCGTGATGTTATGAGTGTTATGTGGTCTTTCATTACCCAATCAATTCTTGTTGGGTTATCCCTTATTTGTACGTACTAAATATTTGTCGGAGTCAAAAATAACAGTAGGTACGGTATGATTCGACAAAAGGAATACGGTATGTCGTCAATTTCGATTCAACCACAATCATCAAAATGACGACTTTTGTGGTTTAAAATCTCAATAAAATAAGACGTATAGCAAATTGAACATCAACCTGATGATAGCAGGTTCTGAATCAGTGGGGATGACGTCCTACAATATCAGTTTTTACGTGACGTTCATTTGTTTAGGTAGATATATTTTAATAAAGTATATTGACATAACACGTGCACCTACATTGTCAACCATAGGAAAAATTAGATGAGTCACAGTAATAGGTACGTGACGCATTAGTTAACTGCCTCGTTACTCAATCACTTATTCAGTACAAACTCTTAGGCGTGGTTTACCAGGATCTAGTAGTCGAGTAGCTTTGAATATTAATTGGATAAATCTTACAGATAGAAACTAACATAAGATAGATAGATACAGGGTTACTTGTAATTCATCACCCTAAGGTAGACTGGTAGAAAATGCCCAAGGCATTAAGTCCGCCTTTGTACAGTTTTTACTTGTGCATAAAGTTTTAATAAATAAATAAATAAATAATTCGACGAATATCTGTCAGGAGCTGATAGGGGGGCCAAAATGCAACAAATTGAACCCCCATAATATATATGGCCCAAATTCAATAGTTTTCGAGATACACACATCAAAAGTGTCTAGGGATCAACATATATTTTTGCAATAACTTTTCTCCTGATTGATATTAATTAAAATTTTCTTTAAGGATTCATCAAATAAAGTGTTTTCGTTTGTCACAGTAACGATAAACCAAGTCACCTTTGCATTAATAAAGAAATTTGCCATTTTCCTAATAAAGGGATTTTTGACATTTGAACCACTAACACAAAAGTTCGAAAAAAAGACTGAAATAACAGTTTTCTTTAAAATTTTATTGGGTAACTTAAACAATTAATAATCCGTGTTTCTACCGCGAACACTAACAACACAAGAACATCGGTTTGGCATACTCAAAATGAGTTCATCCAAATCACGCTGTGGAATGGCAGCCCATGTTCGTTGCAACAACAAAAAAAGGTCTTCTTGCGACTGGATACCCTCCATATTCGGCAGAGCTCTTCTCTGTAGCATATCCCATGCATGCTCAATCGGGTTCAAGTCTGGCGACTGAGCAGGCCAGGGCAGGACATTGATGTTAGCTGCGGCGAGAGTCTGTCTTACAACTCTTGCGGTGTGCGGTCGTGCATTATCATGCATTAACTGAAATAAGGGACCGATTTGCACTTGTAGAGGAACGATGACGTCTGATACAATCGTCTCAGCATAAATTTGAGCGTTGAGGTTGCCTCTGATCCAAATCAACTCAGTTCTTCCGCCGATCCAAATACCCGCCCATACCATGATGGTTCCACCACTATAAGGATGGACTTCCTGGCAGGATTTTAATCGCTGTTGGCGTCCAGGGGTTCTCCAGTGTCGTATACGTCTTGTATCCGGTCTCATACCAAAACGAGACTCATCAGAAAAGCACACGAAACGCCATTGTTCTTCTGCCCAATTTCTGTGTTCAAGAGCCCATTGATATCGAATCCTACGATTGTGCATTGCTATAGGTGGTACCCGTAGCGGTCTTCGGGAATGAAGGTTCACTTCATGCAAGCGGTTTCTGACTGTTTGGTCGCTAATTAAGTTCCCTGAAGAGTGATGAAGCCTCACGGCTAACATCATGGCGGTTATTGTTGGAGCTCTTCGAGTTAAGATTTGAATGTATCGGTCTTGTCTCCGTGTGGTGCAGCGATACCGTCCTCCATGGCGCTCAGCCACGGTACCAGTGCTTCGGTAACGTGTCCAAAGTCGACTGATAACACTCTGACTTGTATTCAGAGCTAAAGCCACAGTACGTTGCCGGGAACCAGCTTCTATCATTCCCACGGCTCTGAGCATTTCTTCCCTGCTTAAATGACGTCGCCGCTCCATAATAACGTTGGTTTTAATCAGTAGTAGGGAAACAGTAGCACTAATAATGTCTTCAATGCGTTGTATGTTTTTATAGGGAAAATATTGACAGCTGATTTTCATCTTTTACTCGAATTTGATTCACAGTTCCTGATTCAAATTATGAAATGCACCAAAAAGGATCCATATAAATTTATAAAATCATAAATTTATTACAAAGCCACATCTCAATCTCAAGAAATCCGCATAAAAATGCTTGATCCCTAGACACTTTTGATGTGTGTATTTTAATTTTAAGGGGCGATATTATTCCAAATAAAAAAAACTACAAATTGAATGGGTACCTACCATTAAAAATGATATTGTAGCTGTCACTTTAATTAAGCTATGAATATCAACAAAATAATTAAATTGATGAGCGATTTAAGAATAATATCTTACCAATATTTTCATTTTACGCTTCAAAAATGTTTCGGAATAAATTGAACCCGCCACTATATTTATGGCCGAAATTAAATAGTTTTCGAAATATTTGAAACATTTTTGAAGCGTAAAATTAAAATATTGGTAAGATATTAACTTAAATCGCTCATAATTTTAATTAATTTGTTGTCACCCATCCACGGACCGATCGCGCGGCTGTTATTACTTAGCCACGAGCACCTCAAGTAAAGTTGCTTCATCTATGTGACTTGCTTAAATGTATAAAATATATTACCTGTCTAATATGAACATACTAGTCTATTCTATAACTACGTACGATCTAAACCAACACAGATGTGTTTGACGGCATCAGAAGATTATTAATGCACGAACCGATGCACCCCAGTGCTCCTGTCAATCAGTCACAAACACTGACGCTCAAGGCCTAGGTTTAATTGAATAATGTTGTTATTCGATTACGATACCACGAATTGAATGAACAAGTTGGTTTTCATGAAGCCAAACAACTATCGTTGTTTTTTGTCATTAGCATAGTAAGATTTATTTTAAAGTAGGCGTGTTTATCGTAGATTACCTTCTGCGACTTCGTCTGCGTGAAATTTCATAAAATATATCCAATGACACTCGGCAATACTGTATATATATCTACAGGTTGGTCAAAAAGTCGTGGATCAAACGAAATAGGGAGATAAAGGAGGTCGGTCATTTCCAACGCTGTTAAAGTGAGAAATCATTTTTTTTTTTATTTTTGGAAAAAAAAAAATTGATCTTGAAATTTGGTACCCAGAGCCGCAATAGAACTTTTATAGTGCTGATACATTATCTAGTAATAATACAACACCGTTTGTTTTATTGTTTTATATTAAATTTTTTTTTTAATTAGTCTAATTGTAACTTTTAGGGCAATTGAATTATGGCCATGCTGTAGAAAGATTTTTTGTTGGAAATGACCTCCTTTATCTCCCTATTTCGTTTGATCCACGACTTTTTGACCACTCTGTATAATACTGCTTACCATTAGTGAAAGAATTTTCGGAATCGGATCAGGGAGCTTCGAAGATTACTCCCTACAAACAAACTCACAAGTTATAGCTCTTTATAATATTAGTAAGTAGGTAATGTGTGTTCACCATAGATTTGAAAAAAATTGGCTCCAACGTTGATTTCTGTTCTAAGTTTAAATTAGAGAGTCTGGGTTAGTGTGAAGTGTCGGTGAGAAGAGTTGAAACGCTTATGAAAATCATTAAAACATGTTTTTCTCACAATAGTTTTGACGAATAACTGTATGATGTCTGTCTGTCATGGCATGTGTGTCTGTTTTTCGAAAATGGAAATGATTTTCTCAAACTTGTAACGGAATTTGACCCTTAACGATATAAGTTGCTTCTATCAACAATTTCACAGAAAATTTGACCTTCGTCGGTAACATACTTGATACAGTCACTCTCATACAAATGATTGAAAACAAACAAATAAGCACAAGGGATTCCATAATAGCTTATTTGCATGTTGATTATAACAATAATACTAATGGCCTAGGTAATTTGATATGGACATATATTTCGAACATATGAAGCAATGTATTAGCAATATCCTTCAAAATGATTCAGATTGAGATTGATAGTGTGCTACGCAATTAGGGTGCTGATCTTACTTTGGCAATAGATACACAATCACTAAGACAGAGGGCAGTTTCTACCGTAGAACTGTTCAGTAGAACTAGTGGGAACAAACCGCCTAACGATCTAGACTAGAATCCAACACATCCAAACTTTAAGCATTTCAATCGCAGAACCCTCCAAATTAATAGCTTAACAAAACAATAATAAAAGTTCGAAATAAACATAAATTAAATGAAAAGCTTTCACGGTTTTCAACTCCACACATTACAGAGAATTTATTCAAGAGCGAACAATTCCAAGTTTTCTTCGGTATTCGTTTATTTTTTAAACTTCCTTTTTCTTTTTCACTCCTTATGAACTCCGTTCATTGTTTCGTTCCAATTTAGGATCGAAGTTTTCGTCGAAAATATTTGAAAATCGGGTGTTGGTATTTCTGCTTTTCGTTTTCTGATAATAGATTTGATTAGTTTACATGATCTTGCTAAGTAACTAATGGATAAAGAAAGAAAAGGTAATTCAAAAAGTATCGAAATACTCTTTCAAAGTTTATTTGATCCGTTTTCTCCCTCATACCTTACACTTCTCATCATGTGCTAAGCCTTTTCCCAATTATATTGTGGTTGGCTTCCAGTCTAACCGGATGCATCTAAACACGCATGCAGCTACACGTATTTCACATGGAGCGACTGCGATCTGACCTCCACAACCCAGTTAATAGGCAACACGATACTCTTTGGCAAGATTGCTTGTCAGACTTTCGGGCTTCTGACTAAACATACCGACTGTGTCCTTATTAGCTAGCATTAACCTACCAGCATATTCACTACCCATCGGATTTATGTAAAAGGTTTCCATTAAGAGGAAATGCGGTCGAAGAGTCTTTTGAAAAAGCCTAAGTAAAAAATCATAATTCAAGGTTTGGCTCTCGCCTATTTCCTCCTCCAATATTAGACCAATTTAACAGATATTTTATAAACTGAATAAGAAGGAAATATACTGTGTCCCTATGTTTTTCTTTTTTCATTAATAATTGTCTTTGTACACTAGGCCTCTGTTGACAGAGGTTTAAATCGGCAATTTTGAGCATTTTTTTAGGTTTCTAGTGCTTATAAATAATGTATAAGTAATCAAAAAGAAAAACATAGGGACATACAAGAAGTTAATATTTAATATTCTGTAAAATATCATTGCTTTATGGTCATTAACCAACCTCTTCTGAACCAGACTTTCTTCTAAAGACATCGCGACATGGGTGATAATGAATAGAGCATTCAGAATGCTCTCTAGTTTATATCAAGTGTTTTAATCGTAAATGAACATCAAAATAATGCTTTTAATGGACACGCTTCTACCTTTGTTACAGTTAAATGGAACGGGTGCATTGTGTTTCAATGACGCTGAAGGATTAAAAGCTTACTTATACAGCTTTTGTTTTTGTAGGTAATGGATCTATAACGTTATAATTATGGGCTTTTATTTTTAGATGGGCTTTTTAATGGGTGAAAAGCCATGTAGCGTAACCAGCTTATAATGTTCCCACGGCTGGGGCATAGGCCTCCTCTCGGGTCATGGGCTGTAATCTACCAAGCGGGCCCTGTATGGGTTGGGAGATAGTTCTAGGACAGTCCGGTTTTCTCACGATGTTTTCCTTCACCGTTTTGAGAGTAGCCGTGTAATTCCATGATAGGAGGTAAACCTATTGTCATGAACCGGGATGAAATCCTGTCTCCAGGCTACTACCTAGAATTTATCAATGGAAGACATACCTAGTTTCTGGAATTGAACTACAAGGACAACCAACACACAATTGACAAACAAGGCAGTACCTACATGTTTACTACACATTTTATTTGCGACCTACGAGTTGTAGGTCGAAGGTTCGAACCCAGACAGGCGCTTTACTTTGCGTAAATTATTTTATCACCACTGCTCTCATAACGGTGAAGGAAAACATCGTGCCAAAAGTTTTAAGACATGTGACATCTACCAACCCGCACTGGGCCCGCGTGGTGGATTACGGCCCACTTCCTCTCACAGAGAGGAGACCTGTGTCCCAGCAGTGGGAACATTATAGGCTGATTATGATGATACACTACGAGCCGCGATGCAGGATTTTGCGTGACGTCAATGTGATGCGTGATTCGCATGTAGTGTTGTAGATGCCACCACAACACTTGCCTAACATTTAATTGATTACAGACGGAATGTTATGTTGTTATGCGTATCATCATCTCAATATCTACCGCTTGCTTAATAATATGTCAACCATCACGTTTAATCTAAAAATATCTGTTTTATACTAAAAATTAAAACTAGTATAAAATATAAGTAGTTAGGTAGGTATCATCACTACCAACCTTCACACAAATCACGTTTTTTCGCATACTTCCAATAAACAGGTTTTCGCCGTAACACAATAGACACCTAAAAGATTGTTGATTGCAAATGGCAAGGGTCGCGAGTCGACAATCCCGTTGGGACCAGAACCTTACGAAGTTAGACCCTTCTTCTTACATGGATATTATCGGGACTTGTATTATCAATAATATTGGGTGAAATAGTGTAAGGGGTTTAACTCAGGGTGGCAGTGTCCGCGTCGATGTCTCAATGTGTAATATTATCTTAACGACCGTTATCAAAACTAATGACTTAGTAAATATCAGAGCAAGGTGCTTTTCAAACCGTAACACAAAGAGGTACACCTTTGGTCCTTTTAAATAGATTTGGCTCTAAAGGTAGGTACTGTTTGGTAGTCTCTAAGAACCAAAATGTATTTACTATCAGTAAGCGAAGCATTCACTTAGTCATAAACCAATATACTACTTTACATATTTATTCAAATATATATGCTAAATTATTTTGCCATGACGTCACGGAACTCGCAAAAATGAATAATTATGTAAAATTATACGAATGTCACATGTTCGAAACTCCGATCTTTCAGAACAGTTTTTCATCTATGAAAACAAGATAACAGAAATAGCAATGCAAAATGATTTTTGTTTTTTTTTTTTTTATAAATTGGAAATTTAAGGACGCTATCACATTTTGAACTCGCTCAAGTTTAGGTATCTGAATCGCAACACAGCAACATTACGCGCACGCACACATTGAAACCATTGTTCGCTCGATTTTTATACGTAACATAACTAATCTTGGTACTTGAAGATATTTTTTTTTAATTTTGCTGGTATTTATTGAGTAAAGTTAGTTGTAAGTTCGCAATCGAATTTGGTAAGTGTTATTAGTACTTACTATCTGCGTGATAATCATGTTTTTAGTATTGTTGAAGTTCATCAGTCAATACGTTCATTACTAGGTACCCAAAAACGACCTTAACATTTTAGTCTGCTGTTAGTTTGAAAAGATGTACCTAAGTACTTTTAAATATTATTTTTGATGTCAATTGTTGGAGTATTACATAATCAAATACTAGCCTAGGAGTTTATCGTAGAGTTTCGTTGTGATATTTAAAAATAATCATTCCCTTATGAAAACAGTAAGTATTTTATTTTCTTAAAAATTAAAACAAAGTAAATCAAAAGTAATTTATTCAAATTAGGCTGAGAATCAGCACTTTTCGAATGTCAAAATTACAAAAGACAGTCCCCCAAAACGCCCGCCCTTCACTTCTTAGTGCTTTCGCTGGGAAGAAGTGGCGCAACAAACTCCCCAGCAGCACAGCTGTCTTTTCACATAGAAAATATTTCATTGTACTACTACTATACTCCATAGGTTTAGGTAGCTAAATAAAGGTAAACAAAAAAACCACGCGACTTTCTTAACCGACTAAACGTAATACCAGTCTATTCAGTTGTCATGCTACGTCACAATTGTATTCTTCAATATAGCAACATTATAATTCACTAAAAAAATTACTGAATTGAAGAATAAAACTGTGACGTAGCATGACAACTGGATATACTGGTATTATGAAGAAATTGGCCGTAAGTCGATTTGTCACAAACAAAAATCCGCCACCTTGAATAAAAAATGGATGTTATATTCGTAATCATCACCCCGAAAAACCCCAAAATCGACTATTAATATCGAATGTCTAAAAAAAATATTTCCATCATTTTAATTTGATTATAAAATAATAAAATAAAATTTATACAATCTTTGTCCGTCATCTACATCCACTAAATAAATAAATTAAAAGTAAAAAAGTTTTTTTCAGATTTAAGTACTCGTATTTACTTAGTTTGAAAATTAAAAAAAAATGAAAATCAATCAGATTATGTTATTTACTTGTTTATCTACACAGGTAAATCTCGCAACAAGCTTTTATATCATATAACTTGTGTACTTAATGACGTTATAAGTTGATAGTAAAAGTTTTAAAGGAAAACTTTATTTTATTCTTTTTAGCGCATTTAACTAAAAGCTTGTTTTTAAAAAAAGTTTTACTTTATTTTGTTTTTTACTTTTTAGTTATCGCTGGACAGGTTTTTTTGTGGAGTTTAACTCGCATACGTATTCTGAGCAAGACCTTTCATTTGATACCCATGTTGTAGGAAAGCATAAAAACTTAGTCCGCTATCTTTAGAAGTCCGCCATATTGCATTTAGAGTAACGTCACATTGTTTTTTGAGTTATTCTCAGCAAGCCCTTTCATTTGATACCCATATTGTAGAAGTGCATTAAAAATAACTAGTCCGCCATTTTTGGTGTTCCGCCATATTGGATTTAGAATGCCGTCACTTTATTTTTCAAGTCATCCTCAGCAAGTAATTTAATTTGATACCCATATTGTAGGAGTGCATTAAAAATAACTAGTCCACCATCTTTAGAAGTCCGCCATATTGGATTTAGAGTGACGTCATTTTATTTTTTGAGTTATTCTCAGCAATCCCTTTCATTTGATATCCATATTGTTGGAGTGCCTTAAAAATAAGTAGTCCGCCATCTTGGGCGTTCCGCCATTTTGGATTTAGAATAACGTCACACAGCTAACCATGCATTGTCATCCAAACTAAACGTGCATACAAAATTTCAGCTCAATCGGTTGAAGATATCTGCTTCAATATTTAGTTGCAAGAGTCCACCCGAACAAACATAGTTACATACATACATTGCAAGTTAAATAAAAGCTTGTAAAAATTACAACTAAGTATTTGTTTCTGAAACAAATACCAATAATCGTACTTAATTTTATTTCGGTCCGAAAAAGTATCAACTTCGTCCGACCTCAGTACACAACTCGGAACTCACTTTTTTACGTAATTATTTTTTGCGAGAAAGCGACACAGACGTGCTTCCACGAGCGCCTCTGAGCGCGGAATGACGAACCGCAAGTGTCCGCGGGTAGAAAATGTATGGAGAAATTTGAGAGCGTTTCTTATTTGTCTCATAAATGAAAAAGTTATTTATTTATCTACAAAATATTTAGCTTGTCGTATAGAGGACTATATAAGCAACAATATCTTCTTATTTTTAAGTTAAAATATGCAGTGGATTTAGCTATATAGGTCCTTATTCAAACCCCTTTTTATTAAATTTTTTGCGATTACTGTGATGGTAAAAACGTATTTGTGTGAAAATTTTGTATGGGGCTATTTAATTGTTATGGAGCCATTCTGGAGATGAATATATTATCTTTAATTTGAAACCAAGATATCCTTGCAGTTGCGACTCCAAGTTCATTAAAATGGTACCTGAAAAGTACTGTTATTCGTGGAAAAATGTGATAGCGTCCTTAATGGAAAGTGACAATTGCAACACCAATCAAGTATTACCAACCTACTTTTTAAAACCAAAACAAACCTCATGCAGCCTACCTCAAAACATCAAAATATTTGATACTTCTTCATTTCGACTGCATAGAACCTGTTTGCTTAGAACGTAGGCTTACGTAAGACCCGTTAAGGTCGACCAGCCTTTGGTATTTGTAGAAACCATAGCTACAATTATGACCCTTATGACTGTGAAATAAGGTTCATTTTATCTAGATTTCTATTAGTTTAGTAGGTAGTATTTTTACGCTGTTTACGCGAGTCAGTAGTGGCTACGCGTGTTATGTATGTCAACTGTATTTAGATGGATATATTGGTATGTAGAAGCAGAGAAAGTGATCGCAGATGTATAGATTTGTTTTAATCAGACTTTAGAGACGGCAAGCTTTGATACAGTTCTTAGGGTTCCGTACCCAAAGCGTGAAAACGGGACCCTATTACGAAGACTCCACTGTCCGTCTGTCACCAGGCTGTATCTCATGAACCGTGATAGCTAGACAGTTGAAATTTTCACAGATGATGTATTTCTGTTGCCGCTATAACAACAAATACTAAAAACAGAATAAAATAAATATTAAAGGGGTCTCCCATACAACAAACGTGATTTTTTTGCTGTTATTTGCTTGATATTAATAACGGCTACAGGTAGACGCTTGAAATATTCACAGAATATTTAGTTGTATATTCACTTTAAAAATAAATAATTAAAATTAAAAAAATATATTTAAGGGGGCTCCCATACAACAGACGTGATTTTTTTCTTGGAATAAATTCATTCCAACTACGGAACCCTTCATTGTGCGTGGTCCGACATGCACTTGGCCGGTTTTTATACTTCTTTGGCTTTTGATTTATGTGGTAGTCGCAACTGTGGTAGCATATTTTGTATGTTTTCCGTTCGGGAATCAACGCACAGGACTAAACGAACGACTCTAGTGTCGACAAAACACAGAAAATATGACCAGAGAAAATATTGTAACTCCAACCGTGATCTCAAGATTTAAGTTAACTTTATACAAAGTTTCCAACCCGCACTGGGCCCGCGTGGTGGATTACGGCCCACTCCCTCTTAGTGAGAGGAGGCCTGTGTCCCAGCAGTGGGAACATTATAGGCTGATTATGTTATGTTATACAAAGTTTCAACCATATTTAAGTGGGTTCTACTAATTTACACGAGAGAAAACATTTTGATTTTTACTCCTCAAATCATTCTTATAAGGTCAGGAGGCCTACCACAAGCTCTTAACGCGATCCATTTTAGTACATAAACTGAACAGTTCTACTAATTCGTATCATGACGTCAGTTTAACGATTCAGTTTAGGCCGTGCCATCTGCTGACAGCGATTGTCCCAAACTGAGTCGCAAGTTTTGGTTTCATTCATACTTGTTTGGTACCATGACGTCCATATAGCAGCTCAAGCGATGCAGTTTAGGAACCTAAACTGAAATGTCTTGTTTTTGAATCGTTTTTAATTAGATCATGGTAGGCCACCAGGAGAGGAAGGGGTAACTTCTTAACCCTCACAAAGAATTCACGACGTACTTTACAGATTTAATCTTTTCCGCTTTGGAAACTTTGTCAAGTTACCGATTTCACTTCTTTTAAACAACTTTCTCTCACATAGATTGAGAAGTTTAAGGAAAAGTGGAATGAGTTTTTTGCAAAGAGTAAGCCGCAACAATCCCTAATGTAATGGGGGATGTAAGCCAAGATTCATTTCAGTTAGCAAAAACGTTATAGTAGGAGGAAAAGAGAGGGAAATTCTTTCCTTGTCTTTTGTGACCGCTCTCATGGTTCGGTCAAGTCTTTGTTCTTAATTTATGAAGAGAGCTTCAAGAAGTGTGGAAGAGGCTGTCAAAAAATTGCTGACAAAAATATAGAAAGTTATATGTATATTAGGTTATTTTATATCAAAATATTTTTTTTGTGACTTCGAGCATTTAATTTACATGTTGTGACATCTACCAACCAGCACTGGGCCCACGTGGTGGATTACGGTCAACTTCTTCTCAACGAGATCTGAATGCCAATTCTCGTAATTTAAAACGTTCAAAATCTAGTCGCTGTCTCATCTCAGCGACCAATAGGTAAATTTCAAAAACTTATCTCAAAAATTTAAAGAAATTAGAGATATTTTTGACAGATCGAGACTGAGATCAGACTGTGAACGTCCTTAAAATTACGAAAATTGCCCCTCAGGCCTCCGTTGTCAGCAGTAGGAACATTATGGCCAAGGCTGATTATGCTATGTGGACTGTCAGCTCCAAGTGGTCCAAGTAGGTGGCATTACCAACATGATTGGTAGGCAAATTGCTGAGTGGCGTTTATCTTTATCTATTCTAAAATTATAATATTAGTATTATATCTAGTAGAATTCTACATTAGAAAAGTAGCGAGACTGACTGACAGACAACATACATACGTAAAAAGAACTGCCTAAACCACAAAAAGTGAAAATAAGACTGAAAATATTTTCTCTAGCCTGTAAAGGACCGTTTTTAGATTTTTCGAAAATTTATTCCTCAGCGGGTCAATTGGGGGAGATGGAGTTCGGGAGTTAAAGTGGTTGTGTGCCGAATTAAGGTTCTCCCCAACAGGCGCGTTTTATCGGTCGATAATATCGGATGCGATAATGCGTCCCGATTCCTTGCCATACAGCTGCGTTTTTACCGTCCGATATTTCTAACGTGTGTGTGTAAACTACAGTACAGGCCCCCCGCCATGCGTCCCAATACAAAATGTTCTAAGAACTTAATCGAAATATCGCTGGACGGATTAACGCAAGCTTCCTACTTCTATTGCGTCGCTATTATCGCAACAGTGTGTAACTACGTGACCCTCCTAATACAAAATGAACTGAAAACAGATATCGCAATAACACATCCGATATTATCGACCGATAATAAGGCGCCTATGGGGGAGAGCCTTAAAGTGACGGAATACAGCTAGTAGATAGTAAGCAGAAATGCAGACGCCATGATGTTTTTATTCAATTTCTGTTAACACCATCCATAACAAGAGATCGAACATGGTTTGTCATCTGTATATTTTTGCTGGGGAAACTTATGTTCCGAGTTGTAAAAGGATATCGATTTTTCTATAACAGAGCGATGCCATTCGTCCGTTACAACGTGTACCTAATAAAAATATGGAAATTATTCGTGTTTTACTATAAAGGTGTTCTATTACGGTTTTATTAGTGAGGAAATACTTATCTTGATTTCTGGCCTGATAGCCTTATCGCAAGTTATACTCCGCACACTTGGCGAATGGAAGCTAATCCGAATAAAGTGTAAAATTTTGACCTTCACGATATTTTTTACATAACAAAAAATAAATTGAATACTACAAAATATTCAATTCATAATATTCAATTTATTTTTAATATACAATGGGCGGCCTTGTCGATGCTTTTTTTCTCAAATTTTGTTAATTTATTTTACTGTGCTTGTTATTTATTTTAATACCTATACATACATAATACTTTTACAACGAAAGGAACTTCGTCCCAACCGGGTGTCCCACGACGCCTCTCGAGTTGCTAGGTCTAATTCGAATATATTTTTCGTGCCGACTCGAGGTATCCAAGAATGTGGTCATGCCGTTTAGAACCAAGGTGGTTTGTGGCTCATTGAATATTTTGTTTTAATTAGTCTAAAAGTGTCCTGACTTCTAAAATACTTCTAAATGCGAGTACATTAAGAAGTCTTTATACACTCAACGAAACTTAACGAACTTAATGTTTGAAAGCATCCGCTTTCGAGTTCTTAATTTATGTTAATTTTTCTGGTATAATCTTTTAAGTAGCGTTGGGAGACTTATAGCCAGGTGGGTGAACGAACTACAGAAGATCGCGGGGAAGACCTGGATGAGACTCGCACAGACCAGGGAAACATGGCACAAGAGGGAGGAGGCCTGTACTTACCAGTGGGTGGAACACGGCTGCCAATGATACTATCATCATCATCATCTGCTTAGCCTTTTTCCAACTATGTTGGGGTCGGCTTCCAGTATAACCGGATGTAGCCGAGTACCAGTATTTTACATGGAGTGACTGCCTATCTAACCTCCACAACCCAGTTACTGGGTAATACGAAACCCCTTGGTAAGACTGGTTGTCAGACTTTCGGGCTTCTGACGACCCGTAACGACTGTCAAAGATCCATTGTTTGTACTCATCATATTACCTAACTTTCCCATATAAACGATTTTTTTTTAATTTACCAAGCGCATAACCCCAATGGCCCCAATATACAAAGCCTCGATAAAAATAGATACATTCTGAATATTTTTTATTTCAGCCACTCAATACGAAGATTTATTCAATCATTTCCTCCTTGCTTCCAGAGATTTTCACGTGAACTTTTCCCATTTAGATTTCAATCCGGGATTACAATTAAAGAACTGAAATTTTCCGGGAACATTTTTAATTGGAGCTTTCCACTAGCGGGTGGCAGGGAACTGACATTTTACTTATTTTCCTAGTCAACATTTTACCTTGTTTTGCGGTGATTTTTATTAAAAGGGTATTTGGGTCAAAAAAATTATAACACGCACTTGTATTTTGACAACATTTATTTATTTATTTAAACTTCTCGCATACAACAGTGGTGTAGAGATGGCAGATGCTAATAAAAATAAAAAAAATAACTTATCATAGTAAATTATAAATAAAATAGAAACATAAGACAAAAAAAAAACTTAATAAAATAGAAAAAAATAAATAGGTACAACATCATACCTACTTCTAACAGGCCACGGTGTCTCCAGGGATCGAAAAGGCGTACCACAAAGGAGTACTTGCCGGAGTCGGAGTTTTCAAAAAGCTTCATAACTAGACTTCTAGGTTATCCTAGGCATTAGCTAGTGAATAGGTTACAAAGGTAACTGAGAAAAGGCTAATGTTACGAGTTTTATGCATGACCTCTACACCTAGGAACTCAGTACGATTGTAACAAAGGCTGGAAATACGAGGAGATTTGAAAAATATTCAAAACCAAGCTCTTCCTATTTACATGACGTCTTCATGAAGTAAAAGTCAAAAAGGCGTAAGCGACAGCTCCTTTCCGTAAGTAAGGAGCTGTTGCTTACGCCTTTTCACTTCATACGATAGTGACAGGATGAAATAACACATCGTTAGAGTAAGATACAGGACCTTTACGATGTGACGTGGTTGTATGAGCTCTTTTATTACACTTTGATTGTCCCAAATCACATAAGTACTTTTGATATTTCAACGTCTTTTGATATATATGACCCTTGACATAACGATTCGCGGAGAGCTCGTAAATGATTGTTTGGTGACCAATCAAATGTCATTTTATGTGAGAGACAATAATGTTATAAACCACTCGCAGTTGGTTTAAGAGGTTATTCAGGAGAAATAAGTACAAAGACCCTTTAATGACCTAAATATTGACCTCGTCCACAAACCACTAATTAGTAACTGAATGTACAGGTAAGCAAAGCTCTCTTCTCATACAGATAAAGAATACATGGAACAGAGTCACCGCTCTTATTCGTAACGTCGTTAACACTTTCGACTCCACCCACTTTTCATAGAGCTCATACGCCATGCCGCCATACATATTGCAAATGGACCCTCCAGGAGGGTCACCGGCATTACGTTTGCGCTAAAGTGAACCCTCGAGGAGGGTCGTCGGCATTAGGTTTGAAACCGTATTATAAAACACTGTAAAAAGAAGTAAAACTGTGTTTTCAAAACGTCTTGTTGCTATATTTAGTATCTCTGGGGGTATTTACATGTACTAGTGGGGTGGAAACGTGAAATATTAAAAAATAAAAAAATCAAGAAAAGTATAATCGCTCGCTTTGATCCCGAGACAGGGGTATTCAACCTCTTCTGAAATTTTCAAACATGTAATAATTTTTTATTTTATTTTATTAATGAATAACAAACAGTTACATTATGCAATATTAGTAGTTGTTTATGTAATGAAAACGTAATTATTTTGTAACAGCTTATTAAAGATTAGGTAGTGTTCTATTATTTACTTGACGGTAATGATTCACTCTGGAATTACCTACTTTCAGTCGTTATTCATATAATGTTAATTGAGAAAGTACGTATAAAATAATTACGAAAAAACTCCGATTGAGATAAGAACTGATTTATGTCATAACTACTTTTACTTGTAGCTTCGCTCCCGTGCTTCCTTTGCCTGACATTACCTTAAGTTATTCCAGCTATAAACTATGTCTACAAACATCACGACACCGCGTCATTTACTCATTCCGTAGGTAGCATCATTACGTGAACGAAGACAAACGGAAATCATACACTACCTATTGGTGTAATACATATACAATACCTATGCCTATTGGTGTGATACATATACACGAACCCCAAAACGCATACTTATCCATGTATATACGAGTACATTGATAAGTATGCGTTTTCGGGTTCGTGAGGTTATGTATTATTACATTAGGCATTTGTTTGTGTGGCTGTTAATTTTCTCTTAGAAATTACAGAACGTTTCTTTCTTATATCTATGAATATCACTATAGAGTAGGTTCGTTTTACGGTTTTATAATTTTTATCAGTAAAACGAACCTAATAACTTATAAGCTATCAGAAGGAGACGAAGTAATATACTGTTTAAAAACTTTTGAAGTAAATAAAATTAAAGAAAATCTAAGTCCTATGTTTACATACAACTTTTATTTAGTTTTCAGTATCAAAGGAAAAGTTTGTTTAAAAAAACGTATATTTTATTATATGTAGATATTAGGTAAGTAAAGGTTACAAATGGTGTTTGAAAATTAATTGCGAGAAAATGAAACAGGCATAAAATATATAGCAGTTCATCAAAAATGTTGCAAAGCATAGCTAATTCCCGTCACGAAACTTTTTAAAGGTTTTTTTTAATTTTCAACATGTGTCATTCGACTTGGGTACTTCATACTGCCAAGTCATAAAAACGCTTCTTTGTGTTTTTAAATAATAAATGACAACTATTTTATCTGATTTTATTAAATTAACGATAGAAAACACGGAAGCGGTATAAATTAAAATAAAAATATTGTTCGTGTGGCTGTTGGGCCATTATCTTAGTCTTAAGGCCTGCGCAGACGAGGGACAATTTGTACGCGGACAAATTGTCCGCAACGATAGAACGTATGGAAATCTATGCAGTAACGCACACGAAGGACGAGTAGACTGCTGGGATTTCCATACATTCTATCGTTGCGGACAATTTGTCCGCGTACAAATTGTCCCTCGTCTGCGCAGGCCTTTAGAAAAAAAAATTACTTTATGCACTAGAACATAAAAAGCGATTTTATGTCGCCTAAGCACAACATAAAGACGAACTTTTAGAGCATGAGAAGTGAAAATATTATTATGATGTAGAAGATTACTGTCAGAAACCATAGAGGACAAAAATGAATGAATGACAAACGAAGTTGCACTATGGGTATTCTTTTTTACCATTTTGATACGGAACCCTGAAAAGCTTCTATTTTTAAAGTCATCCTCGTAATTTATAATCTCAAAATAAATATTTTTATTTTTAGTGAATATTTGAAACCGTAAAATGGTTTACCACCCCTGAAATAGCTCCCAATTATTTAAAAAAATAAAAATGCTGGTATTTGAAAACCAACGAATATACTAATAAATCTTGTTAAAATATACGACAAATTTTATTTTCATAGTTTATAATGCTGTATTCGCTAAGAAAAACGTACATTTAAAATGAGCCCTCCGCGAGGGCTCCCGGCATCCCATAAGGGATTTGAGTGAACCCTCCAGGAGGGCTCCCGGCACTGAACGTGTTAATGGACCAGATATTTTCACTAAGTATGATTTTTGTTATGTCACGCCATAGCTTGTTCATACAAGTGGCCGCAGTGAGGGCACGGGCGGCCCGTGCGAGGACCGGGGTACTCAAACTAGTTCGATCTTGTTTCTAGTAAAAATAAGTCTTCTTCATCCATATTATATGTTGACAAAAACAGGACACGACAACACGCAGAACGCACCCGCGCCGCTCCCGGCCCCGCGCTGTCACTTTGGTCAAGCACTTATAACGCGTTAGTAAGTCGCGTTGTGGACGATGATCCTTACATTTAGCAATACTTTGGTACACTTGGTACATCACGCATACAAAATACATTTATGTATTATTTCAAAGTTATAGTGCTGCGATTAAGACACGTGGCAAGTAAATTTAAAACTTCGTATCTAGCATAATCGGCCTATTAATATGTTCCTTCTGCTGGGACACAGGCCTCCTCACGGTGAGAGGGAGTGGGCCGTAATCCACCACGCGGACCCTGTGTGGGTTGGTAGATGTCACATTGTTTCGATTTTTTGGTTCTAGGACATGCCGGCTTCCTCACGATGTTTTCCTTCACCATTTTGGGAGCAGTGGTGATGAAATAATTTACACAAAGTAAAGCGCCTGTCTTGGTTCGAACCTACGACCTGCTACAACTCGAAAATCGCGAACATTACCACTTGACCACCACTGCTCTTCGTGTCTTACTCAACTGCATTAAATTTCTTAACCCGGACTGCATGTCTAATGAATCATCTCTAATATAATATAAAGCAATGCACCTAACCCGCACGCGCCGGCAGATGGTCAACGCGGCCCGCTGCACCAATAAAAAGGCCAGGCTCGGTTAATTTTTCACACCTGCTCTACTCAGGCGTTTTATTAAGATTGCTAGCAATTACACTCGGCACCGTACGCGTTGCTCGAAATGACTCGCAAATTGAGTTTAACTCACAGCATGTAGTTTCCGTGTCGAGTAAAATTAAGTTTTGTATATTTAATTGTGTGTGTGTGAGATTGCTCTTATTTTGTGTGTGCTGAGGCTGTTGTCAGCTGTGTCTGGTCTTTAGTGAGGAGACTTGGATGTAGTTGACATTTGTATTATGATAACATCATAGTACGGGGTTTCCCCGGGGTACGAAATGCGTACCTCTAAGGAGTGGGCAGAACTCATTGCGGGTATCGGTGCTTTCAAAAAGCTTCATAGCTAGACTTGTAGGTTATCCTGGAAGTCAAAGGGTCTCAATTGAATAAGTTACAGGAGTAACAAATTAAGGCAAGCGTACACCTTCGTCAACCACATCATCGAGTGAGATAGTGGTCAAATGCAATAATCAGCCTTTATCGTTCCTAATGCTGGCCACGGGACTCTTCTCTGTGAAAAAAAGTGGTTCAAAGTCCAATAAGCGGGCCCAGTGCGGGTTGGTGGATGCCACATGTCTTCGAATGGTTCGTTTTAGGACGTGTCGGTTTTCTCACGATGTTTTCCTCCATCGTTTTGAGAGCAGTGGTAATGAAATTAATTACGCATAGTAAAGTGCATGCCTTTTTTTTGTTTGGGAAATTATCAAATAACTTCACCCACTCTGGGCGAAGCGGGAGGGCGTGTCAGACTTTTACTGACTAAAACCCACCCGTGTTCCTTCAGTTGCCTGTGCCCGGGGCCACGGTATCTCTTTCGAACAACCCGCGACCCTGGCGGGCATCTGCCTTAGCGGACCCAGTCAGTTAGTGCTGACGTCTATTTGAGGCGCGCGTGGAACACAACGCGCCGTCGACCCGGGCCTGGTCCTTACCGGACGGCGAGCTGCCCATTGCTCACCGGGGTGGATGCCATGACCTACGAGACATAAGTCGGGGTCACCGCCACCACCGCCACCACCGCTCTCAATGTATAGCGAATACTAGTGATTAAACGCGGATATAAGTGGTCAAACGCCAGCCTATCAAAATAAAAAACGAGTCAACCTGCATAGAAATCTCAACATCATACTACGTACATAAATAATTGACCCATTCTTAGGTTCAGAGCATACGATAAAAATTCCGAGCAAAAATAACAATAGATAATTTTTTTGCTTTACCAAACGGTCTGGTGGCTTTATTGTGGTACTGTCATTGTTGGAGTTGTTGTGTTCGTATCACAAAACGTGACATTTGAATTTGCTAATAGCTTTTGTACTGTTAATTGAATGTACCTACTGATGATATCAATGTTTGTTATACGTGGTCCTTTGGCTCTCAAGTAAGGACAAAGGACTAGTCCCTAATTGAGTAACAAGCTTTCAATCACAACCCGAGGGTTTTGAAGTAAATTCCTTATCCATTGCTTCATAGATTTGAAAAATTCGTCTTATTAACAACGTAAATAACGCAATCTACGTGGCTAAACTGTCAAAATGAAAGGCATTGGGATCGTTTGCCATTTTTTACGCAGTACGCAATTACCTCGTAGGTCCACCAATGGACTTTTCATGGAAATATATGGTGTGTTATTTAGATAAACAAATGTGGCATATAAGAATATTGAATAAAATATGCGTCATTACATAAGAATTGTGAAAACTGGTTATTGTAACAGTTTTTATGGTGATATACCGCCCATTTGTTTTTCTAATAACATCATATTCTAAGCGATGACGATACATTAACGTATTTTCTCAACGTCTTTTGCAAATGTAGTGGGCAATTACTTTTTTACGATTTTATGTACAGACGCCAGCACATCAACCTACTACAATCTGTCAAATTTCTTTAATAAAATTTCAACTTTATTGCTAAAGTATAAGGTTCAAAATTGATTGGGGAAATGTGACAGTTTCGGAAAGGTTGATGTGCTGGCGTCTGTACCTATTACTTAAGATATTATCTAAAGCTCATTGCTGGGCATGGGCCTTTCGTGTCTCAGAAAACCACGCCCAGTTAAGCTTCCACATAACTATATAGTTTTATTTTCATTTTAAGGTTGTGTAGTGTACAACGCCACATGCGAACAACGCGTCATACTGACGTCACGCAAAATCCTGCATCTCGCAAGCAGAGTTTATCGCGCAACTAGCACATATAAAACGGCCCGACGTGAATCATCGGGCAGTTGCCCGCCAGACACAACACTCGTCTGGTCGGAGGATCCTCCCTTTTCTATAGAGTATGAATGAACTCTACACCCTGTTCCTCATACCTCTATAAGCCTATTACTGTTTGCTCATCAACCGGGCATATGTATAAAAGTGTGGTTAATTAGTACGCTCGGGCTTATGTAAGTGGCATTGTAGTGAGAACACAGCTTGATAATAACTTAAAAATATAAACTATCGCAATCTAAATCGATTTCATATTGCTGGAACTGGCAGAATTGGAACACTGACTCTAAATATGGATGAGTGGGAAAAGGAATTGTTGTATCGGAATCTATAAGAAAAAAATATTACGTTATGATTTAAGAATAGGAACTAAATAATAAATGTATTTTTTTTAATAATAATATTGGTGTGGATTGATAAATAAATGATTTATTTTCTGTAAGTAGTACAAACACTTTACATGTCAATCATATTTTTTAAACTAGATAAGGTCGGCGTTTCCTATCTGACTATTCTGAGAAGAAAAGCCGAAACAAACTCAGAGATCACAGACTCTTTTAAATTCCAGACAAAATCTTGGTCGGATCATGTGAAGACCATGTAGATTGGTGTCTGAAACGGTCTTTTGAGGAAAGATCCACACAGATTGAACGGACCTGTCCAGTCAGTGCACGCATTTGTCAAAAATCGTGCAGCTCAACTCAGAACTTGAGGAGCTCAACGATTCAACACCAAAGAGAGGACATTTAGGTAGGCCGCGTAAATTACTCAAACTGCCAGATCATGATTAAAACTAACTAAGAAAGAAATTACCTACATAGTCCTCACATTCACATTGAAGATTTTATATTTGAATACCTCGGAAACGTCACATTACGGGATTTGGTCTTATTATGTTTTCTGTTTGCATTGATGTAAGCTATCGATTTATATAGGTTTCATGCGTGGCCGCCATTTTGAAAAAAAAAAAAAACTAAATTGCGGACAGGTAGGTAAATATGTCACGGACCTTTAAAGCCGGTTTATCTGCAAGACGTTGTCAAATACAATAACTTGAAAGCACCCAAATACAAATTGAGATAAAATGTCGATCAATTTCTAATCTGTATTTGCAAAAGTAGGTCTACAATGACCAAATACAAACATCAAACAGCTGCCAATATTTAAATACAACCTTTTTGGAATAACGTCACGCAATTCAGGAATCAAATAAGGCGGAAGCACAAGTAATGGCATCTAAAATAAATGGAAGAATCGATTTGGACAAATAATATGACCGCCATAAGACGTATTTGGTTTTGTATTTTGATTCCTTTACTAAGACGATCTTCGTTGAGTTATTATTGTATCTCAGTGCTTCTCTGCATAATTTTAATGAAATTATTTATTCTTTACTTAGGTAGGGCATCGAAATCACAAATTAGCCGATTAGAGTTCTTGTTGTAAATTTTACTAAAATAATTACCTACCTAAATACGTACCTATTGCTTATTATTGTAAAACTAGTTGGAATGCCCCAAACAGACAAAATAAAGACAGTGTATAAACCTCCAACTTTTACGTATTCATCATTCATTACTTATTCTTAACTAAAATATCTAAATTACTGCTTAGTCTACTAACTATAATAGTGCTAAGTTCTTCCAAAGTTAGTATTATCATGTCTCATAAAGAAATAAACAATTTAACGTTAGACAAACATTAGCCAATAACTTTGATAATAGTATTAAAGGGCCTAATGTAAGTCCACCCCTCTTTCCGGAAACATTTATTTATTTATTTATTTATTTATTTTATTATTTATGTACACACAGTAAAATACATAAAGAAATGACATAATTAAGATATGAGTACAAAGGTACTGCTTATTTCTTAAGAAATTTCTTCCAGCAGACCTGCGAAAGGAGAAGTAAAAAAGAAATGTAGACAATAGTGTGTGAGAACAAGAAGAGAAAAATATGAATGTGTGAAGCCTAAAACTAAAATATTAAATAAACCTACACATATAATGCAAACAAATTAACATAAGTATACTTAAATAAATACATAATGCTATAATATATAAACATATATATATATATATATACTCACAGTATAGAGGAAAGGTAATGCTCTTTTAATCGACACTTAAATAGAGAAATAGATTTTAAATCACGAATGCTAGGCGGAAGTGAGTTCCACAATCTTACAGCATGAACAGAGAAGGAATAAGAATAGTAGCTTGTTTTATGAGGATGAGATTTAAGGAGGGATCTTAGGTGTGATCTACATGGTGCATCGCTAGAGCGAGCGTAAGAAAAACGCTCACGCAGGTAGGAAGGATAAGACGGGTTGTGTAAGATGTTGAAGAGGAGACATAAAATCCGAGTATTCCTGCGAAGGCGGATAGGGAGCCACTTGAGTTCCTTGCGAAGGTGAGAAACATGGTCATACTTTCGAAGACCGAAAACAAAGCGAATGCACAGGTTTTGCAAGCGCTCAAGCTTGTTTAATAGCTCCTCAGTAGCATCCAGGTAGCAGGCGTCGGCATAATCTATAATCGGCTGAATAAGTGTTTGTGCCAAAGAAATTTTAGTCTTCAAGGGCAGAAGACTCTGAAGGCATTTCAGCGAATGAAAGGAGAAATGTACCTTTCGGCTGACTTCATTGACCTGAGGACGCCACGAAAGGTTGGAGTCAATAACTACACCTAGATCTTTGGCGGTTTCAGTATAGTCAATGCGAACACCATCGAGATATAAGGGCATCAGAGATGTAACATCAGCCGCATTTCGAACGAATCTGCTGCCTATGACCATGGCCTGGGATTTAGTTGGGTTAATTTGCAAACCAAATGACTTAGCCCATTCGCTGATGCAAGCCAGGTCATGATTCATTGCAGCAATTGCAGAACCCGCGTTAGCTACAGTAAAATGTCGATAAAGCTGCAAGTCATCTGCATAGAGATGAAAACTAGAGGAGATTACTCTTGTAACAAAGTTTATGAAAATTGAAAAAAGAAGAGGAGAGAGAACGCTACCCTGAGGAACACCCTCAGTGAGGCTACACCAGTCAGAGAAGGACTCCTCCAGGCGAACACACTGAGAACATTGTGGAAAACGATTAAGATATTCTATCAGATTGGCGTGTTAGTGGTTGTATTTCCTTATCTATGTATCAGAGAAGCCATAGGGTGCAACCCTGGTGAAACTGAGTGTGATACATATTTATTCCTCAATTTTTCATATAGCACCTACTACTGTTTGTCTCTGCTTCACCCAAAGATTGACTGGTAGAAAATGCCTATGGCATTAAGCGCGCCTCTGTATATCTGTGTGGAAGTATTAGATAAATAAATACATGGTGTCTGACTCGCCCTCAAACTTATGGGGCCCATTTATAGGCAATCTATGATAGATACTGGCGATACCTACATTGTTATGCCAGCAATCTCCAGAAAGACTAGGTAGAGATGATTAATTGTTCTTTCAAAGTACACAGATTTTATCAGTTCTAATATCATGATCTGTCTTTCTTCCTTTATCTTCATTTTATGTGTTCCACGGCGTACATTAACATATGTTAATGTTCAATGTTCTTATCAAATAACTCAGAAAAAAAAAACAAAATGTGTGGGATTGTAGATACAATCTCACACATTTTGGTCCTTTGATCCGCACGATTATTTCTTCATGAATCACTTTGCCTGAATAAATAATTTAAATAGAAAAGAGTATCATATACGGTAATGTTGATAGGAGGGTTAAAAAAAAAACTGGCAGATATTAAAAAAAAAGTGTCTTTGGAAGAACTCGCTTTTTAAAGCAGTTACTAATATAGTACGAGTACCTATGTTATCGTGGATTCCTGTGCTATTTCAAGGGTTTCGCTCTAGTAACTATCAAAATAGTATAATTACAACCACAAAGTTTGTCACTACACGCGAATTTATTAGTTTTAATGAGATCGAAGCTCGTTAGCGGTGAGCGGGGACGTGTTTATGACATGCGTCATCAGCGACAACCTGTCGTCATAATTATACTACCACATTATCAATCAATAGGAATAACCAGCATCCTAATTACGTAACACTATCAATCTCAATCGGAATCATTTTGAAGGGTATTGCTAGTCCATTGCTTCACATGTTCGAAAAATTTGTGAGCTTAACAACGTAAATAATGCTATGAATATTGCTGAACTGAAAACCATTGCTATTGTTAGTGTGTTACGGCATTACTCCGCAGGGTGCGCCACTTTTATTTTATTTTCCACAGAGACAGATTCTCGAAAAAAAAACTTGCTGAATACATTGAATGCATTGTTCAATTTTGTAAAACTCTGTCAAGTTTCTCGTCGCCTATCCCGCAGTGTTTGAAGACTAAGGTCTTCAACCAGTGCGTCCTGCCCGTCATGACATACGTTGCTGAAACGTGGACACTGACGGTCGGGCTGGTCCAAAAATTCAAGGTCGCTCAGCGCGCTTTGGAGCGAGCTATGCTCGGAGTCTCTTTGAAGGATAAAATCAGGAATGAAATTATGCGGAAAAGAACCGGAGTTACCGACATAGCTTGCAAGAGTAAGCAAACTGAAGTGGCAGTGGGCTGGCCATGTCTGTCAAAGGACCGATGGCCGGTGGAGCAGACGAGTCCTGGAGTGGAGACCGCGTATCGACAAGCGTAGCGTGGGACGCCCCCCAGCTAGATGGACGGACGACCTAAAGAAGGTGGCTGGGGTAGACTGGATGCGGAAGGCGGAGGACAGGGTGCTGTGGCGCAGTCTGGGAGGCCTACTCGTATGTCCAGCAGTGGACTGCGATAGGCTGAGTTGATTGATTGATTGTTCAATTCCCTTTTACCTTGCAATGAGCTATGTAGTTTGTACGGAGAATTACAATAAAAATGTGAAAACATAGCATTCTGAAGAAACAGAAGCTTAGATACTAATTCAATATAAGCACCTACATGATGTTCTAGTAGACGACATTACTTCATTTAAATTCGTAATATTAACTCATTATTATTCGATAATAACAACATAACATAACATACCTGCATTGAGAATGAATTATTATTAAATAAATGCGCAATACAATAAAGGCACGTACAACAACGGCATAAGATAATAAATCCTCAATAATCAAACAATAGTATGTAACGTCATTTTGTATGAAGATTTTAGGTCAAGGAAAAGGGTCATACATAAAGTTAACCTATTTGTCCTTATTGTAACGGGGTTAACGGTGTGACAATCAGTGCCAAAGCCCTAGTTGTTACGATCTGGCACAAACATGGAATAAAAGTAAAATTGTAATGCAAAAGATACATTGTACAGACGCCAGCACATCAACCTACACCTAACTGTCAAATTTTCCCAATCAACATTGAACCTTATGCTTTAGCGATAAAGTTGAAAATCTATTACAGAAATCTGACAGATTGTAGTAGGTTGATGTGCTGGCGTCTGTACCTATTTGTGACAATCCCATTAGAATTATACAGGTTGGAATAAATCTGCGGGGTAATTGTGTAACACACTAACAGTAGCAACGGCTTTCATTTTGACAGTTCAACAACATTCATTGCGTTATTTACGTTGTTGGGCATACAAATTTTGCCAACATATGAAGCAATGGATTAGCAATATCCTTCAAAAAAACAGCTGCTCCATACGTTATGTTCGCATAACTCGACAAAATGTAGGGTGAAAGTGGTCGTCAGTCATTAAGTGATGACTTAACTGGCCCATTCAGAGGTTTTCAGTTATTTCAATGACATCTTGTACAGACGCCAGCACATCAAGCTACCAGAAACTGTCAAATTTTCCCAATCAACTTTGAACCTTATGCTCTAGCGATAATGTTGAAAATTTGACAGATTGTTGTAGCTTGATGTGCTGGCGTCTGTACTTATACAGGGTTATTGGAAAACACGAACAATCTCTTAAGAGGTCATTTCACCAACGTCAACTTTTACTATGGGATCAAACCTGAAATCGCGAAAAAAAATCTGCTGTTCCCTACATTACGACGAGTTATACGAACATAAATGTAGGGAACAGCTGATTTTTATTTCGCGGTTTCAGTTTTGGTCCCATAGTAAAAGTTGTTCATAATGATGAGTACAATGACCTCTTAAGAGGTTGTTGGTGTTTTTCCAATAACCCTGTCGAATGGTAAAAAAATCAAGGACGATTTCTGATCGTACGTTTTTAAAATACCTATGTATGACACGACTACGAGTGACGACTGTATCAAAATATTGATAAAATAATTTACCCACTAATTGTGACATGTGACTGTTCTTAAATTACCCTAGGCTGATAAAATTTTCGTTTTTCCTAATTATGTTACATATTAGTATTTAGGTCGCTTCCCCCCTGTTCTATTAAAATTTATTCTTTTAGTTCATTTATTGTCGGTGTACTTACCAGCTAAAGTTATTTGAATCTTACCATACTTACCAAGAACTTTTAAAGCCATTATATTATTATTTTTAGTACTTGTAATAACTGCGTTTATTGTTAACTGCGAAACGTTATGTTACTATGAGCGTGTCATGGCTAAGATGATAATTAACTATAATATCTATGCCTACAACAGACGCTGTAAATATACTAACCTACACATAGATTCTGTACTTCAACAAATATTAATAAAATAACCCATAGATTATACTGATACAAACCCGGATATAAGTAGTCATGTTGTAGTTTTTTATACATAAATACATATGTACAGACGCCAGCACATCAAGCTACTACAATCTGTCAAATTTATTTAATAGAATTTCAACTTTATCGCTAAAACATAAGGTACAAAGTTGATTGAAAAAATTTGACAGTTTCGGGTAGCTTGATGTGCTGGTGTCTGTACATAAACTCACGCCGTTTTCCCATGGCTAGGGGTAGGCAGAAACTACAGGACGCAACCATTATTTTTTTTTAATTGCTGAATGGGCCTGCTCTTGACCTGGATCAGGCCTGATGGAAAGCGATGGATGAGGTCTACGGTGATCACAGAACAGATAAAGAGGTTAGAAGGGCCTTGTGGGCGGGGCAAGCGCGCCGCACTTTTGAGCAGACACTCAAATGTCGACCGAAATTTGATTCACCCGCTCACAATCGCTTTCTTGTTGTGACAGCGTCCGAAGTTCCGCAGAAAAAAAACAATTATGCCGTCTTGCGCTATTATAACGTGTCGAAAAAGAAGCCAGGAGTGTAATGTAGCCCGAGGAGGGATTTCTTTTCACCGGTAAGACCAAAAACATTAAAATAAGAGTGATATTTGTAATTATTAAAAAAGTATTATGTAGTTTGTAGACAAAAACGATAAAATCGCATTTAGGTGCAAAATTATACATTGCTTGCAATACATGGGTACGATCTTGCACGACGTGAGCGATCGCGCAATGTATTGCGTTCCCTGCGAACGTCGCGTGCGTCGAGCCAAAGCTTGAATTCTGGGAAATCTATGCGTATCGATAGTGTTGTACCAAATTGTAAACAATGTCGATATTAAGTATGTGTGTACGAATGATTCTTTTCAGTAATATTATAATTAAAATAACTTTGTTTATTAACATTAATTATTGTTTATTGTGGATTATTAACTTAGTACCTAACTTAATGGGTTTTTCGTCTAAAATTTGAATTGAGGTTAGCAATTTATGATGCAAACATTAATCTTTTTTTAGGTTTCCAACAGATCCAGCTACAAGAAAACTGTGGATTGAGGCAACTGGTAGAATTGAATGGATACCTACTAAATGTAGCACAATTTACTTAATAAATACGTATTATTTCAGGGACAATGATAAAATAAGCGTTGAAATTGAGTTTAATTATTGTTCAATATTAAAATATTCCTTTATTTTTTACTTGTGTCATTTATTTGCTTACTTACTTTAGCCCAAATTATTGTTCAATATTAAAATATTTAAATTTAGCGGCAGTATCGGATGCTCCCCCTTAATTTGACATTAATAGTTATATTTATTTAGGAAGTCCACATTATTCGTACCGTACCCGCAACTTAAAAGATCGCAAAACTTTAATTAACAAAATTACAGTAATTTTATCGATATAATTGATCGACCTTTTGGTCGCCGTAACATACATGAGAAATAAATTGCTGTGTGCGTGTACGTCAAACGCAGTGTTTGCGTTAGTGTGACAACCAATAGCAAACACGCGATCTAAGTGCATGTGGTTTATTTGTGTGCGTAATGCGCGTACGTATTGATCTCTTGCTTGTAGTGGAGTGAAAGAGTGGGAGACATGCGGCGACACGCGTTCTAATACAAATCGGGAACTATTTCCTTTCTAACCTCTTTTATCTGTTCTGTGACGGTGATGGCCCAGAAGAATGTGTCTGTTCACTCTTGCTCTGAAAACAGATGGGTGAAATGTTAAAGGGAACAGACACGCCTGCTACGATCTTTACATATTGCTTACTTCTCTTTTTATTTTATAAACGAAGTTAAGAAAAGCTGAAACTTAAAATCGATTCATTTGAGATCCTTCAAATGTGTGTGATCATTCACCTCTGTCAAATTCTACAGCTGCAACAATTGGATTCGCTAGAGAAAACTGTTTCCTTTGAGGAAAAGGACAAGCAATTCTCCTACATACCTACCTACTGAGTGTGAGTATATAATTCATTCTTTCTTCTCTTATATTTTTCCTATGTAACGTTGTATCGAACACCTCGCACCCTCGAGAGATTATCCCTTTCCTTCATAATTGACATCAGTTAATAAATGTTAGCACAACGAGGAGCATCATCATCTGCCTAGCCTTTTTCCAACTAAGCAATATGTTGGGGTCGACATCCACTCTAACTGGATGCATCTGAGTACCAGTATTTTACATGGAGCGACTGCCTATCTGACCTCCACAACCAAGTTACTGGGTAATACGATGCCCCTTGGTAACACTGGTTGTCAGATTTTCGGGCTTCTGACGACCCGTAACGACTGCCAAAGATCCACGAATGACAGCCGGTACTAACAGCTTAACGTGCTATCCGAGGCACTGACAGGTCTTGGAATGTAAAGATGGTCACCCATCCACGGACCAACCACGAAAGCATAGCTTAACCTGATCAATCGCCCCGTGCGGCTGTTATAACTTAGCGAGCTATGGAGCTACCTAATTATCACAATAGGTAAATGTTCTGCTAATTATCACATGTGACAGGAACCAATAAACAGTTAAACGAATTATGTACTGAAAGCCCCATCAAGTCATGAATCATCCTTGATTAAGAATTTCTTCGTGCCCTCACTAATTCAATTAACGGAGAATATGGCACGTCTAATATAATAGGCCGGTATTAAAGAGAACACATTTTCAATACATAATTTTAAATGGGTATTAGGTATAACGGCCAATTTTCAAAGCATATTTTCAATTTGAGGGGCTCGTGATTAAGTAATAACAGTCGCACGGGTATATCGATCAGGTTAAGCTACGCTTGCCGCGGTCGATCCATGGATGGGTGACCAACTTTGTCGAGACCGCTCCGTGCCACGGCAAGCACGTTAAGCCGTTGATCCCGGCTGTCATTCGTAGATCTTTGACAGCAGTTACGGGTAGTCAGAAGCCCAAAAGTCTGGCAACCAGTCTTACCAAAGGGTATCGTGTTACCCAGTAACCGGGTTGTAGAGGTCAGATAGCCAGTCGCTCCATGTAAAATACTGGTACTTATTCAGCTGCATCCGGTTAGACTAGAAACCGCCCCCACCATATTGGAAAAGGCTAGGCAGATTGATTTTCAATTTGCGTATTTTCAAGCTGGAAAAATACCTACGCAAAAATTATTCAAAAATACATAGGGTACAGCTTTGATCGACGTGCGTTTATGACGGGTTTCTGTCATCTCATTTGAATTCAGGTCCATATAAGGTGCTATAAAAATATCTACCACGCTTCAATGGGAGACAGTATCCTGTATTTAGATTACAATAGTAAAGATACATTATTTATTGATCATAAATGTCATAAATTTTATCATACAAAAAAATGTGCGTATTAATTTAAATTGATTTAGTTGCATAAAACCGTCTCATAGTAATTAGCTGTTGCCGCACCGTCCGCGTCATTTCATTTCGCAATATGTGACGAAGCGACACATCGCGCGTAGTTTGTGAACCACGTTATGCAGAATAGAGTAAATGCTTATTTAATTACTTTATTTTCTCAAATTGATTTAACTATTCCGTGGTACAAAATTTATTCACTACTGTAATCTATATAAAAATACTGTCTCCCATTGAAGCCGTGGCAGATATTTTTATAGCACCTTACCTATATATACCGGGGCACGTGTATTGGGTCACTCGGAACTACTGGCTTTATCCGTTAAACTATGGGTTCTCGTTGTTATTCTGGTGTATTTTTTATCAAAGCAAGATTGAACAGACATCTTCTGGGCACGCTCATTCCAAAGTAGACCTCATCAATCAGGTGACCATCAGGCGAGATTGAGGTTAAGAGCAGGCTTATCCCGCAATAATCCATACTAATATCCATCCATACTATCCATATCCATACTAATAGTAATGCGAAAGTGTGTCTGTCTGTTACCTCTTCACACTTAAACCGCTGCACTGATTTAGATGAAATTTGGTATACAGATAGTTTGAGTCCCGGGAAAGGACATAGTATTGTTTTTATCCCGATATTCCAACGGGATCGAGACTTATGCGGGTGAAACCGGGAGCGCTGCTAGTCAATAATAAATGAATAAATAATACTTTCTAATAAAATGCTTTAATAACACTTTCGTGATTTATTTAATTCCATTAAGTATTTTTTCGCGCACATTATTTATCAGCCCAAAAAATCCTACTACAACTTAACGCTAACTTTAAATGCAGTACCGTAGTAGGTAACTTCGGTTCAGTTACCGTGAAGTCTACTCGATGAACCGAATAAACAGCGAGTACCTACCAATAGTGCCCCACTCCCATCATACAAGCCATACAATGTCAACATTCATTCATTACGCAACGAGACCTCGCCAAGAAAAATCGCTGCGTTTCTAAAACCGGTTTTTATGTTACACATTATCTACTCTATTCTGATCGCTATAAGGGCGAAAATTGATTGATAACTTAAGTAGGACTGGACGTAAGTTCGCGTTAAGTTATTACGACATTGTGCTAATGGTGTATGGGAAACTGACCTGTCTATGGTTTCTATAGTATTATTGTGTATAATTCTAGAATATATTACAAGTACTTAGATATTTAATACTTATATCGAACTTGATTTATGCGTCATTCCGATTAAGTTAGCTCACGTCGTTGAGACGAGGATAAAACGTGGTACTTAATATTTAAGGATTGTTTTTATAAGGAAAATGAAAGCTTCTACCTATATATACAAATTAACATATAGAAAATCATGTTACATTCTTGATAATATACGAGATAATATTTTTCTGTAATATTGGGTCTTCAAATTATTAATTGTAGAAGTTTTAACATATTTTTCATTAAAATTTACACTCCCACCACCTTTTCTAAATCACATTTAGTAATAACAGTTCACACAATCTAATCAAATCAGTTACAAATTGATTAATAATCGAAAACAAATGCTTTCTCCAATTAAAAATCGTAAAGAAAAAATTAAACCTCACCTTTAATCGAAGATGGTCTTAAATGAAACTCAGCAATCTCCAAAACTACTCATTATCGAGCGAAAATGCACCAGCCGCCCGTGAACTTGACGTAAATTCGTTGCTATAGCAATGCTCTCCCAGGGAAAAGCTCCCCTAGCGAATTCACATCCAAAATACGCAATAGCCGAACCAATTTAAAAGTACGTAAAATTAAAACTGAGCACTTATTATTAATAAAAAACATAGGCACCTCTCTATTTCGGATAAAAATACACAATTCGAATATTTTTTTGAAATTCGAACGCTATTTTTTTTTAAGCGCGAGACGGACGCGCGTCTTCGCGGCGGTACGGAGCGCACTACGTAAATGTCAGCACAATCGGCACATGTGCGGGTCGTAGTAAGGCCGCGTGTACAAAGCAAGCAGTTTTCCTGACTATTAATAATGAACGTTTATTTTTTCGTCACTATTTCCACAGATAATATATAATACTTATTTTTGTTCGATGTGAAATGTTTTATTAAAAAAATATATATTTAAAATAGAGAAGCTCTTTTGTGAGATTAAATTTTTGTTATTGATTTAAATAAATAAAAAATATATATATACATTTTTAATTAGCAGGTATAAAAAATACTATTATGAATACCGACATTTAAATGCAGTCTAGACTATCAACCTGCTAATCGGTATTCGAATATCGCCGCGCGTACGATGAAAGTGAAAGTATGTTGTGTCATTCATAATAACGTGGAAGGTGATCCGGCAAGTTGCTGGTCAAAAGTGAATCTGCTTTTATTTAACAAGTTTTGTACTACTTTGATAGTAGACATGTTTTTATTTTAGCCATTTATTTTATACAATCAAATTAAAACTATTTTAACGATTTTATATTTTCATAAGTTTTAGTTAATTACAATGTTGTTTTATGGTGAATACTGTGTATTTTACTATTAGTATTTTTGTATGTACTGCTGTTGGTGTACCAAATAAATAAATAACATTCAATAATACGACATGTCGAAGATAAAATGATACAAAAAATAATGTAAAGCACCTACAGGACAACAAATTGGTAATTACGTGTGGTTTAGTTCCGTAGTCACTGACATGCGAATGGTATTTGTTTATGGTAATCTGGGACATTAAGTCATAATATTATTTAGTTTTAGACCACCAACGAATAGGGGTATCTCCAGATTTCTACTGTTCAACCTCAAGTATAATATTATGATGTTCTGAAATAAACAATGCTTATTTCATCCCAAAATATTCTAGAATATCAACTCTCACCACGAAATGCAAAACAGTTAGTAGTTATTGTATTCGGTTTTTTTCCTTTTGGCTTTCTATTTAAAGATTTAGTATTTTGTACAATACAGTAACTGCGAAACAGCTAGTACTTAGAAACGGGGTACCTACTAACTAACTGCTACTTAAAAGAAAAATCGTAATCACGATTTCCATGTCTAAAATAATCGCAAGAAAACTCCCTCCTATCTGCACACGGCTTAACCAAGTGCGAGCGAGACAGCGTTCCAGCCAGGGGTTGTACATCCGCTTTTCTCGGCGTTATGTAAGCTACGGCCCTGGAGCCGGGCAAACCCCCCGCGCCCCCTCACCACCCCGACCGGGGAGAGTACGGACAGAGTACATAGCTGGGGGTGAAGCCAGCCTTATGAGTGTCAGTTTTGGCTGATGATGGCGTCAGTAATTCTTGATGTTTGTTGTTTTGGGAGACGATGCGAAAGGTATGTTGCCTTGGGTTTGGATAAAGGTAATTTGGGATACTCGAGTGGTCAAGGTCGGAAAGGGTGTAAATTTTACCAAACCTTATGATGTTTATTTAAATTAAAACTTAGCTAAGGTAACTTTGCGAGACAAAACATTTATAGAAGCAAAATAAATTATTTGTATAATAAGCGGAAAAAGGAAGAAATACGCGAGGATTCGTTAGGTAGGTACTTTCACTGAGATCGTGAATGAAAATTAAGCTTTCGACCGACTTCTCGTCTCGTCTTCAAAAAATCATGTACAGTCAACAAAAGAGATAGGTATGCAGGATCGTCGGATATAGTTGAAGTTTAGTAAGAAACCGATGGAATTTGTCGACTGAAATTTAATTTGATAAATGAGCTGTTTGTTTTCTATTAATAAAATTAAATTTTATTCGAGAACATTCATCGGTTTCTTACTAAACTTCAACTATATCCGACGATCATGCATACTTATCTCTTTTGTTGACTGTAGCTCTAAAAGTAGTAATAATTTAAGCTGCAATCTAGATAAATCCATCCATTCATTATCCAGTTAATGCAGAATTTCCAAACGTACTTCACCCCTAACAATGAGCGCACACACCCTTAATCACGTGTAACAACCCCACATACTGTAAATACTGTAACGCAAACCACACAACACACGGTTCTTGTTGAAATACGCTTGCAGACTCGCCTGGTAAAGGTACGCTTTCAATTAAGGACGTCACAATTTGTTATCTGTACCCGAAAAACTCGAATGAAAGAATTCAATATTCGAAAATATCCGGACCGTACTAAATCAAAATTGAATTGACTTTTCTCCTTATGGCTTTTGAAATGGGTTGCCGGTGTTTTCAATTTTTGTATTATATTGTTAAAGGCACTTATACTCCAATGTAAAATTATTTTTTAGGAAGTAAAATGGCTTGTCTTAGTGGTGTTTTCCATCCTAATCATATCCAAATGGTTTGGTAGGGACCTATTTGTTTTTTACATTCAACACAATATACAACTCATTAATAACAAATACGATAGACGTACACCGTACACGTAACTTTTCTTACGCTAGAGTAGTTCTAAAAGGTCCTATGTAGATACATAGTAAGTTGCGCAAACTGAAAATACCATTGCGGATATATCCGCTATCTACGCACAACACTACCAGTCTGAATTGGGTTACCGGAATTTGGACCTCGGTGCTTACACAAATAAAACTCATTAAGCTGCCAATTTGTTTATCAATTTCACAGGGACATTCTCTTTTATTTTTAACGGTTCGTTGACACCCCTTGTTTTGGGAACAATTTCATCTTCGTTTGAATTTTGTACCTATTGTTAGCTGCGTATGTATCGAAAAATGTAGGGTGAATTTTTGTTGATTACATGAAAAATGATCTCCTACTTGTGTAGGTACACATGTCATCAATTTAATACATTTAAAAAATCATCAGTACCTTTGCCATAGAGAAAACACGAGTTGCCTTGGGTAACCTAGAAGTATTTAAACAGACTTCGGGCCCAGGTTGGTCAAAGCAAGAAAAATCTGTTTATGTGAAGATTCATAGACGACTCCGCCTCGCTGTGTAAATGTGGTGCTGTTCCAAAAAGGGTGAGGTACTTAATATCATGTCCTACGTGTCCTGTCAGCTGCACGTTACAGGAATTGATGGACGCTAGTGATGGCGCCAAAAATGTTGCCAAATTTTGGGCAGAGTCCATTTGGATTGTCATTGACATGCTAAGAAGAAGAGAAAAATATACAACACAGAATAGAATAGTTTATTTTTTTCCTGTATTTGGAAGCGCACCCCTATTCGTCCCTGTTATTGTAACCATGCATGTGATTGTGTATCCTCTGTTGAAGATCCAATCCATACTAATATTATAAATGCGAAAGTGTGTCTGTCTGTCTGTTACCTCTTCACGCTTAAACCGCTGAACCGATTTAGATGAAATTTGGTATAAAGATAGTTTGAGTCCCGGGAAAGGACATAGGATAGTTTTTATCCTGATATTCCCACGGCATCGAAACTTATGCGGGTGAAACCGCGGGGAGCTGCTAGTAAATAAATATATTTAAAGCTTGAGTGGGATATGTGATACAGTTTTCAGGTAGGCTCCCTAAAAAACGCTGTTGAATCCAGTTCTCCGCAGTTGTCAATAACAGATACAATTCTATTTTCACTGCGGATACAGAGGTAAGCTCGAATGTGGCTTTTTGCGGAGTGGCACTGCATTTCTTCGTTTGTTAAAGTCGATTGTTTTTTTTTTTCGAGAAATATCTATCTATACAAATAAATGAAATTGTAAAAGGCAGTTATTTTGAAATTACGAACAGACACTCTATTTGAAATGTAAAAATAACAGCTTTTTACTAAATGCGTAAGAAAGTATATAAGGTACTCATAACAAAAAAAAAATTTGTCTATCTGTTTTTCTGTTTGTTCCGGCTAATCTCCGAAACGGCTAGACCGATTTTGATGAAATTTGGTATGGGGATACTTTAAGCCCTGGGGAAGGATATAGGCTACTTTTTATAGGCATACCACGCAGGAAAAGCCGCGAGCGGCAGCTAGTCAGAAATGATTTTAGCATTCGTTTATGGTCAGTTTTAACTTAGATTTTTGCCGTATAGTTGGAGTTGGCATAGGAAATAACCACGTCCACATTCATGTGAAAGATCAGCATCGCTCTACGATACACCGTGTATTACCATCATAATCAGCCTATAATGTTCCCACTGCTGGGACACAGGCCTCCTCTCTGTGAGAGGGAGTGGGCCGTACTCCACCACGCGGGCCCAGTGCGGGTTGGTGGATGTCACATGTCTTCGACTTTTTTGGTTCTAGGACATGCCGGTTTCCTCACGATGTTTTCCTTCACCGTTTTGAGAGCAGTGGTGATGAAATAATTTACACAAAGTAAAGTGCCTGCTTGGGTTCGAACCCACGACCTCGCCCACCACTTTAACAATCTACCACTGCTGGGTCACCACTGCTGTATTGCCTACTAATTATAAAATATGAAACCGAGTAAAGTTTTAATTAAACATAACTTGTACAGTGATTTCCTGCAGGTTGGCGCAGTCGACATCATTAAGATATTCTCGAAAGCGTGGAATTTATATTTTTTTTTTAGTTTGTTACCGTTGAGTGTTAAAAAGGAAGTAGGTCAATTAATTACGAGCCGAGAGAATTTATTTCAATAGAGTAATTGTGATTTTCAAGCTGGGAATTTTACAATATTTGAACAGCTTATTTTGATCCTGCGACACTATTTTTACCAATTTTGAAATATTTATCAGTATTTGCATATTTTGTTAAACTTTTTCTCGCAAAATTAACGTTTCTGTCTGATCTTTTAGATTTCAATCATCTCAGCTTATCGCAGTCCACTGCTGGACATAGACCTCTCCCAGGCTGCGCCACGACACCCTGTCGTTCACCATCTGCTTCCAGTCTGTCCCAGCCACTTTTTTAACCGGACCATTTAGCTGGGGGGAGTCCCAAACTACGCTTTCCGAAACGCGGTCTCCACTCCAGGACTCGTCTACTAGCTGATTTATAGAACACAAAAGAATTTTATGCATTTGTCTTTTTCCTGTGGGGTATGCAGAAGTGGGTATTCTTCTTTTGTTTTGTTTTAAGGTGAGATATGAGATCACAAATCTATCAGCATTTTATCTATGGTAGTATGTAATTTTATATACCTACGCATGTGTTTCCTACATTAAGATTTAAAGCTCCTGCAGACAGCCGCGGCGCGATTCCGTTATAACAATTTCCATGAAGGTTTCATAGAAATTGGTCTACTAGAGTCGCGTCGCGCCTGTCTGCGAAAGACTTTAAGAGTCAATAGGATTCGCAGGTTCCTACTTTGCAATGGGAATTACCGGTATTGTTTCAAGCCAAGGTATCACAATACCACATTCTCATCTAAAGTCCAAACCGCCTATAACTTCACGAGCATAGCTATAAACAACCATTCAACAGGCTACCGAGTCGAAAATAACACATTTTTGGTCACCTGCTTTCCCTAATCCCCGACTGCAAATCACCGTCGGAAGAATAGTGGCGTCTATTTGGTTTAAGCTGTCAATATTTTCGGGTTTCGGATTTGTGAACAGCGGTTAGAACACTCCTTCGATAACATTGATTGATGTTCGATTCGGCTCGGAAGCATATCGAATGACTGTGAATAGCTAAGCTGGACAAATGGCTTTTGTTCCAGTTAACTCAAGTTCCCGTCGATTAGAGGCAGATGAGTGGAGATAATTTTACTCTGCTTAAACCTAATAAATTCTCGTCACAACTTCGTCAAGTCACCGTGAGTCAACAACGTCACACAAGTTAAATCGATACGATTGAACGTTCCACAGTTTCTTCACAGTACAAGTTGTCTGGATAAGCGGGCAACTTAACTGGGCTTAGGGATGCCATTTCTTAAGTTAAAATGTCTTCAAATCTTTTTTTCTGGTCTTTCTTTTAAATAGTATGATACATGTTCTTTAGAGTCGTTTTCTGCCAGGAAATGATAGGTTCACTTCCGTTTTAGCCAAAGCGTTAAATATCAACTGATATATTATAAAGTATTATAATAATACCAGCGTATTGTTGTCCCACTTGATCTTTATTGTAATCCATAATGAACACATACAGTCGGTAAGTATTAATCAATAGATACAATTATGGGATTAGCAAAGTTTTAAATAAATAGGAGACAGGAAGCGCACTTTTATGGTTTTCCTTATTATTAAATAATATTTTATTATCTTTCTATCTGTTCTTAACAATAGTATTTGTTCATAAAATATATATTATCAACCACGTATGTGAGTTGTTGGGAACCCTAACAGCATCCGTAAAGTTGGTGGCAAAGCGCATAGTATTACACAACAGTTTTAACTTTGCAATTACAGCTGAAAACTTAATATTCGTATAATGTTAAACTTTATATTGCGTGCGAGAATAATAGACGGTTTAAATGGTCCCGTTAATAGTTTACTTCATAATTGTACACCTAGTTAAATGAAAAGTTGCATCAGAGAGCAATTCTCACTTTTAAAGAACGTTCACAGTCTGACCAGTGTCAATCGGTGAAAAATACCTCTAATTTCCTTACATGTTTGACAAGTGTTTGACATTGATTGTCGCTGAGATGAGACTGCGTCTAGATTTTGAACATTTTTAATTACAGGAACTGACCTTCTGGTTTGAGGTTTCAGAGTCCGTTCTTTCTGGGTGATTGCTTTTAAAGATAAGGGTGACAAAAAGATAGTCAACCGGCTAAGTACCCAACCAGTGTGCGCTTGATATACATAAGAATGCTTGAGTTATGTAGATATACTTACATCTTGCCTTCGATTGTAGATTATAGAGAGAACCCTCTTGAATAAAATCACGTAAGATTTCCGGCTTGCCAACTTCAGACTTACAATAAAAATTGGCTGTGACAGGCTGACAGACGGACACACGAGTGATTCTATAAGGGTTCCGTTTTTCATTCGGACGTACGGAACCCTAAGAAGACTGAAAAATTTATTTGACAGAGTCTTTAGACCTACATTTTTCAGTCTCCTCCCTGAATTATAGTCTCTTTCAAGAGCTTTCTGGCTTCTAATAACATTTATTTAACAACGTTAGATATATTACAGTCTGTGACCGCAGACCGCTTGCCTCGGCTGGTCTGGGGATGGGTGACCATCTTTACATACTAAGGACCCCTCCGTGCCTCGGAGAGCATGTTAAGCCGTTGGTCCCGCTGGCATTCGTGGATCTTTGACAATCGTTACGGATCATCAGAAGCCCGAAAGTCTGACAAACAGTGTTACCAAGGGGTATAGTATTACCCAGTAACTGGGTTGTGGAGATCAGATACGCAGTCACTCCATGTAAAATACTGGTACTCAGCTGCATCCGGTTAGACTGGAAGTCGACCCCAACATAGTTGGGAAAAGGCTAGGTATACTCCGTTATATATGTACGTCCCTGACCCGACATCAGATCAACGTGGTTGATAAGCACACTTCGAGCGCAAAAAGTATAAAAATGTTTCGGATTTTAAAGCTCCCGGAGACAGACCAACGAGGTGATCCAAAGTTGTCGACATAGCTCACAGAATAAGCTAGCTGAAGTGGCAATGGGTCAGCCATATTAGCCATAGAACCAATGACCGTTGGGGTAGATGTGTTCTTGATTGGAGAGCGCGAATCGGTAAACGTAAGGTGGGACGCCCTCAGGCTAGGTAGAGCGACGATCTTCGCTGGATGGCTGCAAGCTGCTGGATGAGAGTTGCCGAAAATCGAGTTGAATGGCGTGCAATAGGAGATACTTATGTCCAGCAGTGGACTGCTATAGGCTGATGATGAACTGATGGTAGAACAATTTTCATGAAGTTTTCATTTTCAGAGTCGACGAGTCGTGTCGTACCTATCTGCGGGAGCCTTTATGCACCCTTTTTAAATAAGTATACTATATCCATTATACGTCCTACTCTTGTGTATCCTATACAGGTTGTATTCATGCTGATCGTAGGGACGGTCTGCAACATAAGTAGATTAACTTAACACTGTAAATATTAGGTACATGTGATCAAAGTAAGAACAAAATTATTCCTGAACCTTAATCCATACCATACCTTGTCAGCTTGTCATGTTATAGCTAAAATATTGTATTATCTGAATTTAACACCAGTTACAATTTATTGAAATAATTTGCTTAAAAATTGTTTAATAAAAAACTTGAAAAATTGTTTGATCGACTTTTGTTGCTGATCGTCCTTGTCATTACTTTCTGCTTTCCTCCCATCCTGAAAATGATAAAATTATCCTATTTTTCTGCTTTCTCAGTACAAAGAGCAGGATAAATAATTCGGTTTTATTATCACATCGTACGTAGAAATTTTTCAAAATATAAACGTAGTAAGTACCAAATTAGTTTTATCTAAAATGTGGAACGTAAAAAAAATATATAAAAATATTATATGAATATTTATTTATATAATATCGTCACTCACTGGACGCCTGAGGGAGGACATCGCCGTCGGTGTAGACCACGCCGGTGGTGTGACGATCAGATAAGGTTTGCAGGGCCAACAATCCAACATGGCCAGAGATCGCACAAGACATCCTGAGGTTTGGAAGGAAAAGGGAAGTCCTTTGCCCAGCAGTGGGGCACAGAATAGGCTTAAAAATCATTATGAGAAGAAAGGTCAAAAGTAGGTAGGTCCGTAGGTACCTACACTAAATCGAAATTGTACACTTTCCCTAATTTTTGATATATTACTCAATGACTAACTGTCATGTTCATTACAGTCTAGTTATTATTCAATAGGCTTTAATTACAGTTTTGATCCTAACTAATATTATAGATGGCGCCACGTGTCTATTGAACTTTGTCACACTATTTAATTCTGAGGCGGTACGAAATGTGATTTTATATTTTAAAAATAGTCGTGAAATCATATCAATTCTTTCAATAGGCATGTCCCAATTACCATCTTATTTCCGAAACTGGCAACATAAAATATCTCCCCGAATAAGTACTTGAATCAAAACATTAATCCTTAAAATTTAAATATTTCCTTCAAAGTTTTGTTAAGTAACGAAAGCTGTGTTGGGATTTTAAACAGTATTTTTTTTTTGTTTTTTTTTTTCAGTTGTTTACTTTCTCTTTGTCTGTGCCAAAGTTTTATCCATGTCCTTTGACACTATTCAAAGAGAAACATCACGTAACATAGTTTTGTAAGTTTTAATATGTTAGAACAAGACTTTGTCAAGCTACAAACAGAACTTTACATCGCGTCGTGATGAGATGATGTTTAGCTCAAAAGCTAACTTATAAAGTTCACTAGCTTCTGCCTGCGACTTCGTCCGCGTGAAATTTCTTGTTCCCCCGGCCCACCCTGTCGCATTGCATCGCCTGCTCGCGCTATTATATCGTTTTCGCTAAGCATTTTCCCAGACTTCTTTCTTTTTGCTCGACTCCTAAGAGTCATAGCGTGATATTTTTAACAGCCTTCCTCAAAAATTTGGCTAACAAATGCAAAAAGATTTTTTCAAATTCGACTGATATAGTTCCAGAAATTAGCGCGTTCAAACAAACAAACTCTTCAGCATTATTATTAGTATAGGTAGATATAGATATAAGATAACACACGTTTGTACAGACGCCAGCACATCAAGCTACCCGAAACTGTCAAATTTTCCCAATCAACTTTGAACCTTATGTTTTAGCGATAAAGTTGAAAATCTATTAAAGAAATTTGGCAGATTGTAGTAGCTTGACGTGTTGGTGTCTGTACCAAGAAATGTATAGGTATAATATACGTAGATGAGTCTTATAACTTACATAGATCTTGCGTTAAAAGCATCTGCCAACGTTATCAAGAAACTTTGATTGCTCTCAACTCAATTTTAAGATCAATTTCCTGTAGTTTATAGTTTCATAGTACCTAGGCTACGTAAAGGTACGTATCTCCTGGCTACGACTTTGCTACGGAACTACGACAAGAAATTAAAAGTTTCTATTGCCTGAACGAACGAGGCGATCTTACATTCTTCTTTTTGAGATTTTAGATTCGCCAAAGAGATCCAGTTTTGCTCTTAAATAGAAAAGTAATACCTACTCATAATATCTTTGAAACTGAAAGGAGAATATTTCTTTTTTGTTTTCCTATACTGTCCCACTGCTGGGCAGAGGCCTCCCCCAAATCCTTCCAGAAACTCTTTTCCCGCGCCACCTCGATATTACTCAAAAAAATAATATCTAAAGTCTGAAAGTGACAAAATTAACAGAAGCTATACCTATGAAAATAATTTTCAGGCAAATTGACCACAAAAAAAAAAAAACTAAATAGGTAGCATTATATAACAGGCAAATTGTTTGGTGCAAAATATAAATATTCTAAACATGAGGCGATGTGAAAGCTATATTTTATTTAAAGGTGTGACGGGACAGCATTATTCCATTATATTTTGGATGATTTGTGTCCGAACATGCGAAATTGTCTGTAACCCGACTGTCACAACTGTGTACCTACTCTGAATTTATTGTAACTAACACAACCTCTAATAATAGAAAAAATAACACCTCTGTTAATAATTTAAAATGGGTTGTAGTCGGGGAAAATTCAATTTTAAACGACTCAGGGTTTTGATAACAAAATAGCAGAGGTAAATAGTTAAATGCCATGCACACATAAAACCACTTTGCAGCCGAAATTCCGGGCATTTTAAAGGCTCAAAAAACTATGCCCAGAGGGAAAGAGATGCCCGGATTTGGCTTGATTGCAACAGGTCCAAATTCCCCTAGGGGACCTCAAATTACACCACAGAGAGGTCCTTGTGTACCTTTAGTTTTACTCTATTATCGTTGTCGTTTGATGTCGACGACACTCCAGTTTTTACGTTCGTTAAGGGTAAAGAAGGAATGCTTTTGTGGAAGGTGAGATCAGGGAATCTCATTGGTTTGAGCATGTCGGTCACGTATCAGTCTTCTGGCATGAATAAAATAGAACATCTCTTCTCATCAATTTCTTTCGGGAGCTACTGACGGATTTTATGCTGTCATTTAGTCCGATATTGATAAATTTGATTTTGGTTAAAGGCATACGTAGGATTTATATGTTTTTAAATGAATATTGGCATCGGAATGTGACGAAATTTGATTGGTGATCAAGATTTATTTACCTGTAATTTCACTGCCAGCTGTCAAACCTGAACATACAAATAATCGAACAATACTGCTTCAGCTAGGTGATAAAATAAATAAAAAATATGCACTTTTATTTCTTCCTTATACAAGATTTTCTTACATTTTTAGTTTTACCCCAAACTGGGGTTCTTGCAGAAGTAGAAATAGAAAAACTAACAGCTAGATGACATATCCTAAAAAAAATTCTCAATATGGTCTTCCAAGTATTAGGCGTCACCGTTTCCAGCAAAAGAGAATCGCGGCGATAATCTCGTCGAGCTACCAAATTCAATACAAACTCAATGATTGAATCTCCACACGACGATATCATCGCGGCGATAATTTGACGATACAGAGTGACTATCGCTACGATTCTCTCACCCGTGGAAATGGCGCCTTACGTATTAAATTAAAACACTTGAGCAACGAGCAACACGCTTCATAACTTCGGTTATTACTCATCATCTGCCTTGCCTTTTCCCAACATGTTGGGATCGGCTTCCAGTTTTGCCAGGTGCAGTTGAATACATAATTTTACATGAAGCGACTACCCATCTGACTTCCACAACCCAGATACTGGTTAACATGATACCCCTTGGTAAGAATGATTATCAGACTTTCGGGCTTCTGACAACCTGATCCAAAAATGACCGCCGGGACTAACGGCTTAACGTGCTTTCCGAGGCAATCGAAGCAATGCAATCAATTCGAGGCAATGCACAGGGTCTCGGTACGAAAGGTCACCCATCCACGGACCGACCGCAGTAAATGTAGCTTAACCTGATCGATCGACCCGTGCGGCTGTTATTATTTAGCCATACTATAAGTACAAGGTGTACTAATTGAAATAAATGAAGACCTCTTAAGGACCCTATGTCAACTTCGGTTATTACTATCATAAAGAAAAATATCTGCAAATGGAAGTCATCGACTCCACTTTTATCCTCTTACATAAGTATGCGATGACACGGGCAGACTAAACCTGAAACCATACCAATTGATGTCCGCAGGAAACAGCGTGCAAATCGAGTTAGTAGGAAGCCGGACTTGTGTCGGAAGTACCTCCATTTAAGTGTATAGAGAGTATTGAAGTGTCTCGGAGTGTAATAGTTTCAGGCTTTTATGTTTGGAAAGGAATTTGAACGGTTCTACAAAAATGTGGAAGCAATTTTATTCATCGGTCGGAGTTTTTAAAAGAAATCTTGGGGCGATCAAACTATTGCGTTCCCATTTGCAACTAGGCAACTGCAACTAGGCAGAACGTGTACGCTATCAGAGCCCATCAATTCAGCCATCACAGTCCATCGAGGTAGTTGCGTAACAAACTATCAGTAGCAATAGCTTTCATTTTGACAGTTCAACATCTTTCATTGTGTTATTTACGTTGTTGAGCAGACAATTTTTTTGAACATATGAAGCAATGGATTAACTATATCCTTCAAGATAATTCAGATTGATATTGATAGTGTGTAACGCAAATAGGGTGCGTTTTTGGATATAGGCATCTTCCAATTTGTGCTACCACAACACCCGGTTTTCCGACTGGGAAGTCGGAACACCGGGTATTGTGGTAGGATATCCAGTTTATCCCCGCTCCCTTTTTAAAGTCAGTCCACCTAACAAAATTGAGCCCTAGTGCCAGGAAAATTAAGTATGATTTTTACTTGTGCAAAACCACTTTACCTATGACCGTAAATAAGTCTTTTTCTAAAAGCAAGAGTTACCTAACATGCCTTTAAGGTTACCACATAGATCAGCTGATCGAGCAAGGAAAACCGACACCACACGTTAAAGTGACTGTGTGCGTGTAATACTCATTATGACTCAGTTAGGAATATAACCGAAGAATTTTGTTTTTTTTTTTATTAAGAATTTTGAAGATTTTTTAAATCATATTTTATATTACGATTGTAAACGAGCCGAAACATCGTGAGGAAACCGGCATGTCCTAAAACCAAAATTCGAAAACATGTGACATCTAACAACCCGCACTGGTGCTCCGGCTCTACGCCCGCTTGGTGGATTACAGCCCATCTCTCGAAGAGAGGAGGCTTGCAGCCCAGTAGTGGGATAACATAATAACTAAATGATTATATGGGATCAATATAGGCTGATTATGTAAACGAGCCAAAGGTCCACCTGATGGTAAGTTTTCACCTACGGGCGGCCATCTGCAATACTTTCAAAGAAGTGTTATTAACCCAGATATATTTTGTTGCAAACGTTTGGATCCGTCAAATAATATTATCCATTCAAAATACGTTTTACTTATCATTTAGCACTCATTTCGAGCACCTTTCAATCGTATTTCAAACGAAACGACCACAAAAGATTCACCTCGATTTCAATTTTAAATTAAAATCCGCCATCTTTTTTCTCCAAGGCGCGAAACTTTACCGTTCTCCATTTTTTATATTTCTCCACTATCTCTTCCACCGTAATCTTTATTTATGACTGTGTTCGTGCTAAGCTCCTACAATAGCTAAGTATATAGTGTGCAATGTATAGGAGCGACCGATTATAAGTTCGCAAGTCTATCCGTTTACCGTCTAGTGTCTAGTTTTTCTTTGTTCTACCTGAACTCAAGATTCCAAGTCGAAGATTATGAGTTATGACACTTTGTACAGTATGTTAGAATTTTCATAAAATACTACTGTGAATCCATTTCGGATATTCTTTTCTCATATTCCTGATTTTGTTACGAATTGGCTAGTAAGTCTCACACTCGAGGATTTTTACGAAAAAAAAACAAAAGAAAGATAAAAGGTTCTAATTACTTTCTAGACCGTTACGATCTCTGGATTCACATCAAACGGCCGTGGATAGCAACACTCTCAGTACTTACAAATAACTCATAAAATACAGCAAAAACATTGCTAAACGCTAAATATGACCGGTTCATGCCGGATGAATTACAGGAAGAAGTCTTGCTCTGTAGCTACTGGTTTTCTGTCAAAAACCACTGACTAAACCGGTCCACTCAATCTGTGTGATTCATTCGTCAAAAAACCATTTCAGACACCTATCTACATGGTCTTCACATGTATGGAATTTAAAAAAGTCTGTGACCTCTGAGTTTTTTTCGGCCTTTCTTCTCAGCGTAGTCAGATAGGAAACCCCAACCTCATCTAGTTTTAAAAATATGATTGACGTGTAAAAAAAGTGTTTGTAAAAACCTACTTACAGAAATAAAATCATTTATCAATTAATTCTGCTTTGAACAGCTTAAACTAAATTTTAAAGACGTGTTACGACAGAACTGGGTGCTACGAATATTTTAAATGGTAACCAAGACAGAATAAATCTCCAGAGCCTCATCATTTACAACAAAAGACTCACGAACCACTTCACGTGCAACAATCCCCAATGACTAAATAATTAATAGGTCCATTTAAAAACAGCTGATCGCTCCCTTGTAACAAAGTCCGAGTTCCTTCCTGTGCTATTATCTTATTACACTATTATCCACTTGGGTCGCAATTAAGAGAGGGCAAAGGTCCAATCGGGCGCGGACACCCATCTAAAGATAGTGAGGAAATGTACTGTTTAGTTCACTTGTATGTTTAAAATGGGAGATTAGATTTGTCTGTTAAAAATAATGGAAGAATGAACGAAAGTAATCCCCAAAATTTTGAAAATCTTATCAGGAATTTCTTTTTTACATTTCTATGGTCGGTATGATCAGCATTTGAAATGTGTTAAGCATTCAATAGTTTGGAGCACAAACTTCCATAATCGGCCTATAATGTTTCACTGCTGGGACACAGGCCTCCTCTCTGTGAGAGGGAATAGGCCGCAATCCACCACAGTGCGGGTTGTCACAATATGTCTTCGATTTTTTGGTTCTAGGACATACCGGTTTCCTCACGATGTTTTCCTACGCCGATAAGAGAGCAGTGGTGATGAAAAAAATTACATAAAGTAGAGCACCGGGCTGGGTTCGAACCTACGACCTACAACTCGTAAGTTGCGGCTGTTACCACTGGGCCACCACTGCTCGAGTGGATAAATATTCACTAACAGTCAGATAAGATTACTAACTTAATTGAAACATGGCGTACTGCGCTGTTTCTTGGAAATATGATGTCTTTTGATTACGTAAAGCCAATAATAGTTCTGCATGTTGTCGCAGTGTATTCCCGGAAGCGAATGTTTATGAAACTTCAAAGCTCAAAGCAGAATAAGGCTCGACGTTTCAGCCTAGTATGAATTCAGACATTTTCAGTTATTAAAGTAAGTAAATAAGATTTAGATGAACACGTAATCTGTTAGTTTTTTGTATTTTTTATTGCTGATTGGGCCTGCTATTGACCTCGATCACACGTGATGGAAAGCGATGGATGAGATCTATGATGGAACGAACGTGCCCAGAAGATGCCTGTTCACTCTGGCTTTGAAAGCATGTGGAAGGGGGACACAGACGCTGGCAGAGAGTTCCACACTTTGGCTGTGCGTATAAATGTGGAGGAGAAGCGCTGAGTACGACTGATCTAAATGTAGATTCGTGCTTGAGCTCCTTTCGTAAATACCTACAGGCCTTACCGCAGAATCTTCTAACAAGAATACTATGCAGTCAGTCATAACCTGGACTATTCCTGGACATGCCAAATGTCACGTTTAAATGAGAACGATTCTTTAATATGTTGAGGTCATATGACTCACTTAATCCGGACGGCTGCGCGACCGATAGGTCACTCGGCCATCTGTCTATGGCTTCTGCAGATATGTCAAACTGAGTAGATCTGTGACGTCATATCAGATGGATTTTGCTACTAATGCGAAGTAGGTAAGTATACTTAATGCTTAAACATTTCCTTCCGCGATAGCATGGCATTGGAGTTTCACGGAAAATGACGAATTGATATCTACTGGCTGCAATCAGCCACCAATGAATGTGGAAGAACAAAATTCCGTGTTCGCAATTGTTTGAAATTCAAATGACAAAAAACAATGTTGTCTAATAGTCTATTTTGAATTTTGTTAGCTCTTTTTCAGGAAAATATCGTGGAGAAACCGGCTTGTCCTAGTACAAAAATTTCGGAGATAATATATCCGAAATTATTATGTAGGTAATATCAACCAACTCGCACTGGGCCCGCGTGGTCGATTATGGCTCACTCCCTCTCATAGAGAGGAGGCCTGTGTCGCAGCAGTGGGAACGTTTTAGGCTGATTATAGGTTATGCGGTTCACTTTGTAACCGAAACCTTTATCTAAGCTAGTATGTGCCTTGCGTGCGCTTACAGCTGTAAATAAAGCAAGCAAATATAGCATAAAAATAAATAATAAATAAAGCAAGCTGTAAGTGAAAGCTCGAGAACATATACACAAGAAGTTGGCAGATTCGACTCAGAATTAAGTTGTTGTCGGGTTTCTTGTTTGTCTCATAACTTTTTTCCTATATTTTGTTGTATGTATGTATATATGTATATATTCTTATATCGTAGTTAGAAATATTTTCTTATATATATATTTTTTTTCTCTGTTATAGCACCTACTGTGTATTGTCTCTGTATCACCCTAAGGTAGACTGGTAGAAAATGCCTAAGGCATTAAGTCCGCCTTTGTACAGTTTTTACTTGTGCATAAAGATTTAATAAATAAATAAATAAATACTTAGCTACTAGCAGTTATTTTTAGCAGCCAAATGTTGGCCCACAATGTCACAGTGCTATTTCTATAAATGGAAGTGTTATTTTAGGAATCTAAATTATATTTTATTGAAATTGAAGGACACATTCCTAATGTGCCGGTTTTCTGGTTTATCTCACCTCCTTTCTTGACTTTCGGACTGGATGAATCTTCACAGAAGGTTAAGTTTAAAAATAAATTAGGGAATAGTGACACGTTACATTTTGTAAGAAGAAATATAAAAAAAATACTAGCAGCGGCCCGCGGTTTCACCCGTATAAGTTTCGATCCCATGGGAATTTTGGGATAAAAAATATACTATATGTTTATCCTGATTATAAACTATCTGTGCGCCAAATTGCATCGAAATCCGTTTCGTATTTTTTGCGTGAAAGAGCAACAAACATTCATCCATTCATCCATCCTCACAAACTTTCGCGTTTATAATATTAGCAGGATACAGTCAACCAACAACATTCTCCACAGAATACACATCAAAATAGTACATTACGATACATGTGACTAAAGTAGTTCATTATTGCACTGCATGAAATTACACTTAACGCCGTGCATTAATAGACACTTAAGTCACACGTATCGTATATTATTTTATATGGTCGTGTGACCTAAACCCGTACTTACGAATAAGTCACGCTTATCTGTGTAAAAATGGGCTACTTAAATCACAGAAAATAATAATAATAATCATTTTATTATCAGGGAACTAAGGCCCATAGACAAAATACACAAAATAATCTTATACAATAATAAACTAATACATATTAAAAACCTTAAAACTATGACTATACACGTAACGTTGTCGGCGTCGTGTTTCGCTGTGTGGTGTCGCGTAACCATCCTTGGAAACGTCGATTTACAACACCTTTCGGCCAAAAGTCCTCTTTCAGGCAGGTCTGTAGATGTTGGGTTGCAACTCGTACCAGAAATTACTTAAAGTTGATGTTACCGTGACTTAAGTGCGCGTTTAGGTCACACCGTGCTATAAGCATCTTTACTAACCATACTATTCAAAATAAAACCTATTTACTATCTAGTTTTCATGACCTAGTTACTCAATTTCAACTAAGTAGTGGACTATTCAAACAAGTTGATACTATAATAGACTGGATATGAAATGATATTTCCAATGGAGCAATTGTAAGAAACGATGTATGGTGAATGGTGTTCCGGAAGACATAAATTGATCAAGTTAATTAGAGATCAACGCCCTTACGGTCAGAGGTCCAAGTTGTCAGTGATGTTAGCAGTTCATCAGTCAAGCAAGCTAAGTCTGCAGATATTTAGTGTATATCTAAGTAAGACTAACTAGATCAAAATAAGTTCAACAATATGTAAAATGCGTAAAATAGACATAAAATCTTGCAATTACGTAATATGCTTTTTACTATTAAAAATGCATGAAGATTTGTATAACCCATCAATATCCGTGGTATAACCTTAAACATCCTTTAAACTAAATAAATAAATATCCCAAATATAATCGCACTATTATTATAAAGGCGAATGTTTGTGAGTGTGTTATATGTTTGTTACTTCTTCACGCACAAACGGCTGGTTGATAAAATTTGGTATGGGGGTAGCTGACACACTGGATTATTACGGAGGCTACTTTTTATCCCGATATTCCCACGGGATTGAAACTTATGTGGGCGAAACCGTGGGGCGCAGCTAGTATAATATAATAGGTATACCTTCTTCTTTACGAGTAAATGGTAAGAGCCTAGTAGATGTCCACGGCAAATCGTGGTATCAGGAGCGTTTTTAGGTAAGAATACCAAAACGATCGTAGAAGATCTAAAATTTTTGGAGTAATCATTCACGATGTCGGAAAGGAAATCACAAATTGACTAACAATACTGCTTCTATATAGACGTAAGTTCATACAAAAAGAGATGTTCTATAAAGCGTGTTCTCTTTTTGTGTATTTTCGGCGCCCATTCACCTTTGATCAACGTGATCTGCACATCACTTCCACACTTTCAAACACGCTGTGTTCAACAAAACGTTAAAGGTTAGTCAAAAGCCATAGAAAAACGGCTTTATTTTCGCATTATTAAATTGTTCGCGTTTTCGCTTTAGTTCACAAACAAACGCGTCTATGTAAACTATCCAAACGTAAAAATAAATATGGAAAAGTTTTATTTAAAGTAAAAAGTAAGTAGTAAGTTTTGTTTTGTTTTGAAGTAATGATTTTCATATTAGGCTTAACGATAATGTTAGTATTAACTTTCAGTGAGTAAAAAAACACATACCTAATGAATTACAATGAATTATGAAATATTGAGGTTGAGGTGCCATTGTATTGTGCCTTACTAATAAACGTTGTATAGCGTCTGTATAGTTAAACAACGCTTTGTCTTCTTCTTTCAAACGTCAAATTATTGACGACTGAAAAAGAGAAATCGATGTGTAACTATTCATTTGATATAATAAATTTATTAGTAAGGGGGTAAATGCTTAAGAAATATAATTATAAGGTAGGTACTTATAACAGTAAACATTTTTTTTTTGTCTTTGTGTATGTCTGTCTGTTTTGTTTGTTCCATCTAATCTCCGAAACGTCTGGTCCGATTTTGATGAAATTTGGTACGGGGATACTTTAAAGCCTGGGGAAGGACATAGGCTATATTTTATCGACATGCGACGCGTTTACGGGCGGAAGCTAGTAAGAAATATAATAAAATAGAAACAAAATTGCAGGTCTCGTTTTAGCCTACGAAGCAAAAAAAAAAACAGTAGATATTTATTCACTTTGCCGCTACACTTGGCAACATATCCGTGTTAAATCGGGTTTGCCCCACTTCCGTCAAGAAAAAGCTTTTATAGGGCTTCACTCTGTGAAACTTCATTAGTTTTAATTCAGCCAAGTTCATTAATATAGTGCCAAGTGTGGTTCTCTCTAGGAGTGAATCTTCATTCTTAATTAAGTCGTATTTTATTCCTCTCAATAGTTTTTGCTGCTCGCTTTTCAAGGAAATTGTGTATTTAGTTGAAAGGCAGTATTCATTTGCAGTAAATTATTTAGTTTGAATTATTTCTTTTGAGTTTTGATGGAACTGGTTATGAATTTATTAGTCACAATATAATCTTAATTATCTGGGGCACTTAATCTACGTGCAAGTACTCGTACGGGCGAGTAATCTGGATTCGAGTAATTTTGATATCAATACGTTTTATTACTGATATGCTTGTTTTGAACAATATAGAGAGTTCTGTCTTCAATCGTTCGATCGAATGTTAGCTACATTATTGATATAGTTATAATATCGGTATAAAAAGTATCCTATGTATTAATCCTGGTTATGAACTATCTGTGTAGCAAATATTACCAAAATTGGTCCAGCCGTTTGTGCGTGAAGAAGTAACAAACATACAAACACACTCATATACTTTCGCCATTATAATATTAATGTGATGTGATGTTTTTGAATAAACATACCTATGTTACGTAAAATTTTAGTTAAAATTTAACATTTAAATATAGGGCTTCTTCCCAGGAGCTCCAAATCTATTGTTCTCCAAACAATTTCACTCCATACATTGGTTCCCAAGAGCTCCATAATTTTGCGCTTGGCTAAATATCATATTGCCGTGCTCCTAGCGCGCGGCTACAAATCTATAAAATCAAGATAAAATAATACCTACAATAAATAAGGAGGAGAAATCGTTGTATCGATAAAAAAATAGTCAAAAAGTTTTTATCTCTATTTAATAATGGTTTTAGTTGCACCACGCAGTTAATAGGACGAAAATAGAACGAAAAAATCATGCATGTTCTCTGTCGCATAAATACGACACGAGTGGTAGGGGCACGGAAATATGTGACACAAGGAGTCAATAGGTTACAATAATACTAAAATTGTTCCCATAGCTTTTTTAATTTGGAGCCGCCCGCCGGGAATAAAATTATGGAGCGCCTGGGAATAAGCCAAATAGAGACCCAATAATACAGGTTCATCATAATATCATAATCAGCCTATAATGTTCCCACTGCTGGGAACATTATAGGCTGATTATGATATTATCAGCCCACACAGGCCTCCTCTTTGTGAGAGAGAGAGTAGGCCGTAATCCACCACGCGGGCCCAGTGCGGGTTGGGAGATGTCACATGTCTTCGAGTTTTTGGTTCTAGGACATGCCGGTTTCCTCACGATGTTTTCCTTCACCGTTTTGAGAGCAGTGGTGATGAAATAATTTACACAAAGTAAAGCACCTGTCTGGGTTCAAACCTACAAGCTACAGCTTGTTAGTCGCGGCCACCATATCCATGGATACCACTAGGCTACCACTGCTTTAATCAGACTCAGAGAGAGAGAGAGAATCTCATAATACATATTGCCTTACATATATTTATTTGACAGGTGACATGTTCAAATGAGTCAGAATTATCGAATTTTGATTAGAGCACAGGTGCTCAGAGTGAGTCATCTTTGTAATTGAATTGGCAATACTGACACGTACGTTCTTACATACCAAACATACTCATTGGCTCCTTATTACATTTATTCCAATAAGTATAAGGTCCGGCGTTTCTAAATTTTCCAAAGATGTAAACAAACATTTATTTTAAGTAAGTAATGTTTGTTTTCGTCTAGTCAGCTCGGAGATTTAGACGAAAACAAACATTACTTAAGTACTTAAAATAAACGTTCTTGTATATCAATTTTATTCAATTTCGAACGACCATTGTTGTTTACATCTTTTGCAAATTTATAATAAACTATAGGTAGTTATAGGTTTATGGTAATACTTTTCCTCGTTTTCATTAATTATTTTTTGATGACGCCCAGTAGGTATGTATTATCTATACAAAAAGAGTGTATCAGAACCTGTAAGTACCTGCAACCACGAGTCGCAATGCTAAATTACGTCTGGTTCGTCCAGTGGGGTAATGCGTAACATACTAACAGTAGCAATGGCTTTCATTCTGACAGTTCAACAACATTCATTGCTTTATTTACGTTGTTGAGCAGACAAATTTTTCGAACATTATGAAGCAATGGATTAGCAATATCCTTCAGTGATTCAGATTGTGTGTTACGCAATTAGGGTGCTGGGCAACCATAATCCTGCCTTATCTAACCTACGTTGCAATAACTGCAAAAATAATGTATGGAGTTACTAGCAGCGCCCCGCGGTTTCACCCGCATAAGTTTCCCGTGGGAATATCGGGATAAAAACTATCCTATGTCCTAAGCTATCCCGAGATTCAAACTATCTATATTATAGTAATATAAATCGGTTCAGCGGTTTAAGCGTGAAGATAAAAGATAGACACACTTTCGCATTTAGAATATTAGTATGGATTCATAACAAACAAAAAAAATGTGGATGTTTCATCAAAAATTGTTGCGTGTTAAGGCGCTAATTGTAAAAACAACCAATATCTACGTATGCCTATAGGTAATTGGGTGATTCATGAAACTGTTAATTGCCAAAATATACCTAAGTACCTACCTACTGATGTTTATTTATTGAGAAAATACTGAATAATCAATGTGACTCAACTATGTTAATGATGAAAACCATTACAATTCGGAATCCAATTAAGTATTCCAGGAACAAGTAGGTTTAATACCTACCTAACGTCATACAGGTACCTATATCTACACCTACAAAACATACCTACTTACCTACAAAATAAATAGTTTAATTTAAAACAATATCTCCTAAATCTCTCTCACAATTACAGGCATGCTTGTATGAGTAGATTTACGAACGTAAATGAAGCAAAAGGAGTATGTAAGGATCGTAGCAGGTGGGGTTCTGTAGTTTCTGCCTAATTGTTTTTGAGAAAATCACGGACATACAAACATACATACCTACGGGTCGAATACAGAACCTCCTTTTTTGAAGCCGGTTAAAAATGTAACTTGATGCTATAAAACAAAATTGTACCATTTCGAGAGCTAAATAAAATTACTATTATTATTATTATTACTTCCATGGGAAGAAGGCATGAGTTTACGTTTATCTCCCAACTTTTAAGAAAAAAGACCCCGCGCGGCTCTTAAAGAGCCATTTGGGATGGGCCTTGAAAGACCGGCTCGTGCCATAGTGGTGAAAGGATATGTCACCTAGACTGCGTTACCGAGTGCTAGGTGGAAAATAAACACCCCTATAACACGTCAGTGTCCTAATTTCAGATACAAAATCACTAACATTCAACTGGACAAGCTCAGTGCTCATTAGCCCTTTTCACCCGGCTCACACAGTAACTACTTGCATCAACTACACACATTATAATGAGACTCCTTTGATAACTCCCCCTTTGTTCAACTTACTTCAAATAGGATATCAAGTTACTCAAGAAAGGAAAACTGATGGTTCAAGTAACTATGTTTATATGACTTCGCTGGGAACGGTGGAAACATATGCGTCATTAGAAGTGTTATTCAACTATGTTAATCGTTAGTGTTATCCTCTAAATCACTTCAAATAGTAATTAATAGCAGATAGGAGGATACTAATTTGTGAAGGCCGCAGGAACCCATTGGATGCGAGAAGCACAGAACAGGTCGAAGTGGAGGTGCTTGGGGAAGGCCTATGTCCAGCAGTGGACGTCTTTCGGCTGGAATGATGATGATGAGGAGGATACTGTGTGAGAACAGTCGTGGCCCCGTGGTACCAGCCGCGACTTACAAGTTGTTCGAACCCAGGCAGGCGCTTTAATTTTTGTAAATTATTTCATAAAGACTGCTCTCAGAACGTTGAAGGAAAACATCGTGAGGAAACCGGCATATCCTAGAACCTAAAATTCGAAGATACGTGACATCTACCTGAGGTGGCCTGTGTCCCAGCAGTGGGAATATTATTGGCTGATTAGGATACTACTAGGAGGAAAGTGCTGCCTTTTATTTTGAAGTAAACCAGCTACTCAATCTGCCTAGCCTTTTCCCAACTATGTTGGGGTCAGCTGTCATTCTAACTGGATGCTTCTGAATACCAGTATTTTATATGGAACAACTGCCTATCTGACCTCTATAACCCAGTTACTGGGTAACACGATACCCTTGGCAAGACCCGTTATCAGACTTTTTGGGTTTTTGACTACCTACCCGTAACGACAGCCAAAAATCTACGAATAACCAACGGCTTAACGTGCTTTCCGTGGCACGGAGGGGTCGGGGGATATGGAATGGATGATCACCCATCCACGAACCTTATTACAAGGCAATAAGACTCAATTTTAAATGCATAAAGTAACGCTCGGGGCAACACCATTTTCCTAATAAAAATAGTTAGCTTTAAAAAAAACAGTTTTGGCCATTGTAATACGCTTTTAACGTTATACTCTATGTGGGGTGTACGAGGTCTTGCGTTAACTATGTTACATATTGTATAGGTACCAAAGCTTAAAGATTGGTCAGATATAGAAATCTGCCATGGCCCCAAAAATAGCCTACCTACTCGCAACAATTTTTGCCTTTATCAACTCTTGCAAGATAAGTTACTCTACAATAGAGAAAGTATAAGTAAAATGAGTTCATTTTACTTATATATTCTCTCAGAATCAGTTGATTCACCCCATTTCGTTCCAACCCTCAGTAATTACCGCTGCCTTTAAAAAACCAAATCCACAGAGCCTTTAAAAAGCAACTCTAAATTTACTGAAACTCAAAGGTTCCTAAAATTAGGAACGGTAAGAGCAGCCTCGGCTTCCATAAAGTAAAATTTCGCTTGAAAAAATTCTAAGTACTCATTTTATTACGCTTGAGACTTCCAAGAGAAATAATATTCCTTGAAAAAACGTAAAATAGGACGTGCTAAATGCTCAAAGTTGTTCGGGGCTTCACAATTTCAGTCTAGCTACATTTTAAGGCATTTTGCATATAATTCGTGCCTGCAACGTCACTTGTTATAAAGTAGAATGCTAAACAAATTAAATCTGGAGAGGAAAGCCCGGGTAGGTGGAGTGTTTTAAATTAATTTGTAAGTGTTGAACTTTGCCGGGTCGGTCGGTAGTTATTACTAAGGTCGCTACAACCTACTACAATTTAAACCGTTCGTCATAGTAAACACAACAATTTTTTTGCTACTTTTAGCTGAACTAATTTTTTTGGTGGAAGTGGTAATGGACCGGACAAGTTATCCGTAGGGCTAATGACCGATGACGGAGTAGATTTGTTCTGTTCTTGAGTGGAGACCGGGAATCGGCAAACTTCAAAGGACAGGCAGAGGCAAGGTGAAGAGTAGAGTGAGAGTAGCCGAAGATCGAGATATGTGCGATTGGAAAGGCATGTCCATCAGTAGACTATCAACCCGTCAAAATGTCTTTTTCTTTGGCGTTTTTCGTCGAATCGTCTGAGGTGAGCTACACTGAGACATGCGTGCACTGACTGGTCAGGTCCACTCAAATTTGTGTGTCTCTTGCCTAAAAATAGCGTCTCAGACGATATGAATGACCAAGACAATGTCTGGACTTTAAAGACTGTGACCTCTGAGTTTGCGGCGTTTCTTCTCAGAGTAGTCAGATGCGAAACAATGACCAGCATAGATAAAAAATAAAAACATTGACGTGTAAAAGTGTTTTTACAAACTTAGTACTTAACAGAAATAAATGTAATTAATTCATTGAAGGAACAGTTGATGACGATTAATATTTTAGATTGTTTCACGTAGATGTTTAATTTGTTACACCTATTACATTCAAGAATAGTAAGCATAAGTTTAATGACTATCCTACAAAGTGGTAGACAGTCTTTAACGATCGCTCCAGCATTCATTACATTTGAGATTAAAAAATGTCTATCTTTTATTTACCCGCACATTCTCTGACGATTGAGGACAGTAGGGCATTGCATGTAATGGACTGCGAAGCCTTTCTGTGCCAATAATTATTTGAAAACTTATGCTATGAAGGAGAAATGACGGGTTTTTTCAAATGCTTTGAAAACTGCCGGCTGTATCAGCCGTCCCATACATTTGGGTCCAGTAGGTATTGAAATTTTGTATCGGACAGTTGATATTTTTTTCGGGATATCGATGTTGATCCCATGGAAAAAGTGGTTCAGTTTGATGGTCTGTACAACAGCCTTAAATTTGACCTGAAAGAGTTGTCAGATATACTTAAATTAAATTACCATATATAACTTGCACGGTCTCAAAACTACACACAGCCATATATATTTCCAAAAAAAAAACGCGGATAATGGCATATTAAAATTAAGATACACCGACAGTTTTACATCTTTATTTACTCCAAAAAGCAGCGTGAAATATTCTATTCTTTCGGCAACGTAGTCCCAATCTAAACAATATAGAATACCAATCATTCCACACACAAAGCCCTGATCACTATTGTAGCGTGAGTCAAACGTTTCTGGAATATATCAACGCCACACATTATCGGGAAGTTTCCAGTAGACAGGCTATTGAGCTTCACACTGTCAATTTGTTGCTAATGCTACGCTTTGTGTTAGCTTTCTTCGGTTTCGCCATGAGTCAATAGACGATTTCGGCCACAGCAACTGTATTATAACATAGATTTATTTACTAGCAGCAGCTCCCTACGGTTTGACCGGCATAAATGTCAATCCCGTGGGAATATCGGGATAAAAAGTATCCTATGTGTTATTCTGACGTATAAGCTATATTACTGTAAAGTTTCATCAAAATCCGTTCAGTAGTTTTTGCGTCAAAGAGTAACAAATATCCATACATTCATCCTCACAAACTTTCGTGTTTATAATATTTTTGGTTAAATTAGTTATAGCTGTTATTAATAGGATGGATTTGCTTACATGTAAAACACAGGTTAGTAGGCATGCATGTATTTCATGACACAGTGTTAAGACATGCGCCCTGTAAGGGCAATGCAAATTTTCTATGTTAAATTATTCAATTCATATTAATATTGATTTTAATTATTACAATTCATTACATTATGGTTCCCAGTCTTGGTAGATCTGCACCTCATTAAACTGCTTTCACATTAGTGAGTTTGTTCAGGTGTGTCCTGGACTCCTGGTAAAGAGTTTAGGTGGAATCGAGGCTATTTCGTTATAGCTTCGTTTACACAGTATCACAAAACATATGACTAAGGTCTGATTTTTCAATCGACAGATCATTTTTATTCGTGGAATAAAATTGAAATCTGACAGATTCTACATGGAACTGTCAAAATTATTCCTCGGATAAAATTATCTGGCGTTGGAAACATCAGCCCTATATCGACTATAATTACTCTTTCCTTTCTAAGTATCAAGATATTTTCTCAGTGTCTTGGAGAACATTGACTTACGACGTAGAGTATATTTATTATCTATGCTTACGGTAAAGAAAATGATCGCAAGGAAACTTGGAATGTTAATGTTCTCAAATAGGTAATAGGTGGACGCGTACCGCAAAGGCTGGTTCGAGGTGGCAATGGTGCAGTAAAAGATTAACAGGAAGAATTTTGGGGAGGCTGTTGCCCAGTAATGACAGACAGTGTTGGCTAAAAATTTAATTCATAAATTACCAGCACGTAGAGAGCAAGCGTCATTAATGTGAGCATTAATGACGCTTGCTCTCTACGTGCTACGTAAAAATCTCGTTTCTGTGAAACGAGATTTTTGCCTTGCAGCTGGATATTTACAGGCCGCGATTTTTTCGCAGACTTCCCATGGGAACAGGAATAAAACTACGGAGTATCTTTTACTTTTCTAAGCCATAATTTACAAAACCCCAACCATCCAAAATGAATAATTTCTGCACTGCAAAACAGGAGTGCGGATTAACTTTTTTTTCCAGAAATGCGCTGTTGCACTTTAGGGTCGTACCACAATCTGTTAAAATGAGGTCGTCGAGACGAGCCGCGGGATGTATTCAACCTGCCCGTTAATTAGTTTGTATTCTTAACCGCGGTATGCGTTTGGGGCCGCTGTTTGTGTTCCGGATTACTGTCTGATGCTGTTTTGTTTTAAAGGTTTTGCGTAGTAGGCATGTGTTGAATTTTGTGGTCAGTTAGTGCATCGTTGGTTCTGATTTTGATTGATTTAATATAAATATAATATGGGGATCGAGAGAGTGTAGTTTTCGTCCAAGATTGGGTTAAAAAAATAAATTAAGGCCTCTGAATTAAAAATCTACTGGGAATCAATGGATTCCCAGTAGAATGAATGATGAATGATGTGGAATGGATGTGAAATGTCACATTTATTTATTTTGACATTTATTTATTATTTACATAAATAATTTTTTGTCTGTTTATATAAACAGACAACAATTCAAATACGAAAAAAATCGAAATTCAATGACTAAATAATTGTTATTGTTATACGAGTACTATCCATGATATGGACGGATGGATGATCTGTAACACAGGTTTTTCCTAGAATGGGGTCATTGATCATTTATTTTGTGCTAGGCTATTTGCACACCTATTTAAGTGTCACCTTGAATCTGTGTACTTTTTTAAGTCAAATAAATAATTCTAATTTGAGTAAGATTAAAATAGCTCATAAAGTTATAAAATGGCTCATTGTGTTATAAAATACATAGCTCATTGTTAAAATTCCAGAAAGTAACTTACCTAATACAATTTTAATTTATAAAATGATTATTGTGTGAACGACTTTTAAAAGTTTTCTTAGAAAAAGAATTTCCATACTTACCTCCTACGTATCGAATCGAATAAAGAACAATGGAAATAATAAGTGTTTCTTTTGTCCGTGAAGTAATGAATCAAACCTCAAATGTCAGCTCCCGACATAAATAAAAACACCAAGATTGACATTTGAATTTCTTGAGATAAATAAGTGGAATCTATAGGTAACATATAAAATTCAAAGTCCTGACTGACTGATATATCTACACACAGCCTAAACCGCTGGTCCTAGAGACATGAAATTTGGAGGGTGTGTTCTTTGTGAAGAGTAGGTATCCACTAAGAAAGGGTTTTTCGGAATTTTACCCCTAAGAGGGTGAATGGGGGGAGGGTGAAATTTCACGCGGACGAAGTCGCGGGCACAAGCTAGTTCAATATAAAACTCATCCCAGCCCACCTGGATTCTGCAACGGTCGATCTCTAAATGGTCCTAAACAAATTCCGTCAATTTTAGGACGAAGAGACGTTAAACCGACCGACAAATTATTGATTTCGTTTTAAGTTGCAAAAAGCTAACTTCTTACAGCTGAAATGAGGATTCGAAGACAAAAAGGCACTGCTGGTTTTTGAAAATTTTTAAATTTAAGCTTAAGTAATTAATCTCCTGAATCATCTCCAAACGTACGGACAAAATGTTATTTGGGATTTTCCATTAGGAATTTCTTAGAAGCAGCCCGGAGTTTGGACGGTTTGGTAACCCCCGTGACTCGGAACGCACGTTACGCCGTTGGTCCTGCGCCTCATCTCTGTCCGGCCGTGGCAGATAGCCATCCCATCGGGCTATGACAGTGAGGGAAGAGAGAGAGTAGACACTTGTGCACTATAATACCTCCCACGCCGAAGGCTAGTCTCTGCTGAAATTGGCCGCCATGGCTAAAATTCAGTCTGGGAGGCCATTAGTCCTGTTCAGATAATTATTTGCGAAGAAAAGAGACAATTTCACGTGCATGCCTGTTATAAGAGATGCACACAATGTACATAACGCTTACCTAAGAGTTATGATTAAAACAGCCTCAGTTCTGTCTGGTACCAATTACCTTTGTCAAGTACGTTCCGACCTTGAAGTGAATGCCCTAATAAGCAGTGATCCGGTAAATCGGCTGTGTAGAAGCCGTATAGCTGTGTCTGACAACAATGTTATTATGTAGGTACCTACCTCCCTAATTGGTGAAGGAGATTTAGGTACTTTTAATAAGAACATTAACATCAAGGTCCTATGAGACTTGCTTTTAACACAGCGCTCAGTACGTCTAACCAAAGATATCCAAGCAAAAAAACATTGATTAAAGTGATTTCATTTTGACCTGAAATAATAAATTTCCGGCACATTAGTGTATTTTCGTTAGCTGATGATTGTTCTTGTAAGTATCTAATGCGTTTTTCTTATATATTTTTACCATCGTCCTTATTTTGGTGGTCTGAATGATTTGTAAAAGTTTGTCCATCTATTTTAATGGGACTTTATATAGTGCGACATTTCTTTGATTGGGTACAAAAATATACACGACATTGTTCTATGTTAATAACCATATAGCCTATTCCAAAATTATCTGATGAAAGTGTAAACAAACCTTGTTCAACATAGCTATTCCCAACCATCCGACAGGCTATCGTATCGAAAATGACACATTTCGATAACCTGATTTGCCTTGCCCCCGACAGCAAACAGCTGTCGAAGAATAGCGGTCGTCTATTTGATTTAGGGCTGATTTTTCCATCGACCGATAACTTTTATTCGAGGAATAATTTTGAATTTTTGACAGTTCTTCCATACAAATCTGTCAGACGTCAATTTTATTCCACGAATAAGAATCATCTGTCGATTGAAAAATCAGCCCTTAAACTGGCAATATTTCCAGGTTTTGGAACTGTGAACAGCTTTTAGGGGACTCCTATGATAACATTGATTGATATTCGATACGGCACGGAACCGCATCGAGTGGTTGTGAATAGCTATGCAGGTCCAATTTTACGCAATTACTCATTAAAGGAAATAAGAAAGGAACACATTCATTATGTATTAAAGTTTCAACTTTATATCGCACTTTTAGCAACAATTATTATTTGAATAACGTTATTAAATTGTTATTGAAAATTCATCTACATACCTACCTAAATTGAGATTATAAAATTAACCTTAATTGTCAAAAGAAAAACTTCTTTAAGGTGATTTAAAATTACAATTTCAGATTAATAAGCGGGGTAATTGCTTAACACACTATCAGTAGCAATCGGTTTCATTTTGACAGTTCAAAAACATTCATTGCGTTATTTACGTTGTTGAGCAGACACATTTTGCGAACATTTATGAGCAATGGATTCGCAATAACATTCTAAATGTTTCAGATTGAGATTTGTGGTGTGTTACGCAATTTAAGGGTGCTGATGTTCAAAAAGTCTAATCTAAGCACTCAATTTGTAAGTGACACTGCTAATTGGCATCCACAGGGACATTTTCTAATTCATTTGTTTACATTTTCATCAGAAACGATTGGAACAGACCATACCTACAAATGATGAAGCCTGGTTACTGTATTACCTGGACAATAAATATTATCTATTGCTATTTCTAATCTAAAGGTGTAGGTACAACAAAGCTTATTACAATGTATATTCTATGAGCCCATCGTCTAAACCCAAGCTGGGATGACATGACGATAATTAATGCATTACCTAATTAACATATGACATCTGTTTTCCTTTGGTGGTTGTGTTAGGTACAAAGTTGTTATGTGGAGACTACTAGGTACCTACACTACTAACTACTTTTGAGGGAGATTGGATTTTGAATTCATAGAATCAGATGTTGAAGGCTGGCGAAACTTGAGAAGTCCACTTGACTAACGACTAACCAGCACATTATGTAGGTTGAGAATGACTCCCGTTTTACCTACAACTCAAATATATCCCTTATTTTGTCATTGTCCATGTCACGTCTGGCGAATGACGAGGAGTGCTGACCCCAAATAATAGGATAAGGCTAGGCAGAGAGAGAGAGATCCAAGCCATCATAAAATGTCATCTTCGATGAAAATCGCGGCCATCTAGATATTTGTCGCAGAGCACCAATCCTTTGTTCAACGAGCTAATCATCTTCTACTTATTAATACGTAAACAAACACCAGGTAAATACCCTATCCTAATTATACTTTAGTTTACATATTTTCGACTGACGAATGACGTTACTAAACACATGAATCTTTATTTTTGCATTCCAACTCCCAGTCAAAACCATTGATTACTACGATGTCGAAGTTACAATAGACTTAAAACCATTAATACACCGTGATACTGACCGGCGCCGACCTAATAAATTCGAGCGGGATTGTCCAAACATTCCCCGAATAGCTTCACAATATGATTGAGTAATAAGGAGATAATTATTGCACGTGGCCCCAGCGGTAAACAAAATGGCGGCGGTGTAAACAATGTACGATCGTGGTAGGTACACTTGTGCACGAAATTGTTGGCTCATTATGCAAGTATGCATTATGCAGTGTTAATTTTGTGTTGATAGTCATTTCGTTTTTGTTTCGGTTTCAAAATTGAAATAATGCTTATTTGCTATTACCTAGCATGCTCTCCGTGAGTGTAAAATGATCATATTATTACTCTTTTGCATATCTAGGACATGCTAAATCACTGGTATACTAAGTAGCATATTATGCATAAAATTAGCAAGCTTTTTTGCTACATTTATCATGTACTCCAGGTTTCACAAAGGTGAAAATACAATCCAAAGTCATCAAATTACTATATCTGTATTTAGAAACCTCTCATTCCCAAAGGAGATCATCCATATATTGGGTCCAAAACGGGCCAACGAAAAAAAGTAAGTAAGTATGTCACCTAAGTCGGGGAGGTCCATTCAAGCATTTTTCACTACGGCACCAAATCTCTACGACCATTCCTAAAGCTGTTTTCTTTAAGTCTATTTGACGTACATTTTATTAAAAAATGAAACAACCGGCACGTAATTAAAAATAAATTAAATAAACTTGTTGTAAAGATGACCTCGAACAATGGTTCATAGCTTTCTGGACTTGCACCAGCTAACGAAGGTAGAAAAAAAAATCTCCGAAACAAAAGCTATTCAACAGTGAGTAAAGCCACAGGCTTAGGAGTCTTTGGCATAACTAGGTCTAAGCTTCATCGGTGGCCATTAACACTGTGTTTACGAATGAGAGATCTTTACTGCATTATTGAACAGTGTTAATTGCTTCTTGCGTTTGCTCGCTCGTCTTGGGCTAAATGCAGTCAGCAGTCATTGGGTAGGTACCTAATAATTTCGGTAGTAACTGAGGTATCCAGATGTGTTAATTTGATTTAATTTCATAAACAAGCTCGTACTTAGGTAACAAGTTTTTATTTACAACTTGACACAGTGGCTTTTAGTTACTCCAACAGTATGTAGAGGATCGACTTGCCGATTATTATATTGATTACTGATACTGGTTAGATAGAATCTGCCATGTGGTCAGTGCTGTGTCAGAGGTAAGTCGTATTTGACAGTTAGGTGGTAATAGGAATTGATCGAGCGGCTAATCCTATAGTTCCTAGTTTAGTAGTTACCCATTTGCGCATATAGGAGTAGGGTACCTATATCCCTATACCTATGTAGTTACTTGGTATGTATGCAATATTTTCTATTACAGCTTAGATTCATAGAAGCTACTTATATGATTATTCTTCACTCGCCTTTTAACGTCTCTACATTTCGCTGGTAAACTATGAAACTTCCTGAACATTTTCTTAATTACCTTCAGAATTTGAAAAACAATAATCATCTAATTCAAAGTTTCATTACTCTAAAACTCAAATAATTTATCTCAAATAAACCAATGACAGGCACTTTTGAAATGTCTAGGAGTCGGTCAGTCAGAAGAAAGATGAAGCTAGTTGCCCAATCCAAAGCGTAGTAAGACATTCCACGGACACTCTTTTAAATCATAATATTGTTACAAAATATTGGTTACATCATTCATGTTAAACTTATACATGTGGAGAACGGTGTAGAAAGACGTGGTTTACGTTAAAAGCGTCCGTAATAAAAAGATAGTAACAAAAAAAAAACAATTCAGAAATTAAAATAAGCCATGGCAGCTAAGAGATGACAAGCGGTGCTATTCTGTAAAAAGATCACCGTGATAACGTAGGTGAAGTGTGCTTAAAGTGAGCTGTCATTCCACCTGATGCTAGGGATTGACACTATTGACAACTCACTTTAAGCTCACTTCACCTTAGTTTTCACGGTGAGATTTTTACAGAATCGCATTACAGTCCCTACTGACGGCGCCCGTTCACGTACATGACGTATGGAGCAGCACCGTTCAGCTCAACCATATTGAAGGGAATTTAAAGACATTAATTATTAACAGTTTCAATGTCCGCAAAACAGACACAATAACCTAGTGAAACAATACCTTTGAATCATAATCATGTGGGTTACTGGACTGGGAAAGGGTTAACATAGACTACTAGGGTGGTTATCACCTACCAATCCTATTTTGAATTAATTGTTATGTCGTGATGATTCAATGAATGATTATTAAGCGGATTCAAAAATCGTTTATGATACTTTTTTTAATATGTACAAGGCCTTACTATACTATTAAACTGGGCAGCGGAAGATTTCTCAATTCTCCATAGTCCAGTTGATATTTGGACGACGGAAACATGTGATTTTCCCCGTAGACCAATTGGTCAAATTTCAATTGGTCCATGGAGCACCGACGGAATTTTCTTTTTAAAACTTTATTCTCGACTGTACTGTCAGTAAATACATCATCAAGTCAATGATCCATCATAATTTAAGAGAATGGGATCAAGAGGGCAGAGGAAACACCAGATATTATTTATGTGCGATTTTTATAATGATTTAACACTACGTCTGGTTTCAAGCGTAACATGAATGGGAGTACTACGAAATTTGCATAACCTGAGAATGACGGGTATTGGTTATTTTTATATAAGTGGAGTATGCCAAACAATTTTGGTTAGGTGCGGGTTTTTATCGTACAATTTTGATGTCATAATAACACCACACATGTTGTTTTTCAGAAGTGAACACTTGCACTACAAAAATCGCCCTTACCTACCTACACCTACGATATAAAGGACGCTACTGTCAAATAACACGTCCAATTATTTACACTGATGTGCGGCGACTGTAACTACTTATCTAAATAAGGCCAATCTCAGCGGAGACCAGTCTTCAGCGTGGATATTATAGTGCAAAAGTGTGTGCGCAGACAGGTGCACTGTCTCTTCTTTCACTCTCTCATTGTCCAATAGGACGGCAATCCGACACGAACGTAGAGATCAGGCGCAGGACCAACGGCTTAACGTGCTTTCTAAAACACTGGGGGTCTCTCACCGCTAACTTCCAAACTCCGGGCTGTTACTGAGAAATTCCTAATGGAAAAACCGAATAACACTGCCCGGCCCGGGATTCGAACCGAGGACTCCACGCTCAGTAGTCACGCTTGCAACCATGATACCAACTGGCTATTGTGTAATCTAAAATATCATTAGCCGGATTGAGAAGGTAGGACTAGGACATTCATATTCATTTATTGCATAAAAGGATTAAAGCTAAGTACAAAAATATGTGAGAATTTGCGAGATTGTGCGAGAAGCAAATAACCGGTCGAAATGGAGGTGCTTGGGGGAGGCCTATGTCCGGCAGTGGACGTCTTTCGGCTGAAATTATGACAAAAATATGGCCATTGTAAGGGCACAGCAAAAGGTTCATTCAGTTTCTCCACCAAAAATATTAAGTAGCTAGGTAGGTATTCCAGGAGAGAGTTAGCCTTAAGTACGTACCTACAACATTCACGGTCATTTGGATTGATGAGTTGGTATAGAGTCTTCAGAAATCGGAAAGTCTGACAACCAGTCTTACCAAGGGGTGTCGTAGTAACTGGGTTGTGAAGATCAGATAGGCAGTCACCCCATTTAAAATACTGGTATTCAGGTGCATCCGGTTAGACTGGAAGCCGACCCCAACATAGTTGGGAAAAGGCTAGGCAGATGTTAAGTTGGTATAGCGACCTGCCAAAAAATGAACGGGGAACAATGAAAACCTCATTATCATCAGCCTACAGCAGTCCAACTCTCATCCAGCTGCTACCAGCTACTCTGCGAAGTTCGTCGCTCTAACTAGCCCGAGGGCGTCCTACCTTACGTTTGCCGATTCGCGGTCTCCACTCAAGAACAAGTCTACCCCAACGGTCTGAGCTTTGTCGACAATTTTGGTTCTCTGCAGGAAACAGAACACGAAATAGGCTAAAATCAATTTAAGCCTCTCGGGAAAAAAAAAAATTAAACCTACACAAAACGCAGATACCTATGTACGTACAAATATGTATAACTACGAATATGTTTGCACTATAGTACAACAACAAACTAATAACAACTACAAATCGCATCGGACCAGAATGTGTCAAACCAGGCAGTAAATTGCGCTTCAAAGCTCTGTATTCATGTTTTTTATGTATCCTATACATGTAGGCTCTATATACATGTATATAGTATATGTATTTCACCGTCGCGTCGACTGCTCACACAATGGGCCACGGAAATGGTAGAAAAACTCATTAGTGAGTCGTGAAGTCTGTGTGATAAAACTTGAGATAAAATGATGGACGACAAAGTCTTATAACAATCATGAAGGTCCGTTGATATTTTTGATATTTGAGACACAATGCTTTGCTTTGATACTTCTTGTGTTGATTTTGATTTTTGTTCTGAATTTTTGTTGAGTTCGGAATTATTATTGCTAAATGACTACCTATAGCTTAGGTACTTACCTACTTAGCGCACGACTTTGTTGAGTTCGGAATTATTATTGCTAAATGACTACCTATAGCTTAGGTACTTACCTACTTAGCGCACGACTTTGTTGAGTTCGGAATTATTATTGCTAAATGACTACCTATAGCTTAGGTACTTACCTACTTAGCGCACGACTTTGTTGAGTTCGGAATTATTATTGCTAAATGACTACCTATAGCTTAGGTACTTACCTACTTAGCGCACGACTTTGTTGAGTTCGGAATTATTATTGCTAAATGACTACCTATAGCTTAGGTACTTACCTACTTAGCGCACGACTTTGTTGAGTTCGGAATTATTATTGCTAAATGACTACCTATAGCTTAGGTACTTACCTACTTAGCGCACGACTTTGTTGAGTTCGGAATTATTATTGCTAAATGACTACCTATAGCTTAGGTACTTACCTACTTAGCGCACGACTTTGTTGAGTTCGGAATTATTATTGCTAAATGACTACCTATAGCTTAGGTACTTACCTACTTAGCGCACGACTTTGTTGAGTTCGGAATTATTATTGCTAAATGACTACCTATAGCTTAGGTACTTACCTACTTAGCGCACGACTTTGTTGAGTTCGGAATTATTATTGCTAAATGACTACCTATAGCTTAGGTACTTACCTACTTAGCGCACGACTTTGTTGAGTTCGGAATTATTATTGCTAAATGACTACCTATAGCTTAGGTACTTACCTACTTAGCGCACGACTTTGTTGAGTTCGGAATTATTATTGCTAAATGACTACCTATAGCTTAGGTACTTACCTACTTAGCGCACGACTTTCGTCTTCGCATGAGACACTAATTACTTAGCAAAGTGCGGTCTGTGAATCCTGCCCTACATATGTTACTATCTACAACTTTATTAATTCTGCTTACCGACCTACATAATTATTATATCCTTATTCCTTATTCTATCTAATTTTGCCAAATTTTATTTAATACTTTCTAATTTTTTATCTAATTTTGACCAATTTTGTGTTTCATTTCATTTAATTTCATAAAATTTTGTCCAGTTTTATTATATGATTTAATCTGATTTTATGATTGTATGACATTTGTGTAATTACTAATATTGACTAATAACTTTTATGTGTGGTGCAAACTGTAAATATAAGATGGTTGTTAATAAATAAATAAAAAAATATTTCTGTCTACCTACCTTTACATCTTCTCATTCTGGCTCATTCAGAAACAATTTGTGTAGGTTGGCACCCAGGTAAGTATAGAGGATTTTATAAAAGATTTTTTCAAGAATTTCTAAAATTCTCTGTAAAATAGTCTCCTGTGAAAATGGCTGTTCTAAAACTGACAAAAATAGTTATGCCGATGCCGATGTCAACACGTTGGACCTGCATTCACTTTATGTTCGGAAAATAAAATGAGAGCAACAAAACGTGACGTGGATCGGAATTTGTTCACAGCTTCCAGCGTTTTCCATGAATTTCCGAGTTCGAAGAATTTTTATTTACCGATCCCGTAGTCCAATATTGATGAAGAGGTATTGTTAAAATCGTATAATAAAATCTTTTGTCATCGGTACTTTGATTTAATAAGTTTGTAGGTATTGTATATTCAGGTAAATACATAAGTAGGTACCTATTTTATGTAGGTATGCCTAGTCCGTAGATAAGCAAATCCATCTTTAGATGAGCCATCTCAACATAATCAGCCTAAGTATAATGTTTCCACACTAAGACACAGGCCTCCTCGGTGAGAGGGACTGGGCAGTATCCACCTCGCGGGCCCTGTGCGGGTTGGTAGATGTCACATGTCTTCGAATTTTTGGTTCTAGGACATGCCGGTTTCTTCACGATGTTTTCCTTCACCGTTTTGAGAGCAGTGGTGATGAAATAATTTACACCAAGTAAAGCGCCTGTCTTGGTGTCGCGCCTTTACCAATAGGCCTCCACTACACCACACAAAAAAAAAAAACTCGCAGGAATATCTACCTTACACCTAGGTACAACTGAGAAAGGTAACCCAGAATCTGCATTAACGATCCACCATAAAACAATAAACTATGGTAAACTCGAATCGATAATTCCGTAAACAAACGCACACGGTTTTATTAACGCCACATCAAAGAGATACCGCTCCATTCGTTTGTTTATTTATTTAAAGCCTCGTTTTTATTCTTTGATCTTTTAATTTATAAGTTCGAGAAGGTAAGAAAGACGTTATCAAGCTCATTATGCGTTTAACTGGCTTATTAGTCGATTCGTACGAATTTACTCGCCCGAAACGGGCTCACTTTTTAATAATAGCTAACTATTATTTTTTCTATAGACGACTCACACGAATTAGCAACATTCGTACGAGCCGCCTTATAGAAAAAAATATATTATTTAAAAATGACAATTCGTAGTTTTCGGGCGAGTAAAGTCGTGCGAATCGACTAATAAGTGGGGAGGAGAATATCGACCTGATTTTTTTTTAATAATAATAATAATAATAATAAATCATTTATTTGCATAAAACATGGTATAAAAATGGTGTTAAATAAAATAAAAAGTACAAACATGTTTTGCTATGTATAGCATGCAAAAATTTTGGCAAGTAATCTGTAACAATAAAGAAACTTATCAACATTTACTATCCATAAACTCTTTTAAATTATAATAACTACGTTCGCTTAACCACTTATACAATTTAAGCTTTAGCAACCTTATATCTAGAGACTTAAAGTGGCTTGGCATGTGGTTATAAATACGCACACACATTGCTAGGCAGTTTCTATTGTACTTGGTTATTCTTGGCAAATCATGAAGAACCAATTTATAGGGATCTCGTCTGTTGCGAGGACATACATCATTTGCTGTCTTGAAAAGATTTTTATTTCTAGCTACGAAAATACATGTCTCATAAATATATAGAGAGGGCAACGGTAGCAAGTCAAGTTTTTTAAATATAGGTCGACACGAGTCATCCGGTTGTAGTCCATACATAGCTCTAATGCCCTTTTTTTGGGCCACAAATGCTCTACTCAAATCGACACTGTTACCCCACATTACAAGGCCATAGCGTAGCAATGATTCCACGTATGCATGGTACGATGTTACTGCAGTTTTGATGTTAGTAACATTTTTAAGTTGTTTGAGTGCATATACAAACTTATTAATCCTAGTGCTTACATTATCTACGTGTTCTTTCCAGTTGATATCTTTGTCTATTATAACGCCTAAAAACCTTGTATGTGTAACCTGTTTAATTTTATTAATATTCAGACTGACATTGTTATTATAATTATTCGATTGATTGAACTGAATATAGACAGATTTCTCAAGATTGACTTTTAAACAGTTTATGTTAAGCCAATTCAGTAGTGTGTCTATTGTGTTATTAATTTCAAGCTCATGATCTGCAATGGTATTTTTCTTTTTATCTGATGTCACTATAATAGATATATCGTCGGCAAATAATAATAGTTTATGTTTGGTTATGGTTGTGATGTCATTTATGTATATAAGAAATAATATTGGGCCTAATACGCTTCCTTGCGGAACGCCATATTTATTATGCCTATACTCTGATGTGTAGGGTGTCATTTCTTTATTTTTGTTAATTTTATTGATGATGACACATTGTTGCCTGTTACTCAAATAGGATGCTATCCACTGGAGAGCAGGTCCTCTAATCCCGATTGACTCTAATTTATCTATTAATATGTCATGTGATACTACATCAAAGGCTTTTGATAAATCAAAGAAAAGCCCAGTAGTTAGATTATTATTGTTGACATTTGTAAGTATTGACTTTATAAGAGAGAAGACGGCTAATGAAGTAGATTTGCTTTTTTGGAATCCAAATTGTTCGTTACTTATTATATGAAATTTGTTGCAGAAATCAGTAAGTCTTTTATACATGCATTTTTCATATATTTTAGACAAGATTGGTATTAAGGTAATAGGCCTGTAATTACTGATTTCACCCTTATCTCCCTTTTTGAATATTGGCTTTATGATCGACAGTTTTAGATTCTCAGGAAAAGTTCCGGCTGAGAATGACATATTTATTAAGTGGTTCAAAATACCACTCAGTTCATAGCAACAGGCTTTTAAGATTTTGGTGCTTATTTCATCATAGCCCTCCGATCTGGTATTGGACAGAGACATTATTTCCTGTCGAACCTCACTTTCCAGCATTGGCTTGAGGAAAATCGAGTTGACACAAGTATTTTTCTCAAAGCTTTGTCCAGGACTTAGTTGCGCAGGTATATGCGTTGAATTTACATAATGGTTGTTGAATGCAGAAGCCATTTCTGCAGGATCCGTAATTACACTATCATTTAATTTTATGGTTTCTATGTTGTCTTTGAGGCTTCTATTATTTATTTCGTTTTTAATGACAGTCCAAGTGGCTTTACATTTGTTGTCATGTGCATTAATATATTTTATGTTCGCGTTCTTTTTTGAGCCATAAATACATTTTTTTAGAAGATAAGAATAATTTGTATACTTAGTTTTATTAAATGAATTTTTATTTTGGTAATATTGGTAGCGTAGTTCCCTTTTGGTTTTACAACTTCGTCTAAGCCCTTTGCTTATCCACTTTTGCCTGTTTGCATTATTAGAGTTTATCTTTACTCTTACCTTAGGGAAGCAGAGGTTGTAGAATAGGCACAAGGTTTCATGAAACATATTGAATGCGGAATTTGCATCAGTGGTACTATAAATGTCAGACCAAGAGAGGTTTTGCATGCATTCTTTGAATTTCCGGATATTGTCTAAGTCGAAATCTCTTTTGAATCTCTTTCGAATTTACTGCCTGTGTTATTTAAATGCAGTTAAAGTGTTATTTTCATTTTCTTGAAGGCCATAAGTGAATAGCGCATTTAAACAATGAAAAACTATTTACCAGTTATTTAATGTCTTTTATAGCACTCTGTGACTTTTGTGTGACTTAGTACTCAATTTTTACACAAAAAAGCTTGACTAAGTGCGGGTTTAGGTCACACGAGTTATAAACGACCAATTGGAACCGTGCACCTAGCTTCTGACGTTTCATAAGTGCCCATGTTGGTTTATGTGAAATAAAATATTTTGATTTACTTATAAAATAGAATACGGTACGTGTGACATAAGTAAATCTAATAATGCATGGCGTGCAATAATGGACTACTTAAGTCACACGTATCGTAATGTACAGACGCCAGCACATCAAGCTACTAGAATCTGTTACCTAGTGTTTTTTTTTTTGTGAAACAATTACAAGTCATCGTTTTAGTAGGTACGATCCAACCTTCAACTGCTTCACCTAAGAGAAATTTCAGTTAGGTATACTTAATGGTTTGCTAACTTATGCTTTCATTTATTTATTTCACATAGCGTTTATCAAACAAGTCTTCATACTAACGCACATAATGTCTGTTATATTTTAGTGTAACACAGTCCTATTTATTTCTCTAGTGCGGCGACCGTCGGTTTCATTTTTCTATTCGATATAGTACAGACGCCAGCACATCAACCTACACCTAACTGTCAAATTTTCCCAATCAACATTGAACCTTATGCTTTAGCGATAAAGTTGAAAATCTATTACAGAAATCTGACAGATTGTAGTAGGTTGATGTGCTGGCGTCTGTACTATTATAAGTCCATGATATTCAGTCTCCCAAATATTTAAGTATTTCGTACTCGTCACTCATCTACAAAAATTCAAAATTCGAAAACATGTGACATCTACCAACCCGCACTGGGCCCCCGTAGTGGATTACAGCTCATTTCCTCTCACTGAGGAGGCCTGTGTCCCAGCAGCGAGAACATTATAGGCTGATTATGCTACGTATCCACAAAAAAAAAAAACAACGATTTGACCTCCACAAAATTTTAAGTAGGTCCTCATAACAGCTTACCTCGATTCTCAAATTAAAAAACAATGTTGAAAAAGCTTGTTTATTAGTAACTTTTCAAGATGGTTTATTTTGACGTTACAGACGTTGAACAGTCGTTTTGCTGCTGTCAAATAGTATTCGTAATGGTATGAAGTCTATAAAAAAAAAGGTGAACGGTTTTTGTAAACGTCTACGGAACAAGACTGCTGCAGGCCTGCTAATAAGATGTCATAGTACAAAAAAGCAGGGCAGATCAACTTTTGTCCTGCTATAAGAACTTGTGGGTAGCCCCCTGATGTAGTCTAAAGACGCTTCAAATAGTAATATTACGGCCCCGCCGCTGCCAGATGGCGCACGACAGGACTTACCATTGCCGTGCCTGCGTGGCCATGCCGCGTTGTTGCTTCCACTTCGCGCCGCCAGGGGCGCCAGTCGTCCCACCATCGCATCGCGAACGTCGTTCATTTTTTCTTCAGATTTATATCAGATTCAGATATTATCAGGACTTGTAAACTAAAGTACAACAGATTTGTACCAGTACCTAAACGTCCATTATTTCGAAGTCTATAAGCACTACACAGCGGCAGCAGCCGCAACGTGTAATTTTATAATTTATAATCTATTATGAATTTTAGTAAGTTCTCCATCATGAAACGGGTGAAGCGAAACTTTCAATCACCGGTATATTTACATTCCTTTTAGTTTGTTAGTCCTCTGACAGCAAACCAAACAGTAACCCACCGGCAAACTTATTGCAAAAACAATAAAGATGACACTGATGTTTAGTGATGCAAAAGTAACCTTATTGTTAAGAGAATAAAGATCCATTTGGTTTGATAGTGACGCAAACTCTGAGGTAAAATAATAGTTATTATGTCTGTGATTTTAAAGCAGTATAAACTGTTGCAGATAGTCCCGCCATCTCTCGGTCAGACACATAAAGTTCTGCGGAAGTAGAACGTACAATGAAATAACAAAATAGATTATTATAATTACTTTTATTAAGGACGCTATCACATTTTGAACTCGCTCAAGTTTAGGTATCTGAATCGCAACACAGCAACATTACGCGCACGCACACATTGAAACCATTGTTCGCTCGATTTTTATACGTAACTTAACTAATCTTGGTACTTGAAGATATTTTTTTTAATTTTGCTGGTATTTATTGAGTAAAGTTAGTTGTAAGTTCGCAATCGAATTTGGTAAGTGTTATTAGTACTTACTATCTGCGTGATAATCATGTTTTTAGTATTGTTGAAGTTCATCAGTCAATACGTTCATTACTAGGTACCCAAAAACGACCTTAACATTTTAGTATTACAAGGAACATCCACATTTATACCACAGTCTGCTGTTAGTTTGAAAAGATGTACCTAAGTAGGTACTTTTAAATATTATTTTTGATGTCAATTGTTGGAGTATTACATAATCAAATACTAGCCTGGGAGTTTATCGTAGAGTTTCGTTGTGATATTTAAAAATAATCATTCCCTTATGAAAACAGTAAGAATTTTATTTACTTAAAAATTAAAACAAAGTAAATCAAAAGTAATTTATTCAAATTAGGCTGAGAATCAGCACTTTTCGAATCTCAAAATTACAAAAGACAGTCCCCCAAAACGCCCGCCCTTCATTTCTTAGTGCTTTCGCTGGGAAGAAGTGGCGCAACAAACTCCCCAGCAGCACAGCTGTCTTTTCACATAGAAAATATTTCATTGTACTACTACTATACTCCATAGGTTTAGGTAGCTAAATAAAGGTAAACAAAAAAACCACGCGACTTTGTTAACCGACTAAACGTAATACCAGTCTATTCAGTTGTCATGCTACGTCACAATTGTATTCTTCAATATAGCAACATTATAATTCACTAAAAAAATTACTGAATTGAAGAGTAAAACTGTGACGTAGCATGACAACTGGATATACTGGTATTATGAAGAAATTGGCCGTAAGTCGATTTGTCACAAACAAAAATCCGCCACCTTGAATAAAAAATGGATGTTATACCTATTCGTAATCATCACCCCGAAAAACCCCAAAATCGACTATTAATATCGAATGTCTAAAAAAAATTTTTCCATCATTTTAATTTGATTATAAAATAATAAAATAAATATTTATACAATCTTTATCCGTCATCTACATCCACTAAATAAATAAATTAAGTAAAAAAGTTTTTTTCAGATTAAGTACTCGTATTTACTTAGTTTGAAAATTAAAAAAATGAAAATCAATCAGATCATGTTATTTACTTGTTTATCTACACAGGTAAATCTCGCAACAAGCTTTTATATCATATAACTTGTGTACTTAATGACGTTATAAGTTGATAGTAAAAGTTTTAAAGGAAAATTTTATTTTATTCTTTTTAGCGCATTTAACTAAAAGCTTGTTTTTAAAAAAACTTTTTACTTTTAATTTGTTTTTTACTATTTAGTTATCTCTGGACAGGTTTTTTTGTGGAGTTTAACTCGCATACGTATTCTGAGCAAGACCTTTCATTTGATACCCATGTTGTAGGAAAGCATAAAAAACTTAGTCCGCTATCTTTAGAAGTCCGCCATAATTGCATTTAGACTAACGTCACATTGTTTTTTGAGTTATTCTCAGCAAGCCCTTTCATTTGATACCCATATTGTAGAAGTGCATTAAAAATAACTAGTCCGCCATTTTTGGTGTTCCGCCATATTGGATTTAGAATGCCGTCACTTTATTTTTCAAGTCATCCTCAGCAAGTAATTTAATTTGATACCCATATTGTTGCAGTGCATTAAAAATAACTAGTCCACCATCTTTAGATGACCGCCATATTAGATTTATAGTGACGTCACTTTATTTTTCGAGTTATTCTCAGCAATCCCTTTCATTTGATACCCATATTGTAGGAGTGTATTAAAAATAACTAGTCCACCATCTTTAGAAGTCCGCCATATTGGATTTAGATTGACGTCATTTTATTTTACGAGTTATTCTCAGCAATCCCTTTCATTTGATATCCATATTGTAGGAGTGCCTTAAAAATAAGTAGTCCGCCATCTTGGGCGTTCCGCCATTTTGGATTTAGAATAACGTCACACAGCTAACCATGCATTGTCATCCAAACTAAACGTGCATACAAAATTTCAGCTCAATCGGTTGAAGATATCTGCTTCAAAATTTAGTTGCAAGAGTCCACCCGAACAAACATAGGTACATACATACATACATACATTGCAAGTTAAATAAAAGCTTGTAAAAATTACAACTAAGTATTTGTTTCAGAAACAAATACCAATAATCGTACTTAATTTTATTTCGGTCCGAAAAAGTATCAACTTCGTCCGACCTCAGTACACAACTCGGAACTCGCTTTTTTACGTAATTATTTTTTGCGAGAAAGCGACACAGACGTGCTTCCACGAGCGCCTCTGAGCGCGGAATGACGAACCGCAAGTGTCCGCGGGTAGAAAATGTATGGAGAAATTTGAGAGCGTTTGTTATTTGTCTCATAAATGAAAAAGTTATTTATTTATCTACAAAATATTTAGCTTGTCGTATAGAGGACTATATAAGCAACAATATCTTCTTATTTTTAAGTTAAAATATGCATTGGATTTAGCTATATAGGTTCTTGTTCAAACCCCTTTTTATTAAATTTTTTGCGATTACTGTGATGGTAAAAACGTATTTGTGTGAAAATTTTGTATGGGGCTATTTAATTGTTATGGAGCCATTCTGGAGATGAATATATTATCTTTAATTTGAAACCAAGATATCCTTGCAGTTGCGACTCCAAGTTCATTAAAATGGTACCTGAAAAGCACTGTTATTCGTGGAAAAATGTGATAGCGTCCTTAAGACTATACAACGATAAAGCACTGGATTATTTACAAGGTAAGGTTAACACTAAAAAGGCAGTTTATTTACAAGTTTGTTGCTAATAAATACGTATTTCGTGACGTGGTACTTTAGTTCCTCTCCCAGCGTTGTCACTTCTGCAACATCATCAGTAGGTGGCTCTGAAATCAAACACAGAAATTATAAATAGTTTTCTTTTCTATTTACGCAAGATTCTAGAACTACATATTAAAGGAATGTTTAATTATATGATTATAAATAACAAATACACACATTAATTCTCATTACGATTAATAATTCTATCTACCATCTTTTAGGTGCTATAAAATACTATTTTGATAGTCTAGTTACAGATTTTTTTTATAAACAGACAAATAAACTTATCGTCGTTCTGGCTGTTAAATTATCCATGTTAGCTTGTTTACTGCGTTTAAAATGAAATAACTAGGAGCTTCATATCTGTAACCAATAAACAGCCATACGGGAGTGACCACAGATAGGCAGTTGCTCCATATGAAATACTGGTATTCAGTTGCATTATTTTGTTTAGACCAGGCGGCTTGCCGCGGTTAGTCCGTGGATGGGTGACCATCTTTACATACCAAGACCCCTCCGTGCCTCGGAAAGCACGTTAAGCCGTTGGTCCCGGCTGTCATTCGTGGAACTTTGACAGTCGTTACGGGTAGTCAGAAACCCGAAAGTCTCACAACCTGTCTAACCAAGGGGTATCGTATTACCCAGTAACCGGGTTGTGGAGGTCAGATAGGCAGTCGCTCCATGTAAAATACTGGTATTCAGATGCATCCGGTTAGACTGGAAGCCGACCCCAACATAATTGGGAAAAGGCTAGGCAGATGATGATGATTTTGTTTAGACCAGAAGCCTAAAAAAATCCTAGGATTTTGAAGGTAATTCTTAATTGCCCGAACATAGGAGTGGCGACGATCGCATTCTAATAGGACAAAGTCATAAAATTCCCGTAACGTAGTTTTTTTTTATAGGGGATGACGACGGGGTAAAGTAAACGAAATTCTATTTAGTCCGTTAGTTAGATTATCAAAAAATAATGGACACATATTTTTTCTTGTGTCAATCAACCAAAAAATTACAAAGATAAAGCGTGTCAAAGTTTGGGAGTGGGGGCTCGTGACGTCACGTTTAGGTAAAAATTGTACCAAAACGTGACGTCATGCGACATTTTAAATCAATATATCTCTGTAATGTTTTGTTTATGTGAAAAAATACGTGCCCAATACTTTTTAATAATCTACCTGATAGACGAAGAAAAAAAGTTAGTCGTCATCCCTTAAGCAGTTATCAAAACTTACCTAAGTTCTGCCACACAGCAGGCGGGAACACGGATTGCTGTGAGAAGACGTACACCATCTTGGAGTCTCTTTGGATGCCTTTGGAAGCTGCATTCTCTTTTCTTGTCATTTCTACACGATACCAGAAGGCCGGCTTCCTAAAATAATACAAAATTGGTAAATTAAACAAATGAAAGGTACGGGCGCAGTACTTGTTAGCGTCCGTATCAGTATGACATGACCGCATTCGATCGCTTGCTTTCTTATCTGTGGTTTCACTATTACAAAAGTTATTCTATGTTTTCATTTTCCATTAATGTAACTAGGCATTTATCATACTTGTATCTGACCTACCAAGCAAGTTTCCCATACACTGACTAAGAAATCAGAGGTATGGTTAGCTGCATTATCATGGCAATAGCCAGAGCCCTATTATGGCATCATTACAAAGTTGTTATATTCCACGAGAACGCATCCGTCATTGCAATTTTAATCGTATTTCAATGAACATAAAAGTCATATTTCAGTCACGAAGTCACGCAGGAGCGCGTGTAATATGACTTTTTACGTACATTGACTTGAAACGGCTTTATTGTACACCAATAGTAAATACTACTTACTTCAAATGATCCTGCACGATATTATTAGCGATTGGCATGCAGATATTTTGTACGGGATCACTTATCAGTTGTCCCACGGTTCTAATAGGAGACTTTTCTGATACGTAGTGTTCTAGTAGGCGAGATGCTATCGGCTTTAAACTAGCTGAAATATGTATAACATGTTTGTTTAGTAAAATCTTTCACAACTAAATTCTTGTTCAACAAGAACTTTCCAGGAACACTTCACGACTATTTATAAATGGTATAAAACAAAATTGCTTTTCGTATCTGTCTGTTTGATCGCGTTGTTCTTCTAAACTGCAGAACGGATTATGATGAGGTTTCCACCATCATGTAGAGAATTTATTCCGGAAGGTTTATGTGTATCATACATTATTAGCTTAAGTAGAAATAACCTTAGAATAATATTAGGTATAATTACGGGCCATAACCCCCTCAACAAAGATCTTTTTAACATAGGCGCCACGGACAGCCCCCTCTGCAGGGGCTGCCTTGACGCCGATGAATCAGCCACCCACGTCATCCTGGAATGCGAGGCCGTGGCTTCTCAACGTGAAGAAATCCTCGGAACAGTTAGGTCGCTCCGTGAAGCCTGCGAAGCTCCCAGGAAGCTTCTGTGCTTTTGGGCGGAGCTAGGCTGGCTGTGTTAGCCAGAATCCCTACGCACAACGGACCAAATGGGAGTCTAATGCCCGTTTTCACCATCGTTCCTTAAATTTAGGGAGACCTTAAGAAATTTTAAGTGTTAGTTTCGTTTTCACCATCACCTAAGGGACACTTATGGTCCTAAAACATATGGGTAAGGGGCTGATTTAAGGAGTCTCTTATGTTAAGAGACTCTTAGTTAAGGAGTGTTTGAGGGAACGATGGTGAAAACGGGCATAAGTGCGGAAAAGGGAGCCCCATCATCATCATCATCATCATACATTATTATTTAATTTAGATATAGCACTGAAATCTTGATGTTTTGACATGTCGCCACACAAGTTGATTATGTAAACCCTGCAAGGGCGGGTCAATAGTAGTGGTATATGATTTTCTTCTTCTTTTACTAGCCTATAATGTTGTCCCACTCCTGGGACACAAGCCTTGTCTCTTAGAGAGGGAGTAGGATAATATACAGGGTGAAATTGAAAACATGCGACAAATCGAAATGGGAGATTGTACTCATCATTATGAATACATTTTACTATGTGCCCGAACCTGAAATCGCGAAAAAAAAATCAGCTGTTCCCTACATTTATGTTCGCATAGCCGGTCAAAATGTAGGGAACAGCAGATTTGATGGTGGTGATGAAATTATTTGCAAAAAGTAAAGCGCCCGGCTGGGTTAAGACCCATGACCTACAACTTGTAAGTCGCGGCCGTTACCACTGGGCCACCACTGCCCCCAATAACTTTTTGCTATATTAATTTTTATATTTACCAAAGTCAACCCTCAAACAGGTTTCAGCCCGGTGTAGATGTTCTAAGCACACGTGAACCTGAGCGAACTTCATCAGCAGACTCTTCCAAGGACTTATATCAATCTCATCTGTTATTAACGGCACCTGCAAAAACAATACATTGTTGTAGCTATTTCTTGATAATGGGCAATATTAGCGTCACTAGTATCAAACAATTCGTACTTAAGCTGCGTTCGCGATTTATTTGCCAAAAATGTACTTAAACAAATATGAATTAATGGAAAAATAACTTTAATTCGTACACAATAAAGTTCAGTTTGCGCTACAACTTCAAACGTCTTTATAACTTTTTCAATAGTGCTAGTCACCCTGAAATCAACTTAATTGTCATAGAAATAAAGTTGATATTTGTTTAACTAGAAATAGGGTGGGGGTGTGCAGCACTACGCACTTTTACTATAGAGGTAATGAGGAACAGGGTGTAAAGTTCATTCATCCTCCATAGTACAGGTAGGATCCTTCGATCAGACGGGTGTCGGGTCTGGTCGAGTACCTGCCCGATGATTGATGTCGGGACGTTGTGTATACTAGTTGCGCGATGCAGGTTTTTGCGTGACGTCAGTTTGATACGTAGTTCGCATCTGGCAATGTAAATGCCGCCACATACCCTTCCACTCATTTTAAGGATAATAATGACATAGATCTACACCATAGAAGACAAGAGATTACCTCACTGGGTAACTAGAGAACTGACAGCATTGCTTGCAATAGCAGACTAGTGCCGAGTACGAGCTGGCGCTTACAAGCAATAGAACAATCATTTTGTGTAATAAAGTAGGAGTTATCTTGTTTATGCTCCATTGAATGCCCGTGAAACTTGCGAGCAAAAATATACGAAGCTTAATAATGCATCCGTGCCTGCTTAAAGAAACTTGAACTTCCAAATTAAAGGCCTATTCAAACCTAAGCGGTATTCGCTACCGTCTGCAGTAGAGAAAACCCAGTGGGTATGTAAAAAAATATTACTGTTCACACCAAAGCGGATTTCACGCTCTAGCCGCGGAACTTGGTACTATACTCCATAGGTTTAGGCAGTTGTATTCTTCAATTTAGCAACGTTGTAATTAATTTAAAAAGTTACTAAATTGAAGAGTGCAACTGTGACGTAGCGTCACAACTGAATAGACTGGTATTACGTTTAGTCGGTTAACTAAGTCACGTGGTTTTTTTGTTTACCTTTATTTAACTACCGTAACCTATGGAGTATAAATACCTGAGCGAAACCCGCGCAGTATGCACTTCTACCCACAGCGGCGAGGAATACCTCTCAGGTCGCTCTAGCCGCCGAACTTGATATAAGCCGATGCATTGAAGAAAGGAATCTTAAATGGCGGCTTGTACTTGCGTTGACAGATAGTACAGTTAGCATGTAAAATTTCAAGCCAAAGTTTTTTTTTCAAAGGAGGCATAATAACTGTCTCCGCACAGTACACACGATCAAACAACGAAACAACAATAAAACAAAACTGAACAACAATATTTTTTTTGCTTACGGTACGCGCGAGAGTGAGTATAGACGGCACTAGTGTGCGAGCGAGAGAACATGATAAGCGCCGCCATTTAAGATTCCTTTCTTTAATGAACCGGGTTATACTAAATACCTGAGCGAAGCCCGCGCGGTATGTACCTCTACCCACAGCGGCAGCGCATACCGCATAGGTTTGAACAGGCCTTAAAAGTTATACACACCTCATTAACATCTTTCTTCTCACTCACAAGCCCATGCTTTTTCAACGACGCGAAGTCATCAACAGTCAATTCATTAGGATCCTCCTCATAGAAAGATTCGCAGTCCAATCGTATAGAATGTTCCGCAGACGTGAAACTCTCGAAGGGGTTCAGTTGGAAGTCTCCGCCGCTCATCGTCATGTCCTGTATGGTCTGGTTTATTTGTTCTATTGATTCGTGTGTTCTAGAAAATGCATGATTTATTTTTCGAGTTTTATACGATAAATTAAGGAACGACAAAACATGGTTAAACCGTAATAAAAGACAGTTTTTTCTATCTGACTGCATCAAAAGGAGGATATGATTTTTAACCGAATAAAAAACGGAGGAGGTTATCAATTCGACGCGTATATATATTTTTTTTATGTATGATCACGCATACCTTCTTACAGAGCAGTCCGATTTTGATAATTCTTTTTTTATTGGAAAGGGTATACCCCGAGGGTGGTCCCATATAAATTTTTAGTCTTGCTCTTTACGAAGGAGCTCGTCTAGGGAAGCTACAGCCGGATTGTAATTTTATGGCGGCTCTGAAGCGCGCTGCTCGCTGCGCAGTACCTCACCCGTCACCCCCTCAAAGGTGGATTTGTTACTGCGCAGCGACCCGCCTCATGTTCCGAGCCGCCATAGTTTCAATCGGGCTATACCAACGTACTTTTTTCTGCTGTGTCGGCAAAAACCGTTGCTGTGTTTAGGTTGCCCGTGTAATTACAACAAGGACATGAGACATTTCAGCTTCGTCTCTGAGACGGCAGAGCTCGTGCAAGGATTCTGCTATTGCTGATGCCCATAGCTGTCAGTCTCCATTTGCCATCAGATGTGCCGCTCTTTAGCCAGATAATTAAAAAAAAACCATTCAAGTGCGAGTCAGACTCGCGCACCGAGGGTTCCATACTTTGTAGGTATGTAACTACAAAAAGGTTTTCAGATTTTTATCTTTACTTGTGCTACATGACATTGCTTCTTGCCAAATTTCATGACTAGGTCAACGGGAAGTACCCCTATAAAATTTGATTCCCTTGAGTGTCGAAATATACGTTTTTTGCGACATAAACGACCGTATCTTTTTTAACGTTAACTTATTTTTTCACAGCTTCAAGGGACTGTAAACTTGAGTATATGATTTTAATTTCGACTCGATACCTCCACGCGTTCTCGAGATAAAAGGTCTTGACAGACAGACAGACGGACAACAAAGTGATCCTATAAGGGTTCCGTTTTTTCCTTTTGAGGTAAGGAACCCTAAAAATTAATTTAATAAATAATACATACCTTGCATCACTAGTCCAAATCCCAGCAATAAAGAAGGAATGCTCCAACAGGGACATTACTTTAGTATACTCCCACATAGTCTTCTCAGTACCCACTTGAGCGACCAATGATAACGCCTGTGGAGGACTGGCGCGCAAGTTCTTTAGCACTTTGGAGGCCTGAGAGTGGCCTCGGGACAGTTTGAGGACCAGTTTTGATAGGTAGGTTTTGTTGTTGGCGTCAATCTATAATAATTAGATACAGCGGTATTGTATAATGAAATTAAAAAAAAAACAAAATGAAGGTTGCTTGGTAAGCATGATACTGTAAGTGAAGCATCTAAAACAAAATAATTAGAACTTAATGTTGGGAACATTATGGCCTAATTAACAATAATGTCCCCACTGTTGGGACGCGAGGCTTCTCTGTCAGATGTAGTGTGTTTTCCACCAATTCCAGTGTGATTTATTTGTTGTCACATAATTTAGAATTTATAGTTTTACTATTTTTCCCACTAAACGCACGACGCCATCGCGGCAGGCCAAGACGAAGATGGCGGGACGAGCTTGACTCCTACCGTAGGGACTGGCCGGCACTCGCAAAAGACAGAATTGTGGGGAAAAGGGAGAGGAAGGCCTTTGCCCTGCAGTGGGACAATACAAGCTGATTAGATTAGATAGTGATGAATGATTTTATTTCTGTAAGTAGGTTTGCACAAATAATTTTACACGTCAATCATATTTATAAAAACTAGATGAGGTCGGCGTTTCCTATCTGACTACTCTGAGAAGAAAGGCCGAAACAAACTCAGAGGTCACAGTCTCTTTTAAAATCCAAACATAATCTTGGTCAGGTTATATGAAGACCATGTAGATCGATGTCTAAGATGGTCTTTTGAGGAAAGAACCACACTGATTGAGTAGACCTGTCCAGTCAGTGCACGCATTTGTCAGAAATCGTGCAGCTCAACTCAAAACATACTTAGTACTACCTAACATGCAGTACCTAATAAAAATAAAGAACTTACAAATGGACGTATTTTTCCTGATGATATGAATTTTAAGGCTTGAATTAATAATGTTATTAGTTCCTCAGCTGTTTCGCTATCTGAAAGCATTTAAACAGAATGATAATTAATCAATGAGACATAGTCCAAGTAGTGGTGTTTATAGGCATTTTGACATGTAGGTACAGACGCCAGCACATCAACCTACACCTAACTGTCAAATTTTCCCAATCAATATTGAACCTTATGCTTTAGCGATAAAGTTGAAAATCTATTACAGAAATCTGACAGATTGTAGTAGGTTGATGTGCTGGCGTCTGTACTTTTTTTTTTCTTTTTCTCAAATTTCATAATTTATTTTCATCATTTACTTTCTCGATATCTATTTTTATCGTGTTTACACCTAGTTATATGTGCATGCTGTGGTCTCCTATTATTGTAGGAGCACACGTAAAATAACCTAACCTAATAGGTTAGGCTAGGCTACAATATATAGGTTCTTACACAAAAATCGCGGTAATAGATTAGGACCTTTTACTGTGATTTACATCACACTAATATTATAAAGGCGAAAGTTTGTGAGTGTGTGTGTTTATATGTTTGTTACTTCTTCACGCTGAAACGGCTGGACCAATATTGATAAAGTTTTGTATGGAAGTAGCTGACACCCTGGATTAACATATAGGCTACTTTTTATCCCGATATTCCCACGGGATCGACATTTACGCGGGTGAAACCGCGGGACGCAGCTAGTTGTATATGATTGGATACTTACCCCTCAAAATATCCCAGAGTTTATAAGTAAAGTCATTACTAGATCCAATAGTATTCATATCATTGAGAGATTGTCCTAATGTAGTGGTATCTTCAGTAACACAAATGCAACCGCCGGCAGGACATTCAGCTGTGTATGCGTAGGTTTCAGTCTCGTTTAGAAGTTCGTTAACTCGTTTGGAGTTGTTCGGGCGTTTTGATCCTGGCACATTGTTTCTGAAAAGATTGTAGAACATGTATTTAGTGTACTGATATTATACTATAATTCAATCATATCTATCTGCCTTGTGGTGTCGCGCGTTCTGTCGGAAGAACACAATGTAGTTCTAAATAGGTATTATTAATGTAAAGTCATCAAAAGAGATAAGTAACTGGTTACTATATCCGACGACCCTAAGTTTAGTAAGAAACCGATGGATGTTTTCGAATGAAATTTAATTTTATAAATGAACAGTTTGTTTTCCATTAATTAAATTCAATTTTATTCGAAAAAATCCATCGGTTTCTTATTAAACTTCAACTATATCCGACGACCCTGGTTACTTATATCCTTTGGTGACCGTACTCTAATTTGCATGCCCTAAACAGACCAAAATATGGACCACCAATTTCTACATTTAGGTTAAACCTGTATTTTCAGCAAATAAATAATCATTATTCTTATCTGTGTAAGAAACCATGACCACGTTTAACTATCGCGCTAAAAGCAGAAAATAAGGTGTTACCTAATTGAAGCTGTTTCCAGATTGACAGAAGCGAATCCTGCAGCAGTCATATCGACAAGCAGCTGGTTCATATTGTGTAATGCACACACAGATCTCCAGATAGCATTACACGGACTTGCTAAATGACCCACTATGATCTCTTGCTCCTGAAAAATGGTTTAAACTTTCTTTATCAAAAGAACTCAGAGGTGTTATTGATTGTAACCTGATAACAGTAGCATGCATAGTTACCAATGAAACTTTCGAACTACTTGGTTTTTAATTATAAAAGCCTGGTAGAATCTACAGTGTCATATTTTAATCACCGTTTTACTCTTAAGGGTAGGGGTCATTGTACTAATCATTATGAACAATTTTTACTATGAGACCAAACCTGAAATCATGAAAAAAAAATCAGCTGTTCCCTACATTTATGTTCGCGTAAGTCGTCGAAATGTAGGGAACAAGAGATTTTTTTTCGCGATTTCATGTTTGGTCCCATAGTAAAAGTTTTTCATAACAATGAGTTCAATGACCCCTTAAGAGTAAAGCGGTGATTAAAACTTCATCCTGTATAATAATCTTGCGCTTGTACGTGGAGTGGTGGACGTCAGTCCATTATACAGTATGTACAATCTGCAATTTGATGTTAAGTCGGATGACTGGTGTTGAGTAATTGGTAGACGAATATTTTACATCAGATTATTTTTTATTGTTGTTGAAGTCATTGGGTTTCATGCCATAGACTGAAAAACTGTGGAATACTCACAAAATTAACTTTACAGCTTATAAACGGCGTGTGCAGCGTCTTCCCAGACCATTCACAGCCCAACTCAGTAACTCCACCATGTGGAGCGTTAACTAGCTCATCAGTGTTGTGGGAGCCATATGAAATTCCTGAGATTAAGTACTTGCAATCTACTAGGGTTGAGATCTGGAAATTAAGGGGACAGTAGAAAAAGAATAATGAATAAACTGCAATATGATATATCTTGATGTAAAGCAAGAAATCATACCATATCAACACTCAGTCCTTCCTGCTTCGCATAATCCTCAATTAACAGATCCAAATCAACATCATCCTGGTTCATGCTATCTTCATATGTAACTAAACCTCTTGCGAAGTGTGTACTATCTGATTGTACGGTGAGCAGTAAAGGCTTGCCAACTTCTAGTGGGTTTGTTAGTATCCATAGCGGTATGGTCTCCTCTGTAGATACTTGGTTGCGGTTCTTGTTGTATAGATTGGCTATTTCTCTGAAATATTTTAAAAATGAAATTGTTAATTTACTTGTTTATTTTGATACAATTTCCAGCCAAGAATGACATTCAAACTTTAATAACATAAATTGCATAAGATCTGCATGCAAGAAACTTGATACTGGCTGATTTATTTACTTACTACAGTATAAGCTTCTCCTAAGCGAGACTTACATTATGAAATCAGTGTTCTGAAAGTAAACTGCTCAGATTAGTTGGCTGAAATAATTGTTATTATTTCTCCTCAGGACATTTTACAGGACAGGACTATTTAAAAAACCAGGACTTAGTTAGCTATAGCCCGAAACAGAACAGTCAAGCTACTGTTTCTCATCATTAGTTTCATAATATAAATCAAAATCATTTATTTGCATAAATAAGGTAGGTACAGAGAGATCTTAAAGATAAGGTATATATATAAACCCTGCTTTAATCCTCTTTCTAATACAAGAGTAAAATAAGGTATTTCAAAGGACAATACAAACTTAAATGTTATTTCCTGAAATCATTCCATCACAAAAAGCTATGAATTCAACACTCAATATTTCAGAATTATTTATTTTTATTAAACTCATATGCAACATAAAACATCCTTTCTTTGGAGCTCTGGACAGACAGAGATGGAACAAGATTAGGGAGGGCTTTGCCCAGCAGTGGGACAATAATGGCATATAAAAAAGCTACAAAGGCAGACCTCCATTTTCCTCCTCCATTAACCCGAACAGTATAAGTACCGTCACATGATGACTAACCTTGCAGTATCCAGTGTAGTAGGACTATGAGTAGCTTCTTCCTTGGTCCATAACTGAGGCTCATCGGTGATCATTGTGTCATCAAATACAGTGTGAAGACTTAGGTCCAGTTTCAAGGGAGATCCCGTTAACTCTAACTCTTCTGTAATTTAATTAATATATTTAGGTTTTAAATGATTGTAGAAATAAGGCAATGAAAATAATCACTAGCATTTACTTGATTGGACAGTTTAATTAGAAAATACGAAAAAAGCCTTAAGAGATTTTTACAATATATTTCAGCAAAAAGTATTGAAGGTGAATTCACTCACTGCACTGACACCCTAACTAAACCCCCCCTGGGTCAGTGGGTCGTCTTAGGGGTTGGTGCGATAGGCCGAGTTGTAAACAAAAGAATGTTGTTACTTACCAGCCTCATTTCTATTGCTTTTTCCAATCATTTCCGTAACATAAGAAGACTGTTTAGCCTGTAATTAAAAATAGTTTCTTTTTAGACATAAATCCAAGTATTAATACACAAAACTACTGGAATAAACAAACATTTACTTTGTTACAAACTAACACCACATCTGTGTTGCTTTTTGTGTACATTTCTATGTAACTTGGACTCTTTTGTTTTTCAACATAATGCGTCGAATAATTCTCTAACACAGGTTTAATTAAATTATCCATTGTTTAAAGGAGTTATTGAATAATTAAAAATAAATGAAAAAGAATCCGTTGTGATCGTCCTTCAATTTGAATTTGGAATAATTTGACGTTTGTTTTGACAATGACATTATAAGTCGGTGCTGCCATAATTGATTTGGAATTTGGAAAATATATAAAATAATAATATATTAATATATCACATAAGACATCGATCACAATCTATTTCATTATTATATGTCTATTACATGAAATTCAGAAAACAAGTTAACCAGTCGTATGCTTTCTTTGTAATTTGGCTTCACACAGCTTCTAAAAATTTAACCTAGATGGCGTTAGCAGTTTCATTTTTTGCGAATGAGAACTGAAACTCGGTGCCGTTGATCTTGAAGCCCTGAATCTAAATATCATTCAGGGCTTCAGGATCCCTACCAACAGCCATTCAGGCTGCTGAATGGCTATTGGTAGTATCTTCATGCTTTGTTATTTGCGGTGTAAGTACAAAGAGTGCTCTTTTCAGCATTTTTAACAAAATGCTCTTTCGTTTTGGATTGGAAACCGAACGAAGAAGGGTACATACTAAATAAAATTAGGTACTTCTTGGGTATTGGGCTTAGATCATTCAATGATTTTGAATAGCCTCTTGTCCAAAACGGTTGGAATGTTATCTTTGATTTACCTACTACCCACGCTCGATTCCACCTAAAAGAGCTACTGACCAGTTACAATTACCTACATTGTTTTTCGATACCCTTTGAAGTAGCTGCCCACATATTGTCCTCACTTTGACACGACTTTAAAATGAAACCACTCAGGTGAAGAGCGTGCTTCGTGTTGGTAAAGTAATCGAGTGCTGATAGCAATATATTTAAAATCGCTAATCTCTCAAGTGGTGATCCATTAGTAATTCTAGATCGGCGATCAACCACAGAATGGATTGCTCGTAGAACCGTTTGAGTGGACGGCTTTGAAAGAGTATCGATGCGTGACTTTGTAACCTAATATTAATATTATATACCTAATAGGGTTCTTTATGGTTTTTTGGTATCGGAAATAGGGTTTTCTTTTTTGTTTTGGTCGATGGGCCTACCTTCGTAGGTAGTGAGTTCGTTACAGCTAAGTAAATTACATACAAACATCACGTCATCGCATCAACATCACGCCTGTAATTCCCAAGGTTAAGCAGAGGTGTAGGTACCTACAGGGTAGGTACATCCACACTTCGACAGCAGTTATGTCAAAGTCCCATGTAACAGGGGATGAGTCACAAGCCGATTACCTTCAACCGGGGACAAATCCAGACTCCAGGCCTTTACTGAGAAATTCGTGATAGAAAAGCCCAAATAGTACCTAGGTAAGCAGTAAGTAAGTAGGTAGATAACGTTCAGTTATTCAGGTTCATTTCACTTCTATTGCTGATCACCAACGTTGATTCGCACCCTACCCTATACGTATTTCACGTTATTATTCACTTACGTACAGTCAACAAAAGAGATAAGTTGAAGTTTAGTAAGAAACCGATGGATTTTGTTGACTGAAATTTAATTTGATAAATGAACTGTTTGTTTTCTATTAATAAAATTAAATTTTATTCGAGAACATCCATCGGTTTCTTACTTAACTTCAACTATATCCGACGATCCTGCATACTTATCTCTTTTGTTGACTGTACATAATAATGTAGGTAGATATTTGACTTTACTACCCACGTAACTACGAAATAATGATCACTGTAATGACGTAGGCAAATGTTCCTAGAATCGCACCTAAAAATATGGCTTGATGGGTAAATAATCCGAACAAACTTTCACATTTATAATATTAGTGGAAAAAATATTGAAATTGTGAAAGTTTGTGTGGCTGAATGGATTTGGAAGAAAGAAGAATGCCCAAAAACACACAGCGTCAATAAAATAAAACTTACCTTAGTATATTTACGATAGTACATAGATGGTGGATATCAAAATATTTCCCTCACAATAATCACCAGAAGCGCCAAAATCAATATAATAATAAATCGGCAACATTGTAAGCTTCACTAATAAAGTGTTTCCTGTGATCAAAAAGAGATAGGTAGTGCACCATGTGGTTATGTTACACATATTACACCATCCAAACAAAGTAACGAAAGTCAGACCGTTTTGACGTTTCGGGCTCGGCTGTTGAGGAGTTAAGCTCTGAGAGTGCTAACAACACTTATTTCAATGAAACAGCGACAAATGCAATGAGTGACTTCAGAATCGCAGCAGAAATTTTTCATTTCTCGGTGCATTTATTAATGCATAGCGAGAACCCTACCCAAAAAGGGTGCCTAATGCATTATAAAAAAAAATCGTCGGTCGTCCCACATTGGGAAGTCTAGTAATCAGCATGTTGTATTATCTCGCCTAGGTCAGTGGACCTGCCCCGCTCCCCCCGTGAAATCGTCTACTTTTTCACATGTTTCTTTATATACTTTATACTGCTACTTTACTTACACGAAGAAAGCACGAAAATAATTACCTATTATTAAAAATAAAACAATACATAAGCATTCGTGGGGATAATGTAATTTCATATATTTTGTTCTCTGCAATTAATGCCCTTTTACCCCTCAAAAGCTTTTATTTTATCGACTTTGGGCTTTTGGCGCATATATTTTTGGGCGTTCTCCTTTGGCACACATATAGTTTACGACCGCATTAACACATAGAATACCTTTAGTCCTGGTGAATGGCATGGCTTAACGACTGTGACTATTATAAAGCTAGTGAATTTAACTGGCTGATCTAACTAGGTAGCTGAATTTTTCATTTCGCTCTGGACCCAATTCTGAAATCCATGCAGACAAAGTCGCGGGCACAAGCTAGTACTTAGTAATAAGTTTTCAGCTTGGCTGTTTATACTATAGGATTAAATTTTAATATAAAACCTAACGGAACCTCGAATTAAAGGATTAGCTCCGATTTTTTTTTATCATCAGGCAATGTTTTTATAGGTATGAGGCTATATCGGGGGATATGTTTAGTAGGCTAAAAAGAAACACTAATAAAACTTTAAACAACGACATTGGAAAAAAAAAAGTTAGGTAAGTAGGTACAGAGTCAGCACATCAAGCCACCCGAAACTTTCAAGTTTTCCCAGTCAACTTTGAATCTTATGCTTTAGCGATAAAGTTGAAAATCTAATAAAGAAATTTGACAGATTGTAGTAAGCTTGATGTGCTGGCATCTGTACTTACTATTGCCTGCGACTTCACCAGAGTGTTACCTACTTCCGATCCAGCCTGCCCCTTGCTGCCCTCTCCCAGCGACGCCCTAAGCCGAGGTCCGTACCCCACGTGGCTCCAGTTTTTAAGTTTTCTAAACCCTGGCTGGAGGCCTTTTTGTACCCATTTCATCATTTTTAATACCTAGGTACAGGTACAAATATCCAGGATAGAAAGTAGCCTTCGTCCTCTCCCAGGCTACTTATTTATAAACAACACGGGTCAGTGGTTTAGGCGTGAAAACCTAAATACAGACAGAGTTACTTTCGAATTTATAATATTAGTAAGCATACACAATGACGTATTATTTGAGCATACATGCATGCATGGTTATATCTAATCAAGCAAATCCAATTAATATTTATCTAGCTAGATTATAATTAATTTGATACCAGCTGCTGCCACTGACTTCACTTACAAAAACTTTTTGAATTAAGTTTCTTCAAGGCAAATCTATTTCAGTCTTACTTACCGTAGTATAATCGTATTACAATCTACCTAATCAAGTTTGTAAGTTTTTAGGTTTCAGTTCAGGTGATTTCGTGACGAGAGAAAATTAAATGTTTTTGAGCGATAGCCGTTTTGCGTGGATGTGACGCATGTTTCCCTTACCTTCTTTTTTTATTTTAGCTTTGTGTTTAAGTTAATTTTTGCGTCATGTTCACCGCAAATAAACGTATTTTCTTTTCTTTCTTTCTTTCTTTAACGAGTTGAATTGTTTTGGATTTTTTTTGACCTACTTACTACTGACCAAAGGGCTTCCCAAGTACCTACACGTGTGAGTACTATGTTCATATTATTAAGCTACCATTTGCTGGGTAACTGGGTACGCTACCATTACTGGGTACGTCTTTCATTATCTTGAATATGCCCTGGCGGCTGAGAGTATGTCATGCTGACTCTAATGTTTCGCTGATGGTGGCGCATGTGTTGGACCATTTAGCTTCCTTCAAAATGGTTGAGTTGAATGGTGCCAATCTAGGTATGCGTCATGTTCGTGAACAGGCGCCGTCAATAGGTGTGATTCTGTAAGACCTCATTCTAAAGTCCTCTTAGCTGCCACGGCTTATTTTTATAATTTAATGTTTGAAATGCTTTTTAAAATGTTTTTATTACTTGTAGCGTTTTGCATCGTTCTCACATGTACCTATAGTTTCAACATTAATGATGCAACCAATATTTTGTAACCATATTTTGATTTAAATAAAACAGTGCCCGTGGAGTTTCCTGCTTCGTTCTTCTTCATAAGTACCTACCTACTGCGCTTTGGAATGGGCAACTAGCTTCATCTTTCTGACTGACCCCTTGACAGTTCAAAAGTGCCTGTAATTGCTTTTATTTGAAATACATGCTTTGAGTTGATTTGAGTCCCCGTAGTAACTATTCTTATACCTCCCTAAATTATAATCTCTTTGTGTTTTCCCTCTTCTTCAGGTATTTCCCTCATTTTTTCTGCCAAATCTGCAATGAACCCTCGGCTAAATGCCATCATTTCAGCATTTTTTTTTTATCAAATCGCGGGTGCCACTAAGGGACATCTATTCGACCTACTCTATTCGATAAATATGACTCACCCAATCACACGTTCGCCTGCCAATCAGATAACTAATATTAATAAATATCTAAAAATAGATCACTAATCAACTAACAACAAAATTAGCGTTAATTAATAGTTATATCCTGACAACCACGCTTCGCCGCTTACTACGCCAGGCAGATTATTTTGCATTGCCGTATCTTGTATATATATGTATAACCACATTACATCGCTGATGCAAAAAATAAAGGGTAACACGCGTCATTCAATTAATGACATTCAGTTAAGTACAGTTATTAAAAGCACTCTAAATATAAATGTGTAAGTGAAGGTATGAGGCCTTTGCGCAACAGTGGGACATTAGGGACAAAAAAAAGTTAAGATATACCTATACTTTTCCAAAGATTTAAATCGTTTGATTTGCCCTCACCTTACTAAGTCGTGCGAAAAAGTGACCAAAGGTTCTGAGAAGGAGCTCAGTGAGAGGGAGTGGGCCGTAATCCACCACGCGGGCCCAGTGCGGGTTGGTGTATGTCACATGTCTTTTAATTTTTGGTTCTAGGATTCTATTTAGAACATTTCGTTATCCTCGCGATACTTTCCTTCACCTTTTTTGAGAGCAGTGTTGATGAAATTATTTAAGTAAAGTGCCTGCCTTGGTTCACACTCAAGACCTACAACTCGTAAGGCTGCGTTTCCACCAGAATTGAGCGAGGATGCGTAGCGAGGGATGTACGTAAAACTAACCAATAACAACACTAGCTTAGCTAAAGCTATGAAAATGAAGCGATATTATTTGTGTACGTTACCCTAGCAGGAAAGTAGCTCCTAGAGTGATATGAGTGGAACGTATAATTAGTGCGTAATCTGCTGTAAATGTGCGCCAAATAAAAAATTTGTGCGCTTTGTCGTTTTGGAAAAAAACGGAAAAAACGATTCCTGCTAGGGTAACGTTTTTCCAGCAGGAAAATTCTAAACGAATGATCGGAGAGAGAAATATTGTGCATGGGCAGAGAGCTTATATTTGTGCAAAAATGTGCGCTGAAAATATAATTTGTGCGTCTTCAGGTTTTCGAGATATTGAGTTTCCTGCTGGAGTGACGTTTTGCAGAATCGTGTATCTCTAAAACTATTGTATGTGCGCCTGTAGAATAAACATACACGAGTAGCCCTTAATTTGTGCGTATTTGTGACAGAATTAGATTCAAGAAAATATTTATAATTTTCAAGTAATCGCGCTTTTTTGAAAACGCGAAAACATGTCACAGCGCCTAAACGAGAAAACGTATAAGATCGCTGAAAACTGTGTTCGGTCCTTCTTGATGCTAATAATAACCATAACAAGTTTCAAAAGTGTACGTGCATGCTTTATTGAATAATATTGCCTAAAGTCGAAACGACGGGGTCGTAACTTTGACGGCAAAATACAAGAAATCGGCTCAACCCAAGATGTGTAGTTTAAACCAAAAATTAGTGCGTCTAGTGAAGAATATATAGTGAAAATATTCAGCTTGGAATGTTTCGCATTCAGTAGATATAAGCAAAAAACATAACATGTAAACAACGGCTGGTTATCCGACCAAATTCGAATGACCACAAAAAAGCGACGGATTCATACATATCGATGGTCTTCTTTATTGGTCGTATTAAACCTGAGCTGTTGTCCGTACAGTTGCGTTCAAACGTTTGTTTGCAATTATATGACCTAGTTTTGAGGGAGATTCAGCTTCGCAGATTTCGGCGAGTCACGTGTCGATCGTATAGCATATTTACTAGTAATATAATATTATCAAGTTTAAAAAGCAAGAAATAAAAGTTAATTTAAAAATTTAAAAAACCCCCGACTCAAACAAAAACCCCTAAAAACTAAAAAATAATATAGGTATATTGGCCCTTTAAGTTTAATATAAGTTGCAGGAAATATTTTGATCCAAGCGTCCTCACGTCGGGGGACAGCTAATGAAAACGCCAAACAGATGGGGTTTAAACCCAGCAATAATGAATGCATGCTATTGTAGAAAACATAGCTGCTGTTAACTTCCAATTTTCATTAGCCGTCCCCCGATGTGAGGAAGCTTGGATCAAAATATTTCCTGCAACTTATATTAAACTTAAAGGGCCAATAATTATATTATTTTTTAGTTTTTAGAGGTTTTTGTTTGAGTCGGGGGTTTTTTAAATTTTTAAATTAACTTTTTCATTTAAGTATTAAAATACAAACAGTGGTTGTACAGACGCCAGCACATCAACCTACTACAATCTGTCAGATTTCTGTAATAGATTTTCAACTTTATCGCTAAAGCATAAGGTTCAATGTTGATTGGGAAAATTTGACAGTTAGGGGTAGGTTGATGTGCTGGCGTCTGTACGTACTTTTATAGATAAAATTTCGTTTCTCATATTATCATTTCATAGAATAATCCATTCGCAGAATACTTATTCTGAAAAAAATTAAATAAGTAATTTTCGTTACGAATAAAATTCAATGTTTCGACACACTCCTTCATTGAACAGGAAGAATCTTCCGGTCTTGCCTGGTAACGCTTCCCTTACCTGGGGTTCTCTACCACAGCCCTTTCGACTGCAGTCACTGCGTCTTCATGGTTCATAATCTATCAAAAAGTACTCTGTGATAATGACAATGCGACGAAGTGTCACTTTGATTTTTGAAAATAAATAAAAATAAAAGCGCCTGCTTGAGGCTGATTATCTGACCAAACAGCCACGTACAGGTCAACCAAAGAGTTCTTACTTCATAGGTTTTAGAAGTTTTAGTCACCTTCGCCGAACAAAATAATCGGTTGCTGTGGCGCGTATACCGCGATAGAATGTTAGATTTGAGCTGACGCTCCATCACAATAATATGTTATCTGCTGTATGTATTTTAATGAAAGCTGGAATGAGGAAGATAGCTTATTCCTTGGAATAGCACTTAGGCTACTTTTTATAATGTACTTAATCATGTGCAAAGTCACGCAAGCTAGTAGAATATAATTATAACAAGTTTATTTTTTTACTTCTTTTCTACTTCAGTGTACTCAGGCACAACACGTGTCAACCGGTTCGTGAGTAAAGTTAAGAATGTCATCGATATGTATGAATCCGTCGCTTTTTTGTGGTCATTCGAATTTGGTTGGATAACCAGCCGTTGTTTACATGTTATGTTTTTTGCTTATATCTACTGAATGCGAAACATTCCAAGCTGAATATTTTCACTACATATTCTTCACTAGACGCACTAATTTTTGGTTTAAACTACACATCTTGGGTTGAGCCGATTTCTTGTATTTTGCCGTCAAAGTTACGACCCCGTCGTTTCGACTTTAGGTAATATTATTCAATAAAGCATGCACGTACACTTTTGAAACTTGTTATGGTTATTATTAGCATCAAGAAGGACCGAACACAGTTTTCAGCGATCTTATACGTTTTCTCGTTTAGGCGCTGTGACATGTTTTCGCGTTTTCAAAAAAGCGCGATTACTTGAAAATTATAAATATTTTCTTGAATCTAATTCTGTCACAAATACGCACAAATTAAGGGCTACTCGTGTAAGTTTATTCTACAGGCGCACATACAATAGTTTTAGAGATACACGATTCTGCAAAACGTCACTCCAGCAGGAAACTCAATATCTCGAAAACCTGAAGACGCACAAATTATATTTTCAGCGCACATTTTTGCACAAATATAAGCTCTCTGCCCATGCACAATTTTTCTCTCTCCGATCATTCGTTTAGAATTTTCCTGCTGGAAAAACGTTACCCTAGCAGGAATCGTTTTTTCCGTTTTTTTCCAAAACGACAAAGCGCACAAATTTTTTATTTGGCGCACATTTACAGCAGATTACGCACTAATTATACGTTCCACTCATATCACTCTAGGAGCTACTTTCCTGCTAGGGTAACGTACACATATTATTTCGGCACTGGCTGCCTAAACAACTGAAGATAGCAACACTTGAAAGATATATTCTATGGAGGATGTAAATATCATAATCATAATCAGCCTATAATGTTCCCACTGCTGGGACACAGGCCTCCTCTCAGTGAGAGAGAGCAGGCTGTAATCCACAACGAGTGGTAGATGTCGCATGTCTTCGAATTTTTGGTTCTAGGACATGTTTCCTCACGATGTTTTCCTTCACCGTTTTGAGAGCAGTGGTGATGAAAATAATTTACACAAAGTGCCTGTCTGGGTTCGAACCTACGACCTACAACACGTAAGTCGTGTCCGTTACCACTGAGCCACCACTGCTCTATGTATGTAAATATGAACTTTAAAAGAGTTTTTTGAAACCATGGGGCAAAAAATTACAACGAGGATATAATTAATTAACAACAAACTTATACGAATGGTTTCGATTTTATTTTCTCATTAGTTGGTTCTATGCGTAGGTTTTCTAATACGTACATACTCACTAATGCACAGGTACTTTGCATAGTTACTTTCCATCCCAAAAATTAGCATACACATTTACACATACATATACATTTCAGCCATTTTCATGCAAATCTTAGCGAACATCTTGAACTTTTGATGGTGATCCTTTGATTATGCTAACACAATATGCGCTGTAAGGAGAACATAATATAAGGTGAATCCTTTTACTCTGATTAAATAGAATGCCGTCAGATTTTATTGTATTCGGACAAGGGAACGATTGCCATGTGGAATGGGGTGACTCCTTTGTTCTTGTTAATAGGAAAATGTCGTCAATTCGAAGTTACATGTACCTAGGTTTAAGTTAGTAGGTAACGTCTTTGAAGTCAAAAGTCATTTATTCAAACTAGGCTGAGAATCAGCACATTTTGAACGTCAAAATTACATAGGACAGTCCCCCGAAACGCCCGCCCATCACTACTTACTTCCTAGTGCTTCAGCTGGGAAGAAGAAGTGGAGCAACAAACCACCCAGCAGCACAGCACTCTGTTCAGTTAAAAGAACTTGATTTAAATATAAAATAGTAATAAGTAATTATTTCCTTTATTCGTCTATATACATATAATTTATATTTTTAAATATTAGAATATAAAAAAAATATATAAAAACATTCAAAAATATAAAAAATAGTAGCCCACCGGTATCGGGAACAGGGTCCAAGCTACCGGTGGTCAGGGCTCCAGAGAGAGGAACCTCCTGACAATGCGAGCCGTGTCCAGAAGTACTGCTTTCTGAATCAAGCCCTTGATCCAGCTGGCCAACGAGAGCCTCCTCAGGTGTTGGTCGAGGCTCTTGGCTATCAATCCATTGGCTGTAACGACTATTGGCACAATGATTGCTGAGTCAACATCCCACATGTCGACAACCTCGCGAGCCAAGTCAAGATACTTGATTTGTTTATCTTTCTCGGCTTTCACGAGGTTCTCATCATGCGGGACGGTTATGTCAACAATCATTGCGCGCCGCTCTAATCGATCCATCACCACTATATCAGGCTTATTGGCAACAATAGTCCTGTCAGTGATGATGGATCGATCCCAGTACAATGTGATATTTCCATTTTCGAGAACTGGGTCGGGCACATACCTATAGTACGGCACCTCCGATTCCACAAGGCTGTATTTCAGAGCAAGTTGCTGATGGATTATCCTGGCTACAAGGTTGTGTCTATGCAAGTACTCCCCGTTAGCTAGACGAGAACACCCGGAGATAATATGCCTGATTGATTCTCCCGGCCGGTGGCATGCCCGACAGATGTCAACCGTGCCGTCTTTCACAATAAATCTCCGGTAATTGTTCGTCATCATAACTTCGTCCATAATTGCACAGACAAAACCTTCGGTTTCTCCAAAAAGATCACCGAAACGCAGCCAGGCTACGGACGCTAGTAAATCTACATCGGGTCCATGTAGGGCCCGGAAAAAGCGTCCGTGAAGCTCCTTACTCTGCCATACCTCCATGCGATCATTAGTGTCAAGCACTACTGGTTTGCGCCAGTTCTCTTTACCTAAGGAGAGCGGGGTGAGGCCATTGTCCACCACGACTACATCTCGATGCATCCCCACGTCGGTTTCAAGGAAATATTCCCTGAGACTGCATATCTCGCGATTGTGGAGAGTCTTAGCGTTTAAAAACCCTCGACCTCCACACTTTCGCGGAATATACAGCCTCATTACCGATGACCGTGGGTGATGCATTCGATTTGCAGTCAGCAGCGTACGGACCTTCCTATCCAGGGCGTCGAGTTCTGTCTGAGTCCATTTGAGTATGCCAAAAGAGTACATCAAAACCGGCATGACCCAATCGTTGAAGGCACGCACCTTGTTTCCGCCTGAAAGAAGACTATTAAATACTTTTTTCAGGCGACCAAAGAAGCGCTCCTTCAACGATTGCTTCATGTCAGTAACATTGATGCCCAACGCTTCTGACATACCCAAATACTTATAGGTATCGGATGCGGAGAGGGCCCTAAGGTTTGTGGAATCCGAGAGTTGGTTTCCCACGGATTCCACAATCTCCCCTCGCTTAACATGCATGACCGCAAATTTGTCCACACCAAATTCCATCCTGATGGCGCTACTAAAAGTTTTAGTAATTTTCAGTAGCTCCATCAGTTGCAAATTGTTGGGGGCAAAGAGTTTTAGGTCATCCATGTAAAGGAGGTGAGATATAACCTGACCACCTCTCCTCAGCCGATAGCCTAGACCTGAATCCTCCAGCAGTGTGCTTAGAGGATTCAAGGCCAAGCAGAACCAAAGCGGACTCAAACTGTCGCCCTGGAATATGCCTCGCTCGATCCTTATCGGCTCGCTATTCCTCTGGATATTTCGACATCCTGGATAGCGAAGGACCGTCCTCCATTGCCCCATACATGACATCAGGATGGTGCACAGAGTTGTATCTACTTTATACAACTCCAACACCCTCATGAGCCACGTATGTGGCACGGAGTCATAGGCCTTCTTATAATCTATCCAACATGTCGACAAATCCTTTCGGGAACGACGAACCTGTTGGTTAATGGTCACATCAATGAGGAGCAGCTCCTTAGTACCCCGGGACCCATTCTTACATCCATTTTGAGAGACAGACATGATGGAGTTGGTGTCTATATGTTTGTTAATTTTAGCTCTCAAAATAGATGTAAGAACTTTATAGACCGTCGGTAGACAAGTGATCGGTCTATAATTTTTGGGATCCGCGGTGCTACCTGATTTATAGAGCAGGTGGGTTATTCCTGTCGTTAGGAATTGGGGTAGCGACCCTGACTCTAAGGCTGACTGGAACTGGGATGCCAAGCGGTCGTGCGACCGTTTGAACCATTTTATCCAAAAGTTGTGCAGCCCGTCCGGCCCTGGAGATTTCCAGTTAGGCAACGGACGGACTGCTCGAGCAACATCTTGGGGGCTGATGATAAGTGCCTCCATTTCTGGTATTAGATCGCACGCTTGCTCAATCTTCCCAGTCCAATCACCTTCGGTGTGACTGACAGGCACCGACCAGATGTTTCGCCAGAATGAACACATGGCGTCATCATCCGGCAGGCGCGTGTCAGTCACAACTTGGTCCGGTCGCTCCCAAGCCCTATAAACCCACCTTTCATCACTCTGGAATCTGCGATTCTGAGTGTACCGCTCCACTCTCCGCCTGTACCGACGAATACGGTTTGCCCACGCACAGATCTTCTGTTTCAGGAAGTCGATACGCTCTGTAACGCGGGACAAGTAATCTCGAGAACTAATATCTGTCCCCGAGAACGCCCGCCTCACAAAGCGCATCACTCTAGGACGAGTATTACCCTCCCTGAAACAGATTAGCTTGCCGATGAGTGCTCTAGCCTCACCGATACGACACTCAATCCTGCACTGCCAAGCTGGTACAGCTGGTTTTGGTCGTGGAGCTCTATCACTGTTGGGGAATTTGACATGAGCTACACGACATGCCGCTACAGCTGCACAGTACAAAATTGAATGGGTATCGGCGAGGTCTTTGCTGTCGTTAAAACAATTTGACAACTGCGAGTCTAGAGCACACACCAGCGCCTTGTTTTTCTTGTGCATGGGCAAACGAGGTAAACGTGGTCTAAGTCCAGGTGGAATAGAGCGGTACTCACGGAAAGCATCCTCCAAAGCACTCCTCAATCTTGCATTGCACTGGGAACTCACGGATATAGCCTCGTCATCATCCTCTACGTCAACACAGTCGGGTCGCAGTGGAACACTGGGTTGTAGTTGCACCGCGACCAATGACGAAGCAGGCGTAACATGGCTATTCCGTGATTCGAGGCGTAGTCGATCAAGTACGACGTTATCCAGCATATGGTTACGCTGGATGACCCGCACCTGATCCGACAGTCGTTGCGCCGACACGTTGACAGCCGGTTCAAGCACCTGAAACAGAGAGAGCATCCGACCACGGTACGCAGTCAAGTTACTTCCCCCCTCTGTAGCCCCAAAGTATGCGCGCATGACATTTTCATTGACAGTTTGTGTCCATCTCATGCGCTGCACACTTCCACCGGGAGCGGGGACCCTCTCAGAGGCCGGTGGGCCTCGGAGTCCTAAGCTGGCCGGTGGTCGGCCTCTTCCACGCCGACATACTGGTGGTGGTGTCGTCGGCGGCGAAAAGTATTCGTCGCTCGAGCTCGACGCAACTGCAGCGGCCGGTGATACAGGACTCACGTCTGGAGCAGGTTCCGGCAAATGCGAGGCGGAGCTGAGCGACGAACCCGAAGATGTTGGGTGTGTGATGTTAGGTAATCGTCGTGCCCGACTTCTTGTTAGCATCTCGTGTTAGGTATGTATTTCATTTATTTCCATCCTGGTATAGATATATCGTGGTGTTAATATTGATCTTAAAAATGGTAGAATACGTATCAAAACATTATTTATAAATGATTAATGATGAAAAATACTATAAAATACCACGGAGAAAAATTTTTGCAACCGTCAACTTGACAGTCGGGCCACAGACAAGTAATTATCATTATGAAACACAAAAGATTAACACGCCGATGGGACTACACCTGAAATCGCGAAAAAAAAATCAGCTGTTCCCTACATTTTGACGAGTTATACGAGCTGATTTTTTTTCGCGATTTCAGGTTTGGTCGCATAGTAAGAGTTGTTTGTTATCATGAGTACAATCACGTGTTTAGGTATCGGTCACTAATTACTGGTCACCCTATATACCAACAAAGGTTGCTTGCCTTGACTGTAAAGAGAAGCTTTCCTTATTGTTTTGGCATAATAAAGAGTATTCTATTCTATTCTAAAGAATCAGCATCATCATGCAACGTGGCAATGCTGCCAGCCTTTTGGGAACTTTGCCTGTTGACTGCTGCTCTCCTTTTTTATACACATTATTATGTCCTTTATTCGTCTAAATACCTACATATAAATTATATTTTTAAATATTAGAATATAAAAAAAAAAAAAAAATTAAAAAATAGTAGCCCACCGGTATCGGGAACAGGGTCCAAGCTACCGGCGGTCAGGGCTCCAGAGAGAGGAACCTCCTGACAATGCGAGCTGTGTCCAGAAGTACTGCTTTCTGAATCAAGCCCTTGATCCAACTGCCCAACGAGAGCCTCCTCAGGTGTTGGTCGAGGCTCTTATTATATAATACACATTATTATTATTATTTTAAGTAAGTATACCAACTTATATATTATGTAAATATTGTCTTATTTGAAAATAAAACCCTTTTGGTTTGAAAAAGAATGTTGCTGCCAATTTTTTCTCGTGACTATCCTTAGAAGAAGGCACCCTTGACAAATGTAGACATATTATGTCTTCAATTGTCAAGGGTGCCTCCTTCTGGCATATTGGAGAATGATTCTTTTGAGCATATTATGCTCAAAGGAATCATTCTCCGATATGCCTATCGAAACGATGACAACACCCCAAGTAATATATTTGTATCTAATATTCCCAATATTATAGACCTACATGACTATATAAATCCTTAAGATGAATGCGCAGTGGTAGACCGCGAAATTCAAATTTTCTTACGTTTTTTGCAATTTGCAGGTCATTGTCAGGTTGTATCTTGATCAAAATTTGATTTGCAACTATAACAGGTACGTATTTATAGAATTTTAATCTTAGGTTCTGACTGAATGCCTGTATTTTACATGGAGCGACTGCCTATCTGACCTCCACAACCCTGTTACTGGGTAATACGATACTCCTTTGTAACATTGGTTATCAGACTTTCGGGCTTCTGACTACCCGTAACGACTGTCAAAGATCCACGAATGACAGCCGGGACCAGCGGCTTAACGTGCTTTCCGAAGCACGCAGGGGTCTCGGTATATAAAGATGGTCACCCATCCACGGACCAACCGCGGCAAGCGTAGCTTAGCCTGATCAATTGACCCGTGCGGCTGTTATTACTTAGCCACGGGCCCCTCAGCTTTTTAATAAAGTACACCTGTTTAGAAAAATAACCTTTTCCCCTTACTAATTACATTGTTTCAGTATATTTTAAATGTGTTCCGTGGAGGTAAAATAAAATTAATTGTTAGTGTAAAAAGACCAAAATGAGTGACCCACATATATATTTTTTTACCTAAGTGGGACTCACATAAGGTTGCCATTATGTAAATGAGGTACGTGATGGACCAAATTCAGGAGAGTTTTAAACAAGGAAATGGACTGAACACATGTCTGTTTGAACCTATGTTTTTGTATGTATTTGTTTTTGGTTTAATAAAACTCTCTTTCAGAAAACTGCTTATATAACTCTACTGCCTCGCTGGTCTTGTGGTCGCAAGCGCTACTGCGAGTTTGAGGTCCGGGGTTCAATTCCCGGGTGGGGCAAAGTGTTATTGGGTTTTTCCATCTGGAATTTCTCAGTAGTAGTCCGGAGTTTGGATTTGTGCCCGGTTAATGGCAGTAGGCTCGCCCCCTATGCCATGGGATTTAAACATACCTGGCGAAATGTGGGTGTACTATAGGTGCACCTCTGCCTAACCTTTTGGAAAATACAGGCGTGATGTTTTGTTATGTTACAACACTTCGATGCTGTTGGTGACATTTTTAAATGGAGTCTCAGGTGGTTACACAAATATTAGTGTAGCTGTATCTACAACGCCACATGCGAACTACGCGTCATACTGACGTCACGCAAATCCTGCATCTCGCAAGCAGAGTTTACCGCGCAACTAACATAATAATAGATACAACGGCCCGACATGAATCATCGGGCAGTTGCCCGCCAGACACAACACCCGTCTGGTCGGAGGATCCTCCATTTTCTATGGAGGATGAGTGAATTTTACACCCTGTTCCTCATATCTCTATATTAGGAAGATTTCAATACACTACTGTTTTTATCCGATTATGTGAGATACCTATTTAAATTACTGTGAAACCGAACTTTGTTTAATATGATCAATGTGTGCGAACACAGTAACTTTAACATCGTAATTAAATGTTTAAAGTTTTTTTAGGAGACGACTCATTCCGAATATTGTTCTTTCATTTGGTCCACAGCTCAGGTAGATTAAGAAAATGTATTGTATATTCCAGACAAAAATACCTACCTACATTTCAAAACTGTAAAATCTTACTATAAACTTATTAAGCTCATAGAGACAGGAGATGAGCAGAAACTTGTTATGCGTTAAAAATAAATAGATGTTCTACAATAAAAATCTTAAAAAAACTGACAGACACAATCTAAAAATGCATTCACTGACAGGCAATACTAGAAGCAAGCGACTGCGGAAGGATTTTTGAAAATTCATCCCCTAATGGGGATGAGTTTTGTATGGAAGTTCGTCATTTTTGTCGATGGGCAATTCTATCATGCACACGGTTTGTCTATCAATAAATCTTTTGTCAAGCGTGATGATGAAAACTGAATTTTACCCAAACTATGTAATTCTGGTACTATAAAAAAATAAATAAAATAAAAATCATTTATTTCATTCAGACAAAAAAGTCCATAGGCAAAGGTTGTTATTTATTTATTTATTTTATTTATATATACTTCATTGTACACCAGAAAAAACATAACAAAAAAAAAACGATTATAAAACATACAATGGGCGGCCTTATCGCTTATGAACATGAATTTTGTTTATAACTAATGTTAGTAATTAAAAAAAAAACTGTAAATATAAATACTGTATTTTATAAGTACCTAATACTAAAAGTAATCAAAGATTCATACTATAGCTATAGAACAAAAGTTTTAGTGTATCATGTTAGTAATTATAGTCTTGAGAGGTAGTTAATGTTTTACCAATAACCCTGTATATATGGGCTTTTGTATTCTGCAACCATTTCAATTGCAAGTTAACTTGCCACTGAATTCTATTCTGAGAGAGCTAACTTTCTAGACGGGCCCACCTTACAATTTCACTAAGAAACAAAGTTATATTCACACATGCGTCATATCAGAAATGCAAAAGTATTTCTGTCTATCTATCACACTCGTCTGCTTGACGTCCGTATGTCACTGCAGGGATCCAGCAGAATATCAGCGTCAGGTACATTTACCTGACACGTGCTGAGCTGGACTCTCATTTGGTGCAAACTCGAGACGTAGACCGCCCTTTGTATATTCGTTATTATGATTTAAAGTATGTCATAGTGTCATTTCATTTCTTTAAGTATGTTTTTTTGTATGCTGGCAACTTGTTTTAATAATATAATTTTTATCTAATTTGTTATCATTTCATTGTGCTTTTTTGTGCTTTTGTGTGCACTGAAAAATGGTTTATCTATCTGTCTATCTATTTGTGAGGTTTTCAAGGAAAATATGGATGAACCTGATACGTATATTAGATACTAGCTTCTGCCCACAACGTCGTCTGTGTGAAATCTGTTATTCCCGCATCGTTATTCCCGCACCCCGTCGGGAATAACCCGCACCCCGTCGCATCGTTTTCGCTTAGCGTTCTTTCTGACACTTTGTCTTTTTGCTCCGCTCTTTAGGGTTCTAACGTGCTTATAGCCTTCCTCAAGAATTGGGCTATCAAATGCAAAAATAATTTTTCAAATCTGTCTAGTAGTTCCGGAGATTACCTCCTATATACATAAAACAAAAAAGAAACCTCTTTATGGAGAAAGATGTTCAGTTTGATGACCTGTAACATACCCTATGACCACACCTTTCTGATAAACGCTGTACAGGGATCCTTCAAAATGAATGGTTTTGAAGTTTCTATGAGAATATTCGAAAACCCCGCGGACAAAGTCACGAGACTGGCAAAGCGCACGAAGCTAAATAAACATAATTTCTCCAAGAGCTTAGGCAGACACCTCAGGGTACCTACTTTAATTGAATAATTGGATTGTTCCGTAATTGTTATCAAGATTTGAGTACAACAGCTATTCAATTTAATTGGGGTATTCCAATTCGCAAAGGGTTTATGGTAATAGTACTTAACCCTATCTTGGTAAATTTTCGGGAAGGGATTATTACGTTGTGCATACTTTTAAAGAGCGTTTGTAAGTATATTAGGGTTTTTTTCTGAATAGGTATGTAAAATGAAAAGGTGCAATGGATGTGGTTAAAGTATAGCGACAGCAACAACATTAACTTTGTCGTGTTTTTTTAGTTGCTAGAAACCATCTTTAGGTCGCTGCTACGGCGCTACGCTCGCGTAGCTTTTCGTAGCTACGTGCTACGGTGTCTGGAATCGTGTCATGTGTTTTTTTATATGTTCAGTAGCTCTGTTCTAGTGTGGATCTCAGGAAAATAGTGGTCTCTTGACCACTATTTTCTATTTTCCTGTCTCATTGTCGATAACGACACTACGATACGAATGTCAAAAAAATAAAATAAAATGAATACTAGTTGAAAAACTTGCATTACAAAACTCTGATTTTTTATTTGTTAGACCAAAATGACAGTTGCGATCGACCTTTTTTTACTATGTGTGTGTGTTTATTACTATGCAGCTGTCATGTTTACCAAATTAAAAATCAGATCGTAGGTACTTATGCTTTTGCACCCAAAGTTCTTTAACTCAAAAAAGAGTTATAAATCCTACCATAATTGTTATTTGTTTTTATATGACTTTTTGTTACAAGAGCACAACTTAATTGCGTTTATGTCGTAAAAAGCCACTTTTTATGAAAAATCTCAATAAGAAAGAACTTTATTTAATATGCAGTAAATGTACGATAAACTACTTCAAAGTTTGTCCTTTTATTGTGAAAACTATAAATAAAAATGCACGTCAATTAAAAATAATTGTAATAAAGCACTGCATTATTAAGTTTTAAAAGTAGCGTTCATTTAAAAGGTTTTATTTAAAAGACTTCCCTTTTAAGTACGTGCTCTTTGTGCATAAAAATTATTAAGAATGTGACTAATGTTTAACAAGCGATTTTTTTTCTGATCTACTGCCTCGAGGGTATATATAGTGTTTGCTTGTGTGACTGATAAGCTAGTCCTGGGATCAATCCTCGGGTCGGGCAAAGTGTTATTAGCTTTTTCCATTAACTGTTTTTCAGTAGGAGTCTGGTTTTTGGACTCCGCATCAAAGTTGCGACAAACAAGTACGCGAAAAATGTTAGGGCGACAGTACGATATGTCGACCATCAGTGCTGCGACAGCACATCAGCTCGATGTACGTTAGTGCGACTGATTGTTTTCACGACGAACGATGGCACGACGAAACTTTTGATCGACAAACTAAAGAGCTACAAGCCCCGCGAATCATATTTTGTTCAACGTACAGCCTGACACTGACCTGCCAATTGCAAAAAACGTAAGAAAGTTTTAATTTTGCGGTCTACCTAGCGCATCCCCCTTAAAAATTTTATTGATCATTAATGACGTATTGCGATGTTTATTGATGGATTACGATGTGAAATATTGAACAGACGCAAATGGGTGTCAAAAATTAAAAAAAAAAATCATTATCGTTTTTATTTACATTTCATAAATATTATAATACTAGCTTTAGCCCGCGGCATCGTCAGAAAATATCTCACGGGTACGTAGGTACTACCGGGGTAAAGAGCATCCTATGTCCTTAACACAAGTCATGGTTTTGTTTTATGCCAAATATTAAAATCCGTTCAAATTTAACAAATGAGACAGATTGAATTAACCTTCCTCATGAACTGGGATATCAAATCGCAAAAAAAAAAAAAACAAACAAACGGGTAGTTCCAAAGATTAGGGCGTTCAAACAAAACTCTTCAGCTTGATTATATTACCATAGATAAAGTATGATAGTATACTTATATATACATTGTTTAATATATCATTATTATGATTTTTTGTAAGAAGAACATAAAAAAACAATAATTAAATGAAAAAAATAATTCCAAGTTATCTCTTTTCCATTTCATAAAACAAAATAGTTATTCCCAGTCGTGACAGTTTATTTTTAATTTTTCTAGGAAGGCACACGTCAGAGCGGTGGCTGAGTGTTGCTTACGCGTGCGTGGCTCCGCCTACAACCCGCCCAACAGCTGCCTATAAATGGTGGTGCCTGCGACTTCATATTTCACTCCTAACTTGGTGCACTTTGGCGCGCTCCGGCCCTTCGAAGTTCGAAAAGTTTGCGTCGTCTCTCCGTTGAAAAGCTAAGGTAGGTGGAAACATCAATTAGGTTTTAATTTTTTATTTATTTCGATTATTCGTTTATAGATAGAGTAGGTTTTTTTATGTGAAAACTTTTTATGGGGATTTTAAATTAATTTCCAGTGAAGGATTAATTTCCTTTTTTTATTGGTATTTTTTTTTGGGTATATAAATTGCTGGGTAATTTTATAAAGCATATATTTTCCTATGTGGACAAATAAAGGGGGTTTTTATTATATTTTGCTTTTTTAGTTTTGAAAAAAATATTCATAATTTTCTTTATTTTTCCGTGATTACGTGATAGTGCATCAAAAAGTTTCCTATTGAAGAGCTTAGTCGTTGGTACACAAAACTTTCATGTGTATTTGTCTAAGTTATGGAACAAAAGTTTTAATAGAGAAAATAGAAAGTGAAAGTTGGTTATATAGAAATATCGATAAAGGACGTCATTCAAGTGTCGAACATTTTATACCCAAATATTAAAGTACTGGCTAGAAAAAAAAGTAGTATTTTCTTATGGGAAATAACATGACATTATTAATCACAAATAGCAGCCGGGGGTTGGTAGACTTTCGTTGTGATAGTAAATAATGCTCAAGAGGTAATTTCCCATACGAAGCAGCACTTTTTTTTTCTGGCCGGCACTTTAATTTTTGGCTACGAAATTAATGATGTCCTTTATTTCGTTATGTTCGTTTTCTCGATGATTCCATTTATATGTTTAAAATAAACTTCGACCATAATTCGGCCACTTAACAGTGTTATAGTTAAAACAATAATTATATAAAAATAATTTATAGAAACTTAGTTTTACTACAGACTTACAGTAAAAAAACTTACGTTACATTTTGTTCACTAGAAAATTACCTTAATGTTTCGACCTTATCAGAGAAATCAAAATAAAAAAAATGTATAATAATGCACAAGTTCAGCATTTCATCAACTTTATAAACGCTTTTTAATCCAGCTTTATAAGCTAAGCTGCTGACCGAAGCTTTGTGAACTTTTAATCTAGGATATTAACATGCAGTATGATCTTACAAAAAGAAAGTAGTTATGAAATGTTTTGCATACAGTTTCAGTAAGCATTTTCTGGTCGTAATTTCCCTAAATTACAACTTTTTAGCGGGCAATAGGTATTTAATATTTCGTAATATTTAAAGATATCGTGCTTTACGATAAAAAAGAGGTTCTTTTCAAAGTTAATTTAAGTATTTACATTAAAAATTAGTATTCAGTTTTACTGTTGTAAATTAAAACAATAAGTAAGCAAATAATAACTAATACCTAATTAATTAATAAAAATAACAAAATTAAAACCTAATTTAACTAAAACTATACACAAACTAAAATATAGTGTCGAAAAATTCATCCACATCGCTGTCGACTGGTAATGTACCCAAGAGAAAAATCTTCCTAATAGCTACACTTTGCTGTGTAAATCAATAAAATCTTTCAATTAGACATTCAGTCTGTTGGATTCTTTTTGTAAGAGAATGGTAAATTAATGATATTTGATTGGAAAAAAATTTTTCAAAGGATCAATTACGAAACTGCTTAGATTATTTAAATATCAGTAACAAATATTACCTTTGATTTCACCCTTTCATTTATTTATTTGTTCTGAACAGACTTTTATTTGATTAATTTGTATTAATTTTCATATCGTTTCAAAGAAATGTAAACTGGAGGTTTTGTGTATTTGACTGTACCTAATTTATTAAGCTAATACAGTTTACACGTATTTTGTTTATAATATAATTTTATATAAGGTCCCATTAAAATAGATGGATAAACTTTTAGAAATCATTCAGACCACCACAAAATAAGGATGATGGTAAAAAAAAAATATAAGAAAAACGCATTAGATACTTACAAGAAAAATAATCAGCTAACGAAAATACACTAATGTGCCGGCAATTTTTTAGGTCAAAATAAAATCACTTAAATCAGTGTTTTTTTTTGCTTGGATATCTTTGGTTAGACGTAGGTACTGAGCGCTGTGTTAAAATTTGTCCATTCGTAATTCGGGGCAGTTACCACTGCTCACCTACTCATGATATCGTAAGAAGTACAAGATACTATAATAAATAAATAAATAAATAAAATTCATTTAATTCAGGCAAGACCCATATTACATAACATAAAACATATTATCACCATGCCTACTGCCACAGCATAAAAATTTCTCCAAATAAAAATAAAAACCCTCTGAACACAATCTCAATGCATAAAAATAAAACAAATTAAAGAATACAAAAATAAAAATTTTATAAAAATTTTAAAAGGCCACAGAATTAAAATTAAAATAAAATGTCAAAGCAATTAAAATACACGAAAATTAAAAGATTCAAAAATGTCATGGTCAAAATCCCCCTAAAAAGAAGTCACTCTAAATATATGTCAAGATCCAATAAAAACCCAAGTGCAATATCTATAAATGTCTGCTACAGCATTTCCTAATGAAGGGGCAGTCAAATCGCTCAGCTATCATCACCAGGACAGTATTGGAGCTGGCCCGCACCCTGCGCACTAAGGACGCGCACCGCTTGCGCATGGTGGCGTGAAAACAGTCGGTGCGCGCATCCGCAAACATGCCCGAGGCGCTGCAGAAACGGGGCAGCCCCAACACCGCCCTGAACGCGTTATTATACTGGACGCGGAGGGCGCTGTAGCTCGCTTGTGTGTAGCGAGCCCACAGGCTGCACGTGTACAGTGAGGTGCAATATGCCTTAAAAAGGGTGATCTTAACTTGGTTAGAGCAACGTGCAAACCTGCGGGACAGCATATTCGCTCTTTTCGATAAAGCCCTCCGCTCCCGCTCGATGTCAGCATGATCCCTGAGGTCAGCCGTGACCAAGTGCCCCAGATATTTAAATTGGTCCACTCTGTCTAGGGGAACACCATTGAGAAAAACCGGTGGTACATTCTCCAGGCACTTGGCACCCCCGGCTCCAAAAACCATGCATTGACTCTTGCTAACATTATATTTTAGCCCATGCCTACCTGCGTACTCCTCACAGACCTGTATCAGGGTCCTCAAACCACAGACCGACGCGCTCAGCAGCACCATGTCATCAGCATAACTTAGATTGTTGACGCAAACGCCATGAATATGGCAACCCACATGCCGACTGCTGAGCGCGACGATCAGCGCATCCATGTAGAGGTTGAAAAGGGTTGGTGAGGTCAATCCGCCCTGCCTTACTCCACACTCCAGCTGATATGGCTCCGACATTGCCCCCGCCCATCTGACGCTGTTGACCTGATGCGTATACCAATACTTGAAGATAGTCACAAGTTCACGCGGCAAGTTAATACTGTTCAGTTTATCCCAAAGGATATCATACGCCACCAGGTCGAAGGCCTTAGACAAGTCGAGGAAACACGCGTATACAGGGGTCCTACGATCCGTGTAGTATCTGACGGTATGCTTAAGACACAATATATATAATAAACGGCTTAGTACATCAAATCCCTCAGTGTTGTACCTATGCAGTTATAGTTTTCTGCTAAATCGAGGTCATAACTCCTACGACTAGGTTTCTTTTTTTCGCATAGTATTGGATTTTGCTCCTAGGTTCCATCTTATAAACTACTCACCAAACTCACACTTGATAGCCACAAGTTACTCATAGACAAGCATAGACCATCATCTTCGGTGGTATACTAGTGAAATGCAAGCCCATAAACAAATAAGCACATATTAAATTTCCGTGGTCATAAAAAAATAGGGTGTTGATTTAACGAACGAAAATAATGTCAGATATCGATTCTCATTTATTGGTTTTATGCTTTTAACAATCGAATTAAAAAGTTCGAGGTCCTCAACACGTATTTGCTCACGAAATTCGCTATCATACATACGTGAGGGCACACACATTGCTTGTTGTTTTCAGTAGGAACAACAAACGTTTGTTTTTGTCGTTGTCCAATTACTCGTAGTTCGAATTCGAGTTCGAGGTGTATTTTTATAACAATGGGACACGAATAAAGTGATCTCGAGCGAAATCGTTCTAGCGTATAGAAAATTTTGTTAGGTCCGCAATCGTTCAATACCTAAATCTTTGTTAGGAACGACTTGTCAAAAGAGTTCATTCGTTCGTTTGTATGTAGTATTGGCTATTCCTGGAATTTGACATTCAGTGCCTGGGTTTTTTAGTGATTTCTATGACCCTGTTCTAGTTTTGGGACCTGAAAAGATTAAGGTGAAAACGGGATTTTCTGGAAAATGCTAAGACGAAAACGGAACTACCAAGTCTAGCTTTATACAATGTGTAACTGAATGAACGAACATTATGAAAGTACTTTAAAGTACCTACTCTGAATCGATTTTTGTCATTTTTAATATAGGTCATTTTTTATCCCATAAATAATTAAAACTACGTAAATTACAGTCACACTTCCTCTGTACAGTCAAAACAAACCAAAATAGACGAAGTACAGACGCCAGCACATCAAGCTACTACAATCAGTCAAATGTATTTATTCGATTTTCAACTTTATCGCTACACTATAAGGTTCAAAGTTGACTGAGAAAATTTGACAGTTTCTGGTAGCTTGTTGTGCTGGCGTCTGAACCTATTACGCTAGACACTTTTATGCGTGCGACTGTGTGTGTACGTAGATTTGTAATAATATATGACCACAATTTTCTCCCAAAATCAGTATAACTTATTTAGTAAATAACCAACCTACAATGAAGTATTCGACCACATAGATATATTTAAATGCTCTTTGAAAAGGTTTCGTAGCCTTTTGTATAAGACACTTGAACTCTTAGACAATTTTTTTGTTGTTTTAAAAATACTGTTTTCTTCGTTTTTCATTTTATTGTTTTTATAATATTAGCGTAATTTTATTGTCATGCATGAACAGTTCACCTCCTTTTTTTTTTTTGTTTTCACCATCAAAGGCGCCTGGTCTTTGGGGATAAAACCAGGGAGTGTGGGATTTTTACCTAACTAAAACCACCCCGGCGGTCACCATCTGCACTATGAAAGGGGCACCGTTACCTCTCAAAAGACCAATCCGGAGCTCTCTCTGTGCAACGCCTGTTAGGGCACATCTCTGGGGAGACTGTAAAGGGGTCTCCCCGGAACCTAGCTGTGCAAGTGTGCAAGGCAGCACATGACCACCGTGCGCCGCCTACCCCGAGGTCACTCAGTGGGCCGATAGAGTCCCCACTCTAATCGACCGCGACCCCATATTCCCGCCTGCCTTAGATGATGCAGGTGGGGTTTCGGCGTGTTAGGCGTCGAGGTGGTTGCCTCCTCGGCGTCTTCTTCTCCGAGCGGGATACAGTTCACCTCCTAGTGACTAAGGTTTTATATATTAATGGTAATCTGTGAACAGCGTTGAGGGTTACATTATTACTTAAGTTATTTATGTTTTTCTATTTGTAATATTGCATAATGTAGCTGTTTGTTGTTCCTATTTAATAAAATAAAAAATAAAACCAATGTTTTATACTAAATAGTTAAAATGCAGTGCATGCATTATGATTATAACATAATATTCTAATCGGGGTGTTTGGTGAAGTGCGTTAATTCCGGGACATGTTGTATAAACTTATCTACATGTAAGTAAGTATAATGATTATATCAATTACTTAGTAGGCATTTTCCAGTCATATTAACGGAGCATATGTTTCCATGATAATCATAATTAATAACGCAATAGGAACTCGTAAATATTTTATTTATCGAATGGGAAAAGAACAGATGGCTTTTCCGGCATAAATTATTAGGTACCTTCAGATTATTATTATTATTCTGACTGTTATTTTATTAATTATTATTTTCGAAAGGTTAAGTCAAACTATGAAAGAGTTATTTTATTAGGTACGTACTTCTAGCTGTTTCCATTTTTTTTTTAATATTTGAAATTAAAAATCGAAAGGTATGTCACTTCATTATTTTTACTCACTGCCAGTTCGGATTAGTTCAAGCTAGAGGCTTTATTTAGTTTTGGAATGGTATATATCAACAACACAACAACACGGGATTGGTAACAACCAACCACAACATTGAGTACCTGTACCCTATTTGTTAAGTTTCCTGTGATGATTGTCCGAACTTCAAAGTAAAAATCAAAGCTATCAAAATGGCCAAGCAAAACAACACCAGAGGGGCAGCACGTTCGCATTCTGATATCAGCTTTGATCTGTCAAAAATAGGTACCTGTAATTTGTCTACATTTTTGACAAGATTTTGACATCTATCTAGGTATTGTCGCTCAAAAGTCTCGTGACTAAAAAAAAAGGTTCAACAACTACGTTTTTAGTTGCCTACGAGAATTTTCAAGAGCCTACAGGTAGCTGATACCTGAAACTATACGTGAACAGAAAAGCCGCAAACCAATCAGATAATACCAAGTACAAAAACAGATTTCTTCCCCCGACTAACTCAATCGAAACAAGGGAGTTCAAGTAGTCGTTTTAAGGCGCGCTTGCACGGGTAACTTAAATTGGCCAATGTTGGGCAATATTGATTGAATATGACGTCATTCTCTGCGATGTCAAAATGTTACCAGCAATTGTTTCTGGAGATACATTTACACCATATTGAGCGATACTAATTAACTGCAGACATAAACTAGACTATACTATAATAATATAGATGATTAAAGTTAAGTGACGTTTAAACGTCAAAAATGTATGGTTAAATGGTCGCTAATCACTACGTAACTTTAAACAAAGTTTACGAATAAAGGGGTAAATAATTGGCACAACAGAACGAATACAGAACCTCAATTTTTTTAAGTAAAACAAAAAAACAATTCGGTAGACATTTTTTTATTAATATCTTTATAAGTAAATATGCTTTGACTTTACGTTCCCTTTTTTACTATTAGTACAGACGCCAGTACATCAAGTTACTACAATCTGTCAAATTTCAGTTCAAAGTTGATTGGGAAAATTTGATAGTTTCGGGTAGCTTGATGTGCAGGCGTCTGTACCAAAGCAATACTTATAGCCACGTGAGCGAGGGCGCCGCCGCCGGTACATCTAATACAGATTATGTAGTTACGGATGGAGCAATCATTAAAATAAATATTGCTGTAATAAAACTAAACGGTACGCTGGAAGAGATTTGTTCAGAAAAAACATTACCTTTGTACATATTTTTCTGTTCCTTTCTTGTGTTTATTTGTGTCTACAGAGTGGCACATCAAGCTACTACAATCTGACAAATTTATTTAATAGATTTTCAACTTTATCGCAAAAGCATAAGGTTCAAAGTTGATTGGGAAAATTTGACAGTTTTGGGTTGCTTGATGTGCTGGCGTCTGCACATAAATGGTTAAATAAATAAAGTAATCAATTAATTAATCCACCACTTCTGCAAACTGTTCCTGGACAATAATTGATGACAAAAAGTTTGGTGTAAGGGCAGCTTTAGGGAACATGACAGATATTTTTATAGGACTCCGACAAGGTATTGTCTGCTGGTGACTTTGTTATTATTACATAAAGCGATCCTTGTTAGTTGAACGAAGGTTCTGTTTTATTTGACCTTTAATACACTTGACTTTTCGGACCTTTAAGAAGATTAAAGTTATTTTTGTACTTTATACTGTAACCCTTTTTCTGAAAGCCTGTCGTCAAATTCCATGTTTTTACTGATGGGTTGATCAAAATTATAACATCCAATCTAATAATATCACACTAATATTATAAAGGCAAAAGTTTGTGAGGGTGTGTTTATATGTTTGTTACTTCTTCACGCTCAAACGGCTGGACCAATTTTTACAAAATTTTCTATGGAGGCAGCTGACACCCTGGATTAATATTTAGGCTACTAATCTATAATCTAATCTATATCGGTAGCGATCTGTATGATTATATCATACTGGCAGTTATGATTATACTGGCTACCATCAGTAGCGATCTGTCTTTACCTTTTTTTTTTTTGGATGGGAAATCATCTAATGACTCCTCCCGCTCTGGGTGGAGCGGAAGGGAGTGTCAGACTCTTACTGACTAAAACCCACCCGTGTTCCTTCCTTAGCCCTTTATGTTCCGGGGCAGCGGTAACCCTTTCGGACGATCCCGCTACCCGTCTGTCTTTACCTGAAAATAGGTTATTGGGTTCGGCCGTTAGTGCTTTAACTATACTGGGTTTTGTAGATTAATTTAATTCCTTTGTTCTTTTATCCCTAATTCGTAACCCGCGGTCACGCTTTGCAAAACAGTTCAGTGGCCAATCGAGTGCTCTTCGAAATTTCCGGACCAGTTGCATTGTTTTGATCCTTACGAAGTCAAAGCGAAATTTTAGGCTTTTTCCTCTGTTTTTGACAATTGAACTAGAGAACGAATGTCGATGAAACTTTAATTGGTATTCGCTGTTCCTTTGTAATTTGAAGTGAAGTTTAAGCTAGGTCCTTTCAGTTACCTTTTTTATTTACTCGTAGAATAGAATATTTATTTGCCAGAAACATGGTGTTTACAAAGGTGTTCATAACATTGCATAGTACTACGTGTCGTACGTGTGTAAAAATAACTTTAATTTCGGAAGTCGTTGTCGTTAGGTTCGCATTTTCGTAGTTTGCCACCGACTTCCGAAATTAAAGTTAAGTACATATTTTTCACTTTGTAATGTCTGTTTTTGGAAGACGTTTGTTTTTCTTTTTTGTAAAAAAGTTTTATATTTCACATTTAAGTTGTACTTACATACACAAATTCGTATAACACTACTTACTATGTGAATATCAGTGACAGGAAGTTATTATAACATCATCAATATAAACTAAGTGGCAAAAATACGTATTATTGAAGCTAACTCAAAAACTACCGAAGAAAAGTTAATGAAATTCTTCAGTATTACCAACAGCAATAACATACCCTCGTGGACCTACTGATAGGCCAAAATAGTAGGACCACGAGAAAATACCCGAAAATAAGGGACCACTCCTACGAGTCCACTCCTCCTCCCCTATCCATTAAAAAATGAATTTTTGAAATCGATTTGCAATTGCCGAAGATATTGCGCAACTTACATACAAAAACCAAAATGTTGTCAAATTGAGAACCTCCTCCTTTTGAAGTCGGTTAATTATGTAAAGATACGGTACTTGTAGCCACAATGCATTCCATGACAATTCCATTAGTCACCACTGAAAAGTCATAGGAAAGCAAACAACGCAATTTCGTTTACTTGAATTATTACTAGTAATGTTGGTTTAAAAACCAAACCACTGAACCGATTTTGATGCTATGGGACCAATCTCAAAGTATATTCTTTTTTCAAACAAAAAATAATTTTTCAAATCGGCTTATAAACAACGGAGTTCTGATGTAACAAACATAAAAAAAAAGAAAAAAAAATATTCAACCGAATTCGGAAACTTTTTTGAAGTCCGTTAAAAAGGAATTTTGTTGCAAACATGTAGGACAGTAGCTATAGATAGTGCCATCCACAAAGACGCGCCCTACTCTTCTTACTAATCGCTAATGGTTATTGCTAGTTAATTCCGCTAGTGTTTTAGTTTTTGATACACACTAATTACCCACTAATAAGTAATTACTGTGTATCGACAAAACTAAAACACTAGCGGAATGTTGCACACTTGTACTGTACGCGAAAGAAGAGTGGGACGCTTCTTTGTGGATGGCGCTATCTGTACCTATAGTTACATATATTATGTTGGCAAGGAAAGGGAAAGTGTTTCTGATCTTAAAAGAAAAAAGGGGTGAAAATAAATAAGTAACAAAATACAGGAAGAAAGTGATTGGCGAATAATACGACGAAACTTCGAAATACGATATCGTTCGTAATTAAAATTTTAATGATCGCAAGTTGGTCACAGTTGTACCAACTTTTACATTTTCGTTTATTAACTTGCAACAAAATAGATTGTAACTGATCTCGGTAATAAACGAAACAAAAATTGAAAGACATCGGATATATCTGATGAGAAATGTAATAGTTGTTAAGATTCAATTATCTTTAGGATATTTGATTTTTTTTCATGTAATTTAATACAAATGGAACGGTTAACGATTTATAAAATATTTATTTTCGGTTTTTTTTTTCTTGCACTTAAACACCTATGTTTTTAAAAGTTACATGTGTTTTTTAGAAAATTTTAACATGTTGCATTTGAGTTCCTAGGACATTTCCTCACGTCTATCTATGTGGATGTCACATGTCTTCGACTCTTTTGGTTCTAGGACATGCCGGTTTCCTTACGATGTTTTCCTTCACCGTTTTGAGAGCAGTGGTGATGTAATAATTTACACCTAGTAATCCACCATTTTTAAGGGAGCTAAATGATCCAACACACACATTCAAGTCAATGAAAGACATATTACCCGGTAAATGGTAGCACTATCTATCTAAACTTGAAACTCATAGGCTGATTGTGCTATATACTTACCTAAAGCACGTGTAACATGGATCTAATGACGTAGTACAATATGTAGTATGTGCTACGTGGTAGCATTATGATTTGAGTTGTATATTAACTAATATCTGAATTACATAACTACCCAACGTAAAAAATCGAAGTCGAAATCTTCATTAATTAAACATAGCATCATAAAAATAATCCGATTCACAAATTGCACTGATAAGATAATTATGATAACTGATGACACAATTGTAGTACTATTCACATTTATTATATCACATGAATGATTTATAACACCATCCAACACTCGAAAATATAAGTGATTCATTTGTAAATATTTTTTAACCTGATTAAATGTAGGGCTTAGTATGAAAAAGTTCAAGGAAAATCCATAGGGTATGAACTAGTATTATTATAAATGCGAAAATAACTCTGCCTACATAGCTGTTACCGTTTCCCACCCTATAGAATTAGGATAAGCGATGAGGGTGATTAGGGATTTGCCTGGGTTAGTAACTTAGTAGGATCTCCGACCACCACGCGGGCTTGTCCACGGGTAAAAGCAAATACCTATCTATATAATGTTGGTCTTATTGATGTAACAAGTAAAGAGAGTAATATTGAGGATGTCAAAAAACAAAATGACAAAGGATGTGTAGAGAGAGTCAATCAATCTACTCAGCCTATTGCAGTCCACTGCTGGACATAAGCCTCTCCCAGACTGCGCCACAGCATACTGTCCTCCGCCTTGCGCATCCAGTCTACCCCAGCCATGGTCTTTAGGTCGTCCGTCCATCTAGCCGGGGGACGTCCCACACTACGCTTGCCGATACGCATGGCTGACGGTCGGGGTGGTCCACAAATTCAAGGTCGCTCAGCGCGCCATAGCGCGCTCCATAGAGCGAGCTATGCTCGGAGTCTCTTTGAAGGATAAAATCAGGAATGAAATTATACAGAAAAGAACCGGAGTTACCGACATAGCTTGCAGAGTAAGCAAACTGAAGTGGCAGTGGGCTGGCCATGTCTGTCGAAGAACCGATGGCCGGTGGAGCAGACGAGTCCTGGAGTGGAGACCGCCTAGAAAGAGTAGGTATCTATCAAAACCTAATTAAATAGAGTACGTTAGATGCTCTTTGGTTTCAAATGAAAATGATGTACTAGTAGAACATCATAGACCCTTCGACATTCTAATTGTGATAGCAGCTTTTCTACTTTTTAGTATAAAAAATCCCACTAAGGGCCGATTTTATCAAAGTCAGATATCTTTTTCTATGGATTAAAATTGACCTCTGACAGTTCTAGTACCTATGGAAAAACTGTCTATATTTATTCTAATGTTAGGACTTATTCTAGGTATAAAAATGTTGTGAAATTCGCCCTAACTAATGTATAATAAAAGCTACATTGGTTTAACAGCTAACTATGGAACGAATTCGGTATAAAGCTTCTTATCCTTATCAGATTTACCTCAAGATGAGATAATTCCATCAATTTGACGCTAAACTTTACAATATGATAACGAGGTTTTGTTTGGATTAATATCTTAAAATGAGCAAGAAATATTTATTTATATACATGGTGGGCAAAAATTCGTGGATCAAACGAAATAGACAAAGGAGGTCATTTCCAACTACAAATCTTTCTACAGCACGGCCATAATTCAATCGCCCTAAAAGTTATGAATATTTTTGTATACCGAGTTCTTTTACAATTAGTCTAATTAAAAAAATATATAATATAATAAAACAAACGGTGTTTTATTATTATTAGATAATGTATCAGCACTACAAAAGTTCTATTGCGGCTCTGGGTACCAAATTTCAAGAGCAATTAATTTTTTCCAAAAATTTTGCAGCATTACCAAAAAAAAATTCTCACTTTAAAAGCGTTGGAAATGACTTCCTTTAGCTCCCTATTTCGTTTGATGCACGACTTTTTTATCACCCTGTATATATAGCTTTTGCACGAATGCCTTGTCGAATCTTTAATGTTTAATTTGATGGAGAAAGTATAAAGTTGTGTGGTGATCTAAATTGTTTATAATTTAATACAGTGCGTGGCGATTAGGTTATCACATTAATTGAAACCACGTGTTCTACGTTACATATTTTAAACATACATAATTAAAATAATAACAATTAATATTTTAGCCCCGGGATTTTTTTCTCGTTTGAGTATTTAACAACATTAAACTTAATTTGTGAGTATTTGGTAACAATACCACAATGTTTGTGTTGAATTGTTGATACCGTCACCCCGCGCGTGTCCAGTCCCTCTTATTTTCAAGGGTGGTTTATGTTCTGCCAATTTTTAAGTTTGTTTTCTTTTTTTTGTTTGAATAATTTAGTTATCTATTGTTACGAGTCAGTTTTCTGTGCTTTTCTCAAGTTACATGGTTGGTTAGTTTGATTGTTGGTGTTGGTTGGTTGGTCGTAGTAAAGAAATATATTTAACTAGCGGCCCGCCTCAGCTTCGCACGGGTGCAATATTTTTTTCGAAATTCCGAAATTTTCTTTCATAAAAACCTTTTCCTGGCAATACCGAATACAACAAAAAACGAATTATCCAATTTGGTGCAGTCATTCGGAAGTTATGCGCGTATAGACATTTCGGCGACTTTTTTTTTTATTTTTTTTTTTATACTATGTAAGGATTATTTTAACAGACTGATAACAACTTGTACCCACAAATCGCTTAATGAAACCTGAAATTGGGAAGAGGAAGCAACAGTCAGTGGATTATAAGCATTTACAAGAGGACCCAAAAATCATAAGTCCCCTAGAAAAATAAATAATACTCACTTAATGTTTTCCAACTAAAAACCGGAAACAAGAAAGTCTTGTATACCCAAACAGCTTCCGCGGTTTGTATTACTACTTTTTATATTATTATTTTCTATTACAGAATGATAAATCTTCAATGAATTCTTAATAAAAACCACGTGTTTAAAGTAAGTACCATTCCCGAGGGACATTTGTGAAATTCCGCGGAAGAATTCACATAGCGTAAATAATAAGGGGATTTTGCGAAATTTTCCTGTCTTTTCTGCTTCGTTAGATGTGTTATAAAATGAATGGAGCTTATTGAATGATAGTTCGGTTTTTTATTTGATGGGTCATTTCGACGTAGATTCTAGACTAACTTCGAGTTATGTTGCTAGTTGTATTAGAATCGGTAAGCGTTGTTACTGAAATTTTCGAAATATTTGATCCTATCAGAAGATGTTTTGATATAAAATTTTCTTTTCTTGAACGCTTTTGTCAACAGATGGAAAGAAAAGAATATAAATATTTGGTAACAAGGACAATCGTAAATTGAATTAAATAGAATTGACATTTTAATGTATTTTCTAATGGCAACAGATTTGGGTGAATAAAATGTTGCTATCCTTAACATCAAAAATAAACCAACATCCAAACAGAAAATTCGAAGACATGTGATATCTCCAACCCGCACTGGGCCCGTGTGGTAGATTACTGCCCACTCCCTCTCGAAGAGAAGAGGCCTGTGTCCCAGCAGTGGGAACATTATAGACTGATTATGTATGTATGTATCTTATGTATCCTTCACATAAAGACAGAACAGACAGTCACTATTATTGTTACGAATTGAGAAACTGCAACCTCCGAAGAATGCAAATGATAAAACTAAGATTTCACTACTTTTTTTTTTTTATTTGAAATGGACTTGCTCTTGACTCTAGTCTAGGTCAAAGGTGACAGAGACAAAGTCGACGATGGAGCGAGCTTATCCAGAAGAAGCCTGTTCACTCTCACTTTGAAGAGATTTGGGTTGTATGTGCTCGGAAAAACAGACGCAGGTAGAGAGTTCCACTCTTTTGCAGTGCGCATTATAAAAGACATTTGCAAACGCTTAGTGCGAATTGGTGGAATAGCAACCAGGTAGGGATGGTAACATGCTGTGCGTCTGGATGTCCGAAGGTAGAAGGGGGCCGGTGGAATGAGGTCGTGGAGTTCTTGGGCACACTCACCGAAGTACAGTCTGTAGAAGACCGACAGGCAGGCAACCTTGCGGCGATGAGCCAAGCTGTGAAGCTTGGCATCCACTAGTTTTACGTCGCCAATGAGCCTCTTAGCTCTGCGTTCCACCGAGTCAAGCGCAGCAAGTTGGTATTTCGCTGAGCCATCCCAAAGGTGGCTGCAATACTCCATGCAGGATCGGACCTGTGCTTTGTATAGGGTCAAAAGCTGTCCAGGCGTAAAGTATCGCTTCACCCTATTTAGGATGCCCAGCTTCTTGGCCGCAGTTTGGGCTTTGTACTCAATGGTAGCGCCGAAGTTGAGACTAGATGTCAACTCCATGCCTAGGAGCTCGAGCCGATCAGTTACAGGAACAGATGTACCCCGAAAAGTAGGAGTCAGGTCGAAACGACTCCTTTTAGCGGTAAAGAGACACGCCTGTGTTTTGGTGGCGTTAAAAGAGACCAGATTGTCATCACCCCACTGGGAGACAAGGCTTAAGGTCAAATCTGTCCGCTCTACCATGGCCTCTCTCAAGTAGCGAACTTCGGCTCCGCTGGCCCTTGCGCTGGACAAGTATCTCTCTGAAACAGTACTGTCATCTGCGTACCCAACAACACCGGGCCGAAGCAGGTCATTGATGTGCAGCAGGAAAAGAGTTGCAGAGAGAACAGACCCCTGAGGAACTCCGGCATCAATAGCCATAAGGTCAGAGGAGCAGCCGTCAACGACTACTCTGATCGACCGCTCACTAAGGAAGTCTGATATCCAGCTACAAAAATCAGCTGGGATGCCATAAGCAGGAAGCTTGCTGAGTAGACCGGCGTGCCAGACCCTGTCAAAGGCCTTCGAGATATCAAGCGATACAGCAAGTGCTTCGCCGTGTCTCTCGATGGCTTCGCCCCAACAGTGCGTGATATACACAAGAAGATCACCAGTTGACCGCCCCCGGCGAAAGCCATATTGACGGTCACTGAGGAGATCATTGTCTTCAAGGTAGGTCAGCAACTTACTGTTCAGTACCCTTTCCATAACCTTGCACAGAATGGAGGTAATGGCGATCGGACGGTAATGGGCAGGGTCTGCACGGTCGCCCTTTTTAGGCACTGGTTGTACATTTGCAAGCTTCCAGGATTTTGGCACCGTTCTTTTTTCAAGAGAGAGGCGGAACAAGCGTGTCAACACAGGAGACAGTTCAGGCGCACACTGCCTCAACACTCTCGCTGGAATACCGTCAGGCCCGCTTGCCTTGTTCACGTCTAGACTGCACAATACTCTTCGGACCTCTTTAATGTGAACTGCGATCTCCGGCATCGAGGAGTCACAACGAGGTACAGTGGGTGGTTGCTTGGAGCCAGCATCCAGACGTGAATTGCTTGCAAAAAGAGATGCAAATAAGTTTGCTTTCTCACTTGCAGAGTGAGCCAACGAGCCATCAGGTTTCAGCATTGGAGGTAAAGTGGGACGACAGAAATTCGTTTCAACCGCTTTAGACAGGGACCAGAACTGTTTACTACCCGGAGGGTGCGATGCTAGTTTGGTCCCAATACGCCCGACATGGTCAAAACGCGCCCCACGTAAAACCCGCTTGCAGAGCTTAGCGGCAGAATTAAAGGCTCTTTTCCTCACGCGAGCCCTACGCGCTCTAACTTTGTGGTCGCGGGCCTTGACCCAGGCTTGGTAGGCAGACTCTTTTCGGGCCTCAGCGCGGGCGCATTCTGCATTATACCAAGGCCGGGATTTGTGACCGAGCGGGATGTCGGAGAATGGAATAAAATACTCCATCCCCTGCCGAATCACGTCCGCAACCATGTCAGCACAGCACGAGGGGTCACCCAAGGAGAAGCACACCTGCGGCCATGGATAAGATGCAAAAAAGTGCCGCATCTCATCCCAGTCTGCTGACTCATATCGCCATACTCGCCTCGTGCCTCTAGAACTCTCATCTGGAGGAGAACAGGTCGATATGGATTTCACCAGACAGTGGTCAGACGTTCCCAGCGGGGCTGAGACCGATACTGAATGACTGTCCGGATCAGTTGCCAGCAGAAGGTCCAAGCAATTGGGTGTATGGCCGTCAACATCCGGCACCCGCGTTGCCACATTCACCATCTGAGTAAGATCCAGCGTTAAAGCAAACTTGCGCGCCTCTAACCCAGCATGGTCAGTTCTCTGGAATGGGAACAACCACTCTTTATGATGGGCGTTAAAGTCCCCCAGAAAAATGAGCTTCGCCGTTGGGTACCGTTGCTGGGCCACGTCAGTCGACTCCACGAGGAAATTAAAGAGCGCCGTTGTCTCCTGGTCACCGCTGTGCGAACGGTAGACGCCGATGTAGAGAGATTTCTCCACGCCTGTGTCCACAAGTAGCCATATGGCAGAAAAACCCGATTTCTCAAAGCAACGGAGACGACGACAACAAATGTCATCGCGGACGTACACACAGACCCCAGCCTGCTTTTTGAACTTGTGTTCAAGAGAGTAACCCGGGTAGTTGAGGTACGACACATCCGACGGGGTTGTTATCTTCGTCTCCGTTAGGAAAAACAAGTGTGGCTTCTCGGTCTCAAGGTGGTGATGGACCGGATCGAGATTGGAGTGCAACCCCCTGATATTAGTGAGGTGCACTTTTAGTGGGAGGAAGTGCAGCCGTTGTTTAAACTTATTCTTCTTTGCTTTGGTCATTTTGAGTAGAGTTGTTGGAGAAAAAAGTCGATTTGTCGAGGCACTGCTCAGTGAACTAAACGGAACACTAGAGCTAACCTAACCTTAAGGGGAACTCATTTGGAGACTGCGGGGACGCCCGAACCCCCCCGGATATGACCACCGGGTCCTCCCATCCAGTCGCCGGCTGGCACGGTGGTGCATACCGGGATTTTTCGCGAGTTGGCGGGGCAGCCTTTGGCACGTGGCTGGCGCGCTACTTGGGCCCCCTACTGACTGCGGTCGGCCAACGGCTGGCACCGTGCTTCGGATCCCGCTACCCTCCAGAATGAGTTACCCGGCAGGTTATGCCCAGAGACCAAGACCGGTTCTAAACAGAGCAACTGACAACCTCCTTCTCTCCTAAAGGCACTGGCACTCCCACACACCGACGGAACACAGCAAGCTGCTTGGCGCCGGACTCCGGTGGGATGGTGGTCGCAAGCCAGGCGGCCCCTAACAGAGCCTACCACCGCTAAATGGGACCGTTCAGCCGTACCACAGGCAAGCCTGTGGTGCCGTTGCCCGGGGTGGACCACTAGGAGGTAGATCCCATCCCACCCCAGAACTACACTACTTTTATAAAGCAGCTTCCATTTAGATTTAGTATCCTATTATGATTTAGGTAAGGACTCTATAAAGGGTTCAAAAGTATTACGCTATATTTTTATCACTTCTGGTGGCCTACCATGATCTAATTAAAAACGATTCAAAAACAAGACATTTCAGTTTAGGTTCCTAAACTGCATCGCTTGAGCTGCTCTATGGACGTCATGGTACCAAACAAGTATGAATGAAACCAAAACTTGCGACTCAGTTTGGGACAATCGCTGTCAGCAGATGGCACGGCCTAAATTGAATCGTTAAACTGACGTCATGGTACGAATTAGAAGAACAGTTCAGTTTAGGTCCTAAAATGGATCGCGTTAAGGGCTTGTGGTAGGCCTCCTGACCCGCGTTTAGCTATTTTGTCAAAGACAACAAGTAGGTGTCTGTATAAGTTATTCCGTATCTTCTATATATATAAAAGGAGAACTGACTGACTGACATATCAACGCACAGCCCAAACCGCTGGGTCTAGAGATTCCAAACTTGGCATGTAGGTGCCTTATGAGGTCTAGGGGTGCACTAAGAAAGGGTTTTTCGAAATTCCACCCCTAAGAGGGTAAATGGGGGGGAGGGTGAAATTTCACGCGGACGAAGTCGCGGGCAGAAGCTAGTCTGAATATAAAATATAAATAAGTTAAAAAGGGATTTCGTGCTCCAATTGTTTATTAAAATCGTGACAGAAGGCAGTGTGTCCAAACATTATTTATGCTACAAATTCTTCTCTAATAACGACTTATTTCATTTCTTTGCTTCCATTATCATTCTCGATACTTGGAATTTCCGGCTTAACTTAAAATGTCAATGTTGTCTTTATTACTCAGAAAGGAACCTACAGGATTCTTGTAATTATGTTATGAATTCTTTTGTGAATGTGTATTTTTTTATTTTAACTTTATCTAAGTGATATTAGTTGTGTATCGAACAGTTTAGGTAGGCGAAAAGGGCCTAATGCTCGGTTATGGGTAAACATGACTAGTTCAGTTTTAGTGGGATTCACTGATAGGTTAGGACGATACATTATTCATATGAGACTTGTATATTATGTACATAAAGATTGATGGACGCTACTGAAGGTGCCAAGCTCGTAGCCAAATTCTGGGTTGACTGTAAATCGTAAAAGTGCGCATTGCTGCACACCCCCACCCTATTTCAAGTTGAAGAAATATCAACTTTATTTCAATGAAAATTACGTTGATTTCAGAGTGACTAGCACTATTGAAAAAGTTATAAAATTGTTTGAAGTTGTAGCGTAAACTAAACTTTATTGTGTATGAATTAAAGTTATTTTTCCATTAATTCATATTTGTTTACATTTTTGGCAAATAAATCGCGAACGCAGGATAGATTGCCATCGACGCACTAGGAAGAAGAAAGCTTAATTTTAACTCTTAATTTGTAGACTTTTTTTTTAAATGATGATTTATGATTTCACATACACCTTTTCTATTTGATTTTCGTATATTCCCTCGTCTGTTAGGACGCTTTATTAAGGTCGGTAATAATAGAAGCAGTAATTGTGTCTCATTAGTAATAGTTGATAGTTGTAGTTGCAGTTTTTCTATAAATAAATTCTAAAGTATATTTATGCTGTTCCAAAGCAATTAAGCTCCTTTCATTTACTGAATATAGATACAAAAAAAAAAGTAAATACCTAATGGTGCATAGTTTGCAAGTGACATGTTAATGAAATTCATTAGCTTTAAAATTACGTAGGAGCCATTTCAAATTTTCTTTTCAGTACTAATATTTGTATGCAAATTTTAGAATTACTAATAATACAAAATACATAGGTACTCTTGAAATTTTGAATATGCTAATTTTAGTTTAATTTCTGCTAGCATTGAACACAATAAATCTGCAGAATTTATGAGTGGGAAAAGCGTTATAGGTGCTTAAAACATTTTATTTATTGGTACCTAAGTTACCTACAAAGAATATTCTTACAAATATTGTAAGACTTTTACACCACTTACTTACATATTTCTTATATAAAACAACCTGTGGATAACGGTGTGAGTTTCACATTTATATATTATCTTTGTTTGTATTATTTGTGCAGATATAATGTGTTACTGTTTATTTATCCCAAATAAATAAATAAATAAATAAATAAACCTCCCCACACATTTTCGAATATGACGTCAATGATTAAAAAACTTTTTACCAAATCTCTTGAAAGTCCTCCACCAATTTAAAATTATAAGCTTTTATCATTGCAAAAATGTGAATAACTTGTCGGCCAATATCTCGTTCATAGGGATATTATATCCTCAACTCAAACTGGTCGAAGCTTCAACTCAAACACAGTGGACAATGTCGATGTGATCACAGAACTCGAACAATATAAGCCTTTTTACAAAGCGTTCACAATTAAATAAGGGTATTAAACGTTTCCTTTACAAATACTTGCTTTTGCTTCCTCTTAAAATACTTAACGTTTTGTGTAATGACGTTGTAAATAACCTTTTTGTACTGTGACAATGTCACTGCTGTGAAAGTTTGAGAATATTTTTGGTTGTTTTTTACTCAATCACCACATCTTTCACTAATGGCCCTATCTCACTAGGACACCAATGGCGGCGCAGCCATGGTCGCACTGCCAAAAAATGTATGGTTGGTTGCGCATCCAATTGGACGCCTGGTGAGATACCCACCATAAAGCTGTATATATTTTGTTGGCAGGGCAACCATCGTTGCGCCACCATGGTGTCCCAGTGAGATATAGGTTTTAGTATAGCATCATCATCTTCTCGCACTATCTTCTCATACCTACTAACACTGTAATTTGAAAACATTGTAAAAGCTAAAAAAAATTAAAAGTGTAACCGATTAATTTCTTACCGGCTCTTCTCCGTACGAAACGACCAATTGGAACCTAGCTTCCATTGGGCATGTTGCGTGAAACAAAATATTTTGAACTTCGAATTTGAATTATACAAATATGGGATCAGACCGGTGTGAGAAAGTTTATAGTGGATAAGACAGGGATTAAAACAGATGAAGAACTAGCAGGGGATCGAGAGGGGTAGAGGGGGGGGGGGGGTTCAGGAGATCAGACCGAAATATCTCCATAAAATTGTAGAACGGATTTGGATTAAACTTGGCACGTGGCTAACACATTAGTTAACATCAAGGAGATTTTTTATTCCGTGGGTTTTTTTTTAATTCATATCATTTTCGGACCTGCACGCGACCTTAGCCGCGGGCAAGGGCTAGTATGATATTCCTTCCTTACCCTCGTAAAGGATTTTCGTTTTATCCGACACATACCGAGGACCTTTTGAAGTCATGTCGGGTAACAGTTTTGAACTTCAGAAGTGACGTTTCTAGTAAAATTTTGATAAGGAGGAACCCACGACAACTCAAAGGGGCTTAGGTTAACTGTGCCATTACTTAAGAGCTGATATGGTTGCTGAAGAGAGAGCAGTGACGGCCCAGTGGTAACGGCCTAGACTTACGAGTTATAGGTCGTAGGTTCGAACCCAGACAGGCGGTTTACTTTGGGTAAATTATTATCTACATCACCACTGCTCTCAAAATGGTAAAGGAAAACATCCTGAGGAAACCGGCATGTTCTAGAACAAAAAATAATTCGAAGACATGTGACATCAACCAACCCTCACTGAGCCTGCGTGGTTTACAGCCCACTTCCTCTAACAGAGAGGAGGCCTGTGTCCCAGTAGTTCCCAAACATTATAGGCTGATTATGTTGTATGCTAGCTGGAGACTATTGGGCTGTTAGTTGGAAAATAGTTTAATAATGCGTATAAAAAATAGAAAAGCTGAAATTCAGGACTCGAGAATTTGAGTGAAAAGCAAATAGGTATATTAATTTCGATAATAGCTGTCTGCATGTTTGTACTTGTTATATAATTTATTTAATTATCGCCTATTTCTTAACAAAAACCCCACCTGATATTACTCGAATATTTCAGAAGGCAACCTTTTGCCGATTGTGAAAATGATAAGGGGATAAAAAGTAAAATAAAAGTAAAATAACCGACGAATAATAGTTGTGTCAAAATTATTATTAAATTTAAATAATTTTTTATGCAGAATAGCTGTAAGATTCTCATAGCAAAAAGTAAGGAATTTTAGTGATAGTTTAGTTAGTTTAGTTCGGTGAACAAGAGTATCGGGACCATTATCATCGTTATTGGTAGCAAGACTGCCATAAATCTCTAATATTTCAAACAATCCTGAGAACGACAAATACGAGGGTAATCCAATATTCCTTTTCCATTTTTTTACCGGACAAATATTGCTTATGCCACTCAGCCGGGGTAATTGAATATTTTAGTGCCCCTTGAATAGAAAGCTTGGTAGACGGAAAATGTTCTTCTGAATCTATAAAGTATTGCTGACTTTAAAAATTAAGAATGCACTTTTAGAATTTCTGAAATTATATTAGGTTATATAATTATTCATAAAGTTATTAAGTCTTTTTATTAAAGATTTAAATATTTACGTAATTTAAAAAGCTAACAGTCTTATAATTATTTGAACAGATTGATTTTGATGATGCTCAAATTAAACCAAAAAAAAAATCAGGTACCCTGATTACAAAAATAATAAAAGCACAACAATAACGTATGACTGAAAGATTATTTAGATGCGTCTCCTTTTTTTACTTATACTTTCGTGATACCTTCACAAACTAAGTAATGTGACCTTTAATTTTTCATTTGAAGAGTACTTTAAACGCCAAAAATAAATTACAGGCACTTTTGAATTGCTAGTTGCCCATTTCAAAAGAACGGGCAAGAAAGTTACTCAATACTCAATACTTTATTAAACTTTACGGACACTCTTTTAAATCAAAATAATGTGGTCACAAAATATTGGTTACATCATTCATGTGAGAACGATGCAGAACGTTAAAAACGTCCGTAACAAAAGATAAAAAAAAAACAATTAAAATATTAAATTAAAATAAGCAGTGGCAGTTAAGAGACGGCGCCCGTTTATAAACATGACGCATGGATATATTATGAATTAGCTACTCGTATACCAAATCACCTATGTAAGTTCGATTGGGTTTCACGTGACCTCTATCGATCTCAAGATTGAATCATCCTTCATCTTTTCTCTTCACACATTTGCTTCCGTCCTATAAAAAGTTATTTTATTTTTTGGTGAATAAAAATTACGTTTTTACTATCGGCTTTATTTACACCGAGCGGTCCCAAGAGCATCATGACCTCAATGTTGACCTTTTTTCTAAAATGCTTCTAAGAATATTGTCAATATTTTTAAGATAACTATCGAAATAAATATTTAAAAAGTAAACATCCATAATGTGGGCGCACACGTCGTGCGAATGCCCCTTGGAGAAATGGGCAAAGATCGTCACTCACTGGACGCTAGAGCGTGGACGTCGCAGTCGAGGTAGACCATGGCGGAGGTGATGTGACGATCTGATAACGTTTGCAGGGCCAACATGGCCAGAGATCGCACAAGACATAGGTTTGGAAAGTAAATGGGGAGGTCTTTGTCTTCGCCCAGTATTAGGACATAATGTAGGATAATAAAAATAAAAAAAACAGCTTTTATATGTCTCTTTTTTAGTACATACTGTTTAGGTAATAAATCTACTCCATCACATCATCATAAATATCACGCAACGCAAAAAATTTAGAATATGGGTGGAACTGTGGGCCCAGACATAAATTCCATACATTACAATACAGATTCAGCAACTCCCAAAATAAAAGACATAATATTATAATATTTATTCTTATTTGTCTGACATTCCGCCTCCCGAGACCATACCGCGAAACTATAATGTGAAATATATGCTCACATCATTTGTAAACTTGAAGGGACAATAATAAATTTATAGTCAAAACTTTCTCAGAGGATTACGCTCCCAATAAGAAGTGTCAGAATAACTCTCTGTCCTTTGTCTATCCCGGTGGAAAACGAACTAGACGAGATTTCTTCCTCTGTGTTAGAGTTTTATGAGCTATATTATATTGCTCGCTTGGAGTTTTTATATTGCGTTTGACTTGGAGCTCTCTTGTTTATGAACATTCAATAAGAGTTCTATATTAACTGTGTTGTGTTTTTTTACTAGGATAATGGCAGCATTTTTTTTTGTTCTAAATATTGTCTATGCATAATGCTTTTCTATTCCACCAATTCGTTAAATTTATTCATTCATAAGAAACTTTTTAAACATTGGATAATTAATATACATAATTAAGTTGTTTATGCGAATATATAAATATATTGAAAATTATTACTTCATATAAGTATGTTATATCGTAATATGGATAAACTTCCTCGTTCTTGTTTCTGATTAGGCAAGTCAGTTGGGACCAAGGCCTGGCAAAATTTGGAAAGTAATGGAGACCTTGGTCATAAATTCAATTGTCTATAATGAGGAAGGAATTTCGCTAAAAGTTGATAAATTGTAAATTAAATTATTGCAGGTGTGGTTGTTTTCAAATTAACGTTTGACATTTTCAGGGCTTAATCTTATTTGCGATTGACCCCAGTTGTCGTATGTTTACACGGGACCTAATTCAAAACATCACTCCAGTATTCACCGTAAATATTACTATAGGTGATTAGTAGGTACACATATAATTATATCGCGAGTTATGTGCCTTTTGTGCTAAAACGGGCACGTATCTAGACTCTAGGCTGCTACTGAGATCATAGTAAATATCAGTAGGAGTACTTATTGGAAAAACTACATGAAACTTTGTCTGACCCCGGGAGATCGAAACCAAAACTGTCCAGCAGTCTCAGGCTAGATAAACGAGACAGTTTCCTTAAATAAACATTCATTATTTATTGTACTTAGATACCAAAATGCTGAACAAGAACATTGCTATCGCCGTCGCCGTGGTCCTGGCCATCGTCTGCCTGGCTGAGGCCAGGGAGGAAGGGCCTCACGACATGGCCGATGCTCTTCGCATGCTTCAAGAACTGGACCGCTACTATACTCAGGCTGCTAGACCAAGGTTAGTTATCTCCATCAGAGAAGAACATTTTGAGCATGGAGCGGAATATGGACATATTTTAAATGGAAATTATCAGGATGATGATTATCTTGATGTTGATGTTGTTCTCCGCTTTATACTTGAAATGATCTTGACAGTAGATGTAGGTTTAGATAGTAATAATAGGTGAACTGGTCCTGTTGGAAGTACCATCTGAGAGGTTTATACTATTCAACGTTATTTATTGGAGATGGGACAGCTGCAAAATTGGCATGTTGAAGGTAACAGGTAACAATAAAATGTATACTATTGAATGTAAAATCATCTAGTACATGTGTAATGGTATATATCTTAAACTGAATCCCCAATAGCTTCTTAGGGAAATAGTCCAGTTGTGTGTGTAGTTCAACAAAATTGTATTAGGTAGTTAAACTATAACTGTTAGCTAAAAAGATTTAAATTTAAACGAATTATAAGAAATTATTTAAGTAATTTGCAGTAAAAGTTAAATACAACAAAACGTTAGCTTTGATGGAGTCGTAAAACTTCAATTCGTTTTAAACAAAATAAGTTTTATTCAGTTTTACTTCACCATGAACGGTCGCTATATTGTTGGGACTAGAGTGAAATCGAAAAAGTTTCCGCTCAAACTTTCAGGATAAAGTCACTTCCTTACTACTGTTACTTTAGTCTAGTCTAATCCCTTGAACAGAATCATTAATTTCCATTAATTATACGTAAGTTTAATCAATCATTGGATAGCTTAAAAGTTTATCGCTGTCATTAATTAATTTTGTAATTTAAGTTCTTGATCACAGAAAACAGTTAGTGAAATCTGATCGTTTAGGTAATATTCGAAAGTTAAAAAAAAATAAAAAAAAATAATGATAGCTAATTATGGTAACACTAGAACTATTGTACCTATTAAGGTCTTGAATAAACACTGAAATTATGTAATAACACTTGTAAGAAAAACTCATAAAAAGGAAGAGAGAGCAACGTATTACACATGAATAGATAAATTTTATTATTTTGTACGAAGTAAGAAACTCACACTAACTCGTCAATATGATATGTCACACTTTGCTCTCTAAACCCAAAAAGTCATACATCAAATGCATTGTGATAATTCTTTTTTATTTTTTCTTAATAATAATTTATGCTCCACAAGTCCACAAGCCATTCAAAATTATCTTGTGCCACCAACATAATGCTTAGATTTCGTCTACACGCAATTGTTTTATTTATTTATGTACACATAGTAAAATACATAGGGTTACGGCATAATTATAATTTGACTTCAAAGGTACTGCCTATTTCGTAAGAAATTTCTTCCATCAGACCTGCGAAAGGAGAAGGTAAAAAGAAATGTAGAAAATAGTGTGTAATATGTAGGTGAAATCTAAAACCAAAATAGTAAACATATATATTGCAAAAAAAAAATACATATAATACTTATTGTGAAATATTATCATTATTAATTTCACACTTTTAATTTTGATTCGTTTCAAATGGGTGTTGCGAAAAAATCTCAATAATTGCACCTGAAATTAATATCTTACTCCTAAATGATGTTTGGCTGGCGTAATGGTCTACTAATTTGTTTGTTCATAAAAATATAAATCTGCGTCATTCCTAGACTTTGATATTTTCGTATTATTATTTGAAAGAGAATGTGTGCTATCACATTTTGTCATCAGCGGGGAGATTTTTAGAGTTGATAACATCTTAATGCCTCGTATTGGAAAGTTCTTGCTAACCCACGCAGATATCGACCTCATTTGTCAGCTTTACGTCATTAATTCTTTTAAAACAGTATGTCAGATTATAAGTACCTACATAATAATAATAATAATAATAATAATATTCCACAACTATCACACAACGCCATCTAGTCCCAAGCTAAGCAGAGCTTGTGTTATGGGTACTAGACAACTGATAAACATACTTATATATTTCTAAATACATACATATTATAGATAAATTACAACCAGACACAGAACAAATGATCGTGCTCATCACACAAACATTTGTCCTGGGTGGGAATCGAACCCACGACCTCCGGCATAGCAGTCAGGGTCACTAACCACTAGACCATCAGGCCTGTCATACAAACAATGATATTAAATGACTGCAGGATTTTGGTGTTATGATTCTTTCTTTGATTTCTACAATAATCATAAATCCAAAGTCTTTGGTTACTTATGTAAATGGTAAAATGTAACAAACATGAAATCTATCGCCTTTATTTCTAATTTTAGCATCGTCGCTTTGTTATATTATCTCTGGTCAATCAAGTTTACTCGATTGATATCGAACTGATTCTTCATTAATGGTAGATAAATCATTACCTACCATTAATTAAGGATCAGCTGCAAAGTAAACCTTTTCATTATTAAGTAAATTAGTGAAGTGTCTGCTACAAAGTTAAAATAAATTAATAATAATAGTAAAAAAAGTATAGTAGGCAATAAAAGTACTCACCCACTCCTACATTTTGAAGCAAAACAATTTGTTTTTAAGGAAGGAAGGAACATAGCCTTAATGAACACGAACTTGACGTGACAATAAATACGCCCCAAATGTCTATTTAAGAAGTCTTAAATGCCTATCAATTACTACAATTAACCTAGCATCCATCAGTATCGCTTTCAACCAACCCAAATCTGGACCCAAGACAGTCAAAATTCAATCTTACGCCTTTGACAGAAAATGTAATTTGGACCGCAAAACCAATTTTGTCGTTGAGCAATTTCCCTTTGTTGCGTGTATTCTGTGGTCATTTTGTGAACGGAAAGGGCGTGTCATTGCACAGGTATGCAATTGGGAACAAGATTAGACACGATGTCAGGGGAAAATTACTCCTAAGCCCGGCCAGGCGGGATGAATCCTAACCTTTGTGGCTAAATTGTCGTTCGCCTACGCTAGACTACTGGATTCAAGAAAAGCGTGAATTTTGTTTGACATTTTGTTCTTTACAAGGGATTTATTTTTTAGGGAAATAATTCATGAAGCCTAAAAGAAAGTTGGCCCATTGTGTAAACGCAACGACGCATTAGTAGGTATCCCCTGAGGCCTAAGGTTGGATTATACTTCTGTATCTTAAGCTTATTAAATATTTAACTTCCATTTTAAATTGCCCTGGTATGGCAGAGGAAGAAATAATTATATTATATTTGAAGAATAAGATATGTAAAATACTGGTATTCAGCTGCATTCGGGTAGACTGGGAGCCGACCCGACCCCAATATAGTTGGGAAAAGGTAAGGTAGATGATGATTTGAAGAATAAGATATATTATTTTATTCTTCAAGTTTTATAGTGGTGGTACTTTAAAGAGGATTTTCTTATTAACGTAGGTTCTCTCATAATGTATACTGTTATTATTTTTTTTAATATTAATTATAATGTTTACTGCTGATCCATGTTATTTATTAGATAATTATTTTGGATCTCCAACAGAGGCTACACATGTTTATGCAAGTTAACAAGAACAGGGAAAAAAAATTAAAAATTAAATCGACTTCATAAATAACTCAAAATTATGAAATAACTTTAATTTCGGAAGTCAGTGTCTTGGGATCTGTATTTTAGTTTTTTGCCACCGACTTCCGAAATTAAAGTTATTTCATAATTTTCAGTTATTTTTGAAGACGATTAATTTTTTTTATATTTTTATTTTATTTCGCAATTTTTAGTTTTAAGTAAAACCTGGAATATTTATTTGTAAAGTAAGTAATAGTTTTGTTGTAAATATTGCACAAGAATGAAGATGTTTTCCCTTTGACACTACACCCGTAGCTCGTATCAATAAGCCAGGCCGTCACACTTACACGTATTAGTTCATATCTTAAAATTGACTGAATCGATTTTGATGAAGCTTGCACTGTTCCCTAAGTTGAAGTAAATGTAAGCCAATAAAAAAAATGGTCACGATTCGATTAATAGCTGCGGAGAAATGCGTGGACAAACATATACATACAGATATCTATAAAATTTTGTATATTTGTTTGGAAGCCCTAATAGGTTGTCATAATGTGAATATATTGCAGTTCCAATAACATTACATACATACGTGTCGAATCGATAACCTCCTTTTTTTAAGTCGGTAAAAATACTAGTGCGCGCTTAAAATTTCAGGACACCACATCATTCTCTTATAATCTAGTTAGATACAGTAAGTATGGCAAAGCAAAAATATTAAAATAAATGAAAACAGACAAGACAAAAATCATAGAAACGAAAAAAAAAAAAAACCATAGAAGACAACAGACAAAATCACACTAATATTATAAAGGCGAAAGTTTGTGAGTGTGTGTTTGTTTATGTTTGTTACTTCTTCACGCTCAAACGGCTGGACCAATTTTGATAAAATTTTGTATGGAGTAGCTGACACCCTGGATTAACATATAGGCTGCTTTTTATCCCGATATTCCCGCGGGATAGAAACTTATGCGGATGAAACCGCGGGGCGCAGCTAGTTAACAATAATTATGACTTGGATATTATGACTTTTATAGCTGAACTTTTTTATTTTATTTTTGTTGTAGACTACTTATATTATAAGAAACATTTTAATATCCCAGAAGTCTTTGTTAAATTGTATTACTGAATAGGTCATGTGTACCAACTGTCCAAAACTTTGGCATTTCCACGGCGTTGTCGGTGGCAACGCAGAGGTCACTTTGCATTTTTTGGGACACACAGGGCAGGATAGGAGGTGGAGCATGGTTTGAGACATCCCTAGGGATACTGTAAAGGGGCCTCCCCTGAGCCTCGCTATGCACGGCAGCACGTGATCACTGTGCCACGTCTTCCTTGGGGTCACTTGGTCTCTCTCACAGAGAAAGAAGACCTACTGTCCAAAATTGCAAGATGCAGTTTCCTAACACTGCTTACGAACAGGTGTCTAGAGGGTATTTGTCACAAAACCAGTCGAGTTAGTAACTTCACCGACATCGTTGAACAAGTTACTGCATACTGTTGGCTTCCTTATTACTTCCCAGTATGACCACACAGTTACAGAAGTTTACCAGTACTATGTTTGAAGTTAATGTAAAACGTCTTTGTAGGAGACAACCTTGTTAACACGGACATAGGACTGGCTATAGTTTACTCGAAACTTGACTGAATTTAGTTTTGGTATTAGATTTTGTTTTTTTAAATATATTGAGTTTGTTTGGTTAATGTTATCATGATACAATACATTTCTTAACATAGGTAAAAGAAGAAACTTGCTTCAATTTATTTTATTAACACTTATCATTTATTAAAAATAGACTCGGTTACTCCAAAATCATTAATTTGCAACTCACGTTATTTTTTCTATGATTAAAGGATCGTATCTTACGCATAACATGCGTATCTTTTCACTTAACATAAATATTTTACCCAGAAAGTTTTATAAAAACATTTCCCCATGCACTCCAAATAAATTCTATTGTCAGAAATCTAAAATTTATTTTCCACAAGGTCATGCAGTAGCGGTTTTTCTATTGTGATAAGATTGACAACTTATTCCCTTAAAGGCGCTAAATCAATTTGTAACAGACGAAAAGTGGGAGAAAAAAATAAGTGAAAATAATACCAACATTGTAAATAAGTTTTGACAACAAAAACAAGTAGCACAAAAAAATAAATTGGTACATTTGTATCATGAAAATACTAATGAAAAAGGATAGACTCGGTTGCTCCAGAATTATTTATTTCCAATTCAAGCTATTTTTAAACCATCATTAAAATAATGATCCTACGCTATGCGTAGAAAAAAGATACGTATGTTATACATACGTATCTTTTTTATTAAACGTAAATATTTTCCCAGGAAGTTTTATAAAAACATTTCCCTACGCACTCCAAACAAATTCTATTGTTAGAAATCGAAAATATTATTGAAAATGATTTCCCCAAGGGTTTAAAGCAGTAACATTTTTACTCTTTATAAGATAATATATTGACAACTTATTCTCTTAAAGACACGAAATCAATTTGTAAAAGACGAAAAGTGAGTCTCTCCCATGAGAGAAAAAACAAGACTGAAGATAATACCAACATGTCATATGAGATTTGACATCACAAACAAGTAGTACAGAAGAATAAATTGGAACATTTGTTTATGACAATACTAATGAAATATAAAGGATACACGTGTGTACTGACACGTATGTTTTGAGGAAAGAGATGAAGCATGAAGTAATTTATCTGTAAACAGGATTAGTAACAATATCATCTTTCCTTTTCTGGTAGGTAAATATCAAGTACCTTGGGAAATGTTATAACCCACTGTGATATGGAAATATGACATGACATTTGCTCAAGAAAACAATGTTTATTTTATTGATACTGAGATTGTCTTAGTTGGTGATTACTCGGTTCATGCATAATAAGCAGGACATGCATTCGTCATAACTACATTTTAGCGACGCTAAAGTTTCTAAGGAAGCCACACAACGAACAGACGTAGGTCGAAATTAAGTCTCGTGTAACACCCACGGAAAATTTCTCGTGAGTGTAACATATGGATTAGAGTTATGTTCAAGTTTAAGCCTTAACACATACTTGATAATTGTATCAAAGTGTTATCGTAAGTCCTTGTAGGTCAAACAAAATTACATTAGTGAAATTATTAAGAACTAGCTGCGCCACGCGGATTCACCCGCGTAAATGTCGATCCCGTGGGAATATTGGCATGAAAAGTAGCCTATATGTTAATCCAGGGTATCAGCTATGTCCATACAAAATTTCATCAAAATTGGTCTAGCTGTTTGAGCATAAAGAAGTTACAAACATATAAACACACCCTCACACGAACACACACAAATGCTCACAAACTTTTGGCTTTTTAATATTATTGTAGGTAGTTACTTTATACCAAAAATATTAAAATCAATTTAAGAAGCGTCATAAGTAATGTAATAGAAACTTGAATTAATGTAAGCATAATCAGTCTATAACGTTTCCACTGAACACAGACCTCCTCACTGTGAGATGGAAGGAGAGAGTGTGTGAATCATCCTCTTTCTAAATTAGTCTCTCAATGTTGAGGATCGTTACTCTTTCTCATTGTTTCGTGATCTGTGGCTTAATGGAACACTCCAATTACAAATGTTCTGACACAGCTGCCCAAAGCGATGGTAAGGGCAGGGCTTTACCATCGCTTTGGCCAACTTTCTGTAGGTCTTTTATCATATTTTTGCCTGCTACTTTATAATATAACTATGTTTCTGTGAGCTATATAACCAAAATATAATACTACAAGCCACCAGCCCGTTTGGCGCAGTTTTCGAGATGAAGTGGACTATAATCTACCTCGCGGGCCCACTACGGGTTGGTAGATGTCACATGTCTTAAAATTTTTGGTTCTACAAATGGCTTCCTCACGATGTTTTTCCTTTACCGGTTTGAGAGCAGTGGTGATGAAATGATTTACACAAAGTAAAGTGCCTGCCTGGGTTAATGGGTTTGGACCCACAACCTACAACTCGTAAGTCGGAGCCTTAGCCACTGGGCCACTACTGCTCCAGTGAATTTGTAGATTACATTAAATTACAGTAGTCGATTCAAAATTATATTAATCTCTTTCTACGCCCTGTTAACCGTAATAGAAGTTTTCAAAGGCTTTTGAAACGCCTTAGCTGCGTAACAATAAAGTATTTCTTTGTTAAAATACTAAGTTACTTTCCGTCACGGAGAATTTAAATTAGACGTTTTGTATCCTTTACAATGAGATTTAAAAATACTGTTTCGTAAAGAACTAATGCGATTTGCACTTTCCTGTTTTGGACGTGTTTTTATAGTCGGGCTTAGAGTCTAGTTTATTTTCTAAAAATGTTCTTCTGTTTTTTAAAAGTAGTTATGTTGTTGTTTTTTTCTGCCCTTTTCACAGCCACTTTGACCTTCGTTTGGAATATGTCTTCATGTTTATCAATAGCTACATTGATTACCTTAAAAATTTTACTGATAACAGAAAAAAATATTTTTTAAAAATGACTTGGTCGCCACCAATCTAGCCACTGTCTGGAAATAGGCCTTCACTTATATCGAGAGAGTGGACTTCTTTCGGCTGAAATTATTATGATGAAATTTTACGAAGCTCTAAATAAAACTCACAAGGCTTCGTATTTTAAGCTGTACGTACGGCTTTCGATATTCATAAAATAATGTTAAACATCAGTCGATCCAAAGTCTATAGGTCCATAGAATAAACTAGATCAAAAATAACATTGATGTTTGTTTTCAATCGGAGTTCTATACGGATCAAATAAAACTCTATGAATACATATCGACTTATTTACCCGAAAACTTCAAAGCTTTGCAAAACGTCACGTGTCAAAAAAAGTGTCCAGTTGCTGTGCCCTTTGACCTATTTAGTTGTTGTAGAACATTGTAGAATAAAACAAGTGTGAGTGGTTGTGGACTATGTCCGCAATGTGAATCTACACCTAGCTCTCAGAATGCCCACCGTTCAGTAGTTCATGAAACTCCTTTCCAAGCGCTTCTTTGATACTGTTATTAAGCACCCCAATCCTCTGATTTCGGCGGCCGCCCGATACACTCCCTCCCGCTTAAGTAGGATTCGCCGACCGAGGCATACCCTTACCATCCTCGACGACGTCACGACACTCCTCCAGGAGAGTAAGGCCACCAGTACTCTTAGAAAGCACAAGTCCCGACAGCCGTCCTTCCGTCCTCGTCGTCGAGGCCCGTCGCGACGCCTTATACCATCTCCACCCCGACCCTTGCTCGAGCCAGCCCGCGCCGCTGAGCCTGTAGTTTTAAATTCATCTCTAAATAATTTCGATCCAACCTGTCCCTTGCTGCCCTCTCCCAGCGACGCCCTAAGCCGAGGTCCTTACCCCACAGGGGGTGCCCTTAGCGTGTAGTCGCTTAATTTTTAAGTTTTTTAAGTCCTGGCTGGAGGTCTTAATTTATTGAGGCAACCACAGGCAAGCCCGGTTAAACAGACGACAACCTCATAGGTTGACTTGCGAGATGCCATTCACCAAAAAAAAAAAAAAGTGATGTGGAGTAGTTGTGGAGATAGAGTTAGTGGGATAGGAATTGCATCCTCTAAATAACCTTGATAGCTTTTACTGTGACAGTAAACATTAGACACAGAGTAAAGACGTCATTATAATTATTTTTACCAAACATATCATCATCATCATCCTTTCGGTTGAAAGACGTCTACTGCTGGACATAGACCTCTCCCAAGCGTCACCACATCGCCCAGTCCTGTGCTTCTCACATCCAGCAGATTCCTGCGATGCCCTGCGTGACGTAATAATAGTCGTAATGTATTATTATGAATGGAACTCAGCAAACGCAAGAACATGCTTAACGCCTTGCACTATATACGGTTGATCTAAATCCACCAAAATGCCAAAAATAAGAAGGTAAAAATAATCCCTCTAACTTACTGCAGACACCCCAAATTGCCCATATCAAAATTAAATTGCATATTAAGCAAATAAATTAAATTAAGTATGGCAATCTTTTATTGGTATAATCTTCTAGCTCTATTGAGAAATGCAAGCACTACCTAAATGCTTTCGATCCCAAATTGCAATAAAAATCACAGTCAAAAGCCCATTGAAGTCCCATCCACATAGCAATATCTAAAAACCAGTAATAACCCAAGGTAATCACTTATTCGCGTGCCAAGTAATGGAGACACTCCAAATGCTTAGCCAAGTGTCGCATGTCCAATTTTGATGATTACGTGCTTAAAATGTTTACGATGCATTAGGCAAAGAGATTTGGGTTTTTAGTACCTTATTCTATATAGTACGTATTTGTTTTTGTAATAACAAACAAACAAAGGTTACATTGCTAGTAGGTCCGTTACTATAAACGTATAGTGATATTTTTGATCAGTTTAATCTGAATCCTGTCACCAGTGTCAGTCGAACTCAAGTCAGTCGTAGCAAAAATAATCTCTACAGATAGGGGTTTATAAATAAAATTAAAATCGACGACGTCGACACGAAGAACGATTCGGACCTCAAGTGTATATGCGGCGACTCCCCGCAAACAAAGGCTCATCTTTCATCTTGCGCCGCATGGGCTGTCACCTGTACACTTTTTTTTTTTGGATGGGAAATCGTCTAATGACTCCTCCCGCTCTGGGTGGAGCGGAAGGGAGTGTCAGACTCTTACTGACTAAAACCCATCCGTGTTCCTTCCTTAGCCCTTTATGTTCCGGGGCAGCGGTAACCCTTTCGGACGATCTCGCTACGTCACCTGTACACTTGAGGGTCTTATGACTGTGTCAGCGAATGGAGTTCGCGTGACTAAATGTTAGACCCAACATAATAATTTGATTTTTCACAACAAATTTCTTACTTGCCATCGATACGGTAAGAAGAAGATCAGGTGACATTATTGAAATTAATTATCATTTCTGAAATCCATCCCTTAATGGATTGAAATGAAAATTAATTTCAATTTTAACTTGTTTCTTTTCGTAAATACCGTTTTATCATAGCTTATACATTAATATTATAATTTATGTCTTTTTTAATAGCCTTTTCGTTACCAATTTACTTGATGGTCGGAACAGCTATGAAAATTAACTTGCCTTATTATAATAAAATATTGTATTGATCAGAACCTATTATCGTTATTAACGTTATTATCGTTGTCTCTAGACTAGGTAAGAAATATCTTATTTGTTCTACACGAAAGTCAGTTTTCGAAAATACTTGAAAGTAATTTATTTTACAATAAGGAAGTTTTAACAGGTCAGTCTTTTTCGAAAATCTATTGCTATTTTCTTCTGCAAGTAGATATTTTAAACTGACTTTAAAACGGAGTATTGATTATTTATGTATTTGACTCATATTATTTTTCTCCGTACTCGTTAGTAGAGAGGTGTGTCAATAATACGACATCCTAATTAAAAATGTCCAATAATCAACAAGGTTGACCAAATTCATGAATAACTTAAAAGATCTTACAGTTATCAGTTCCCATTCTCACTATTATTAACAAAATTAATATTTTAATAATTTTAAGTGCATATATGGTTACTCGGCGTTTCCTTAATTTATTCCTGTCACCTGTCACTTACATTGTTCAGACATATTGGGTCTAACAAGGGATTGTTTTGATTGAAGTAAACTAGTTATAGTTAAGCTTTAGTTCATATTGACGAATATTGATTTTGGATACTTGTGCCGCATGTAAACTAGGCTTGTATTAAGATGTGTAGGTTTGAATTTGGGTTAAGTCAACGGGACATCCAGTGGTCTCCAAAAATTACATAACATACATACATAATCGGCCTATAATGTTCCCACTGCTGGGACGCAGGCCTCCTCTCGGTAAAAGGGAGTGGGCCGTAATCCAACACGCGGGCCCAGTGCGGGTTGGCAGATGTCACTGTCTTCGAATTTTTGGTTCTAGGACATGCCGGTTTCCTCACGATGTTTTGCTTCGCCGTTATGGGAGCAGTGATGATGAAATAATTTACACAAAGTAAAGCGCCTGTCTGGGTTCGAACCTACGATCTACTACTCGTAAGTCGCGGCTGATACAGCTGGGCCACCACTGCTCTCCAAAAGTTAGTTATCATTTTACCACTTCAGCTGTGACAAACCATATTATGATTTAAAATTCTAGTAATCCAAATGTTACAACAGATATAACGTTTTTATTGACAATTCAACTAGTATTAACTTATCATAAACAATAACCAAGTAATCCCTTGACCTGATATTTTATTATAAATCATAATGTGGCATCACAAGAAGAGGAAAAATGTCAACTGACTTTTGGAGGCACTTGGGGCGGGCATAGTAAGGGACGGCCATACAGGTATGAGTGAGTCGGCTTCCAGTCTAACCGGATGCAGCGGAATACCATTATTTTACATGGAGCAACTGCCTATCTGACCTCCACAACCCAGTTACTGGGTAATACGATACCCCTTGGTAAGACTGGTTGTCAGATTTTCGGGCTTCTGACGACCCGTAACGACTGTCAAAGATCCACGAATGGCAGCCGGGACCAACGGCTTAACGTGCTTTCCGAGGCACGGAGGGGTCTTGGTATGTAAAGATGGTCACCCATCCACGGACCAACCGCGGCAAGCGTAGCTTAACCTGATCGATTGACCCGTGCGGCTCATCAATCGGTTACAAATTCAGACTACGGGCTTCCAGAAAAATTCCAGATGGAAAAACCTAATGACACTTTTTCCGACCCGGAATCGAAACCAGGACCTCATGCTCAGTAGTAACAGGAGCTGTTATTAGCATGTTGTTTTAGCTTCGGTTCCATTTTTAGTGTAAACTGTTTTTTTTTTGTGGATGGGAAATCATCAAATCATCAATCCACCTCTCTGGGTGGAGCGGAAGGGAGTGTAAACTGCTTGGCCTTCTCTGTGTAAATTCATGTTTAAGTCAATGTTGCTCTACGTGGGAGTGTTTATCGATACAAATCTCAATTACACACTCAAGTGGTCCAGAAACAGTTGACTGGGAAACGCGAATGTTGGTTCAGTACAGCAACAGTTGTGTCGCTCAGTCACTCCCTCAACCTAGCCAGCATTATCCTACTAATATTATAAATGCGAAGGTTTGTGAGGATGGATGTTTGTTACTCTTTCACGCAATAACTACTGAACAGATTTTGATGAAACTTTACAGTAATATAGCTTATACAAATACATCATAATAACACATAGAATACTTTTTATCCTGATATTCCCACGGGATCGACACGGGTGAAACCGCGGGGCGCTGCTAGTTATAAATATATGCTAAGAGACCAAAATGTTGCATTCGTTATCACCCCGTCAATAATTTCAAATATCATATTTGAAGATGTTTACATATCGACAAACCTCCGTGCCTCGGAAAGCACGTTAAGCTGTTGGTCTAGGCTATCATTCGTGGATCTGACTTTCGGGCTTCTATCGACCCATAACGACTATCAGTCGTTACTGATCGTCAGTCGGTCGGTATTACCCAGTAACTGGGTTGTGGAGGTCAGATAGGCAGTTCCTTCATATGAATAATGGTATTCAGCTGCATCCGGTTAGACTGGAAGCTGACCTCAACGTTTCAAAAGGTTTAAGATTGAGGTTTAACAACCTTTTTGTCTATGTTTTGTTTTTGTCATGTTTGATGAGAGGGGTAGGCAAAGAGGCGCGGGAGAAACTTGTTTTTTTTTCTGGGTTACTGCACCCTCTTAACACACGTTCAAATAATATATAGCTCAGTTTGGACCGGCAAAAAATCCAGCATTTAAAAAATCTGGTTACGACATGTATAACAATTCTTACATTACCTATCTTGCATTAATGGCACCAACTGCAAATCTTGGAGCCAACACACCCAAGAAGTGTGTCAACATTGATCCCAGCATATTGTTACTTAAAATTATAAATACACGGCACCGTCAATATATCTATGAGACAAAATACGCTCTCCGATATTTCGGATATTTCAAAGGATTAACTCTACCAAGGATTAATACAGAAAACAGGATCTCGACAAGATGCACAGCCTTAATGCCAAGCAAACTTGGTTTGACCTTTTCTATACTTATAATTAATATTATAAAGAGGCTAAGGGTCAATCCCCACTGAAAAAGCAGCGGCTTTTTGAGGCAAAATATTGAAGGCAAAGGTGGGGTAGCGAGGCGCCGCGAGGCTGCACGAGCCTTCTAGCGACTAGTCAAAAGAAGAAAGTCACTCTTGCTCTTACGGCCGCTGCGCGCCGCCGCCGCTGCTCTTTCAGTGGGGATGGACCCTCAAAGTTTGAGTTTAGTTAAGTCCTGAATAGGGGTTACCCCATATATAGGGTGACAGAGTCATCAACGCGCAACGTGTTACCATGGTTTCGGTACACGATTCTGAAGCCCCTGCGTTTATGATAACCGAGGAAAAATTTCAATGCAGGGTGGTTCAGAATCATGTATTAAATCCATGGTAATACTAACAGAGGGGTTCTCGTAATTTTAAGAACGTTCACAGTTTGGTCTGTCTCAATCTGTCAAAAATACCTCTAATTTCCCTACACTTTTGACAAGTTTTTGACATTGATTGTCACTGAGATGAGACTGCGACTAGATTTTGAACGTTTTTATTTACGGGAATTAGTCTTCAGGTTGCAGGTCCCTACCAACTTGTATACAAACTCTTTTTTGAATATCTGAAATCGGCTGAGTAGTTTCGGAGTTTACTTTACAAAACTATTTTACCGATTAAAAGCTACATTATTGCTAAGTGTCATAGGATATGTTTTGTCGTAGGTAATAGTTGAATTCCACGCGCACGAAGTCGCGGGCAGAAGCTAGTCTATCAATATTCCAATACGACGGCTGATGGCACTGTTCGTGAAGTGTGGGTTTACGATAAACTATCGTTAGTTAAACCAACATGTTTATATTAACGGTTGGTTGCGCCATATAATGAACGATTCGAGTGTCGCGCTAATTACGCGATTTGTTGAACTGTTAACGATATCTATTATCGGTTTATCGAGAACTTATCGCTAGTGATTGTGGTGCCATCCTGTGATGCGGAATACATTTGCGTTTGCGTTTATTTTATTGATATTGTTTCTCAGGATGCAGTTGTGTTTGTTTTCTTGAAACTGTTGTTTGCATCTATCCTATATTATCAATTGGGGTAAAGCTTTATGCTGACTGGCAACGATTAGTTTGACGAGGGGTTGGTTTGATACGTTATTGTTCGATGATGAAACATTGAGCTTTTCTTTGGTTTTATTAGGAAGGCACTAGAATAAAGTAGCACTTACAATTTAGATAATTGGACCTTTCAATTAATATTTATACACCCAATATGATATTTTCTGGAAATCAATTATTTACTTAGCGACGCAATCCTTTTAACTTGTTTAGTTTGTTGACAACAGTCACACAGTGCTGTCACTCGGCTATAGCATATTTTGTATGTAGGTAAAGTAACTTAACCGACGATTGGGTCATCAGGCTTTTGGAATATTATTTTGTTTGGTGAATGAAATTATTTTATTTATTTATCCATTTTGTCTACATATAAACAGACAAGAATAACAGAACAGAAAAATACGAACAAAGGTGATGATTATTTCTAAAGAAATCTCTTCCAGTATACCAACGACAGTTAATTTATTAAGAAAGTTGTTAGCATTTAGTGATTAGATTGAGAATATTATTTGAACTGACAGGTATACGTAAAATAAGAGTATCACAACTAGATACTTAGCAATGAATTACCTAGGGTAGAAGAACAGCGAGCCTAGAGCTTCCCCACATACCAACAAAATTGTTCAATAATATTTTCCCTGTTTTTAGGGAGTTCTGTCTGTTGTAGCTATGACATTCAAAAACACTAGAAAGACAATTTTGTTTAAAAAGTCACTTGGAATAAACCAACTCCTTAGCTGCTGGTGCAGCTCCAATTCTTACAAAGCTCACAAGACATCGTGCTGCCCTCAATTGAATAATGGTGCCACTGTACCCTCTTCTTGATAACTTAGAGTATGTCGATGTTTTATTCATAAGCTGACTTTATTCTTTATGATAACCCATACAATACTCTCACTCACTCGTAACAGTAATCTCAGTTTATTAAGAAAATAATAAAGAACTTTAGTAGACAACAGTTTATTGAAGTTTTCTGGAACAGAGACATCTAATTTTTATTACTATAAAAAGTAAGTAATCTTGAAAGACCGATGGCTGAAAATACGGGTTATTAAAAAGTATGAGCTTCAGTTGTAACATTGAGTTTGAAGGAATTTACAAATACAACCTATAAAATCATTCCTTCAAAGAGAATCCACTTTATGATCTAAAATAAGAATAATTCCGAATTAATACTTATATTAATTCAAACAATTTCGTAACACCACTTTGATACGGAACGAGTCTATCGTATCTTGGCCGTGTTGAGTAGTGTTGTTAGCACGATTGTTATATCGATATCGATATATTGGCAGGATCGACCGCCGCGACGTTGCGGATGGAGACCGCGTCGATCCAGACTTGTTAAATCGCGCTGTGCGGCTCCTCGTGCTGCAGAAATTAGACAACATTTACTCCTACCACACCCGACCAAGGTACGATAATCGATGTTTCCTTCCCGTCATCGATAATTCAGCGCACGTTCGTATTATTTCCTGCATGCCTTATCCTTCTTGATTGATAGTTTGTTTGAGGGAATCGAATCCCTTTTTTCGGTCAAAAAACAATAATAGTTTGGTCAATAAATGTTGCTATGAATATTGATGGCGTCTCCCCGAGCATTACTTTTTTACGTCGGCATTATTTTAACTGATTGGCAAACGATTGCGTGGGTGGATAAAGTAAAGTAATTTCGGATCATTTTCATGTTCCGTATCGACGATATCGTAATTGAAATACTACGAATCATATTGATGTTACTTATTTTTTCATACAGTTAAGAAGGTTTTGAATAAATAAATAGTTCAAACAACTAAGTATCGATCGAACATAGTCAAGTATAGAATTGATTAACGATATTACTTAAATTCACAATCTATCGATAAATTCGTTTTAATTTGAGCTGGCATCACTAAAACACTGATGAAACATTTTGAAAATTTTTGTTGTTGTTAATAATTGAATTGGTTATTTTTATATTCCTGTGATAATTATTTCTGCACCTTTTAAAATATTTAATTTTGTTCACTTTGTTTGTTGATTTATTTGTGAGATATTTTCACAGAAATCGGAACGCAACAGATTTTGGTTTGCTTTGTATAAATTAACATTACTACGTCCGCGCATGGTGGCGTCTCGTGGTTCGCCGTCATCGCAGGGATCTCTCGCCGCCCGAGCGGTCCTCGCGCCATCCTTCTATCACCGGCGCCACACGTTGCCGCCCACGCTCGTACCAACGTTGGTCGGTTAATTTCGTAAGGCGTCCGCACGTTGGCTATCATACCAGTCCTGTCCTGTCAGAGCCAACGTGAAGATGTCCAATACAGAAATCGAAATTGCTCTAAGCTCTTTAATAGTACTGAGTGCCAATTATAATTTATATTTGTTACTAAAAAAAAAAAAAAAAGAAAAAGCAACGTCAAAGAAGAGGGCGGACGACGACACATTAAGTATAAAACACGGAATGCGTGTTGCAACAGGACTGAGCAAAGCGCTAACATGTGGACGGATCGCGAACGTTGGCGCAGATTCCTTTGATAAAACCGACACACCTCGGCCAACTCCCAACGGTCGTCCCAACTTGGTGCGAATGCTATTTTCCAGATCCACACTGTCCACACGTTGGACGAGTGGCGTTGGGACCGACGTTGGGGCCAACGGGTGGAGCCAGCCTCATGTTATGCACCCAATATCTCCTTTTTTTTGGCAAATTATTCTTTTCCGGGGAACGGGCTACTCGCTTGAAGTGCGGGGTCGGCGCAACGTGTAATGGCTGTCCACTATTCTGTTTTCATCGTAAAATTTGCTTTATTACATTTGATTTAAATTCTTAACTCGAATGGCAAGTTATTTGCTGTGTCAGAGCGGTGCTTTTATAATGAGTGATGACCTATTGCTCTTTTATGAATGTGCTGTGTCTTTCTAAGCAAAATACGTAATTATAGTTTAGAAGTTTCCTTACCAGCGCAGAGCACGAAATAAAGTAAAGATATAGAAAATTATAAGACAGAAAACCTCCCTAAAATGGAAACAAAAGTATTATCCGTGGTATTATCGTAAAACACGAGAAAGACATAATAATTTGTATATGTTTCACTTGAGTTGTAAAAAGAAAATCTTTTTCATATTCCAGTACCCTTTTTTTTTTTTTTTTGTGGATGGGAAATCATCTAATGACTCCTCCCGCTCCTTAGATGAGAATACAAAAGTATTGGGCCACCTCCATTTGGTTCCAAATGCTTTTTCACACCTAAAACTAAATACATTCAGTGTTACGATGTTAATCATTGTACTCTATAGGTTTTGATTCATTTGCGAGTATCAAGGAATGTCGCATAAATTAACATATTTTATTATTTCGTGTAGACCTACGTAGCATAATCAGCCTATAATGTTCCCAATGCTGGGACACAGGCCTCCTCTCGGTGAGAGGGAGTAGGCCGTTATCCATCACGCAGGCCCAGAGCGGGTTGGTAGTCGTCACATTGGCGGTTTCTTACTAAACTTCAACTATATCCGACGATCCCGCATACTTATCTCTTTTGTTGACTGCACACATATTTTCGATTTGTACCTAAGTAATTGTTTATACTTATGCGTTCCCAACATCAATTTTCAATAATGTCAGTCCTTATAAAAACATGTCGCCTTTGAGCGTTCGTCAAAGAGAGGAAACAAAAATTCGTCATGAAAAAGTTAAAATCTGTTCCGGACAGAAAAATTTACGCGGCATGATTTTCAAAGGGGTTTCAGTTACCTATGACAGTGAAAAGAGTGGATTCAGCGTAATTCTGACATTTTCAGTAATTTTTCGGACATTTTACGGATTACTTGCACGTCGTCAGAAACGCAAGTGGTCGAATACGCATTTCGTCATCTCTCAAGATAGACTCGCAACTTGTCAGAAACGGAACTCGACAGACACGCAGTTCGGCAGACACGCAACACGACAGATACGCATTTCGTCATATATTTGAAACCATCCACCCAGATGATTTTTCCAACGCCAGATAAATTGGAGGAATAATTTTGAATGTTTGACAGTTCTTCCATACAAAAACTGTCAAACGTCAATTTTATTCCTCAAATAAAAGTTATCTGGTGATGGAAAAATCAGCCTTTAGTCAAATAAAAGAATAAATAATTATCAGTATTTTAATAAACAAAATCAAATAACAATGCACTCAGCATATTAATAATAATAAAACACTAAGATTTCGTTTTTTTATTTACTTTAGCTTTTAATTAACTATAAATAGGTGACATATTATAATCATAAAAAATAAATTAACAATGTCAATTCTTCTTATCTTAAGCATGGGAAATTAAAACTATACCTTCTATCACCTTTTTTTATTAAACCTATTGGGTGTCACCCACTATAGGAACAAGTGATATTTTGAATATATCACTATATGTTCCTTATTCCTATCCAGAGTAATGGATGCACAACAAGAGGATCTATTTACACATCGCCAGTTAGTAGTTTTATTTTTGTTTTCCTTGTTGCACGTGTATTGGAAACCATTGCACAGTAACACGTCTCTGCGTCGTTGACTGGATATGAATTGTATTGTTTTATGGTCCATTTTAATACGAAAAAACAACAACAAGCGAACCGAAACGGTTTTATGTTTTATTGCATAAAAAATTGCAGATGGTATGCAATATTTCAGTCTATCAAAAAGTACTCTGTGATGGTATGACAGCTGTGACAATGAGTACTTTCTTTTAATAGATTAAATGGTAAACATAGACAATAGCAAATAGTATTTACACCACACCCACATTTCAATACGTCACAAGGTTGAGTAAGACCGGCGGCGATCTCTCGCGTCCGGCCCTGGTTCAGGCCATATGGTACTAAGTGAGAATGCATGGGAAGCCGTCTCCTCCTTCTGCGAAGCAGTAATGCTTGCGAAGGAGGAGGCGGAACGCGTGAGGGAGAGGCAATCTTTGCGCCCTCACGCCCCCAGTCACCGCAGGAGACGCCCTGGGCGTCAGGAGTCAAGAGTCGATTTCAGGCCACCCGTAGATGCGGGCTTGCGGACGGCGAGCAATGGGCAGCTCGCCGTCCGGTAAGGACCAGGCTGGGTCCACGCGCACCTCAAAGAGATGTCAGCACTAACTAATAGGGTCCGCTAGGGCCGATGCCTGCCAGGGTCGCGGGTTGTTCGAAAGAGTTACCGTGGCCTCTGGCACAGGCAACTGAAGGAACACGAGTGAGTTTTAGTCAGTAAAAGTCTGACATGCCCTCCCGCTCTGCCCAGAGCGGGAGAAGTTATTTAACAATTGCCCACCCAAAAAAAAAAAATTATTTACTAGAGGTATTGGTTTCCTTATTCATATTAAGTTTTTTATGATAAAATAGAAATAGATTACTTTGTTTGACTACAAGCGTTTAAATCCTATTTATTAATTGACTGTCGAGTTGCGTATCTGTCGAGACGCGCATCTGACAAGTTGCGTGTTTGTCGAGCTGCGTATTTGACGTAGTGCGAATCTGACGAGATGAGTTTCTGTCAACATGCGTTTTCTGGCGAAATGCGTATTTGACCACTTGCGTTTCTGACGACATGCAAGTAATCCCATTTTACACGTTGTTCGGACTTGCATGTTTCAGGGTTGTGTTTTATTTTTTAATGCTTTACTGTGTTAACTTCTTTTCTGTGTCAAACGTGCTAAAGCTCGTTTTAAGCGGATTTTGTATCCTGGATTTTTCAAGTTTTATTTGATACCGCTTTATTTACTTACGTTTAAAATGCATAACGCTTTATTTACTTACTATTTATATGCAATAATACTATCCCACTCCTGCCCCACTACAAGGCAAATTAGAAGCCCTACAGAAAAGGCACATCATCATTAACATTCAACACTAATATTCATTCATTATACTACGCTTGCTCAAGACGGTTTCTATTTCAGACTTGTATTGTCTTTAAGTCTACGTTTCCGGACGCTGTTTTCCTTCACCAATGTCGGCAATGTCCAAGATAAACTCAAGTAAAGATGCCAGCACATCAAGCTACCCGAAACTGTAAAATTTGCCCAACCAACTTTGAACCTTATGCTTTAGCCATAAAGTTGAAAATCTATTAAAGAAATTTGACAGATTTTAATAGCTTGATGTGCTAGCGTCTGTACATATATTATGAATGAAAAAAGTCACAGTAAAATGAAACTCAAATGGAGTTGGGCAGGGCAACTGGCAAGGCACAGTGATGGCAGGTGGAGTAATAAGGCTGTGACCGAGTGGCATCCAAGGACTGGAAAACGAAGTGTCGGTCGTACGGCGGCGAGATGGGTGGACGGTATTGTTGGCATCGCGGGTAGAACGGCACATAAGCGTGGAGATTGGCACAAGAAAAGAGAGGCCTTTGCTCAGCATTGAGTGAAGTCGGGCTGTAGATGATGATGATGATGGGAACATAAAGCGGAAAACACAGAAGTGGCAGGCACATGACGTATTCGCGGCGTAAAGTTGACCGTCTACTGCTACATAAAGTCCTCCAGACCGTATTTCGGTCACGGCGGCCAATCTCAACGGAGACTAGCCTTCGGCGCGGGAGATGTTATAGTGCACAAGTGCGCGCGCAGACACAGGTGCACTCCCTCTTCCCTCAATCTCATAGTCCGATGGAACAGTAATCCGACACGACCTGAGAGAGATCAGGCAGAGAGTGTATAGAGAAAAATCTGAAATAATTCTATGTGTTAGAAGTTTATGTAAAGATTACATGAAAAATAAAACGATGTCTCTTAATAGCACACTTTTTGAGAAATCATCAACAAAAATTACATTAGTTACACTATCGGTCAAGAGATAGCGCTGACCGAAAACTGCAATATTCTACACCGCAATTTTAAAATTCTCTTACGAATATAGGCCAATGAAAATTTCGCGAATCGCGAAAAAAATACTCAGCTGTTCCCTACATTTTGACGAGTTATACGAACATAAATGTAGGGAACAGCTGATTTTTTTCGCGATTTCAGGTTTGGTCCCATAGTAAAAGTTGCTCATAATGATGAGTACAGTGACCTCTTAAGAGGTTGTTGGTATTTTTCCAATAACCCTGTATATACGACTAGCAAATCCAACGGGCCAGCACTAGTGCAATGTTTGCACGGTGCGAGTTGCCACGAACACATCTTTCAGTTTATTTTATAAAAACACAATAAATTGTTGGTCTCCAGAAGGAAGTTGGAACTTAGTTTTAAAGAGAGCCAGTTTAACTTTTTGTGTTTTTGCTCACAGGTTCGGCAAACGCTCTGATGCCTACACGAACTGGGCCAAGGATCTTGAGGTAAGTTTTGTGTTTAAACTCCTTGTATGCACGTTGAATTTTCAACTCTTCAATTGTAAGCCAAGCGTGGAAAATCTAACAGTGCGCTTTCTTCTTTCGTCGTTTTTAGGTTTCCGTACCCAAAGGGTAAAAACGGGACCCTATTGCTAAGATTTCGCTGTCTGTCCGTCCGTCTGTCTGTTACCTGTATCTCAAGAACCGCGATAGCTAGACAGTTGAAATTTTGCGATGATGTCTTTCTGTTGCCGCTATAACAAAAAATACTAAAAACAGAATAAAATAAATATTTAAGGGGGGCTCCTATACATAAGACGTGATTTTTTTGCCGTTTTTTGCTCGATACTAATAACGGCAACAGGTAGACGCTTGAAATATTTACAGAATAGGTACTTAGCTGTATATTCACTTTAAAAATAATAATTAAAACAAAATAAATTAAGGGGGCCCCCATACAACAAACGTGATTTTTTTATATATTTTATGTAGTGTTAATTATTGTACGGTGGTACGGAACCCTTCGTGTACGAGTCCGACTCGCACTTGGCTGGTTTTCTCACATTATCGATATTCAACAAATATAAAATAGATCAGATTTCACAAACTGAACCGTTCTGTTTTGTTAGCTGTGCCAACCGTGGGTTTTTGGGGTGTCACACAGGCTTTCATTCAACTAGTGCCAATCGGTAAACTCCGTTCGGCATCTACCCTCGCTGGATCATGTTCGGGTTACCTCGGCCCAATTCGAGCTAAGCCAAGCGGCTGTTTACCGAACATTGTAAATTATCTGCACTCGATTTTGCCAGCCGCCGAATCATGCCGACCCGAAAAAGTGTGTCGCACACTAGCACCCTTAATTGACTAGAACTAGACTTTTTTTTTTTTTGGATGGGAAATCATCTAACGACTCCTCACGCTCTGGGTGGAGCGGAAGGGAGTGTCAGACTCTTACTGACTAAAATCTACCCGTGTTCCTTCCTTAGCCCTTTATGTTCCGGGCAGCGGTAACCCTTTCAGACGATCCCGCTACCCCGGCAAGCTTCGGCCCTGGCGGGCCCCTTCCTTTAGGCTGACATCTTTTTGAGGCGCGCGTGGAACACATACGCGCCGTCCGGCACGAAGCCCGAAGCGACGGACTTCGTGCTTAGGGAGTAGACCCCCTGGTCCTGATCGGACGGTGAGCTACCCGCTCTCGCACCCCTAAGCCGTAATTGACTAGAACTAGACTTAAGATAGATGTCAGTCAACTTGTTTTAAGAAGGTGAGGTAGGACTTAGCTAAATAATTTTTCTAGGTAATTTCTTTTTCGTGTTATCTTATTACGTTAATAGTTGATGCCAAACAAAATCTAGTCCATTTTCAGGACTCAAGAGTGACACGTCTAATATTCCAAACATATTTATACAAAAATATGTATGACTCCCTGCAGTTTTTTTTATACATTATTATTCATTAGTTACTCAGATTAGAAGCTGAATTCGTAGATAAACTGATTATAGAATATCAGATCATCTTCAAAAAGTCGCTAACAAGGTTTGATAATAATTTTGTTAGAAATATACCTAATTCGATAATATGTAGGTCGTAAATAGCTTAACACTGATTAAGACTGATTGCTTAAGACTCGTCGTCGTAGGTACAAAGTTGGTTGGTGTATGTATATATAATATGGTATATGGTATATGTAGCGGCATACAAATATTTTTACTGATCTATCAGCGGGCTCAGTGCGGGTTGGTAGATGTCACATGTCCTCGAATTTTTAGTCTAGAACATGCCGGTTTTCTCACGATATTTTCCTTCACCGTTTTGAGAGCAGTGGTGATGAAATAATTTATACATAGTAAAGCGCCTGTCTGGGTTCGAACCTGCGACCTACCCAACTCGTTAGTCGCGCGCGCGCCCGATACCAATAGGCTACCACTGCTCTCATGTTATGAATAGCCACATAGAAATTATCGTACAAATTCAGATATTATAGATAAATATATGTAATAGAATAGATATTTAAGCCACGAATGAATAAGATACTTACATAAATCAAGCTCTTGTGATACAGGACTTTCTAGTGCAAGAACCAGAGCTACCACAGATGTTTGTGTTTTGAAGTGAAAAAAAAAAAAAAAACGAGTGTGCTTATGACCACATGACTGAAGTTAAACTTCTTCTTAGATATACGGAACGTATTTGGCTATGAGAGGAAGAGAGAAAGAAAATGTGCGCGCGCACTGCTGTCTCTTGCTTATATCCCCCACTCAACTCCCGTTCGCCTCGCCCGATCACACTTTTCGTAACGCTTACGTCACGCGTTCGCCAGCTTACTCCCCAAGTCAAGCGTGCGTAAAGAAGTTTCACTTCAATAAATTATTATAATTATTATCAAGGCTGGCGATCCATTGTCGATGGCATCATCGTTAAACATATCATCACGGGAGATAGTACTTAGTCAAAAGCTTTGAAATAAAAAACCGAACACCCCAGAGCATCATATAAAACCGTTTATAGAAGAACTACCAAATTAAGGCGAAAGCGTCCGAGTCACCGATGAAATAAAAATGTTGATGATGTTTTGATGATTTTTAGGATTATAATTCTACTAGCTGCGCCCCGCGGTTTCACCCGCGTAAGTGTCGATCCCGTGGGTATATCGGGATAAAAATTAGCCTATATCTTAATCTAGGGTGTCAGCTACCTCCATACACACTTTTATCAAAATTGGTCCAGTCGTTTGAGCGTGAAGAAGTAATAAACACTCACAAACTTTCGCCTTTATAATATTAGTGTGATAAATACTTAAATAGATATTTGTTAAGGCCACGAGTCATATTAAGATCGAAATACAACCAGGACGCCAACTCCCGTAATTAAAAACGTTCAAAATCTAGTCGCAATCTCATCTCGGCGACAATCAATGTCAAAAATGTAGAGATTTTAGAGGCATTTTTGACAGATGGAGACTGAGATCAGACTGTGAACGTTTTTAAAATTACGAGAATTGACCCTCTGATACTGACCTGCAAATTGCGAAAAAAACATAAGTAAATTTTAATTTCGCGCATCCCCCTTAGATCAAAAGTCATTTATTCAAATTAGGCTGACATTAAAATTATATAAGACAGTCCCCAAACCGCCTGCCTTTCACCATTTCTTTTTCCCAGCACAATCTTTTCAGCTTTATTATTAGTAGATATAATAAGAGCTTAAACCAGAAGCTGTAAACATAGATATTGTTCATATTATCGTTTCCACAAATAATCCTTATTGGTCTGAATGCTAGTACACAATTATAAATAAACGTGTTTGTTGCGGAACGAAAATAGAACCATCCTTTTATTTTATGTACAGAAGCCAGCATATAAAGCTACCCGAAACTGTCAAATTTTCCCAATCAACTTTGACCCTTATGATTTAGCGATTAAGTTGAAAATCAATTAAAGATATTTGACAGATTGTAGTAGCTTTATGTGCTGGGTACCTAAATAATATAATAAAAATACAACAACATTCACGCCTTTAATTGCCGAAGGGTAAATTGAAATTGTTTATTGAAATAATTGATGTATACATATTTAAAATGTTGGGCCTTGAACTAGAGAGCAAAAAAAATGGAGTTTTATTTTTAGGCAATTTTAAATGCATATGTGAGTGGTTGACCAAAAAGGGACCTGGAGGGATTGGAAACCGTTATTTTTTATTTTTTTATTTTTTAATCTGTGGTCTTTTAGCTTTGTTTTGGTCTAACCAGAACATTTTTAGGTGCCGTAGTGTTTTTTTTATGATTTTTTTTGTGAGCCGAGGCAGTTTTGGAAAAATTAGTTTTTGTGATGTCAGACGCACATAAAGGCAAGAAACTGACACTAAATAAGTCGCCAATAACGTAGTAACCGCAAACACGTGTTGACACTCACTAACGAAGTCGCATACTGACATAAAACATGCCGCAACTTGTTTCTACACGAAATTTCAAACGCGATTTACTCGAAATCAATTATTTTCCCTTGAGGTCCCTTTTTGGTCAACCACTCACATATAGTAATGCTAGCATCAACACGATTTTATTAATAAAAATAGTAAGCTTTAAAAATAAAAGTTTTGGTCATTGTATTATGCTTTTAACTCAATAATCTAATTGGGGTGTATGAGGTCTTACGTTAATTATGTTACATGTTTAATTGTACCGTAGTTCTTTTTTTTTTGTCTTGGACATGCATTGCCTTGACTTTAGCGGAACATACATGTAGCGCTTAGATGAATACTTTTATCCCGATATTCCCACGGCACCAAGACTTTTGCGGGTGAAACCGCGGGGCGCAGCTAGTGTTTAATATAGGAAATGCCAATTAAGGTAAACAGGAATTATATTTCCATCTTTGTCAAATGGTTCAGTGACCATGATGGGTTGTGTCATGAAAATCTCCATAATTATCGCCTTTTTTCAGCATTCTTGGGAGAACAATTTCACCATATTTCATAGTTTAACAAGCATTACAAGGAAAGTCGTTTTGCAATAACTATGTAGGAAGTACACTTTAAAATGATTTTGGTAACAAAGGGCCAATTCTCGTAATTGTAAAAACGTTCACAGTTAGATCTCAATCTGTCAATACTACCTATAATTTCCCTCCATTTTTGACAAGTTTTCGACATTGATTGTCGCTGCGATGACATTGCGATTAGACTTTGAACGTTTTTAACGGCCTTCTTACACGAGCTTTCTTAACCATTGTTACCGCAAAATGAAAATTCAGCGTTCAACGAGGAATTTAATTCAGATTTTATTTTTATCTCTTTTAAGTTTATCAGCTAGCTAAAAGGAAATTACGGTGTCTAGTCTGTTCCAAAAAGTATCTAAATGTATTGGATTACCTGTGAATACGTACCTGTGGACACAAAGACGTCCACTGCTGGACATAGGTCTCCCCCAAGCACCGCTGCTACGACCGGTTAATCTGTGCTTCTCGCATCCAGAGGATTACTGCGGCCTAGACCAGGTCGTCACCAAATAAAAAACGAATTGAGTGCTGTGGATTGAGCATTTGCATACTTAAATGCAAATGCTCTCTCTTGAAGAGATAGGGCCTGTGTCCTTGCAGTGGGAACATTATAGGCTGATTATATAGTGGCAAGTAAGCATAGTGCAATTTAAACGATTATGAAAATATGATCTTTTTGGTTTCAAACTTGAAATTTCATCCTCCCTCAATAAATCATTCAAAATCACCGATCGACAGGATACTATTACTGTTTCAATTTATGAATCAAATTCTAATTTATTTTCCAAATAATTCTTTAAGATTGTTTTAAACTTGCTTCGTAAGGATTGAAATTCCGTCAAACAAAATGATTAACGAAACAGAATGCTTTTGCCTTTCAATCGGATAATACATTTTAATTGTTTTATAAATCCATTGTTAAGCAATTTTCAAGGGAACCAAGCGGAAAAGGATTAATGTTTTGTAAGATGATATATTGATTTTTGATTTTATTTTGAAACTTCTGAGGCCGAGCAATCAAACTAGAAAGTTTGACGAGTAAAGATGTTAAATCAAAAAAAAATATATAAAAAAAACAGTGCCACTCCGGTAGTGCCGACAGAAGTGAAAACAAAACACAAACAGAATACTTTGCCATCACTCACTGACATATCGGATACACATTAAAACCGAGTTCATCCCGAGGACAGCCGAACACATCCGAAGCAGTGTTGTTTACGGTAACAGGGGCGCGAATTTAATGGTTTTTTCCCATCTCAAAAAATGCCCAACGCGCCTAAAGAAGGTTTCACTTAAAAAAAAAACTATTTATCCGACACGACCGGAGAGAGATCAGCCGTAGGACTATTTCTAACACGCGGGTATCACACCACCATCATCCTCCATCCATCTATCATCATCAGTAGTTGCGTTTGGGCCGACGAGATCATCAGGGCAGTTAAAATTGGGACAGTAATAACGCTTAGCCAAAGTACGTGATAGTAACGTTTATAGTTCTTGCCCTTAGTATCTCTTCAGTAGGTGTATGTACCGTAAGTGTCGAAGGTGACTAAGAGTTTTTCATAATCAGCCTATAATGTTCCCACTGCTGGGACACAGGCCTCCTCACTGTAAGAGGGAGTGGGCCGTAACGCACCACGCGGGCCCAGTGCGGGTTGGTAGATGTCAAATGTCTTCGAATTTTTGGTTCTAGGACATGCCGGTTTCCTCACGATGTTTTCCTTCACCGTTTTTGAGAGCAGTGGTGATGAAATAATTTACCTACACAAAGTAAAGCCCCTGTCTGGGTTCGAACCTACGACCTACAACTCATAAGTCGCGGCTGTTACCACTGGGCCACCAAGGGTTTTTGTTTAAAGATAATGAAGAGCATTCTCCCGCCTGCCAAGCTGTAAGTAGTGATTGATTGTCAAACTTTTAACAAAACATGCAGGTTTGGGTTCAAATCCCAGGAAGGCAATAACTAATCCCTGTTGTAATTTAGTGACATTGACATCTGAGAGTCCATTTATAATAAGCCTAACAGTTATTTTCGTAAGAATCTGACTTTTCACCTTATAGAGCACGACCTTCGACGCAATTCGATTATTTGATTGACCTTTTACTAAATCAAAAGTTACATTTTAATTATTCATTTAATAATCGCCAACGAGGGACCCGATTAAAATATATACTTTAATAATAAATACCTTTATCTATATTTAAGAATTTCACAACATTTGCATACAATAACAGGGTTACAGCTTACTTTAAAACAATAACAGGGAGATGAGAGTGATGGAAGAGCACACACTTCTGCACTATCATATTATCTCCCGCGTTGATAGTCTCCGTTGAGATTGACTGCACTGGCCGAAATTGGGCCTGGAGCACTATTCTTATTAAAATATCTCTAAAAATATATTTAATTTAAATAACAGTCCCAACTCCCACGTTAATTCTTTCGGGCGTTAACCACGAACTCTATACCTATGGTAATCAGAAAAATATATGATTGTTTATGCTTCGAGAATAGATCATGTTATGTTTATATTTTCTTTTACGTTAAATAAACCTGCCTGATCACCTATAAATAACCAACAATCAAACTTTCTCTACAAGTCATATTATATTACATACACATGAGGTTGAGGACAATATACCAAAGTCAAGTGATTCCTAAATCACTTACAGTGTGCGTAGTCCAATATCGAGTTTAATCAATTGAAGCACACTTAACTTGATAAAGTTCACCACTCAACAGCACCTATTTCCACCATAGGTACCTATGTAGGGTAGTTCAGTAATCCAACCAGAGTACCCTATCCAAGAACTATACTAAAACTGGAGATATTATTCCGAAAACAAACTATTTCACACAATAAATTGAATAATTTAAACTATTTCACACTATAAATTGGATAATTTAAATGTTGATCCCTCAATTGAGAGGGCGATCAAATTGAATTAAATTTATCTCAGCAAAATAGGGCGATATTCCGACTTAAAAGCCTACGAGTGAAACCTTAGAAATTAAATTTAAGCAACTGTTTATTTGAAAACATAATTTATTAATTAAGCCTTAGTTGTTTAATGTCCTTCGTTTTCTTTTGATTTTTTTTACCTTTGGTGTTGCCATCGTGAATTAATAAAGAGGCCTAAACAAACAAGGCTCTGCGTCGTGTAAATATTGTAAGTAGGTACTTAGGTGGTAATATAATTATGTGTTGACATTTAGCGCGTTGAGAGAAAAGGTAGCTTTAATTTTTGTAGCTTAACTTTAGACTAAGATTCATTCTGCGACTTATTCTATAGCCAAGGCTCGCTCACTGTGGATAAACTACGGCTTAGTAGAAGGGGGGTAGCCGCCACTAACGCCCACAGTGACAGCTGTTATGAAAATTATGTCAGTGGTAAAGAAGCGTCAAAAGATGCCTATTCTATTTTTAATAAATGGCAAGCAAAGCTGATGTCGACTACTATGCTAATGTCTAAAGTGAGCTGCATAGCTATTCATAACCATACGACAGGCTATCGTATCGAAATATTGACACATTTCAATAACCTGATTTGACTTGCCCCGACAGCAAACAGCTGTCGGAAAAATAGCAGGCGTCTATTTGATTTAAACTGACAAAATTTCCGGGTTTTGGACTTGTGAACAGCGCTTAGAGGACTCCTACGAAAACACTGATTGATGTTCGATACGGTACGGAAGCGTATCGAGTGTTTGTGAATAGCTATGCAGGAAGAACAAGTGTGCCTATTTCTGTTTCGTTTTGACACGTTAACACACAATGACGCAGTGACTTCACTTGATTGTCAATGGGAAGCCTATTTAATGTGTGAGGTCATTCAAATATTCTCAGTATGTATACCTATTCTTGTGACTTAGTACGATGAGGGTAAATCCAGCGGTTTAAATCTTAGGAAACCAAAACTTTGTTGGGAATTTTGAAATATTAGTAAGAAAGTAAGCTCGACTTACAGAAAGTACACAAAGTTCACAGCCTGTATGCGTACCGCGATCGCAAGAATGGTTTATAGTGTGCGTAGGTGCCTTAAAGGTTAATCTCAATAAAAAATCTATTTCCTTTATCCTCTAAAAATAAAAAAAAGTATACAAATTCCAATAATGGATATCAAAGCATTTTTCGACATGAACTTCATTTGAAATTCCCATTCAATCCTTTTATAGTGCAATCGTCTCATATGGGATTTTATGCGGGTACCTATTTCATATACAATATGAAGAATAAAGGTGAATATTGCATCGCAATGTAGCTTTCAATATAAGGATTTATTCGCATCGTTATATTAGATTATTGGAGGCTTGCAGATCCTACTATGAGATTCAATTTATTTATGGTGGGACTTGTTGACTTGTTACTTAACTTGATGTTCTGAAGGATTCCCTTTGACAAATAAAATTAGGCATTTTGCAATATATCCAATCAATCTGACTAGCGTTTTTCCAACTATGTTGGGGTCAGCTTCCAGTCTAACCAGATACAGCTTAATACCGCCGGTATTTTACAGGGTAAAACGGTACTCCTTGTTAAGACTGGTAGTCTTTGGTTTCTGACTTCCCGTTATTACTGTCAAAGATATAGGAATGACAACCGGTACCAACGTGCTTTCCGAGACACGGAGGGGTATCAATATGTATAATGGAAGGTCACCCATCCACGAACCGACCGCGGCAAGCGTAGCTTTACCTTCGATCGTCCCGTGCGGCTGTTATTTTTCCACGAGCCCTGGATTTATTATATAATTGAAAAAACCTATTTACAAGTACAAATTCATATTTAAAACTCAAATAAATAAATAACATTGAAAAAATTATTTGTTTATTGAACTCGAACAATAAAGTTAAATAAATAAATAAATTATCAATTTTAGTAATTGTTTCACTTCGACTAACAAACAATAGTAGGGGTTCCTACGTGTTTGAATTTATTGAATTTCAATAAAGCTTGTGGTAAGTATTGGTCGTTAAATCTAAATTGTTTCACGCCAATATTATTACAGGGTTTAATGAATTCATTACGATGACCGTAGCTTGAAATAATTAAATTAATTTAAACAAATTAAATAATTTAATCTAAAACAAGTGCCTACTCCAATTTATTATTATAATTTTATTGGTTTCGTTATAATAAGTATTTGTGATTCCAATTCATTTAATTAAAAGTCTCAACTTTTCAAAAATGTTCAATTCTGGAAACGAAAAACTCTTCAATGAAATGCCACTTATTCACATTTCAAATTAAATGTCGTCATTAGAATATGACCTGATATTTCTACCGTGACTAAAATGCCAACTAGCCCTGCAGAAAACTAGGCTAGTCCACCAAAACTAAAAACGCTGACGTAAAGAAGAAGTTTTTAAAATAATCTAATTTTCTTTTTCAGAAGCCGGACTTACCCGCCTGGTTGTCGTACGCCAGAAGGAGATGAGGAGTGCAACAGTCTCGGGATCCATATTAATAACCATGTCATTTAAATCAATGTTCGTGATTACTGTTACCAGTTATAAACGTTTAAGTACCACATTCCCAGTAAATATTATCCTTTAACGCGTACGTTACCCCATTTTTAGCATATAGACTCGCGAGTTTGCGTCTTGACTGATTCGGTTTTTATTTGTAAGTTTATTTATTTTTATTTAATTGTTTATTTATTAATTATTTATTTTTAGATTTCCAAGTTCAAGTAAACGTGTTGTAAACAATATTGTATCTTATTCTATTTAGATATATAAACGATTCCCATTCTACATTTAACCCACGAGTCATGAAGTCATAGAAATTCAAAATAACAATGTACCTTTACGGATCAAATATCATTGTAATGTTATGAATAAAAGCAATTGATAAAATGTAATATTAATTTGTTTGTTTTATTGTTGTCAGTTCCTTGTAGCAAAAAAAAATCATTTAATTAAGTTGGCTCAGCAATTATTTTCAACAAAGGAGATAATAAACTTTTATTAAGTATAATTGCAATGTTTATTAAGTATAATTGCAATGTAACTATTACACTAGATACTAAAATAAATGACTAACTAACTTACTATACAAATAAATAAAAATAAAAAAACAAAGGATACCTACTTAGGCGAAAAAGGAAAGTCACTTAATAAAGGAAATTATATTTTACTAGCTGCGCCCCGCGGTTTGACCCGCATAAGTCTCGATCCCGTGGGAATATCGGGATAAAAACTATTCTATGTCCTTTCCCGGGACTCAAACTATATCTATACCAAATTTCATCGAAATCTGTTCAGCGGTTTAGGTGTGAAAAGGTAATATACACACAGAGAGTTACTTTCGAATTTATAATTATTAGTACCGTATGGATAAGACTAAAATTAACAATCTGCAAATTCGGGGCAACATAATTGCTACATTACGTAAGTTATTGACTTTCTGGGAGATGTAAGTATATTAGAAGTAAATTCAAAATAGAAAATGTTACTAACCAGCGGTGCTATTCTGTAAAAAGATCACCGAGATAACTTAAGTGAAGTGAGCTTCAAGTGAGCTGTCATTCCACCTGATGCTAGGGATTGACACTATTGACAGCTCACTTTAAGCTCACTTCCCCTATATTTTCACGGTGAGATTTTTACAGAATAGCATTACTGTACACTCTAAGCCCAGCGGTGCTATTCTGTAAAAAGATCACCGTGAAAACTTAGGTGAAGTGAGCTTAAAGTGAGCTGTCATTCCACCTGATGCTAGCAAACATATTATGAAGCAATATAGGTATATTTAGCAATATCCTTCAAAATTATTCAGATTGAGATTGATAATGTGTTACGCAATTAGGGTGCTGTTTCTTTAAAAAGATAAAAAACTCTATGGGCAGTCCCATAGAGTTTTTTAAGTTTTCCTATACATTTCGTAAGAAATAGGTCTCCCAAATTACTTTTTTATGACGGACTAGCTTCTTCCCGCGACTTCGTCCGCGTGAAATTTCACCCCCCCATTCACCCACTTAGGGGGTGAATTTTGAAAAATCCTTTCTTAGTGCACCCCTAGACCTCATAAGGAACGTACGTGCCAAATTTGGAATCTCTAGACCCAGCGGTTTGGGGTGTGCGTTGATATGTCAGTCAGTCATTTCTTCTTTTATATATTTAGAAGATAATTTAAGTATAGTTAGTTTGGCCGCTTTGAAGTTTTACAGAAGCCTATGTACACCTTAAACTATTATTTACGTTGTCAACAGAAGGTACATAAAACAAAAGAATCAACCGATAAATAAATAAATAAAAATTACGCGCTCAACGAATCGAAGAATCGTTTATGTAATTTGGGTTACGAGTATTTGTGAAGAACAAATAAAATTACGTTTGACAATGGAACAGTAATTTGATTGTAGGAAGGCAATTGTATGAAAGGTGTACCTACTTATTCGGTCGTTTCCGTATAGGTAAAAATTTCGGAGGGGGACCCGTCGTCAAGGTAGTTCGAGAAGGTAAAATCTTTTTTGAAAATTGCAGCGTTATTGACGCTGTGTGTTGATCAAAATTCAATACGCGGCAATTATGATAGGTACAAAAGTTACTAAATCATAATAATTTAAAATATCAATATAGCTGTCATAATCATTTTAAATTTGGCGGGCTACATTAATAGAATATGAAGATTTTTATACGGAGCGTGGCATACCTAAAGTTTCCGCCATTTTGTTTTTTTTTTGTCAAAATGGCGGCCACGCTTGAAATCTACCAAAGTAACATGCTTACATCTTGTTGCATAGATGTTAGAAATAATCACTCTGAATGTTTAAAGTTTCAAACATCTAAGCAACAAGATGTACCTAAGCAAGTTCAAAAAACATGGATGCCACGTGATCAACATTGAACGATTGGTCTTAGTATGTTTTCTTTTTGCGTTGATGTCAGCTATCGATTTATATAGGTTTCATGCCAGGCCACGATTTTGGAAAAAAGTTTAAATGGCTGACATCGTAGATATGCCACGGCCCCGGGCCTTCTAAGCCTTTTATACCTAGACTAGCGTCTCTTGATTAGCTACCTTAGGTTCTGTTTTCAATTTATTATGCCATGACACCAGGGTCTAATAAAACTGATGACAGGCGAGAGGCAACAGATGACAGGGGACAATCCGTCAATCCGACAAGTCTGTTTTATTAAACACCTGGCGAGAAAATGTGACAACTTTGTCAGTTTTTGACAAATATTATTATGTCGCATTATCAGTTAGGGCTGATTTTTCAATCACCTAATAACTTTATTTGATGAATAATTTTGGAATTTTGACAGTTATTTCATACAAAAACTGTCAAACGTCAATTTTATTCCTCGAATAAAAGTTGTCTGGCGGTGCATGGAAAAATCAGCCCTTTATTATATTAAGTAGGGCAAGGGCTGGCAAGAACTGGAAAAACATAAAAGTAAGTTTCGACATTAGCAGTCATGTCGAAGAAACGCTTTGTTGGAGTACAGTAGTGTCGGACTTAAGGTATTTCGAACTAAAGTATTGTCGAAATGAAGACGTGTCGGAGTTCCATAGTGTCGAAATAAAATCTTGTCGTATTACAGTTTGTCGAAATTCAGTTGGTAAGTCTAGCTCTGCCTCAAAATGACAGAAAGTCATGCGATTTTGTCTTTTGTTCAGCAGTGGGATGAGGCAGGCTGACTGTAAACGGTATCTAATTGAGAAGAGCCATTCCACTGAAAATATTGATAATCAGCCTCAGCCTGGGCTAGACTGGTCTAGTGGTCGCAATTGTTACTGCTGCATAGCATGAGGTTCTGGGTTCGACTCCCGGGTCGGGCAAAGTGTGTTATTAGTCCACAGGAATTTCTCAGTAGCAGCCCGGACTCTTGATTACGCTCACCGCGCCTGCTTGTCCACTTACGCTCAAATGTAGTTCTTATGTTTGAGTACGCCGTGCCGCGCCCGCCCCGCGCCCGCGTTTGCAGTCTGGCCAAGTACTAAAAGTTCTACTTTGCTGACTGTATTGACAAAAGAATGCAACATAACCTAGATGAAAACTTTAATCATTATACTGAAGACCCTTTGCTCCTTGAAAGTTCGACAGTTAAAATCAAATAAGTGTTGTTCAACCAACTATATAGGAAATGAGCGGTGGTGGAATTGGTTGTAAAATTTTGTGACTTAAGCCCGCACTTGCCGGGGTAGCGGGATCGTCCGAAAGGGTTACCGCTGCCCCGGAACATAAAGGGCTAAGGAAGGAACACGGGTGGGTTTTAGTCAGTAAGAGTCTGACACTCCCTTCCGCTCCACCCAGAGCGGGAGGAGTCATTAGATGATTTCCCATCCAAAAAAAAAAAAAAAAAAAGCCCGCACTTAAGTCACGCTTTTCTGCGACTTAAGTAGTAAATTTTTACACAGAAAAGCATGACTTAAGTGCGCGTTTAGGTCCTATGTGCTATAAAATATTATATGATAAATGTGAATTTAGTCGTCTGTTAATGCACGGCTAATTTCGCGCCGTGCAATAATGGACTACTTAAGTCACACGTGCCGTAAAGTACTATATACACAGATAGATAAAGTACTATATAATAGTCACTATACACACAGATATGTAGACCACACTGTGTTAGGTAATGTGTGATATATACAGCACCGCGGGCCATCGACAAAAAAAATTTCGCAGGTTTTAAAAAAAAATGCAGTTCCATACATTTTGACCGCGCAGGTCTTTTCTATGAAAAAGCAGTTTTTTTTAGTAACCGACAAAAAATTTCTACGCTAGGGGGTTCTAAAATCATGTGCTGAATTCATGGTTATAGGTAGTTTGCGCGTCGATGTCTCTGCCACCCTGTATATTAGGTTATTAGGTACACTACTGAATGTTAAGGCCTGTCGACACTGCAAGTGTGTGTAAATTGTAGTACCTAGCACACGACATGCGAAAGAAGTGAGACAATGAACCTAGTGCCTTTGTTATACGTTTTGTAGTATGGAGCTGTCGTATTCCTGGAATTCGGAGTGAGTTCTGCAGCTGTAGTAATGTTATCCCAGGACATGTCCTACCATATGCTTATACTTGGCTTTACGAAAGATTTTAATAAATCAATAGTATCTTCAACAAATTTTGATTTTACAGCTCGCGTTAAGAGTTTACCACTCTTAAACCGCATTCATTTTGTTTTAATAAAAATAAAAATAATTATAATAGAAATAATTTTTACTCGGTAAACGACATATTTAATAAGACATTGAAAAATAAATAACAATCATAATAATTTAATTACCATATGACATTTGTATAATAACAATAATATTGCTGTCCAATTGTAATTTTAATAACTTTAATAGAATTATTGTTAATTAGCAACATAGATATTTGCATGTCACAGTAATATGACTAAGTGTTAAGGATCCACAATAATAATATTATGTTAAGACCGATATTGTACCAACACTTATCGCAAATAAATTGAATTGAATTGAATTATAAATGTCTCGGTAAACGTCAATTTGAAGGTCATTAATAAAATTAATTAGTTGATAAATTCCCACGGAGTGTGATACATGGGGAGATGAAAATTTCATTACTTTTGTCCAACGACGTATAGTTTTTGAGATATTGGCGAAAAACTCAAAAAGAGGATTCCAAATTATGCATATGAGCACGCAACTCGTGAATTTTGTTACTAAAGGTAAATAAAAACATAATATAATGTATTATTATTTATTCCTTCCTATAACTAATCCGTTTCAGTACATCGAGGTATTACTTAATGAATGACTAGCTTACTCTTTAAGCACAAACATTTAAAACTATAACCTTATACAATCGAAATGAGATCTTTTTATACATAATATCGAAAAATTGACGTGTATCCACCGCGCAAGCACCTATTTATCATACAACCTTACATTTATACATTTAAATCGTGCTTAATTTATTTTTAGCTTCCCCTTATCCATAAGGACTTGGTTGCATTCCGTTGTTTTCCTGAAATGCCATCAGAAAATGCAATCGTCAGATATCACTCCACAAGACAAAATACTTACGTAAACTCATAAGGGAGCTTGCCTATTTCGTCTGGGTTGGTTATTGGAACGTTAAATCCAGGAAACATGTTCCGTTTTCTTGGAAAATGCTAAAATCTATGTATAGGTATACTGATTTCTAAAAAAAAACATTCAATTTAAATCTGACTACTGTCAAATCTCGTGTTTAACTATCCAGCTACCTGCAATTTTATTAATATTGATATACTCGTACATATTAGGACGTTTGACAGTAGATTTGATTTGAAATTCGATTGGTAGCTTTCTTACCTTCTAAAAGCTGATATCAAACTAGCTTTCCGACTTTTTATTAAAGCAACAGTACGTATTACAGGTAAAGTAAAAATATATCGATCCTAATATATTGACAAAGGAATTACATTTACAATCATGGATGATATACCATTTTACAATTCTGAGAGGCCACTTATGAGTAAGGGGATGACACTATATATTTGATTGTAATTCTATTAAGAGACACCAGGGTCGCTTTTAGGGATCATCGGTGCAACGCCTAAAATATGTTTTCTTACAAGATACAATAAAAAAAGCTATACGTGAAACATTATCTTATATTTACAATAAAAAGGTAATTTTGTAGGTACATAGAAAATGAGACAAGACGTTTTAGCCATTCTTAATAATAGGCATAGGGAGAATACAAGAGATAAGTCAGAATGGGCTGATTAACAGAAAACTAGAAATACAAAAAAAATCAAGGGTACTAAAGGAGGGAGAATAAAGAAGGACTATGGTAAGTATAATTTTAGTCTGCAGGCCATAAATAAAATAGCCTTAATATTAACGTTATAGTTTCAGGAATAGGTGGTAAGTTCTACACAAATTATCAGGTAAGATCAGTTCATGCATACAGTCATACGAAATTGAAATCTAAAGAACTACAGGAACATAGTATTGTGAATCTTTAACTTGTTGTGTTATTAAAGCCAGATTCAAAATAAAGAAAACTTTTCACACCGCAATGACAATGTTATTTTTTTCGAAAATATATGGTTATATAGTTTTTTATACTGAATTACTTCATTAGCGCCATCTACCTATTCTTGCCAAAAGCTACTAAACACAGAAGGGTTTACGACAGTACGGACGTGCTCTCTTGCCCGCAGGTATAAGTCGCATTGAGATCATAAACCTGCAAGAGATGTCGCTACAAAATGAAGCACCAATGATGAAAAGATTGGAAGGAAAATATTTGCAACAAGTCATTGATTCACAATCCCTAGATACAACATAAAAACATCTAGACAGCTACTAGAACTACGTTTTACATACAATAGATACAGAAGACGATAGACGGATGGAAATTCTGGGGCTTTAGCATTACAATTACATATCTAAAACACTAGTACCACTATTTATACTAGGGGGTAAACGATTATTTTGGCAATTAGAGATCCTATTTACATTAGAGAAATTAGGAGTCGCTATACTAATAATATTAGGGCTACCTTTACAACCATGGGAATGTCCAAGAAGGAAAATATAACAAAGGAAGGAAAGAGTTCATTTTCTGAAGTGCAATCGTGCTTTTGTATCGAAGGTTCAGTATTATAAATTTATATTCTTTATGTTGTTGGTAATACGAATTAAAACTACATTGTGGTAGTATATTCAGAGTCAGAGGAATTGATAAAATTTGAAAATAAACATACTGGCAGCCCAAAATGTACACTAAACACAGCATATCTAGCTCTCCTAAAGTTAAAGTAGCATCTAAATTGAAGCAGTAATCCAACTAATAAAGATTGACTCAGTATAACTTACTCTAAACTACTGTTTATATTTCATTTGAGACTACGAAGCCGGTAAATACTTCGGCTCTATTTCTAGAGTCAGGGAACCAAAAACTTTGCTCTTGAGCAAAGAAGTCACACATATAATAAAGAAGTCATAGGTCACAGCACTTTCCTTAGTCATAAGTTAGCTTACACATAATATTTACAGCTCACTCATTCGTTCACTCAAATCATTCAGATGAGTGCAATACATTCTAACAATCAACAATAAAATGTGCTTTAGGAATCGTGTTCGAGATTAACAACAATTTGATTGTAGACGAAGATGGGTGTGGCGGAATGTGCGTAATTTCGAATTAGAAATATAGTTTTAAAGTTGACAGAGCAAATGCACGCCAGCTCCGGGAGTAAACTTGACATAACTTACCTTCTAATCATTGATTCCGGAATAGAATGAATTTCGGATTTCTTGTTCATATAATGCGAGATGCATGCAGAGTTTTTCCATACACATTTATATTTCAAAATCATGCACTTCCCGCTAAACCCATGTTAAAGATTAATTACAGGTTTCAAGTGGCATACTGTATTACAAAAATATTTATACTGAAGTCTTTGTATCTTATACATTATATAACAATAAAGTTTATAATGATCGGTTATCATCTACATTAGGCATGTTGTGCCCTAACATATTTAGTCTATTATGAACATGTAGATTTTCCTCTAGTTTCGAAGGATCATTATCAGAACCTTCTTTTAGTAATTCCCATAAATTGTTCTTGTCTAATATTTCGAAACCACCCTTATTTTCCGGGGCGATGTCATATTTGAGTGCTTCCGACAACGTCTTTGAAGTTTCGGAAATTGGCGTTGGTGGTATTTTGTGTATCTCTTTGTTTATTGACTTCATTGTTTTTGCATTGTACTTTTGAGGAATCATTGTTTTCTTTTTCGTTTTGTTTATTATATCAGAATCGATACCTTCACTTTTGTTGTGTTTTGTAGCGTTGTGAATTGCGTTAATTAGAGGCTTCTTGATTTGAGTGACAGCTTTCGGTTTCTTTGTTCTGTAGTGTATCGATTTAATATTGTAATTGGTGATTGCGGTTATTGTGTGAGGCATGGCAGATTCAGGATGAAGAAAAGCAACAGGTGTCATTGTTTTGACTGGACTTACAGTCGTCATTTGAATATTTGTATCATTGTGAATATTTGTTACTGCAGTTTTATTTTTTGTAGTAGTGTTATTGTTTACTTTTGTGATATTTGCCACTGAACTATTATTATGAATTTCACTTTGCCTTGGTGTTACATTAACTACAGTGTTAACTGGAATGAGAGGCATAGCAACATCTGTCTTTTCAAGAACAACTTTGTGCAGTGGTTTTTCCATTATTATTGGCGTTGATACTGGTTCTTCAATTTTGTCTTTGCTAAGGATTGCTTGGGCTTTTTCCGTAGTTGATTTTATAATGTCTGTAGTAGTAGAAATTGCAGATGAAATTGTGGAAGCAGCAGTTCCTGTAGTCGATACTGTGCTTTCAATTTCTTTCAGCTTTAAAAAGAATTTTTCATGTTTATCTCCATACGTTGCTTTCAGAGTTCCCTTTCTTCTAGGCAGTGGTTTTTTCTTAATTTCTTCTTTCTTCGGCATCTTGGGCAATACCGACTTTGGTACGATGAGTTCTCCATTTATCTTTGGCATTAAAAGACCTATGTCATTATTAACATCTTTGGTCTCTGTTGTATTCACGTAAGTTACTGTTGGAATTATAATTGGATCGTCAATACTCTCGATTTTGATTATAGTAGAACTGTCTGTTGAAGTTTGATCTATTATAGTAGTTTCATGTGTAGCAACAGCTTCTGTTGTACTTGTAGTTGTACTGGTTTCAGTAGCAGTAGTTTCTTCAGCTGTCGAGGGCTCTTTGATAGTCACTGTGGCACTTTCTGTGGTACTGTCGGTTTTTGTAGAAGTAGTATCTACATTTTCTGTGGTACTAGTACTATCAGTATGATCATAATAGTTCTTCCTAAATTCGTAATCCCTACTACAAATACGTCCACACTCGCATATGTTATCAATACTTGCGCTTGTTTTGAGGCTCGCTAGTTCAGTTTTATCAAACCAAGTGATAAAGTCATCGTCAGTAATTCCTCGGAGGAGAGGGCTTCCTGGTCTGGCATGGAAGAAAGTTTCGACTGCTAGGTCTGGTCGCGTTGAGGGATAGATCTTAGCGAATGCTGGTCGTAGGCTGGTGATGACGAATTTCGAGCGGACCTCGTATGTCACGCAGACAGGGCAAGTGGAACTGATCTGTAAACAGTAGATGAGTATGTGAGCATATTTGTTTTTGAAGTCAGAACAATTTTATCACAATAGGGTTTACCCTATTTGATTTGATTACTTACATTTGCAAACACGAACCACACAGATTCTCCTCTAGATCCATAATGCAAGTCAGCAAAAGTGGCACCATCCAGTACAACAGGGTTCACTGAATGCAACTCATATCCGGAGAACAGTGATGATTCTAGACGAAGAATGCCTGAACGTTCCTTGCCTTTCCATCTGGAATAAAATTATGAAATTATGAATAAGGATATTGTCATGCCATAAAAACAGCAGGGAAAACAAACAAAGTATGACTTAAACTTACTTGAAACAAGTCTTAATGATCAACGTAGGTAGATTGCCTTGCAAGTCTTCGATGCTACTCCTTTCGGGACGAATCTCTTCGATGATGGCAGCTTGGATGTTTAACAAAGCATTCTCAGGTTTCGGTGTGTATGTTGAATAGGTGATTGTACCCTGAAATATAAAAAAAGATTGTTTGAATAATAAGGTTTAGGCACTCGGGGTTTTTATAAACTGGATTAAAAAAGTAAGAGGGTGTCGTTATCAGTTGCAGACACATAATATACACGAGTTATTCCGGTCTGATCCCCTGAACCAACCCCTCCACCCCCCCACCCCTCCTCGATACCCTGCTAGTCACTACATACAACGTAAGTATAACTTGGCAGTCAATTACTCTCAGAGCTAAGAATCCATAACGCCATCCGATGAGTTCTAACTACAAAAATACATTTAAATGGTTATAATTTAGCAGGACAAATTAATAGTACCTGAACAGTAGCACAACCAGCGCCTGTGGCATACACGAACACTTTAGTAGGTAAGCCAGGCAGCTGCAGTGGCCGCGGCGGAGTGCGGGCGCGAAGTTCCAGAGTGTCTGTCAGCTCCATTCCAGCTGTTGCCAGTGACACTGTAAGAGCTCGGTGCCTGTAATGAATAACGGATAAAATATTAGCACATTTTTCATCAGATAATCTTTATGATTTTTTCTGTCATCGTGGGAACGAAAATAATGTAAAAATAACAAAGTCGTTAGTTACTACTCTGGGTTTAATTAAGGGTAAGATGCAGAGACAACATTTTGCGTAAACTGACTCATTGATCTGTCAAAATCACGCCAAAATGTACAATTTTTGACAGATCGAAGCATAAGTTTACGCGATGTTTACGCTAAGTTTCGTATCTGTACGTACTGTACCAAATGATCATAAAAAAAGTTGACAGCAGAAAAAGTGACAACTTCTGGAAAATATTCCTAACAAAATCACATTTAATTGCAACTTTACCAACTTTTGTACAAAAGCTCGATTAATAGCATACAAGGGCAGTATTGTTGAGAACGGAAACGTTATACACACTGCTGCGGCCACTACGAGTATCATCGGTATTTTAGGAAATAAAGTACACAAAGCGGTACACACCTATCATGAGCTAACGCAGCATATTGCGCAGCGGCTTTAGTAGCACTATAAGCGAGGCTGGGGTGTCGCTGCAGCGTTGACGCGCGGTAGTACAAGAAGCGTGCGGCGGCCTCCCCCTCGGCGAGCGCGCCGCGAGCGCACGCCGCGAGCAGCACGCGCACACCGGCCACGTATTGTTCCATTGTTACTGCTTCTGCAATATGAACGTGTTGGTAAGGATAATAATTATTCTTTTGAGGGTTAACTATCAAACATCAACACGGTTTAAATTCGATATCCGTGGTTTGAATGCAACACGTGAAAGCGTGAGGTTAAAATTTTTCAGAGAGAACGGAGATGCCTTGGCGGCCGCTGCAAGTAACGGTATTGTCAGCACTTTCCATACGAGCCAAACGTGTCACCGTTTACTGGCACTACGACATATAATAACGTAAAGAAACTGATGGCTTTGGAGACGGTTCGCGACTGAAGTTGTGCGCTCAATGCAGTTTCGGCACCACGTATTTGTGTAGTACTAACATTTCTAGACACACATCGGTTCACTTTGACTGTAGAAATAGTAGTAGAAACTGCAAATATGAATTAAGCTCAAAAATAATATTTGATATTATATAATTTAGAAGCAACAATATTCTTTCTTTCTTACCATATGACGTAGTTTTAATATTCCTCGACGTTTCTTCTAGAAGCCAATCAGCAGCATCCTTCCTTGGCGCTGGCCATCCAAACTCGCCTTCTTCAGTTGTTGATGCATTCCTCAGAATCACTAAAGCTTCTGGAACTATTGGACTCCTGAAACAGATATTACAAATCGGGTATTCGTTTTAATTTTTTTTAGATTATGGCTACCACACGCGATTAGAAAATAATTCAGCAACATTCCTACGAAATCCTGGAGTGCAGTGGTGGCCTGGTGGTAAAGGCCCCGACTTACGAATTGTAGGTCGTGGGTTTAAAAACCTAGGCAGGCACTTTATTTTGTGTAAATAATTTCATCACCATTGCTCTCAAAACGGTGAAGGATTACATCGTGAGGAAACCAGCATGTCCAAGAACCAAAAATTCGAAGACATGTGACTTCTATCAACCCGCACTGGGCCCGTGTGGTAGATTACAGCCCACTCGCTCTGGAAGAAAAGAGGCCTGTGTCCCAGAGTCCCAGCAGTGGGAACATTAAGGGCTAAGCTTATCCTACGAAAACTTTCAGACAAAGTATGATTTCAAAAGCAATATATATATTGATATGATTACCTTGCAAGGACCAATGCTAGAACAGTAGCAGCAAGAGCAGCTGGTGACGTTAAGTTGTGAATGTTTTGTTCCAAGTAATTTTGAGCTTTCTTCGCGACATCTGCATCGTCCTGAAAAAAAATCGTAAGAACTAAATGCTGTTTTTTTACCATATTTTTACCGATTGTTTTTGAACGAGCGTGCCCATAAGATGCCTGTTCACTCTTGCTTTGAAGGCAGACGGGTTAAATGTGGAACACAGACACTGGCAGAGAGTTTCACACTTTGGCTGTGCGCATAATAAATGTGGAGGAGAAGCGCTGAGTACGACTGGTCGGGATATCAACCAAGTGTGGACGGTACACTGCAGTGCGTCTGGACCCACGAAAGTAATAATTGTATTTCGTACCTGATTCTCCACACCAACTTCAAGCAAAGCAACCAAAGTCTCTGCCGTCACTTCAACTCTTCTCTCCCAATCAATTTCTTCTTGAGTCATATTGCCATCTTTATCATAATAATAGTACTCATTTACATCAACCTCCTTCGCTGTACCATTAGATTTCGTGATATCTACGGGATAGTAATCCACTTCTTTGTCTGCAGCGAGAGGTGTAAAGGATCCGTCAGAATTCTGTCGAGTTTGTATCCATTTCTTGATATTTTGCAGTAATTCTGGGTCTACTGGGTAGTAAGACTGGATTTTCGTTAAGATTTCCAGTATTTTGATGGTAGATAGATGGCTGCTCATTCCGGGATGATCGCTGAACGAATTGTCGCTTTTTCGAAAGGATAGTAAGACTTGCACCTGAAATAAGAGTTACGTTTTAAATTGTTGGTTCTTTCTTGTGTAGTTTACGGTTGATTCATAATATCAAAAAGCGGAAGGTACAGTCGCTCTATTCTGAAGTGAGCTGTCATTGCACTGATGCTAGGGATTGACACTATTGACAGCTCACTTCACTTAAGTTTTCACAGTGAGATTTTTGCAGAATACATCGGCAGCACCGTGGCGTGAATATGCCTTATCTAAGTTTTAAAAGTCTCTGTCACACAGGTATAAGCGACAAAGACATCGCTATTTAAAAAAAAAAAAAAACTAAACATCTAAAACCCGATGTGATATATTTACGACCGGGTACTTACATATGTAATTTTTTATTACCTGTTCAGGCAGCTTCCTCAAAATCCTTTCCCTCTCAGCATCATCCACCAAATGAGGTATATGTTCCAAAGCCAATAAAGGAGCCAAACTTGCAGAAGCAGCTGACAATTGGGAGTCCCTCCAGACTTCAGCCCATTGGTCAGTTGAGTCTGTTTGAAGACTGTACAGAGGAAGATGGAGACCACCAGATACCAAAAGAGTTCCACTGGCAGAGCCAGGGACCACGCCATGAGGCAGACCGAGCTCCAATACTTGGGAAAAACCGGCTTCCTCGTTGAAGTTCCAGATTCTGAAAAAGTTATACGTATTCGCGTTATTGAATTTAGAAAATAATTTTGAACTATTTTATAGCGAGTCCGCTCTTTAGTCATCAATTCATTAAAAGATTGAATTGTGTTAAAGATTAGAAATGAAATCATTGTTTTTGATAAAGTGACATGGTGTTTTAAACGTTGCGTGTCTTTCTGTGCCAGATAATTAGTGGGTCTCCAAGTGTGGGGTAGGACTCTAAATGCGGGAGACCCTTGATTACACATCCTTCAAAACAAAACTTACTTCCATGCTCTTCCATGGAACCAATATATCTAACACCACCAAGTCATACAAGTAAAATGTACTAAGCAACATTTTCAACTCGCCTAAAATCAGCCTTATCACCCCAAAGAGCGCTGAAGCCGACAAACTTGATCCTCATTTCAGCAGCTAGCGGCCACACCAGGAGCCTTCTCTCGGAAGGTGCGGCGCCCCTGCCCACAGACAAGCGCCCCCCCTCCCACCACACCCACCACGCGCACCACGAGTCTGCGCCAGAACAGTCCTCGTCGCTCTCCGTTTGTTCTGCACTTGCTAGGTGGACGTCGTAACCTGAGAAATAGAAGGTTGTTTTGTGAGTATACGTTGTTTAAAATCCTTATGTAAATTCAAGAATTTTTAAGACGTAAAGTCAAGAAAATAATTATTTGTGGTAGTTTCAACTTCAATTTATACATGTCTAAAACCTTAGAAGACTGATGAGACTTATCCCGGCCGTCGTCAAAGTCCTAGACATGATTGTCACTATTACTCTCAACGGAATGAATTGGTGTCTCTCTATTAAATGTCTTCGACACCTAAATGATGCAGGCTCTTTCTGGTATGGACTAGGTACTATAATTCTTATGCAAAGTACAGATGCCAGAACATCAAGCTACTACAATCTGTCAAATTTCTTTAGTAGATTTTCAACTTTATCACTAAAGTATAAGGTTCAAAGTTGATTGGGAAAATTTGACAGCTTCAGGTAGCTTGATGTGCTGGCGTCTATACAACATGATAAGACACTAACTGATTATTCGTAGATACCAATTATCGTCTGAATGAACAAGGAAGACGAACTACTTACACTAAATAGTTCGTCTATTCATGACCTAAACAAGTCTTGCTTTCTTCCAACAGGATTAATAACTCACCATGTTTTCCTTTAGCAATCCACACCCTGGTTCTCTCGAACACAACCCGGTACATATCGTCAGAAGGTTCCCGTATAGCTGACAGTGCAACATGAGCCGCTCCTTGAGCTCGCAGTTCAAGCACTAATCCTGCTCGATTTCTTGGTGCTGCCACCCACTGCCACTCCCAGGATCCTCGTGATGATACTGCTAGGTGTTCTGGAGATAATAATTATGAGTAAATTAGGAACATGTTATAACCAATCGGGTAATTGGATAATAATGGCAATGCCTTTTGCTTTGACAATTCAACAACTGACAGTAATTGCGTTATTTACTTTTTTGAGCATACGAACGTTTCGACACACAAAGCAATCGATTAGCAATTTTCTTCAAAATCTTTTGGGATGTTATTGATAGTGTGTTACGTAAATAAGGTACAGAAGAATTTGTTAAATGAAAATGACATGAACATGTATTTTAATAAAAGATCTGAAAGAAAAATGGAAATGTACAGAATTAGACTTAAGAAATGGATCAGTAGTAAATATAAGAGTAAAGGCAAATAAAGTAAATTAAGACAAATTCTAGAAAGATTTAGCTGTCTTCTGCCTTGTGTTTTCTTTGACACTGTTGCTAATTGACCTTATATTTTATTCACAGACAATAATGTCAAGAATTCTTTAGTATCTCTTACAATGTTCTCATTACACATATGTAGGTACCTACTCGAAGACCTGTGTATCTGTGATTTATTCAGTAAGAAACGAATTTCTACTGACAATTTTCTGACCTAAGTGGGCCACAATAGCACGAACGCGCTGAATAAATGTAAAATAAATTCGAACGCTTTTAGATTGGAAAATACTCGTTTCGTCTATAATGTTTACCCTTAAACAGGCAAAATATAGTCTGTACGTTAAACCAAAAGCTTTTATAACTGGTAACATTTATAATATTTTTTGCAAATAAATGATTCTTAGTCTTATTCTCTAGGTGACACTTATTGTGCTTGTCGTAAAAATTCTAACCACGAATTTTCGTTTCGTTTACGTTGCGCATTCGTGCCTCAGTACCTACTTCTGTTTTTATTAATTAAAGACCGACTTATTTATTGACAGTATGTCATGTTCTTACTTACCATTAGCACAGAAGTAGGCGCTCTGCGTATCAGTCCTGTGCAGGCCTTCAGGTAGAACTAGTACGCTGGCTGATCTGATCACTGACCCGACCAGGGTCTCGTTGTTGAACGACGTGTAGGACACTGAGCAGTTGTCGGCACTGTAACCTGTTACTTCCACTGTAAAAATAGAAAATATGGGATTTTAGATTTTGTTTTTACTTGTAAGTTACAAGTAAAAATAAATTCTGTTTTCAGAAAAAAATTTTGATACCTTTAAACGAAAACAAATTAAGAAAAGTTCAAAATAAAAATTAGTTTGTTTTAGAATATCGATAACCTTTTAAAACGTTTGCTAGTACTTATAGTGTAGTTCGACACTCATTCCAAATCTTAAAATCAACGAAAATATTGCCTAATATTTTAAACCAGATATCATGCAAATGCATGCATCTTTACAACTTGTTGCATCTCTAACAATTTGCTAATACAACAACCATAACTTTGCCAATCAAATATCACCTTTACAATACATACATAGGATACATAATTTACAACCACTCAGACACAATGATCATCATCGAAAGCACTAAGATTTACGTCATCGACGTGTCATCGTAAATCAGAGACATAATAATTTAGGAAGCCATAAAATAATTTTATCTCCCAAAGTCCCATTGAACCCCATTCACGACGCAGCATTTTTATATCTATTTTTTATGACTATGACCGTAAGGGATTTGCGACAGTCTAGAACAAAGGTTTAAGCGAATTTGCAAAGCAAGATGCAGAAAAAAAAATAACCGGTACTTTATTTATTTAAAACTTCAAGCACAGAAAATGTACAGAGGCAGACTTAATGCCATAGGCATTTTTTACCAGTCAACCTTTCGCTGATGCAGAGACAAACAGTGGTTGGGTTCAATTATATATATAATATATATATATATACATTCCTAATTAAATATAAGCACAAATATACCAACACATCTTTACACGAATATACTAAAAAAATTAGACAAACATAAACGTTGTGATGATACTGCCAGCTTCTTACGATTGTTCACGCGAAGATGCTTCGATTAAAATACATCGTATTTAGTATAAGTCATAAAAAATTTGTCAAAATTGAACATAGGGTGAAATAGAGTCCTCAACTAGAATAATTTGAACGATTATGAACATGTATTCTATTATAATATTGCTGTATATCTACAATAATTAGGAAGATAGTTCGAAGAAGATGAATAAGGATCATGTATAGAAAAGTCTGTAGTAGTGTACACTCCAAAACGACCTATCGTCATGATCACAGACCTAATAAAAATATTAACGGATTTCGTGACGGTATTGCAAGGCATGAAGTTAGAGGAACACTAACGCACTACTATTTACTATGACATTTTAATTATTGACTACTAGGTAGATACTCATTGACATTGAAACATTAAAATTAAAATGGTTAAAATGATTTGCCAATTTAATAATCAGCATGGTATTTTGAAAGTAGGTTGTAATTTTTATGTGTAAATTTTGCATGCCCAAGTGACGGCAGAGCATGGAGAACATTATCAAAACATCTATACATATGGGGTATAACATCTATACCCCACCCATTTTGGCAAAAAATTAATGATTTGATTTGATTTAACGGCTGCTCAGACTCAAAACAAAATTTTTGTTTCGAAGCAACCAAATCTAAATAAGTCATCCTCCATTAAATTTCATCTCCCAACTTGTACCACAATCCAGGATCACGCGTTCTCTGTAGCATACAATCGTATTGCGAAGGTAATAGAATCTGCTACGTTTATTGTTAGCGCAACCGTACAAAACACTCGGAAAGCAATTGAAATACAATGAGTGTTATTTTATTGAGGCAGGATTGAAGTTAAACATGGCGGGAATGGTGCTCCAGATATTTAAGTATGGGAATAAGTTAATTTTGAGAATGTAGAATGGATCAAATGGATGATAGAGAGTAAATTGGTTTCCAGGTGCTATGTTTGGAGAATTGGTTTGGTAAATTAGCGTGTTGCAAAGAGGTTATTTGTAAAGGCGCTCCCTCACCGTGAGCATTCGCCTGTAATAAACCTTTACCTGCGACCTAGCCGTGTTACTTCTACCTATTACATTATATGTATTAACCTACCCTGCCAGTTAAATTTATCACTTTACACTACAGTAGCAGTTGAAGGCCGGAGCAGTCTAAATTACGAAGTCCTAGCCGTTACAGTGAAATCTTGGATCGTTAAATTACAAGCGAAAGCTCCCGGTGAAGGAGCACCTTATCAATCATTTTGGGAGTGACAAATATGAAATCAAAAATATTTTATCAACACGTTAAAAAATACAACGCAGACTTGGCAAATTGTTTATTTGTTGTTTTCGTCTCACAGGTAACTTTTGCAATCCACAATACCTAGAGACATACCGATACATCTGGGCTCAAAGGGCGTATAGACTATTTTGGACATTTTTTACTATTCTCACTCAGTTTTTGATTCTCTATCGATCTATGTAATCCACGTGGCAAAATTTGCAAAAAAATGTCGTATTCGACATTTTTTTGCCTCATAATTTTCGTCACGTAAACACAACTTATTTGATCGATAGAGAATCAAAAACTGAGTGAGAATAGTAAAAACAATTCAAAATACGCCCTTTGACCCCAGAGGTATCGACTGTCGATATTATTACATAATCAAAAACTGTAATTTGCTGAGTTAGCAAGCGTACTATGATACGCACGTACCTATAATCAAAACTAACCTTCACACCACACACTATCTTGTTCCTTTATCCCCTCAAATCCAACCTCATTTGCCCCCAGAGATACAAATGCAACATTATCATAACTTATTACCGCTGCCTAGCTCCTATCTATTGTCTCAATTGCTAATTTGCCTCGACATACACGGCTTTGTCGCTCTGAGTCTAATTTAAATGTTTATTGAAACAGCTCCTTGAATTGGACTAGACAATGAGAATGTCTCACTAATCGTGCAATTTGAATACACAATTCATGTATCATCAGTGGGAAGGGATTTAGATTGTGGTATGGAATTTGGTTGCTTTCCAGTAGAGATGGGTGAGGTAGCTAATGGGCAAGCTAAGATGAAACTATTGTGTCTATTTCCACCAGGACTAAGTGATGTATAGGACAGAGAGCAGAGATCATAATCATAATCAGCGTATAATGTTCCCACTGCTGGGACACAGGCCTCCTCTGTGTGAGAGGGAGTGGGCCATAATCCACCACGCGGGCCCAGTGCGGGTTGGTGGATGTCACATGTCTTCGAGTTTTTGGTTCTAGGACATGCCAGTTTCCTCACGATGTTTTCCTTGAGAGCAGTGGTGATGAAATAATTTACACAAAGTAAAGTACCTGCCTGGGTTCGAACCTATGACCTACAACTCGTAAGTCGTGTCCGTTACCACTGGGCCACCACTGCTCAGAGCAGAGATAAGATGTGCTGTGTGTGCGAGGCTTTTGACTACGTTGTATGTGTATATTTTATGTCTTTTTTATTTTATTTTATTTGGAATGTGCGTTTTGTTTGTGCAGAATAAATAATTTTTCTTTCTTTCTTTCTTTCTATAAAAATGCGCTTTGCGCGAGCTAGCTCTGCGAGGAATATAACTATTTAATTCATCGTCTACTTAGCTTTGGTGCCGTATTGTGACGTTAATTAGTTAACTAGCTTCTGCCCGCGACTTCTTCCACGGTTTCTTGTTCCCCCGTCCCACCCCGTCGAAAAAACGATCCTATTGGTTGTAAAGTCAGAGTCAAATCGTATATACCGACCATTAAAAGGCACTTTTGGACGTTATAGATTACAAGAAGATTTTTGTTCTTTAATTTAAGGGCTTTATCACTGAGCGGTAACGTCGCCCTGTAACATCAGCACAATCAACTAAACCTAAAAACAGATAACACTTTAAAACAAAAAATGCTAGTTTGTACAGTATCCTAGCTGGTTCCGATAAAAGACAAGCCAGGATAGCGTTACACGTTGATTGATAGGGCCAAGCTCCATTCCGCACGCACTCCATCAAAACATACATATCTTCGACTACAGTACTCCACATTCTTCACAGTTCGGTGACGTTACCTTTTCATCAGAAAGGAATTAATTTTAGTTGCCCCATCCAAAATGTATTTTAGGTGTAGAATAATGGGCGAAAACTCCTTAGTTAGGTACCTACTCTTTAAAAATAAAATGGTTTTACATTTTTTTTTTACATTTATCAGAAAATCATAAGTGAAGACTATGTTCTTAGAATAAAATTACTATACTGCAGTAGGTAACATACACATATCTAAAACAGCCTTAGATTGTGTTCTGGAATTAGTTCCAACAGAATCTCAGCCTGTATTGTGGCTGAATAATTCTGACCTGGGGTAAGTGCTTGAATAAATTGTCTTCCATGTTGAGAGGTGTTTTAATTAATTAATGAAAGGATTTAGATTACCTATTCAAATCCTTTGATAGGAGTAATGGGTGCGTTAGCAGTCCATTTATGTTAAGTAAAGAAACAACATAATCATGTGGGAATTACAGCCAATTCGAACTTTTAAAGGTAGATTACATAATCTACCTTCTCTTCTGTAGATGCAGGAGGGATTTGAGTAAGAGGAGACCAAGAAATAACTTCAAGTAACAAGATAAAGTGTTTGCACCACAGATCTCGTTAAAGATTCTTTACAAAAATATAGTTGTTTATGTAGGAATTTTGAAGTCTATCTCGTCGCTGTGAAAATAATGAGAGTCCAAGCAAATTTATTACATAACGATGCAGTTTTTACAAATCCAAAAAATGCAACTAGCATTCTAGATTTTTCAGTCTCAATAGCTACATGGCGTTTTCCTAAAAATGCTGACATTTTTGAATCTGCTAAATCCAAAGAGAGATGGACGGATTCAAACTACGAGGTCGAATTCACTAAAAACAGCAAAATGTTCAAGAGAAAAATCCCGTAAAGATAAAGTGTAGATCGTCGAAGTTATTTCTCCCAACTATGAAGATAAATAATTCTACTTTGCTGATCTGGGCAAAACTGTGAACCCAGAAAGTAGGTTTCAATTAAAGATGGCTGGAAAGATTTCACTGATTTGAAAAGTACACCCATTGAGGCTGAATATACATAGGTTCTTGCCAAAAATGAAGGCAATTCTATTTGTGAAGCTTCTAATAAAGGGCCTTATCTAAGAAGCTAAACGCGTCTACCTAGAGTCCATCACTAGGTAGACGCGTTTAAATTGGCTAAAAGACAATATTCTTGCTGCTAATATATGAATTCCACGTAATTTTACTGAATGGTCAGCAGTTTACAATATTACATTCAAGATCAAAATTAAAAGTCATTTATTCAAATTAGACTGAGAAACAGCACCTTTTTAACGTCTAAATTACATGACAGTTCCCCAAAATGCCACTTCACCACTTCCTAGTGCTTTAGCTGGGAAGAAGAACTGGCACAATAACCTCCCAGTAGCGCAATTTGATTCTATACAATAATCGTATGCAAAGTAATTAACATTAAAAAAAAAATGTTGTTCCATATACGTAGGTAGGTATATCACTTTTCTATGAAACAGCTGATATTTTTTTTGATAACCAGCGAAAAAAATTTGCGGCACAGCTCGATCGATCAGGTTAAGCTACGCTTGCGGCGGTTGGTCTGTGGATGGGTGACCATCTTTACATACCGAGACCCCTCCGTGCCTCGGAAAGCACGTTAAGCCGTTGGTCCCGGCTGTCATTCGTGGATCTTTGACAGTCGTTACGGGTAGTCAGAAGACCGAAAGTCTGACAACCAGTCTTACCAAGGGGTATCGTATTACCCAGTAACTGGGTTGTGGGTGTCAGATAGGCAATCGCTCCATGTAAAATACTGGTATTCAGCTGCATCCGGTTAGACTGGAAGCTGACCCCAACATGGTTGGGAAAAGGCTAGGCAGATGGTCTAGAATCATGTGCTGAATTCAAAGTTACAGTTTGCGCTCTGGTTAAAATTGTATCCTGTATTTATATCTATTTCTATAGTAACACGAATAAAAAACATAACCGTATCACTCTACAGCCGTATTAATTTCCAACAAGCTGAAAGTTGGCCAAAGTTTGCGATCAGCGCTCACAAATTTCGGGTGTCTTTAATTTCAGAATTACGTAAGATTCCGGTTTAAGAATTCGCCTCCACAACTTCATTAAAATATTTTGCTCAACAGATTTCTTCGACGGAGATTCGGAATAAATTTCTTGTAAAATCTTGGCGTTCTCCGTCATTAATTAAGTATTCGTGTAGCTATTAATAAATCTTAAAATTGACAGAACTGACGCTGATGAGATTTAAGGTTTAAATTTTCCTAGGATGGATGTTATGGCGGATTAATCAATTTGTTTTGAAGAGGAGAACGATACAAGTGGGAAAGTAATAACTTGGTACCAGCCAGTTATGAAAATGTTATGGAAAGATGATTTATGTGTTTACAATTTGAAGTTACAAAGAGAATAAAGGCGCAGTTCCATTATTGCCCAAGGCACGTGAACCTACTAAGCTTTATGTTTGTAATACTTAAGATACATTTTCAAAACGTTGGTGAAAATGCGCATAACAAACTACATGATGACTTAAACAAAAATTCCTTCATCATAACAATTTCAGTCCAAATTTATCTATCTATAAAATTACATACACATACCAGTAATATTCTTCCTGCCGGGTGTGTTGACAGCCACTCTGACCACCAACTGTGTTCCCCCGCGTGGTCCGAGTCGCAGTCTCTCAGTGACGTATAGCGCTCCTGTGCTGGCGAATGCTGCGCCCGCGCTTAGGGCAAGAAGTGCTGTTACCTGAGAAGTAAGAAATAGTGTAAATATGGGATCCTTTCACATAATTGGACGATATTCTATCGAGGAAAATTGCTAAATTTTCATTGTATCTTGTTATTGTAAAGCAGAAGATATTTATTTTATTACGACTACGATAAATAATGCATCTGATAACCTGGCAGATATAATCCTAGATTTCCAGTAGGTACTTGTCGTATTCCAGAAACCAGTTAAGATAGCTGTCTGATATCGCCGTAAGACTTTCAATTGAAAAATTATTCTGGTAGGTAGACAATAAATCATTAATTGAAGTGCTGTTTTGAAATATTTTAAAAGCCAACCCTTTTATTTGATGAAAAAATAAAACAACTATACACAAGTTATTTGAAGAAATTATATTGCCACTGTTGAAACTTTCACGTCCTAGTAATAAAAGAAGAGATACAAAGATAAAACCAAACAAAGTAAAAGCAATAAGTCCATGTTTTTCTTTCCCGCAGAAGCAGAGGAGTGTTATAAATTTTCGATATAATCGATATGATATTAGCTGAAATGGAATTTCTCGAGGTGTCGCCTCCTAGAGTTGTCCCGGAGGTGCAAAGTCAATAGCGACCGGAGCGTTGTTATTAAAGCGGTAACTATGTATTTGATGCTCCGAAGACTTTTCTCAAAATATGGTTTTGATAAAAATCTTTATTAGAATAAAAACTTTCATATTCTTTATTAGAATAGAAGCTTTCATTCTGATATGGCGTTTTGTATTACGTATAATATACCTACGAGAAACAGGCGAATCAAAAGTTTCAGTTTTATCGGTCTAAACACTAGATGATTTATAAAGAAGTTGTAATACATTTTATTTGAACAATTTGATTGTTGCGTCGTCACCCAGGCAGGCTTTTGAAACGCTGCTGGTGTAACGATTTAGACTCGTTCCTGATCGACCGAGACGACAAAACGAAAAAAAGAATTGACAGTATGGAGGAAGTGACCTTTGCCCAGTAGTGGGAATACATAAGTCAATAAAAAAAAGTACAATTTTGGATGAAAAAAATTAATTAGGTAGAATCGCCGAGATACAATCTCAATGATTGGAATGTTAATGTGTTGATTTTATAGGTAGTTCACATAAAATCAGAGACCTCTCTCATTTGTTATCAAATGCTTTATTTTCAAAATCAGAGTACAAATCATTTGCTCACGAACATTTCGTAGATATATTAATGAAGAATTGTAAATGAATCGTAATCAGAACTTGATTTAATGAATTGCGGTTTCAGTAATGAAGTTGTGTAATTCAATTCGTTGTCACACGAAACTGGGTCATATTTTAATGAAAACCAGAAATGAAATACTGCTAAAGATAAGTAATTTTGGAAACAAAAATAGAAATATGAAGCCTTAAACAAAAGTCAAACTAACGAGCAAGTAAAATAAAAACAAAAGTCATTTAATAAAAAAAAGTTGAGGCCAGAAGAATTCCACTAGAATCTAATGATTGACTGGCTAAAAATGGAGGTTTCTGTTTTTAGATTTAATATCAAATTACTTTGCCAGTTATCAGGAATACATTACATACATTATCAGCCTATAACGTTCCCACTGCTGGGACACAAGCCTCCTCTCTGTGAGAGGGAATGGGCCGTAATTCGTAATCATTATCACTATTATCCGTAATTATTATGAATATTATAGAGTTAATGGTATCATTGCTGAACCGCATGCTAGTACAATGTGTATATTCAAAATGGAAAACTTGGTAATAAAATAGTAGATTTTTTGCCAAGGGAGCAAACAACTACTTTGAAGGCGAGTGTTTCTTTGAATCCAGAGAGATCGCTTTAACTCTACTGTTTATCACCCTCTATGAAAAAATAAGTAAGTGCAACTTATGAATAAGAATAGTACGTTTATTTATTTACATACAATTTTGAGTAAACCATTACGGACGAAGGCAGGCTTTTCGCGCGTTTTTGTTTTCACAACCTTTTTTTATTTTGGGTCGCGCGCCTTTTACTTTATCATACAGCAGCCTCTTACTTGTTCATACAATGTTCGTGATTTATCTCTTTGGTGATTGGAACTTTTACTAATAATATCCACATTCCAAATTCAAATCACTTTTAGTCCCAGGGATTAAAGAGCTATTTTAGTCCCTGTTTACTAAGAATACGCTACCTCTTTTTGAATATATGTGATAAAAAGATATTTCTAGGGTAAAGCTTAAGAAACATCTCGGAAATTTGTTTTAAAACCACACAAGCTTTATTTAAAAACTTGTCATTTTTGACTAGAAAATAAATACTGTTAACAAATTTTACATAACTCTGATTTTGAAATACTTTTAGGTATCACGGAAACTAGAAAACAGAATTAAAAAAAGAAAATGATTTCCACTATACAACAGAATACTGGACTTGTCCACAGCCGAACAAACCCATGGTCACAAAGAATATCAGTCTCAAAGTGTGATTTGTAGTGTTGATTCGTCAGATATTTGGGCCAATAGAGGTGGGATAAAGGGGTGGCAAGGGATTGTAGTGGGGTGCACAATTATCCCCAAACGGATATCCCCCCCTGATAGTACCTAGACGGTATTTACCTTATCTTGTATCGTGAATATTTTAATTTAAGAGTCTCATTCGTGATTTATCGTTCAATTTACGCTTTTCGAGTGTAGCTTTGAATGTTACTTCGTTTGTTATATTGTAATGAATTTGTTTACGTTATGACACAAAGGATTTTAGATAATTAAGGGTGCTGTATAATTGCTGACGTTCTTGTGTTTCATTGTTTGTTTTTATGAGTTCACCATTGGTTGGTTTGCCATAGTTACAGCGCTGCCGTCGAGAGAATGCGTTCTTGACATATCGCACTCCTAGATGAAGACTCCGGCAAATCAAAACACCTCATTTTTCAGAAATTACGAAATTATTATAATTATTATACTCCAAAAACAGTTTTTCGTCATTTCTGAAAAATGAGGTTTTTTGAGTTGCCGGAGTCTTCATCTAGGGGTGCGATATGTCAGTTTCAAATAAACGAATACGAGTTTTGGGAATTTGATGTCTCAAACTCAAACTCAAAGCATTTATTTCAATTAACAGGCACTTTAAAATTGTCAAGAAGTCGGTCAGTCAGAAAAAATTAAGCTAGTTGCCCATTCCAAAGCCTAGGTACCTATGGAGAAGAACGGGCAAGAAACTCCATGGACACTCTTTTAAATTACATTTTTACAAAAATTTTAATTACACCATTAATGTTGAATTTATAGGTAATAATATGTGAGAACGATGTAAAAAAAGACGTACGCGTTAAAAGCGTCCAGAGTACAGCAAATACCAACAATCCAAAAATAAAATAATGTTTATGAGTTACTAAAATTGTCGCACTGACAGGTGTTAGGAACGCATTTTGTCGACGGCCGGACTGTATCTACCTATATCAGGGTTTATCGCTATAGGTGTAACGATAGTCACTGACTTACAAAGTATTCTGTTTAACGTACAGACGCCAGCACATCAAGCCACCCGAAACTGTCAAATTTTCCCAACCAACCTTGAACCTTATGATGTAGCAATAAAGTTGAAAATCTATTAAAGAAATTTGAAAAGTTGTAGTAGCTTGTTGTGCTGGCGTCTGTACCTAAAAGAAAAACCTATGTATCTTTCAATTAATTATTGGTAACTATTGCATAAAATAGCGGGGTAATTGCGGAACACAATAACGGTAGCAATGGAATTCATTTTGACAGTCCAACAACATTCATTGCGGTATTTAGGTAAGCTGTTGAACAGAACATTTTTTCGGACATATGAAGCAATGGATTAGTAATATCCTTTAAGATGGTTCAGATCGTGATTCATAGTGTGTAATGCAATTAGTCTGCTGGTTTGTACGAAGAAAAAGTTTGTACTCTTACTACTTGTGATATGTTTTTACTTATAGGCTTATAGTGGATAAAACAAAGTTTAAAACAGAAGACGAACTAGTAGGGGATCTAGGGGAGGGTGGAGGGGGGGGGTTCAGGAGATCAGACCGGAATAAATCCTAGAAACTAGGTGTCGGCAGCCTCAAAAAGAGATTACATCGACAAGAATTTACTTTATTGTATATCTTTGTTTTATTAGAAGGCTAAAAGTCACCCAAAGGACAATGGGGAGGGCTATGCTTGGAGTTTCCCTGCATGATCGAATCAGAAACGAGGAGATCCGCAGGAGAACCAAGGTAACCGAAATAGCCCGAAGAATTGCCAAACTTAAGTGGCAGTTGGCAGGGCACATCGCTCGCAGAACAGATGGCCGATGGGGCCGAATGGTTCTGAAGTGGCGATCGCAAACCGGAAAACGTAGCGTTGGAAGGCCTCCCACAAGGTGGACCGACGACCTTGTGAAGGCCGCAGAACCCGTTGGTTGCAAGAAGCACAGAACCAGTCGAAGTGGAGGTGCTTGGGTGAGGCCTATATCCAGCAGTGGACGTCTTTCGGCTGAAATGACGATGTCTTTGTTCTACAATATCAAAGTATAGCCATTAAACATATTACTTCCACATTGGGTACTTAATTGTACACATAATTATATTACACATTGATACAGAACACAAATTGCAAATTGTAGAAAATAAAATGAATTCTTGTCGATGTAGATGTCGCAGCCAACTGGTTTAATTAGCCGTTTAGTTAACTGCCTAGCCTTTTAACTAAACGGCGGCCGTTCAAGTAATGGCCTGAATGATATTCAATTATAGTTTAGGTTCTTGAATTCTAACCAATCACGCGCGAGCCAAATTGGTCGCAGTAACTAAGCCAGGGCACCCCGACAAAATGGGTTAGGTTAGGTTAGAACTGTGATCAACCGCGTGCGAGCCGAGAGAGCGAAGCGAGGCGAGCACTACTTCCAAAGGCCAGGCGGTTAACTAAACGGCTAATTTAACCAGTTGACTGCGACATAGATATATTTTTAAGGTTAACTATACCTATACTATCTACCATCATGTCCACACCCATTTAGATAACATCGACCCATAAAAACCATATTATAGCTCACTCGATAAACCCTACTGAGCCCAAACTAGGCGATAGCCACATGTGATACCGATTTGTTTGCCATCGGCGTCCCTCATCGAATCCCGATTAGGGATTCCGGGGATGATCCCGACGATTCAGACGCGGATCCCGGCAAATGGAGCGATTAGGCAATCTACCCGCTTTAAGCGCTTCAAACTCAAATCAGCGTGTGGGAGCGTCAGTGTACGTTAGCGCTGTTTGAAAAGCGCAGATTGTTCTTAGTTACGATGGAGTTACCTACGAATGTTTGTGGACATGGATGGCGGTTCTGTATGTTCGACTTATCTTTGTGTTGCATTTCGATGTATCTCACTCTTCTTTGAACGCAGGTTGGTTAAATGTGGAAGGCAACACAGACGCTGGCAGAGAGTTCCACACTTTGGCTGTACGCATAAGAAATGTGGAGGAGAAGCGCTGAGTACAACTGCGGGGCAATTGCGTAACACATTATCAATTGGAATCGGTTTCATTTCGACAGTTCAACAACATTCATTGCGTTATTTACGTGTTGAGCAGACACATTTTTTGAACTAATGAAGCAATTGATTAGCAATTTGCTTCAAAATGATTCAGATTCCGATTGATAGTATGTTACGCAATTAGGGTACTGGTCAGGATATATGGACCAAGTGTAGATAATACCCTGCAGTACTTCTGGTAGTGTGGTAATAAAAGGGCGATGGTGGGACCAGGTCGTGCAGCTCCTGCGCACACTCTCCGAAGTACCTATTGCCTGTATAAGACCGACAGGCAAGCAAGATTACGCCATAACATTAACAATAAATTATTTGTGTAATTACGAAAATCTCACTAAGTACACCTTCATTAAAATACTAATTAACCACAAGCTTGTTAACTAAATAGTCCGTATGTGTTCACGTTTGAACGGAATTAATTCCAAAGCCACTTGGGTTGTTTCTATTGATAGGCTGGAAAGCTTACAAAGACAAGTCGAGGTAATCCCACGATGTTATATCGAACTAAATGCCAGGTAATTTACTTCGAGTTTCTCTAAGGTTTTGTGTGTTTCCAGTAGACATATAATTATACTCGTACTAACATTAAAGCCGAAGAGGATGTTTGTTTGTTTGAACGCGCTAATCTCTAGAATTACCCGTCGGATTTCAAAAATGATTTTTGCATTTCATAGCCCAATTCTTGAGGAAGGTTATATACTACTTAATAATATGCTAAGACTCTAACGAACCTATCAATAAGAAAAAAAAAAAAGTACGAACGGCACATCAAGCTACCCGAAACTGTCAAATTTTCCCAATCAACTTTGAACCTTATGCTTTAGCGATAAAGTTGAAAATCTATTAAAGAAATTTGACAGATTGTAGTAGCTTGATGTGCTGGCGTTTGTACGCTTAGCGTAAACGATGTAGATAATAGCGCAGGTAGGCGATGCAATGCTACGGCGTGGATAAAGAGAATAAGAAATCTCACGCGAACGACGTCGCGGGCAGAAGCTAGTACAAAATAAAAAACAAACTGAAGCAATTAGTGAAACGAAACGTTATTTTCCCCAACATTGAATGCTTTTGTAGTTCTTAATACAAAGGAATAGGTATATTACTAAATCGTATTTGTTAATGATTCGAACCTAAACAAACATTCTGTTTCTGTACCTAACGGTTCCCGCTGATATTTAAAGGTCTTGTTTGTATTGAGGATTTTATATATCTGTTTGTTATTTTCAGATATTTCTGGGAACCTTATTTCGGACAGTATTGATGACCGATCTGTCAATATTACGATTTGTTTTCAAAAGTGGAGATTGATTCTGTTTCATCATTATTTCGAAAACTCTTTCGGTTTTACCCTTGTTCGTCGAGAAGATTAATTGCCATCACAGAATCTATGTTTGTGACGCGTTATTTGAGAGTTGTTACGTGGGTGTTTCGCTGGTGTGTTGTGTACGTTTTTGTAATGAATTTCATCACTGTTTCTCTCAAAACGGTGAAGGAAAACATCGTCAGGAAACCGGCATGTCCTAGAACCAAAAATTCAAAAACAAGTGACATCTACCAACCCGCAATGATTATAGAGCCCACTCCCTCTCATCGAGACGTCATCGAAACGAGGCCTGTGTCCCTGCAGTGGAAACATTATAGGCTGATTGCTTACGCAGGTGTCCGAATTCCACTGTGTCCTAATATATGTTATTCTTTTATTTATGTTCATTTGTTCTTTTTTCGATTGCTACTGTGTATGGGACCTTAGGTTTCCGTATTAATGAAACCATCTTAGTCATAATATGCCTATTTATTTAACATTAAAAGTTTTTTGTTTGTTAGACGCGTTTCCATTACATATTTGTTGGTAGTTACTTTTAAAGGTTTTTGCTGGCTACCAAAAGACGCACACACTGTCACACTATTGTCTTTAGTTTCGGCCCCTGTTTCTATTTACGAGTAGGTACCTTGAACTAATTTATCTAAATGAAGTCGTGTGAAACTGATGAACCTAATCCAACTGAGCGTAACCCTAGCTTAGCTGAATACGGTCCGTTCCGTGTGAGCGCGTCCTTACGATCGATTTAGCCAGAACTGCCCATCGGCAATGCAATACAATCAATTGACTATAACGTCTGTATTTTTGCCAATGCAAATGAACTAGATTTTTAGTGCTCATTTAAAAGGTGAATCAGGGCGTTTTGTTCAGCAGATAATTTTAGAATTCTATAAAACATTATTCTTATTTTGGTATTTGATGCAGTTGGGTGAGAAGGATAGGCTGTCTATTAGAAAGTACATGCTCGGAAAAATATTGTTGAAAAAACATTTTTGCATATTAACTTTGCTAGCAGCCTTCGCTGATTGCTAACCTTTTACTGCCATATTGCGCTATTTTCGTAAAGGTGATCAATTCATGTTTAAAGCTACTGATTATCTTTAGCTCCTAAGATTTTACATTATGGAATGAAGGGAGGTTAGTTGTAAAATACAATACTATATATATATTGAAGGGTGTGGTATAGACTGTCAAACTATAGGTACTATTTTCTCCATGGGACCAACATCGTAATCGCAAAAAAAAACACCTGTCCAATAAAAAACTTCAATACCTACTCGCCCTCACATGGAACAGCTGATATTCTAAAATGATCACACATTTCTGATACACGGAGCATAATGAAAAAAAAACATAAAAGTCAATACTTACATCCATACAGTTATTGATATTGTTGGTAATCTTGACATCCACTTCAACCGTTTCTCCGACCTTCAGGGCTGGTGGTAGAGAGAAGTCCAGTTGTATCGGTCGAAAGACATTGATCGTACGTGGTGCTGAGAACCGAAGACCGTGGTTGGAGAGAGATAGGGCCCAGAGAGACCAGCGACCGGCTTCCGAAGGTGCCGAGATAGTCACCCCGTCGGTTGAGAGCTGGCTCCTGTTTAACATAAATATTTGTGAGAATAATTACTACTGACCACCTGTGTGTTTGTATTATAGACAGAACTATATTGAACAGACGCCAGCACATCAAGCTACTACAATCTGTCGAATTTCTTTAATCGATTTTCAACTTTATCGCTGAAGCATAAGGTTCAAAGTTACTTGGGAAAATTTTAATGTTTCGGGTTGCTTGATATGCTGGCGTCTGTACAAGAACCAATTTATTTTTTAAAGTATTCATTCTATAGGGTTTCATATTTCCAATGTTGCATGTCCTACTAATATGTAATAAAATAATAATTTAAAAAAAACTAAAACAGCATTTAGGTAGGACAAAGAGGTTAGATCTCTTATTATACAGGACTATTGTTGCCAATAAGCCTGATATAGTGGTGATGGATCGATTAGAGCGGCGCGCAATGATTGTTGACATAACCGTCCCGCATGATGAGAACCTCGTGAAAGCCGAGAAAGATAAACAAATCAAGTATCTTGACTTGGCTCGCGAGGTTGTCGACATGTGGGATGTTGACTCAGCAATCATTGTGCCAATAGTCATTACAGCCAATGGATTGATAGCCAAGAGCCTCGACCAACACCTGAGGAGGCTCTCGTTGGCCAATTCCCTGTTTCGTGAGGAGCAAACAACGCAATCATACGAGTACCAGTACCTATAAACTAAAAAACCGCTGATCTATTTTTAAGCTACATTACTTTTACTGTAAAATAATTGACATAGTACGCTAACCATAGCATTCTCAATTTAAACAATACCTCCAATTTCACATAGAATTTTAGTCCACAAATATCGTTAATTATTTCATGCTAGTCTGTTTTCACGTTGCAAACACAAAAGCTTTTCAATTTCGTAACACTGAATTTATTACACAACATGTAACCGGCTTGTGTATGTTAATTAAACTGAATAATGAAATGATTTTATCGGAAAACAATGTTGGGAACTAATTTAATATGAAAAGCAAAACTGTGATTAATGACTGAACATACTTTTGGTCAGTGATGGCATCGGATATTTACTTTTGTTGTGGAAATGTTGGTCTATGGTCAGTCATAATTTGGTTGTTGGTTACGGTACTTGTATATTAATAATCAATTATGATAAGTAAAACATATTATCGTATTACCCCAGTAACTGGGTTGTGGAGGTCAGATAGGCAGTCGCTCCATGTAAAATACTGGTATTCAGCTGCATCCGGTTAGACTGGAAGCCGACCCCAAGATAGTTGGGAGAAAAGGCTAGGCTGATGATGACAAGTAAAACATATGCTACACGGTTCAAAATCTGCCTTGCCATATCCGAACTATACAGGTTGAAATTGAAAACTTGCGACAAATCGAAATGGGAGATTGTACTCATCATTATGAAATACTTTTACTATGGGACCAAACCTGAAATCGCGAAATAAATCAGCCGTTCCCTACATTAAATTTTTGTTCGAATAACTCGTCAAAATGTAGGGAACAGCTGATTTTTTTTTCGCAATTTCTGGTTTGCTCCCATAGTAAAAGTTGTTCATAATGACGAGTAAAATCTCCCATTTCGATTTGTCGCAAGTTTTTAATTTCACCCTGTATTCGGGTCGCCTTCAATTAAACTGGATAAAGCATACCAGTGTTTTACATAGAGCGAGTGCCTATCTGACCCCCACAACCCAGTTACTAGGTAACACGATATCCCTTGGCAAGACTGGTTGTCAGACTTCCGGGCTAGTGACTATATACTCATAACGACTGTCAAAGATCTACGAATGACAGCTGGGACCAGTGCTTTCCGAGGCACGGGGGAGTCTCGACATGTAACGGATGGTCACCCATCCACGAACCGACCGCCGCAAGCGAAGCTTAACCTTCGATCGACTCGTGCGACTGCTATTATTTAGCTAAAGTTAAGTTATTGGTAGCTGAATAAAAACGATCGTATCTACATCATCATTCTTACATAGACAGTAATATCGAGAAATCGATAGTGGAGTACCGTTTAATGTCGATACGGGTGCTACGAACAGACTTTCAGGTGAATGCACACTATGGGCAGCAGCTGCATTCACCTTTGTAGTAGCAATATATACAGTTACTGGTCTAATGAAACCTAACACACTCCCGATCAATTTGTTTAGAAAATTGATGAAGACAGGAGAGAACCTAAAAGAAAATACGTTTATTTGCGGGTAGCATGACGCAGACAAAGAACAAAAACATACAAAATAAACAAGTTGGGGGAAAATATACATCACATCTACACAAAACGGACCTAATAAGAACCTTGAATTCACTGACTGACAATGCACGGCCTAAACAACTGGGTCTAACGAAGAATTTAGGAAAATTCATCCTATATAGGGGTTAGATAAAAAGGGGATGAAAGTTTGTTATTTGGGCAATTCCATCTGGCACACTTGTACAGAAAAGAAACAGTTGAACATCAAGTAAACTTAAAAAAAACGAATCTAAATACCTAAAATTCAATAACAAAATGACACAATTTGTCATGTTGATCCTGAAACAAACGATTCGTTTTATCCTATGGCTCAAGGGCTACGCAAATCTCTAAGGCATAAAGTTAAAATAAGGAGACATCGCTTTGTCTCCGTCGGATGGCCGGACGACGACCGGACGCCGGACAAGACGGCCGTTTGTCTTGTTGTCTACTCAAGGCTTATAATGGACCGATATGATACATTTGACAGCCTCTGTTAGATAGTAAATTGTCGAGGCATATTATATTTCATGGTACTTACACATCATAAAATAATACGTAAATGAGCTATTGTTTGCACTGATGTGTTTTGTATGGGTTCCATAAAGATCTCAATCGGAATAAGCATGATCAGCTTATAAAGTTCCCACTGCTGGGACAAAGGGTTTCTAAACCGTTGTGATACGGATAATCCCCTCATACAGGTAGGAGAGAGTGAACCAAAATCCATAACGGTCAGAGTTGATGGATGTCACATGTTTTTAAGTTTTCGGTTCTATGATATGCCATGACATGGTTTCACAAAGTACTTATACCTCTTTCCATGGTTGTGAAAATTGAGATCAATTCAATTCTCGTGTCTGGGTCTCGAATATTCTATCGATCTAGAGCTTGAACCGTTTTCAAGGTCAATGGATTCGAGCTTGCATTTTGATGATAGATACCTTGGACCCCAAAAAGATCAAGTTAGCATCACTAAACTCATCGTTTCTCCTCTACCGCCAACCAAGCCGAGGAGCCCTTGAGAGCAGTGGTGGCCCAGTGGTAACGGCCGCGAGTTGTAGGTCGTAGGTTCGATCGAACCCAGACAGGTGCATCTTTGTGTAATTTATTTCATCATCACAGCTGTAAATAAATGGTGAAGGAAAACATTGTGAAGAATCCGGCACGTCCTAGAACCAAATATTCCAAGACATGTGACATCTACCAACCCGCACTGGGCTCGCGTGGTAGACAATAGCCCATTCCCTCTCGAAGAGAGGAGACCTGTGGGAACATTATACCTAGGCTGATTATGCAGCAGATTCCCAGGTACGAGTATGACCCAGTACAAAAAAAATAACGTAGTAACAGTAAGAACGAGTAACTCTCGGTTTTGTTAAGGGCGGCTGGTGGGGCAAAGTGGAATAATCCATTTTTACACCCATTTTAAGCGGGATCTATTCAATTCTCGCGGTTGAATTGACTTTGGAAACTTTGTAAGGTTAGTAAATCTACGATTCATACTTACATTTTGATGACAGGTACAGTCAACAAAAGAGATAAGTAGGTATACAGGATCGTCGGATATAGTTGAAGTTTAGTAAGAAACCGATGGATGTTGTCGACTGATATTTAATTTGATAAATGAGTTGTTTGTTTTCTATTAATAAAATACATTTTTATTCGAGAACATCCATCGGTTTCTTACTAAACTTCAACTATATCCGACGATCCTGCATACCTACTTATCTCTTTTGTTGACCGTACCTAATCATCCAAAAAGATCAAGTTAGCTTTAGTAAACTCATTGTTTTTCGTCTACCGCCATTCAAGCGGTAGGTAATATTTGTTGTCCCAGCAGTTTTACTACCGCAAATCTTAGGAAAAACATTCGTTTATCATAAATCCTTACATTCTCTGGGCAGCTACATCAGCAATTCGTCATTAGTTCGCATAACTTTTGCTCGCCAACAGATGAATCGGCGAATTCGATTTATGTGAGTTGACTTATTTATTACTGCCAAGACTTTGTTGGTGGAGGTTTTTGTGGGATTTTTCCTCTTCGGAAACTAAGTTTATGGGCTGTGGCCTTCTACCCATATCGAACAGGCCGTGAATGGGTATATTATAGCTTTGATGTTTCTTGTTCTCTGTGAATCCCTTGTGAGATGAAGGTAAATTAGTTAGGTATTCATGGAGTGTGGTTTTACCAGCACCCTAATTGTGTAACGCACTATCAATCGGAATACTGCATCATTTTGAAGCAAATTGCTAATCCATTGCTTCACAAATAATCAACTTATCGAAAAATATGTTTGCTCAACACGTAAATAACGCAATGTATGTTGTTGAACTGTCAAAATGAAACCGATTCCGATTGATAATGTGTTACGCAATTGCCCCGCAGGTTTTACCTACTGCCATTTGCTGTTGTGTGATTCTCGTAACCAATTTCTAAAAGAGACTCTCTTTAAAAGAGACTGTGACCTCCGAGCTTGTTTCGGCCTTTCTTCTCAGAGTAGTCAGCTGGAAACGCCGACCTCATCTAGCTTATTTTTTCTATTTTTATAATATGACATGTAGGTACAAGTGATTCCGATATCCTACTTACAGAATAATGAGTTTCATTTCATGAAGTTTTATAATCTACGAGATACTATTTTCATATAGGTATTAGTTTATGAGGTTTAATCCGGTCTGATCCCCTAACCCCCCCCTCCCCTCCACCCCCCTCGATCCCCTGCTAGTTCGTCTTCTGTTTTAAACTTTGTCTTATCCACTACTCGTATAAGCTTTCTCATTCCGGTTTGATCCAGTTATTCTTTTGTTTTCATTCCTGAAGGATCGTCAGCAACAAAAATAAGTACAGGGTTTATTGATATTACACTGTTTTACATTGGCGGCACAGCAACAGAGAACTGCGGGGTATTGCGTAACACAAATAAAATAACAATTGATCGCAATGTACGCATTTTGACAGTTCAGTCACGTCCATTGCGTTATTTACGTAGTTGAGCAGACGATTTTTTTGAACTTATGAAGCAATGGATTAGGAATTTCTTTCAAACGAGGGGTTGCGATTGAAAGTGTTTTACGCAATTAGCGTGCTAGTTATAATGCTTCGCCCTTCACAATTATTTTATGACTATGTCTGTAAAGATCCAGGAACTCAAATCTATTATCAAAATTAATGCGTCACCGCAGTACATAAGTTATTTAAATAATAAGGATAGTTTAAGCTGTGTGTGAAATAGTTAAAAATGTTTTATAACTAGGTTCCCGCATTTAAAAACGTTTAAAATCTTATCGCAATCTCATCCCAGCGACAGTCAATGTCAAAAAACTTGTCAAAAATGTAGACTTTGGGCTTTTTTGAAAGACTGCGATTAGAATGCGACCGTTCTTTTAAACATACGGGTAGTTTTACATTGCCCCCGAGATCATAGCCAGCCCCTGCAGTCTCGACATTAGACAGCGACAAAAATCGGTCGCTAAGTCATATCTTTGTCAAATTCCTTTAATATCAACTTTATTTCGAAAGTATAAGGTTTAAAATGTATTAAAGAAATTTGACATCGATTAGAGTTAACGACGGATTTTTTTTCGTTATATTTGTCGAGACTGCAGGGCCAGGGGCAAAAAGTAGCAAGAAAAATAAAACACAACACCACTTTAAACGAAACAAAATTACCAAAACATTCTTATTCCGTCTGATTTAATATTTCATAAAAGATCAAACCTTTTAGTATTTTCTTAGAAGGATTACCTATTCAAGAGATTTAAGGATTATATAACAAGCTTATTATAATAAAAGTGCGTAATATTTCAGTTGCAAAAGAAAATATATTTAGGGAAAATTCTCAATAGGTTTGGTAAAAGCTGTTTTGAAATGGAATTCTATTGAAGCTTAATCAGTTGTTAAAGTTACTAATTTTAATCAAATAATTTAGAACTTAATGGAACTTAAGGTATTTATGTTAAAAGTTCTTACAAAGTGAGAATTCAAAGAGTTTTTGAACAGAGGCAAAATGTATCATGCTACACCTTGTAAACAAAATATTTATTTTTTAGAGCCACAGTTAAAATTATTCTGCGATCATGATTGACTTGTTCTACAGTCCACCTGTAGAACAATCCAAATGCTGGTTATAAAGGTAAGAAATGTAATCCTATCTAATTATCTTCGTATACCATTACAGAATATGTATTTATACTTACGTGTAGTTAAAGCACTTCCACATCCACAGTCGGTCATGCGTCGCTGGAGGTACCAGGTGTGCAGGGGCGTGAGGAGCTGGTGCGGTTCTCTGCCGATATAGCACGCCACCACCGCACGCACCACCGCCGACGAAGAGCGAGACGCCCGCAGATACAAACTCAGGGCCTGGTGCTTCTTCGTGTTCTGGGGTCCTGGTAGGTAGATAAAAGTTTTCGTTATGATTCTGGTTCAACAAAGCAACTCGTAGGTTGATGAAAAATAATATTTCTTAGAAGTGGTCTTCGTATCCAAATCCTAAAAATATTATGTGTATGAAAAAATGTGGGAAAAACTTATTCAAGTAGGTACCTACTGTAAACTTTATCATTAAGGTGACTATCATCATGGTCATTATGAAGTAGACATGCATGGCAATCTTAAGCAGTATATTTTTGCTGAAAACCAAAAAGGTTTTCGCGAAGGACACGATTATATAATATGTACGTAACAAATCAAACCACCATTATTAAATACGATATCCTTAAAAACGTGAAAAAAATAACTTAACATTACAAAGCAAAAAAAATATACACGAGTAACATTTATGAAACGAATGTCTATCTCTCTCAATAACAACGGAAACTGCTCATACGCGTACATTTAGCCAGATGAAAAGGCAGCAGATATTTCCTTCGACAAACCGGCTGAAAGATGAATCGTGTGACATAATCCTTGGCTCAGCTGTGAAAGCGGGAAGTTGGAAATATGGGAGAAAGTTTGAGACGCACTCGCTGGGAAAACGGCAAAGAAATTGTAGGGTTTCAGAAGAAAAACGAATGCCACAATTCTAGACTATTGATCATAATAGAGTTTTTGAGGATAAAAGATGTCTCTGTCACCTTTGACCTAGACTAGAGTCAAGCGCAAGTCCATTTCAAATAAAAAAAAAGGCAAGGGTTACTTGAAAATACCACATCTTAAGTCGCTTAGCCAAAATCCTAATTTTATTTTATATATAGATAATTAACTAACTTTTAACATACTGTGTACACTAGGTACTAAATTAAATGACTAACTTTACAAATAGATACAAAAACAAAAAGACACTTTAGCGTCGAAGTACTCGTCCGCATCCCTGTCATCCGGAAACGTCAGAAGACTGGCTGCATTGCCACGTTGAATGGCAATGTCAATTCTTTGGCCAAAGAACGACACAACACTTCTTAAATAATTCGACTCGTGATTCCTTTTTGGTAAGATAGCCATTAGCTCTAAGTAAAGTATTGGTATTCAGCTGCATCTGGTTAGACGCGAAGCCAACCTTAAGTTATTTGGGAAAAGGTTAAGCAGTATCTGAGTAACCTACAAAAGAATCTGTGTTATACTCAGAACATCCAATGCATTTTACCTAACTATAAAACTTCGAACCATAAATAAAACATTACATACAAACATAATCAGCCTATAATGTCCCCACTGCTGGGACACAGGCCTCCTCTCGGTGGGAGGGAGTGGGCCGTAATCCACCACGCGGGCCCAGTGTGGGTTGGCAGATGTCACACGTCTTCGATTTTTTTTTGGTTCTAGGACATGCCGGTTTCCTCACGATGTTTTTTCTTCACCGTTTTGAGAGCAGTGGTGATGAAATAATTTACACAAAGTAAAGTGCCTGTCTGGGTTCGAACTTACGACCTACACCTCGTAAGTCGCGGCCGTTACCACTTGGCCACCACTGCTGCTAAATAAAACATTGCTAATCGTCAAATAAAACATAATCGAATGATAATGGTGCAGACTGTCAGGAGCACGCAAACGATATCCTTCAGTGTGTTTCCACAGAGGAAGACGAATCATGTGACAATAAATGATGTATTTCGCTTTGAGCGCGTTTGGTATTGTCATGATGTTTGATTGACGTCCCTGAACAAGTACGCGACTTGTTTGAACGTTAGCAGCATATTTTGGGCGAAATTCTGCCTCATATGGCCATGTAAGGCAATGACAAGGGTAATTTATTTCCATGATGTATGCATTCGTATTTGGTTTAGAATTCCGCTGTGTGCAATTTGTGGTGATGTCTGCCAGAATGGAACGACTGACAATGACTGTGTGGAATAGAAAATGAATATAAATGAGAAATCCTTTTTGAAAATGGTGTAAGTTGTACTATAATGAATGAATATGAATAAAGTAATTAGTTGCATGACGGTAAACGACTTTTTAATATAAGGTCTATCTATTAATACTAGAAATATTTTAAGAGATACTGGTGTATCTCTCGTATTGGTATACGTGGTACAAAAGACATTAGGTTCATTAGGATCAAAAAAAAATTAGGTTCTTATATTATTTCAAATATTAAATTAGTTTTTCGAGATATCGCCCGACTCTTCGCGTGACCAAAGGGCTGGCCTATTTCTTGGCCAAAGAATTATCATCGCCATACAACGTGACAATACTGCCAGCCTTTTGGGCACTGTTCTTGTTGACAGCGATGCGGACGAATTTTTTGATGCCCTATGATTGTTTTGCTTCTTTTTTCATATAGGTACATGTACAAATTATTATTTTAAATGTTAGCTTATATTATGTAAATATTATCTTGATTAATAAAAATAAATCTGCAAATAATAATAAATTTAAAATAACTTGATATAAGTATGTACATACATAATAAATATTGGCTCCTTCTTATTTTTCTACGTAGGATTTACTGTCATTGAAGCAGAGTAAAGGTTGTGTGCAGAATGTCTCAAGCAATTTTAAAATTATAACAATTACATAAAAAAGATTTTTTTTTTAAATTGCTATTGCATCTTTACCACCTATAGATGTTTCTCTTAAAATATTTCGTGTATGATAACCTTATATATTTTACTTTAAGTATTTGCGAAGGTATAGGTACTAGAGTACATTATATTATTAAAGGCCCGTATACCTATATATGTAGAGATGTATGTATACCTACATAAGAGGCCCGTGGCTAAATAATAACCGCCGCACAGGTCGATCGATCAGGTTAAGCTACACTTGCCGCGGTCGGTCTGTAGATGGGTGACCATTTTTACATACCGAGGCCCCTCCGTGCCTCGGAAAGCACGTTGAGCCGTTGGTCCCGGCTGTCATTCGTGGATCTTTGACAGTCGTTACGAGCCCGAAAGTCTGACAATCAGTATTACCAAAAGGGTTATCGTATCACCCAGTAACTGGGTTGTTGAGGTCAGATAGGCAGTCGCTCCGTGTAAAATACTGGTATTCAGCTGTATCCAGTTAGACTGGAAGCCGAACCCAACATAGTTGGGAAAAGGCTAGGCAGATGATGATGATACCTACAAACGATACGATAACGATGCAAAACTAACCCCTTATAAACTGTAATGTACTTGTTGCCCAAACGTATAATAATCGGTACCTTGTTTACTAACAACAACATTGTGCTACAACTTTGTTTTGAATTGAAGACAGAAGTTTGTATAGCAACAAGGATGTTGCTTAATTGCTAAACAATAAGCTCTAGCAAAATGAGTTCTCCGCTATCAAAGTCCGGCGCTTCCTTCTTTGTTCGTTATAGGACGTGGTGTAAGTTAAAGGATTGGAGCTATGAATATTTTAATAATAATAAAAAAGTATCCAGAAATGTATTCCATATCCTGCAATAGTCCTACGTCAACCGGGGGTTGTCCCTGGGTGCACTTGCATAGTGCGAACAGGGATAATCCCCCTCATTTAATTAAAAACGCCTTGCGGGCCTCTGCGAGTACGCTTATCCCCCCGTTCGCTTTCCAAAGGTCTGGGACCCCGGGATCCCAAGAAATGTCAAGGGTCAAAAAAGTGTCGTATGAAAAATTTGAGACAAGTACGAATATAATTAGGATAGATTCTACAAATAACAAAAATAAGATAAAAGAACGAATGTGAAAGAAAGAAATAAAGACCAAGATAGAAAAGTAGATGAGGCTGTTGAAAAAATTGTCATTGACAATGTCGAAGAAAGCGTGACCAATTGAGATGATAGAAGAGAAGAAAAGAACATAAATGTTTATAATAAACTCACCACTGATTTAGCTTATCCTATTTATTGCCAGTAAATTACTAAAAATTTAGATAGCATCATCCGCATATAATTCCGAGAAATTTTAAACACACATTATACTTTCACTACATTATTATAAAGATAGCCGTCCATTATTCATCCGTTAAACCCTAGAGATTCAACCAAATTAAATTGCCAGACAATTTCCTCTCATTCAATTTTATAAAATGAAATTGTCGGATTATTTAATTTTAGAAGATTTGAACTGAGGGGGTTGCGTTTACGTCAAGACTGATGTGACGTATGAAAATCAAGTTAGAGACGATGTTGCAATTTAAATTCAATCACGTTTTCTTTAATGCTCTTTCGTCTGAACCTGGAGTTTTTAGAAGCTTTTTTGTATTTTGATGAAATCTCTTCGGTAAAAACTTCTAAATATCTCTTCTGAACATTGCATTTAACCACAGCATAATTATTTTCCCATTCACCACAGTCTCATTCTCGACTGTTGAATGAAATTCCTTCACACAAAGCCTTGCCTAGCAACAGTCCGAGAAATAACTTCAAAGAAGAAAATACAGTAACTATTTGCTGTAGAAATCCAATTTCAAATGCTTCACCGTCCGCACGCTATGACGTCACTCCCTTGGCTCAACACACAATCCGCTGCATCGCTTAACACGCTTTTCCCAGAACGCACTTATTATATGCTGTGGTAGTGTTATTCGATATCTCGACCAATAACGAGTTCCTATTCGCATCACTACAAGCTGTCGGTGGCATGGGCTGGGAAATTATAAGTTTTTCTTTTTTTTCCGGACAACTTTATAAATAAGGGGATATCAGGGGATTGCGGAAATTAAAATTTTCTTCCCCTTAGTTAAGAGCTAATGATGTAGCTGACAGGTGACGCTGAAGTTTATTAAACGATGTTGTTGAGGTTGTCTTTCCTTCTACCGTTATTATGTATTCATTGCCCGTGAAAAAAGAAGCCGAGATACTAGAAAATGCTTTTACAAAGTGGAAGGAAATGTATTTTGGAATGAAGTTCTTCAATGCGGCTTGCGGTAGGACTTGACTGGTAGAAATCGTCACGTAACGAAATAGTGTTGTGCCTCTCTATGCGACTTTCTCTCTCTTTCTATTTCTATTAAACAAGTGTGCGTGCGTGCGTAGGAGTATCATGCACGAAAATTCGTTCCTGACAGGGGTCCCCCGGACGGGGGACCGGAGGGGGAGGGGGACGTTTTTTTTTAAAAACATCATCATTCAGTCATGTAAACTGTCGAGTCAGACTTGTTCATTATCAATGTATAGTCGGAAAATCGTAAGTAGAATCTTACATTTATTTTACTGAAAAAACCTCACATTCAAGTTAGGTTGCCAGCAAATAATTAGGTAATATTAGTATTTGTACTTCCATGAAATACATTAAGATAAGTAATTTCGGCAAACATAATTAGGTACAAAAAGAGCACTCAAGAAATACAGAACATTTCATTTTATACGAGTAATAATTATTACTGCGTATTTAGTACCTTTATGAAGTTAGTACGCCACAAAAGGCAAATTTATAAACATATATGAGTATAATAAAATGTCTGTAAGCCTAATTAAAGTTTACTCATGTGATTGATATTTTCACTGTGGTTAATTAGATGTTATTCACCTAATAATTCACAGAATGAAAAGCTTTAACTATAGGACGATTTTACTTATATTGCTTTAATTACCTAGCTACTTGTTTTAGACTTACGCTTTTTCGAGTAATCTAATAAAGAGGTATGTGAACTACTTATCCGAATCAGGTTTTTTTTTACAATAATAGAATAGATTTTATTTTTATTTACCACAAATTACAGCTTAAAGTTAAATTAGTCTACAGATAAAATTTTGTACTTAATTTGTGGAAGACTGATGCTTGCTTAAACTAAGTTTTTTACAAAACCTGTAAGTCAGGTCAACAGGCCCCTTGACAATTGATATATTTCAAGTATTGTATTGAAGACGTTTGTTTGAAATCACAGTAGTATTAATTAATTCATTTATTATGTCATTTATTAAAAATTATTTAATTTAATTTTAACTAATGGAAAGCTTTTCAGACAGCTTACCGAGTTTCATATCATGTTTCATGTTAAAACAAGGAAATTCTCGATGCTAGTACTTACTAACAACACTAACTAAAGAGTAACGTTTACGATCTGAAAGTGAATAATTATTGTGTATAAATCTACTTACGTTTGGTGAGGATCGAATCTCGCATCAGGTGGAGCTCGAGCTCCTATCAAGCACATGGTGGAGTCTGGTGGTGCGAGCACTCGCAGCTGCAATGCCGCTCTGGGATACCACCATCGTCGTTCTTCGATAGCTACCGCCACCTGGTGACAATTTGCACATAATTAAAGCTTATTAAGAAGTAATAACGACCACCGACGTAATCTCTCTCTAAGTGCTTGGCTAGACTGGCAGCGCGGGATGGGGCGCGGCACGGGTGCGGGAACGCGCGCGGGGTTGCCTGTCTGCAGTGGAGCGCGGCTGCGTTCTGCGTGTTGTCGTGTTCAGTGTTTGTCAAAATTAAAATGGATGAAGAAGAATTATTTTTACTAGAATAAAGCTCGAACTAGTTTGAGAACCCCGGAACCCCGCTAGTCTGGCCAAACACTTAGCGTGTTGATGGCAATCTAAATAGAGTCGGTCCAGAATATGGCTAAAGGTTTGGCACCTTTAGTAGCGCTCATCAGTTCCTGTAGCGTGCAGACAACAGGACACGCTCGACACGATATTAAGTGTACCATTGTTTGTGCACCACATTTACACTCTAGAGCGGAATCATCTGTGTATCTCCTCCGGCTTAATGTACTTTAATAAGCAGAAAATGAAAAGGACGTGAATGATAATGTGACGGCTGACATGGAAGAATAGATAAAAGAGAATTACATTCGGCTCAAAATAACAAGGGACCAAGACAGGCTGAGGAATTTTATGGATAATTAAACTGTTTATGCCGTTCAGCATAAAATCCCTATTTGTTAAAAGAAAACAATCTAAATAAACATTAAAGCACCAATCCTTACAACAAAACAACAAGAGCTTAGAACGTATTTCGGGTGTAAGGGACACGCACAAACCTATCGCCGAAAGTTACCGTAGCAATAAATTTAATGTCCAAGACCCAGTTAACATTACCCAATAGGTACGTATATACGTATTCGAGCGATATCAGGGTATACTGGAAATTACAGGCGTTCTTGATTGCGTCCTTTAACAGACAACGAATTGCCTTTCATTAGGGGTCGTTGATTAAACGCTGTGTTTATTACTGAGCGACGGGGAATATGAAAAGAAGATGGATGATTTTATTCTTAATAGAATTTGTGTATCGGACTTGAATTGCCTTGGGAAAATCATGAAGTCATCTAGGTACATAAACGAAAGAAAAGTAGTATGTACTAGTATTTTTTTCGACGTTTACAAATCATCTATGTATATGGGTTCGAAATGCAAAGTAAATATAGCTGTGTCAAAAATGATCATTCGGAAAAAACTATGAGCCTTGCCACCTGATAGTATCCTTGATATATGTTCACGTATTTACGCAACTTTTTAAGAAAAATTAAAGTGTAGTGGAAAAAAACGGTCATCGAAATTGCATAATTAGACTATAATTATGAATTATGCATGTCTTCTGGTAAACATTTTGTCATTCTATTAAAAAGTGCCCTATAAAAATATTCGGAGGGGTCGGAAAAATTCTTTAATGGATAGTAAAGAACTTTGTCACGAGGAAATGTTGACTAAGTGCACCGAAGGAGACTATTAAAGTTTAAATGGCTACTTCCTTTAGGACTGTTAATTCAGTCTGCATGGTGATAAATTTCTAAAAGAAATGTAACAATTGCTCGACATTAAATTATTACATGTGACTAAAGTATGACTTTGCGGAAATTTAATTAATCACAGCTCATAATTCGGAATTGGGAGAGCAGTGGTGGCCCAGTGGTAACGGCCACGACGAGTTTATAGGTCGAGGTTTCGGTCACAAACTTTGTGTAAATTATCTCATTACCATTGCTCTCAAAACGACGAAGGAGAACATCGTGAGGAAACCGGCTTGTACTAGATCCAAAAATTCGATGACATGCGACATCCGACAACCCGCTCTGGGCACGCGTGGAGGATTATGGCCCACTCCGTCTCACAGACAGGAGAGTGGGAAACTTATAGGCTAAATTATCCATAATTCGGAGATTGTTTGCAAGGAATATGACTGGACTGGATTCCCTCTTATAGCATGTTAGGCATTACTAAAGCATTCTTTCAATAGTTAACTTCACAATTTTTTTTAATACATGTTTTCTATGTGTGTATTGTAAAATCTGTAAACCTTCACCGAATGATACAATTGTTACCATGCCATTTTAAAATTGCCCCTTGTTAAATAAAAAGTACATTATGTGCCACTAAACAAAGTAATTAAAGTCCAATCTTTCTCATTCCCCCACATAATAATATCGTACATCCGTGCATTCTTTGTATCGTGTTGTACGAAAAGTTCAATTTAATTAAATTTGCCACCAAACAAAGGGTGTTGGGTACAAAAAGGGCTGTCACACGCATAACAGGAAGTGACGTCCCGTGCAAAGGACGAGCGCCTAGGCTTGTACGAATTAAAATATTTTACAGTTGTTCGGTGTTGGTTCTTTGTACATCAGTTACACGCCAGTATAGTGGCAAAATACTGAAGGTCGAAAATATAAAAAAATACGAGGAATTAATCACTTTTGTTCGAGTCTAGAATATTTGAAAAATAACTACTTATAAAAATAAACGTACTTGCCAAGTGAAGTTTAATTTATTTAATGAGTTTTAGCTGCCAGTTCTTAAAAATATAAATTGGAAAAGTAGTGGAGAGAACATAGTAGAAATGTGAAGATATCAAGAATTTAAACATCTTGTGTAATTAATTTTCAAGTTTAGCTAATGCAAAGTTTGAAAAAGACGAAACTTGAACATTATTATGAGCACTTTTCAGTTTAGCCTCACTTTATATTATTCCTAATTTAATCATTTAAGTTTTTTTCAACTTTAAGTAAGTATTTATATTACAAAGATTTTCGAAATTCATCTAGTTCGCGTTTAGTAAAATTACTTTCACGTAATTTGCTACATTATTTTAATCGCGAAATAATTTGACCTTAACTTTTAATTTAATTTAAGTGCCAGCATTAAGTGCTTCAAATATTAAATCATGAATGAATATTTTTTTTTTAATATTCCATCTTTGAAGTATTGTTTTTCATAATTGTATATTTTTATAATGTCTAAACCATATTTAAAATTATCTTTGACGCAGCCATAATTATATCCCCAAGGGCCCACTGATAATTTTATGTCCATAAAATTCTTGTTGTTTGATCATCATACCTAATCAGCCTATAAGGTTGCCTCTGCTGGGACACAGGCCTTCTCTCGGTAAGAGGGACTGGGCCGTAATCCACCACGCGGGCCCAGTGCGGAATTGTAGATGTCACATATCTCCGAATTTTTGGTTCCAGGACTTGCCGGTTTCCTCAAGATGTTTTCCTTCACCGTTTTGAGAGCAATTGGTGATGAAATAATTAACACAAAACAAAACCTCTGTCTGGGTTCGAACCTACGATTTACAACTCGTAGTCGCGGCCTTTACCACTGGGCCACAACTGCTCTCAAGCTTAAAGCTTAGAATACTAGTTAATTATAATTAAAAGAATAAAAGAGCTTTTAAAAGTATGCTGAAAAATTGCCCCAAGTGAGGGCGAGGGTAGGTACACACAAAATCAACAATTTACTAATTAAGCTTGGCAAACGGTATTTCAATTTCACGCCAATTGACTGATCAAAGGTTCATATACCTTGATTAATGATTATAATGACCCATGTATGTTTATTGGGCAGTAATAACTTATTGAGTGGCTACTCGGCAATGTGGTCTGGATGTAAAATATTAAGGTGATATATTGAAAAAAATGTGGTTTTTCTATTTCGTATAACTTGTTAAGTATGTGGAATAGGGATTTAACATTTTGGTATATGTTGTTTGACTTTTTGGTCTAGTATCATGTATAAGTAATACACGATTCAATTAATTTTTCTCGATACAAAAAAATTGCAAAGTTATATCTATTAAGTAACGCTTAAGAGTTATTCAATAGAATTAACTTTAAAACATAGAGAATTATCATATCAAAATTTATCACTCAAAGTGGTTTTAAATTTAATTAATTTAGGTTGTTAAAAAGGAGTAAATTCATTTTGGCACATACGTCGTTTTATTCCGAGCGCACGCACATTATAGCCACTTTCTTCTTTTGCGTTTCAAAAGTAATTGCATCACTTTCGCTCGCTTAGTAGGTTTTCGAGGATTTTAGATTTTCGAGGTAATTAAGCAACTGTGCGGTTTAAGAGAAGATGTAGTGACAAAAATTGAAAAGAGAGAGTATGCTTAGATGGGTTGGTCATGTTTAGAGGATGAATGAAAGGCGACTAAATAGTATTTACAAGGCAGATGTGAGTAAAAACGCCGGGAGGGGACGCCCTAGGAGGACATAAATAGTAACCTCATTGATGATGGTCTTCAAAAATGTCAGCTGTGTAGTTATGACCAGATGTATAAACGTAAACTAGGCAAAAGAAAGGAGTATATAAGGATCGTAGACGTTTTGTAGTTTCTGCCTACCCAATCGGAAAAAAGCATGAGGTTATGTATGTAAATATAATTTTATATTTGAGTAATTTTATTTGTTACTGAAATTGAGGCACCTGTTTTAGTAAACGCATTTTCATTCATAGTTGATACATTAGGTTGGGCTAAGTAATAACAGCCGCACGGGTCAATCGATGAGGTTTAGCTACGCTTGCCGCGGTTGCTCCGTGGATGGGTGACTATCTTTATACCCCTCCGTGCCTCGGAAAGCACGTTAAGCGTTGGTGCCGACTGTCATTCGTGGATCTTTAACAGTCGTTACGGGTCGTCAGAAGCCGAAGGTCTGACAACCAGTTTTACCAAGTGGTTTCGTATTACCCAGTAACTGGAATGTAGAGGTCAGATAGGCAGTCGCTCCATGTAAAATACTGGTACTCAGCTGCATCCAGTTAGACTGGAAGCCGACCCCAACATAGTTGGGAAAAGGCTAGGCAGACGACGAGTTGATGATACATTAGCGTTAATTTCGACGAATTTATAAAAGCTGGCAATAAGCCCATTGTTAATATAGCGTTGGTAAGAACAATATTGGTTAAGATAACAACGATATTAGTTTTCCAAGACTTCATACTAATATGGTGAACCCAACCACGGCGAACCAGTTATGGCATACTGGAGGTAGAAAATCCTATCTATCTCTGGTTTTAACGTTCCAATAATCTATATCAGTAGCGATCTGTATGATTATTATTATTATATTGGATACTATCAGTAGCTATCTGTCTTTAACTTAAAATAGGTTATTGGGTTCGGCCGTTAGTACCTAGGTACCAAAAACTAGTTTATAAACAATGCATAGTAAGTTTCAGTATTAATGTTTTTCAAACAATTGACGGCTATTGGTACAGAGACCTACAATTGATGGCGACCACAAACTGAACGTCTAGAACGTCCTTCAGACAGATGGACTGAGTGTCTAATGAAAATACCTGGGAGCGGTGCGTTGGCAAAGTGGAGCAAGTTGTCTCAACTTTAGAGGCACTTAAGTCCAGTAAAGTACTTATACAGATATTAAACTGTGTATGACGTTCCCACTCTGTTTCAATCAAATTATCCAATAGTTTAGTCACTATAGCCATTAAGTTAGTTTGAAAAAAAAAAAACACTTTTTTTAATTTCGCTGCTAGGGTTTATTTGATAGTTCCAAATTACTCTTATATACATTAGTATTACCAGTGTTTTCATTTCTTGTCGTATTGTGGTCTCCCCATTGTACAGTAAACTAGTTTCTGCCCGCGACTTCGTCCACGTGAAATTTCACCTTTCCCTCATTCACCCTCTTGGGGGTGGATTTTTTTCCGTGCCGGACGGCGCGTATGTGTTCCACGCGCGCCTCAAAGAGATTTTAGCACAAGGGAAGGGGCCCGTTAGGGTCGAAGCCTGCCGGGTCAGCGGGATTGTCCGGAAGGGTTACCGCTACCCCGGAACATAAAGGGCTAAGGCAGGAACACGGATGGGTTTTAGTCAGTAAGAGTCTGACACTCCCTTCCACTCCACCCAGAGCGGGAGGAGTCATTTGATGATTTCCCAGCCTCAAAAAAAATCCATTCTATGTGTATAAGAAATATCTGCTGAAATATCTATTGAAATATCTGCAAAATCAAATATTTGACTGAAGTCATGGAGCTTTTTATAAACTATGTACACTAGCTGATTCGGCGAACTTCGTACCGCCTGAGAATCAATAAAAACGAATGTATGAGAAAATTAATAATCTTCGTTACTAATTTTTTCGTGAATTTTTACCATGTTTTAATATTATTATATTATCTAATTTTGTCTAATTTTATCTAATATTATCTAATTTTTATATAATTTTATTTAATATTATCTAAATTTTTTTACCAATTTTGTTTCACTTTATTTCATTTCATCTTTTATTATGTGATTTAACCTAATTTTATGATTGTATGACGTGTAATTACTAATATTGACTAATTGTTTGCACCACACATATATACATATATATATTAATATAAGTTGGTTATTAATAAATAAATAAATAAATAAAATTATTCTGCTATTCGGGGCGGAGATAAATTCAACAAATCAAAGATCATAAAAATCGGTCTAGCAGTTATTGAGTTATGAATGGTGTAACTAACCCGACTTTGTTTTATTTATATATACAATATTCTATTATCGATATAGATAATATGTACACATTCTGATAAAACCATTTTACAACTATCTTGAAAGTCGATAAAAGATCGTGTACACGCACGTTTTTCTTGTCGTGAAAAACTACGGTTTATTCGTCGTGCGTAGGCACGGTCGCCAGTGTTGTACGGATCACTATGGAAGGTTGTTCACGGAGACGTTTTTTCTACGGCACAGTTTATACGCCGTGCCGTAAAGAAACCATGCCAAACCAAAGGAACTTATGGCAAATGTCTAATGCATTCTTAATCATAAAGTTTTTTAAAGAGAGAACGAAGGAAAACGATTGCGTCACAAATATCGAAGCACACAACTGAATGATGACTCTTTCACTTTACACAGTCATAATATGTACAAAGTGCGTAGGGTGTATGTGTGTGTTAACTGGCGAAATGTGTGTAACACTATAGGTTCAACTTTCCCTTGGTGTTTACATACGTGATTTTATGCCTTATGTTAAAATGTATACGTATGTTAAATCAGTCACAAAAAATCACATACAAACTAAACAGTCCTTGTTACCTCTTTATGCAGCAGTCGTACGTGGAAACTGGCGACGTCACTGACAGGTTCACCGGCTTCCGTGACGTAATAGACGAGCAGCGAACTGACAGGTGCCATGTCTGCTGTTACCGGGAACCTGGAAAAGGACCGTTTTTTAGAACTAGGTAATTTTGGGACGCTCTAAACCAGTAGTTTATGGGTAGAAAAAGAGGAGCGAAAATTTTCTTAACTTAAAAAAAAAATACTTATGATCTTATTATGTTAATTTGAATAAAGAATGGCAGCTGTACACTGGTATTCTTTTTTCGAATTGAAATAATGATGATTTGACACTTCCCTAGACGGCCCGAAAATTAATAGGTACTTGAAAAATATGGAAACAAACCTTTATAATAAGATTCATTTAATTTTGATTGGTTTGAAGATTTTAGTGGCAATAAAATACTATTACTTTGCAAAGTAATGACATATAAAATACTAATAATAAAGCTGAAGAGTTTGTTTGTTTCAACGCGATAATCTCTGGAACTGCCGGGCCAGATTTGCAAATTCTTTTTGCATTTTATAGCCCAATTCATAAGGAAGGCTATAAGTTATTCGACTCTTATATATATATATATATAGACTCTTAGGAGCCGAGCAAAAAAGAAAGAATGAACGCGAAAACGAATAAATAGCGCGGGCAGACGATGCGATACGACGGGTGTGGGTCGAGGAAACAAAAAATTTCACGTGGACGAAATCGTGGGCAGAAGCTAGTAAGAAATAATTATAAGTAATAAAAGTTTTGCAACAAACTTAATGTCTGCTGAAGCAACTTCTCAAGTAGCCAGCCAAGTAGACACTAAATCACACTTGTCGCAATGTGTTGAAGTAAAAAACATTCAAAATTTAACAGTAAAGCAGTTTCTGGGTCAATAAAGTACACCTGCAAGCAATATATCATTGCTCCTACGGCTACACGGTTTCCCAGAAAAATCTTTTGATTGTTATCGCACGGGCGTTTTCCGTGGAAACGCTGGTAATACTATATTTATATGTAGGTAGGTAATTCAGTTTCCTTTCTATCCTACACGGTTTCACCTCAATAATAGTTGGTTTTCGTTTCCATAGGAACGGTGGAGTAATTTCTTATTTGTAGTTTGTTAGTTTTTGTACCTACATTTTTCTTTTCTTTGGTTTCTGTGTAATTTATTTACAAAATTGCTTTTGATTGTGCTTATATAAAATAACTGTGTTAAACCATTTTAAAAGGGTTGCTATTGTTACATAAATTGTGGTTTGACGATTAATGAAATATTGTAGGTGTTATCGGTGCACATGGGAATTTAAAATATGGCGGCACATAAATATGTGTTACAAAGGCAATATTTTAAACATTTCAGTTTAAAAATGCAACTAGAATTACGAGCGGCATACATTTTTATTAATAACTTTTATGTCAGTACATAACATGTATAATACATAAGTACATAATCAGCCTATAATGTACCCACTGCTGGGACACAGGCTTCCTTTCTTCGAGAGAGAGTGGGCTGTAATCTACCACATGTGCCCAGTGCGGATTGGTAGATGTCACATGTCATCGAATTTTTGGTTCTAGGATATACCGGTTTCCTTACGATGTTTTCCTTCTCCGTTTTGAGAGCAGTGTTGATGAAATTATTTACACAAAATAAAAAGCCTGCCTGGGTTATATTTTTTCTAAATCCGATTTAGAAAAATAAGGCTAGTTCTACTATGTTTTTGTCAATGTAAGGAAAGAAAAATCCTAAAGCCAAGTTGGATTTTCTTTATGAAAAAAATACAGCATTTATGAAATAATATGGACTTGATCAGAATTCACGATCAAACAAAGGCCGCACCAAGCGAAAAGCAGAACTAAAAATTCCCCTGACGTTTTTATCGACTCCGAAGCGGTTATGTAAACGAAACAAATGCCGGCTACGTGTACTCTGGCCTGGCTATAAACGAAAGGAGAACGAAAGGCCTTTTGTTTCCGCGATCTTACTTGTCAGACCCAACACACACAAATCAAAAATTTCTGCCGACAATACCAATATTTGTCGCGATAAATCTCGGCCTGTTTTTCCAACACTAGAATGTTCGAGTATTCGAGTTGTTTGGTCCACGGGATGTTTATTAGTCGATTGGTTTTATGCGATGTCCATTTCCAACATTGGTAGTTGACCTAAAAGCATTTAGTGCTAAGACTAACGGATTTATGGGTTTATGTCGTGATGTCTAGACCCATTGTGGGTTACGTTTTTTACCCTTTGTCTTTACAAGGTCTTTGTATTTGATTTAGATGATATTTCTTTTTATAGAGACCGGGTATAATATTTTTAGGTTTCCAAAAAAAAAAAAAGATTTTTCAGGATAAACATACAGATAATAATAGGTGGGCCGACAACCTTGTGAAAGCTGCAGAACTAGTTGGCCGCTGAGGTGGGGACAGGGGTGAGGCGAACGGCGGTGCGCAACGCACGTACTGAGTAATGCGCCCCCGCCCCTCCGTCCCACAGCTCACATACCTAAGGTGCGGCCAACTAGTTCCCCGCGGCCTATAATGTAACCTATCTTGGCTGTAAGGTGTACAATGTGGACATGTTAGAATCCCATTGTGATAGAGCTATTTATTAATAAACAGCGAAATCATTGCATTTACGTCCCCAGAAAACTTTTTTTTCACCCCCTGCTTCGCCCGGATTTTATGACTTGGCAAAACAACAATATTTCTAAATTATATGTTACTTTAATTGTACAGTATTAAATAACATAGAGCCGCATGAGTCGATCAAAGGTTAAGCTACGCTTGCCGCGGTCAGTGCGTGGATGGGTGTGCATCTATTACATATCGAGACTCGTCCGTGCCTCGGAAAGTACGTTAAGCCGTTGGTCCCGGCTGTCATACGTGGATCTTTGACAGTCGCTACGGGTCGTCAGAAGCCTGAAAGTCTGACAACCAGTTTTACCAATGGGTATCGTATTACCCAGTAACTGGGTTGTGGATGTCAGATGGGCAGTCACTCCATGGAAAATACTGGTATTCAGCTGCATCCGGTTAAACTGGAAGCCGACCCCAACTTAGTTGGGAAAAGGCTAGGCAGATGATGACTTTAATAGTATAGTAAGTATTAAATACATAAACCATCCGAAATAAATTACCTATATGATGGTGAAAAAACCGCATCAAAATCCGTTGTGTAGCTTAGAAGAACAACGCGGTGACACAGACAGATACAACATTTTAATTTAATTTACAATACTCATAGTTAAAAGAAGATGATGTTGGTTTTAATAATCGAGATTTTAATTAGATGTTCAATTAATTGCATCAAGTCATTTATTTGTTTTCGTCCCGAACCCAAAGTGCATAAACGACAAGAATTTGTTCCGATTTATACAACATACGCAACGGACATTTTTAAACCCGTTGTTTTTTCAATAAGTGAACAATCGAACAATTTGCTGTTATAAATTGCTTTTGATACCCTTTGATCCGGACATTTTCTTTCAATTTATTTGGAAACTCGATTCAGTCCCATTCATGTATTAAATTTTAAATTGGGAGTAAATTGAGTAAATCAATTCTAGACATGACGTGTGAGCATTATTTATCTGCAGTTGATTTCGACGTTCGTTGGTTTAATCATGTGTATTTTTCAGTCATTTAATCTTTATGAACGTTAAGTACTTATTAATGAAAGGCTGCCATTTTTTTCTCTTTTTTTCTTTTCATAAACTTCTAAAATAATTATTGTCTACAGCCAACTCAAAATCTTGTAATAGTTAACCAGCTCATTCACGATCAAATTTGAATGTCATAAAACCACATCAGTAAGTCAATGAAATGTACATTCTAATTCAGTGTTATCTCATTCTATTTCCCTGTTATCTCATTCTAATTCACTGTTGCCTCATTCTAATTCAGTGTTATCTCATTCTAATTTACTGTTATCTCATTCTAATTCACTGTTATAACATTCTAATTCACTGTTATATCATTCTAATTCGCCGTTATCTCATTCTAATTCACTGTTATCTCATTTTAATTCACTGAAATTTCATTCCTTACCGAAATAAGGGTTACTTACTCATGGTTTTACGTCGATCGCTAAAGTCCTATCATAATATTTCTTTGTTTTATCACGTTACTGACACTAACAACATCATTTTCCATTGATTTCTTAATTTAAGCAAAGAAAATTCTGGCATACCACAATCTTGTCCATGTCAAGCTAGGATTAATGATTCCAAAGCTCAGCTTAACCCATAAAGGGACTGGGCTTTAAGTTACACAATATTCCAGACTATAGTAAAACCTTGGCATTGCCTAACATTGTTACGACGTCGAGAACCCGTTTATGGCCGGTACCTCCTATAAATGTCGTAACTTCATCATATCTGAATTATAAAGACAGATAACGTCACAGCGAAGTGACCCTATTAATTTTACTGGGTGATATAAATCATGTAATAAATCTTTCAGGAATTCTCGTACTTGGTATAGTAAGGTTTTTTCTGGGTATCTTATTATCTGTGTCTTCCAATTTCTTTTCGCAAACAGGTTAAAGTAAAAAAAATCATGGCATCTAAAAAACTTTTGACTTAACAGCTTTGTTAAACTTCGCAGGCTTTTTGTTTAAAATACGATACTTATTGTAAGATTGAAGATTTATATTCAGTTCTTGAACTTTTCAAGACACACAACTTTTGTGGTTATTGACGATGTACGACGACTTTAAAAATATTTAAAATGCACCAGTTGTAGAAAAACTTGGACCGAGAATGTATCCTTGCGACAAACCTTTAAATTTCCATAAACTTACTATACGAGTATCATTACTTTATTCTTCGAAAGCAACAATACAACAACAACAAATTATTTTAAATATATCTGGTAGAAGAAAGGGAGGGAGATCTTTGCCCTGCAGTGAGATAACATGGGCTAAAAATAAATAATAATATGTCTGGTAAAATAATTTGTAGAAACAAGCAACTCATAAGCCTAATGTTTTTATTCTGCGTATTATAAAATCCTAATGACTCCATTATATTTATGACAGCAGATTAAGTACGCCATTCTTTTCTACGCTTTATCGCGTTTTCTTCGTAATGTTCCATACATGTTTATTCATTTGATGCTAATGTTCTTAATGTGTCCTGGATACTGGAGTATATTGAAATACATATTTCAAAGGATTTTCTGCTTTATGAACTGATGTGTCCTTGTGTTCATGTAGAATTTGCTCAAAGCTTGTATTTTTGAGAGTGTTATTATGAAGTAATTTATTGAGGACACCTTTAGTTTATTTAAGTACTTTATCTCAACCAATATAATAAAGAGAAAAGATTTTAATGTGTTTGTTTGTTATGCTTTCACGCTAAAAGAGCTGAACGGATTTGAATGAAATTTGGCACATAGGTAGACCATGACCTGGATTAGGACAGGATACTTTTTATTCCGATATCCCCACGGGATCGAGACGTATGCGGGTGAAACCAACGGCCCAGCTAGTTATAAATAAAGAGCATCTTTAATGTTTTTCTTTGCATTATCTTATATATTGTATTCCGTGTTATGTATATAAGCTTTATCTATTTATATACGAAATATTTTAAGAGAATACTTCTATAGGTAGTAAAGAAGCCATAGCAATGATAAAAAGAGATCTGTGTTTTTTTTTCGTAATTATTATAATTTTAAAATTGCTTGAGACATTTTGCATATTTAATTCGTTTACTCCGCTTCAATGACAACTATGTAATGGATATAAAAAAATAAGAAAGAGCCCGTAATTTTTTTAAATAATGTACTTAATTTTTTTTTTTCGTTTCTATGGCTTCATTACCACCTATGGGTGTATCTGTAAAATAAAATATTTAGTGTATGAATAAATACACCTTATATTAATTTTATGAATTGTTTCTTTAGGTAGATACTATGGTTGTTTTGTGGCCAAGAGTGAACAGATAATTACTCACATTTACTATAATACTTATTAAACACTGTTAAGGCCGAGTCCTAACCAAAAGGGAACGTCACGTGAGTTTGTGATCGTTGCGCTCTGTTATATGAATACTAGTTGCTGCCCGCGACTTCTTCTGCAGTTCCATCCAAATCTGTCCAGTCGTTTTTGCGTGAATGAGTAACAAACGAACGCATTTATTATATTTGTTAGGATAGTTAGAATGAAATAGTCGCGCGATCAATCAAATCGTGTTTGTACGCCAAAATCCATACAAACGGTAGCGTCGATCGCGTACTCTCGTGACTTTCGCTTTTGGTTAGGGCGCAGGGTATACCGTGTCTTTATCAGATAAACATCTTTTTGAACAGAACATGAACTGAATCAGCTATATTTTTATTAAAAAAACCGGTTTTTAAGGAAGGAAGTCCCCACCAAGACTAAATACTAATATCAATTTAGAAACCTTATGTAAAACTTAAACAATCTAGTTTGTCACAGCAAGGTGACATTACTCAATGTTCGGAACCCATCGGAACTTTTGCTATTACCGCCCGTAACGGGCCACCACGTCCGTTTAACTTAAATTAATTTTAAACTTCTAACCCTTTATCAGCTAGTAAACAAGTATTGATGTTGTATATGAATTTAATGACGTATTTGTTCTTAGTAAAAGTTTTAAAGTAAATACTGGTTTTTATTATTTTTAATTGCCTCACTGACCCAGCTTCAACTTCCGTAACACACTAACAGTAACAATGGGTTTCATTTTGACAGTTCAACAACATTCATTGCGTTTACGTTGTTGAGCAGACAAATTTTTCGAACATATGAAGCAATGGATTAGAAGTATTCTTCAAAATGATTCATATTGTGATTGATAGTTTGTTACGTAATTAGGGTGCTGGTTGTTTTTAATAGGATAAAAAAATAAATTAATGAAAAGGTGGAAGTTTAGAGAAAGTTGCGTCTCGTAAAAACTGCTTGATTGTTATTTCTTTCTTTTTCTTGCTTTTTTATTCTTTCTACAAATTGAAATTGAAAACATGCGACAAACCGAAATTGGAGATTGTTTTCATCATTATGAACAACTTTTACCAAGTGACCAAAGCTGCAATCGCGAAAAAAAATCAGCTATTCCCTACATTTGACGAGTTATGACAGCAGATTTTTTTTTCGCGATTTCATGTTTGGTCCCATAGTAAAAGTACAATCTCTCATTTCGATTTGTCGCATGTTTTCAATTTCACCCTCTATACTTTAAAAGAAGCAGTTTACCCAGTGTCTATAGGGTCTATAGTCAGATACTTACAAGGTAGCTTGGTAACCACCACTCTTTCAGCAATTAACAGATGTTTTTTTTAAATTTTATTGCTGAATGGACCAGCTTGACCTCGATCACGCATGATGGAAAGCGATGGATGAGGTCGATGATGGAACGAGCGTGCCCAGAAGTAGTCTGTTCACTCTTGGTTTGAAGGCAAACAGATGGATTAAATGTGGAAGGGAACACAGACACTGGCAAAGAGTTCCACTTTGGCTGTGCGCATAATAAATGTGGGGGAGAAGCGCTGAGTACAACTGTAGTGCTGTTCCGTAAAAATATCACCGTGAAAACATAGGTGAAGTGAGCTTAAAGTGAGCTGTCAATAGTGTCAATCCCTAGCATCAGGTGGAATGATAGTTCACTTTAAGCTCACTCACTTCACCTTATGTTATCACAGTGATATTTTTACAGAATAGCACCGCTGCTGGTCGGGATATCAACCAAGTGCGAATGCCAACCAATTTCTGTTTTTGCATAAACAAACCAACACGTTCCTTCTTTAATAAAACAGACATAATTCAAGATATGTGTGCCACAGGGTGCTATACATCACCTAAACTGTCAGCTAGCTGGATTATTACCACATTTTATCTTATCTACTCTGTGGGACTGGAGTTTTTTGGTCAAACAGATAATGTTTTCGTGTAATGGAGTTGGAAAAGTGAAGTTTTTATGAGTGTGTTGTTATTTTTTGGTCCAACCTTATTCTCATGAATGAAAAGTGTATTATAAAAAAATTGTGGCGATCATCAGACTGATGGTCTTTAACCGTGAAGTATCAAATTATATCGGGTGATTCAATAAGACGGGTTATATATCCATGGTATATATTATGGACAAAATGTAAAGTTCTATGTCAAGGAAGACTTTTTAAGGATCATAATAGCTGTTTTAAGATAAAAAATTGCACTGTTATTTTTATTGCACTTATATTAGTAGGTGCTTTGTTAATCTTACCTATTTATCGGATTTCAGGAATTACTCGTGAAAGTGTGAAACGGAAAAAAAGAGGTCAACGAAAAGGCCAACATTTTATCCACCTATGAATTTCTAGCGGCAGTATATAAAACTAGGTCGAAGTAAAGAATTCTACACATCTACGTTATAATTTAAACATCAATCTGAACATCGCAATTCCTGAATCCAGCCCGAGCTTTTAAGCTGATTGAAACTCCTAAAAGCATCATAGAGAAAACATCTATTTTCTCCTCGTGTAATTTTACGAGTGGCTTTCTAGTTCTACGTTGTTATGGCTTCTAAAATATCTCCCGGTAATTATACCTACTTGAATCTCGATTTTCACCTGTTTTTATTTTATCATGATTTATATAGAGAGTAGTAGTGGCCTAGTGGCCCAGGGTACGGCCGTGACTACAAGTTGTAGGTCGTAAGTTCGAACCCAGACAGGCGCTTTACTTTGTGTAAATTATTTCATCACCACTGCTCTCAAAACGGTGAAGGAAAACATCGTGAGGAAAACGGCATGTCCTTGAATCAAATATTCGAAGACATGTGATATCTACCAACCAGCACCGGGCTCGCATGGTAGATTACAGCCCACTCCCTCTTGAAGAGAGGACGCCTGTGTCCCAGCAGTGGGAACATCATAGGCTGATTAAGCTAAAAGCATCGTAAAGAACATATCTATTTTCTCCTCGTGTAATTTTACTGGTGGCTTTCTAGGTCTACGTAGTTATGGATTCTAAAATATACCTCGGAAATTGTACCCACTTGAACCTCGATTTTCATCTGACCTCAATATTTGTAGGACGTCTCTTTTCATAAACAAAATAACCCAAACCAATTCTAACATCCCAAAATACTCCTCATATATCCAATTACACCACAAACTAAATTCACCACTAACGTAATACATCACCCATCGTACATAGAGTATAGGTTTTCAATTAATAAAGCTCAGTGTTGCGCCGCGACAACGCAACAATCAATGTCATGTTCCCGGTATTCGCTCGGATACGTAACATGTCGCCTAGAGTTCCGTTACAATTTGTAGTGTTACCGTCAAATGATCTGTTGATGTTGTGAATAGGTGTAGTTTAATATGATATGGGGTAAAAGAATATGATATCCGACACATAAAATAATTCTCTAGATATATAGCTGATATCAGTGGCGTAACGATATCGTTTGGGGCCCGTGGCAAATTCAAAGGATGGGGCCCTCCCTCAATTTAAAGAAGCTAAACCAACGTTATAGTTTTTTTTTATTAGCACTTCTCCCGCGACTTCTTCCGCGTAAATTTAATATTTTCCCCTACAAAAACTTTAACATCTGACTGCTTCTGTCCGTAAGTTAGGATCCTCCTGTGCTCATGGCCCTCTCGGGCCGGAGGCCCCCTCTGGCTGGGGGCCCGTGGTATTTTGCCCCAATGTCACCCTATAGTTACGCCACTGGCTGATATAAGATATAAGAACACCATAAAATGGTTGACACAATGGGTGGTCTTATCGGTAAAAGTGATCTTTGAAAGGAATCCTTTGGATGGTTTTGTTGGATGGCTAGCTTTCTACTAAATGCATATGGAATTTTTACGGTACTTATAAGAACTGTATAAACTTAAACAAAAAAAAAGATTTTTTTGGTTATAAACAAACAACAATTTTTAAAATTTTTGTCTGTCTGTCTTTTTGTTCCGGCTAATCTCCTACTTTTCTTTTTTTAATTAGGTTTCCGCGCAAAAAACATTAAAACCCATAAAATCCAATTTGTTTCCCATCATACAAACGAAGTCACGGGCACAGCTAGCTTGTAGTATACATTTTTTGCTCCTTTCTGTAGGTCTAGACTAACATGAAGAGCTGTTGAATTTTTTCAATACGAAATTCTCAGTAGTAGCCTGATTTAGAAATTGTGCACTGGAATTTTGGCAAAATAATTATGAAGAACTAGCAGCGCCCTGCGGTTTCACCCGCGTTAGTTTCGATCCCGAGGGAATATCGGGATAAATAGTATGTTATAAACTATCCCTGTACCAAATTTCATCCAAATGCGTTCAGTAGTTTTTGCGTGACTGAGTAAGAAACATCCAAACATCTTCACAAGCTTTCACATTTATAATATTAGTAGGATACCTGCAGGCCGTATTTGGAATTATCATAACAATGCACTTGAATAATGATTCCGAACTTTGCACGACCTTGTCTTAAGCTTGCTGAATTTTATTTTCTAATAAACAAATCCCAGGAAGCTATCTTAACTTTGACCTACGCAAAGTTTAAAACTATTTACGAAAGTTTCAGTTTCTTACTAAAGTTATTTTTTTAAAAAACATCTGTTCAATACATTTTGACTAAGTAATAAAGTAAGTATTGCACTTTTCTATGAAAACGCAGATTTTTTTTGTTGATAACCGATTAAACATTTCTACGCTAGAGGGTCTAGAATTATGTGCTGAATTCTTGGTTACAGTATACGCTTCGATGTCCCTGACACCCTGTTTAAAAAAAATATTTTATAATATAACATAAAAAATCTAGACGTTTGTGTCATTATTTCTCGCAAAAATACGACAACATCTAAATGGAGCCAGACTAATTTAAATACATATTTCAGTACACAGCAATCGACCTTAATTTTTATGTAAATTTTAATTCAACCTAAAAGCGTAGGTACATAGTAAAATTGGTACAATGTCGGAGTGACCCCAGAGGCTCATTCATCAAACCAGGCATAATCTTGTTTCCATCCCAACACGGACACATGGAACGATATTTTTTATTCATTCGTTCGTTCGCTTTTATTTTGTAGATCACCAAAACATTCATTTATTTCCGCGCGCTTTGAGTGAATTGTTCGTAAAGCTTTGCCTGTTATATTCATATTATGATGACGCATTAAGTTATCAAATAGGCTTTTGTTACTGGGAAATGTTTTTAACAGCATAAAATTTATTAATGCACGGGAAAATTTTATGATAGTAGGAAACAATAGATGCAGGTCCTCTTTTGTGATGTGACCCATTGTTATTTGAGTGTGTGACTTGACAGCTTTTAAGTATTTGGGTATTTCATTGACAGCTTTTATTTTCATCATGAACGCATAGTTCTGAATTATTTCACACGATATTATGTTGTAGATGTGTAGGGACTACATTTAGAATGATGTGCATCCAAGTACATCTATCAATATATATAAAAGGAGAACTGACTGACTGACATATCAACGCACAGCCCAAACCGCTGGGTCTAGAGATTCCAAATTTGGCACGTACGTTCCTTATGAGGTCTAGGGGTGCACTAAGAAAGGATTTTTCAAAATTCATCCCCTAAGGGGGTGAATGGGGGGGTGAAATTTCACGCGGACGAAGTCGCGGGAAGAAGCTAGTTTAAAATAAGCCTATTAAGCTACCCTATAATCTTTTCCAAGTCCAAAGCTACTACCACTGCCAAGTTCTATGGAAAGAGACAATAAGGGTCTAGTATAAATAGTGCGAAAAGCACAGAACCGGTCGAAGTGGACGTACTTGGGGGAAGCCTAGGTCCTGCAGTCATAGGAATGTAAAAAACAGGAGAAGTGGCAGGGGGGCGTGTATGTGTCCACGCGTCATGAGCAACATGGGCATGTACTAGGCAAATGGTGCATGGTAAATGCACGCTCGTGTTTGATGAGTTAAGGTTTATAATTGATTGTGTGGTACGTTCTGATTTATGAATTGCAAGTGTGTGTATGACTTTGTATATATTGCTTTTACTGAACTACATGTGTAATAGTGGCGCGGTGGTGGGGCCAACCTAGCGACATCGGGTTCTGATACATTTTCAACTACCGGGCATATCTCCTTCTTTCATATATCTATGCCTGCAGTGGACGTCTTTCGGCTAAAATGATGATGATGATGATAAATAGCGCTACAATGTCATTATGACGCGTCAGAACTAACGTCGCCATCTTGTTTTTTTTTTTAAATACAAAGTTACATTTCATAAAACAATTGGACAAATATTTACCAACAGCCCTGTCAACGTTATACGAGCGCCAAAAGATAGCAGTGTAGCTTTTTAAGTAGTGTTTATACTGATAATATTAAAAGACCACAGCACTTTTAAAAGAAATGCATGAACTGGCACAAAAGACCCGTATTCAAATAAAACCTTATTTCGCTTTTAGCTACTTAAAAAAAATGGGGTCAGCATTTAAATATCCTGCCCGGGCTATTCCCAAAATGCATATAAATCACGTAGAATAACCGTCTCTTCTCTCGGACGCTGTTTTTATTGTATTTCTAATTCCATTACACGGAAAACACTGTGTTTAATTCTCGAGACGGTCTGTTTTAAAATGTTTAAAACAATTGGACACGGCGTCTGCACAGTGTGATAGATGAAAAATGGAGCTTTATTTCTTCAAGATGTTGAAAATACTTTAAAAGAAAAATGATAATACATAATACATTTAAATAAGTCTAGTGTATACTAGGATAGTCATTTATTAAACTTTGCTAAAAGGCCTGTATTTTAGTTACCGATATGAGACAAAACATCGTGCATTTGGGCTCGTGACAAAAGTATGGTCAAAAACACTGAAAATTACATAATACATTTCAATTCAGTACCTATTCAAGATTATGTATATTTTGTTTAGTTGTTAACTAAAAGGTTCTTTATGTAGAAGTCCTCAATCCTACTTGATTAAGGACTCCAAGAACTTTTTAGTTGAATTAAACCACAAAAATTATCCATCCGAATACCGCACCTTAATTGCGTAACACACTATCAATCACAAACTGAATCTTTTTGAACGATATTGCTAATCCATAGCTTCAAATGTTCGAAAAATTTGTCTGCTCAACAACGTAAATAATGCAATGAATATTGTTGAACTGTCAAAATGAAAGCCATTGCTACTGTTAGTGTGTTACCCAATTACCCCGCTGGTCAGTATTGGAGTGGCATTAAGCAATCCTATATAAAGAACCATTTAGATTTAGAAGAGCAAAAACACAATAAAAAATGTTTTACTAAAAGCACTCAACCATCCAAATACTGACCTCAGTAAATACTTAACCTATTTTCTTTGCATAATTTAGCTCATCGAGAAAACACTTCATCTCTTTAATTGCCTGAACTTTATCAGTACTTTTTAACGATGCGGCCATAAGGTTTTTAATGGATTTTTCTGTGGCTAATTATCGAAAGCCACGCGAATTAAATGTTTATGGATAACTTATTGCGCTGCTCTTTTAATTATGGCTACTGGAATGGATATTATGGTAATAATGTCGGATGGATTTTTTTGTGGTAAGAAATGGATTATTCTGAAAATTTATTATTATGTGGAAATTGAAGGCTGTGTTTTTGTTACTTTATGCAAATCGGTTCTGCAGTCTCTTTTGCTGGCTTTTTGGATTTCACAATTGCTCAGCGAAGGTTGTATAGTACTTACTATGATTGAAGGATGTCTATTTTGCAGTTAGGCAGAGGCAAATACGTCCTGTATTTTTTTTATGTCTGTGAATCTGACTTTTCATTTTTTTTTTATCCTTTGTCCTTTAAAACTATTTTTTTTTAATGCCAATAAAGTTAAGTAACTAAAAATTGTCTGGTCTAAATTACGTTAACTTTAGAGCAACTTATCTAAATATTACTGTTGTTGTAGTAAACCTCTCGGAGTCGCTTTATCAAAACCTTTTAGGGATAAATCTAAACTATTTCTAAAGACACAAGATCAGTAGTATGAAAGGATATCTCGAAGCTCTAGGAACCGATATTCAAAAGATCTTTGATGGACCAGCCAAATGAGTTTTCTGAAGAACAACGAGCGATCGAGATTGGAATTGAAGATTGTACATTTAATGAGTATCGTAGAAATAAAACCAAGTTTATAGGTTATTCCACTTTTACGCGAACGTTGTAAAGGAATTGAAATGCAGTCAAATTGAAAGTTAAAATAATCCGTAATTTAATTTCGTTTATTAGCAACTAAACGTACGAACAGTAAAACTGTGATTTCGTTTTTATTATTCCCGTATGAAAGGGCAGGATGAAAATTAAAGCACTGTTCTTTTTTAATCTTACAGAAAAAAATGTGTACTTATATCTCGTTCATTCGATCAATTTTATGGAACCTAGCTGGCACATTTTCAATAATAAAAAGTGGCTTCTATTTGCACTTTGAAGATGTTTACATAATATGAAGATGTTTGCTTACATTTACTTGATCCGTGCTTGCTCACTTCGCTTCACATTACCAATATAGGTACCGTCCTTATGGATAAGTCCTTAAGGACGGTATCTGAATGGTACATAACATGAAAGTTTTCTTTAGTTCGTTTTATGAAACAAGCTATTTTCATAGATTAATGTCTTGTTAGATGCTGCACTAATAAAAATAAGATTTTATTTGTGTTTTATGATGGTCATCGACGTTGCCTTATCAGCTTTCACGCAGATTCTACTTCTCGTTTCTTTCTTATTTCCTCTATTATAATTCCATTGCAATAATCTCAGTTCATTTGAAAGAGCCTTAGAGTAGGCCTCATTGAAGATAAATCCGTGATACTAAGCCTTCCGCAAACATTCAACATTACACCTATAAAAAACTCTATAAAAACTTTAAATTACTTACGTATAATTAAACCGGCAGAGATCCGAATCGTTCGCTGGCGGTGCGGGCACGGCAGCCCAGTGCACGGCCCGGCCACCGCTGGTGACCGCGGCTAGCAACCGCTGCCGACAACCACACGACGACCACACGCTTGCACTCGCTATGCCGCCCGCCTGATGGAATTAATGGTCAGGTTGGTGATAAATGACACGTTAAAATGGGGTTATTGAAGTTACTTTTTTTTGAGCAAAGGTGTTGGTTAAGAGGACTACATGACCTAAAGCGCGGTCACTGTCGGACTGCATAGAAAAGAAAGAGAAGCGCGATGACACAACGCTGGTAATTTATTGCAAAATATGAAGCAATTATCTATTTACGAAAAATGTATTGTTTTGGACTAAAAAATTAAAATACTAGTTTTAGTATGTTGCTTGTAGAATAATCTGACGAAAAACCATAATGATTGTGTGTATATTAGTATGGTTTTTATTGTAAAAAGAAAGTTTTTAGAGGAATCTTCATGATTTTTTTCTATCGTAGGTACCAAATTAGTTGTATTATATTTTCAACACACTATCTACCGCTAGGTAAAATATATGATATTCTTCAGGATATATGCTAATATATCCTGAAGAATATCATATATTTTTTTGATTTTGCTTACTGTAGTCGATCATGTACTTTTATTGTTTCTAAAACTTGAGTTTTTTGCGTTTAGGTCCTGTAAGCCCCTTAAGTTCGTGCCTTGATTGGGTGTCTATGTAGGGAAGCCTGAAAGTGTAATCTTTAGAATATTGAACGTTAGATTGAGAGCACAGGATGACATGTGTGAAATTGTGATATTCTGCTGCATCTGAAAAATAAATGCACGGCCGCAACCGCTGGTGACCATGGCTAGAAACCACTGCCAACCCAGGTTGGTGACAAAATAATTAGAAGTTATTGGAGTTAATTTTTTGTGAGGATAGTAATTGGAGCTTGGCTTGAAGGGCTATAAGTCAGACTGTACCTACAGAATAACATAAATAGTTGTGGAAATATAATACCTACTGACAGCCGCATCTTTACTAGAAGCTTAGCCCATTTTATAGAGCTTATGTTACTTACTTTCGAGTTTTTGTCGAAAAACCTGTCGTTCTTTGAGACCCATTTTCCACCAAGAGATTATTGTAATAAATCATTTGCTTTAACATAATAAATAATGGACATTGTGACTGGCTACAAAGGTAGCTAGTGGTACATAGTAAGTAGTGGAAAATAGGCCTTACGACAGTGTCATATAGATGACAAAGTCGACTAAACATTAATTCTGTAGACTTAGTAACAGGATCCCGTTGGCAACTTTTGTTTACAGTCTTCAAAACGCAAACGTAAACTACGTAGTCTAGGTGCAAAACTTACTCCAGAAACCTGGTACATAAACTATAGAACCAAACTTGTTACGTTTAGTACAACTATTAATAACTAGGTACCTGCAGAGGTGTCGGCAAGTTTTCCACTAGTAGGTAGCATTTGGATGTGGAGTTCCATCGACGGATTCTTTCGCGAGCTAGGACGTAGTGGGTTTCTATCTCCTTGCCTTCGACTGCTACTAACTCCGCCTGAAACAAATGACAGAGCAATGTTATGGTTGATGGTATTTTTGAAGTGAAAACTTCTTTAGGCGCGTTAGGCATTTTTTGAGATGGGAAAAAAACCTTTGAATTCGCGCCACTGTTACCGTAACGACACCGCTTCGGACGTGTTCGGCTGTCCTCGGAATGTACTCGGTTTTAATGTATATTCGATATGTCAGTGAGTGATGGCAAAGTATTCTGTTTGTGTTTTGTTTTCACTTCTTTCGGCACTCCCGGAGTGCCACTGTTTTTTAAATTAGCTTGTAGCGGTATCTACAACGCCACATGCGAACAACGCGTCATACTGACGTCACGCAAATCCTGCATCTCGCAAGCAGAGTTTACCGCGCAACTAGCATAGATACAACGGCCCGAAATGAATCATTGGGCAGTTGCCCGCCAGACACAACACCCGTCTGGTCGGAGGATCCTCCCTTTTCTATAGAGTATGAGTGAACTTTACACCCTGTTCCTCATACTTCTATACTGGTGACCCCGAACATGAACGTCAGCGCAGCCTTCGTGCAAATACTTCAGCGTGACGTCATCATCATCACTCCCGCAAGCTTTAGAGCGGCGAGTCACCCAGCCAGCCCAGCACCCACGGCTTCAACGGGTATCCTGACCACCAGCATGCAGCGACCGCGCATACCTGGTCATCACCCTCAGCCTCATCAGCAACCTTGGCACAGCACACTGCACCTTCGGCCGGTCTACAAGCAGAGCCCTTAATAAGCCTCTCCTGGTCGACGCCAGCAGTCAGCCTCAACCCGGCGCTATACCTCATCCGACGCACTGGAGCATAACGCAGCGCCACCCCGACTCACTGGGGACATATTCGCAGACAGTTCCGACTCACCGTGAACTATGCGGCAACCGGTTCCGACTCACTGGAACCTCAGCTGGCCTGGCAAGCATCGCAAGATACAAGACTCAGCCCACTATCGACCTCCGGTCTCCGGGGGGGAGTGATGTAGCGGTATCTACAACGCCACATGCGAACAACGCGTCATACTGACGTCACGCAAATCCTGCATCTCGCAAGCAGAGTTTACCGCGCAACTAGCATAGATACAACGGCCCGAAATGAATCATTGGGCAGTTGCCCGCCAGACACAACACCCGTCTGGTCGGAGGATCCTCCCTTTTCTATAGAGTATGAGTGAACTTTACACCCTGTTCCTCATACTTCTATAAGCTTATTCTGGTGAAGTCAGTATTTTATTGTGCAGTGATCAAATCTATAATCTAATGTCCCCACTGCTGGGACTCAGGCTTCCTTTTTTTGAGATTGATTCGACAGTAATGAGGAAAATAACTTCTTCGTCTTTGTGGTTCTAGGCAACACCGGTTTCTGTAAGATGTGGACATGGTTTTTCTTCACCTCTTTCTTCTTTTATGATATAATAAATTGCATCTTATAAATTAGATCATTTTAAATCTCATTTTATTAGAAGTGCCCGACACCAAAACCATAAATAATTATTAATATTTATTTATATATACTTTATTGTACACCAGAAAACACATTACAATAAAAACGATGATTCACATAAAACATACAATGGGCGGCTTTATCGCTTTCTGCGATCTCTTCCAGGCAACCTTGGAATGGACAGTGAATTATGTAGTGTGCATACACACGAGTCACCCGCGTCGACAACAGAGGCAACTGCAATCGTCGACGCGTGTCGGCGACAACCATCATCGCGTGTCGGCGGCTGCCGTCGACAACGTGTCGCTCGTGTATTTGAGTACGGTGCTCAAATACATGAGCGGCGTGTCGCTTTTGTGTATGCAGACTTACAATAATCTAAATATAGTATCAATGTCGTAATACAAAATTCATAAAAAAAAAACAAAACAAAGAAAACGTAGACATATCGCTAAAAACTGGGGCAGACATTGAAGATACGAAAAAAAAATCTGCAAAGTTAGCATGTACTAGCTGAATAAAATTCATTCTAAATTTGTAGATCTTTTAACAAAATGAAAACTTGAAGAGTTTCTTGAAGGTTTTCTTGAGAGATTTATTTTTAAGTATAAAAGACGAATTCAAACTTCCCAGACAAATCAAATTGAATTTATTTTAAATTACGTTAAATAGATCTTTTTATGAGGAATAATTTCGTAATACATTTTTTTTAGAACTCTAGGTATTGGTTTACGCGGCGCACGCCAGTAAAGCTCCCGGTCGGCATCATTTTTTCCAACATCTTGAACAATCATCATTATTCTCCTGCCAATTTACACAAAACCTTAATAAATTATACACCTAGACCTTCCTCATGAAAGAAAGAAAGAAAGAAAGAAAATATATAATCATGAATCACTCTGTCTATTGGTGAGAACCGTACGAAAATACGTTTCGGAGTTATTGAGTTTATTAAATTCAGATAACCTCACGTTTTGCTTTTACTATCTAGCTGTTACGTTTAACTCGCATTCTTGGAAAACTATTTCATGTACCCAGATGAAAAGTATCCTATGTAAAAGACATTGCTTCATCATGACCAGAAGCTTAGTTACTAAGTACTTACTTTCTTAACCGTTCTTCGTTGAAATTGGTCCTTGGAGCGTCAGGTCCAGGTTATAAACTGTCAGTGTGCCTACATCCGAATCCTATTGGTAGCATAATGCTAACGCTTGAAATACTATCGTGAATTCATGCAAGCCTAGTACATACTTTTTGTTAGGTTACTGCTCAGACATTGTGCGCATCGTATCGTGAACAGAATACCGTCTTGTGTGCCTGCAACTTACTACTAGGATAAAAAGTATCCTATGTGTTAAATCGAAGTTATATAAGTAACAAAGGATACTTAAAAAAAAACCTTCAATCCTGGGATGAAATTTGGTTCACAATGAATAATATGTGAACCAAATCCAAATCCGTTTAACCGTTTCAAGCGTGAAAGAGTAACAAACAAACTCCTTTCGCATTTATAATATTAAAAGTTAGGACTAATCCAAACAACGATTTTAAACAATAGTTAAAATTTTTTAGACACCAGATTGCAATTACAACGATCATAGAAATGTAAACCGTCATACACAATCATCATCAATTGTAACAAACAAACGGATGCAGTAATAGACGGATTAAATGATACGACCTTGGCTGTACAAACAGTCCTATCAATAAATGCTATTGCAATCATCATTTGCATTTTGATCGCATGTTTACTACTTACATAGTTGTTATATGTACCTAAACACGACGACCTTATATCAAGCTATACTTTTAGTATACACTAATCTCGCATTGCATAGGCTTCCCGCAACACGAGTGCAACGCAAACTTGAAATGCCGTAAGTAGTTTGTACAAATAGTATATTTTTGTTTCATTTCATATATAATCGCTCCTTATTTTTATTCGAACAAGATTTAGTACAGAGATTATATCGCCATTTTGTAATTTTAATGTTGACCAACGATTTTTACTTTACTTACTTAACTCTTTATAGAATATAATTAAGTATGTAGAGTATATTCCATTGGAAGGACTTCGGAGGGAGGCCTTTGCCCACCAATAGGACAGTATAGGCTGAACAAAAAAATAAAACCATTATCAAAGAAAATTTATTAAAAAATATATATATTTGCCACAGAAACACGTACCTAGTCACAAAAAAGATAATTAACTGGAATAGTAAAACATAATAGATCTACAAACACAAGCAACAAACAGACAGAAAAGACGTAGTCATCAGCTGCACCTAGTCACTGTGAAGGTGAAGGCTTCCACTCAGCATTGATGCTGTGATATGGGGAACCCACAGCACAGCGCTTGATTATATCAGTAGTAGTAAGGTCTAATATTGCAGACGCATCTCATTAACAAAATCTATTCATAATAAAATAACTTGCGTCTTTTTTGATTCACCTATTAGAAAGTAACTCACAGAGAGATTCCAGTCACCAATGACCTCACTTTTATTTGGTGTAATAAGAACTTCTTCATGAAATATTTAATTCAGTTTAGTTTGACACCTACATTTATCATCATCATTAGCCTATAGCAGCTGGACATAGGCCTCTCCTTTTGCACGCCATGCAACTCGATTTTCGGCAACTCTCATCTCCATTAATTTATGTAGTGCTATAGTATTTTATCTTATCTCTACCATTGTATTAGCTATTTGTTTACCCTTTGTAGTACAATATTGATTGTTCATATCTCAATCATGATTTAGATAATAAATAAGCCGTATTATGTGTGTTGATTATTAGGTGCCTATAATGTATTGATCTACGATTCTGACATTTCTCATAGCTAAGAAAGTGCATAGCTAATAAATATTCTTAGCATATTGATATTCCATCTAACTAAAGCATTATTATACTTGTTTCTATTACTGGAGAAAGTAACATTAGAACTGTAATCTCCAAAGGGATGGGCAGAGAATATGTTAAAGTATTCCAACTTTTTATCAGAAACGTGAGTGTTTTTAGGGTAAGTTAGTTATACCAGCCTATATTGTCCCGCTGCAGGGCAAAGGCGAAAAATTAATCAAGAAGAAGAAGAGCAAGAGGGAGAAGGCACGAGAATTAATCACCAAATTTGCTCAAGATGGGTTGGCGATTTTTGCGGTAAGTAGAGTACCCTTTATTAAATTGACCCTCTGAGACTATATAGACCATATCTTGCAGTAGAATTTAGAACTATGTATATAGACCAAATCTTGCAGTAGAATTTTAAACCAGGCTTTTAAACTGAACTCGTAATGGCGTAGTATACTTACATTCTACTGCTTGTACGAGACTTACTTCAGCGATGTAGAGTGAGCTAAATATAGCATTTTATAGAACCTGCATTACTTTCTATAAAATGTTGCAGCGTCGTCGCTTAGAAGCGGTTATTCCGTTGAATTCATCATCACTATCGTCATTCTCCTGCCCTGATCACAATTTATTTGGGGTCGGCGCAACTGTCTTTAGAATAGAATCTTTATTATGTACTCCATATATATTATAAATATAAGTGTAGAAATTTCCTCTTTTTCCTCCATAGTTATATAATAGTCGTCATATTGGTAGTCATTTCCTTTCTAGCCATATAATTTTTCACACAGTTCATCCATCGATTCATTCACATTCATACTAAAAACTTTCCTGACGACATTTTCCTCATTCGCAACAAAATTTCTGTCGTCGTCGCCGTTCACTTACTATTTAATTTAATTATGCCACTTATTATTACTGCTGGCTTAGATATTTCCATTAAGTATATAACAGGAGTTCTGTTTAAAACGTTTCTTTATTCCCATGTAAAGCATACATCGCCTGCCTGGTTTTTTCCCAACTATTTTGGGGTCGGCTTCCAGACTAACTGGACCAGATTATCAATGCTTTACATAAGGAATACTGTCTATCTGACCTCCACAACCCAATTACTGGGTATTACGATTACGACACCCCTTGGTAAGACTGGTTGTCAGAATATTCCCCTGTGAGGCGTATGGATATAAATAAAGGCAACTCCGCATTCACTTCTTTAAAATAAAAACTCCATGTTCATTGTTCATCTGTGTAAAATGGGTACATTTAATAGGAAAATATTTTTTTACCTTACCTGACATTTTGCTATTACTATTTACTCACTGTTTGATCATATCTGTAGTATTGTTAATTTTATATCATTTAATTTCTATCGAATATACCATTTGTTACCACCGTCATAAACTTTACTTGTGTGATACTTTCTTTTGCAATTACATCATATTTATGTTAAATTCCTTGTTTTGCAAAGCATTTATCTTTCCAATGCAATACCAAGTTGCTTTCATCGTGATTATTAAATGCTATTGTATTAAGTGCGCTAAAAATAAAAATAAACACAAAGGTTAAACAAATTAATTAATTAAAAACGTCTCAAACCCTCACCGAAAATAATCTAGATATAAAGTGAAATGATTACATATGAATAAATTGATGCTAAAAGGAAAATTATATAAAATATTAAGAATTTAAACAAAAATAAAGCTACCATTACAATGATTAAAAAATAAAATGTGATCCATCAAGAAAATTAAGGTAAATAAGAAATTATCTTAAAAGGCGCTCGAAGCGTCATTCATCATCTGATTCTACGATAAAAAAAATAAATAAAAAAATACCTACACAACAAAATAGCATCATCATTATCTTAAGATAAAAATCCTGGCGTCACTGATTTCTCAAGTGCGTTCCATTGTCTCAACGACCTTCAATTGTTTCATTCAGCGTTTTCAATGTTGATATTTTCCACCATTACTGTCAAATTATCTTGTGGCTCTTCCATATTGTCATCAGTTTGGCAAGAATTTTCAGCAACTTTGTTTCCTTTTTGTAGTTTCTTTCGTCCAAACCGCCCACCATATTGTCGTCCAAATCGGGAACACTTACAATTTTTTTTCTTAGTTCCAGCTTCTTGTTCCTGATTGGCAGGTGCTGTCTCATTTGGAGGTGGCGATGGGTTGCGATCAGATTCAATGGCATTGTCAGAGCTGTCGCTAGATTCATCGCAGGTTAGGTCAATAGTCCATTGTGCCCAAAATTTTCCATTGTCTGGACCATGCAGGCCGTGACGACCACGATGGCAGTGTGGTCCACGATGGCCGTGTGGGCCATGATGTCCATGTGGCCCATGATGGCCATGCGGTCCATGATGACCATGAGGTCCATGATGGCCATGACGTCCATGATGCATTCCATGGCCATGACGTTTTCCAAACCCATGTCTTCCAAAAACACGTCCAAACTTCCCATGATGACCGTGTCCATGCATTTTGTGACCGTGTTTATCCGATTGCAAATACTCGATAAACATCCTCACTAGTTCTTGTTTTTCATTACCGAGACCGGAAAAATGGCACATTTCTGGTCCAAAACGTTGGCACTTTACTCGCATTTTGAGGAAAAAACTGTAGGACTATCAGGCAAAGCCGTCGACTAGTTTATGGCACGTTACAGTCGTTGAAAGGCTTTATATACCTTTATTCAACGTGAGTCATCGTTAAGTGCCGACTTCTATCGGTATTGATAATAGTAGGTACTATAAATGTTATACGAATTTGAACTCTGCAGCTAAAGCGTTAGAGTTATTAGTTGATAAATAGAAAATCTACTTATTTGATTACAAACATTTGTAAGACTTCACATGTTTGTTTGAAAAATTAATTAAGTTCATTCATCCTCATATAGCCTTTATTTATATTTTTCGTACTTATAACCTTTGTCCGGTAGTAACTGATATTCAAAAGAATATGCTCAAAAAAGTTGCGAGAAGTCCTTCTTAAAATAGTTTGACAATTGAGAAATAAAATCAACATGGTCACTAAACAACACAAAGAGAATAATATGGTATTGCGCAACAATTACTCATTTTTTGCAACAATAATATACTATTGTGAAATATAAGTGAAATTTTATATAATATTGTGCAATCATAAATCATAGAAGTTCAAATATCCAGTTTTCTTGTAATGTGTACGTAAAATATGGGTTCATATGCAACGCATCCGCCCTGTTTTGCGAAATATGATTCATACAAAAACTGTGCCAAGAGCTTGTAGTTTCTCTTATACCAGAATATAAATGTACTTATTTGGAATGATTACTCCTTTTATTTTTGTGAACGTCGTCCAAAATTCTGTCTAGTATTAGTTTATTGTGTAGGTAGCAGTTTTGTTATTGAAATAAATTCATTAGACCATCTTTACCAAGCTAGAATTTACTTCAATTGCACAATTTAGGTACAGGCATTTTTGAATTGTCAAGGAGTTGGTCAGTTAGTTGAAGCTAATTGCCCATTTCGAAACGTATATCTCTATGTAGAAGGACTGGCAAGAAACTCTAAAGACACTCTTTTAAATCAAGATATTACACATTTCTAGGTTCATTATTCTTATTGCTTCTATATGTGAGAACAATCACACTAATATTATAAAGGCGAAAGTTTGTGAGTGTGTGTGTGTTTATATGTTTGTTACTTCTTCACGCTCAAATGGCTAGACCAATTTTCATAAAATCAGGTATGGAGGTAGCTGACACCCTTGATTAACTAATAGGCTACTTTTTATCCCAATATTCCCACGGGATCGAAACTTATGCGGGTGAAACCGCGGGGCGCAGTTAGTGCACTTATAAAGCTATAACAATATAATATAATCCTTATGCCTTATGACTAAGTTACTTACTGTGAATTTATCTACTCATAACTTATAATGTTACAGAATAGTTTGAACGTCATTTTTCCATACACAGCCAAACAAACTATCAGTTTTTTTAAGACACACAAGATGGCTCTGTCGAACTACGAAGCGCCTGACAGAAAATAATTTTATCAAGTCCAAATAAAAATTCACGATAACGTCCTCACAGAAAAAGCCTCTCATAAAAATAATATGACAATTTACTAAAGTACGTGTGAAATAAGAAACGCTTAATACGAAAATCTATAAAAATATAGGCATAGTCCATTTATTGGTATTGAGAACCCTTTTTAGAACCAATGTCGTAAAATATTGAGCCCCTTGAGTCGCGTGGTAGCCGCCGATACAGAATTTTATTGCGTCTTATTTTATTTTATATAATATAATATTGAATTACATTCTACGTGAAATTGCGATATATTTAGTCGTTGTTAAGTTAATATAGAAGTCAAATAAACTCTTGTGGATATTTTATTATTGGATTTGAAATGGTAAAACAGAATATACATAATTATTTGATTTTTTTTATTATATTGCTTTGCTATATTGGACACGCGTGGATGTCAGAATTTATCACATAGGAACGTATTATCGGGATTAAAAGTATCCTTAGCCCTAACCTAGGTCATGGTCCATCTTTGTGCCATGTTTCATCCAAATCCGTTCAGCCAGGCGTGAAAAGGTAACAGATAGAATTACTTTTCAATCAATCAACTCAGTCTATCGCAGTCCACTGCTGGACATAGGCCTCTCCTATACTGCGCCACAACACCTTGTCCACCGCCTTCCGCATCCAGTCAGCCCTCTCCACTCTAGGACCCGTCTGCTCCAGTTATTTATTTATTTATATATACCTTATTGTAAAAAAATACGTAATAAAAAATAGATAGAACACTCCAAAATATACAATGGGCGGCCTTATCGCTTTACTTACGCGAGATTTCTAGTTAATTTTGCATTTAAAATATTAAGCAAGTATTATTTTTATTTTATTAATTAGATTCATTATTTTTTCAATTACCTACTTTTATGAATCAAGGTTTTTTTCTCTTTTGCTGAAATCCTCGTCGGCTGCACGACAAACTCTCAAAATGAAGACCTGTTACTCATCCTTACCATCATCTGCCTAGCCTTTTCCTAACTATGTTGGGATGGCTTTCAGTCCAGTATTTTACATGAAGCGACGAAGCGATGGACTTACCATTTATCTGACTTCCACAACTCAGTTGCTGGGTAATACGAAACCACTTGGTAAGACTGGTTGTCAGACTTTCGGGACTCTGGCGAGTCGTAACGACTGCTAAAGATCCACGAATGACAGGGCTTAACGTGCTTTCCGAGGCACGGGGGAGGGGTCTTGATAAGTCAAAATGGTCACCCATCCCAACATCCCATCCAACCGCGGCAAGCGTGGCTTAACCTGATCAATCGACTCGTGCGGCTTTTATTACTTAGCCACAGGTCCCGCCCGTTACTTATGCTTACTATGAAGTTTTATACAACTCTATTTACTTATGCGAATAACGTAACATAATGTTTCCAGTATTAATTTCCACTTGACTGGGTATAATTAAGTATTGAATATAATAAAGGCTTTTACGTCACTTGAATGCCTTTGACACAAGTAATACGCTTGAGCGATAATAGGATTAAGTTTCTTTTTTGCGATTTACTTCATCTATTTGTTCCACAGAATTCGTATTTTTATTGATACGAATTGTATTGATTTTTATTAGACCTTTGATGGAATGTTGAATTTCAGTCTATCAAAAAGTACTCTGTGATGTTGAATGAATTAATTTGATTTCTTTTTAAATGTCAAAGGATCCTTTTTATTAAATTGACAGTAAAGTTATGGTCGTGATTCGACCTCGCTTTTAAGTGATAACTTATAGAATTAATATCTGCCTCCGTGTTCTTTATTTCTTTTTGATCTCGAAGAGCGTAATCAGCCTATAATGTTCAAACTGCTGGGACACAGGCCCCCTTTCTTCGAGAGGAGTGCGGATTGGTAGATGTCACATGTCATCGAATTTTTTTATGTGGTTCCGGTGGTTTTTTATGTGGTTCCATGCCGGTTTCCTCACGATGTTTTCCTTCACCGTTTTGAGAGGAGTGGTGATGAAATTATATACACAAAGTGAAGCGCCTGTCTGGGCTCGAACCCACGGCCTACAACTCGTAAGTCGGGGCCGATACCACTGGGCTACCACTGCTCACCTCGAAGAGCACTTTCTTTAATTGATATTCCCGAAAGAATATGCCTACATTCATGGATGGCACCTAATTTTATTTATTTTTAGTTTTGGTAGGCTTGCTTTTGACTTGATGCCTAAGCGATGATGTGCTCGACATCGATATTATTTTTTTAGAATATCATCTCTTAGTAGAATTAATTCAAGTAGAAATAATATTCAGTACTGGAAAATACAATCGAAAATTAGTGCAAAACAAGTTTTGACTTATGCTATGGTTTATTTTTGAGTAATGAACTATTTGTGTAGTTGTTCGAAAATAAAGTTATCTCTTCTGACTTGCACCAGAAAGCAAGTCAAAAGGGTCTGTGCCAAATTTACTGGAAACCGACTTCAAAAGAAATCTGTTTGGCGCGGGGTCGTCTGAGTCACAATGGTCAGTCGGGCGGGACTAATTGAAAAAATACCCTGCAACCCTGCACTGGTACATAAAACTTATTGTAGCGCATGGGGGAGTCGATGTGCTTTTATACGAAGAAAGAAAAGTAAATGGAGTAAAAATCTCGTAGGGAAAGCCACGTCGAAAAACTGACCGATGGATGGCTTCGGTGTGATTACCTACGACGATGCATGGAAGATTGTCAGTGTGATGAAATTAAACTCACATTGTTACTCATAGGATTTATATTTGACTTTATAAATGGTGAAAACTATAATATACCAACATGTATACTACAACAACAAAAGGGACGTTACGTACCTATGTACCTAAAGTCAGGGATATTAATTGTATATCAAATTGACTACCTACCTCCTTAAGATGTTCGTATATTCAAATCAAAACTGTCATTATTTGACAGATGTATGAAATGGTTATAATACGGCAAATGGATGTAGTATGTCAATTTGATAAAGCATTGTTTTTCGATACTGTACATCACACTATTATCATAAGTAATTATAACATAGTTAATGGACATAATAAATTATTAACAAGATCAAAGTTGAAAAATCTAAGATATAAATTCAAATAGAAGAAATTTCTCAAGTATAATAAGCTTGTATTTATCTTAAGGTAGTGTGAAATGGGAAGTATTTACAAGAGAGTTCTCTCCCGAGTACCTTAATAAGAAGCTTTAGAATGCGACCCAATTAATAATGTAGGAATTATTATACGAAACTTCAGAGCTTTCTGTATATCATTATTTGTTTTTGTTGTAATAAATTTGCGCGTTCTATAATCTGTACTCGACCTTATTAATTATGGTCTATGATTAAAAAAAACACTAGGTATCTCTCTACTCTCTGGTCATTACTAGCAGAATATAATATTGCATTTTGTCGTAAATAAAGTTTTCCTTAATTGTTGACTAACCATGATATTTTCATTTAATAATAATAACACTTTTAGAGGTATTTTTTTAAGAATTCCCATATCATTTTTAACATAATAATAGTAGTAAAAGCAAACAGTCTTACGGGGTATCGTATCACTCAGTAACTGGGTTGTGGAGTTTATGTAGACAGTCACTTCATGTAAAATACTGGTATTCAGCTTCATCCAGTTACACTGGAAGCCGATACCAACATGGTTGGAAAAAGGCTAGGTGGATGATGATGATGAATATTAGTAAGAGCACAAGTCATCCATACCTAATTATACGAGTAAACCATAGGACGAGTATTAATATGTACAGAAGCCAGCACATCAAGCTACTACAATCTGTCAAATTTCTTTATTAGATTTTCAACTTTATCGTTAAAGCAGAAGGTTCAAAGTTGATTGGGAAAATTTTACTGTTTCGGGTAGCTAGATGTGCTGGCGTCTGTACCTTGGTAATATCAGTCCAGTTGAAAACCAGCGTCAGGCACTAGGTGTCTGGCATTTTTGCTGGACTGGGCCTTTTTGGCGCAGCCGTGAGGCACACTTTCCTGCTAATTTCTTACATCGGACTTTACATTTTTTTGTTAGTTTTATCTGATGTATGTCTCTGGTGTACTGTGTGTCTGTGCTAAATAAATGTATTTTCTTTCTTTACCTACTAACTTACTAAAACCATGACAGCAAAAAAAAAAAACCTCTTGCGCAGTTTTTGACTTCGCCTAGACCTCTTTCTAATTAGGCCTTATAGACTGTAGATTTGTAGACCATTTTCTATTTTATTAAGTAAAAGAGTAACCGTGGAGTTTCTTGCCGGCTCTTCTTCATAGGAAACGACCAATTGGAACCGTGCACCTAGCTTCTGATGTTTCATAAGTGCCCATTTTGATTTGAATTAATTATCTTTCATACGACGTCCCAACATCAAGATCTACCAACATCAAGCTAAAATTATTTTCAACTAAAAAACCACCTCATTAACAAAATATCTTATCAAATTCTTAATTCATGATATAAACCAGCTACTTCTCTCCTCGCTTCATCGCATGGGTAATCTCCCGTCCAAGTTAAAGTAACTAAAACTTCAATTTAAGTTGCAAAATAATCGCCCGAGACAAAACCAAGTACTCGCAGACGACTGGTTTAACTGAGATATGAAATCTCACTCAGTTCAGATGCTTCTTTCAGTTATTTCATGTCTTTGTTAAGAGAAATAGCTAGTTGAGATTCTTGTAAAGTTATAATTTATTCGATGAGATGAAGTTCATAAAGGACAGGGTGTAAAATTAACTCTTCCTCCATAGAAAAGGGAGGATCCTTCGACCAGATTGTATATAAAACTAGCATATAATATGCTAGTTGCGCGGTAAACTCTGCTTGCGCGATGCAGGATTTTGCGTGACGTCAGTGTCTTGCGTAGTTCGCATGTGGCGATGTAGAAGCCGGTACATAGTTAATAGGTGGCAGGGACATCGACCCGCAACCAGATTCACAACATAATTTTGAACCCCTGTGTTGAAATTCGTGGGTTATTAAAAAAAAATACTGTTCCATACATTTTGACCGCGTAGGTATTTCACTTTTTTATGAAACAGCTGTTTTTTATTTATAATCGACGTAAAATGTCTAGGCTAGGGACTAGAATCATCTGCTGAATTCATGGTTACAGTTTGTGTGTCGATGTTCCTACCACGTTGAATGGCAATGCTGACTCTTTGGCTAAAGAACGACCCAGCCCTCTGGTCACGTGAAGTGTCGACCAGCCGGCGAAAAGGAGACGCGCACTCGGGCCCGATGACCCGAGCGCTTTGACCCCAAATGGCTCAAAAGTGTAATTACCCATAAGGTTACACACAGTATTTGCGCCGCTTGAGGGTCTCAGCAGCCGCAGCACAGCCCGCCGTGCTAGGAACATGAGACATAGGACCCAAACTATGTCCGTAACTGATACGGAGTCGGAAACGCCTGTAACCTCGAAAGAAAATATGGGATTCGTGCTTAGGGAGGTAGACTCTCTGGTGGCGTTTTGTAGTTTTTGCTAAAGCCCATAAGAAGGCCTGAGTTATGTATGTGCGCATGTCACAGTTTTCCAATCCACAGAAATTGCGTTATTTTTTCTTCAGCATTTTTTATTGCCTTCTTTCATCACTAGTCATCTTACGAAGACTCCGGTTCAACTTCCGAAGCCGTATGTCTCAATTGAGGTTCTCTCCGTTCACGTTATCGTTTATTTCTCCATCTAATACAATTAAAATTTTTTTTTTCCGTAGGAAAATATAAATTTTGATTAAAAGGCGTGTATCCCTTCCTTTTCGCTGATCGGACCCACCCCGGCCCATTACGCACCGAGCAGTGAATAACTTATTTACACCTCATTTGTTTTCTATTGTTCCTTTATCGTGTCCCTTGAAACCAGGGTTACCATTTATAAAGACGACGTCCTGACAAAAACCCGGACATTTGCAAAAAAGTCCGGATATTAGGGCGGGTTCAAATCCGGGCAAGTATCAAAAGAATTTTCAACTGATGTACTTTCGGAGTTTATCTTGACCATTACTGATATCAGTGAAGAAAAATAGCACGAGAAAACCTGCGGGGTAATAGCGTAACACACTAACAGTATGAATGGCTTTCATTTTGACGGTTCAACAACATTCATTGCGTTATTTACGGTGTTGAGCAGATTTTTTTTTCGAACATATGAAGCAATGGATCAGCAATATCTTTCAAAATGATTCAGATGGTAAATTGATAGTGTTTTATGCAATTAGAGCACTGGACATATTATAGTTAATACGAGTCTGAAATCGTCAACCCGTCTTTAGCAAGCGTGGTGAGCAATACTCTCGTGCCTTGTCTGTGTGAGAAGAGGTCTTGCCTTGCAGTGGGACAATAAGGATCAATCCCCACTGAAAGAGCAGCGGTCGGCAGCGGCCATTATCCATAGTCATTTGAAGGCAAAGGAGCACGAGCCTTCTAGCGACTAGTCAAAAGAAGGAAAGTCACTTGCTCTTACGGCTGCTGCGCGCCGCCGCTCTTTGAGTGGGGATGGACCCTAATAGGATGGTATTTTTTTTTTAAATATTATTTAATTTTTTCAGAAATCATTGAACGTTTAAATAAATTACAAAAATCCCCTTTAGTCTTTTTCCCCGGACTAAGAGCTGGACAAATCCGGATGGGGAGCCAATAAGCCGGACTTGTCCGGATAAATCCGCACGGATGGTAACCCTACTTGAAACATGCTTATATTCTGATGTAAAGGGCAGGTTTTTAAATAATAACATTCACAATTCGGTGGATCAGCGATTAGTTTACGCTCCAATGAATTTCATATTCGGGTATCTTATACTAAGGTTCGGTCTGTACCTATCTTGTATATTGTATCATATATGTATATTCATGTTCCTTTCAGCTATGAATATATCGGATTTTTTAAGTACCTAATTATGTAACCACTTACTGTGTATACCATATGAAGGGATCAGGGGAAGAACCACTTTCGTCACCTAATTTACAAACTGAGATATTACTAGTTAAAAGATAAGATCTTAATAAAATAGTGTCATTTATACCCAAGGCACTTTAACTGTAATAGGTATGTATTTGGTATAGGGGGGAGGGCTGAACGGTCCGGACATTGTATGTTTTTTTCCTTTATCGATATTTTAAAAGCATGAAATCTCGGAGACTATGGATGTTATTGCCCTGTTGTTTTTGACAGAACATAGCGACAGGTATAACCATTCAGACTGCATTGCCAGTTGAAAAAAATTAAAGATGTGACAAAAGTTGTTCTTCCCCTGATTCCTTCATATGTTTATGAATGATTGAATTGCAAATCAGATTTCTTATGTATTTGACAAAGGAGGGTTAGCTAGGTTTAGGTAGGTTTACCTAAACCAAGTGCCCAATTCTTGAACCGATTACCGCTTCGCTTCGAGCTTAATTTTATACTCGAACGTAAACATAATAAACGTGACATCTAGAAAGCTAATTATAATTATTACAAACGAGCCAAAAACCGGGGAGCACTCCAGCATAAAGGCCCTCTGCGAAACCCTGTTTACTGACCTTCAGGCCTTTCGACCTAAATTGAGGCTAATTCAGTTCACTGTTCAGAGAATTTCAACCCTTGCTTGCTCTGCTGAACTCTTTGATGAAAAATAAGTGGCATATAACAATTATGCTAATTAGCCAACGTTATGTGCTTTTGGACATAAGGAAAGTTAGCCTTTTTGCACCCACAATAACCTCTGTGCTAATTTCGAGGCAATTAGAGTTCACTTACTCATAGGTAATCCTAATTAAACAATGAAATAATTCATAGGCCATGTTACGCTCGTGTAGAATTTTCTGCCAATCCTTTTTCGATAGTATTTAAAAACAAACTTTAAATAAAATACACAGGCAAAGTTTTATAGGAGTTCGTAAACTGTCGTCAGCATTAATGAGATTGATCCAAATTTAAATTCCCTCGAAAGTATTTACGCGCAAGACCTCCGAGAGAGGGAGGGAGTTTTCATGACTTTTTTTATATAGGATGTCCAAAATTATTGTTATGGCTCATCGTTTACGAAGTATAAATCGTTTAGTTGCTTATAATAATGGTGGAATTATAATATGGTAATCTGAGGGGGAAGAATGAAGTGATTCAGCTGCTATATCATCCTGTGAGAGGGATTTGGAGAATATGGACTAATCTTGCTAATAGGACGAACGTACGTTAATATTAGTTATTATTCTGATCAATATCAAAGTCATGCGATGGGAACTGTATCTATAGAGTTAAGCTCCTTAAGTTCTGAGCTGAGCTGACTGAATAGGTCCACTCAAATCTTTGTGGTTCTTTCCTCAAAAGACCATTTCAGATAACAATTTATACGGTCCTCACATGATTTGACCAAGATTATGTCTAGACTTTAAAAGAGACTGTGACCTCCGAGTTTGTTTCGGCCTTTCTTCTCTGAGTATTCATCACATATCACATATAATTTTTTAAATATGGTTGACGTGTAAAAGTGTTTGTACAAACCTAGTTACAGAAATAAAATCATTTATCATTTATGGCTGTGACAGTACTTCTTACTACTTCACTCAAAAGCTACTGAAACTACAAGTTCTCTTTGCCCTCTTCTATCTATTATATAAAAATCAATTGCCAAAACTCGAAAATTACTCGACCGATTTGTTTATTTGTTTTCTTCACCTCAAGACTAGGGTTTGGTTTAGGAAAAAACCCAATGGAACAGCCGAAAATCGAAAAATACTAAATTTTGTATCGAACTCAGGTGGTATAAAGTTCACCGGGTCATCTAGTAATAAATAAAAATACCTATACTAAGTTAGTAGTTAGTATTAAACAGAAAAATATAAACACAGAACATTCACAACCAAAACTAAAAGAAAAAAAAGTTAAAGTACTACTACGACTATTAACGCAGTCGTGTTTAAACCGTGACTTTTAATGCCTTCCCTTACTTTCTTCGTCCATTCTCCTTGTATTGTAAAAGTCCTTATGGATACTTTTTGGAGTGCTCCAAATGACATTATTCCTCCTTATTATACTTGTTTATGTCCTTCAAGCCTCCTCTAAATACATTTGCAGTATTTATGTAGTTGTTTACTCGTCTCTGGTCATAAATAGAAAGTTGATGATGTTTATTTTCCGTTTCTACTATTATTGAATAGAGTAAATATTATTAAACATGACTAGGTCTAGGTTTTGCTTTTATTTTTAACCAACTTCTAAAAAAGAAGAGGTTCTGAATTCGGACGTTTATATATATCATTTTTTTTTTTTTTTTTTGTGTTGGAGCTCGTTTGTTTGGTGTTGTTGTTTGTTTAAATAATTATAATCTAGGGTTTTATAGGTTTGATTTTATTTAATAAATTGTTAAAACTTGATTAGGTTATTTATATTTGGTTTAGAGACAGTCAAGTTTAAAACAGTCGAGAGAGAAAAAGAGGGTGTGTAGTTATAATTATAACCTCACGATATAAGTGAAAGAGCCGAATATACGCGATTCACCGTCACCGACCGACTGGAGCCGGGTACGTATACCTGATTGAGCGTCACCGACCGACTGGAGCGAAGTATACCTGATTCAACGTCACAGAATGACTGGAGCCGAATATACCCGATCGGCAAAACCGACCCGATAGTAACGGTTCAGTTTGGTTCCGTGTTCCGAAAGAGCGCTAATTGCACATAAAGAAGTAAAAAACAAACTGTGGCAAAACCAAAAAAGGCAAAGCTTACTGCTAGGTGCTAGTAGGACTTTATTAATTATAAAATCACGCACTTAAGTTTTTTTGCCGTGAAAAACTACGGTTTATTCGCCGTGTGTGTCACACACGCACACGCAGAGTCATCGGTGTTGTATGGATCACTTTGGAAGCTTTGTGACTGACACGGCGGCACAACGGCATGGCACCGTCGCCGTATGCGACGTCCGGCGCTTTGCCGTGTCACATACAAGCTCATATCATCTACAGTAAAGAAATTTTCAAATTTCTTTAAAAGATTTTCAACTTTATCGCTGAAGAATAAGGTTCAAAGTTGATTGGGAAAATTTGACAGTTTCGTCGTCGTACAACGGGCCTTACCTATAATGTAAACATTCTTGAACACTAAGCTCGCACTAAAAACCGCAACGCCAAACTACTCGGAGTTGCAAAGGAACTTTCCTTCCTTATGCGTTGCGGTTCAACACGCCACCTGGTTTCCAACATGTGAAAGCAATTAATTATCGCATGAAATATTCATTAAAGTCTAGTTAAGCTGTTTTCTTGGTAACAAGGAACATTGATTGAGATTTTGACTTGCTCCGTAAAAGGAATTTTATGAAGTCTTAAAGACTTGTATTGTAAGGTTATTAGAGTTAATTACGTTTTATTCATCAATTACGTTTTCCTTGTAAAATAAATTAAGCTCTGGCCAAACTGAAGAGAATCGTGTGCAGGTTAATAACTTGTAAAGAATTGGATTGAGGTGCCTCTAGGAAAGTCTGAAAGGATTTGGACAGGCCTTTGCTCAGAAGTGGGACAGCGTAAGCTAACTTTAAAAAAATGGAGCTGTTCAAACTGGTGCGGATAGTCACGTGACTTCCTAATCATTTAAACAACACACCTCAGGAAGGACAGAGCGTTATAACAGGAGTTTTTTGTGAATGAAGGGAAGTGTGAGTAGGTACAGTAAGGCATCAATTTTGCATAAGCATATTAAAGTTCAAATTGTTGTGATAATACCGGCCACCTCGCGCCGCAGGCCACATCTGTGTGTGTAAGTCGAACACGCATTGGCTAGCGTGAGCGTCACAGTATAAATATCTTTCTACTGTCCTAGCGTCGCCGTCGAACGAAACAAAACATATCGTCGCTTTTACGCACACGGTACTAAGTAATTACACATAACCTTGGTGGGTTCATACTACCTACTGCTCAAATTCACTTCATCATAGCAAGTATAGATAGCTGGTAACGTAACCTAATGGTTTAGCAAACGTGAAAGTCTGGGTTCCAATCTCGAGATGAGACTGTTATTTTTCTTTTCAACAATTATCTTTTTCGTTTTTTTTTTTTTTGTTATTCAATAGAGATAATAAAGGAGAATAACAATGTAATAATTTTTATGTTTTTATTATTATATTGTTATGCTTATGTTATATGGGGTTAAAAATAAAAATGTTTTATACTTAAGTGATTTCAAAATGTTTATTCGTTATAAACAGTCATATTTATTAGGACTTATTGCGGTTATAGCTTAAGTATTCATTTTCATTATGAAAAGAAGATTGAAACTAAACCTCAAAATAATCCTTATTAATACGGATATGACACAATTTTATTTTAATATTAAGACTAAAATCAATTTATAACTTAATACTTTGTATAAATGTTCTTGTTTATTATTTCCAATCAAATATTATGTTTTTGAGCTGGTTTTAGTTTGCACGGCGAACGCTTCGTAAACACTTGTTGAATAATTCGGCAAAATATCTCGGAAACCAATTGTTTCATATTCACTGACCAGCTGGGCCTTCCACTTCGCTTTCGACTGGCAAGGCTACCCTCTTCCTTATATCTTTTGACCCTCCGACTCACAGTAGGTAATTTCTCTAAAACAAAAAAGGAATACTGTTAAGCTACTAGCAAAATTATAAAATATTATTAGGTACTATTTTGAAACAAAATTATTTTGAAAATAGAAATGTTACAAAATGATTATATATTATAATATTATGCTTAATATTATATTCATCATTCCAAAAGTAAATAAATAAACTTTAGGAAATATTTTTTTCTTTCTATTTAGGGCTTATGGTAGGTAAATATAAAACGTTTAAAAAAATAACTACAAGGATCATCATTTATACTTTAATTAGATAAATGTTCGATAAAATAATGAAATCATAATACTCACAGTCAGTCCGGTTTCATCAAATATTTGTGATATAATAATAAGTCCATATTTACGCAGCGCGATAATATCAGCAGCTATCATCTCGATATTTAAATTTGCTTGCGTTTCAAAATGAACTACAACAACGCTAATAGATTAAACACACTTCACATATCAAATTATCCACCAACCAAGAAGCAACAACATTCTATTTAGTCGGGGACTAGCGGTGAATGAGTTAAGCATCTGTCTACCTTAATATGTTTTATTTATTTAGATTTCTGTGGGTATAATCATAAAGTTTTATGAACTATGTGAACAAGACGAACATGACACGAAACTATATTCGAGTAATATGCGAGTGTGTGTGTCTAATTACTCATTAAAAGAAGGTCGTAAGTTAAACTAAACGTCAAGCTATTGCTTTGTGACTTTTGGAGCCTACTGTACATAAAGACTTCATGAAATAAGCCACAAAATTGTTCAAGCGAACTCCTCCACCCATTAATGCAGTGAAGAAAACCAACATTGAAGGTTACCAAGAAAATAAGCTATTCTCAGAACTAATCTCTCTCTCTCTCTTTGGAAAAATTATCCTTCATCCACGTACCAACAACTTCAATTTATTATTCGAAGACATCATAACTACGGTATTAACCTCAAAAAATATGATCTCAATAACAATAACAAAGCAGAATGATGACGCGACGATATAAAACGCAGATTTTCCTCATAAAACAACTATAAATGTGTTTTATTGCCGAGTCTCGTAGAAAAGTTTTCAACTTTACGTCCTGATCTAGTCTGTTCGGTAGTTGGCAACCAACTGAGCCGTATAAAAACAGAAGTTGATAATATCAATTCGAGTTTCTGTACGGAGTTAGAGCGTATTTGAATTCGATCTGCTGTGAAGAGAAAAGCTTCATGCAGATTGTAATGGTTTTGAATAAAGATAAAAATATCGATAATTATTTTTGTATTAGCGAAAAAGACCTTGAAAATACGGGCGAAGTGACTAATATCTTACCGTACTTAGTACATCGACATAATTCCGAATCCTTAGAAGCTCAGAGCAAGCTAGATTGCTTCAGCAGTCGTGAACGTGCACTAATAAAATTATACTGCGCAATCTTAACTTCAAGCTAAACGTATAATACTCCACATCCTAGAAATGAAGACTCACTAGAATAAGATTACTACATGACGTACCTGTACCAGTCCGTAAAAAAGATACCTCCAAAAATCCTTAAAAAAGATACCTCCAAAAAAATAGATCAGATATCAATAAAAAACTTTGATAAAAATATACAAAAGGCGAAAGAAGCACAGGTTTTTTCGAAGAATACAGAAACCGATCAATCTATATTTCAAGATTGATCACAGGGAATAAGCCAGAGACAAAAAAATACTGTACTAAGTGCCTTCTTTTACGGAATAGAGTGATTGATAGAGATGCCCTGTCAAAGTTTCTTTTTTATATCCACTCAATATTCATTTTCCTTTGTTACGTGAATTTTGCGTTGTGTTGCTCTTCCTTCCCTATCCTGATATCTGGCTTTCTGTAACTGGATTATTCATCATCATCCTTATCCTGTATGTTCAACCAGATTATTCATCCGTTTTCATTTCCACTATCAAAGTGCAATTTTCATTTAGCATTTTCAAAACTGACACGTAAGTAAATATAAGAAACGACTTTCGTTTCAAAATGTCAGAGTATTAACTTCGACTCAGGTTATGAATATGTTTAAAGGAAAAATACCTTCAATATAAATCTTCTTAGAGAGCCTCTTCAAATAATAATAGATTCTGAGAATAACTGTCAAAAACTCAAAGAAAGTATATTATAAAAACGTATTTTCCTTATACAACTGCAAAGTCAAAAGTTAAGGAAAAAGGACTATAAGGAAAGTCACACGTTAATAATAAGTTCCGAACGTGTGTAGTGACTTGAGAATGACGATAGGGCGACATCTTTCCCTTTGGTCACAGACGAATGGATGGGGATATAAAGCAAAATATTCACTATGACAGATCATGTGCATCTAAATTGTAATACGGTTTCAGATACAGTAGGGACCTGTCTATCTTTTTCCTCATGTTTCGTAAACGAATGTTTTCAATAAAATACACTAATTATAATTAACTAATAAACAACTAACAACCAATCTATCTATCAACTAACCTGAAACTAATCCCCCCCCCCCTAATCCTAATCACCCTGGGGTCCTCCCTGATCCTAATCTGTCTATCTATTAACTATTTTTTTTCTAATTATTATTAATTAATTCAGGAGAACATTAGTTAGTTTGGCAGTGGGCTGGCCATGTTTGTCGAAGGACCGATGGCCGATGGAGCAGACGAGTCCTGGAATGGAGACCGCATATCGGAAAGCGTAATCCCATTTGGACTCCCATTTGGTGCAACTATGGGACACACACCGCCCAGTAGTGATCGACCGTTATAAATGTCATGCGAGGTGTCTATGGGTCAATTTATTTTTTTAATCTTTGTTTTTTTTTTTCTCTCACCTTTTTTGATGTTTTTTTTAATGCCTGTAATGTGTCTTTTGTTGCACTGAATAAACGGTTTATCTATCTATCTAATCTGGGACGCCTCCCAGCTAGATGGACCAACGAACTTAAAGCGGGGGTTAGGACAGTCTGGATGTGGAAGGCGGAGGACAGAATGTCGTGGCTCAGCCTGGGAGAGGTCTTTGTCCTGCATTGGACTGCGATAGACTGAGTTCATTAGTCAAATCCAGCGCTTATTGTTGTAGCTTTTCTAATTGTGTGTATGCTGCCTATAGTATAGATGAGTTGTAATTCAGAGGACCCAAAGCGATATCGAAATCTATATATTATCCTAGGGCAAAGTCGAATTTCATCCAAAAGGATCTAAGTAGATAAAAATATAATCAAACTCGAATTTAAGCGCCATCAGCGGTAGAAGTCATTACAAACAGCTCTCGGAAGTTCGGGGATGGTAGGCGAACTTATGTAAACGCTACATAAGTTCCACAGTAGTTTTACTAAGTGGTACCATCGATTGCCACTAATGTGTTTGGGAATTGTTGCTCAACAATCTTAGAGCCCATTTCAACTTTAAACAGTAGTCACGCCTTCGTTTTCTAATTTAAACTGGCGAAGTTCCTCTTGAGGTGTCTAAGTGGAATACGAATAGGCTATTTATATTTACGGCTATGGCACTACACTGTTTATCTATATTATTCATATTATTTTACTAGCTTTTGCCTGCGACTTCGTCCGCGTGAAATTTCTCCGACCCATCGCGTCGCATCCCATCGCCCGCCGCCCGCGCTTAGTTTTTGCTTAGCGTTCTTTCTTTTTGCTCGGCTGTTTCGGGTCGTAGCGTGATGTTATAACGTAATGCCTTCCTCAAGAAATGGGCTAAAAGATGCAAATATAATTTTTCAAATTCTACTGGTAGTTTCTTACGATTTTCGCTTTCAAATAATAAACAAAAAAACAAACTCTTCAGCTTTGTTATTATATATAGTATAGATATCTAGATTGATATAATATAGAAAATTTAATATCTAAATCAATGATTGTGTCATCTAGATACACAAAAGTTAAAATTAACTTTGATAATCAGTGGCACAGCGTCATTTAAAAATAATATGGTTAGAATTTTTTATGGTTTTACATTTATAAATTACAGGAGTTAAAATAACGAGATTGATGGTATGTATAATTGGCAATTTCCAGCCACTTCATTTTGTAATGTCATCTGATGAAAGCCGCTGTAAAAGTCTTTTGACAATTTGAAGATATTTTTCCATTAAAAAGCTACTTCATACTAAAAGCTTCCTTCTAGTGGATACAATTTTTACCTAAGATTTTAAATTGAGGATGAAGATGAAAAATGTTATATTTTTATAGTACCTGTGCGAAAAATACAAAACGAAATTCGTTTCCCCAGTTTTAAATATTTAAAAGGGTTTTCAATTAATTTTAATGATAAGGGAAATATTTAAAAGAATTCATTCATTTATTTATCCACGAATTCAGCATATATGATTCTAGACCCCCGTCTAGAATCATATGCTGAATTCATTGTTCGTCGGATTTAAAAAAAATATTAGCTGTTCCATACATTTTGACCACGAAGCACTTTTCTATGAAACAGCCGATTTTTTTTGACTAGAATCATATGCTGAATTTAAGGTGACAGTTTGCGCACTCGTTAAAAAAAAACTGTATAAAGAAACATATTCAATTCAATTAATTTATTGCATCAAATATGGTATGTACATAAGTTATTATAATAAAATATTTAGTAACACACATTTGGCCAATATTTAGCATGCAATAGTACAAGTTTTTACATTTAAGACATTAATTACTAGGTAACTACACTACTTTACAGTCAAATATATCTGTGCTTTATTGTATAAAATTTACAAGGACACTTTTGAAAGAACTCATCTATTGAATAAAAACATTCTTGTAACAACCACTTCCACAACGCGACATAAAACTTATTGAAGATCATACAAGACCATTATAGGAAACAGAAATCGGATATGAACTAATTTCCCATCTCCATGTTTAAAAGACAAACGTCCGCTATTTCCTTTAGCATCCAACATTAGTTAGTTGCGAAGATCACCGCAGTCAAGTTTAACGGAGTCAGCTTCGGTACCAGACTAATTTCATTAATCTCTTCATTGATTGGATTCGCTGGGCCGCCGGCCCTGTTGACTGACTTTTATGGTTCCACCCGATATTAGTTCTTAAGATCAAAAGTGTAGAGGCAACTTTTGAGTGTTTCCTTATTGGCGAAATATTTTGACCTGGATATTGAATTGATGAGATTTTTATTTTTTAATGTTATTTTAAATTACGAGCTTAGAGATTTCAATAAGGAAATCATAAAATGAAAATGCAGTAAGTAATGTATTCGCGATAATTTATCGGTTGAAAGACGCTGAGTGAGACACAATAGAAGTTTATTGTCCCGCAATGTGTCAAATATCTAATATTAATTTACGCATATACATAATACTTTCAGGTAATTTTGCTATTATAGCAGCAAAAAAGATGCAACCAACTGTTATCCTTTAAAGGTAAGATTCACGAGCACATTCGCAAGAAGCTGGCAGTATCATCACAACGGTAATATTTTCTCATTGTTTGTTTTATTATATTCATGTATTTATGTATATTTATTTTTAGTTATATTTATATCATCATCATCTGCCTAGTCTTTTCCCAACTATGTTGGGGTCGGCTTCCAGTCTAACCGGATGCAGCTGAATACCAGTATTTTACATGGAGCGACTGCCTATCTGACCTCCACAACCCAGTTACTGGGTAATACGATACCCCTTGGTAAGACTGGTTATGAGACTGTTATAATATTTATATGTAATTAGGTATATATTATATTCATAGTTTTAATAGGTTTATGCGTATCTTTATATTTAAAATATTTATTCCTCAATGTTCATGATTGCACCTATCACTGTTTGTCTCTGCATCACCCAAAGGTTGACTGGTAGTAAATGCCTATAGCATTAAGTCCGCCTCTGTACATTTATGTGCTTGAAGTATTCATAAATAAATAAATAAAAGATGACCGTACGGCCAAATTATTTATTGTTCAATCAGCGGTGTAATTGGGTAACACAATAACAGTAGCAATGGTATTAATTTTGAGAGTTCAACAATATTCATTGCGTTATTTATGTTGTTGAGCAGACAAATTTTTCGAACATATAAAGCAATGGATTAGCAATATCCTTCAAAATGATTGAAAGTTTATTACGCAATGGGGCTGATCGCTTAATCGCGTTATATTACCTACTAGCTTCTGCCTGCGAATTTGTCCGCGTGGAAGTAAACTATACCACAAAACATATGGCACTCGGTAATAGAGTAGCTCTCTGTCAGTGATAAAAAAACAGTGGCACTCCGGGAGTGCCGACAGAAGTGAAAACAAAACACAAACAGAAAACGTTGCCATCACTCACTGACATATCGGATATACTTACATTAAAACCGAGTACATACCGAGGACAGCCGAACACATCCGAAGTGGTGTCGGCTACGGTAACAGTGGCGCGAATTCAATGGTTTTTTCCCATCTCAAAAAATGCCCTACTCGTCTAAAGAAGTTTTCACATCAATAAATTTTTATACGGATCAGTACTTCCCGAGATTAATCCTTTACACACAAACAATTGCAGTGTAGTGATGGCCCAGAGGTAATGACCTCGATTTACGAGTTATATATTGTGGTCATGGGTTCGAACCCAGGCAGGCGTTTTACTTTATGTAAATAATTTCACCACCACTGCTCTCAAAACAGTGAAGGAAAACATCGCGAGGAAACCGGTATGTCATGTCTTAGAACCAAAACTTCAAAGACATGTGGTATCTACCAACCCGCACTGGACCTGCGTGGTAGATTATACCCCACTGACTCTCTCAGTGTGGAGACCTGTGTCCCAGCAGTGGGAACAAATCTGATTATGCTATACACAAACAATAATAACTCTTGAAAATATTAGTTTAGACCACGAATTCAAAACAAACACATTACACGTGAATCGAAATTCAATTTTCGTTCCACTCTAACAAAGTTCATAGTTTTACTCTGAATCAAAATTAACTTTTAAATTGAATGTAAAATTACACCCATCTGCACTGCATCAGTTCTGACTGGCGTTAATTCAATTAATCTTCCTATAGGTGGATTTCGCTGAGTTTGCCAACCACCGAGGATTACATCGCTAGCTCTCAATTTAGTCCGGCTTAGCTTAGCCCCGGAATATTAATGTGGACTTCCGTTAATCAGGTCTCTCAGTCGAAAGTGTTCTAATGGACTTTGAGTGAAAGTCAACTAAAAGTTCTGATTCATGTTCGAATGGAATAACTACGAATTCTAATGAAACAAGGTCGGGCTGATTTAAATAGAAGAAAATGAGAAAACTTTGGTAATGGGAATAAGTATCACGAGGTTCTGTGTACGGTCACCAAATGACATAAGTAACCAGGGTCGTCGGATATAGTTGATTTTTTCGAATGAAATTTAATTTGTCATATGAAATGTTTGTTTTCTATTAATTAAATTAAACTTTATTCAAAAACATCCATCGGTATCCTACTAAACTTCAACTATATCCATCGACCCTGGTTACTTATCTCTTTTGGTGACTGTACCTTAAAGGAAGACAAATACTAAACTAGTTGAATCATGTTCTTCATTCAAGTCTCTTTAAAATAGTTCAAGGCTCTACGATTTAAAATCAGCTGTTTTTTTTTCTATCCACAGTTTATATACATTATCTACTCAACCTATCGCAGTCCACTGCTGCGCACAAGCCTCTCGTAGGCTGCGCCATAACCACAACACCCTGTCCTCCGCCTTCCACACCCAATCTGTCCTAGCCATCTTCTAAAGGTCGTTGGCCCATCTAGCTGGGGGGCATCCCACACAACGCTTGCCGATACGCGGTCTAGGACTCGTCTGATCTACCAGCCATCGGTCCTTCGACAAACATAGCCAGCCCACTGACACTTCAGTTACAGAGGACATTATAACCTTAATAAAGCATTGTACACAGTAATGATTATTAGATTAACGGTGACAACCACACAAGGGTAAACTCGAAAAATCCTTAGCCCAAATATAATCAGCCTATAATGTTCCCACTGTTGGGACACCGGCCTCCTATCTTCTGAGGAAATGGGCCGTAATTTCACCACGCGGGCCCAGTGTGGGTTGGTAGATGTCGCATGTCTCCGAATTTTTGGTTCTAGTACATGCCAGTTTCCTCACGATGCTTTCTTCCACCGTTTTGAGAGCAGTGATGATGAAATAAATTATACAAAGTAACGCGCCTCACTGGGTTTGAACCCACGATGAAAGGCGGGGTTGTTACTCCTGGGCCATCATTTCTCTCTCTTAGCCCATTGACTAACAATATTATCGCTATACAGCACAAGACATAATCTATTTTCAACACAAAACTAGTTCACGAAATACTACATAATTCCAGAATCTCAAATCTTCCCTGGACTATAAATTAAGCCATTGCGAAACTTGCAACAGCAAAAGGCAATCCCACTTTGCCAAGAATTCATTTGGTCTAATTACCTGAGACAGTTCATAGTTACGTCGAATCTCCAATTGCAATCAGTACCAAGGACTAATGAAGTTTCAAATCAAACTATTCCCATGATTGGGAACCGCAAACAGGTTCATCGAGTTCCATCCATACTGAGTCTTCAACTTCAATTAATGATCTTGGGGTTTGACCACAGACTGCAAATCCGGCAAATGAATTGGTTCCGAAATCAGTTGGCGCCGAAAATTCTTTGGGCTTAAGCGGTCGTGTTTGGGAGATTCTAATTTGTGGAAAAAGTTCTATTACCGAAAATGCTTCTTGGTTTTATTTTCCTTATTTTATATTAGACGTTTTAGGGTAAATTTTGCCAAAGTCGGATGTATCTTTTGTCCTTGGAATAAAATTGAAGTCTGACAGTCTTATGAATGCAAAAATATATTTTTCAAATCCGACCGTTCCGGAGATTACGCCCTACATTCTAGCTTACAAACAAACAAATTCTACCTCTTTAAAATATAAGTATAGATAGAAATCCTGCAAAATACATATCATCACCATCTGCCTAGCCTTTTCCCAACTATGTTGACCCGGCTTCCAGTCTAACCGGATGCAGCTGAATACCAGTATTTTACATGGAGTGACTGCCTATCTGACCTCCACAACCCAATTACTGGGTAATACGATACCCCTTGGTAAGACTGGTTGTCAGACTTTCGGGCTTCTGACTACCCGTAACGACTGTCAAAGATCCACGAATGACAGCCGGGACCAATTCCGAGGCACGGAGGGATCTTGATATGTATTGGTCACCCATCTACGGACCAACCGCGGCAAGCGTAGCTTAACCTGATCGATCGACCTGTTATTATTTAGCCACGGGCCCTCTCCTGCAATATCCATATGTATTACTGATTAATATATTACCTACCGGCAAACCAAGCCATCTCATCTATTTCCTGCATAAACAGTGAATATAATTAGTTTTATGCTAATTGGCGATGTTTAATTGAATAATCCGGATGGCTGTAGCTGACCCACGCTGATTGGTTATGTCAAGTAATGGAATCTGTTGAGGATTAGTATAACTAATCTGATGTAATATCTGCCAGGTGATTATTGCAATACCTTCCCGTCAAGCTTCGCGCGTATCCTATTTGATACGAAACAATAGAAAATCAATTGTGTCTCATCGGAGCTTGTGATGTCACCTCATTGAGCTCCGCTAAATAGACACAACTGATTTTCTATTGTATCGTAGGTACTACATAGGTTACACGCGGAGCTTCACCGGTTACCGTAATGTTATTTATTAGCACCTTAATTGTGTAACACACTATCAATCACAATCTGAAGGATATTGCTAATCCATTGCTTCATATGTTCGAAAAAATTGTCTACTCAACAACGTAAATAACGCAATGAATGTTGTTGAAGTGTCAAAATGAAAGCCATTGCTACTGTTAGTCTGTTAGGCAATTAGCCCGTTAACCAAACAACATTCAGAAAAAGTACGTGCACGTGTTGATGAAAATAATGACAAAGAAGAAACTAAACATGCAATGATATTGGTTTTATTTGTGACTAGCTGCTGCGCAAGACTTTGTTCGCGCGACATTATTTTATTTTCTTTTTTCTCTTTCTATAGTAAAAATAGCCCAATTTATAACATCAGCCATCTTCCAGTGAAAGTCTCATCAAAATCAGTCCAGCCGCTTCGGAAATTAACCGGAACAAACAGACAGACAGGCAAAAATTTTAAATTAATTTTTGATATAAAAAGCTGTTCGATGTAAGGTTATCGATATAAAGAAACAGCGAACAAAAAAGGTGTAGTAAAAACATAACGTCGCATTATCAAAGCATCGATGTATAGACATCGATGTAACAATTTTCGCAAAATAGTATTTCTAATTCGTATAGGGAACCCGTTATTTTGACACTATAATTTTATTTATTTGTATGATATATGATATTGAATTCTAAGTAATTATTCCAAGGATAGTATCATAACTAGTGGATAAATAGAAAAAGCTTTACTTTAAAAGTTTACGTGCGCCAGTTACAAAGAGTTTTGATATTTCATTATCATCCGTTTAAAAGAACTTTTCAAATTAAATCTGAAACTCTATAACTTAAAATATTTGTAACGTGAATCAGACAAAGTTGAACTCAAAAGTAGGTCGTAAACAATAAAAACGCTTAGCCAATTTATTACCAACAAGGCTTTATAAAAGCGATTTTAGAAATATTATATATATTTCATCTCACCCATAAAAGCGTCCCACTTAGTAACCGTCAGCTTATACGAAACGTACATTAAAAAAGTGAAATTAAAAAAGGTCACGCACTTTTCTAAGATATAATCCTCTTTTAAGTCAGTCCCAAGATTAGTTGGCTAATTTCTTGAAAGCGTTCGCTTTTTCCAGATTTAATGGAGTGCTGGATTATTTGTCTCTATCCCAGCATAATTTATCCGGACGAATTAAGCTTAGGCCGGAAAATCTCACTGAAAAAATGTCTGCCGATAAAACGGAACAAAAGGGGATCCCTAAAGAAACAGCTACAAAAAAGAATTGAGATATGAATAATGAGAATCATTGTGAAGATAATATAAAAGAAGCACTGGCACGAAATAGGAGTAATGACGTTGAATAAGTAATTTCGTTCTCAACGCGCCGTGGACGTTCAATGGGCCTTGACTTTTGGATGATGTCACGAGGTGTCTTAGATATCTTAACTGCCCTGTTGGTCTCGTGGTTGCAAGCGCGACTGGTGAGCGTGGGGTCCTGGGTCCGATTCCCAGGTCCGACAAAGTGTTATTGGGTTTTCCATTAGGAATTTCTTAGTAACAGCCCGGAGTTTGCAAGTTAATACCCCAGTGCCTCGAAAGCACGTAAAGCCGTTGGTTCTACATCTGCTCTCTCCCCGGTCGTGTCGGATTGCCGTCCCATCGGACAATGAGAGTGAGGGAAGGGAGAGTGCACACAGGTGCACAAATCATCTCTGCCTAGCCCTTCGGGGGTTGTAAGCGTGACGTTATATAAGTGTATATCATTGTTTGCTAAGAAACCTAACAAAATTATTGTTGATCAAAATACTTCCTTTCGTCAAGACAATTTTTAACTCTTCCCAGTATTTCATCTTCCTCAAAATACGAGGATCAACTTTCCTTTGTCAATCTAAAATTCTAAACAAAGTTTTTTTAATATCTATCTGGTGATTCCCATTATGTAGGAGCAGGGTGTTCTAATTGGATTTCAACTAAAACCTGCCACATGTTAGGCTCGCAATAACCCGACTAATTTGGGATGAGCACAGCCATTAGGCAATGCTAAGCCTCCACTACACATAGTCGTAAAAGGTGAATAACAAACTAGGTTATAAACCATGATTTTACTCTCCAGCTGACCAACCTAATCCCAAAATATCCTGTCATTGTTTGCAACGCGATTACATACCTCTAGGGCACGGACGGACGGTCAAAATGTTACTTTTTTGGTCTAGCTCTAACTTGGAGCAGGATATGCTCGGAGTTTCTTTGAAGGTTATAATCAAAAATTAAAATATCCGGAAAAGAACCGGTGTTACTGACATAGGTTGCAGAGTAAGCAAACTGAAGTGGTAGTGGGCTGGTCATGTTTGTTGAAGGACCGATGGCCGGTTGAGCAGGCGAGTCCTGGAGTGGAGACCGCGTATCGGCAAGCGTAACGTGGGACGCCCTCCAGCTAGATGAACCGACGGCCTTAAGAAAGTGGCTGGGACAGACTGGATGCGGAAGGCGGAGGATAGGGTGTTGTAGCGCAGCCTGGGAGAGATCTGCAGTGGACTGCAATAGGCTGAGTTGATTGAGCTCTCATTTGTGCAGAGTACAACGGGCGATAAGGAGTCTCGTTCGAAAAGATACTGTATGTACCTACTATTAATCAAGAAGAATGTTTCTTATATTACACTGTAAGTTTGATTTCGAAATTTAGCATCAGCACTTAAGCATAATTAGCCTATAATGTTTCCACTGCTGGGACACAGGGCTCCAGTCGGTGAGAGGGAGTAGGCCGTAATCCACAACGGGGCCCTGTGCGGGTTGGTAGATATGTCACATGTCTTCAATTTTTGGTTCTAGAACATGCCGGTTTCCTCACGATGATGGATGATTTTCGTTCACCGTTTGAGAGCAGTGGTGGTGAAATAATTTACCTCGAAATATACTTCTCTAAATCTTATAACATAAGCGGTACCGCACCTTAAGGCCATAAAGTTTCCGAATAACCGCATAACGAGTTCACGGCGCACGCATGAAAGCATCGAATAAAGTAAAATATGAACGTTGCGTTGTTGACATAAGACAACATAGTATCAAAAACGTTCATTAATTCAAATGAATGTGTCCGCTTTGTATGAATATTCAAGGGCTATGCGATTAACGTGTATCTGTCGCCAGAACAATGGCTACACATAAAAACACAGAGTAAAATTTATTTCCAATACGTATTATTTGTTGGTATGTTGACGTGTTCTAGCTGACATTTATGTAATTATGACAAATAATTTAGTTTAATGTTTTATGTTGCGTAATGTAAATTATTTTGCATTATTGTATAGAATCAAGTTTTTATAATCTAACTGAACAGATTGCTGTGCTGCTGGGGAGTTTTTTGTGCCACTTCTTCTTTCCAGTTAAAGAACTAGGAAGTTGTTAAATGCGGGCGTTTTGAGGGCTTGCCTTATGGAATTTTGACGTTCGAAAAGTACTAATTTTCATTCTATATTGAATAAATGGATTTTGATTTTGTATTTACTGCGTTGTTATTCATTCGGCAAAATTATATATAAATCATCTCAATGACAATGAAGTGAAAATAAAAGGTTAATTAGAGTTCATGTTCGATGCGAGGAATTCGAAACAGTCGGAACTTTTTGATTAATTGAATGTTATTTATGTTCATGACGGTAAAAGCGGAGCTCAGTAATGGCCATTTTTGTACTTGTTTCATTGGGCTGCTGAGTGATGAAAAATTAATTAAAGTAAGACAAGAATAACAGTCTGTGATGGAAATTATTGCTTTGATTCGAATTTAATGAATGCGAACGACGCCTTCTCTTTAGGTCATGGCTTTAAGATAGTCACAATTCCAAACTATGTCGAGCAGTATAAAGATGCAAAATAAAAAACAGTTCTAAATTATCTCACGAAAATAACACCATCATAAACACATAACTTCATCAGTTCCTTTACAGTTTCTAAAACTTTCAACAAAAGTCTTAACTTATAAAAATGTCACAATATTTTTCAACCTTCCTCGCCGTGTGTCCACCGATCACATCAAGTTTGCTCACATAATAATTCATAAGATAGTTATCAGGGGCCTAAAAGCACTTTAGCCGGATTGCCAATCCTATACGGTCTGATATATATTTGCATGATGACAACGTCATAACCACTCCTAGCCCCGGTGTAATTGCTTTTCTCGGTCGCCAAGATAGATTTTTAGAGATCCGCGGTAGAAATGAAACTGAATGTCTGTGGAACCGTGGGTGAAGACGAGTTCCTACTTATATACTTATTGAAAAGTTTAAAATAAACGCACGTTAATAAACGTGTTTTCTTTCTTTCTACAATGAGAAATGAGGTAGACAAAATTAATTAAAAAAAAAACAGTGACACTCCGGGAGTGCCGACAGAAGTGAAAACAAAACACAAACAGAATACTTTGCTATCACTCACTGACATATCGGATATATATTAAAACCGAGTACATCCCGAGGACAGCCGAACACATCCGAATCGGTGTCGGTTAACCGTAACCGACTGGGAAAAAATGCCCAACGCGCCTAAAGAATTTTTCACCTCAAAAATAGTCCGAATTTCGACCATGGCGACTAACCTCAGTGGAGACGTATCTTCGGCGCTGGAGATATTATAGTGCACAAGTTTGTGCGCAGACACAGGTGCACTCACTTTTTTCTCACTCTCATAGTCCGATGGGACGACAATCCGACATGACCGGAGAGACATCAGGCGCAGGACCAACGGCTTAACGTGCTTTCCAAGACACGGGAGTATCACACCACCAACTTCCAAACTCCGGGCTACTATTAAAAAAATCCTAATGGAAAACTCCAATAACACTTTGCCCGACCTGGGAATCGAACCCAGGACCCCACGCTCAGTAGTCCCGCTTGCGATCAAGAGACAAACGGGGCAGTCTTAGCCTATTCTGTAGAATTAAAAATAAAATACCACGAACATGAAAGAATAAATAGGTATTTACAAATGTAGCGAGACTCTTTTCTTAAAGATTGGCCAGACACAGCACTAGATAGGTGGAATAAAAAATAATTATTATCAAATAAACTGCTGGTTATGGATCGAAGAGAGAAAACGGGCATTGAGCTCAGTGGAAATATAATTTGTATGTGTGTAAGGACACACGAATCACGGACGGATATAAGGATGTCCATCATTACTATAATGTCGAGCAGACTGCTTTAGGCTGATGATAATAATGAAAGGAACATAATTATAAAATACGATTAAATATCAAAGTACCATTGGACGCAGCAAGAACTAGATTTTGACCTTTGCCTAAAAAAGATATAAAACAAAGTTGTTAACAGAAATTACTCATATCTTGTGTAGGTACGGAACACATAACCCGAATTGGCAGTGCACGCATCCAGTTTTCTAAATTTAAAATGGATGCTCTACATGGTCGAGGAAATTTAACCGGCGGTCTCGTAAAACATGTAATATCGTTATTTGAGGCACTTAACCGCAAAGGTTATTATCTAGAAAGGTTTAGTCTAGTCTAGGTTATATCGTTTCAGGACATTTTTTGGCAACGACCAAGAAACCATCTCAATTAAGTTAAAAGAACTATAATTAGAGAAAAGATCGTGGAAGATAAGTATAATTATAAGTGAAAAAGAAAAAGGCGGTGTTTCAGATAACGTATTTTTAGTACCTAATGAAATATTTTACTGGCTTGATAATTTAGAAGCATTTATAGAAGATTGATCGAAGAAGTAAACACATAGGGAACAGAAAAAGGCTATGGGGGATCTTTGCCCAAAAGAGGTCAATACAGGCCGCTTCAAAAAATTTTGAACAGTTAGCAGGAGAATACAAGAGCCATTGACGAAGAGGAGTTCCTTGTTTCTAAGATTTATGACGATACTCGTACTAGCTGACCCGGCGAGCTTCGTACCGCTTCAGAATCAATAAATTGGAAAATGTATGAGATGAGAATTATCTTCATTTTATTTTTACGTGAATAATTCTCGAGTTTTAATAGTTATTCTGCGATTCGGGGCGGAGTCAAATCAATCAAATATCATAAAAATCGGTCCACCCGTTCGTGAGCTATAAATGGTGTAACTAACGCAACTTTGTTTTATATATAGATTATTGTGTTTAAGAGGTTTGCGGATCATGTGGCCGTGTAACATAGCATTATTCGCCATCAGACTGTTCTGTCAATCATGAACCTGTTCGAATTCGTTGCAACTTACGATTGCACACACACGCACACACAATCGAAGTAACCAATAAGAGTCGGTGTATAGGCTGATATACACATAAAGTTACGAACCAAAATATCTGCATTGCTAATACCATCCTATCACTCCACGATTGGGAGGATTAACGCGAAAACAGTTCGAGAATCTGGCCATTTGTATTCCGCGTACCACTATTCCCGAGGGCATCGAAGTTCGAAGTTTCTAGGCCCAATTAATGAGGCGATTAAACTTAATTTGAGTTTAAGGCGCGAACGACCAGTTTAGACGTAGATAGATCTATGTGGTTCTGAGGTTCGGTCCTCCATGATTTTAAGGATTATGAACTTTCTGACAAACCCATCCGAGATTGATTTGAATAAAACTATATCTAATTATTTATTATATTCATAATGGTTTGTTATTTAGATTCTATAAGGCTACGTACGCACTGAAAGGTGACTTGCTTAGCGCTTAGCGCCTAGCGAGTCATCTTGCGTGTAGCGAAGTGAAAATAATACACTAGAATTTTCGCAACCGGCTGTACTGCGCGCTTGGCGCCTTCGCTAGTCTTCTCATCATCTTCCTAGCCTTTTCCCAACTATGTTACGGTCGGCTTCCAGTCTAACCGGATGCAGCTGAATACTAGTATTTTACATGGAGCGACTGCCTATCTAACCTCCTCAACCAAGTTACTGGGTAATACGAAACGGTGAGACTGGTTGTCAGATTTTCGGGCTTCTGACGACCCGTAACGACTGTCAAAGATCCACGAATAACAGCCGGAACCAACGGCTTCACGTGCTTTCCAAGGTACGGAGGGGTCATGGTTTGTAAAGATGGTCACCCATCCACGGATCAACCGCGGCAAGCGTAGCTTTTACCTGATCGATCGACCCGTGCGGCTAATATTACTTAGCCACAAGCCTTCGCTAGTCTTCTAGCGGCTCACGCGGCTTAGCGGCTAGAGCCTTCTAGCCGCTAAACAAGCAACATGCCAGTGCGTACGAAGCCTAAGGGCTGAAGATAGAATGTAGATACTTATTATTCTGGACGACTGAAAACGCTTTACGTGGGCGAAACATACGACCAGAATAATAATTATTATTAAATTGTACTTCTTCGTTTCGGACAGAAGGACTAACCAGATCTTGCATTATCTTAATTCATCATTCATCATCATCATTTCAGCCGAAAGACTTCCACTGCTGGATATAGGCCTCCCCAAGCACCTCCACTTCGACCAGTTTTGTGCTTCTCGCATCCAACGAGTTCCTGCGGCCTTCACAAGGTCATCGGTCCACCTTGTGGAAGGCCTTCCAATGTTACGTCTTCCGGTACGCGATCGCCACTCCAGAACCTTTCGGCCCCATCGGCCATCTGTTCTGCGAGCAATGTGCCCTGCCCACTGCCACTTAAGTTTGCCAATTCTTCGGGCTATGTCGGTTACCTTCGTTCTACTCTTCATTTCTGATTCGATCACACAGGGAAACTCCAAGCATAGCCCTCTCCATTGCCCTTTGGGTGACATTCAGCCTTCTAATAAGGCCCATTGTTATCTTAATTAATTAATCAGAAATACACTGTAGACAGAGACATTTAATAATAATAACTAGTTAAAAAGAGGGAATTTCCTGCCTTTTCTTGTTCATAATGCATGTGGTCTAATTTGAGAAATATTTATTTATATAAACTTTTCGCACTCAAAAAAAAGGTAGGTACAAAGTCGGACTTAATGCCTTAGGCATTCACTACCAGTCAACCAAGGGAGGTGAAGAGATGAGATGGCTGGTGCTTTGGTTGAGAGGAACAAGGATAAAAAACTATTTTATTTATTTGGGAAGATTGAATTATAAGTAAATAAAATAGGTATACAAATACATTAAGAGGTAATATGGCTTTGTCATTTACCTTTTGATTGAATAATTGGTTGGTGGTTTAATGACAATTAAACATGTTACTAACTAAATGTTGAATGTCTAGTTTACAATTAAATTACTAACAAATTCAAACGTAGTTTCTAATTAATCGATTTCAATCTATGCTGGTAACGTTAATTAATAAATAGAATTAGTTAGGACTAATGAGATCATTAAGTTAAATTAGAATGAGCCAGTCAACGGTTAGATGTAAAATGGCGATGAAAATTGCACAGTTCGACCAATTTTGTAATACTGAATATCGATGCAGGTATAAATTTAAATATTTTTACATTTTAAATGGCTAATTATAATAAATCAAAATGGTTTCGTTTGTATTGAAACTTTCAATATCGAGGCATCAAAAACCTACGGCATGGAAACCTAACGTGTCAATTTAATTTGTCAATTTAAAGTGTTTATACATAACCTGTCCTAGTCCCTATATTTAATACTAGTTCCTGCCCGCGACTTCGTCCGCGTAAAATTTCTATTCCGCCGACCCACCCCGTCGCATCGCATCGTCTGCCCGCGCTATCACTTCGTTTTCGCTTGTCGTTCCTTGTGACGTTTTTCTTTTTACTCGGCTCCTATGTCTCATAGCGTTAAATAGCCTTCCTCAAGAATTGGGCTATCAAACGCAAAAATATTTTTTCAAATCCGACTGGTAGTTCGAGCGATTACTGCGGTCAAACAAAAACTCTTCAACTTTATTATTATATATTACTAGCTTCTGCCCACGACTTCGTCCGCGTGAAATTTCACCCTCCCCCCCATTCACCCTCTTAGGGGTGGAATTTCGAAAAACCCTTTCTTAGTGCACCCCTAGACCTCATAAGGAACCTACATGCCAAGTTTGGAATCTCTAGACCCAGCGGTTTGGGCTGTGCGTTGATATGTCAGTCAGTCAGTTCTCCTTTTATATATATAGATTTTTGGTAAGTATAGACTAAAACCTTAAACCGACTACATTTAGGCAATTCCATAGAATTCTGTCGCGGCCAAAACGTTATGAATTTATGATGCGAAGAGTCTGTTCAGTTGGCCCAAATGTAATCCATAGCAGTGTGTATTTAGGATACGATGGGACTGTAATAGCACAATCATCATATTATACCTACTGTGTGCAGGATCAGGTTTGTTCGTCCAAAATGAAGTTACTTGTGTAGTTTGAACAGGTTGGTGTATATTGTATAAACGTTAACAGAGATTCAAAATGGCGCCATGGCGGTCGGTGGTTCGCAAGAGAAGACATTGACATTAAAATTTTGACGGAGGCGCGATTGAATGGAAGACCGAATGTGAGTGACCGAATGCAAGCGTCCGAAGGAATGACCCAAATCGATGATTTTCTTCCCTCCCTCGTCGATAGATGGCGCCTCTGCCGCGTCCGATATGTTGTTGCGTCGGAGTCTAGTGCGTGCGTGGTGTGGAAATACTGTACCCACTGCTAGGACACTGGCTTCCTCTCTGTGGCGAGAGCAAGAGAGGACTGTCACAGGCTTTGCGATTATAAAAGCCCCTAATTAAATGAAGAAGAAAACTAAAACCAGTGTATAGAGATAATTGCGTTTCGAATTTACGTGCTAAATGCCAACCTTTGACTTTCTCACTTCAAAATTGAATTATTTCTTTTGATTGAGTGTTATACACTCGACTTAACTTGTCAAATTAATTAATTGCCAGACGGCAGGATGACTAGGTAGGTATTTATTTCTTATTTTATTATTTTTATCTTATCGTATACTATACTGATTGACGTCATCAAGTCAACGCCAGTTGTCGCTTAAAACCAGAGCTGGGACACTGTCTAGCATATGGTCGTAGCATTATGCTGAGCGATGGCCGTTCTGCGTGGCGCATATTTTCACCCAACTTGTTATTGTGTTCTATATCAGTGTCACGTTTACCACAAATAAAGGTATTTGCTTTCTTTTCTTTCTCATTAGGTGGAAACATTTCTGAAGCCAATTATACGTAATATTCAGTGATATTATCACTGATCTTTACAGAAGGTCTTACCTTCAAATCAATACTATGGGAAATTATTATCTATTCATATTATACTGGGAAAACAATTCCCAAAGTTCAATATACCTACGCTATCGTCTATTCATATCGGCAGAGGAAAAGTTTCTGTTATTATACACCATGTCGTGGAATTTCGAGGTGTTTTTCCAGTTGTGAAAATCGAAGAGAAAATAAATAATTCTTGTGATAACTTAAGAACGCACACACACACACACACACATACATACAAGACACATAGACATAGAATCTGTTGGTGTACCTTAATAAATAAACAAACTTCTTCTAAATTTAGTTCAGAAGAAATAAGCGGGATTGTGTCGACGACTGATTTAAATTAACCAGTTAGGTTTCTACCGTTACGTCGAATTGGTAGATATCTATCTAAAATATGGGTTAGGCTACGCACACACTGACATGTGGCTTGCTTAGCGCCTAGAGCCTAATGACTTAACATCCATCGAAACACGCTAGGCGACTAGGAAGGCGCCAAGTGCGCAGTGTGGTCGGTTGGAAAAATTCTAGCGTTCGTTTCACTTCCTACTCGCAAGGTAACTCACTAGGCTCTAGGCGCTGGGAGCGGTGAATGCTTATGCGAATCCCGCACCCCCGGCCATAGGTAGAGGTGGAATACCGCGGTGGTTTTAGCCGGTAAGAGTACGGCATGCCCCTCTGTCCCCCCCACGATGGAGGAAGTCCATGAGGATTTCCAACGCGCAACAAAAAAAAAAAAAAAAAAGGCTCTAGGCGCTAGCTAAACAAGCCACACCACATGTCAGTGCGTACGAGCCTTAAGGATTTCTGCGAAAAGCGACCTTACGTCACGTCGAATACTGAGATAATTAAACGTGATTAATATTTTGTTACACAAATTATGTAAAAGCCACGGAGTGCGACAGTGTTTTGTTTTTCGAGTTTTGAAATTGAGGAAGACCACAGCAACGATGGGTGGATTATGTGAAAGATAATATTATGGCTAGAAAGGGACGACAAAGAAAGAAAGAGACACGTACATTCACGTGCATGCGTGTGTAAATTATGGATTGCAATAAAGATTATTTAAAGAATAAAGATGTCAGTGCGTACGTAGCCTTAAGGTTTTCTGCGAAAAGCGACCTTACGTCGTTCAGACCAGTAGAAAAACAACTCTAGTTGCATTCGAGAACTCAAGCAAATTTTGAATCAGCTTTCAAAATAAAATATTAGGATTTTGTTTCGATAAAACAACAGTGATATACACACATCAAAAGTGTCTAGGGATCAACATATATTTTTGCAATAACTTTTCTCCTGATTGATATTAATTAAAATTTTCTTTAAGGATTCATCAAATAAAGTGTTTTCGTTTGTCACAGTAACGATAAACCAAGTCACCTTTGCATTAATAAAGAAATTTGCCATTTTCCTAATAAAGGGATTTTTGACATTTGAACCACTAACACAAAAGTTCGAAAAAAAGACTGAAATAACAGTTTTCTTTAAAATTTTATTGGGTAACTTAAACAATTAATAATCCGTGTTTCTACCGCGAACACTAACAACACAAGAACATCGGTTTGGCATACTCAAAATGAGTTCATCCAAATCACGCTGTGGAATGGCAGCCCATGTTCGTTGCAACAACAAAAAAAGGTCTTCTTGCGACTGGATACCCTCCATATTCGGCAGAGCTCTTCTCTGTAGCATATCCCATGCATGCTCAATCGGGTTCAAGTCTGGCGACTGAGCAGGCCAGGGCAGGACATTGATGTTAGCTGCGGCGAGAGTCTGTCTTACAACTCTTGCGGTGTGCGGTCGTGCATTATCATGCATTAACTGAAATAAGGGACCGATTTGCACTTGTAGAGGAACGATGACGTCTGATACAATCGTCTCAGCATAAATTTGAGCGTTGAGGTTGCCTCTGATCCAAATCAACTCAGTTCTTCCGCCGATCCAAATACCCGCCCATACCATGATGGTTCCACCACTATAAGGATGGACTTCCTGGCAGGATTTTAATCGCTGTTGGCGTCCAGGGGTTCTCCAGTGTCGTATACGTCTTGTATCCGGTCTCATACCAAAACGAGACTCATCAGAAAAGCACACGAAACGCCATTGTTCTTCTGCCCAATTTCTGTGTTCAAGAGCCCATTGATATCGAATCCTACGATTGTGCATTGCTATAGGTGGTCTTCGGGAATGAAGGTTCACTTCATGCAAGCGGTTTCTGACTGTTTGGTCGCTAATTAAGTTCCCTGAAGAGTGATGAAGCCTCACGGCTAACATCATGGCGGTTATTGTTGGAGCTCTTCGAGTTAAGATTTGAATGTATCGGTCTTGTCTCCGTGTGGTGCAGCGATATCGTCCTCCATGGCGCTCAGCCACGGTACCAGTGCTTCGGTAACGTGTCCAAAGTCGACTGATAACACTCTGACTTGTATTCAGAGCTAAAGCCACAGTACGTTGCCGGGAACCAGCTTCTATCATTCCCACGGCTCTGAGCATTTCTTCCCTGCTTAAATGACGTCGCCGCTCCATAATAACGTTGGTTTTAATCAGTAGTAGGGAAACAGTAGCACTAATAATGTCTTCAATGCGTTCTATGTTTTTATAGGGAAAATATTGACAGCTGATTTTCATCTTTTACTCGAATTTGATTCACAGTTCCTGATTCAAATTATGAAATGCACCAAAAAGGATCCATATAAATTTATAAAATCATAAATTTATTACAAAGCCACATCTCAATCTCAAGAAATCCGCATAAAAATGCTTGATCCCTAGACACTTTTCATGTGTGTATTAGGCGCGAATATGTTTTCTTGAAATAAACGGAATAAATATAATTTTATTCATTATTTACCCCCACATAATATTGCTCTACGGTTAGCAGTCTTCAAGTGCTGACAGTAACTATAAGGAAGGTCTGTCTACAAAACTAACGGTATTAACACAAAATCCAACGGGCAGGTCATTAAATCATAAAACATATCTAAAATAAGTTATGGATACTGAATTTGATACTTAACTCCAGATATAAATCTCACGTAGGAAAATCGCAGTCAAAACAGCATATTCAAAATCCTGCTTCACCACAGCATATTCACATAAAATAAAATAAATCTCTCTCGTATAAAACTTGCTGTCACATAAAACCGTATAATAAAGTTAAAGTACTATGCACTAACCTGCAAATTGACATACGGTGCATCGGCCATAACAGTTGGGACTATGAATCCTCCTTCGCCGGTCGACATATCGATGTCTTGACTATAGATATCGGTTTTGTCGTCGTAAAGCTTGACGCGAACTCGAACCCGCTTTTCTGTGCTCATTGCTTCGACCTGGTGGAAAATAAATGCATTTTAGTTTAAAAATCAGCAGGTTCTGTAAAGGATAAATGTAAACTCTTTTCTTGGACAGGGATTCATCGCAAGGATAGTAATCTGCATTCGCGACTTATTTGCCAAAATGTAAACAAATATGTGGCTATGGAAAAATAACTTTAATTCCTAAACAATAAAGTGCAGCTTACGCTACAACTTCAAACATTTTAATAACTTTTTCAATTGTGCTAGTCACTCTGACATCAACTTAATTCCCATTAAAATAAAGTTGATATTTGTTTAACTTGAAATAACATCAATTTGAAACGTAAGTTTGAATAGACTATACAGTTTATGCTTTCCCCATGGGAAAAAGCGCGCGTTTATGTATGATGTGTCCATCGCAAACGGTAACGTATAGATTTCAAAACTGTCATCATCGCCCTTTATCATCCACTTACAGTTGTCCACTGCGAACATAGACCTCCCCAATCGTACCGCTGCTGATTAACTTGATCCTTAGTTACTCTCATTCAGCTGCTACGAGCCACTCTGCAGACATACATAGTCGCTCCATCTAGCCCGAGGGCATAAGCAACCTATGATGTGGGACACTACTGGGACACAGGCCTCCTCTCGGTGAGAAGGAGTGAGCGGTAATCCACCACGCGGGCCCAGTGCGGGTTATTAGATGTCACATGTCGTCGAATTTTTTGTTCTAGGACATTTCCGACGGCATACAACCCTAATTACCTTTTACTTTCACTACAAATACTAATTACTAAACTATTCACGTTTCGTGGTGGCAAATAATATGTTCTAGCGGTTTTTGTGTTACATAATATAATGCCATTTAATCCTAGCTAGCGTTATTACTTAGCACGATTAATACCATTATCTCTACACCAATTCAAACGTACACCCCGCCACGCAATGAGAACAATATTGTGACGTCAACTAAGTCTTAATTAAACCATTAAGTTTACCAAGCCAACCTGGCTTTACTCCAAAACCTGTGCCGACAGGGGTACAGATATGAAATACTGAGATAATTAAACGTGATTAATATTTTGTTACACAAATTATGTAAAAGCCACGGAGTGCGACAGTGTTTGGTTTTTTGAGTTTTGTAATTGAGGAAGACCACAGCAGCGATGGGTGGATTATGTGAAAGATAATATCATTGCTAGAAAGGGACGACAAAGAAAGAAAGAGACACGTACATTCAAATGCGTGCATACGTGTGTAAATGATGGATTGCAGTAAAGATTATTTGTTTGTAAGTGAATGCTGAAGAAGACATGCTACGTCGACCACATATAAATTTGGGATAAGAAAAATGATGATGGAATCGAATTAATTCTGCTTAAAGAGTAGTAAGTAATAATACCAGCCTATTATTGCTTCACTGCTGCAGGGCAAAACCCTCTTCTCATATAGAGAAGGCAAGATCATTGATCACCGCACTTGCTCAAGACGGTTTGGCGATTTAAGACTTATATCCTAACTAATATTAACTAGATATAAATGCGAAAGTAAGTTTGTTTGTTTGTTACCTTTTCACGCTTAAACCACTGAACCGATCATCCTGAAATTTTGCATATAGGTACGTTGTCAGGTGTACAGAAACGGACATAGGGTACTTTTTATCCCGAAAAAAAGTGCTGTTCCCGAGTAAAACAACAATAACGTTATTATGATAATAGATGGCGCCACGTGTACGAAGTCGCGGGCAACAGCTAGTTAACTATAAATCCAGGTTAAGTAACGATGTTTTTCTTTCACCGATGTCAGTTATATCCAAGATAAACTCAGAAAGCATTTCAATCAGTTTATTATTTATCGTAATCTGCTGCCGTAAAGGCCACATCACACGGACAGAAGGAAAACCGTGCGTCGATATAAAAGCTGTTCGTTAGCCTCTCTCTGTAATTTATTATATTGTTCCTGCGCCGACAACGACGAAAGATGAATATGGATGTGACTTATATTATAATTTTTCAAAATAATCATGAATTAATAAAATGTTTCTTTGGTTTTAATTTTTTGTTTGAGTCATTTTTTTTTTTATAAAAAAGATTACTCTTTCCTTTTTTCTGTTTTGGTCCCCTTATTATCATATAAATACCTATACGGTGTCAAACTCAGTCTCAAAAGGCGGTCTTCAAATTTAACCAAGCGTCAATAGTATTTTAATATTCATTGTTGTTATTAAAGTTAAATTAAAATATTGACCCCTTTTCAAAGAATATACGATTTTCACAAAATAATTCATATTCCGTATAGGACAAGCTTTCAGGACATTTTCAAAGAAAACGTATGATTTATGAGTACTAAAGCATTCTTCCCGAATCCCGGAAGCAAGCGAACGACGAAGTTATAAAGAGTAAATACCTCTATCGCACATCGGTAGGAAATTACAACCTCATGGTTCAGAACCTCTTTTGGAGGCAAAGTGAGTTCGGTACTACATATGTACAGGGTGTATAGAATGCTTTGATGCAGCGATGGTGTTAGTCTCTGAGCTAGATTGTGGGCACATACGTATGAATGCACATACGTACTTTATATTTGGTCTTGATTGATGGTGTTATCGGTTATAAGTATGGTATTGGTAGCTGATTGGTATGTGATATGACAGTTCGATTGTGATTGAATGTTGCTGCCATAAAGAAGTCATTCGAAAAATAGTTTGTAAGTCTTTGAAATATAATAAATTGCATTATCTTCTAACACACAATCGCCTTGTAGCAGTAGGTGTGCTGTGATAATTCTTGTTTATTTTTTTTAATTTGACTTATGAAGATACCTCTAAAAACTTTCTTTTTACAATAAAAACTATAATAATATACATACATAATAATATAAACTATAATAATATACTTTAGGTCACATGACCTAAAGCGCGGTTACTGTCGGACTGCATACTTAAGAGGACTACATAGTCCTCTTAAGTCAAACTGAAAGCATTTATTTCAATTGAACCATTTACAGGCACTTGTGAACTGTCAAGGGACTCCTTGACAGTTCAAAACTGACCGACTGGTCAGTTAGTCCGAAGTTTGAAGCTTGCCCATTCCAAAATGTAGATCTCTATAGGGATAAACAGGCAAGAAACTCCAAGGACTCTCTTTTATATCAAGATATACAAGATATTACAAATCCTGGGTACATTATTATTGTTGCTTCTAACTACGCTGCATGTTAAGATTGAATATCATCTCAGACATGTCCATACTAACATCAACCTCCCAATTGTCTAAAGCTTAGGTAAGGCAGCTATCAAAAGTTCCAGCGGAATAAGCTAACGAGCAGCTATTTGCTACAATTCAGCCATTTCAGGCTATACAACTTGAATGAAATGGCGCAATGAAAAATAATATGAATTATCGTTAGTATAGAGCGTTGGAAACAGTGTTGTACTCGTAGAAATAATATTTGAAGTGACAACAACTGTCTTTTGATGTAATAGTGTTAGTCTACAAAGGTCGGCTAAAGTATTCACCCGATGTTTTTTTACTGTAATTTTTTTAGCAATGATTAATTTTAGTTCTACTTGTCGATTATGTTTATTTAATTAATTAGAAGTACTTCGAGAAAATGATATCGGTCAAGTGGCCGCCGTCAAAACTGCCGCCGAAAAAAAGATGACCTTAGCCTATTGAAAAAAAGATGATCGTTTAATGGCATTTTCCATCACTTGTGTCAGAACTTCCAGCGATAGGTTCTCGCATTCCTGTCGGATATTCTCTTTAAGGGCTTTAAGAGTCCGAAGCTTGTTTACATAAACCCGGGACTTCAAGTAACCCGACAAAAAAATGTCTGGAGCGGTCAAATCGGGTGATCTGGCCGGCCAGTGAAAATCGCTAAAGCGAGAGATTAGACGCGCGGACAATATTCCGCGTTCCATGGCTTATTGACGAGTATTCTGCATCTGTCTACTTCACAAATGTCAAAGCAGAATTGACATTTGTCGCCATTTGCAAAAGATATAGCGCATTGCAATAGGGTGATTACTTTTGCTCCACCTTGTAGTTGTCGCGGTTTCGCATGGCTACAGCGGTCATTGCCCTCTCCATAATTTCTCTCAATAAACTATGTATGGTTTTTCTTTATTAGAACATGTTGAAGATCACGATATATTGTTTCAGAGGGCCTTTATTAAAATTTTTGACATTTAAAAGGCTAGAAAATGTAGGTGGGTTGGGTCTATGATCGCTATTGACATGCTAAAACACGACAACTATAGTAAGAACATTCCTTGATAGGTAGTGCTGTAGCGGTATCTACAATGTCACATGCGAACAACGCGTCATACTGACGACGACGTCACGCAAAATCCTGCAACTCACAAGCAGAGTTTATCGCGCAACTAGCATATATACAACGACCCTTTTTTTTACTAAAACAAGTTTTAAATGTGTTATATGATTTAAGTTTAAATACTCCCACGATTCCGTACCGTTGCATGCACCCATAAACACAATATTTTACGTGAGTTACGTAGAATAGCGAATTTTTACACTCAACATAAAAGTTTGTTTCCCAGAATTTAGTTTAATGTACGGAATACGTACCTGACTTCGTGAATTGTTACACCTTGTATATAAAGTGCTAGTAAAAAATGGTTTTCAAACTCACCCTTCCGACGAACGGCAATCCAGGCTTGTACCGTCTTCTCATGCTGTCTGCAAACCTCAGTTCCACATAATGCTGCTCAGCGGCTGGGGCAGCTGCAGCCGTGTTGCCAACTCCGTTCCCAACAGTGATGTCCACGCGAGCAGTGCCTCCACCACAACGAGCTTCGATACGCCAGGTTCCAGATCTAGCTCCAGTTGCTAAGATAGCACTGAGTTTACGAACTCCTGTGAACGAAAATGTTAGTTTTGAGTAACTATGGTGGTAGTATTTTTTAAAAGCAAATCTATACTAATTCATTATTTTAAAAAGGTTAATTTTGTGTTTGTATATAGGGGGATATCATCGGAACAACTGGTCTGATTTCGATAATCACACTAATATTATAAAGGCGAAAGTTTGTGAGTGTGTGTGTGTGTGTGTGTTTATATGTTTGTTACTTCTTCACGCTCAAACGGCTGGACCAATTTAGATAAAATTTTGTATGGAGGTAGCTGACACCCTGGATTAATATATAAGCTACTTTTTATCCCGATATTCCCACGGCATCGACATTTACGCGGATAAATCCGCGGGGCGCAGCTAGTGTTTATACAAATGGGATGCTACAGTAACGCCGAGTTTAAAAGGATATATTTTATGTTAAAACAAGAAATTTCTAGCAGACGAACTCGCGGGCAGAAGCTAGTAGGTAATAAGGTAAAAAACCAATGACTAGGTTCATAATAGCAGAGTTTGTAATTAGGAACTATTTTATGTCTATTTTATTGTGTGCTTGTTTGTGCAGAATAATCAATTTTCATTCTATGAATATTTTGGGTAACGAATAAAAACAAATACCTATATTAAAAAGGGGAGTAAACAGAAATAAACTCATAGATTTGCATGCGGCGTTCGAGCATGCATGAACATGACTTTAAAAATAGGGAGCCCAACCCTTAATAAATATTCCGAGCACGTAGAACATACTTCCAACAAAACCCAACAATATTGACGCAACAAGCCTACATACAACATCCGTCAAACATGACTGACATTCGATCGCAGAGCACCCAGCAAGATAAAAAAAAAACACCCTTTAAGTAGTTGTAAACAAAACGCGGAGAAACGTTGATGAAAGAAACGGAGAATAATCATGAACTTGAGGAGGCTCTATATGCACTTTGTGTAACCAACATAACCAATTTGTGTGATAAGAAAATACTTCAACTTCAGCCAAATCAGTCTATAGACTGATTTGGGAATCTTATAAGATTCCCACTGCTGGGACACAGACCTCCTCTCTGTGAGAGGGAGTGGACCATAATCCATCACGCGTGCCCAGTGCGGGTTGGCGGATGTCACATGTCTTCGAATTTTTAGTTCTAGGACATGACGGTTACCTTACGATGTTTACCTTCACCGTTTTAAGAGCAGCGGTGATGAAATTAAATACATATAGAAAAGTGCTTGCTTGGGTTACAACCATTGGGCCAGTACGACTGGGCCACCACTGCTCTATTTCTTCTTATTTTACGGGAATTGTAATTGTAATCATTATTAAAACATTCACCTACATCGATATAACTTATCTGCGTTCGGTTTTTATTTGCCAAAAATGTAAACAAATATAAATTAATGGAAAAATTACTTTAATTCCTACAAAATAAAGTTAAGTTTACGCTACAACTTCAAAAACATTTTTAGAACTTTTTCAATAGTGCTAGTCACTCTGAAGTCAACTTAATTGTCATTTAAATAAAGTTAATATTTGTTTAACTTGAAATAGGGTGGGGGTGTGCAGCACTTCGCACTTTTAATATCTAATAGGTTAAAACGTAGATCTAGTCAAATTAAATTTCAATTAAATATTTGTGCACGAAAGTACTAGAGTGAGCAAATAACAATAAGAAAATTGTAATAAATAGAGCGAAAGACCCAGACAGCAAACAAAAACAGGAGTGTCCTCTAAAACTATTCGTGTGTCCACTACCAAAAGTTTTTGTCATCAGTTATGACATATGACTTTTAAGAGGGTCCGAATGTAATTAATCAAACTATGTCTCGAGTGGGACCCAGCTCACGCCCTGACAAGGTTATGCCTTAACTTCTCTTGACATTGCTGTATATTAGGTTTTTGGGTTCAAAGTTATGTAATGTTTTTTTAGATTGATCTACAGGCAAAAAAAAAATATTTGAATATTTTGCCAATCATTCATTAGGTAAGCATTAGCTAACTTATATATTTATATTTTTTTTTATTTTTTATTTATCTTATATAATATGTTTAGTGATTTGTGCCACCATAGCATTATTATATTAAAAGGAGTAAAATTATGATCTCAAACAGTAAAGAACACAATTAATATTTTTGAAAACATTTGGCATTTTTTGACATACTAATAATACAAATGAATTACAAATACAAAAAGTTTTATTGGCAAAAAGAAAAGGTAATGGACGACAGACAGACCTTTACAGAACTTTGTGCCTCGTTAGAATACAGAGATTCTATACCAACATTTATAATTTAAATTTAGATTACTCTCATGCAAACTACGAGATTCAAAACGACCCCACTAAAACTTTATAATTTATTATTGCAATTTTGAGACGTGTCCTTTAAAAGTGATTTGTCACTCTCTCAAATACCCTTACGCTTGCAGAAGCCTTTGTGTTATCGCATTAAGGTAGGGTTGGAAAAGTGAATGCGATTCAGGTAAAGCTAAACTTGATCCCTTTTCTTGAAAGAATTTCCATGTCATTCGAAGAACCCCCATGTTCTTATGATAAATCGTTTGCTTTGGGAGCATCGACGTTTTAAATCGTTGTAAAAATATTACCCGTGTACGTTAATAAAAAGAAGGGTGACATCGCAGGATGCGTACTTTCTATTTTTGGGTAGACAAATTGCCATAAGATAGGTAGTACTTTCTGTTTGGGAATTCAGTAATGAAATAAAATTTATATACCCTGAGCCGGGGCTTATACGTGTTTTGTTGGCTTCAACAAACTTATTTATTCATACAATATACGTGATTTGAGAATGAAATACATCATTTGTTTGAAATATGTATGTAGATGTAGTAGAGTTCTGTTATCATTGGCTAGTACATTAAATTTAACAACTTAATAAAAACAATGAAGTTAAAAAAAGACAGATTTTAATTCATTACAATTAGTTTCAATTGAAAAGTGTGTTTAGCTAAACCTAGAAGTTTAATATTTTGTTGTGTTTTATCCAAAAAATAATTAAATAAAGTCCTCCAGACCGTATTTCGGCCACGGCGGCCAATCTCAACGAATACTAGCCTTCGGCGCGGGAGATATTATAGTGCACAAGTGTGCGCGCAGACACAGGTGCACTCCATCTTCCCTCACTCTCATAGTCCAATGGGACGGCAATCCGACACGACTGGAGAAAGATCATGCGCAGGACCAACGGCATAACGTGCTTTCCGAGGCACGGGGGTATCACACCGCCAACTTCCAAACTCCGGGCTGTTACTAAGAAATTCCTAATGGAAAAACTTAATAACACTTTGCCCGACCCGGGAATCGAACCCAGGACCCCACACTCGGCAGTCGTGCTTGCGACCACAAGACCAACGGGGCAGTTCCATCCCAAAAATAATTCAAACTACGTAAACTACAGTCCCACTTCCACTGTACAGTCAAAACAAACGAAAATGGTCGACCTATTACCTCAGACCCTTATACGTGAGCAACTGTGTACGTGCGTAGATTTTTAATGTGACAACAATTTTCTCCCTTAATTAGTATAGCTAATTTAATAAGTTAACAATGGTTTATACATAATAGTAAAATTCATAATCATCTAGTCGGGATGTTTGGTGGTGTGCGTTAATTTCGGGACATGTTTGTATAATAGTATAAAGTTCATCTTCAAACTTACACCAAAACGTATTTATCTCAATATTATCTGTCAGTTGTAAGTCAATCATGTTTATAAAGGAAACCTAATTTATCAAAATTTGACAGGGGTTAGCATGGAAGATGACATGGAAAGGCTTTCACTAGTGAGAAGCAGTCACGCTTGCTTAGTCCAACGGCTAAGATGAATTTATGATCTTCGCATTTACAAGCCCCATTAGATCTACTTATACATAATTATAATAAAATAGTAACGAAGTCACACCTCTACATTGTTTAAAAAAGCTATGAGGTGTGACAATGAGTCTGATGCCGAAAATATAGTTTTTGGAATTTTTGTCCGTTTGTCTGGATGTATTTTCCGGATTTGCACAAAAACAGCTGAACGGATTCAGATAAAATTTAGTACACAGATAGTTTAATATATTTTAATACAAGTAGTATATTCCTGTGGGATATTTTCTGACATCCACGCGGGTGAATGCGCGAGCAAAAGCTAGTAATTAATATTCTCAGAACTAGATCTTAGCTAGACTAAGACCTAGTTCTGAGAAAATTAATTTCAAGAAGAAAACGTTATAAGTGAATCTTATTTTTGTGTTAATTTATGAGTAGTTTATGATTCATTAGTAATTACTACTAAGCCTCAATCCAATTGCATTCAAGACCACTATTATCTGCCTAGCCTTTTCCCAACTATGTTGGAGTCTGCTTCCAGTCTACCGGGATGCATCTGAATACCAGTATTTTACATGGACCAACTGCCTTTGTGACCTCCACAACCCAGTTACTGGGTAATACGATACCCCTTGATAAGACTGGATGTCAGACTTTCGGACTTCTGACGACCCGTAACGACTGTCAAAGATCCATAAATGACAGCCAGGACCAACGACTTAACGTGCTTTCCGAGCACGGAAGTGTCTTGGTATGTAAAGATGGTCACCCATCCAAGGACCAACCGCAGCAAGCGTAGCTTAAGCTGATCGATTGACCCGTGCAGCTGTTATTTCTTAACTACAAGCCACTCTAATTCTATTGAACCACTAATTCTATTGAATCCATCACAGTGAAAGCAACTGTACCTAAACATACTATTAAAGATAGTTCTTTATAGATACGTTACGAGTATTACACAAAACCACTTGATAACAAAAACAGATGTGTATAATACACGTCTGTCATTAAAACCTACACAACATTTTACCATAGAATAATATTCCTTTAATTATATCTGCTACCAACGCGATATTTTATCACAAAAGTGTTTTCTTAGGAGCAAGGGAAACAAACAAAGTTTATTTATTTTTTGGTATGCACACGAAAGCAAAATGGAAAACTGGTTGCCATTCGCAGTGTTTCTCATAACTTCCACCCAGTCGAAAAGCAGAAACAATAACAAAAGTTACTTCACAATTAGAGAGAGATTGTTCTAGGGAACCACCAACGGAAGTTGGTCTTTGGCACTCGTTCTGGGATTTCATCAGTTCGAACTGTACGGAAAAATAAACACATTGTGAAGTCCAAGGTATATTGGTTCACTAATATGATTGTCGTGCAATTCGTATTGCACTGCATGTGAAAATTTTATTGATAGAGATGCAAATGACTGTGGAGAAATTAATTTTGCCTTTTCATTTCACCCGAGTATTGTGTATTTAGACGACGTACTCATTTTTTGTTATGCTCTGTTATTCAACGAAGTTCTCATGTTGGTTCACGATTTTGAAAAGTTGTGAATTTTTCTGTAGGTATTCGAATTGCTTTTATGAATTCTATATATTTTATTAAAGCGTTTGATAGAATGGGATTTGATTTGTTTGCTGCTTTGATTACATTTACGTATTCAACATACTGTGAAATGGGAATCATTTGTTCTCAGACGTCTTTTTGCGTTGTTTTCTTTTTGTCCTTATTAACAATATACATGTGTAGTTGGCTATGTTATTTATAGTCATAATTAAATTTTTGCTTCTCGGTTAAATACCGTGGCTAAATAATAACAGCCGCACAGGTCGATCGATCAGGTTAAGCTACGCTTGCCGCGGTTGGTCTGTGGATGGGTGACCATCTTTACATACTGAGACCCCTCCGTGCCTCGGAAAGCACGTTAAGCCGTTGGTCCCGGCTGTCATTCGTGGATCTTTGACAGTCGTTACGGGTAGTCAGAAGCCCGAAAGTCTGACAACCAGTCTTACCAAGGGGTATCGTATTACCCAGTAACTGGGTTGTGGAGGTCAGATAGGCATTCGCTCCATGTAAAAATACTGGTGTTCAGCTGCATCCGGTTAGACTGAAAGCCGACCCCAACATAGTTGGGAAAAGGCTAGGCAGATGATGGTTAAATACCTAAGTAAAGCATTTCATATTCTGTTATATTTTTATCAGGTGTTACAAACGGTGTGTTAAATCATATTTATGACTGCACAGAAAGCACTTCTCTGTTACACAATGAGAATCTAAGATATTTACCTAATTAGACAAGTTAATACACAGAACGTTTAATCATCACGGCTGTTCATAACTTCATATGCTAGTTTTAATTATAATATATTACCGTAGCGCTCAAACTATTTTACGTGAAATAATTACACGAACTTAGCTAGCTCATTTGCGGGCCACCGAAGTTAATGAACGTCGACTTTAATTAAGTTTCTGATTTGATAAGAATTCTTGGAGTTTGTCTGATCTTTAGTTAAAATATAAGTTTGGCTTATTATTTGCAGCGTTTAGTTAAGTACGTAAAGTTAGAATTAAAGAGAGATTTTTAATATTTTGTTATGTTTTAAGTTCTGTTTTGCTAATAGCCACTGAAATGGTCATCAAACTCACATTGGTATAATTTTGAGTAAAAAAAAATATAATAACAGTTGGCAACATTAATCGTGTCTAACTGTTAGATGATTTAGAACTGATTCAATTGCAAGATTCAATTTATTTGACAAACTAATAGATCTATACCGACATCTATTCAAACCACAGCTGACACCTTTCTTTACCCAACATTAAACATTGAAGCATTTTGTCCAAGGAAATTGAATCTGTCAAATGGCAGGGGCTCTCAATCCTAAGGTGACTACAAGAGAAGGCTTTTAGCGGACGAAACAGATCATCTCTGTACGTATTATTTACGTAACTCCTTTAGAGATTTGTTAGGAGACTATGTGTACTTTGATATGGATCTGTTTTATTAGGTTATTTGCTATTGTATGTCTGTTGTTTGTATTAAGCTAGTGTGATGTGATCATGCTGTGCACGTAATAAAAGTCGATGATAAACATAATAAGCATCGATAGATTTTGTCAATATTTTCAATGGTGAATCTACCTTGTTCCTTACTTTCTTAACAATGTTAATGGTTTCGTTGAAGCCAAAATTGACAAGAAAGAAAATGATGAAGTCACCACCAACGAATAGAAAGAATCACGTTACACTTCATTCCATATTCTTTACGAACTCTGTGCTAATGTTGATTGAAACAATTGGAAAAATAAAAAAGAAACCTGCATTAGAAATTTTCATAATAGTCGTAGTCTTACCTTCATCCATAGAGAGCTGTTCCCATATAGCGACCTTCGTGCCAGCAGGGTCACTAAGCGCAACATAGGCCAGCTCCCCTCGAACTAGTCGCAAGTCATGGTCGAGAGCCAGGATCCAGAACGTTACTGTAACAAGAAATTGTTGTTGTTTCACTAGGCATAGAAACGAAGTATGCATAAGAATCATTTACTTATTCGCAAGAATATGAGTGGGTAAAGAGTACATACATAATCAGCCTATAATGTTCCCACTGTTGGGACACAGGCCTCCTCTCTGTGACAGGGAGTGGGCCGTAATCCACCACGCGGGCCCAGTGCGGGTTGGTAGATGTCACATGTCTTCGAATTTTTGGTTCTAGGATATGCCGGTTTCCTCACGATGTTTCCCTTCACCGTTTTAAGAGAACTGGTGATGAAATTAAACACACAAAGGCGGAGTTTTAGGGCACGTCTACATGGCAAAAAAAAAATTAATCGGTGAAGGAAAGAGTACATAAGTTGGCAAATCTTCTTCTTTTCAATTGTTTGTTTCGTGATGCTCTTTAGAAATGTCTGGCGCGTTGTACTCGCAACCAGCGTGCATGTATGACCGTAGACGAAGCGAGGAAGTAATATGTAAGGATCGTAGCAGGTTATTTATGTGTATATTTATCGAACATGGCTCTTGTGACACATGAACTCCTAGTATAAGAGCCAGGGCTACTACGATGTTTGTGTCTTGAAAGTGAAAATTATTATTAAGGGAATCTAATAAGGGTCTTAGATCTGTAGTTTCAAGAGTTTAAACTCAAGCTTTTCTTCAGATATGCTTGCAATTCTTGGTAAGTGTAGCCAATAAGACATTTCGCCAAAACCGAGTAATTAAAGCAACATTAAAACCTTGTTATTAACTTTGAAACCGACTTTGCTGATTCTAAACAAATATTTTGGCAACAATTACTGGTAAAAAATCCTCGTTTAAGCGAATCGGAAAGAAAATATAATAATATTATGATAGGTATCGATCATAAATTAATTATTATGGAAAATTAAGAAGAACGATTATGATGTTATTCAATCATAAATCCCTCATTATTTTTAATTTCAGCTTACCGACAGGCATTAGCGAAAGGAAAATTACGTAGGCGGCTTCTAGTTTCTCAAAAATTTCATATTTCCGAAGGCCTACAAAATTCCGACATCGAAAAGTATTAAAAGTTACATTTCATGTTAAAGTTGTCAATTAACTTTGTATTCAATTAATTAATAACTTTATCTAACTACCCGCCTGAATTTTAAGCTGAAAATTTCAACGTAAAATCAATATTATTATAATTTCGAGATTGAAAATATTAATTGGATGTCCAAGTCATGAAATAATTCGTGAAGTATATTGGCCCTTGTTTTAGTACCTATATACATGACTAGCTTCTTCCCGCGACTTCGTCCACGTGAAATTTCACCCCCCCCATTCACCCCTTTTTTTTTTTTTTTTTGGATGGGAAATCATCTAATGACTCCTCCCGCTCTGGGTGGAGCGGAAGGGAGTGTCAGACTCTTACTGACTAAAACCCACCCGTGTTCCTTCCTTAGCCCTTTATGTTCCGGGGCAGCGGTAACCCTTTCGGACGATCCCGCTACCCCGGCCCATTCACCCCCTTAGGGGATGAATTTTGAAAAATCCTTTCTTAGTGCACCCCTAGACTTCATAAGGAACGTACGTGCCAAATTTGGAATCTCTAGACCCAGCAGTTTGGGCTGTGCGTTGATATGTCAGTCAGTCAGTTCTCCTTTTATATATATGTGTATAGATTGAATTCGGGACTCTGTGGAAATAAATTTGTGAGAGTTCAGGAAATTTTAATAAAGCAGAATCCTCTGTGTACTTTCTCAAACGTTTTTTTATCCTCAAACTGGAAGGTAACCATCATCATTTTGTAAAATTCGCACTCCTGAGCCACAATTTACAATCAACGATGCTTGGTTGGTCGTAGATTAGAAATTAGGCAAGCGCTAGTCTTTGTGTAAATTATTTCATCACTACTGTTCTCAAAACAGTAGAGAAAAACATCGTGAGGAAACCGGCATGTCCTCGAATCAAAAATTCGAAGGACATGTGAGATCTACATCTAACCAGCACTGGTCCCGCGTTGTAGATTATAGCCCATTCCCTCTCGAAGAGAGGAGGCTTGTGTCCCAGCAGTAGGAACAATATAGGCTGATTATGATAAATACCTGCACTTCATTTGAGTATCACCCCAAGCTGCTAAGCAATAAAATTCCAAAGAAATTCATTAAGTATTTCGCAGCAAAAGTTTTAATTAATGTTACGAGTACAATAGAAAAATCGTTGATTACGGAAACAATATCGTGTAACATTAATTTGGGGTTCGCCTCATAAACATCGAAGGCGAGTTTTAGGGTCACAGGAACATAAAATACGGTCGTAAAAGTAACACAAAAATTAACGATTAAAGCTGCAATACGAAATCAATGTTTTTGCGACTTTTTTACTTGGAATGTATCTTTGATGGACGAGTTTTATTTCCAATTTAATACAGTGTGTTTTCATAATGTGTACATATCGAAATGAGGGAATCTAAGCTTAATTTTATCGACGATTTCTTTTTTAATATAAAAAAAATAAATATTTAAAACGGTCTCTACCTGCTAAAGTAAGGTGCGTAGCCGTGTGCAAAGCCTTTCTTTAATAAAAAACAAGTATATAGCTTTCCTCAGCATTATATTGAAACCCCGTATTACGCTGGACCAGCTCAAAGTCAAAATGTTGTCCACAGATATGCGGTCAACTTTGCTATAAAACTAAATTTATTAGACACGACAACGTATTATCATCTTTAGCCCACATTTACTTATTTGTTGGGTATGTCTCGTCTCTCCTACTCATCATCATCATTATGCGTAGCCTTTTCCCAACTATGTTGGGGTCGGCTTCCAGTCTAACCTGTTGCTGCTTGGTACCAGTATTTTACATGGAGCGAGTGCCTATCTGACATCCACAACCCAGTTACTAGATCATCAAACTTTCAGGCTTCTGACGACTCGTAACGACTGTCAAAGATCCACGAATGACAGCCGGAACCAATGGCTTAACATACTTTGTCTTGGTATGAAAAGATGGTCACCCATCCACGGACCAGCCGCAGCAAGCGTACCTTAACCTGAACGATCGACCCGGGTGGCTGTTATTACTTAGCCACAAGCCCCCCTCTCCTCAACTCATCCTCTGATATTGTAATCTTATACAAATACCTAGGTAAACTCGCATAGTAAGGGATACCTGAATAAGAACAATGCAGCCATAGATACGCTCCAATCTATTCATTCCCAGGTATTTACCTACATGTCAAGCCTCGACTTATTGTTCCACCCTTCGGATATTGATAAATGGATCCTTTGTGTAACTGTACCCAGGGAGCGTCAGTGCTACAAGCTCTGATATTAAATTAAATAGTTTTGGTAGATATTTCGGAAGCACGTGAGCATTAACACGGAGTAATTGCTATCAGTTACCTTCTAAGAAAAGCCACAACATTTTCAGACGATATTATCTATGAAAGAAAAGAAATAAAGAAAAAGTAAAAATAAAAGAAAAGAAAGAAAAGAAAATCTGACCCAGGTTAAGGTACACAATGCTTCAACCCAGAAACTTGGTCCTTATCATAGAAAATTGGCTGTTTAACGCTTGATCAATTCTAATTCGAAGCTGTCATTCTATTCTGTAAAAATGTCACTGAAAACTTAGGTGAAGTGAGCTGTCATTTCACCTGATGCTAGGGATTGACACTATTGACAGCTCACTTCACCTAAATTTTCACGGTGAGATTTATACAGAATAGATCGGTTGGTCTGTGTCATTTCAAAACTAATTTCAGTAATAAAATGTAATAATTGATTTGTCATTAACAGACAAGCAGCCTGTAGACCTATAATTTGGGAAAAAATATAGCCCTGCAATAAAAACAACAAATATTCGACACAGTCCGAACCCGCCATTTTGTTTTTATACACGTAAACTTTTACGATAAGTCATTAATAAAGTAAATTGCTCTCTGTTACATTCTGTGTAACGTTGTGAAGCGTCAAACGTTTGCTTTAGTATCGCGAGTGGTGTTGAGTGCTTTTCTCCCGCTTTGTTGGTGATTATCATGGAAATAGATGAGTTTTATGTACCTTTGTTAGACGAAAGAGAACGAAAAGGGACATGAAAGTATGTCTGAGCAATATAACAGATGTTTTTTACGAGTACCTGGGTACTGAACTAAAAAAATAATTTACGCAACAAAGCAAATTGATGATTAATAAATTGTATGATGATCTTAAGTCACTTAACTCCATCATCATCTGCCTAGCTTGTTCCTAAGTATGTAGGGTTCGACTTCCAGTCTAATCGGATGCAGCTGAGTACCAGTATTTTACATGGAGCGACTGCTTTTGACCTCCACGACTCAGTTTACTGAGTAATATCCCTTGGACTAGTTGTCAGACTTTCGGGCCTCGATCAACTGTAACACTCATTACAACCATATCTTTATTTTAAAAAATGCACAACTTCCTCCTTTTTTTTAAGTTTGTTGAAAGATCTTTCTGACATTCAAAAGTGCCTTTTAAATGCCTAAATATTGAAATAAATTATTTGACTTTGAACATAAACGACTATGTGTTTTTAAATAATTATTATAGAGAATATTATAACGTTATTATTACACACTTTGTTAGTATACTCATTGAAATGTAACTACCAAGCATGAAATACTAGTCTCAATTGCCAGTCGCACCAACTTTAATTGAATTCATCAGTAACGAATTGAGCAGATCGGTGTATGGAAATATGACCTTTAGGCACCCCTATCTCAAATTAATTTATACTGACATTCCGCCAAACCCTTCGGATGACAACGGCATGATGTATAATTTGCCTCATTATCCACGCAAGGATAGATATGAAGAGTCAGAGAACATTATCAATTCTCATCGTATTCTGAAAGTTTTCATATCTTCAGCTCATAAATATGTATGGTTTTCGCTTTCGCCTATTCGCTTGCATAGCTTGAAGAGACAGCAATAGATTAGATGGTATATGTTTATGTATTATTTGAACCTTGGTTAGAATGGGAATGATTCAATCAGTGTGAGTGAAAGATAATTTATGAGTTTTGGAATTTTAAGCGATGCTTACAATAATTTCATAGAATTGTTTACTGATACTACACCAAAAGGGTCGGAAATGTTTGCAATTAAATTTTCAACATGACGTCATTATTTTAATGGTGATGTTAATTACTTTCCGTCTCATGTCATGACTAGAAATAAACATGAAGGATGATGAAGAATTTTAGGGATGCATGAAGAAGCCTCCTCGTGTAACGCAGTTTGTTCCGCCAGTTACTCAACTGTACCGAGCGCTCGGCGCATCCTCAACAGTAACCCAACACCTTACTTGACTGGCCAATTCTTCCCTTGCGGTAGTAGGGCTAACGCTCGCCTGGTTTGTGACCACCCTCCCACTGGAGTCCAGCGTCAAGCAGCCTGCTGTTTCGTCGACGCGTGGGAGTTCCAGTGCCTTAGGCATCTTCTGGGCACGCTCGTTCCATCATAGACCTCATCCATCGCTTTCCATCAGGCGTAATCGTATACCTAGTTTGGGGCCCACGGCTACTTCTACTTATGCACTCTTTTAACTATCATTGTTTCTATTTGTATTTCCTAACTTGTGAGTGTCAATAAATTGATTGTTATTATTACCTAATCCGTCATTGGCTAAACTACGTCGTCGGCCGAACTCTGTACACTACTTCAACCGACGTCGTCCGATGGCTTGTGATTACTAGGTGTTTGTACTCATTTTCTTTTACATAACGTTTGCCTCGATCGGCCGAGTTCGACGTAGTACGACGACGTACATATGAGCATAGTTCGGCCAATGACGGATTAGGTGTACGCGAGTCGTTAGGGTTATTATCTGAACATAAAGGTATTCATTAGATTCTATAAAAGTGGTTATAATCACAAGGTGATCCAGTCATACTATCTTTGTTACTCCTTGGGATTTCCTTCTAGCATATCTTGGTTCACAATCTGTCCTCACTCCATTAATTCTAAGCATTTAGGCCGGTAATTACCAAGATAACGCTTTAGCGAGGAGATAAAATTTGTTCTAAGGCACTAAACGTGTTCTGTGGTGGACGGGGGCTTGTCACGCGATTTTTTTATTGCAGAATTGAAGGTAGGAACTACTTTTCGTGTAGATCTTTAGTTTTTTTCTTTTTATACTTACTAAGTTTTTCTGAGAAAAAATGGGAGCAATGATGATACATGAGGAATGTTTCTTTTTTGGCAATTGGGCATTTTATTTTTTGTAAAAAACACTTTTACACTTCAAACATAAAGTATGTTTTAAAACTGAATACTTTCGTTGTTTCCTATCTGACTACTCTGAGAAGATAGATCGTAACAAACTCAGAGGTCAGTCTCTAATAAGTCCAGACATTATCTTGGTCAGGCTATAATTGTAAGGATATGTCGCAGCCAACTAGTTTAATGAGCCTTTCAGTTAATAGCCTAGCCTTTTTTCTGTACACGGTTTGGCCAGGTTTTCAAGACCAAATTTGGCCAAATCTTCAATGGGATTTATATCAAATCATTAGAATTTTATAATCATATTTTCATTATATTATTTAATCATTTGTATGCCTAAGTAGCCGATCATGGAATGAATATTATTAAGTATATAATTATATAATGAACACCTGTATTCAATGTAACCCATGTATCACAAATAAACGATTTGATTTGATTTAGGGTTGGGATACAATGAGGACGAGATTACTTCACATAAAATGATAGAAAGAATAAAGTTACGTTAGTGACTGAATACATGTTTATGCATCTCCTCGACAAAATATAATAATCATGTCATAGTGTTACTTAAACTACCTCTTTCATATATGTACTAACATTTTTTTTTATATCTTGAGAAAATTGAGGTTAGTAATTCTGTGCTACATCGGTCTAAATAATAACAATAATATGCCCAAGAGCGTAAAAGAAATAATTATGTCAGTTTGGTTGGTAGGTACTTTTAATAAATCGTTTAGGCGTTTCTTTCTCAACAAAAGTTAGATTACAATTTTACTTTAGTTTCTTTGATTTTTGGCAAATTTGGATTTCCCTAAGGCCAGAATGGCTGCTATATTTACAATTACTTGTTTTATTTCCTGTAAAATCCTACTATGAAAACTTGAAAAAATAAACAAAAACTTACAAAGCTTGATCCACATTTTGCACGAGAATCATTTAAAGCATTCAAATTAACTACATTATTTACTAGAGCACCATACCATACGTAACAGTTTTCCAATTAATTATTTCAAGTAACACGGCCAACTCTGAACTTGTGTGAGCAAAAGTTTGTAGCCTAAGTTCGGCCACGTTGACACACGAAATTCAGTATCAAGGTTTTGCATGGCTGAATGAACTGTTTTGTGCCTCTGAAAACAGTGTTGTCAGGGCCTGCTGACGTCATTGTAGTGATAGGAACAAGTTGAGAAGTTCTCCGGGTATTTATACAGCGAAAGTGCGAAGTGGTGTAGGAGTTAAGCGAATAATGGTCATAAATACTGTTGTATTATATTGTTGGACTGTCTCTGTAGTTTTTTGTGTAGGAGAAAAGATAGGTTAGGGTAGTTATGTTCTTTATCCTCCATACAAAAGGGAGGATTTTCCGAAGAGATGGGTGTTGTGTCTAATGAGTTTCTGCCCGAAGATTAATTTCCGGATGAATGTAAATTTTACTTGCGCGATGCAGAATTTAGCGTGACGTCAGTGTGATGCGTAGTTCGCATGTGGCGTTGTAGATGCCGCTACAGATACTATTGAGTTTATGAAGCATTCGTGTTTGCCATTCAATAAACATTTATTACATAAAAGCTTTTGAGGAACTAACAGTCTTGATGTCTGACATAACAAAAACACTATCGTCATGGAGAAACTAATTTAGACCGGAGTGAAGCAAAAAGCAGCTGCAAAAACAACTGGTTTTAATCTTTTAATTGCCTGTACACCTACAGTAAGTTCTGTTGTGGAGAGTATTATAAAGGTTGACTTAAGGTACCCAAAACTGGCCACCACACTGTAACGTTACTAAATCGCAAAGTGTCGACGCGATTATAATGTTACCTAATGTCGTACGACAATCGCTTTTATTTTCGGAACACAAATAGGGAAAACGCTCATGCTAAAGACATGTTCATGTAGGTATTTTTGACAAAACAAACTATAACAGCTATGTAAAAGAATAATCAATATTCAAAGAAAAAAAGTCGAGAGGTGTCGTGGGACCTCGTTTGGAACGAAGTTACTTTCGCTGTATATTATAATATATTAAATAACAGGCACTATTAAATAAATTGACAACGTTTGAGAGAAAGTAAATAAAAATGAAAAAAAAAGAAACATCTACTATAGCAAAGGTTATATTTTATTCGATCTAGCTCAATATAACAATTTATTTCATAAAAACTGGCACAGTCTGTTACAAAGAAGGATGACAACTTAGGAATAATTTACATCTGAGATGAGTAGGTGGTAAAAATACAGTTTTACGATCTGATGTCCTAGCTAGGTTACTTAGTAGCCTGTATTAAGGACAAGCAGCCCTCAAGGGCAAGAGTATTTCTTATACTGTTACATAATTTTTATTATTAACAGAATTTTGAACAATTAAAAGTCCAGTCCAGTCCAGTCCATAATGTCAAACTGTCATATTTATTGTTTAGTTAAAAGTTTTCTGACTATTGAAAAATCAGTTTAACCTTTAGTCAGCTATTAAAAATACGTCTTAACAGAGGGCTCTCAACATCTGCCTAGCCTTTTCCCAACTATGTTGGGGTCGGCTTCTAGTCTAACCAGATGCAGCTGAATACCGGTATTTTACATGGAGCGACTGCCTATCTGACCTCCTGGCTCTATAAATACCTAATAATAACCTACCAAGTAATAAGATATTGTTAATTACTACCTATTAATTATTTATAAAGAGTCTGTTCCCAGCGGATGTTAAGGAAAGATAATAAGGAAAACCATCTCGAAAACCTTCACCGGTAATGAGATGATATGGTCATGTTCAAGCATTTTCGATATAATGAGCTTTCACTTATTAGGGACATAACAGACAATCTGCGTCAACGGTTACACGTTTTTGTGTCAGCAAAAAACAGAATGATGACATAAATAAGATGGATTTTCCTAATAAGCATTAAAACAGTTGGCTTTGATATTATATTAAAGCGTGGAAAATCTCGTGGCGCTTATATAAGGTGCTATAAAAATATCTGCCACGGCTTTAATGGGAGACAGTATTCTGTATATAGACTACAGTAGTGAAGAAATTTTGTACCCTGGAATAGTTAAATCAATTTGAGAAAATAAAGTAATTAAATAAACATTTACTCTATTCTGCATAACGTGGTTCACAAACTACGCGCGATGTGTCGCTTCGTCACATTTTGCGAAATGAAATGACGGTGCGGCAACAGCTAATTACTATGGGACGGTTTCATGCAACTAAATCAATTCAAATTTATACACACATTTTTTTGTATAAAAAAATTTATGACATAAGATCAATAATGTATCTTTACTATTGTAATCTATATACAGAATACTATCTCCCATTGAAGCCGTGGCAGATATTTTTATAGCACCTTATATAACGTGGAGACGACTATACGAAAATAAATAAAAACACTGACAATACTGATACATAGGATTATTTGAAATTATCAAATAACATCGCCACCATCGTCTGGCGCCCTTTGTTTCCAAATTAATAACGCGTTTCGGAAACTGATGGGGTTGCAGTGCGGCATGTTTGCCGCGGCGCGTGCAGATTGTTTTTACACTACAATGCGCAAGCGCGCAGCATCAATGGTGGCACGAGTCATGGGCAGCCCTAACAGGGTTCTGAAAATAATAGCTGAAAGAGTGGATTCATCATCATCATCAGCCTATAGCAGTCCACTGCTGGACATAGGCCTCTCCTATTGCACGCCATTCAACTCGATTTTCGGCAACTCTCATCCAGCTGCTACCAGCCAGCCTGCGAAGATCGTCGCTCCACCTAGCCTGAGGGCGTCCCACGAGGGCGTCAAAGAGTGGATTAATTGTTCATAATTATATAGTTTACTGTCACTTACATGTTTCACCGTATCGTGTTTTTTACTAACACTTAGTTTTAAGGACAATGTTAATAACCCTACATGTGTCTTTACTTGAAATAACGTTTATGAATTTGAATTAAAAAATATAAATAAATAAAGTGCTCCACACCGTATTTCGGCCACGGCGGACAATCTAAACGGAGACTAGCCTTCGGCGCGGGAGATATTATAGTGCGCGATAACACAGGTGCACTCCCTCTTCCCTCACTCTCATAGTCCAATGAGACGTTATCCGACACGATCGGAGAGAGATCAGGAAAATATAATACCTACACGAAGTAGCTATGATTCCATATTTATCCTACGTCAATGTATCCTAGGTACATCTCACTGCATTAACCGTGTCAATTGTATGCACACACATAAATAGTCGGATTTCCACTCAACGAATCGAATGCGAGTGTCGAGTCGCGTGTAAACGTCAGGTGGTCTTAGTACGTGTAAACAGTGCATCGATTTGTGGCTGTTGACTAAATTGTTAGTATTGAATGTGTGTGATATTTGTTGAGATTTGTATGTAAGTGATAACTGGTTATCTTGGATTTTAGCGCTTAGTATAATACAGATAATGGTGCCGATTCTGTTGTTCACAAACTAAACTAAATTCAAGTTCACTGCATCTTTTTCTTTCTATTTCATTAAGAAAATGACAGGAGATAAATTTTAGTTTAGTCCTGTCAAATTAATCAGAGCCTCATGTAATTTGACGTATCTTTAGTAGGCAAGTTTTTAATCACGTCTGAAGCTTGTATGGAGTAGATTCAGGCGCTGATTAATTTGACAGGTCTATATTAAAATGTAGCTTCTGTCCTTTTCTCAACGAAATAGAAAGAACAAGATGCACTGAACTTAAAGTTTAGTTTGTGAACAAGGGTATCGGCATCATTGAAAGGTTTGGATTACCAACAACTGATTGAATAGCTCATTAAGTTTACATAACATCACGCCTTGTTTGCCCGAAGGGTTGGACAGAGATGTCCTTCTAGTACACCCACATTTTGCCAGCCATCTTAAGTCCCATGTAATAGGGGGCGAGCCAATTGCCGTTAAGTTTTTTAGTCTAAAAATACATATCTATTCTTAACCCCTCAAGCGTCAAATGTACACCAAGTGTATATAAGAGAAAGTTCTCGAAACGTCAATAGTACACAAAGTGTACACAACTATTGTCATTGTTAAAACAATTACTTCACTGCGTCCATTCAACTACTCCGACGCCTGGGGTGTTTCGACACATAGGCGGGCAAACGTGTGAGAGAATACATATTGTCATTATTTATTTAAACTTTTCGCACAAAAAGGTACAATGGCGGTCTTAATGCCTATGTCTTTTATGCCTTAGTTTTTTTTACAGGAATCCGAGGTTTGGGTCTAATTATTGCAATAAATTATTATAATAAAGACCCAGACAATCACACATAGTATAGAAACCTAATTACGCACTTACTTCTCATTAAAATACCGTCAAAAAAAAAAAAACAGGGGCGTTCCGGGAGTCCCGACACAAGTGAAAACTTAAACAATTACATGTCTATTTTTTGAATCGTCATATAAACAAAACACAAACAGAATACTTTGCCATCACTCACTGACATAATAAATTAAAACCGAGTACACCCCGAGGACAGCCGAACACATCCGAGTGTAGCGCGGAGTCAGTAACAATGTTGCAAGTTCAATGGTTTTTTTTTCATCTCAAATAATGCCGCACGCGCCTAAAGAAGGTTGCACTTAAAAAAGGAGACCTTATTTAAGGCAATTAACACTGACTTGATTAGGCGCCCTAAAAACGAGTCCCTTCTTTCCTGTACAACATTTCCATTCAAGTTTTGAGTGTTTATTGGTACAAGCTAAGCGTTAATATCATTAAATTCCGTACGACCGCCCGAGTTCCACCATTTTATGGGCTGTAAACTTTAAAATAAAACAAAACTCATTTGTACTGTCTATTTTATGGAGCAAAAATGTTGGAAGCATTATAAACGTATACATTCGAAAATTCCACAAATGGGGGATTCGAGAAAAGAATTTACGAGTTTTAACGAATTTATGTTGAGAGACATTAAATATGAATATGTAATGAAAATATTTTTTATGTTCAAATGGACGTAAAATAAAAGGTAGGTAGTAAAGTTTACTTATTTTTATGCTAAATGTAATTTTTGGGCGTGAGGAAAATTAGGGATTTTTATGAACATCGTCAGAATCTTAATGAGGATATTATTATTCTCTTTGTATAGACTATAAAGACGAGCCGTTAAAGTATTTTTACGTATTTAACTCTGATTATAATTATCTGTTAACATCTCACATAATCAGCCTATAATTATAATCCCACTGCTGGGTTATGGGCTGTAATCTATCACGCGGGCTTAGTGCGGGTTGGTAGATGTCACATGTCGTCTAAGTTTTGGTTTTAGGACATGCCCGGTTTCCACACGATGTTTTTCTTCACCGTTTTGAGAGCAGTGGTGATGAAAAAATTACACAAAATAAAGCGCCAGTCTGGGTTTGAACCTGCGACCTACAACTCGTAAGTCGCGGTAGTGGTACCAAGTATTTATTTACTAGCAGCGCCTCGCCTTCTTTATGTTTCACCCGCATAATTTTCCCGTGGGAATATCGGGATGAAAACTATCCTATGTCCTTTCCCGGGACTCAAACTATCTCTGTACCAAATTTCATCTAAATCGGTTCAGCGGCTTAAGCGTGAAGAGGTAACAGTCAGACACACTTTCGCATTCATAATAAGTATGGATAAAATTACTATCATAAAAATCATCAATACAACTCTGTAAGTTTATATTACCCTATTGAATGACTATTTTATGAAATCATGACATTTGAGGGAGTTGTCATTATAATTCTGTAAAGAAATATTTATTATGGTCGCGAATCATATTGTAATCAACATATAACCTGAGACTGACTGCAAATTGCAAAAAACGTATCTAAGTAAATTTGAATTTCGGGGGCTTGCTTAGCGCCGGCTAAAGGTAGCAGCAGGACACCGTGTGGTTTTAGTCTGTAAGAGTCTGACAGACCCCTCCACCCGCCCCGGGGTGGTGGACATCCATGAGGATTTCCACACGATAAAACAAAATAGGGTGCTAAACAGGCTCTATTTACGAGTAATATAGGACAAGGTTTTAAACCGCCAATCGGTCTTTTTTCAATATATCGATACCTCTGGGCTCAAAGGTCGTAAAGGACATTTGGGCGAAAATGACTTTTTGATACTGCTATACTCAGTTTTTAATTTTCTATCGATCTGTATATTCCGTTCGACGAAATTCGCAAAAAAAATGCCTTTACGACCCACATAATTTGAGACGTTAAGCAAAGTTTACCGTGAAAATATGGATGTAAATAACACTTAGTTACCAGTGTGAACTCATTTTGGTAGTAAAGCAAAGTATAAAACAACTTTTGGGTGTAAAATACATAAAAAATATCAATTGTCTTATACCACCTTAGATGGTTAATATAAGTCACCTCAAAAATTTGGATGTAAAGGACATCGTCTTTGCAAATTGTCCTGTACACCCCTACAATTTAAAATAAAAAAACAAACTTGTCCTTTACTACCAAAATAATCTAAGAAAATGTGTTGTAAGTAGGTCCTTTACATCCTTTACATCTTACATTTGTAAATCAATATGAGCTCTACTCCCTACAAAATGATATTAATTTACAATACGTTTGACTTAAATATACAACTTGATACACTTGAGCTGTAATAATAATTCTTTACGACCGTTTCTTATTTTTTCTGCATAGTGCTGCCGTCTTTTAACTAGAAAGCCGTTAACCCTCAAATTGTCAATCTTCACTTTTTAATAGAAAGTGACAAAAAATCCTCGCTGAAGAACTATAGACCCATCTCATTTCTGAACCACGTATGCAAGCTGCTCTCAAGGGTCGTCACGAGCTGTCTCGCCAAGAGATTCGTCGAGTTCCAGCCGCCAGATCGAGGCGGTTTTCGAAAAGGCTTCAGTACCATATACCACATCCATGTTCGGCATATTGTACAGAATATCGCGGAGTACAAGCAGTCACTGTGCATTTGCGGACTACGAGAAAGCCTTCGACTCCATCAAAATATGGGCAGTTCTGGCCTTTCTGCAAGGATGTCGAATTAACTGGCGCTACATCGAAGAGAGACAAGAGTGAGAGAAAGATTGAGAGAACGCGCGCTCGCGTGCGGTCATTGAGATGTTTGTACGACGCTGCCACGATGACTGTTCAGATCCAGGATCAAAAAACCACCCCATCCAACTGGTCAGAGAGGTTTTTACTCAGCATCTCATCAAACAGATTCTGTTTATAAAGTTGATAAAACAAGAATTATATTTTCACTTCTTTAATTTTTTTTTACTAGTCGGACACATTTTTATTTATTTCTAATACACATAACCTATTTTACAATTAAACACTAAAATATTTGTAGATATTATGTGTATAATAAAAAGAAAGGATTAAAAAGAAAAAGACAGGAGCTCATTTAAAAAAATTCGGCCGCATCGCTGCCGCTGTCAATGGGATAAGTGCCCAAAAGGCTGGCAGCATTACCATGTTAGATGGCCATGCTTATTCTTTGGGCTAAAAATAGGCCAGGTCTGGTCACGCGAAGAGTTAACCAACCGCTTGGCGATGTCTCGAAATATTTGATGAGCACTTGGACCCCAAGGCCTTAGAGTTTCAACCCCAAACGGCTCAAACATATAGCTCCCAATAAGGTTGTTATATTTACGCTGTATGAAATTTTCTGTTCCTGCAGCAGCCGCCTTAGCACAGCCCGCCGTGCTAGGAAGATAGGATGGCGCGAGAGTGTCGACACAGGTTGCATCCCACACCAAAGGCCTACCCAACTTCCAAGACATTATGGTCATTCCATCTGGCCTCTTCCCATCGTAGCGTGCCAAGCTATTGGGTTCTAAAACAGCTGCCCGACGGATGATGTTAATGCTGGCGTGCCGTGCCATCTGACCAGCGCTCTTGCTGCAAGATAGGCCATGGTGTCTGAGGCAGTCGACTGCTTCACCGCATTGACAGCGATGTGGAGGTCCGCAAGGAGCGCCCAGACGCAAACATGTAGCGAGCCAGAATGTGGTGTCACCCAGCATAGTGCCTATGTTGGGTGACGGTAGCGCCTGAAGCCAGAGGCCCGACTCCCATTCACCTACAGCCAGCAGGCGGGCACACTCAGTAGTATTGGTGGACGTATTAAAAATATTAATTTATAATTTAAAGATTTAGAGCTTTGTGTTCAATTACAAATAAACGATCTCAATTTGATAACACAAATGTACGTTTTATTTGTATAATTATGATATTTCATGAATATTTGTAAAGAAAATACAGTAGTATACACATAAATACATACAAAATTACATAATCCATTTAATACTTAAGTTTAATAAATAATTTATCCTTTCAGAATACCTTAGCGGGTGATCCTTAAGAACCTAAAAATTATTACACTTGTCGATTATTTCCTTATTTTGTTTAGTTTTGTGCAGTAAAGTACATTTACGCCCTTAGGTAAAATCATAGGATGAAAATTTGTAGGGTGTAAAGGACTTTTATTTTTAAATTTATGGTCGTAAAGGAAATCTATCTCGGTAAATACAGCACTAGGGTAATTTTTTAACACTGCCCTAGAGAATACTATAAATTCTAAGCACTTTTTTCCTAGGTTTCATTTAAATAGCTCAAGAAACAAAAATGTTAGAGTAAAAATAATTTTATTTTTTTCGTTTTTTGCTTCTCCTGAAAAGTCGCATTTTGTCCTTTACGACCTTTGAGCCCAGAGGTATCGATATATTTTAGGTAAGCAAACAGTCGGAGTGTATCCCATGTCAATACACGGACGGTAAAATTAGTCACCGGTGGGTCATAAGTCTTTCTGTCAACTCTTATTTACCTACCTGTTGATTAATATTTGTATGTAAATTTGGCCTGTTGGAAGATATTTCTACATTATCATGCGTCATCCCAATTTTTTTTTCCATCGCTTTGGCCCTCTTTTTTATTGCTGAATGGGTCCGCTCTTGACCTCGATCACGCCTAATGTAAAGTCTTTCAGGACGCCGTGGAATCCGCCCTGACCTCCCGAATTCAAATAGTTTTTGCAATTACTGGCGTGCTGTTATGGAAAATGTGATAGAAGTATTAAAAAATGTGCTTTGGCCTGCTGAACAAAATTTTTTGGGGGTCGCCGGCGGTTCCTATGGCAGGGAGAGTAACAATACGTTTCCCAACTCCTGTCATATTCTGTGTACTTCATCATCATCATAATCAGCCTATAGCAGTCCACTGCTGGACATAGGCCTCTCCTATTGCACACCATTCGACTCGATTCTCAGCAACTTTCATCCAGCTGCTACCAGCCATCCTGCGAAGATCGTCGCTCCACCTAGCGTTTACCGATTCGCGGTCTCCACTTAAGAAGACGTCACCCCAACAGTCATCGGTTCTACGGCTAATTTTCTGAGTACCTAAACTTAAACAATAACAAAAAAATAATACTCACTTGTCTCCCCAGGCCGATAATGATGCCGAGCGGGACGAACGATCACGTCTCTCACAGGTCCAAGCAGACGTATCACACTGTGACTCTTGGCAGTACAATCGTCATTGCCAACGCAGCCGACGGTGGTATGCAACGTACAGTGAGTAGCTGGCGAGGGCGGGATCTTGAGAGGAATGATGCCGTAACCTGTAACAAGGGAGAAATGGAGATAAGTACATCATAGTCAGCCTATAATGTTCCCACTGCTGGGACACAGGTCTTCTCTCTGTGACAGGGAGTAGGCCGTAATCTAGCACGCGGGCCCAGTGCGGGTTGTCAGATGTCACATGTCTTCGAGTTTTCGGTTCTAGGACATGCCGGTTTCCTCACGATGTTTTCCTTCACCGTTTTGAGATAAGCACATAGTAATATTCAATTGTATAAATTTAAATAACAATGGTTTGTTACGCTGTACCTAGAACCTTTCACAGGTGACAGGTAAGCGCAGGTGCTCTTTGTGCAGTAAACTTTTGCCAAACTAATTCTGGCGAGCGCTCACCAGTCCGCCGTATGGTTGACTCATACAATAATACTTTTGAAAATATTGACATCTTCAATTGTCCAATGAGTTGATTCAAAAGCCTCACCCGCTCCTCTTTATTAAATAAAACCTATGTGTGTACCCTTTCTGAAAATCTTCAAACTAACTAAGGTCTTATTTTATATCATGTCATCTTTGTCTTTAATATTGCTCATTAATCTCATTATACCATTAATTAATAGAATAGAATAGAATACTAATAATATATTAATGCACGTACTGCTACTAAAACTCCTAGCGATTACACTTTTTTTTCTTCAAAACTATTATGTCTACCTGTGGACAGCGTTCTGGGTTATATTATCACTTAAATTGTTTTTGTTAAGTTAGTTGTAAGTTCTTATAATGTTCTTTTAAATAAAAAATAAAATATATATAAAAAAATAAAAATATGATATAAAATCCTATAAAATCGCAATGTTTATGTACAGACGCCAGCACATCAAGCTACTACAATATGTCAAACTTCTTTAATAGATTTTCAACTTTGTCGCTAAAGCATAAGGTTCAAAGTTGATTAAGAAGATTTGACAGTTTCGGGTAGCTTGATGTGCTGGCGTCTGTACTTTCTGTTCCTAGTCGGTAAAATCTCCATGGGTGCGTGGCATCACAGTAGCATTATCAGAATATCAGCGCTGTGATGTTTGTTCATTAAATATCGCAGCATTATGCTGAGATAGAAGCTTTTTTGCCAAGCATGGTTTTTTTTTCTCGATTACTTTGTTAGTTTTTAAAGTTCCATTTTTCTTTTGTATTTCCTCTGCGTGTCCCAGATAATATTTTTCTTCTTCCTCCAATGTCTGTCTGATCCTTCGAAGAAACTAGGCGTTAGAATGAAAATTCTATTAAAAACTTCAAGGTTTTATAAAAGAACAACATACCTAGACAAAAGAAACGGATTAAAAGTTGACTATATCCTGACGTCTTACATCTGCCATATTGCATTTCCTGTTACTTTATATTGCTTAGAACACAGTTTATTGAAATCCTAATCTAAGTCTACTCTAGACTGTACGACCTAGGCACTAACAGGTAAATTAATTCTTAAGCAAATTGAAACCCTACGTCAATTCGCCGAGTTATTGCTATTTCATACATCTCTAAATGTCATTTTGTGAAGAATGTCAGTTGTGATTTGAATATTATGGATAGTTTAAGATGGTAGTCAATTTATTAACAATCAATTTCCTTGAATTTATCTACATAAAAACAGTTTGTGAGACTCATAACCTTTTCTTTTAATTAGAATCGTATTAAAAACAAGAATTAAAATTGTGTAATTTGTTCTTGCAAATTCTGCTGTTTTATTTTAGAATCAACCACATAATAAATAACACTGAAAAGGCCTGTTTTGCAATCCAGAAGACATACGACCAACCCTAAACAAACATACATTAAAAACGTCAAAATAAAAACATAAATTAACAGAACAAAAGGCATCACTTATCATATTCACTGGTCGTTTGCGACACCCGCGTGAATGACGTCGACATTAGTAAACAGACACACTTATTTATGCGTGTGGCGAAAAGCGGAACTAAAATGCATTGTACTGGGTTTGACAGTTGTTTGACGTCTTCCTTAGCAAGTGGCGCCACCGTGATTTGCACGGATAAGCTTGTCGATATTTATAAAAGTTTGTGCTACACTACAATGTGTATGACACAAGTGATCAACTTTTTGTTTTGTGTTGAAAGTATAATTAGTAATAGTCTTTTTCAGTGATAGGCTGTTCGCTATTGTTTGTTTTTAGTTGTTAATGTACAGTCAACAAAAGAGATAAGTATGCAGGATCGTCGGATATAGTAGAAGTTTAGTAAGAAACCGATGCATGTTCTCGAATAAAATTTTAATTAATATTAATTAATTTGAAGTATCAAAATTGGTTCATTAGTTTTTGAGAAAATCGCGGACATACATACATTAATACATACGGGTCGAATACAGAATCTCCTTTTTTGAAGTCGGTTCAAAACAGTTGAATAACTTCAGTCTCCTTTGACTTAAAATACTTCGATTCACAGCAAAGAACGTTCCAACTACCTAAAAATACTTTTCCTATAGTCTTGAACCCAAGAAACCAGGCAATATTTGTCTCGAAACACAATAATAAACAGCACTTGCACTTCATTTACGGCCAGTTCGATTTATAAAAGCTTTTGGAGCATCTCCAAATGGAAGGATGTCGAAGAAATTCCCAGTTCTTCCGGAGGCGAACACTTAAATGAAGCAAGCACTATTAAAAGGTAGGAGTTATTATATCGCGAAAGTAAGTACTTCAAGGAGAAATAGTCTCGGTCCCCTTTGGAACGTTTTGAAAGGAATTTTTCTACTTTCTTTTCAATTGGTTTTAGTTATGATTTTGTTTTTTTTTTGTCTGGTCGCTGGATAGTGTTTTCTAGAGTTTGTTTCTCAGGCTGCTTATTTGGTATAAGTTTTTCTTAGTGATCATTGAGAGGACTATGTTTATGAGCTTCTTTGTTATTTTGCTGTCTCTCTCTCCTTCGTCGATGGTACGACAGTGTTATCAATTTTGCTGGCCCAAGAAAATCGGTACTTAGGTAGCTAAGTAACATTAAGGTAACTTGATAATTACCTAAAAATCATAAATAACATTATGTTATTGGTAAGTGAATAGCTCATTTGGAGGTAGATACTTTTGATAGTTAACAAGGTTAGAATCTTCGAAAATGAAGCCGTGAAGAGACTAATTAACCCCTCAAGCGTGACGTGTACACCAAGTGTACATACCAGAAAGTGCTCGAAATGTCAACGGTACACCAAGTGTACATAACAGTGTCATTGTTCTATTGTCATTGTTAAAACAATGACTAAACACACACTAAACGTATAGGTATTATTTCATTTATCGGTTGATAACTTTAATGTTCTATTACAATCCAGTACTATTGGATTGTATTAACGAGTTTAATCAAACTGCACAAGTACACAATAATTATAACTTTATTTTTTGGTATTACAATTAATTATAATATTTTATAACAATTCTGGAGATGTAACTCGCACTGTATCCAATGACCAACTGCCCATCACCTCTTCCAACATTCGTTATATTCGTGCGGCAAGTGACGCCCCACCATTGCTCCCGAAGTTGCCTACGGCCTACGTTGTCCTCCCATACCTACTGTAACTTGAAAACATTGTAAAAGCCTATTATTTTTTTAAAGAGTAACCATGGAGTTTCTTGCCGGTTCTTCTCCATAGGAAACGACCAATTGGAACCGTGCACCTAGCTTCTGACGTTTCATAAGTGCCCATGTTGGTTTATGTGAAATAAAAATATTTTGATTTGATTTGATTTGAAGTTCATAACGGACCAATAATGGCGCGACACCAGTGTTGCCAACTAAAATATGAATCAGATAATTTATTCAATTTTATATGGCTAAACGTAGTTAATTTCGAGTAGCTCTTAAATGACTATTAATTAAATATTCGTACCTATATACATAACATAATCAGCCTATAATGTTCCCACTGCTGGGACACACGCCTCCTCTCAGTAAGAGGGAGTGGGCCGCAATCCACCACGCGGGCCCAGTGCGGGTTGGCAGATGTCACATGTCTTCGAATTTTTGGTTCTAGGACATGCGGGTTTCCTCACCATGTTTTCCTTCACCGTTTTGAGAGCAGTGGTGATGAAATAATTTACACAAAGTAATGCGCCTGTCTGGATTCGAACCTACGACCTACAAATCGTAAGTCGCGGCCGTTACCACTTGGCCACCACTGCTCTCTGTTTTCATTTTTTTTATTTAATTAAATATGTTTTTAACAAATAAATTAACTAATAATTAAATCTTAAAAGAAAAAATATGTAACTTATTTTATGTAAATATGTACGTGTCTTCGAAGCGACAACAATTGTAAGTATTGCTTTTGTGTGTAATGATTAAAGGCTGCGGTATTATTTTGCGAGTCTTAGCGTCGGCGTTGGCTCATATTAAAAATTACCGTTGCACCTCTAAAGGCATATACAGTCAAACAAAAGAGATAAGTATGCAGCACCGTCGGATATAGTTGAAGTTTAGTAAGGAACCGATGTATGTTGTCGACTGAAATTTAATTTGATAAATGAGCTGTTTGTTTTCTATTACTTAATACAATAAAAAATTTTATTCGAGAACATCCATCGGTTTCTTACTAAACTTCAACTATATCCGATGATCCTGCATACTTATCTCTTTTGTTGACTGTACACGCAGACTAGTTTCCACCGTGTTCACCAATCATCGTTAGGACACTGTCCGTGTTATAAATCACTATGGGAGAGTAGGCGGAGTGGATATCGGATTGTTCCACAAGGCACGAGCCAGGAAATATGTGTAGCTGATAGAGCCTTAACGAGTTACTGGTGATGGTTGATAGGGATTTGTGGGAAAAAAAAAACTTTTTTATACAAAAAAAAAAACAACTAACTTCCAAAAAAATTAAAAAAGCCAGGTTAAAACATTATTTATTATTATTATTATTTTACCATTTATGTACACACATATAGAAACAGACAAGAAAAAAACAGAACAGAAAAATAGACAATAAAAATAGAGAAATTTTAAACTTATATTCGTAAAATAAAGTAGAAAAAAGTTGGAACTTTGACCTTTAATACCTCCGTAACTAGAAGGTCCCCAGGTATGGTATAGTACAAAAAAAAATCCGGGAAGAACAAGTGACTCTCGGGTTTGATAAGAGTCTTTTTACACCTGTTATTTAAAGGTGTTGGCTTGGTTAATGACTCAGATAGTTCATTATGAGTATAAGCGTTCTAATGACAACAAAAAAGCCTCTTTTATGAAATTTTAATGGACTTCGAAAACAGAAACATTCTTCGAAAATAAAAACTGGGTTATTTTCCCGTAAACATCCTTCATGACTACTACGTAAAGAGAAGGGAAGCTTTATTTTGTAAAGTTAATAAAAACATTTACTTTACCACAACAAAAAACGCATAATAACTTCGGTGAAGCAAACAATTAAATTTCATGCACTATTGGATATAGCATCAACAACAAGATCCGTTTTAAAATCTATTCATTGAAATTCTGGGAAGCTCATCAATATCACAAGGTATATGTCCGGTCACCAAAGGAGATAAGTAACCCTGCAGGGCAATTGCGTAACACACTATCAGTAGCAATGGGTTTCATTTTGACAGTTCAACAACATTCATTGCGTTATTTACGTTGCTGAGCAAACACATTTTTCGAACATTTGGAGCAATGGATTAGCAATAAGCTTCAAAATGATTCAAATTGAGAGTAATAGTGTGTTACGAAATTAGGGTGCTTGGTCGTCGAATATAGTTGAAGTTTAGTAAGAAACCGATGAATGTTTTAGAATAAAAGTAGAATCGGCAAAAAAATGTGGAAGCTGGTCCTGGCACCAATAACAACTACACATATGTCATTAGATAGGTATTTTATTATTATACAATAACTACTACGAGTATGGCGGCTCATTTCAAAAAGCTGTGAGATAAAAGTTACGTTACGTAGTCGTTGTTTATAGTTGTTACGTTGCGGTTTCTTACTAAACTTCAACTTTATTCGACGACCCTCTGGTTACTTATATCTTTTGGTGTCCATAGATGTAGGTATATGTATCCATTTATGTTTACATATATGGTAACAGCATTACCAGTATTCTATGCCCTATGTGACAGGTACGCCACTTTTAGACAATACGTGCTGGGAATTAATTTTAAAACTAAGGGCAGCGTGTTTTATTACATACAGGGCTTGGTGTTGGTAAAAACACCCTGAAAAATGTAATAAGACAGAAATGGCTGATTAATGTCAGACATTTTTTGCGATTTTAAATGAGATACTTAAATCGTCATCACTTTTCTCTGCTAAGCCTGTTGGGGTCGGCTTCCAGTCTATCCGGATGCAACTGAATATCAGTATTTTACATGGAGTGACTGCCTATCTGATCTCCACAACCCAGTTACTGGGTAATACGATACCCCTTGGTAAGACTGGTTGTCAGACATTCGGGCTTCTGACTATCCGAAACGACTGTCAAAGATCCACGAATGACAGCCGGGACCGACGGCTTAACCTGCTTTCCGAAGCACGGAGGGGTTGTAAAGATGGTCACCCATCCAGAGACCAACCGCGACAAGCGTAGCTTAACCTGATCGATCGACCTGTGCGGCTGTTATTATTTAGCCACAGACCCTTCCGTGCCTTTTTTTTGTTTGTATGTTTTAATTATCCCTCTCGGACAATGAGATACTACAAACATAATTATTTTAATGGGTAACAAAATAAGAAAACGTAAAAAACAAAATATTTGGTTGGCTTACTTAAACTGAATTAAGACTTGCTCTTTAGACTTAACTCATAGAAATTAGTTATTTTTAGCTATTAAAATTGATCTTTAATTAAACTGTTGTGTAATGTTCATCACATTTCTTCTTTACAATCTCCTTGTCAAGTCGAATAAATTCACTTGTACTAACCAACCAACCTTCGAAACTCCAAATGCTGAAAGCAACTGAAGTATTCAATTTGGGAAGCACGATGTTGCCAATAATAGCTTTCTGAAGCGGACTTAGAGAAAATGAGACCGTGCAACTTCGTTCGTGTGTCGTGAGGAAATTGTGGTCATTGGCGCACCAACTTTTCTACCATTGACTCAAAAGCTGTTACTGGGAACTTGAAAGCTATTCAGGAACATGGAGGTTTTATTAAAATTTAGATTGGAAACGCAAGCTGCACAATTCTACGAGTATTATGTGGAAAATACGTTGTACAAAGATTTTATTTTAGTTTTATTTCAGTAATTGCTTCTCAGCCAAGCTTGAAACGGGTACACTAATCTAAATAGACAAGCTTGCTTTTTTGTTTTTGTTACCTCTTTGTATTTTGCGTTTCATTCCATATCATTAAAAAGTACTGAAGGAGTTTGTTGTAGCAATTTGTGGTTTTTAAACACCACTTAAGTGAAAATGCGGGTGGTCGTTTCTCCATAGAAACGCTCTTGCCTGTTTTCTTTCTGGTTAATGACCATAAAGCAATGATTTTTTACAGAAAAATAAATATTAACTACTTGCATGTCTCTATGTTTTCAATTTTCATGATAAATTATTTTTATAAGCACTAGAACCCTCAAAAAATGCCGATTTAAACCGCTGTCAACTGAGGCCTAGTGTACAAATTTACTACTATTAATGAAAAAAGAAAAACATAGAGACACTTCTTATTCAGTTTATGAAATATATTTTAAATTGGTTAAATATTGGAGGAGGAAATAGGCATGAGCCAAACCTCGATTACGATTTTTTACTTAGGATTTTTTTAAAGTCCCTCTGACCGCATTTCCTCTTAAGTTTTTGAATTTAAAACAATTTACATACAATCATATCAATTGAAACGCAAAACTATAAAGCGAAAAAGAAAATATTGACCCACTTTACAGAATAAACCTATTCAAAAAATAGTATTTCACAGAGCTACGCCGTAGCCCGTAGCACCGTAGCGGCGTAGGTGACTACACGTGCTCCCTGCTACGTGTGCTACGACGCGTTGGTGGAATGTTCCGGTTCCGGCTCACTGCACTTATATCCCCTTTTATTATATTTTATTATGATAACTAAAATACATTTTTGAAAAAGGCATATCGAATAAACTGTTATTTCAGTGTTTCAACCATTGTTTTAGATAAAACTTGTCACATTATCATGAGTTGATTGTTAGATGCTAACCATGATTAATCGGTATTCATTTAGTATTTAAAGTATTAAATCTATAAAGCTTAATATTAATCAGTTTTCCCACGTTTGGTTTCGGGTTACCCCGACTGGTCTCGCACTCACTTTTTTTTGGATTTACAACTTTTGTCCTGGATCTTCACTTTAATAAGCTAGCATTTTTTTTACTTCAACTTCTAAGCAATAATTTAACAGTTACTTGATACTTTATATAATTATATTTACATAATTTAAAAAGCTAATAGTCTTAAAATAATAATATGTACAAGTATATAAAAAAGGGGAACAAATCAAAGGGCATCAAAAAATTCGTCCGCATCGCTGTCAACAGGAAACGTGCCCAAAAGGCTGGCAGCATTGCCATACTATGTGGCAATGCTGCCAGCCTTTTGGGCATTTTTCAATTCTTTAGCCAAAAAAATAGACCAGCCCTCTGGTCACATGAAGAGTCGACCAACCGCTTGGCGATGTCTCGTAAAGTAAAGTGAGCACTTGATACTTCTCTAAAAATATATCGCAGCTCACTGAACTAGTTAATAACTATTAACTCGACACAGTTATAGCTGTTATAATCAGTTTAAACTTAAACTATTCTTCAAGTTACCAAGTATAAACTTTCTAACAAGATATCCAATTATTTATAACTGACTTATAGCTGTTGAGTTTGAATTGTGGCGATAGTATTGCTTTGGTAATTTAAAACGTAGTTGGTGACAAGAAAGTTGTTATTAGAACGGAACTACCGTTCCAATAAAAAAACTCTCTTGCTTATAAATTGTAAGAGCAGTGGTGGTCCAGTGGCAAAGGCCTTGACTTACGTTTAGGTCGTAGGTTCGAACCCAAGCAGGCGCTTCACTTTGTTTAAATTATTTCATCACCACTACTCTCAAAACGGTGAAGGCAAACATAATGAGGAAACCGGCATGTCCTAGTACATGTGACATCCGCCAACCCGCACTAGGCTTGCGTAGTGGATTACGGTCCACTCGCTTACTCACTTATTTTAAGAACGTTCAGTCTCATCTCAATCTGTCAAAAACACCTCTAATTTTCTTAAATTTTTGACAAATTTTTGAACGTTTTTTAAATACGGGAATTACCTTCTGATTAAAAGCTTATTTCATATATATTGTATTTATTAGATTACGAAAAACCTGCACCCTAATTGCGTAACCCACTATCAATCGGAATCTGAATCATTTTGAAGCAAATTGCTAATCCATTGCTTCATAAGTTCGAAAAATGTGTCTGCTCAACACGTAAATAAAGCAATGAATGTTGTTGAACTGTCAAAATGAAACCGATTCCAATTAATAATGTGCTACGCAATTGCCCCGCTGATTCATTTATAATATTTCTGGTAGGTTAGATTACAACATGCGTTTGAAACTTTTTTTTTACTAAATAGACATTATTACTCAAACTCAAAGCATTTATTTCAAATAAACCAATTACAGGTACTTTGAATTGTCAAGGGCTCAGTCAGAAAGATGAAGCTAGTTCCCCATTCCAAAGAGTAGTAGGTACCTATGGAGAAGAACGGGCAAGAAACTCGGCTGAACATATTTTCCACAAACAACTCGTGAACAAATCAACTCGCACTCAATTTCTTATTTTAATATTCAGTCTCAATTCAAAAATAAATATCTGATTCTCATGAAACGACGGTATGTTTAATTCCGCCATCATTAATTTCGTTTACAACCATTCTGTTTCACGTTAAGAATACAAACGACTTCATTACACCTAAACATAGAAAAGAACGTTCCATCGCCTTTTATTATATTTTGTTAAAACATACTTTAATGGTCCCGGTACCTACATTGTTCTCCTTATTTCCCGACCAAATGAAATAAAATAAAGGAAAGGTGCGTTAAAACTCTTAAAGATACTTTCTAAGAATAAATGTTTTGTATTATTATGAAAATATCCGTTACTGGGCACTCTGGCTTGTGTAATGATGAAAATATTTATGTTTTAAGCGTAGTGTCGATAAAATAATGAAACAGTTCATTTTTTTTTATTTGATTTATGCGCAGCATTTTTGTTTGTAAATAATCCATCCATACTTCAATACTAATATTATAAATTCGAAAGTAACTCTGTCTGTCTATCTGGCTCTCTCTATGTTAAATTCAAAGTCCTGACTGACTGATGTATCAACGCACAGCCTAAACCGCTGGTCCTAGAGACATGAAATTCGGAGGGTGTGTTTTTTGTGAAGAGAGTGAATGGGGGGAGGGTGAAATTTCACGCGGACGAAATCGCGGGCAAAAGCTAGTAGTTCTACAATAATTCTGAAGTTTTGTAGAACGCTTATCAAAAGTCAAATATCCATATCAAAAGTCCTTGTGAGGGTCGGAAGAGAGAAGATTAATGACTACCGTCCTTTACATAACCTTGAACCTTTGCCCCTTGTTTGGAGATGTGTAGTTGAACTTTGCTTGTAGGTCTGTGGAAACTTATGCTAATATCTGTGAAGGTATTATGTATTTAAAAATCTATTTGTGAATTAAGAAGAGGCATCTTTAATTTGTTCGAAAGATTAAGAAGAAAAAATACGTGTGGCACTCGAGGACTGCCGCGGTAAAGCTATTGCATAGCATACGTCTAGTCGCACGCACACAAACACCGTGCCGAAGTCTGCCGAACTGATACGACGTTAGACGATGCTTAGGTTTATTTTCGTTACGGAATTTCTTCATTCGGTCGCCGCGCTCAAAGCCCAAGATAAAAGCTATGCAATAGCTTAAAAACTAATTAATAAAACATTTGTGTATTGAATATTCAACTACAACTTCCATTTAAAATATAGATATACCTAATTCAATACTTCAATATGGCGGGATGAGCTGGACTCCTTTCACATCAAACCATAGCTATATGGGCCAGTTATGTACAGAAGCCAGCACATCAAGCTACTACAATCTGTCAAATTTCTTTAATAGATTTTCAACTTTATCGCTAAAGCATAAGGTTCAAAGTTGATTGGGAAAATTTTACAGTTTCGGGTAGCTTGATGTGCTGGCGTCTGTACACGCAACAGTGTTTAAATAAATGACTCACAATATGACCTAAAGGCCAATACCCGTAATTAAAGACGTTAAAAATGTAGTCGCAATCTCATCTCAGCGACAATCAATGTCGAAAATTTGTCAAAAATGTAGATATTTTTGACAGATTGAGATTGACATCAGACTGCAATGAACGTTCTTAAATATACGAGGGTTGCCCCTCTGATACTGATTTTTTTAATTTTCAGTTATAAAGAACGGAATAACAAGTGACTGAAGTCATTGCATTAGAGAACTTAGACGAAGATTACAAACTAAGCATTTATTTCAATTAAACGATTTAAAGGTACTTTTGAATTGTCAAAGAGGTGGTCAGTTAGTCAGAAAGTTGTAGCTAGTTGCCCATTCCAAAACGTAGATCTCTATGAAGAAGAACGGCTAAAAAACTGCAAGGAAACTCTTTTAAATCAAGATATTACAAAATCCTGGGTACATACACACCGCTTATACTAAATCAATGGAAGCGACTGTTGAAATACAAAATCCTAACACATATTACCACTGTAAAATACCCTAAATTCACCAAAACTCAGTGTAATTAATCACTCCAAGTACAGATTGCCACATAAACCTGTATACAGAGCAACCTGTTCTAATTAAGAAACGAAATCCCCCTACGAATTAAAACCACGTACTGACAACGGTATTAACCAACCAATTTGTAAAGGTATAAAGCCGAAGGATCCCTAAGGCGCTGGAGGTAAACCGTATTTAGCCTTCTCACATGAAATCACTGGGGCGATACGATACGAAGATTCACGAGTTCTACATAAGGACACGGAATAGATAGCTACAGAAGGGTGACTCCAGACAAGAAGCAAAATCGCACGCACGCATAAATACGTTTTTTCGTACAGCGAGTGCAAGCGCACTTGCAACTGGTACTCGTACAGTATTTTTATCTCACGAAGGGACGCGCGCTTTAAACTCAAACTCAAAGCCCATTCCAAAGCGTAGGTACCTATGGAGAAGAACGGGCAAGAAACTCCATGGACACTCTTTTAAATCAAAATAATATGTTTACAAAGTCTTGAATACATCATTCATGTTAAAAATTATGCATGTGAGAACGGTGCAGAACGTTAAAAGCGTCCATAATGAAAAGTCGAGAAAAAAAAAAGCAATTCAAATATTAAATTAAATTAAAATAAGCCATGGCAGCAGAGAGATGACCAGTCCCCACTTTACTTGTGGCAACACTGGCAACCAAGTGTATAGCACAAAAACACACACACACAAACACACACTTCCGGCTTTGCCATTGTCTCGAACGGTACCGACAGCGCCCTGCCCTTACACACATTCGCAGTGGTTTGTACACTTGGTAAACATAAGCAAAGCGCGTGTCACATTGTGAGATCAAAATACTGTATTCGTTTGAGATCGCCGTACGTACGTATGCGTTTATGTGTGCATGCGCCTGTTTTCGTTCGATATAGAGCGAACCTTCTGTATAACCTATCTATTTCGTGTCCATGACTTCTATACAAGAGTTTAAAGAATTTATCGTTTGGTGTTTCTATTTCCTTTGTACGCTTAGTTCGGTTTTCGTATTTTATTTTTCTTCTGATCTTTGTAACAGGAATGCTTTATGTGATACTGATAAAGTTATTGTGTTTAGAATCGCATGTAGAAGTCTGTAGGTTAGAATAAAGTGGCTTCTATGTTATGGGATTGGTTTCCGCACTTAATCCTTCAAGTGGACCATTGTGCGTGAATAAAGTGGATTTCTAGGATTACTTTTCAATTTAGACTAGGACTAACTATTCGTACCTATTTCATCCGGCGTGTTATCTATACATATAATAAAATCGTAGGAAAGTCAAAACTGTACATTGAATATTTTTTTAAAAGAATACTTGGGGCGTGATCTACAATCGATTTCGAAGCCGAAAATATAATTTTTAGAATTTTTGTCTGTTTGTCTGATTGTCTGTATGTATGTCCGGGCTAATCTCAAAAAGTGCTGCATGGATTTACATCAAATTTTGCATGAGTATTACTAAGAGGTCGGGTCAACATATAGGCTACATATTATCACGCTATCACCTACGGGGGAGGGGCTGTGAATCTTTATTTTTCTTACGCATTCTGTGACAGCGTGTAATCTAACGATGCATATTTAAATGTTGTTTTTGAGTAAGCCATGCTATTATCTAGCTTTACACTATAAAAACTACGCCATTTAAGTAACTTGGGCAGAGAAACATAGTTTAATGAATGTTAGTAGTATAAAGAAAAATTTGAAGCAGCGCCATCTATGAGATTTCATAAAAATCAAATCAAGTTACATGTTACCTAACACTTTTTGGAAATTAATAATTTAAATTTGATCATGTTGGCGAGGTTAGTAGTTAGTTATTCTTAAAATTCATAGATGGTAATGTGCATTTTCTTCATAAAAGTTGTATCGTATAGTTCGTTTTGAAAAATTCAAGTTCCAACAAAACCCTCAAAATCTTGAGCAGAGTTGAGGAAGACAATTTAAAAAAATGCGTTGTTAAGTATTACAAAAAAGTAATGTTCATTGATGATGATCATTTCTTCATCAATTTCATGTTGTTAGTACAAAATAAACATTGACTGTTAATACTTTTGTTCGGTATTTATCTGTGTGATTATTGCTTGGTAATTAATATATTTTCATGTCGTATACCTAATTATAAACTTAAATGTGATGTAAAACAAATCCCTTACGTATGACGAGGTGCCTTCATATTACACGTACGACAAGCAAAGGGGTTTATTTAACCGACGTCGACGAGGAAGTGCTGTGGAAAGTTTTCCAGGAATTTTCAAGGACACCGCATTGGGTAGGGTTTATACCGTGCATCCGAATAATGGCGAATGCTATTTTCTGCGGTTGTTACTTCACACTGTCCGAGGCCCAACGTCTTTCGCCTTTCTGAGGACATTTGATGGCGTGGAGTATCCCACTTACCGCGCAGCCTGGGTAACACGTGACCTTCTCGACAGTGACCAAAATTGGGATGAAACCCTCGCGCAGGCGAGCGTCAGTGACAGTCCCAGCCGCATGCCGTCATCTTGGTGTTTTGTGGAGTCGCGAAACCGGTAGCTTTGTGGGAGAAGTATCGCCATCATCTGTTTGAAGATTTTCTACGAGCTTTGAGGCGAAGTCGAAGTAACTGATGAACGCGTGCTGAACACCTGTCTCAGTTCACTTCAAGATGTGGTCATTTCTATCGGCGGCAATCCACTGATCGAATATGGGTTACCAGCTCCCCAATCATCACCGCATCAAGACCGTGGAAATCGGGACTTTAAAATTCCCATCGATTCTGTTCCACAGTTCTGTTCAGTGGCGATTTCCGGCAAACGCTTTCCGTGGTGACGCGGGGATCGAGGGCTGACGAGGTGAATGCTTCGTTGAAATGATCTTCGTTGTGGTCACGAGTTCGTACGCTGCGCTTGACCATTAACCCATGGAACGTAGATCTACGCGAGACACAATGGCTTTTTAATTGTGTCTGTAATTACGACATTCAACCGTTTAATATGAGAGCTCGGCTCGGCGGCAATGCACGTGCTCAAGAATTCTCCGATGTCCTTCTAAGTCTTGGCGAAGGCACTCTACCAGAAGAGAGAGGTGGACAGGTGGTGCTTCCAGAGTCTCTCGGTAGAGTGGTATCCAGCATAGAAGAACTCATTCGCTGTGTGTACGGGGACATCAGTCGTATACCGCACCAGCAAAATTCTTGGGTGTGTGAGCGGGCCATTTTGACGCTTAAAAACGATCAGGCTGCAGCAATTAACGAATGCATTCTCTCGGAAATTGAGGGGAATGAAGTAGACTACACCTCGATAAACACTGTTGTCGAGCAAGATGACGCCACACATTATCCCGTGGAATTTCTGAACTCCCTGTCAGCAAGTGGACTTCCAGCGCATACCATCAAGCTGAAGGTCGGTGTCCCGATTATGCTTCTTCGGAACCTATCTCCTCCGAAGTTGTGTAACGGGACCCGCCTTAAAGTCATCTCGCTCCACAGACACACAAATTGAGGCGGAAATTCTTACGAGTTGTGGCGTTGGCGAGGCAGTATTTATACCACGCATTCCCCTCATACCTCATAACTTCCCGTTCCAGTTCAAGCGCGTACAGTTCCCCGTGAGTGTTTGCTTCGCGATGACCATCAGTAAGTCGCAGGGGCAGACACTGAGGGCAGCGGGTGTCGACCTCAGGACGAGTTGCTTCTCACACGGGCAACTGTACGTCGCTTGCTCCCGCGTCACCAGTCCTGACTCTCTTTACATTTTGGCTCCTGGCAGCATAACTACCAACGTACGTTATAGGGAAATGTTGTAAGGTATGATACCTTTGTACGTATTTTTACTCTTTTGTGTCCTGGAATGTATTCCTGCATTATTTTCTCTATTTCCTTCAGTCACATCTTATGACTGAACTCAGCAGGATTCCAATATAACTCTCTTCACTTGCTTCGCTTGCAAAAAAAACTTATATTTTAATGCTATTTTAAAAGTTGTTTACTTATAATGCTATAGCGACACTGGCATCTTAGGTATTTTTGGTGCTGTAGAGCCTTCACGCAGACGACGTCGCGGGCAGCAGCTAGTTTAAAATAAATTAATTTAATCAGTGCTCTTAAAACGATGAAGGAAAACATCGTGAGAAAACCGATATGTCTTAGAACCAAAAATTACAGGACATATAACATCTATCAACCCGCACTGGGTCCGCGTGGTAGATAATAGCCCACTCCCTCTCGGAGTGGGAAGGTCTGTGTCCCAGCAGTGGGAACATTATAGGCTGATTATGTGTGTGTTATTCAAAATAGATGCCCCTAGGTAACAAACCCTAATTTAAATAACTTGGGTTACAATTCAACTAGTTGATTATCAATTTAATATCGAGATAACTGATAATTTGGATGCTACAGATTAATTCAGTCTGCATTTAATTATATTTCATGCAGTTAGGACCTAACTATCAAAGCGCTAGAATATGGATTCGTAATTAATTATTATGCAAATGCAAGTATAGGTACGTATACGATTTACTAGTTTTCGTAATATTACATATAGGATTACTTTTCTTTGAGCTAAAAAAAGAATGTTTATTGTTTCTTATAGGTGCTCATATTTACTATCATAATATTATCTTCTATGCCCATTAGGTTAGGTATGTACCTAGGTATGGGAATTCGGACCACGTACACAAACAGGAAAAATACATTTCCTCGAATTTATCTTCGCGAAAAAGTGTGGCCGTTACCAAGCTGAAAAAAATAATAACTTTGAGGAATAGGTATATTATAGCAATTCACAACAAAATAAGTACCTACCTACGGACGTAGAATGGGAAATTTAGGTTTATAGGTCTGTGTAGGAGGTTGGTCTCTATTATAAATAGGTTTTTCTATTAACGTCGGTACTTATTCTATTTGTTAGAGGGGCTTGTGTCTAAGTATTAACAGCCGCACGGGTCGATCAATCAGGTTAAGCTACGCTTGCTTTCAAATACCAAGACCTCTCCATGCCTCGGAAAGCACGTTAGGCCGTTGGTCCCTGCTGTCATTCGTGGATCTTTGACAGTCGTTACGAGTCGCCAGAAGCCCGAAAGTCTGACAACCAGTCTTACCAAGGGGTATCGTATTGGAGTATTACCCAGTAACTGGGTTGTGGAGGTCAGATAGGCAGTCGCTCCATGTAAAATACTGGTATTCAGCTGCATCCAGTTAGAATGGAAGCCGACCCTAACATAATTGGGAAAACGCTGGGCAGATGAGGACTTATTCTATTTGTTACCCCGCGCCGTCTCCTTATTCTTTTGGGTCGTGTCAAGTCTTGTCTCAAGTATCATAATTATGATCTATAATATCCTATATGCATTGACTCAAAAACATTGCCGCATCTATAACAAAAAAAGTTTTAAGTTACTATTTTTTTCATCTCGATGATAACAAAGTCCGTTTACAGAAAAACGAATTAATGCGATTGTATTCTTCAAGGAAAGACCTATAAATTAGTCATCAAAAAAAGTCTTCATCAGTGTTATTAAAGAGCAGTGGTGATGAAATTAAATACAAAAAGTAAAGTGCCTGCCTGGGTTCGAACTCACGACCTACGACTCGTATGTCGGGGCCGATACTACTGAGCCACCACTGCTTACATAGCTCATTATAGTACGAGTATACTTTAATTATAGTAGCCTTTATAGTAGACTTTAATTTAATTTAGAAGTTAATTTTCTCCTTTTGGGTTTTAGAAATTTAGAAAGGGTTCAACCAATTACTAGTTATTTAAATAGTTAAACTATGTGGAAAATTAACTGCAATTCAAGTATTGTTGACTAGACAAACCATTTCATTTATATTTCTTTCAACTGTGTTTGTTCAGAAACGAGAGGGTTCGTGAATAAAACTATTTTCTTTTGTTCATTTAGGTATTAATATAGTTGATGTCCCGATGTGTCCCGATGTGTTAATGTTGATGTGTTGACTCCTCTCACAGTGAGGAGGCCTGTGTCGCGTCAAGTAGGAATATTATAGTCTGATTATGTGTGTGAGTATAGTTGATGTGCTAATAAGTTTTAGTTATATTAACGAGAACACTGTCAGTGGATAAATTTCTAATCAACATACTATGACTTGCAAGTTCCCATTAATTTTAAATGCCAAAAGAATACACAGTCTCAAGAGCGAAGCCGTGGGCACAGCTAGTAATGTCTTAAAACTGAAAATATCTTGCTTATCAAGTGGTTGAATGCCATAATTACAAAAACAATTACAAAGCCATTGTGTCTCGCGTGGATCCACATTCGATACGAAGGGTTAATTAATGCAACTGCAGTAAATCTTCACTGTCTCATACACTTAAATCCAAGTCACAAGCAAGTTGACTCCCCAACGTTTTTCAAAACATGTGACCAAAGACAATACAAACAATACACAAGTACAGTCACGAGCATAAGTATGTATACGCTAGGCTTTATTCAAAGGCGATTTTCTCCTTTATTTTTGAATGAAATTTTATGTTATTAAGAACATAGTATTTTCGAAAACTTATGTTTATCTAAAGTGTCTATGTCAACGTTGCATTCATTATTTCACGAAAAAATCGCAATTGAAAGTTGCTAAGTGTTGACATATTAGTGCTCGTGACTGTACACATATGTAAGTACCTACATTTAACAGAAAGGTCAGCACTTAACATAAAGTGGTCACCGTTCCTTGCAGACAAACGCAATTCACTTAGCGTGGTGCCCCAACTTGGTAATACGGAACCCTGAAATTCCGGAACTCATTTGCTGAGTACATTAGTAGATATCTTAAGGTCTTCTGAATGGCACGACATCATGAATACGGGATTAGGTGGAAATCTATTGGGGACATTAAAAGTTTTGTTTATAAACATTTTTCTTGTGAAGACGCGGAAGTCTCACTTAGAATTAATGGTTAAATGTCACCCTGACGCAATTAAAAGTTATTGTGTGATCATGCCGAAAAATATCAGTCAAAGATTAACTTAATTTAGTCTTAGGATAAAACAATGGTGCCGATTCCCTTGTTCACAAACTAAACTAAATTGAAGTTCAGCGCATCTTTTTCTTGCTATTTCATTAAGAAAAGTAAAGAAAATTAATTTTAGTTTAGTCCTGTCAAATTAATCAGGGCCTGACACCTACTCCATACAAGTTTAGAGGTGATTAAACACTTGCCGACTTAAATTGCGTCAGTTTACGTCAGGCTCTCATAAATTTGACAAGACTAAACTAAAATGTATCTTCTGTCCCTTTCTTAATGAAATAGAAAGAAAGAGATACAAAATTTAGTTTGTGAACAACAGAATCGGCATCAATGTCGCGTTTCGTGTCCGTCTTTGTAACCGCTTAGTTCTTCTGAACTGCACAATGCATTTTCATACGGTTTTCACCATAAAAGTTTCTAGAATCCAGTATAATAAATGTGTAGGTTTAATACATTAATTAAATATTAAATTCAAATAATTTATTGTCTCTTCACAAACAATGGCATCATAATTATTTAGACAAGCTTAGAAACGATTGATACTAGTTTGTGAGAGACTGGTGTCTGCACTAGGAATACGTGTTTAACGGATTGCCAGGGTCCCACCACACGGTATTTAAATATAATCAGTTATTTGAAGTTGAAGGGATGACATAAAAATCAATGTAAACTCACAGATTAAAAACAATAAAACAAAAAGAGAAGTAGGTAAGTTGGAAATAGAAAAATCCGTACATTGCTGTGTGTCGCTAGTTAGGTATAAGACAAAGTAAAAAATATTAATTACATCAAAACACCATTTGAGCAATGAAATGAACAAAATTACATTGATCGAATGTCTCCTACATTCGTCAGTGTTAAACTACACAAACCTGTCTAAAATCACAAATCCTCTTACAACTACACCTACATTTCAGAACAGCCCAAAAACAAGCGTCAAACAATTCCAGTCAATTCAAAATCTCCATTAAATTATACCAGGGCTGTCACGTCATCTCCTTAAGTGTCGGAACAAAAGAACCGAGGCTAATCCGGTGTGCCGAGATAATTAAATCACTTCGCCACTGCCACCTCGCCCTTAAACCTACTTGAATGATGTAAAGCTCCTTGGAAAATGAGTGAAATAAAATATTGGACTTAATTTTTTTAAAGAAACAGATGGCGAGATGACCTGGACGCGTACCACGAAGGCTGGTTCGAGGTAGAAAATAGTTCCTGGAAGGATTTGGGGGAGGCCTGTGCCCAGCAGTGGGACAGTATAGGCTAACAAAAAAAAAACATTTTTTGTGGAATTTGGTGTGTTAAATGCAGGAAATTTGGAAACGTATTGTGGCTTTTGGTTTGGAAGTGTGTGCTCAAAACAGTGTGGGTGTGTTGGTGAAAAGTTGTGTGTACCTGTCAAGGAACATGACAACCTATGAAAGAGCTGAGAGACTTTAAACCCTGACGCAAAGAAGCAAGCTCTTGAAGGGAGAACTGTGTGTGGTGACATTATAACTCCTAAAGGGATACATAACATACATAATCAGCCTATAATGTTCCCACTGCTGGGACACAGGCCTCCTCTTTGTGAGAGGGAGTGGGCCGTAATCCACTACGCGGGCCCAGTGCGGGTTGGTAGATGTCACATGAATTCGAATTTTTGGTTCTAGGACATGCCGGTTTCCTCACGATGTTTTCCTTCACCGTTTTGAGAGCAGTGGTGATGAAATAATTTACACAAAGTGAAGCGCCTGTCAGAGTTCGAACCTACAACCTATACCTCGTAAGCCGCGGTCGTTACCACTGGGCCACCACTGCTCTCCTAAAGGGATAAATCAACTATACTGCAGATTTTTCGTCAAAAATTTTTAGTATCTTTAGTATTTCGTCATGTTTGAAGATACATTTTCAAGGATCTAACAACAGAATCTTTGATAACCTTTTTGGTTCTTTCATATTTTATGATAGGTATACATGGCTAACCACTATCCAACGCAGTAACAACCGAGCTTTTCGATTTAAGTGAACCTAATTTGTTCTTTGTAGCGGACATAGCAATTTTAATGGAATATACAATTCAATTAACATACAACACAAACCCACAAACTCGTATAGCATGTGGAACATCGGCGGTTAGATTTCGATATTGTTTACTGTCCAACTAAAAACGAAAACATTATGTTTTCCATTTCGAATGTAGTCGAATGAAAAAATGGAAACAAGGTAACCCGTTGATTCAAATGTCACAATAGAATTAACCAGAAAGAATTGCGTTATGCATTTTTGAAAATGGCATTCATGTTGACAATAGCGGGGAAACTGAGCCTATTTGTACCATTGTGTATTGAATAAATATTATACAGTGCATGCCAAAAGCTGTTAAAAAGAACAGGCGTAACAAACATTTGGGATGTCTATTTTTGTAGTTTGTCGAAGGAAAAGCTGATGTATTTCTGGGTTATTTTTGGTCTGTAACGGGAAACTAAGATCCGGTCATTATATTGAGGGTATTATTAGCCCTAGGAGAACATCTAGTGACCTTATTGGTGATATTCTTCAGAAAGGCCAGGTGCCTACTCGCAACCGGCGTGCGCGTACAACCAGATGTATGAACGTCAATGAGGGGAACAAAAGGAGTATGTACAGAGGGCAGCACATCAAGCTACCCCAATCTGTCAAATTTTCCTAATTGAATATGAACCTTATTCCTTTGTAGTAAAGTTGAAAATCTATCAAAGAAATTTGACAGATTGGGGTAGCTCGATGTGCTGGCCTCTGTACCTAAGGATCGTAGCTGACAGGTGGCATTCTGTAATTTCTGCCTACCCTTCATGGAAAGAAGGCGTGTGTTTATGCATGTATTGTAATAATAACTGAGATATATTTTCTGTAAAAAAGTGCTATTGTTAAAAATGCTAAACGGTATAAGCACCTGTCAGATTTTATTTCGATAGAAATCTGCAACTTATCGTCGGTCTAGCTTTATTGCAACATCTCTCTCGGAAATGCAGCTGAATATAATGCAGGTACTTATCAGCATCTTATAAAACGCGACTGCCATCCGAACTTCCAGAGCCCTTTTATTGGGGAAATACCAATTTCGATACGTAAGACCGATCGTCAAAGTTTTCAATCTTCTATGTGCCCGAACTCCACCGAAGGCATCTTTGTACTTTAAAGAGTTCTATTTTATTAAATTATTATATGAATATACCTTTAGTATTGTATGTATGCTATATTCCAAATCTATCGGATGATAGTGTTAACAAATGGATCAGAAAATGTATCTGTGGATGTCAATTTGCACTGCTTACAATGATTTGAATGCTTAAACCCTAAATTCTAATGTCCATTTCAACCGCGCGGCCAGCTCATAAAATTTGATGAAACTTTGCCAGGAATTAGTGGTAATTTGTTACTATACACACCTCTTTTCCTGAATTTGTTGCAAAAAAAACTAAGACGCTATGGCCAAAAATAGTTGGCCGGTAGAACCGCCACTTGCCGTAGTCATCACCTGTGATTACACAGAAACTAAATAATGCAGGTAGGCGAATGATGCACCAAAAGAAAGGTCTTAATTTGTTGTATTTGTTGCAAAAATAAAAAAACCTCAAAACGTAAATAAACAAAAAGTTATGCAATATTTAGTTTCCAGGTTATGGGTAGGTAGGTATCTCTCCATAAATATCAAATTAATAGAGGCTTATGTGTATGGACAATTAGTTGCTAATTTGTTGCAGCGGATAAACAAGAAAAATACTAGAAAATATAGGTTCAATAATTTGTTAGAGTCGATTTTAGTTGGCCGCTCGGACGGCAATATGCCTAAAATACAATGACGTTTATTTCATTATTAAAAATAGGTTCAAGCTTAGTTAAAGTACTAATCAACAGGTAACGTAACCTAGTTTGGATAAATGTGGCGAATATAACGGTGAAATTCATATTTTAGGAGATATTCACTAAAATACAGTAGTATGAAACTGTATTAGAGCAGGGTGACCATGATTACATAAGTACGAAGGCATGTTTTTTAAATATAATAGGTAGAAAGGTATCCTATTTATATAAGGTACCTATATTAGTTTAAACTAGCTACCTATACTCTTACATCACTAATCAATTTATCAACCTAATTTTTGTATCTTTTGTTTGCTTATTATGTATATGTATATTTGTTGTACTCTGTTATTCAATTTAAAGTTGGTATTTTTTAAATGTTAAGCTTAAAACACTTGTTATAAAAATAAGATTTTTGGCATTTTCAAACTCAAATGCAGCCAAGGGGGTTCATTACAGACTTTCGCTGTAATAGTAAGAAATACTCAAGATGTTCGTCCCCATAACCCAAACAACCTACCCGAAACTATCAAATTTTACCAATCAACTTTGAACCTTAAGCTTTAGCGACAAAGTTTAAAATCTATTAAAGAAATGTGACATATTGTAGTAGCTTGATGTGTTGGCGTCTCTACCGCAAAAAAATCAATTTCTATCATTCAAATAAACTAATAGAAACAAAAGCTACCAAGCTCATACAACTAACAAAACATATTGAAATGTAAAGTTATTACGGAATACCCAATTTATACAATTAATTTATTATTCTCAAACTTGCTAAGCCTACCTAAAAAATGTATACTGTGCATTCTGTAGCAAACTATAGAAAGTATCAAAAATAAATAATTGTACTACAATAAATAAAAATAATTTTAAACGGCAAGCGCATTCCGAAGATAAATTCAAATATAGAAACGATTCGGCGCGAAATTTAATAAATGACTATGGTCAAAGGTCCTCAGTTATTGACCTATTAAAATGTATATTATTAGTTTTGAACTAATAAAATTAAGTACATTAGAAAAGCATAAATAATTAGTATAAACAATGCTTATTGTATTTATATGCCTTAGTGTGTTTTATATAAGCACTCGCCCTAAAAAATAAGATATGACTATCGAACATTCCAATAATCACGATTCAGTCTCAGTTCATTGTGAAAATCCATGGTCACCCTGCTCTAATACAGTTTCATACTACTGTATTTTAGTGAATATCTCCTAAAATATGAATTTCACCGTTATATTCGCCACATTTATCCAAACTAGGTTACGTTACCTGTTGATTAGTACTTTAACTAAGCTTGAACCTATTTTTAATAATGAAATAAACGTCATTGTATTTTAGGCATATTGCCGTCCGAGCGGCCAACTAAAATCGACTCTAACAAATTATTGAACCTATATTTTCTAGTATTTTTCTTGTTTATCCGCTGCAACAAATTAGCAACTAATTGTCCATACACATAAGCCTCTATTAATTTGATATTTATGGGGAGATACCTACCTACCCATAACCTGGAAACTAAATATTGCATAACTTTTTGTTTATTTACGTTTTGAGGTTTTTTTATTTTTGCAACAAATACAACAAATTAAGACCTTTCTTTTGGTGCATCATTCGCCTACCTGCATTATTTAGTTTCTGTGTAATCACAGGTGATGACTACGGCAAGTGGCGGTTCTACCGGCCAACTATTTTTGGCCATAGCGTCTTAGTTTTTTTTGCAACAAATTCAGGAAAAGAGGTGTGTATAGTAACAAATTACCACTAATTCCTGGCAAAGTTTCATCAAATTTTATGAGCTGGCCGCGCGGTTGAAATGGACATAAATTCTAATTTGTGATTGCGTTACAGTTTTCTTTGTTTTTGTGTGGGATCAGGGTTTGTCTACACTTTTGTCAGATACTTTTGGAAAAAACAGTATTTACATTTATGATTTAGAACAAAATACTACATTTATCACTAACACCTTCCACAATAGATTTCTAGTACTTACGTTTTAAACTTCGTGCTTAAATACGAGTATATAATGAATTCATTAGGTAAAGACGCCAGCACATCAAGCTACCACAATCTGTAATTTTTTTTATAGATTTTCAACTTTATCGCTAAAGCATAAGGTTCAATGTTGATTGAGAAGATTTTGCAATTAATAAAGCATAATCAGCCTATTATGTTCTCACCGCTGGGACACAGGCCTCCTCTCAGTGAGAGGGAGTGGGCCGTAATCCACCACGCGAATGCTTTAATATAGTAAGCTTTTACTGGCCTTTCAATTTTATTTTGTAAAAAAAAGGTGTTTGAATAACGAAAATACAACCATTATTTAAATAAAAAGGTACATAGTTACCTATAATATTATAAAGCGTTTACTGTTTCCATGGTCCCTTTATGGCTATGAGTAGTTAAATACTTTATTTTGTTTGGTACAGACGCCAGCACATCAAGCTACCCTAATCTGTCAAATTTCTTTGATAGATTTTCAACTTTAACACAAAAGAATAAGGTTCATATTCAATTGGGAAGTGTTGACAGATTAGGGTAGCTTGGTGTGCTGGCCTGTGTACTTTTAATAACAAAATATAAAATAATGACTACGGGCAAATAACCAACAGCGGATCAAATCAGGGGATCCAACCGGAATAAATCAATAAAAGTGATCCAAATAAAATTTAAATCGATTGAAAACAAATACAATTTTGCTATTCTCGACAAACTTTTTCAGCGTCAATGTTTATTTTTTTGCCTCTGTATTTACGAAAAAACTCTATGTTATCTACAACGGATTCTCAAACAAGCATAGCGACAAATGGAAAGAAAATGAGCTTATACCAATAGCAAAATATACTTGTTTCACAAAACAACCCAATTCCTACCACGCTAACCTCGTTGCATTTGCTCTAAGCTGTTTGCAGTCCCAATTGAAGCCGCGCTTTGGGCTTAATTTTCAAGCTGCATACAATTCAGCAAATTAGAGGCTTTAACAGCTTCATCAGGATCCGATGAATGGGTTCATTTGGTGTTGTGCACATTTCGTGTCGTCGTTTGATTCGTTATTAATGTTTTGGTAGAAATTCATATCGTATTAGCAAGTTCGGTTGTTTGGGTGTGTCCTTAGTTCATCACTTATGTTATTTTGTTTTCGATCAGTCTATCGATGTCAACCGCAAATTCATATCTTACTGCTCTTTATTTCCACGAGTCGGAGAGAGTCAAGAGGGAAGCAGAATTTAATTGCCGATTGACGAGGTAGGAGCAACTCTAATTATTTAAACTAAAATTATAAAGAGAAAAGATTTGATTTTTTGTATCTTTGTTTGTTACACTTTCACACCAAAACGGCTGAACGGATTTGGATGAAATTTAGGACATGGGTACCATAACTTGACTGTTAGGCCATAATAATTATACCTTTAATCCCGATATTCCTACGGGATCGAGACTTGTACGGGAAACCACGGGGCGCAGCTAGTGTAATTTATGTTAATACTAGCTTCTTCCCGCGACTTCATCCGCGTTAAGTTTCGCCCTCCCCCCATTCAACCCTCTTAGGGGCGGAATTTCTAAAAACCTTTTCTTAGTGGATACCTACTCTTCACAAAGAACACACCCTCCAAATTTCATGTCTCTAGGACCAGCGATTTAGGCCGTGCGTTGATATATCAGTCAGTCATGACTTTGTATTTTATATGTATAGATTACGTACAACTGCACAATTTAAGACCTTTAAAAATAAAGAAACAATAGAAAGAAATACATAATGTATTGTATTGTATGTTTTTTTTTTGCATATTGATTTTCTCATACTTAGGCAGATTTCAGTAGGTACTGTAAATATATGTTCATAAATATTTGCTTAAAGTATACCTATTCTTTCTACAAGCACCATGCACTTACGCGTAAAACACGAATTTAACAGCGATAAATAAAAACAAAGACAGATCCTAAAGTATTAAAAGAAAGTCGAAGTACAAGAAGAAGACAACCCTAACTTTTCAAGTGACAAAATATTGGAAAATGTAGCTACTACCCCGTACTGATTTATTATACTTCCGCGCGACTTGTGAAAGTCAACAAGACTCGAGGAGTTCTCTGATGCGAAAGACTAATAGTCATTATTCGTTGTCGCCAATATTGCTACACGATGGAAAATAGAAATCAGGTCGAAATTTGGTTTTATAGAACAGAAGTTTTGCAAATAGAACAGAAGAACAATTTCCTTAATTGGAAACGTTCAAAATTTATTGTATTTACGTCGTCTAAGACATGTATGGCTCAAAATGCTGTAAATGGTTAAAACTATCACTCCCTTAAAGCTTTGCACTCAGCTTCCAAACACCATGTATATTAATTATTGTTACGTACAGACGCCAGCACATCAACCTATCCGAAACTGTCAAATGTCTCCAATCAATTTTGAACCTTATGCTTTAGCAGTAAAGTTGAAAATTTATTAAAGAAATTTTACAGATTGTAGTAACTTGATGTGCTGGCGTCTGTACATTAGAGGTATTTTTGACAGATTGAGACTGAGACTATACTGTACCTAAACATTCTTAAAAATACGGGAATTGCCCCTCTGATTGCGTACCTGTGTTAAGTCAGCAAAAAAATTGTTTGCCAAATTGACTACCAACTCGAATTGTCCATATATACAAATCACAATCATCAATCTTTGACAGGTGCATGAAATAGATAAATCACGGCAAATTGACTTAAGGTGTAAATCTGCTTAACAATTAATTAATTCTCCTTCTTAGCGTGTCGATAGCAATCTAAATGTACTCGGCCCAGTATTCGGCTACTTGTTTGGCGCCATCACTAGCGTCCACCAGTTCCTGTAACGTGCAGCTGACAGGACACGCAGGACACGATATTAAGTGTCCCATTATTTGTGGAACAGCACCACATTTACACTAATAAATAATTAATTAATTTCCCTGACTGTACCTACCTGTGTTTAATGCGGTAAACAAACGCAGGGTTTAACTGCAAAACCATACCCTATCAAAAATGATTCAATATGAAGGACAGAAAGTTATTACGAAAACTGTGTGGTCGGCTTCCAGTGTAACCAAAATTCCCTGGATATTAGTATATTAGGTTGAGCGATTACCATCTGACCTATACAACCCAATTACTGGGAAATGCCATTAGATCGTAGGTACTGTGGGAGCTAGCTAAGATGGGAGCCCTTTTATTAAATGAAACTCCTATATGACCAACTTCATAAGACATTATTCTGTTACTTTTCAATAATCTTCCTATCTGACAACCAAACCTAATCTAATATTTGACACACGCTTGAACGATCGAACAGCAGAGGGGCAATTCTCGTAATTTTAAGAACGTTCACAGTCTGATCTCAGTCTCAATCTGTCAAAAATACCTGAAATATCCCTACATATTTGACAAGTTTTTGACATTGATTGTCGCTGTGATGAGATTGCGACTAGATTTTGAACGTTTTTAATTACGGAAATTGGGCTTCTGATGCCGACAAATTATGACCGGCCTGTCCCAAAAAGAGGTGAGGCTTCATAGGCAGCCTCTACAGTACCTATTTCGTTAATGAACACAAATATTAAAATTTGCATTTCCAATACATACGAGTATTAGCGAGAAGACTGATGTGGTCCATTGGACATCATCATTAAAATGAGTAGGTAAATGACAAAAAGATTCCTAAAATAACCGAGAAATGTTTCCCGTTCTAACAAAAAATAAATTTCATTTCCGTAAAAAAAAAACTCCGAAAGTAATTTCTATATTGATAACTGAATTACATTATTAGGTACTAAAAGGTTACCTTTCGAATCAGTTCCAATAAATCTTGGTACATTTTTCTTACAAAATAAAATGTTAAATATTATATTTGGAGATTAAACGCCGGGGTATCTGCTTTCGAGAATATTACGTTCAAATGGAAAACCTTTAAGGAAATCTTATCGGTACTTAATCTCTTCTCGAATCGTTTTTCTTTTAAATTGATTACTTAACGACGTGCGGCTTTTATGGGAGTACCTACCTATATACAGGGTTATTAGAAAAACACCAACAACCTCTTAAGAGCTCATTGTACTTATCATTATGAACAACTTTTACTATGGGACCAAACCTGAAACCGCGAAATAAAAATCAGCTGTTCCCTACATTACGACGAGTTATACGAACATAAATGTAGGGAACAGCTGATTTTTATTGAAAAGGATGTGTTTAAGGAATCTCTTTCCATAAACACATCCTTTTCTTTATATCCCTATTCCTTCTAATCATCGAAATATTTAACTTAATTTTCCCAATATTTCTTGTCCAACCATGAAAGTAATTGGTAAAGTAGTAATAACCTATTAATGTACTTGTGTACCTATCTTATGTATAACTAGCTGCGCCCCGCGGTTGCACCAGCATAAGTCTCGATCCCGTGGGAATAACGGGATGAAAAGAATCCTTTAACCTAATCCAAGTCATAGTCTGCCCATGTACCAAATTACATCCAAATCTGTTGAGCCGTTTTAGCGTGAAAGCGTAACAAAAAAAACACAAAATATGAAATCTTTTCTCTTTATTATATTAATTTAGATTCATATCTTATTCATGTCTTTTTAATATATTTATTTTTATTTTTAAACAGAGTACCTGCTATCTTATCTATTCACTATCATCCTTGGTACTTTAAAGTATAAATAAATAAATAATCAATTTCTGCACCTTATTTTCTGGTATACAAAGGTACAACTTGTAAATAGTTGCACCGTGTCGACATATTTAGCTCACAGTAAATCAGTTCCCCACATCAAGTAATTAGAAAAGTATCCATCGGTTAGTTAAATTCAATTAAAACTTTGCACTAGAGTTAAATTTTGGTCCCACGAGTAGGGTAGTACGGGGATCAAGTGTGACTTAGAGACTTTCTGGGGATTTCAGAAGTGAGGGAGACATCATTACGTCTAATTTAGTTGGGATTAAGTGACTGAAGCATCTTCAATTCGTCTCGTTGGGGGACTGGTGTAAAGGGGAAGCAAATTCAAAAGTGGGAAAAATTTTGCATGGGACGCGAACAATTTTGATGAAAGTGATTTTGAAGTAGTCATTTAGGAAACCTCTCGTAAAATATAAAGGTTAATTAAGTTATATTTCGCTATTCAGTTACAAAATCAGTTTCTTTTTCACGAGAGAAAAACGCTTTGAACTTGTCGTCATAGTCTACCTAGCCTTTTCCCAACTATTTTTGGGGTCGGCTTCCAGTGTAACCGGATGCAGCTGAATACCAGTATTTTACGTGAAGCGACTGCCTATTTCACCTCCATAATCACCATTTAGTTACTAGGCAAAGCAATACCCTTTGGTAAGACTGGTTGTCAGAATTTCGGTCTTCTGTCGACCCGTAAAGACTGTTAAAGATCTACGAATGAAAGCCGAGACCAACAGCTTAACGTGCTACCCGAAGTACGGAGAGGTCTCAGCATGTAAAGATGGTCACCCAGTTCAAAGCGTGGATGCTTGGAACTTTATGTAACTGTAAGGTATTTACTGTTTATGCTCGTGACTGTACAAACTGCCCTTTTTGTCTATTGAAACTTCGCACTACGCTAAACCAGCTCAAGGTCTATGCTCTCAAGTGCTACCTCTGATGTACGGCCCATTTTATCCAGAGATGAAAAAGCAGCAAAAATCAAAATCAAACAATCGTAATCAACTCAGCTTATCGCAGTCCACTATTGGACATAGGCTGCGCCACACCACCCTGTCCTACGCCTTCCGCATTCAATCTGTCCCAGCCACCTTCTTAAAGTCGTCGGCCCATCTAGCTGGGGGGCGTCCTTCACTACGCTTGCCGATATGCGGTCTCCGCTCTAGAACTCGTCTGCTCCCCCGGCCATCGTTCCTTCGACAAACATGGCTAGCCCACTGCCAATTCAGTTTGCTTACTCTGCAAGCTATGTCGGTAACACCGGTTATTTTCTGGATAACTTCATTCCTGAAGGGCAAATGTCGTAATTTTAAGAACGTTCACAGTCTGAATTTCAGTCTCAATCTGTCAAAAATACATCTAATTTCCTTACATTTTTGACAAGTTTTTGACATTTGTTTAACTTAAAAATGAGACTGCGACTAGATTTTGAACGTTTTAAGTTACGAGAATTGGCCTTCTGATTAAAATTAATCAAAAATCCAGAAATCTCAAAAGTCATTATCATCTGCCAATTTAAAGTTCATAATACCCGAATACCCTTAAACGATTTAAAATAAAAATTACCTGACTAACCAAACTACATTAATTTCTCTCAAATCCTCGAAACTCATCCTCCAATCTAAATTCGACGTAATTTCAGTAAAGATAGAACTTAAATTCGTTTGATCGAGTTTGCACGGATTTATCGTACGATTTATCAGCGCCTGATGTACGGAACCTGATTCAGGAACTTGGTTTGTTTAACAGATAAAACTGCGGGAGTGGTGTTGTATCCGCAGTGCCGTACGTGCGGCTTATATACGACGAATTTAACGTCAGTGATAGATGTGTTCGGCATTCTTGGTGGTAATTATATGGTACGCTTTTAGAGTTGCGGTTTCTTAATAGAAGCAAGTTATTAGCATGAGATTTTATGACAGTTATTTGTGGGCTAACACGGGCTTGGCTTATTAGCTGCATTATGGAACTTGTTATTCCTTTCTGTTTTACTTTTCCTATTATAATCACCTTGAAAATTAGCATCACCAATATATCCCAATTACCTACTTCTATTTACTTATAAATATCTAGATAAATATCTTTCTTAGTTAATATTTTGGACATTGCTTTTACCATTAGTCACTTTTAGGTCACATGTAAGTGAGCAGTAGTGGCCCACTGCCTATTGGCAAAGGCTCCGATTTACGAGTTGTAGGTCGTAGGTTCGAACCCGGACAGGGGCCTTACTTTGTGTGAATTATTTCATCACCACTGCTCTAAAAATGATGAAGGAAAACATCGTTAGAAAACCTAGAACCGGCATGTCCTAGAACCATAAATTCGAAGACATGTGACATCTACCAAGCCGCACTGGGCTCGCGTGGTGGATTACGGCCCAATCCCTGTCACAGAGAGGAGGCCTGTATCCCAGCAGTGGGATCATTATAGGCTGACTTTTTACCTGTAATTAATCAAACTACTTGAAAATATATCTAGAAGAAGTCCTAAAAACCCACTGAAACACTTTAACAATAGTAACATTGAAATTCTTCCCAACCTATGTAGTTTGGGTAGAATTTCATTATCATTTTAAAAATAAATATATGTTAATTTATTTTTTTAAATGACGGTCGTACGCTCTTACAAAAAGCAAACAAAAATATTACGTTTGAAGACCGCACTTTTACTGGATTCTGGCAATGAAAAAAGAAAGCTAACCGCAGTGAAACTAGCGTAGCTGTCATGCGTAGGGTTGCCATGTTCGAGAATACAATATTGTATTTTGCGATAGATTTACTGTATGATATTTTTTATGCAGTTAGAAGAGGTTTTAAGTCGATCTTGAATGATGCATGAACGTTGAATGGAAACATTAGACTTCGACCAGATTGTTCCTCTTGGTCTTGTTAATACTTTTTTCTGTAATCAACATTCCGTCAGTCCGGACTGCTAATTTTTTACTTATCGTGGAGTAGAAATCTTACAATAAAGTCAAGAAGTCGGGAAGTTAATTTTTTTGCAATTATCACCCTGCGTCAATTTTCCGTGTTAATAAAAGAATGACAAAAGTTGTGATTTGAATATACGGACATTTTAAGTTGGAAGTCCTTAACTATTAATTTCCCTGAATTTACTTATCTAATCTAACTAGGCTGTATTGTCCCACTGCAGCGTATAGGCCTCCCTCTCCCTTTCCCACACAATTCTGTCTTTTGCAAGTGCTAGCCAGTCCTTGCGGTCGTGCCGCCCGCCGTCTTCGTCTTGGCTTGTCGCGGTGGCGTCGTTTAGTGGGACTCAATCGGTGGTTCTCTTAGCCCAATAGTCTTCTGACATGCGGCAAACATGTCTGGCCCATTCCCACTTAAGCTGCTTTCTGGGTAACTGTGTTCCTTATGGTCAGAAATTCGAACCCCCAGGATAGCGCTATGTGCGCTCCATGGCTCGCTGGCAAACCTCGAACTTGGACCTCTGCTGAAGTGTCAAAGACCAGGTTTGAGCGCCATATATGAGAATGGGGAGAATACACATGTCCATAATTTTATCCTGAATCTACATCACAACGAAATCACTTGACAAATAATTACATATAAAAAAAAAATTAGCTTCTGTCCGCAACTTCATCCGCATGAAATTTCTTGTTTTAACATAAAATTATATTATTATCCTTTGACACTCGGCATTACTGTAGCTACCCATAAGTGAAAGAATTTTCGGAATTTGATCAGTAGTTAAAAAGATCACCCCCTACATACAAACTACTAAATTTTATATCTTTAAAATAACTAGCTAGTTTTTCGGTCAGCCACATTTTGCACAGCAACCAGGAAAGTCTGGTGTTGTTTCAGAACTAACAAACATGAAATTGAAAGAATAACTACACTGCAGTAGGAACTCGAACACGGTCAGGTACCGAAACAAAATAAAAACGAATACCTTTACTGAAAAAACTGCCAGTTTCGAATATTTCTAGTTCACAAAGAAATATCGGCATAGATACATATTCGTAGATAAAACGCGGACCGATAACGAGCCGAGTTCTGTTTCGTTCAAAAAGTTCAAATAAAAATATGAGTTACGAACTCTCTTCAATTTAGAACTGAAAAATATGTGTAAATTGAAACATTATTTTCATGTTCGGTCGCATTATTATAAATATTTTGACGGCTTTGGTGGCTTTTAACGAGTTATATAAAGGAGACGGTTTTCAAAAACAGCCTTTTTGAAAACCGTCTCTTTTTATGAGTTACAACAACAAAATAATTATAGAGGGTCTAAATTAAATTAGCCAGCGAATCTCTGCAGACGTGATTGATATCTAAATACGATAAAATAAAAACAAAAAGATTTGATGTTTTTTTAGGGGTCAACGACCGCTGGTTACTTGAAGTATGGGTTGAGAAAATACATATGTTTTATCTTATTTACATATCAACACCAATCACGTTTATGAAGTTAACACAAAAAATGATGATTTTTAAACTGATATTTCAAGTAAATACAACAACAACAGCAGCAACAGTGGTCAACAGTGGTCGATGCGTCACAAAAAAAAAATCATCAAATAAATTACCTAATTCAAACATAAACGGGCATCCGTACTCTCTTTCTACTTCTCTCTGCTTAATGCTTCTGAGGACCATTTCTTGATGAAAGAGTCCAGCTGATCCCGCCATCTCCGTCAGGATCAGCCGCGATGTCGCTTGCCATTAAGAGATTAAATAAAGAAAAAGTATTTATTGCGATTCATACAGGAAGATCGCAAACTAAACTGAACACAGTCAAAAATAAAAAACCAATTTTTTTTTTAAAGTAATAAAAAGAGAAATTATTCAGAAAGTCCTATCGAGTCGAGTCGAGAAAAGGCTCCTATCTCAGCACGATGCTGCGACATTTACTTTAAAAAAAATGTCGCAGAGCTGCAAGGCAAATCAGAGGGGCAATTCTCGTAATTTTAAGAACGTTCACAGTCTGATCTCAGTCTCAATCTGTCAAAAAATACTTCTAATTTCCCTACATTTTGACAAGTTTTTGACACGTGTTTGTCGCCGAGATGAGACTGCGACTAGATTTTGAACGTTTTAAATTACGATAAATTGGCTTTCTGGTATTCTGAAAGGGATACATGCCATTTGATATACCTATACCAATGCGTAAAGAAGCTGGTTTTCTTTTACTATAATTACAAGTGACCCATACCTACAAAGCCCGTGTAATTTACAGTTCTTTTAATTAACAGAAGTAACTCAGCACTGTATAATCAGTTCTTATAATATTGACGTTAGAGGTAAGCCATTTCTCCAAGTGAAAAATTCCGTTCAGTCTACATCGGCTGCCAAGTTTTTTCTAGCAAGGCAAATCCGTCCATGTGCCGGAAAATTGGAACCTTTCTGAACGTATTTTATTTACAAGGTGCATCTCAGAAGTCAATTTAGCTTATTTTTTCTGTTCGTAGTCTTGGTAGCTGTAAAGGATGGTTTTGTTAAACTGTTGAATCAAATTGCTTAAATTGTGTAATTACAACTAGGCTAAATTACTGTTTGTTGGGAAGTTACAAATAAATAAAGTTATTATAATTTCATCACCACTGCTCTCAAAACGGTGAAGGAAAACATCGTAAGGAAACCAGCATGTCCCAGAACCAAAAATTCGAAGTCATGTGACATGTACCAAACCACACTGGGCCCGCAGTGGTAGATTATAGCCCACTTCCTTTCGAAGAGAGGAGGCCTATATCCTAGCAGTGGGAACATTATAGACTGATTATAGGAGCAATAACTAACAAGGGTTTTTTTGGCAATTTTTAATGGTCATTAAATAAATTGTTTAGGTACTGTTGCATCCAACTTATTGCAAATTTCACAAATAAAACTGACCGCGATCAGCACGTCTAAACCACGTTCAAGAGCTGTCAGTATCAGCATTGTAGTGGAAACATAAAAAAAACTCTATAGTTTCATAGCTAGCATAAAGAAAATGTAACCTTATTCCGGTCACCGTATTCTACCTCATTTATTTATAACTTTATAATTTTGATGATTAATGCAGAAATAAAAGTAATAGCTGAACTTAGAAAGACCAAACATTAAAAAAGATTCATATTTCAACTTTTCCCTTGCTTCTTAAAAATAAAATATAGGTCGAAAAGTTTACAGAGCAACTTCAAAAGAATCACGGGGAATAGAACACTTTTAATTTAAAAAGGACTGAATTTTTTCAACTGGCTACTCAGCATTCTTTATTCAGCTATATAAAATTTCCATGACACAGAGTAACAATATAGTACGTAATATTTTGCTCAGAGGAAGTCTTTTGCATAGAAATCTGAGAGATTGGCTTTGTTCGGACGCACAAACAAGCAGGGTTTGTGCTCAAAGGCATTCAAGTCTGAGCACAGGAAACGATTCGATTGGACGAATAAAAAACTTCCTTTTTGTGTGTGGAGTGAAAAACTGGATTAATATCTTGTATATTTTCTGTTTTTCTTTTCTCGTTTTATTTCCTAGCGAAAGTATATTTCGAATTGTCGGTTATTAACGTTTTTGATGTCGGGTGGGAATGTAAGATTACTTTTTTATGCGAAATAAAGAAACAAGGAAAACGAAGTAAAAGGAGTGTGTAAGAAATGATCCTTACAAGCTCCTTTTGCTTTGTTTAAGTAGGTAACCAACCAATGCGCACTGGGCCCGCGTAGTGGATTCAAAAAACTCAAAACCTCAAAGCATTTATTTCAATTAAACCAATTAGAGGCACTTTTGAATTGTCGAGGGGTCGGTCAGTCAGAAAGATGAAGCTAGTTGCCCATTCCAAAGCGTAGGTACCTACCTATGGAGAAGAACGGGCTAGAAACTCCATGGACACTCTTTTAAATCAAAATAATATGTTTACAAAGTCTTGGTTACATCATTCATGCTAAAAATTATGCACGTGAGAACGATGCAGACGTTAAAAGCGTCCATCATGAAAAGTCGAGAAAAAAAAGCAATTCAAATATTAAATTAAATTAAAATAAGCTATGGCAGTAAAGAGATGACCAGTCCCCACTGACGGCGCCCGTTCACGATTACGGCCCACTCCCTCTCAAAAGAGAGGAGACATGTGTGCAGTGAGAATATCATAGGCTGATTATGACCTGCAGTTTCTGGCTACCCCCAGGGAAGAATGCGTGAGCATATGTATGTGTATGTAAAATAGAACGGAATAAATACTCTAGGAATCGCTGTTTTATAATAGTAGTGGACATAATATTATTTACTACCTGCGCCCCGCGGTTTCACCCGCATAAGTTTCCCGTGGGAATATCGGGATAAAAAACTATCCTATGTCCTTTCCCTGGACTCAAACTATCTCAATACCATATTTCATCTAAATTCAGCAGTTTAAGCGTGAAGAGGTAACGGACAGACAGACAGACACACTTTCGCATTTACGAGTATAATATTAATAAATTATGGATTTTGTTGATTCATTAAGATATACATTTTATTTCATATCACCATGTTTAATGGAAAACATTATTGCTTTTAAATCAAAAGCTTTCCTGTGAGAGATCAGTTTATATGTTAATGTGAACCAACATTTTCCCCTGACGTTTGAAGTCAATCAGACTAGTGTTATGATTGCGACCGAAGTATTCATAAATTGATGGATTTATTCCGTCTACCTGTATGATACATTCATACCTTTAGGTATACATAAATATTTCTGTTTTAGTCACTGTTTATTACCATCGCCACGTCAAACCGTAGGTAGGTATCGAGATCTAGGTAATCTTGAAGTCGTAGGTTATTTAGAAAATTAGCGGCAGTAAAACTCTTGCTAGCCCGAAGAATTGGCAAACTTAAGTGGCAGTGGGCAGGGCTCATTGCTTGCAGAATGGATGGTCGATGGGGCGAAAGAGGTTCTGGAGTCGCGAACGTGTACCAGAAGACGTAGCGTTGGAAGGTCTTCCACAAGGTGGACCGATGACCTTGTGAAGGCCGCAGGAATCCGCTGGATGCGGGATGCCAACCGGTTGAAGTGGCTGATGTGCTTGGGTGAGGCCTATGTCCAGCAGATGACTTCTATCGGCTGAAATGATGATGAAAACTCTTGTATTATGAATTTTACCCTAATAAAGAAACTGTACAGCAGTGGTGGCCAAGTGGTAATGGCCGCGACTTACGAGTTGTAGGTCGTAGGCTCGAAAACAGACAGGCGCTTTACTTTGTGTATATTATTTTCATCACCACTGCTCTCAAAACGGTGAAGGAAAACATCGTGAGGAAACCGGCATGTCCTAGAACCAAAAATTTGAAGACATGTGACATCTGCAAACCCACACTGGGCCCGCGTGGTGGATTACGGCCCACTCCCTCTCACCGAGAGGAGGCCTGTGTCCCAGCAGTGGGAACATTATAGGCTGATTATGTTATGTTATAGACTGTTCGCCCCGTTTCTATTTTTACAATATACTTTTTATATAATAGCTCATGAAGTGTTATATTCTGAACCACCCAAATATTAGCTAAGACATTACTAAACACAACAAAAACCACACTAGCGTTTCTGAAACATTACTCCCGACTTCTCACACGAAACCAAACAAACTATCTCCAAGCAAAACCGATTTCCTCACTAATAAAACTGTGCATATGTACGTCACGGCAAATACGTCCCTTATACAAACAAATTCTCTCGCTCTCGCTTCCATATTTGCTTGTACGTTTACATATAATACGACAGAGCATAACGAGTAGCCTAACAAGAACGTCTTCCTTTTGCTATACATGCAATCTAATTTTTCCGTATGATCTGATGAGATGGTACAGCTGACACCGGCGGCTCGCTTCGTTAGCTGCTGCAGAGCAAATCGGATTTCTTTGAGATGAAATTAGCAATCGCTTTGAAGCATTAGCACCTGATGTACGAGTTGAATATGGATCGTAATCGGTTTGGGAAGGAAGTCTAGAATGGAGGTTTGCTGTCTTGAATGTTATTAATAGTTTTATGCACGTAGTTATTTTAAATTAGGTGCTTAACTCAGAGAGGCAATTTCCGTAATTTTAAGAGTCTCAATTTGTCAAAAATACGTCTAAAATCCCTAAATTGTTTACAAGTTTTTGACATTGATTGTTGCTGCGATGAGACTGCGACTAGATTTTGAACGTTTTTAATTTCGAGAATTATTATTGGCCTTCAGTTGTTTGTCAAGTGTCATCATTTTTGTGAAAATTAGTTTTAATAATACTAGCTCTAGCCCGCGGCTCCGTCCGCGTGGAGGTAGGAAATTATCCCACGGAAACATACCTACTACCAGGTCCTGCTTAAGGCTGTTAAGGTATGAAAAGGTAACAAACAGACACACAGCGTTCCTTTAAACTTTTATTTATAATTTAAGTACCTATGGATAATAATAGTAGGTACCTATAGAAGTCTAGATTAAAAAATATTTATTAAACCTTTTTAAGCGCTAATTTGCAAGTTTGTCATTTACCATTTTAACTGTCTCTTTGTTTACCATTATCAACGCAATCATCAAATCTCTCCTAGTCATTAATAAAGCCTTCCATTTCAGAAGCATTACAAACAACACCACCACCAAACACATCGATATCTAATTAGCTAAAATACACAGAAACAAACACCTGTCGATATCTGTATTTATCGACATCGCTTCCATGCGTTCACAACACTATCGGCACTGCAATCATGATTCATTAGGCCAGGATCCGATATCTTTGGAGGGGATTGCCAATCGCTTTGAGCTATTAACACACTGATTTACGAAGTCCCTCCGAATAGTAGCTATAACGTAATGATAGGACCTTCCTCATTTTCCCGGGTATTGATTTTGAGCTAGAAAGGGATTCGATTAATGGAGGTAGGTTCGCGTTTTTGTCAGTTTTTGATTGGATTTCGAAGTGAGATTTAGGGCTTTTTGGTGTCTCTTCGTTTAATACCTACCATTGTACGTAATACAGCCCGTGAAATATAATCTGTGTGTACAAAATACTAGCTTCTACCCGCGACTTCGTCCGCGTGAAAGTTTTTGTTCCCCGACCCACCCCGTCGCATCGCATCGCTTGCCTTCATTTTCGCTTAGCGTTTTTTTTTCTTTTAGCTTGGCTCCTAAGGGCCCAGCGTGATGTTAAATAGAGCCTTCCTGAAGAATTGGGTGATGGCAATTTTTTTTTAATCTGGTTGGCAGTTCCATAGAGTAGCGCGTTCAAATAAACAAACTCTTCAGCTTTATTATTAGTTTAATAAAAAAAAAACGAATCTGTCATTGTATAAAAATACCAAATAAAGATTATATCAAAAACAAAACCCTTCTTTACAGTCTGGTAGAAATAAAGACTAAATTACATTTTAAATTTGCCTATATTCTAAATTACACCCATTGCCAAAAGTAATTTGAGAAAAAAACGAACTGTGCGGCACAAAGGTTTATACGAGTAATACACAGTCCTTTTTATGACATACTCGTATCGCAGGATCTAATGAGTCCATTTAAATTTTCATCAGGATAAGAGCCAAATTATATATTTTTATACCCCTCGTGTTACACAACAATATTCCCTTTGTCTAATTTCTGAACTTAGGTACTGCGAGAGCTTTACGAGCTCTCAGTACAGGGACGAGAAAATAAAACCATAGTTTGTCATATTAAGGTTCGCACAGACAGGCGCGACGCGACTCCGGTAGAAAAATTTCTTTGAAGTTTTCATAGAAATTGTTCCACGAGTGTCGCATCACCAGTCGCGTCGCGCCTGTCTGCGGGAGCCTTTACTTCAATAATTATTCCTAGAAGATGGTTCTAGATTTTTAAATGTTTATCCTTGTCACTTGGCTTGTCAGCCAAATCTCATTACAAGCGTTGTTTTTTCTACTCTTTTTATAAATCAATGTTAGTGTCGTGTTTCTACTCTACTCTTCAAATAGGCTATAATTTTTACAGTATCATCTGCCTAGCCTTTTCCCAACTATGTTGGGGTCGGCTTCCAGTCTAACCGGATGCAGCTGAATACCAGTATTTTAAATGGAGCGACTGACTATCTGACCTCCACAACCCAGTTACTGGGTAATACGACCCGTGGTAAGACTGGTTGTCAGACTTTCGGGCTTCTGACGACCCGTAACGAATGTCAAAGATCCATGAATGACATCCGGGACCAACAGCTTAACGTGCTTTCCGAGGCACGGAGGGGTCTTGGTATGTAAAGATAGTCACCCATCCACGGAGGAACCGCGGCAAGCGTATCTTAAACTAATCGATCGACCCGTGCGGCTGTTATTTCTTAGCCACAAGCCCTCTATAATATCTACAGTACCTACTTGAAAAAGACGAAATAAATGCTGTGTATCTAACATTGGCAAAAATAGACGCCTTGGTAACGTAATAAGACTCCCTTTAGTTTAGCCTTAATTAGGTTTACTAGATAGATTCTTTTAAACTACAAAGCTACTTAAAATAATTATAGCCCCGACTTACTTTTTTTTCTTGTACATGTATATCTAACTGTTTACACAGTTCATAAAGAGCCAGCTATATTATAAAAAAAATACAAGAAAGACCACGTATTTTGAACAGAAAAGTTATTTGGAATGACAACTCTCATTCTCTCAATGGACACTTGAATAAGACGTCATCGGTTCTAGAAAAAATTAAAAACATTTTCATCATTAGGTATTTGGATTTTTTTAAATAACCAGTACCTAAATTATAAAATTTAATTCTGAGATCATTATAAACCTCAAAAATTGCTAACTTTAAGCAACATTAAAATCAATGCACCCTTTATTCAGAAAATAACGACCATCTTTGAAAATGGTGAGCATAAAAAAGCTTCTGACTTTTTTCACAGCGACCAACAGACGTAATGAAGAAGAAAGCAGACTCGATGTTACGACAAACAAGCTCAAACTAGATTGCACTACAAATTCTTATTCATCCTGCCCATTTTCAAAGTTTTTCTAGGACTTCATCATGAGAGAGGCAACGACAATAAACTCCACAGAAACCCCTGGTTTTTGAACGCGTAATCATAATCTATTAAGCTATCTTTTATTATGTAGATATGGTAATTTATTGGTAAGGGATTCTTACAAGTCAACACAATATACATCATTACATTTAGATATTACAAGTAAAAACAAGATTAAAAGAACAAAACATAATATGAGTATATATTTGATCGACTAAAATACCTACAAAATATCAATCACAGTTTTAGAGGTAAAGCAAGAATGAACTCTAGTTTAAAAGTTCAGTCAGGCTTTAATTAACCGGAGAGTTGACAAAAAGAAAATAACATTCTATAGTGTTTCGGTGAAGTATGATGCAGAGGGGAAATTCTAGTAATTTTAAGAACGTTCACAGTCTGATCTCAGTCACAATCTGTCAAAAATTCCTATAATTTCCCTACATTTTAACAAGTTTTTGACATTTGTTTGTCGCCAAGATGAGACTGCGATTTTAAACGTTTTTAATTACGAGAATAGGCTTCTGTTTAAAACTAATTATAGTCCTATCACCATGCAACCTTATTGCAACCTTATTGCAACGTTAACAAAGATCACAGTGATTTTGACAGACTTGCCAATGGCAGCAACCCAAAAGCAGCCTCATTGCAACGTCAATATAGATCACTATGGTTTTGACAGTTAACCAAAATTTGTGGGTAACTATGAAAGGTCTGTAGTCAAGAATAAAAGGAAAGAAAGAGACATCTTATCGCAGCTAGCACATAAACCAAAATTATTCTACTGGCACTTCTTCTAATTGGCTTCCACTCAGAAGTTCGAATCGCGAAGACAAGAATAAACAAAAGTGGCTGAACATGTTACTTTAGAGCAACATTGTTAGCACTACTTAGATGAAATTCAATAGAATAGATCAGAAGAACGACAATATAATCTAAAGTAATTTACAGCTTATCCGGATGCGCAGTGAAATAGCCTGAACACGGATATACGATCCAACTGCAACGAGCGCCATATATGTCCCAGACGTAACTCGTAAACCCGTGACGTAATGGGTACACTTTGCAACAATATCCCCATTTTATACGATAAGCGGTTGGTTCGCAATCAGCTCAACAATGGACAATTCAACGCTTTCTGTTAATTACAGCTGTAGCGATAAATAAGGTGTTATAATTAGCCTCCTGGTTCTCGTAAAATCGAAGTTTAAAACTGTGTTGTTCTGTTTGCCTGTCGTTACTTTTTGGAATGGCAAATTGTCCCCTGTAAAAGTCTGACGATAAATATAATGACGTAAAATTATATTATATTATTATTATACTGTATTATATTATTAGTGACATAATGTAAGTTATAAATTAATATTTGAAATTGTATATCGTTTCTTTATCCATTCGGTACTATACAACTCTTATTTTTTTTTAATATGCATCACCGCTTTACGTATTTTATAATTATTTCCTTTATTCGTCTATATACATATAATTTATATTTTTAAATATTAGAATATAAAAAAAAAATATATAAAAACATTCAAAAATATAAAAAATAGTAGCCCACCGGTATCGGGAACAGGGTCCAAGCTACCGGTGGTCAGGGCTCCAGAGAGAGGAACCTCCTGACAATGCGAGCCGTGTCCAGAAGTACTGCTTTCTGAATCAAGCCCTTGATCCAGCTGGCCAACGAGAGCCTCCTCAGGTGTTGGTCGAGGCTCTTGGCTATCAATCCATTGGCTGTAACGACTATTGGCACAATGATTGCTGAGTCAACATCCCACATGTCGACAACCTCGCGAGCCAAGTCAAGATACTTGATTATAATTATTATTATTATCCTGTGTTATCCTACTGCAGGACAAATGCCTCCCTTCTTTCTTCTCACTTTTCTTTTTCTGTTACCATAAACTGTTAAATGAATAAAACTCATTCGTGCTGATTGCTACTCAAAATCCAATAAAACACTACACTTTATAGCTAAGACAAGTCTTGATTAAAAGTCAGATAACTTTTTCTAACAGCAGTTGGACTGCCAAATATTTGAATCAAAAGTTATTTTCATAATATAGTAATAACACTTTCGATTATTCAATAATGAAAGCGCTTTATATAGTCCCAACATAATTTCTTTCATTAAGAATTCTTCGAACTTCAAAAGTAAAAAGACCTAGACACTTACTCGAACTCCTTTTACCCTTTTATTCAATAAATTAACTCAATCTAGCTAAAATAAAGGGGTGAAAATCCATTACTGACTAATGGCTAGTTACGTGTCTAATCTCGTTAATTAATCTAATCTAAAGTTTCCTCTAATCTTAGATATTATTTATGTTACAGAGGTTACTCTAGGCTTCGCTTTCGTTGACTACTTTCGTTCCAGTTTAAAGTCTTTTAAGTGTGATACTTAGACGATACTTTATTTGACGAGAAAACTCGAATTCTTAAACGGAGATTAAACTTTCAATAGCTGTTGATTCGACATAATTACCTATTTAAGGGAATTCCTTCCTTATGCTCGATTTTTGAGGTTGTCAGATAAACTCTCGATAATAAATCACTCGATTTTAAGCTAAATTCTTCCTTAATGACGTGTTCAGTAACACGATATCGAACCAATAATCACTATCGAATGGATAAGCTTCGTTTAAAACTCGTAGTGTATTTTATTTGAGTTGTGTTTTAGAGAACAGTAGGTAAAGTTATTTTTGAATGTAATTCGTTTGAAGTTTGAACTAGAATAAAATAAATAAGTTCTCTTTTACACAGTTTTGGATGAACTTGAGAAATAAATGTAGGTCTTAAAACGTTTGTTCTAATGAAATCTATTTAATAACAACATTAAACGAATTACGTCATGATTATGTTGATTAAATAGAAAATAATACAATATCAATGAGAAGTCTGGGCAAAAGGGATGGATCCCTTATTTATAGTTAGCACGAAAAAGAACGGGATTGTGACAAATGAAAACAATTGAAGGAGGCATTTGTCTAGAAATGGGATGGCAAAGAAAGCTCCAATAGATATCCTCTCCTATCTGAATATACGTACTGCAGCAAAAAGTCTAGAAAATCCACAATTTAAAATTCAATCAAATTTCACCTAAATAAACGACTAATTAATCACGCTACAATATTTAAACCCAAAATTCACACAGAACTTTAAGTCGTTAAATCAGTGGAACCACAAACTATGGTCATTATATTATATATAACAGCCAGTAGAACGCGACAGAACTTTATTCCATGTTGGAGTAACGACAATAAAAGCTGGCATACTGCAGCGACACGCCTGACGGCACTTCCGACGTTATCTAGACATAGATGAATGTACTCGAGATTGTTTATCTACTATTACTTGCATTTACTTATCGAGCCGTGTGGCACTCGAAGTTTAATTTCATGCTGCTTGCCTTTGGAATGTCATCATTTGCTGGCAAGTACATTTTAATTTCGTATGTTCTTTAATTTTACTTAATTCTCCACGCCATTTTCGCTCTTTTATCAAGTACATGATATCACTAAATATCAGTCAAATTGTTTTTTTTCTTCTCCCATGCTAGCTTATTTGTCTTATATATCAATTATTGTTAATTTAAATAAAAACAGACGATGTCGGTTTTATAGGTAAACGAATATTGCTAAGAAATTTCCTAAAAACCTTTTTTTCCTGTTGACTACAAACTACAAAGAACGGCTAATATTCTTTGTTCTGAACTATTACCATTTCTCATATTAGTAACGTAAGACTATGAACAGCTGACGCACTATTTTATTTTCCTTGTATTTCCACATCTTTACAGCAATAAATAAAACAAAAGTAAAGAACACTTAGCTACTGCTACTGCAAAAATTTAAAAGTAAGGTAACTGGCATAATGAATTTAAAAACTCAACAAAAGGAATACGGGACACGACACTAAGAGGCAAAACTTTAGTAAGAGCACCACCATTCCATGATAGTGGAATCGTTGAAGTTTGCGCCGAGTACTCCAAATGTCTTTATGATTCCCACAGACATCGTAAATTTATATTTATTCTGAATCCTTTACCCACTGTGCACTCACTTACTAAAAAAATAGTCTTGAAAAATAGATAGTGTTTTTCGTGTACTTTAAGATACATGGTTTTATACGGGCCTGTAAAGTTTTCGTATTAAAAGTTGGGTTTCGTTGATGATATTATTACAGGGTTTTACGATGTGCAGTGGGTACGGTAATATTATGTAGAAGATAAATTTTATAGAGGTCTTTAAATGAGTGAGTTCGGAAACGCGGGCGAATTGTTACGACTTTACAATGGGCTGTTTAATTAATATCTTTTTTAACTTTGAAAAGATTTTTGGTTTTGCTTTCTATGAACTCGTTTATGACTGGCTACTGAAGCTTTTTATATGCATTTTCGTTTAATTTCTGTTTGATCAAGTTAAGTTTCTTTGTGTCACGTAACCCCAATAGTCTCTAAAATATGATCTAAAGGCCAATTCCCGTTATTAAAATCGTTCAAAATCTAGTCGCAATCTCACATCAGCGACAATCAACGTCAAATTTTTTTCAAAAATTTAGGGAAATTAGAGGTATTTTTGACAGATTGAGACTGAGATCAGACTGAAAATTCTTAAAATTACGAGAATTGCCCCATTGATTTATTTTAGGAGCAAAATTTTAACTGTCATAGATGTAACTGTGATAAAAAGGCCACGAAAACGAACATGAGAATGTCCTCATTTATTTGTATTGAAAATGGCAGGACTTTACCTTTTCACGGTAAAACTGTCAGTAAATAAAATGTAGTGCAAACCTATTCACGCGCAAATATTTCTCGAGTCCCAAACTACCTTACAATTTGGCGAAATATCAATATCTCGGGGCACTTGTAAGGAATATATTTCCGGGTACGTGCATTTTCAGCACAGTTTATATCTATTTGGCAATAAGTCGAGTTTTCAATAGCGCCGTCTGCTGAACGAAATGAGATTTTTACTACGGTAGTAATAACTTGATCGAATCTGGGACACGATTTTGCAGGATCGAAGCATCGAAATCATATTAGAAGGCGTTTCCTCAAATTTTATTATTACAATTTACGACAATTTTCATTTCGATCTAACAATAAAAAAGCTTTGTAATAAGTATTTCTGAGTGTAAGTATCTATTTTCGGGTGTTCGTCGACTGTCAGTATTTCGTGTTCTGAATTAAATATAAGCTTCGGCGTGGGTGTTGTTTCACCAGTTTATGGCTTTATTACATTCTGATTGTATTTGTGCCAATAGAATAACTTTGTTATAAAAAAAAAACATTTGAATTCTGTAGCTCGTTTGTTTTCAATAATCCCTTATTTTCTAACGACGGTTTTTTGTCTATTATTCGTAGTTTCTCTTCATTCAACATCTTAAAAGACATATTCAAAGCCAATTCTTTGTTATTACTAGAATATTTATATCTTCATCATCATTCGCCCGCCCATCCAAGTTTATTTGGGGTCGGCGTAACATGTCTTTTCCTTCTATACTTCCAGACTATATTAGTCGTCATCTCGGTAGTCACCCCTTCCTAACCATATCATGTCATTCACACAGTCTATCTATCATTTCTTTGGTCTTTCCGTACTCGTTATAGCTATCGAAATTCATACTGCAAACTTTTCTCACGATATATTACTCATTCCTCTGTTCCTCCGTATCATATACCCATACCATGACAGCCTATTTCCACACAACTTTTGATTTATCGGTACCACCTTCAGACTTCCTCTTATGTACTAAATTCTTATTCTATACATTCGTGTAACACCACACATCTCTCTTAGCATTCTCATATTAGATGCATGCAACTAGAATATTATTTTATACAATATTATAAATATTAATATCTACTTATAACAAACCCCTGGATATTTCATTATTCTGCTACAAAGACAGCCGTGAAAGAATCCAAGTTGAGTTTTTTTTCAATTTATAACAATCCTTCAAACAGCATAACAATAAGAAAAACCTTAGAGAGACTCGAAGTTGATAATAAATCTTACCTTTTTATAGAAAAATGCACCTTTTACTATGAAAGCTTTTCAGAATATTTTCATTGTTGCATTGAGAATACCAAGAGGAAACTCAGTGTTTCTATTCTCATTCAGGAGAGAAAACAGAAGTTGTTGTCCTGTATTCAAGTGGTATCATTTAGACTACTTATGTTCTTTAGATGTAAGTTGCTTCTCTCTGAATTTAATTAGCACTAAGTATAAGGAATACGTTACCAAGTATTTTAATGATATCGTTACATTTCACATGAGGGGCTCGTGGCTAAATAATAACAGCCGAACAGTTTGATCGATCAGGTTAAGCTACGCTTGCCGCAGTTGGTCTATGCATAGGTGACCATCTTTACATACCCCTCCATGCCTCAGAAAGTACGTTAAGCCGTTGGTCCCGGCTGTCATTCTTGAATCTTTGACAGTCAGTCACTCCCTGTACAATACTGGTTTTCACTTCATCCGGTTAGACTGGAAGCCGACCCCAACATAGTTGGGAAAAGTCTAGGCAGATGATGATGATGTTACATTTCACATAAAATATATTATTTTGTGTATCCGTCGTCTCTTCCGTGTACCTACTTAAGACGAAAGTGTCAAAATTTTAATTTCGGAGGTACGGTAGTGAATCATATTTCATTCAACATACAACAAGACTATGACCTGCAATATTGCAAAAACCGTAAGTAAATTTGAATTTCGCGGCTACCTTACCGCAACCCCCTTAATACGTGGAGTTGCGGAAACCAACCCGTATTACTTTACTTTTTTAAATATTGTTTTTATTAAATTCCGAACTTTCTTCAAATCACGTTACAAATCAACACAAGAAATATTTCACAAAAACTTACCCATAATCATTTGACTGGCAGTGGTCAGCAGTTTCACATCATTGTTGGCGTCTTGAGTTTCAAGTCTGACCGTAACATTGAGAGGATCTAAGGTCTCATCACCAGCTCTTCCATGAAGAGTGACTAGGATGGCAGTTGTTTTCCCTGGCACTGCCACTTCTGGTGCCACCACTGAGAAGCCACTGGAAAGAAGAAAGCGTATTTTAAAATCATATTGTATATCCAATAAAGCTAAATTACAGCTTGCTTAGAAGGTTTGTAGGTAGTATACTTTTTCAGTTTCCATATTTTTTTTGTTAGATTTCAAAATTGGTTTACATCAGGTAGAGGTGGAGATACTGGTCGTAGCAAAGGTTGGATATGTCTTCAGGTAGGAACATGTAAAGTAAAATAAATGAATTAAAACCGCTTGTATTATTATTAATATTGGTAAAAAATAATCATCCAAGTAAATGAAACACGAATTTTATGTACATAACACTATTTTTTTTTCCTACAATAACATATACACACCTATCCGAAATAAATCTCTCGCACTGAATCGCCCGCAATCTGATTTTGACAACTGGCCAAATTCTCATCAACAAAAACGAAATAAAACTCCGCTCGTAACTGTAGTCGGCCAACTAGGAACAGAGGAACAGTAAGTTGCTATCGGCGTAAAAGTCAAACATCGAACAACTTAGGTCAACAAAATTCAATTCTAAGCGTAGGGAAATATTGAAAACTCTCCAAACCAAAGTCTGCAATGCGACAAATCGGTTGGACACGTTCGAATTATTGTATTTTCCTACGTGTGCACAGAATACTGAATTTTGTTTGACGAAACCGTTCGTGTTACATGCTGTTTGAGTGCAAGAACGCGCCTACGTCTGTTTGAGTTTCCTGATACTGTTTAGTTAGTTTTAAACTATGCCCTGAGATGTTCATTGTTCATTACTGTGTGCGTAATATTGTCTGCTTCGGTTTGTTTTGTTTAGTGATCTAAGCTTCCTAGTTTCATTTTATTATCTCGTTTTGGTGAAATCTCTTTTCCTACCAAATAACTTTTATTAATCTTCTTCATCTCTATCCTGTTCCTCTTTATAACATTCTCATTTCCTTAATATCACGTGTAAAGCATTTTTATTTAGCGCAACGTATTTTATATACTCCATGTAATATTTTGTTACGTCATAATAGAGGGAGACGAAGCTCAAATAAATATGACAACAAAAAGAAATGGTGTTGTCTCTCGTGTAATTTTTTTATTTGCTAGACGAATGGCTCCATAATGTCTACTTTTGATAAGGGTTACAGTCGATATGTCGTGCACATCGGATGGCTATTTCCGTTGGAGACAAGATTTTATTTGTTTTTCTTACAAGAACATTGAATGATACTTGCAAAGTATAAGATGCTACTGATGACATGGAAAAGGAACGTTATTGTTTTGAACAAGGGTCATGACCAGTTAATATTTGTATTTTGGAATATCAAAATTGAGTTGCAGAAATCTATACCATACCTAATATTTTGGTGGAGAATTAGGCTTATATAAAGTCAAGTGAAATGTGATCACTGTAGTTACTTAGTTTTCCATGAACTATATAGAAATTTTGAACTATATAAGTTCAGTTCCGTTCAGTCTTATTTCTATAGCTACGTTCAATATTCAAGATTGAGTAAGCCTAATAGTAATCAATAAAAGCTACCGATGATCTTTTAACGTGTAATTTCACAGGACTTTTTGGGACTTGTAGATTTACTGGGTTTTGTGTGATTTTGTTGGACTCGAAGAAACGACGTCTAATATGGATTTATTCAGTGTTTGAGTAATTCTCAGTTACATAAAAGTGAATAACTAACAAAATAGTTTGAATATCATCCAATTTAAACACGTGTCAAGCGAACCGCATCAAATGACATCCAAAGTCCAAGGAAACTAAGTTAGAACGGACTCCAGTGCGGGTAGAACTTATTTCAAAACTAGTGTACTGTGGTTTCCGGGATAAGTTGCCTGGTTTATTTGTGCACTCGCTTTGCAGACGTGTGACGTTAGCTTTGAACAAAGCTTTATGAGGCCAGCGTCTGTTTTAGTACCTCAAATAAACGATTCTTGCCTTTCTTTTCTTGTAATTTGTTTTTTCCTGGGTTTTGTTGAGTGGTGATGTGATTTTCTACTTATCCTTGATGTTGGATTGAGGGAATTTGTATTTTTGATTTGTATTTATTTATCCATTGATGTTTTTTGTCCTGTGAGTGGTGGAGTGAATGGCTACGAGGTCTAATAAATTCGTTACTTTTTGTGTTTTTGCATTGCTTAGGGTGAAACCGAAATCTTTTAAGAGTTTATTGTAGAGTATATTAATGAACACCTCAGCATCAGTTATTATTTTTTAAGTTAAAAATAAAAATCCTCTCGATCACAAATTATGTCATCTCAATACCTAATCAACTGACACAATTCCGGAGCTTGGCAGAACGGCATAATTAACGAAACCTCGACGAGAATGTCAACAATATCCACAAATTCTTCTTTGGGATTCTAGTCACGTTTTGGGTGCGAACGAAATTAATTACTTCCCGAAAGGTGACCGGCGTCGTTGTAATTAGTGAGGGCAACTGGAATAGAGTCATTATCAAGAAAGTTGATAGGAAAATTACGTTACCGACAAGAAGTCAAAATTCAAAAGAATTGCGAATAGAGCAGAATCTTTATATCTGTTTACAAAAAAAAAACTCAATCCCGCCGGTCTGGCTTCGCCCACAAAAACACTGTATGTGGCGGCATGTACATACTTTTGGAACGAATTCGAATAACAAAAGGCTGGCAAATGGACACTTGCCAACGCCCGTTCTACTCAATCGATACGAATCGCTCCAGAAAAGATTGCTTCTCTCAGTTTCTCAGCTCCGTATAAGCTAGACGTAACAAAAGTGAGCTTTTTAATGACCATTTTTATATTCGTAAATCCTAACTATACTTGTGAATTTTTATTCTTTTCAAATTCTACTTTGCTCTCGGCGTTGGGTAAACACCAAACTTTTTGGGCTCAGATTTTAGAATAAAGATTTGTTGGACTTTGTATCAACATACCTGTGAAATCTCTTTGACGGGTAGATAGGTACCTATCCGTGCAAAACAAAGTGATAAATTCTGTGTGGACCATTTTCATAGCTCGTGCGACCTTGAAAGATTTTATAGAGGTTGACTAAGTTTTATTTTATTCAAAACATTCTGCGGGACTATTTCGGCAATAATAGTTTTATCATTGACGCACAGTTTTTAACCCCCGACGCAAAAACGACGGGGTGTTATAAGTTTGACGTGTCTGTGTGTGTGTGTGTGTGTGTGTGTGTCTGTCTGTGGCATCGTAGCTCCCAAACGGATGAACCGATTTTGATTATGTTTTTTTTGTTTGAAAGGTAAATTAGTCGGGAGTGTTCTTAGCTATGTTTGATGACAATCGGTCCAAGATGGCCGCTGCCACAAAATGGCGGATTACATAATTTTTCACAACTCCCTCAATATGGGTATCAAATGAAAGGGCTTGACTAGTAGAATACTATACAATATTACAAATTTCAAATCCAAGATGGCCGCCACCACAAAATGGCGAATTACGTTTTTTTTTTCACAACTCCTTTAATATGGGTATCAAATGAAAGGGCTTGACAAGCAGAATAATGTACACTATATTGAAAGGGAATGAGGAAGGGAGAAAACAGAGGAATACGTTAATATGGAATGAACGCCAACGACCACGAGTACGTAACTAGCTTCACTGTGGTAAAAATACGTACAGCTTCGCAGATTTCGGCGAGTCACGTGCCGATCGTATAGCATGTTTACTAGTAATATAATATTATAAAGTTTAAAAAGCAAGAAATAAAAGTTAAATTAAAAATTTAAAAAACCCCCGACTCAAACAAAAACCTCTAAAAACTAAAAAATAATATATATTGGCCCTTTAAGTTTAATATAAGTTGCAGTAAATATTTTGATCCAAGCATACTCACGTCGGGGGACGGCGAATGAAAACGCCAAACAGATGAGGCTTAAACCCAGCAATAATGAATGCATGTTATTGTAGAAAACATAGCTGCGGTTAACTTCCAATTTTCATTAGCCGTCCCCCGACGTGAGTATGCTTGGATCAAAATATTTACTGCAACTTATATTAAACTTAAAGGGCCAATATATATTATTTTTTAGTTTTTAGAGGTTTTTGTTTGAGTCGGGGGTTTTTTAAATTTTTAATTTTTATTGGATGTTACAGAGGCTTAGCATACTATAAATTGATTTATTATTCAGTTTTTAGTAACTTGTCTAACGTAAAACAGGATTTAGATTTACAATTTGCTAGCTTAGCTCTACCCTTGAGACGGAGTCAATTGCTATTTCCACTACGTTTTTTTGCCACCATTTTTGCCTATTGGCAAAAATTCACTAGTATTTTTCTGAAGTTTTTTTTTGATGAATTCGTACTTGTGTATAAGTTTCTAGGCAAGGCATTGTTCGTCGAATCATTGAGCTCCTTAACTTCTGAGTTTAGCTGCACGATTACTGACAAAGCCGTGCACTGACTGGACAGGTCCACTCAATCTGTTTGGTTCTTTCCTTAAAAGACCATTTGAGACACCATTCTACATGGTCTTCACATGATCTGGCCCAAGGTTGTCTGGACATTAAAAAAGAGATTGAGACCTGAGTTTATTCCGGCCTTTCTTCTCAAAGTGGTCAGATAGCAAACGCAGACCTCATATAGTTTTAAAAATATCATTGACGTGTAAAAGTGTATCTACAAACAAACTTATAAAAATAAAATCATTTGACTTTTACTACCTATACAGGATCCCATTAAAATAGATGGAAAAATTTTAACACAGTGCTCAGTATGTCTAAACAAAGATATCCAAGCAAAAAAAACACTGATTAAAGTGATTTTATTTTGATCTAAAATAATAAATTGCCGGCACATTATAGTGTAGGTATATTTGTTAGCTGATTATTTTTCTTGTAAGTATCTAATGCGTTTTTTCTTATATATTTTTTTACCATCGTCCTTATTTTGGCGGGCTGAATGATTTCTAAAAGTTTGTCCATCTATTTTAATGGGACCTTATATATCTGAATTTTTCTTGTATATTACTGAAATCGGTGAAGGTGGTATTAATATACTTATAAATACGGATTCAAAAGAGTGGAGTATGGTAACATTCTTACTTTGCGAAAACTCAACCTTCCATTTGATACCTCCGAACAAAAAAAAAAAACCCTTGGATATATTTTAAGTCCGGTGGCAGAAAAGTGGTGTGCGTTCGTGACTACATTGTTGGCAGCCGATACTTGACGCGGGTTGAAACGACCCGCTACAAATAAATAGGAATGGTAACGGGTCATACGTGATACCCGAGCCCAAGGAAAAATCCTTCTGTCAAGGATATTTAAAGCCTTCTGGGTGTTTATGAAGAGGGTTGGCTTTTCGCCATTTATGGTTTGTTTAAATGTACTATGTGAGTAGTTTTTGGGTGAGAAACCTTTCAAGTGATAAGGCAAAAGTGTTTTTGTTCGACTTTGAAGGTTGAATTTGGTTTAAATTTTCTCCGAAATAAATCTACACTGAATTTAATGTAACAAGATTTCAAAAAGCGTAGGGGCCTCGTAATTATTGCAATTGTGTTTTAGCGACACCTTTTTTTAATCAAATCGTTTTTATTCAACGTGTATTTTTTGCCCTTAATTGACATTGGACACTCCCCGTTTTTAATTGGTTTCGCGATGTCCTGACGTTTATTTGGTCCGTAGTACCTATCTTTTTTATGTGAAAGTTCAAGCCAGGTCATTATTTTTGTAACAATTTGAATATATATTTTAAGTCTACGTCATCGAATTTTCAAAGATTACGTTGGGATGCTATCCACACCTATTTTTGCCTCTTCATACATTTTTTGGCGTTGGCTGATCTTTGCGATCATGCCAAGTTAAGCTTTTCTTTTTTTTTTCGTTTAGCACAATGTCACATTCTTTTTATCTTTAAAGTATTTTTAGCCAAAAGCATAAACGACAATACATTCCGTTTTTAATTAAACAATTTGCTTCACCAGCGGCTTATTGTTATTAGCTTTGTTTATAAGCATTATTTTAATCTCGTATGATTTGCTACTTTAATAAACTTATACTAAACTTATTATTAGGGTTCCGTGTCTCAAAAGGAAAAAACAGAACCCTTATAGGATCACTTCATTGTCCGTCCGTCCGTCCCTACGTATGTCTGTTCAACCACTTTTTCACAGGAACGGGTGGAGGTATCAAGTTGAAATTAATATGAAATAGGTATGTCTACGGTTTCTTGGAACTCTACCAAATCAAGGTCCTAAATCAAAGTAATATAAAATACGGCCATTTATGTGACATAATTGATACTCGCAAATAAATCAAAATCTATAGGGTACTTCCCGTTGACCTAGAATCATGAAATTTGGCAAGTAACTAGGTCTCACAGTACAGGTAAGGGAACCAGTCTGTGTAGTGTAATCCCATAAAAAACATAGAACATATTTTCAACTTCAAAGTTAAGTTTGTTCTTGGGATGAATTCATCCCAACTATATAGGGAACCCTTCCTTATGCGTGGTCTAGCATGCACTTGGCCGGTTTTTCTTTTACAAAAACCTTATTTTGGTCCCAATAAGAAAGAACAGCTGTCATCCGATTATTATCGAACCCTCCTTACAATATATGGTAGCATTATTAGAAATATTATATTCTTTATAGAAAGGGAACACAAACAAGGACGTGACGGTAACATCTGGTGTTGTACCCTCAATATTCACTGATTGAACGATATACTCCTCTCCAATATACAGCAATTTGGCGCCGAATACATTAATAATGTTCGATCTGACATATTCGTACAATGAGGGAATTAGGGTGTTTATGGATGTCGTTTTGGCTTTCTTTATAACATTTTGAAGAAAACTTTCGTTGGTTTTAAATCAAATTTGTATAACAAACTATCATTGTATACCTAACTAGCTTCTGCCCGCGACTTCGAGCGACTGCGTGAAAATTCTTGTTCTCCGACCCACCTCGTCGAATCACATCGCCTGCCTGCGCTACTACTTCGTTTTTTGACTTTTTGAAGCGAAAACTTCTTTAGGCGCGTTGGAAATTTTTTGAGATAGGAAAAAACCATTGAATTCGCGCCACTGTTACCGTAACCGACACCGCTTCGGATGTGTTCGGCTGTCTTCGGGATGTACTCGGTTTCATTGTATATCCGATATGTCAGTGAGTGATAGCAAAGTATTCTGTTTGTGTTTTGTTTTCACTTCTGTCGGCACTCCCGGAGTGTTTTTTTTTTTGCTCGGCTCCAAAGGGATCTAGCCTGATTTTAAATATAGCCTATAGCCTTCCTCAAAAGTTGGGCTATCAGAGGCAAAAGGTTTTTCAAAATCGTAGTTCTGGAGATTAGCGCGTTTAAACAAACAGACTCTTTAGCTTTACTATAAGATTAAATTAAATAGACTAGCAATCATTAAAACATATTTATTATAAGGGGTATCTTATGTCATAAATTTTTTCATACAAAAAAAATGTGCGTATAAATTTGAATTGATTTAGTTGCATGAAACCGTCCCATAGTAATTAGCTGTTGCCGCACCGTCATTTCATTTCGCAAAATGTGAGGAAGCGACACATCGCGCGTAGTTTGTGAACCACGTTATGCAGAAAAGAGTAAATGTTTATTTAATTACTTTATTTTCTCAAATTGATTTAACTATTCCGGGGTACAAAAATTCTTCGCTACTGTAATCTATATACAAAATACTGTCTCCCAGTGAAGCCGTGGCAGATATTTTTATAGCACCTTATAATTATAGTAGTTTTCCCAGACTACCTTAAAAGTCATTCAATAGAATTACTAAAGATTGCCATGTGACTGTCACTAAAGGAAAACAGAGGATTTTCCTAAGATTTTGGTTATGGACCTAAACGCAAAAAAAGCAAGTTTCATAATGTATAAAAGTATGATCGACTACAGTAAAAAAATCAAAAAAATATATGATATTCTTCAGGATATATGCTACGTAGATAGTGTTGATATGATAGAAAAAAATCATGAAGAACCTCTAAACACTTTCTTTTTTACAACAAAAACCATACTAATAATTATACATACAATCATTATGAATTTTGGCAGATTATTCTAAAAGAAATATACTAAAGCATTAGTGTTTTAATGTTTTAGTCCAAACAATAGATTTTTTATAAACAGATAATTGCTTCATATTTTGCAATAAATTACTAGCATTGTGTCATCGCGCTTCTCTTTCTTTTCTAAGCAGTCCGACAGTGACCGCGCTTTAGGTACGAGGTAGTCCCCTTAAAGTACAATTAAATGGATGACCAACAACTTCCTTTTGCAAATATTAATCAGTTGTCAACGTTTATTCTCTGATACAATCACAAACTGTAGGTCCTAGACCCTTTAATTAAAAAAAAAAAAACTTAATCTCAGTTAAAAATCCCCCCCAAAGATACCGTCCCAGATAGTAATCTCCCCCATAAATCTGTTCCAACCCTACCCCACCATCTTTAAGACGAACCTTCTTTTTTGTAAAATCATTAAGGTCGCTTTAAGTTTCTTCCACCATAGGTTTTACTGTACGGTGTACTGTCAACACTAGCTTGCTCTACAAAACCTGCCGTTGCGGCTATGACATAAAGGCGCTGTCAATGTGAAATGGTTGCTTCTGAGGTGCGGTTTAGTGTACGGTGTGACTGAATACTTGCCCGCGGCTCATTACGCTCTGATGAATTATTCATGCGCTAGCGCCTTCGTGCTTCCTCGTAACCAAGCCTAGTGACCCGAAGGCTTTGCTTCGAGAGCCCATTGACATGTCTTTAGGTGTATTATTTTATTCTCTAAGACTGTTTCGAGGTGAATTGATATTTACGTTCGGTGTTGAATATTTTTGGGGAGTAGGTTGGCATCTTTCTCAACTATGTATATTCGTACCTGTGAATGATGTGATCCTTATTTGGAACTTGTTTTTTTGTAGTAGAGGTCGTTCTGTAGTTTCTACCTAAATCCATGGAAAACAGGCGTGAGTTTGAATGTGCGTTATTTTTATTCTAGAGGTTTTTCTGTGTTGATTGTGATAAAGAAGAATGATATAATATGTTGTGTGGAATGAGGTAATTATTTCGGTAAATAATGAGGCAGGGTTTTCTGTGGGTGTACTCGTATCATCGATATAAATATACTTTTATCATACAAATATTATAATATAAAGAGAAAACATTTGAGTTTTTGTATGTTTTGTGACGCTTTCGCGCTAAAACGACTGAACGGATTTAGATGAAATTTTGCACATGGGTAGATCATGACTTGGATTAGTACAAAGGATCATTTTTATCCCGAAACACTTACGGGATCGAGACTTATACGGGTGAAACCGCGGTGTACAGCTAGTCTTTAATATCGGTCTTAAATTAAGTACGGTGATGTTAATTGGTGGTTCATAAATCTGAACATAATGACAGACGAAAACATGTTCCTTCTTTGCATGAATTATTATTTTTTAGTTAATTAAAGTTTGATAGTAAATAGTTCACTTGTGGATAAGTTACCTGTGTATTCTGCCCGTCTGCCGTACTATTCTGTAAAAAGATCACCGTGATAACATAGATGAAGTGAGCTGTCATTCCATCTGATGCTAGGGAGTGACACTAATGATAGCTCACTTCACCTAAGTTTTCACGGTGAGATTTTGATAGAATAGCACTACTGTTCTAAAAAATCTCACTGCGAAAATGTACGTGAAGTGAGTTGTCATTGCACCCAATGTTAGGGATTGACACTATTGACAACTCACTTTAAGCTCACTTCACACTTTCATAGATTGGCAGGTCCTTATATATTTTCTAATTGGTAATATCGGAGTCTATAATTTTGTTTACCTCAAGTTTACCGAGCTTGACCTAAGATCATGTCCTAATCTTGACCTCTAATGCAAATAAAACTTCACAGAAAGCAAAACTGCTCCTATAAACACCATCTGAATAAAATATTCGCCGGAATTTTAAATTGCGAGAAATGTACGATTTTGAAAGGTTAGAAATATAGGTTGCGCTGAGTGTTCCGATATTTGTTCACACATTTTTTTCTCTAAAAGTGTAGAATAACTTGTGTTAGCAACCATTTGAAGAGAGCAATTATTTTGTAAGCACTTTCAGCTTTGATGTGGTGATGGAGGTAATAACAGCCGCACGGGTCGATCGATCACGTTAAGCTACGCTTGCCGCGGTTAGTCCGTGGATGGGTGACCATCTTCACAAACCAGGACCCCTCGGAAAACACGTTAAGCCGTTGGTCCCGGCTGTCATTCGTGGATCTTTGACAGTCATTACGGGTCTTCAGAAGCCCGAAAGTCTGAAAACCAGTCTTACGAAGGGGTAACGTATTACCCAGTAACTAGGTTATTGAGGTCAGATAGGCAGTCGCTCCATGTAAAATACTGATACTCAGCTGCATTCGGCTTGACTGGAAGCCGACCCCAGCATAGTTGGGAAGAGGCTAGGCAGATGATGATGCCTATCCTCTATACTTTGGCTAACAAAGGATTCGGTGTCAAAGCTCGTATAAGCCAATGCTGGGGTTATAGATGTAAAGTGGTACTAGAAATGTCAAACCTATGAATTAGATAATGTTAAAACTCGGGTTTGTTTGATTAATTTTGGAGTCATTGAAAAACGATTTCTAACGGTAGGTAGGAATCCTTTCAAGAGACACAAAAATACATAACTCCATTTTATGTCCAGACTTTTAAATCACTGTCCATTCCAAGGTTGTCTGGAAGAGATCGCAGAAAGCGATAAGGTCGCCTATTGTATATTTTGTACTGTTCAATCTATTCTTTGCTATTTATTTTTGTAGTGTACAAAAAAGTATCTATATATAAAAAATAAATAAAAATATTCTCACTGAAGTATTTTTGACTTTTGCTATTTTATTCTGTTTTTTCAGACCCTATGACTTCATGACCAAAATTGCCAACCAATTTAGGTGCAAAACTAGTATCAACATTGGTCAACCCCTACATTTCCATACGATTTGCATCTAGTTGCCCCTCGAGGTGTTTCGATTGGCTACTGTCTGGAACAAGACAATAGTACTTAATTACACTAAAGATTCCGCCATATTGGTTTCGAATCAAGCTAAGCTAAGCTACGCTCGCCGCGGTCGATTCGTAGATGGGTGACCATCTTTACATACCGAGACCGTCCGTTCCTCGGAAAGCACGTTAAGCCGTTGGGCCCGACTGTCATTCGCGGATCTTTGACAGTCGTTACGTGTAGAAACCTAAAAAGTCTGAAAACCAGTCTAATCAAAAGGGATCGTGTAACCCAGAAACTGGGATGTGGAGGTTAGATAGGCAGTCGCTCCATGTAAAATACTGGTACTCAGCTGCATCCGGTTAGACTGGAAGCTGACCCCAACATAGTTGGCTAGGCAGATGATGAACTAATATTTAATTTAGGTATATGAAGTGACTGGTAGGTATATCGTGCTTCCGAGGCACGGAGGGGTCTTGGTATGTAAAAATGATCACCCATCTATGGACCAACCGCGGCTAGCGTAGCTTAACCTGATCGATCGACCCGTGCGGCTGTTATAACTTAGCCACAAGCCCCTCTTCTTCACATCATACCATAACAAAATACAATTTATAAGAAACACTTGAAATACCGAGTTTCGGGTGACTCTAAAGAGTTTCTATAGCAAACTTACCCAGACATAGTTCCATCCTCCCCAGTCTCCCCATATTGTGTTCATACGAATAAATTGACATTCGACGAACCATGAAGATAATTATTTCTGGAGACGAACGTTCATTATAAAAGAGAAATTGCCAGGATAACTTTGTGATTGTTCGTCAATTGTGCTGTTTTTCATTCATGTTATATTTTATTTTTACGATAGAGTGGATTTACTGTGGATATAGGTAAATTGGTTATGTATAGGAGTCGCTGTCTATGGGCAAGAACTAGGCACTATATCAGTGTTGATAGTGAAATTATCAATAGGACGTACCTATTATACGGTTTTTATTCTGCGCTATTTGATTTTCATTAATAAGTCCGAGTATCATAAATAATTAAGTCAATTTCTTGAGCCAATTTGGGTCACCTTTTACCTAGGTTCTGGAACTTTAGTAGGCAATAATAGACAGTTTTTTTTATGATAGAAAATGGAATTGTAAGAAACATTTGAATAACATTTTGAAATCAATAAGACTTTAAAAAATATTGCTTAACTTGGCAGGATTTTCGGAAAATATCATATCCAAAAAACCTGGTTTCCGAAAACCTTTAACAATGAAAAGGGCCACACGTCCCCCTAAATAGCATCGCTTAACCGTGCGTCCCCAACATCAAAGCTCAAGCCACATAACCGTAGCGGAAAACATCCAGAAGGATTGCCGTTAACAATAAAAAACTTATAGGGTAACTTTAAGGGGTAACTTTCGGAAATCCCGTTCACTTTACCCCCTTTCAAAGTTGCAAAGTTGCCTCAATTAAATAGATGACTTTCCTAAAATAAATCGAGTTTTCTAAGCCTTCACCCGGAGTGACGTCAAGTAGTAAATTTTATTAGCGCGGGAGAAAATGATTAATTGATTTTCTGTGTCGAGCTCCCGTGTCACGGGTGACAAACAGAATTTATACAGGGTGATGCGAAAGTGATGTAGTTTATATTTATAGTTGTAGTGACTTGGTTTGTTCTCTCTTGATGTTTATATAAAAGATGTCGTCGTGTTTTTGTAGGTAAGAAACTTATAACAAAAGAGCAACAGCAGCTTATCAATACAACTCTGTAAGTTCAAGACGCAAACTTTCAAAGTACTGTACGTCGTTATTATGAACAGTGACATCTAGATATGTGAACATAAACCAGAATTTCATAAATATGTAAGCTGCCATGCCCTTTATGCCTGGAGGCTTTTATTTATGTTTTAAATGTTTACATTAATATTTTTAGTTTTTTTTTTTTTGCTTATAGTTTTCATTGTATTTATTGGCGTGGCTAACTGACATATGGCATATAATTTAATTTAATGTTTTGTGTCTCGTAATGTTAATAATTTAAATTATTGTTTAGAAGCAAGATTTCTTAACTGAACAGACAGCTTGGGAGTGCCACTTATTCACAGCGAAAGCACTTGGAAGTGGTGAAAGGCTGTCTAAAAGGGGGACCGTCTTATGTAATTTCAGTCTTAAATGATAAATCAAAATATTTTATTTCACATAAATCAAATCAAATCAAAATATTTTTATTTCACATAAACCAACATGGGCACTTATGAAACGTCAGAAGCTAGGTGCACGGTTCCAATTGGTCGTTTCCTAAAAATAATTGGCCATAAACCTACATGGCCACTTATAAACCGGCAGAAGCTAGATGCACGGTTCCAATTGGCCGTTTCCTATGGAGAAGAGCCGGTATGAAAATACACAATATATAGATAGAAAGATATATACCTAGGCTTTTATCTCGGCCAGAGGCTAAGCATTGTCATACAATGGCAATGCCGCCAGTCTCTTGGGTACCTACATGACCATGGAAGTTGACAGCGATGTGGAGGAATTTTTCGACGCCAATTTGTAAGTTGATAATAGTTTTCGTTAGGGTATTATAGGGTAGGCACGCGCGCCTCGAAGAGATGTCAGCATAAAGGAAGGGGCCCGCCAGGGCCGAAGCCTGCCGGGGTAGCGGGATCGTCCGAAAGGGTTACCGCTGCCCCGGAACATAAAGGGCTAAGGAAGGAACACGGGTGGGTTTTAGTCAGTAAGAGTCTGACACTCCCTTCCGCTCCACCCAGAGCGGGAGGAGTCATTAGATGATTTCCCATCCACAAAAAAAAAAAAAAAAAAGGGTATTATATTTTTATTTTACTAATGAATTATGCTAATGACTGGTAGAAAATGCCTATGGCATTAAGTCCGCCTCTGTACATTTTTGTGCTTAAAGTATTAAATAAATAAATAAATTAGGTATAAGTTGTTATTCATCTACATTTCATTTTAATTATGAATGAATTATGTGTTCAAGTAATAGATTTTAATAGATTGATTTGTTTAATTTCTTCATTTTATATCCGTAATTTATACGGTGTACATAATAAAGAGTATTCTATCTTTCTATTTATCTCAAATTGTTTACTATTATTTTTAAATCTTACTAGCTGTTGCCCGTGACTTCGTCTGCGACCCAGGATGAAAAGAAGCCTATGTCTTTCTTCAGATTATGGTCTACCAATGTACCAAATTTCATCCAAATCCGTTCAGCCGTCTTAGTGTGAAAGCGTAACAAACAAACAAACTTACTTTTGCATTTATAATATTAGTTGAGTTAACATTAATGTAGCTAGCGAATAATTTACTAAAATAAACATTGTTGATTAAAATAAACAATAATGATCCTTAATAGAATTTTTTTAACAAAATCATTCCAGAATACAATAAGCAAAGTAGCTGCTTGTAAAAGTAATAACTTTAATAAATCTACAAGAAAAAATTAAGAACTTTGAAGTTGAAAGGTCTAACATAATTATAAGTAAACTACAAAGATAAATTCTCAGCTAAGAAAAAATAATTCTAGGAAGTAAAATTATAATAGAATTTGTAGTCTAAAATTCTCAGTAGTTTTCATTTTCATAATTACTTGGTCTGAAAGAAGAACGGGCAATTTGGTTTCGCGAAGTCTAAGTGCGACACAAAATGGAGTCCTGCCATTCTTATTTGAGTTCTGTGAAACTTTGCGAATGAAATCAACCTGTATATAAAGGTAAACGAACAGTAGGTATTGAATTATTCTTAATGAGAAGATTCAAATTAAACTGAAGCAGAAGTAGACCTACTACTCTGCATTCGAAGAGGAGTAACGAGGATTAGATAAATCCTGTTTATCGGTTTATATCTACTGAAACTCACTTTTCTACAGTTTTGTATAAGCTAGAACAAGATACTTTCCTCAGATTTTTATAAAACTAGTTGCGCCCCGCGGTTTCACATCCATAAGTTTCCATCCCGTGGGAATATCGGGATAAAAAGTATTTTATGTCCTAATCCAGGTGCCAAATTTCATCAAAATCCGTTAAGCCGTTTTAGCGTGAAAGCATAAAAATCAAACATAAAAAAAATCAAATCTCTTCTCTTTATAATAATTATAATAGTTTAGATTTAGATAAGCAAGAAGCAACCAACTGAAAGATTCAATAAATCCATTTATAACATAAAACATTAAAATAACATAAGCATTTAAAACTACCCCCAATTTTTAAATTTTTAAGGCCCGGATAACTGTCAGATACTACAGGCATAATGAGGAGACAGCATAGAGAAACCACCCTCAAAGTATTCTATGTGAATTCATTAGTAAAGTATCCATCAATCAAAATAATGCTGACGGTGATAAGAATATAACAGTGGAAAAAAACATAAATAATAGGAGAGAAGAATAGAAACTGTGATATAATGATAACATTTTCACATCATTCAATGATTTTTGTATCACTTTTGGTTAAAGACGCGGTAAAGAATGTCTAGTTTGTGGGATTCTTAGTTTGAGAGGAGAATTGGGATATTTACACAAAAAAATAATTTACCCCTCTGTAAATATATTTTAAAGTTATTTTTTACAGACGATATTATGTTATGTTATAATAATTATTACTTATACAAATTCAGTATCGCAGATTTCTAGTGAAAAACAAAAATGCGCCTTATTAGTAGAAGGCTACAAGTCACCCAAAGGGCAATGGAGAGGGCTATGCTTGGAGTTTCCCTGCGTGACCGAATCAGAAATGAGGGTATCCGCAGGAGAACCAAGGTAACCGACATAGCCCGAAGAATGGCCAAACTTAAGTGGCAGTGGACAGGGCACATTGCTCGCAGAACAGATGGCCGATGGGGCCGAAAGGTTCTGGAGTGGCGACCGCGTATTGGAAAATGTAGCGTTGGGAGGCCTCCCACAAGGTGGAACGACGACCTAGTGAAGGCCGCAGGAAACCGTTGGATGCAAGAAGCGCAGAACTTGTCGAACTGGAGGTGATTGGGGGTGGCCTATGTCCAGCAGTGGACGTCTTTCGGCTGAAATGATGGTGATGAGATTTCTAGTGTCATAAAATATGGAATTCATCGAATTACCTGTAACCGGTTGAATGCCGTAATTACAGACACAATTAAAAAGCCATTGTGTCTCGCGTGGATCCACGTTTAAGCATACGAAGGGTTAAATGAAGCCGACCCCAACATAGTTGGGAAAAGGGATTTATTAGTCTGATCCCCTGAACCCAATCCCACTGGGCCACCACTGCATATGAAAACGAAATATAAAACTACCTGATTAAACCATAGCACGTGATTAATTAAACACCCGTTACAAGTTAACGCTGGTTATATTAATTAAAAGCTTTACAATGCTGACCGAATGTTTATTTGCACAAAAGCTGGTCATGTTGGCATGTGATAGGATAATGAGTCGTTTTAACATTATAGTTCTGGTTAAGCTTTAATTTGTACAAATAATTGAATAGTCAGCTTACGGGGGGTATCTGTCCATTTCATTCTGTTAATTGACGAAAACTGTCCATGTTGACATGAAATAGGATAATGAGCAGTAGGTATTAACGTTGTTTTTTTTTCAGGATTGTTAAAGGCATTGTGAAAGTTGGCAACGTTGCAAATAGCTGTCAAATACTTACATGTTTTGATTAATTTGTCAATCTAATGCGAATATCGTAACAGAATATTTAGTTTTAGATTAAAAAAAAGCATTTGAAAATTTTCCAAATTTTAATACCTATATTACACCTAAGACTGACCATCAACTAATTAAGTGTCATTATTGTAATTCATAATTCATATTTTAGTGAAATAAATAGCGATTTTTTTATATTTCCATATACAGTAATAATAATATAATTAATAAAAACAGGTAAATATTTGACATCTATTTGCGATGTTGCCAACTTTTAGGATGCACGCTCTTGACAATTATTACAATGAACAGTAAACAAAATCGAATAATATTGTTGGGTTACAAATCCTTCGATAAGCCACTATCTCCTTCCCGTTCCCGCCACTGCTCAAGCGCAAATCTCCTGATCATTAAAAGGTACCTGCTCGCTAACCGACCAAGTTAAAAAGTCATTAACTTGATGACTTTACAGTATAAAATTAGCTGCTCCAGGGGTCTTTTGTTGCATGTCGTTATACATCCGTGGGTCTTTGAAAAATGATTATCTGAAAACTTTCTTCGTCGTTAAGTATTATTGGAAAAACATTAGACGAAGTTGCCGTTTTGTTTTGGTAACCTACTTGGCCGTTAAATCAATGTTCTCTAAAATAGAACGAAGTTCAGTAATGAAAACCAGTCGTATGTGAAGACAGGCCGATTTAAGTTGGTAGAAGTTAAATTGTCCAGTATATTCGAATCATAATTGTCGCTGTGAGGGGCTCGTGGCTAAGTAATAACAGCCGCACGGGTCGATCGATCAGGTTAAGCTACGCTTGCCACGGTCGGTCCGTGGATGGGTGACCACCTTTTCATACCGAAACCCCTCCGTGCCTCGGAAAGCACGTTAAGACGTTGGTCTCAGTTCTCGACTTTGACAGTCGTTACGGGTCGCCAGAAGTTCGAAAGTCTAGCAACGTCTTACCAATGGGTATCGTGTTACCCAGTAATTGGGTTGTGGAGGTCCGATTGGCTATCGCTCCATGTAAAATATTGTTACTCAGCTGTATCCGGTTAGACTGGAGGCTGACCCCAACATAGTTGGGAAGTGGCTTGACATTTGTATGAAATAGCAAATGTAGGGGATTAGCTTAACAATTAATATTACTGACTTTACTTGAAGAAAATCCTAATTACACAGGGTCTTACCTTAAAAACTTAAACACTTGTTCAGCGAGTGTCAAAAAATGTCAGTGTTACGTCAAAATCCATAATTATAACTATTTCGCGTTTAAAAGGTGTTTAGCCTAAACAACTGCTAAACAGAAAAAACAGTGTTTTGTGGTAGAAAGGATACTGTCTAAAAGTTTACACATTTGTGAACAATAATAATATAATTATACTGCATATCAAATAGTCACAGACTCGATTCAGATAAAGTTAGGCAATCATTAGTTAATTAGGAAAAACTGGCTCAAAGAGTAGCGAATAAGCTGACGTAACCGTGACACTATTTGATCGGATACGTTTTTTTTCCAGTTCCGTTTTTACGTCCTTTTTTCTAACAAGACCAAAATTTGTTTCCACCAGAGATGAGCGAGGATGCGTAGCGAGAAATGTGTATAAAACTAACCCTTAACAACCCTAACTTAGTTTAAGATATTAAAATGATGCGATGTTATTGGTTTGTTTCACACACGTCTCTCGCTACTCATTCTAATCTCTGGTGGAAACGCAGCCTAAACCGGGCACAAATATAAATTCCGTGCGGCTACCCAGAAATTCCAGATAGTAAAACAAAAAAGTAATAAAAAGTAAATTAATTTCTCGAATTTTGTTTAAAAACCGACACCGTTTTCTAACACCGCACACAAACAACAGTAGGTACATAACAAAACTAATGACACAAAAATCTGAAACTACCCTACAAAAGAGTTATTTATTAGAAAAAACACAAAAACCTTGCCCATTATGCCGGGTCTCCCACAGCCTAAACACTCGAGTTAACAGGTGCAGTATTTACTACTCGTGTGACGCTTGACACGTTTTCACTTTCCCCTTTCTCCCCTTCCCTAGTGCCCGACTTTCAACCAAGTCGGGTTGAGGTTTTTTTAGAGATCCGCACCCAAAGGAATTTTTCTAAGATACGCCGCGCCGCTAGTTACAGATAAAGTAAATATGGCCGCTATGATAAAACAAATTAAAGTTCTGTGGAAGTTAGGAAAGAAGGAATTTTTATTTTAAAACACAGATCAATGTGAAATACTTGTATTTTTTAGTCATTGATTTCTACGAAGTGGCGAAAAGTTTATGCAAAACACCTGGCTTTGAAGGTTTATTAAGCTATGGCTAAAGTTAGATCTCATCTATACAAATAAATAAAATTAATGTTTTTTTGTAATGTCAATATAACAGTTTTTTATTAAATGCATATGCAAGTAAATACGGTACTTATAATAACAGTCTGCATGATATTCGTGCCTGCTAACCATCGAAACGGCTGGACCAAATTTGACAGGACTTTCACTGGCTGATAACTGATGTTATATAAGGAGAAGTTTACTTTTATTTTAGAAAAAGAATTATGGTTCCCCGCAAAAAAAAAACCACGAAATGCAATTTGTTTTCCAACATGCACGTGAACAAATTCGCGGGCACAGCTAGTTTTTAAGGCAATAATGGTTGATATACGGAACCCTTAGTACACGAGACGAAATCTTACTTGGCCTATTATTTTTCATTCATTCAAAAACACGTTCTCCTTTCAGATAAGGTCAAGTTACCCTTTTATATTTTTTAATTTGAATGTCGTAATGAAAGTGAGAAGTAGTTAGTTTAACGCGACTTCACTGATGTTTCTATAAAGGTTGTTATTCAAGTTTCAACTGGTAATGTGCGGTTTTTCTTTGGTAAGCAACGCGGATTATTTTTCTTTATAGTTTGCCGTGTAAAAGAAACTTTGTGAAGCGATTTTATTTTTGTTATGGATTTTTGTAATACAGTTCAAAGTTCGTTTTGTGTTATTAGTTAGTTCCCATTTATTAATCAATAGTTCATGGGACATAGGACTCAAACATAACTGGCGAAATGCTAGTTCGGAGTTAATAAGATTAGAAACAGTTTTTAATTGTCTGTTTTTTGTTTCTATTTGTATTGTTTATTTTGTATCGTTATTTTTGTTATTGTTTTTTAACATCAATTTTTTTAAAAGGCTCCTACTGACCATTTTACGTAAAACACTTAAAAAATGTTCAATAAAATAGAACTTACGTGGTACACTTCCCAGCGCTTGCGACTGCTAGTTGCAGCGCGATCAGCACCAACAGCGCACACGACACAGAACCCGCCATGCTGGCAAGTCAGCGCATTTCCTTCAGCGCCGGATATTGCCCGCTGCTAAGCAGATCTGTAACAAAATATTCAGTGTTCAATCTTGTATAAATATGTGAAGCAGTGTTTGAGTAGGGATCTAGTTCATACTTGTAAGTAGTGTTATCCTGTTGTAAAGTTTTGTTAAGAAAGAAATATGTGTATATAAACTGCAGGGTAATTGCGTAACACACGATCAGTAGCAATCGCTTTCATTTTGACAATTCAACAACATTCATTGCGTTATTTACGTTGTTGAGCAGAGTTTCGAACATGATTATGAAGTAATGGATTAGCAATATCCTTCAAAATGATTCAGATTGAGATTGATAGTGTGTTATGCAATCAGGGTGCTGTAATATACTTCATTTCTCGCTAGAAAATCTGACGTTAGAGTAAATAAAATATCGACACTCTTTAAAAAAAAAGACAAAGTACCGATAGATTAGAATGGAATGATCAGTCACGCGGCAAAAGGCAGTTTTCAACGTCGTATCATGCCAAACTGAGCTTACGATTGCGAAGCTATCTACAAACTGTACTACTATAGTCACGAACATAAATACCTTACACTTACGCAAGATTCAAAATCGATTTTCTTCTAAAGTATAAATAAAATTTTTATGGTGTTACGAACATTAGTATGGTTATTAGTACTTGCTAAAAATTGCAGTGGTCATTGAAAGAGAAAATTGCTTTTAAACTGTGCATAAGTGTAAGGTATTCGAGTGTGTGACTGTATCTACATGATTTTAAGTCTTACATAAGAAATGCGTTCGCACTTTGTCATTTAGGTAGTATTTAGTACACTTAGGTAGTCGAGCCTAGTCTACAACTCAAACTCGAAAGCTAACTTAAACAATACGCACCACAAAGCCTCTGTATCCAAGTTTATAAGTTAATAACAAGTGTTCTCAACATCATACTGGTCGTGGAACAAGGTTTTCGATTACCCCTACAGACTTGGGAACACTTAGTGTTTGGCCAGACTGGCAGCGCGGGCAAGGGGTGGGCGTGGCGCGGCGAACTCAAATATTATATGATCTTCCTTTGAGTGTCCATAGTGGGCACGCGGGCGCAGGCTGCTCGGCGCGGGCAGTGCGCGGGCAACTCACGCCATAACTCGTACATACAAGTGGCCGCAGTGGGTGCGCGGCGCGGGCGCGGGCGGCCTGCGCGGGGACTGGGATTTTCAAAATAGTTCGAGCTTTTTTCTAGTAAAAATAAGTCTTCTTCTTCCATATTATATTTTGACAAAAACTGGACACGACAACACGCAGAATGCAGCCGCGCTCCAGTGCGGACAGGCAGCCCGCGCGCGTTCCCGCACACGCACCCGCCCCGCGCCCGCGCCTCAGTCTGGCCAAACACTTATACCTACTAACTAAAACCGTATTTATATGATACATAAAACCGTCTTAGAACTCCTTGAAACCCGCTGACCTATTACTATCGAAATTGACGTTTAAGGTTCTACCAGACGATTACGGACTGTCGCAGCGACAGTTTTATATCGATTGTGAGCTCTTGGTTAAAATGTTTATCGAAGTAGTAGTAGGTAGGTATGGAGAGTAATATGTGAGTTAAAAAGGTTGAAAACTTCCGCTTAAAAGGGTCGCTGTGGATTGTGGTTAGAGTAGGTTAGGCCATCACTTATTATGGTTATGAGAGCCGTGTGGGAGAACATTATGACGTTACCAGCTATACATTGACTAGGAAATTTGTGTCTACTACTTATCGGTGATGCTGAAATGAAGGAAACAAAATGAGTTTATTTATTTATTTAGTACTTCAAGCACATAAATGTACAGAGGCGGACTTAATGCCATAGGCATTTTCTACCAGTCAACCTTTGGGTGATGCAGAGACAAACAGTGGTAGTGGAGTTTTCATCTCGTATTTGAGTGAGCCTTTTAACATTTGTGGCAGATGTAATGCTCTTAATTATTTAAATTAACATGAATGGAGCGACTAATTTTGTCTGAACAAAAACTTTCTATTTTTAATATTATACCGTTTATAATTTTTTAATTCAAAGTCTAATCAACGCACATAAAAAGCACGTCCGAACGTCAAAATTTACAAGAAAATAGAATTGATTCTAGTTGCCCCTTTCAAAAACTAGTTTCGCATGGAGACGAATGGGCAAGAAACTCCACCGTTACTCTTCTCTTAATTTCGTAATAAATAAATAAAAGTGAAATTATCACGTAACGTTTGTTAAACAGAATCGCAGCTGCAGACCACTCGTATGGTGTCACCCTAACAATATAGTGACCTCACATTATTTCGCGACGTGAGCCAAAACGTGACGGGAGTACTAAACACGTAGTAAAGGGGAGCAAAGTACTGTCATACATATTATATAGTTGGAGAGCTATTTGATATAATGTTCTTAATGATGATGATAGAGAAACGGTGCATGTCCAGAGTATAGATGAAGTACTAATTGTGAAGGAAGGTTATAGGCCAAGAGATGTCTTGAGTGGAAGGAAAAAATAATGAGACTTTTGCTTTAGTTTAATATTTTTGTGAGGATTTACTGATTCCTATTCTATAGGAGAACAAGAATTATAAAGGACCTTCCTCTAGTTAAATAATTATTTGATTGCAGATGACTAAATCGCCAGCCTGTATATAGATTTGAACTGCAACCAGCACAATATTCTGTTAACTTTGTGTTCTTGGAGGGGTCTGAAAACCTTAAGGTGAACGCGCAGTGGTAGCCCGCGAAATTCAGTTTTTCTTACATTTTTTGCAATTTTCAAGTCAGTGTCAGGTTGTATCTTGATAAAAATATGATTCGCGACTATAATAGATATAATAAAAAAAAACAATCTATATCTATACACATTAATAAAATTTATGTGTCTATTTGTAATGTCAAAATAACATCTTTTTAATAAATGCATAATTATGAAAGTATTATACGGTACTAAAAATAAACAATTTTTTAATTGTGTCTCTATCTATTTGTTCTGGCTAATCTACGACCGATTTTGACATGGTTTTCCGACTTGCTCGCGAAAGAAGTTGCGGGCAAAGCTAATTGTTTAATAAAAAGAGAGCAAAAATGGAATAAGAAAAAAAACACCCAATATTTCAATACCAAGATAAAACCAACACAGAACGAATTAAATTGTCAACTTCACGAATGAATGTAAAACTCTTTAGGAAAAAAGGGTAAAGTTGTATAAGGTGTAAATTATTACGACTGTTATACGTTGGGGTACGTTTTAGGGGATAATTACAATGGAATGGTGGAAAGGAGATCGATGAACAATTACCGGGCAACTGTGATTAACGCGATTCCCTAGCGATGCCTGCTTTAATGCTAGGACTAATTAACGATTTCAATTTATGTTCATGTGATGGTATTAATTTTAATTTGATTACTGGATATTACAGTGTTCATTGGTATAAATAAGGAACTCTAATTAATATTAATGTACTTTTTATTATTGGCGCGCGTGGTGTATTACGGCCCAATCCCTCTCATTGAAAAGAGGTCTGTGTCCCAGCAGTGGACATGTTATAGGCTGATTGTGCTATGTTTAAGAGGGAAGGTAGGCCTTTGCCCTCTAGTGGGACAACACAAGCTTTATCCTAACTGTCCTAATCCTTCCTAATATTATAAATGCAAAAGTAAGTTTTATTTGTTTGTTTGCTACCAAAAGGTAACGATAACGAGACAACGTTATTATGATAATAGATGGCGCCACGTGTATTGTTGTTTTCTTCGGGAACAGCACTTTTTTTCGAGATGAAAGGTATACGGCCGTTTCTGTACACCTGACAATGTATATGCAAAGTTAAGGATGATCGGTTTAGTGGTTTAGGCGTGAAAAGGTAACAAACAAACTTACTTTTAGTTAGGATAGGATTTCACGCGGACGAAGTCGCGGGCAACAGCTAGTAATAATAATAATGCTATGTATATGCTTAACGGCTGCTGCGGCCTGAAAACAAGTAACTCAATTTATGTAAATACCGGGAAGCAACTTTTTTTTCAGTTTCCTCTCAACTATAAGATAATTATACAGAGAAAAGAAAGAGAGAGAGTGGAAGTGTTATAAAATTTAACGGTACAGACACTAGCACATCAAGCTACTAAAATCTCTCATTTTTTTAAAATAGATTTTCAACTTTATCGCTAAAGCATAAGGTGCAAAGTTCATTGGGAAAATTTTACAGTTTTGGGTAGCTTGATATGCTGGCATCTGTAAAGTAAGTTATGTCATTGTTTGGAAATTAATTTATCTTTCATCTCTCAAACTTTTTTTCGGGAGACCTGAGCAACTGCGATCTTAAAAAGGACCACAATCTGTGTGTATTGGTAATTACCAAAAAGGATATCTAGTTATTGGTGATGTTCTTCAGAAGGGTCAGGTGCACAGATATAAGTACACCTTGATAACGCAAGAGCAACTACTTCGCGTGCCAAAAAATCGCATCAGCTTACGTACAAAAATCGTAAGCTGCAACTTTCGCGCTCAGTCTTGTATACTGCTGGCTGGGTGAGCGTGAACGCTGGCGCTAGGCCCCGGAGATGGAGCAAGGCGGATCCCCCACGCGGCGGCGACTTTGAATCAATTTGACTTTGCCATCACTAAATAGTGCTTGTGACGTCATAGTAGGTAGTCAAAAAATGGCACGCTTGGTTTTCATACAGATCGTGATACTTGCGTTATCTAGGTCTATCTATATCTGTGGTCAGGTACGTAGTACTCGCAGCCTGCGTGTGCGTATGACCAGATGTTCGAAGGTAAACGAGGCAAAAGGAGTAAGTATATGTTAGAATTATAGGAAGTGGCCTTCTGTACCTACTGGCATGTTTAACTACAGAAGAAGGCATGAATTTATGTATGTCGATGTGTGAATATGTAGTTACCGTTGATTATCTACATCAATTCTTAATATTTCACTCTAATAAGCAGAGATTTATCTAAATAGAGGTCAAGCCAACAATTTTTGAAATAAATGTAATAATCTTTTTAATTGTTTCCTAAAAGAGAACTATGCCTATATAAATTGATGCCTTAACAAAACAATGTTCAAAAATAACTTTCTCTCGACAAATAAACAATGTTCATTTTCATTTCAAAAACAACCTAATAATATACACTAAAGTAAAGATTGATTGATTAATATTATGCGGGAAAATAAACGGAAAGGTCAACAAAATGGTTGATCATAAACCTGTTTTCTTGCTGAACTTTCTTAGGTCAGAGTATCATCTATTTCAAATAGTCTTAAATATTGCATGAAAGTGTCAAAAGTTTACGAAAATTATTTTAACCTATTGAGAATATATATATATATAGATAGAGATGCCAGCACATCAAGCTACCCGAAACTGTAAAATTTTCCCAATCAACTTTAACCTTATACCTTAGCGATAAAGTTGAAAATCTATTAAAGAAATTTGCAGATTGTAGTAACTTGTGTGCTGGCGTCTGTACGCCCTCTGGCATAACATAGCGCACTCTTTATTATCTTTATATACCACTATTATTGTACGTATGTAAAACAAATGAATAAAAACATGATTTATCAGTGACTGTCTGATAAACGACGCACTGCCCTAAAGCAATGAAAATAGAAACAAGTTTTGAGGGTACAATATTAATAGATTTTGATAAACCCACCCGTAAGGGTCAAACTGATGGTTCAAGTTTGCACACACACAAAGTCATGGCAACCCCTTTCAACATAACATAACATCACGCTTGTATTCGTATTCCCCGAGGGGTTAAGCAGACCAGCACCTATAGTACCCACATTTCGGTAGTAATAAAGTCCCTTTTAACTAAAACTCAAAGCATTTATTTCAATTAAAACATTTACAGGCACTTTTGAACTGTCAAGAAGTCGGTCAGTCAGAAAATATGAAGCTAGTTGCCCATTCCAAATCATAGTACCTAGATACCTGTGGAGAAGAACGGGCAAGAAACTCCATGGACACTCGTTTAAATAATATTTTTATAAAAATATTAGTTACATCATTAATGTTGAATTTAACGAACGGTAACGAGAATGATGTAAAAAAACGTACGCGTTAAAAGCGTCCAGAATACAGCAAATAGTAAAAAAACAACAATCCACAAATAAAATAATTAAAAACAAGCCGAGGCAGCTAAGTGATGGCCAGCCCCAACTGACGGCGCCCGTTCACGAACATGACGCATGAATCAGCACCATTCAGCTCAACCATTTTGAAGGGAACTAAATGATCCAACACACACGCCATCGTCAGGAAGACATTTTAGTGAGCATGACATACTATCAGTCGCCAGCACATTCTAGTCAATGAAAGACATAATTATTACCCGGTAAATGGTAGCTTTATAGTACATAGAACTCACATCTGTGCTATGTAATTTTATTATACAATACAAAGGAAATTGAATTTATACAATGCAAAGGTAGTCTTACAATCTTCAGCAGCTCCAACAGTATTTTCAAGTGTTAATTAATTAGTTGTTTCTGGAGCAGGACCAGCCAGGCAGGAGGAGCCAGGCATTTTTATCAGCTATGTACTATGTGAATGTGTAACAGGGGGTGAGCTTATTGCCATCAACCGGGCGCAAATAAAACTCCGGGCTGATGCTGAAAATATCTCAATAACACTGCCCGACCCGGGAATCGAACCCAAGATTCATGCTTGGCTAGCACTTGCGTCCTCTAGAGCAACGAGGTAGTCCCCTTTCAACAAATCTTCAATAAGTAACACTTCAAAACTTGCCATACAAATTACAGTCTCCGAAACAATGAAGCATTTCCAATTAGACGTCGATACAATACCGCAATTCAGTCACAAAAGTGAACTATTGTTCAGTTCACTAGACTGTAACTAGTTCAGTTGTATGGTTCTGTGCCGAGGATTCTATTTTGAGAGTGATCAAAGACTTGATAGCTCATCAAGAGGTATGCATGCGAATGAACATGGAAAATTGTGATGGAGTTCGAGATTTTGTGAAATAGATAGGAGTTTATTGCCTTTCGTGTATTATGAGATATGATACATACGTTCCCACTGCTGGGACACAGGCCTCCTCTCAGTGAGAGGTAGTGGGCCGTAATCCACCACGCGGCCCCAGTGCTGGTTGGTAGATGCCACATGTCTTCGAATTGTTGGTTCTAGGACATACCGGTTTCCTCACGATATTTTTTTTCAGCGTTTTAAGAGCTGGTAAAATAAATCTCAAAGTGAAGCGCCTGTCTGGGTTCGAACCTATGACCTAGAACTCTTAAGTCGCGGCCGCTACCCCTGGGCCACCACTGCTCTAAGATGTGATGCGTAGAAGACACGAGGTGACCAATTGCTTTGAGTTTTTCTCAAGATTATAAAAAGAAAGAAAGAAAAATAGATTTAGTTGTACAGAAATACGAGTTATTCCGGAGTGATCCCCTGATCCCCCCCCCCCCTCCGCCTGGTTGTTCTTCCATTTTAATATCTGTCTTATCCACTACAAAATTTCTCATAGAAATACGACCATATAAAAAAGTAAGTATTAATAGTAACTGTCAACTAATAAACAGATTTAAAAGTTTATCCTCAATTATTTTAAATGACTTTCACGAAAAACCTCGATTTACTTTGAAATACACTAAACCAAAATTTATTTCAAATTACTGTCGGAGAAATCCAGTTTTTAGTGAACTAAAAAAAGGGCTTTGGAGTTTGGATCCTGACTTAATCCTACTATTAAAATGTGTAGGTATTTACGCACCTCTTAAAATCATTTATAGAGAAAAGCTTCAAAGCCGAGTGTACATAAAAGAAATTGAACGCACCCACTCACTATACAAAGTTTGCGCCTTTGACATTAACCTTAGTACACAAAGGTGTTAAACCTTTAGGGTTGGAATTCACATAAGGATTTGAATTAGGGTTCGTACTCAGCTGCAAGAGACAGGTAAAACATAAATTTAGGGACGCTTTGGGGCACGTATTACAAAAGTGCCCTTCTGCCGGCCAGCATAAGGCGGTAATGTAAGTGAAGTCGTTAAAAGATAATTAATTACTATAGTGCTTTTCCTGGGGTGGCCTTGGGCCTAATTTGATTGTTTTACTTTGGAGATTTTTAGAAAACGTGTAAAGGATTATGAAATCTATACTTAGTATTAAACAAAGTCGTTTTTCGTTTGTGCCTGCTGTGTGACGATCTTCAAAGCTTCACAATGGAATCTAATGTTGTTTTCATCATCATTTCGAATAGAAATCTCGATGCTTTTTCATATCAACACACCAGTTCCTACATTGCCTCCACGCGAAGCAAGGGAGGATCTTTAACATAATTAGCCTTTAACGTTCCCACTGCTGGGACACAGGCCTCCTCTCTTCGAGAGGAAGTGGGCTGTAATCCACCACGCGGGCCCAGTGCGGGTTGGTAGGTGTTACATTTCTTCGAATTTTTGGTTCTAGGACATTCCGGTTTCCTCACGATGTTTTCCTTCATCGTTTTGAGAGCAGTGGTGATGAAATAATTTACACAAAGTAATGCGCCTGCCTGGGTACGAACCCACGACCTTCAACTCGTAAGTCGGGGCCGTTACCACTGGGCCACCACTGCTCCAGAGTCGCTAAGACTTTGTATAAATATCATTGTTTTCAAACAGTGTTATTCAGCTGCATCCGGTTAGAGTGGAAGCCGACTCCAAAATAGTTGGGAAAAGGCTAGGCAGATGATAATGTTGATCATCGTTTTCAAACCGTTCTTACTTGTAATTTGCTAAATCCGGACGCAACCTCTTGGAATCGGTTATAACTAGTTTATTTAGGGCTGATTTTTGAGTTATTCCGGTCTGATCCCCTGAACCCCCCCTCCACCCCCCCCTCTCGATCCCCTGCTAGTTCTTCTTCTGTTTTAATCTCTGTCTTATCCAATATAAACTTTCTCATTCCGGTCTGATCCAGAATAGTACGGAAACTTTTATCTGAAGAATAAATATGACGGTTTGACATATTATTTTCTACATAAAAACTGACAAACTGCATTATTTATTCCTCAGAGAAAAGTTATCTGACTATTGAAAAATCAGCCCTTAAGAGAATTAAAATGGTTGATCGTAGAATTTGTTACTTACAAAAGAAAGGAGATTTTAATCGATGCATTACAACTTTGTTAATCAAGGATGTTAAAGTACAACTTAATACATTATTTACATGAAAATTACTCACACAACTCCTAAACTTCGTCCAAACAGCCATTACCCGAGATTCCCCGGAACCCTTCCGAAACATTTAATGAAGCTGTCTTGCTTAAAAAATTATGCGTGTCGTTTAAAAGGTTATAAAAACGTTTTGTTATGTCACAGTTGCGTCAGTGTCGCAATTTATGTGACAACTTTCTGCGACACTTTTATTAATTAGCCGAGCGACTCTAAAGCCTCGGTCACACGTTGCGAGTTTGCTTGCAGCGATCTTGCTTTAACAATTCGCTGTCTGCCTGTCAGATGTACAGTTCTTTCACTGTTATATTACAGTAGCAACCCAATAGCAACCTTAGTATACTGAGAATAAAAACACTGTGATTTTGACAGACTTGTCGAAGGCAGCGATCCAACAACAACCTTATTGCAACGAGTATAAAGACAATTATGATTTTGATAGTGATATAAAATTAGAGGTAAATAAAATAACTGTGGAAGGACTGTAGCGAGTACAACTTATGCGGCTCATAGTGAAATATAGTCGCATCAAAAATATGTTCGTCACCTTACGGGCAATTTTTGCCTGCACGATAGAATCTGCTTTACCGAATCAATATATATTGACTTTTTAGTCGTAATGTCAATACCTCAGAATATTCTTTACATAACACTCCTTTTTTGGGCAGTCGTGTAAAATAGATTTTTATTTTATAAAATGGCCAGGCGGTTGAAAATATTTTAGGTTGATGTCAACTCGATATGGATGGTGGACAAAGGTGTATGCTACTTTGATCATTGTTATTGTTATCAAGTAATTAAATATACTTTTCTATGCAATAGTCTGCTCAGTGCCGTAGCATCAAAGGTTTTATGCATCCTGACTTCTCAAAGAAATAATTTGAAACTCACGAAGATATAAAAGACTTGACTGGACACGCTGATATCTACCCACCGTTAGTTCTGCAAGCGAAGGAATGTCATCAATCTGACCTTGTCGCCAATGGCTGCTTGCAGTGAGTCACACGGTTCGGGCGATGCAGCAATCCCGGCAAATAGTAGCGCTCGCGGCGATAACATCAACTCTGATAATGCTCAATTTAAGGGGACTATATGACCTAAAGCGCGGCCACTGTCGGACTGCATAGAAAAGAAAGAGAAGCGCGATGACACAACGCTGGTAATTTATTGCAAAATATGTAGCATTATTTAAAAAAAAAAAACGATTGTTTGGATTAAACAATTAAAACACTAGTGCTTTAGTATGTAGAATAATCTGACAAAAACGTATATTAGTATGGTTTTTATTGTAAAAACAAAGTTTTTAGAGGTATCTTCATGATTTTTTTCTATCGTATCAAATTAGTTGTATTATGTTTTCAACACACTATCTAACTAGCATTTATCCTGAATAATATATATTTTTCTGATTTTGTTTACTGTAGTCGTTCATAGTCTTTTAGGTATTATAAAACTTGCGTTTTTTGCGTTTAGGTCCTGCAGTCCCCTTTACTCGCGGCAGTTTATCATCATCATTATCGTCCAGCTGAAAGACGTTACTACTTGAAATAAGTCTTCTCCAAGTACCTCCACATCATCGGGTGGTTATGCTGCTATGGTTCTTGCATTCTGTGAATTCCTGCGACATTCTCCATCGGGGCAATCGCGTAACACATTATCAATCGGAATCGGTTTCATTTTGACAGTTCAACAACATTCATTGCGTTATTTACGTGTTGAGCAGACAAATTTTTCCAACTTATGAAGCAATGGATTAGCAATTTGCTTTAAAATGATTCAGATTCCGATTAATAGTGTGTTACGCAATTAGGGTGCAGGTCATCGGTCGACCTACGAGTGCACCTTTCGGTATGTGAGTCACTACTCTAAATCCTTTCCACTCTACCGGCCATCTATGATTGTATTCGTGGCGAACAATTTTAGTCTCAGCGCGTACTCGCTTCGTGTGACCAAGGCTTTAAGGGGAGTACTGAAGTTAATGGTGCCCTAACGGGGGCTAAAAACGGAAAGAGTGGTGACTGATGGCATCATTTCGTTGTTTTAGTTTCGTTTAAAAGGATCTGTTCCTTACTAGGGGTGGGAATAATGATCCATTTGAGCCTTTTTGGGTTGAGGGTAGAAAGTACCATAAACTTTTTTCTAGAGAGCTGCGTTAAAAGTTACATTTGTTAATTGGGTAAAGTCATAATTATGAGCCAATTAAAACACATTTCATTTGCTGAGGTTTAATTTTTGTTCTTCTTTTCAGCGTGTCGATAGCAATCTAATTGGACTCGGCCCAGAATTCGGCTAATTGTTTGGCGCCATCATTAGCGTCCATCAGTTCCTGTAACGTGCAGCTGACAGGACACGCAGGACACGATATTAAGTGTCCCATCTTTTGTGGAACAGCACCACATTTACACTCCAAGGCGGAGTCGTCTATGAATCTCCGCCTGAACAGGTTTCCTTGCTTTGGCCAACCTGGGTCCGGAGTCTGTTTAAAGACTTCCAGGTTACCCAAGGTAACTCATGTCCAGGTGGGAGGTCTTCAGCGGATGGAACGAACGGTTTGGGTAAGAAAAAACTGTCTCGCCACAGCTTCAGTCTATCTTGTGGTGGTTCGCCAGTGAGTGGGACGACACACTTTAAAATCTTTTCGGATTTTTATTCTTTGTGGCACAAGGATGTTGTCGTGCAAAGGGTGTCGTGTGTCGGAGACCATTTTGGCTCTTTCGCTGGAGTTTGCCACCGCTCTTCGAACCACTGGTGGCGCTATTCCTGCTAGTGGATACAGTGGATACAGCATTTGTACCGGGGTCGGTTTTAGGCAAATAGAGGGGAACGATTTTTAAACAGTGTTCCATAATTTCCATGTGTTCCGTTTCTCTGCTTGTAAATATAATTATGTATGTTTAATCACATTATTTTTGTTGAAACATAACACAGACCGATAAAACTCGTCTTACCCACAATAAAGCTCACGACAAATGACTCAACGCGTAGTCGTTGCGGTTGAGTAAGCGACGGCGTAGCGAACGTAACATAGACGTCAGCTACGCGCTACGCCGTAGCAACAACTTAGCACATTTTATTACAAAAAATGTCTCAGCTGTGCTTGATATAGGTTTTTGGGAAAAACCTGTGTTATAGGTCACTAGGCCCCTTCCACGGCTAGAATTAGTTTTCACAGAGATACCATGCAAGAGTCGAAGTTAAACATTCTATTAAAAAAAAAAAAACAAAAGAATTACATAACATAACAAAAATAAAAAACTAAGTATGAGTTAAACAATACGCTTAACACAAATAAAAGAAAAAGTAATAACAATGAAATAAAATAAATAATAACAATTACAGACTTTTTCAATTATAGGTACTTCAAACGAAATCTGAATTGGCTCAATTAGTTATATTCTACATTCCATCGCCATGGACCATAGAGTAGATAGTAAACCTGTAGTGTTAATAATCATAATGGGGAAGTGTTCAGGTAGGCAGTCGCTCCATGTAAAATAATGGTATGCAGCTGCATCTGGTTAGACTGGAAGCCGACCCCAACACATTTGGGAAAAGGCTAGGTAGATGATGATGAATATCATGGATTTTTTTTTTTTAAAAAAGGACAAACAATGTTAGTTATTTAATTTCCATTACCACGAACTCGATCTAAGTGTCTATCACGGAGAATATTGAATTGGCACGTTTCTAATGTATTGTAGCGGTATCTACAACGCCACATGCGAACAACGCGTCATACTGACGTCACTCAAATCCTGCACGTCGCAAGCAGAGTTTACCGCGCAACTAGCATAGATACAACGGCCCGACATGAATCATCGGGCAGTTGCCCGCTAGACACAACACCCGTCTGATCGGAGGATCCTCCCTTTTCTATAGAGTATGAGTGAACTTTACACCCTGTTCCTCATACCTCTATAGTATCACCAACAACTTGGTAATTGAAAGTCTATAAAGTATGCGTGTTATCACTCCATAACTTTTAAATTCTACTCTGTGTTAACTACGGTATCCAATATTTAAATATTGATGTTCCGTGAAATAATTTAAATGGAATTTTATTATTAAAATTCGAAATAAGTTCCGTTTTTAGCTGTAAACCTACTCGTATCTATGAATAAAGGATAATATCAATAGGTTTTCTGATGCATATTAATGCATATACGGCATTTCTATTTATTTATTGGAAAAGCTTCTTTTAATCGATATTCTGTTCGTTGAAATTGCTTTTTATTTCATGTTTTTAAAACCATAATATTCTTGCGAATGTTGTGGCTACAGGAAAATGCTGATTCTATTGACAGCCATGATTAACTCTTACCAAGGGGTATGGTATTACCCAGTAACTGGGTTGTGGAGGCCAAATAGGCAGTCGTTTCATGTGTTTTCGGCTGCATCTGGTTAGACGGGAAGCCGACCCCAATATTTTTGGGAAAAGTCTAGGCAGATCGTACACTTTGGCCACGAGCTACACGCTCAATCAACACGCGTCGTGTAACAGCGCTGCGGTGAAAACAAATGAAAGAAGTTATTCAGAGTATGCCACGAGTCACCGCGATTTGCAGAGCGACGGACGGGGACAGATGACGCTGCGTGTTACTTGACGCAAGTCACGTCGCAAGTCACATCGCATGAGGCCGTTGACTAGGCCATAATGACGACATAGAAATTGTGGATGCCGACCATCTTTACATATCAAGACCCCTCCGTGCCTCGGAAAGCACGTTAAGCCGTCGGTCCTGGTTGTCTTTCGAGGACCTTTGGCAGTAGTTACTGGTTGTCATAAGCCCAGAAGTTTGACAACCAGTCTTACAAAGGGGAATCGTATTATCCAGTAACTGGGTTTTGGAGATCAGATATGCAGTCCCTTCATGTAAAATACTGGTATTCAGCTGCATCCGGTTAGACTGGAAGCCGACCCCAACAGTTTGGAAAAGGCTAGGCAGATGATGAGTGACGACATAGAAAATATAGGTAAATCCGCAGGTAAGTGCACAAAAAGGAAAATCAAACATAAAAATGATTTTGGTAAACTACACCGCTCCAAAACACCTGAATATTGTAAACAGCTAGCTAACATTGCAACACACTATCTGACCCAATTACCCAAATACTTCCCTAAAACCTGAAAATTCACGCTAAAACACCCCTTATTTACACCAAATAAAAAAAAAACAAAAAGTTCCACCCACGCGTAGTGTTGATCCAAAAAGTATTCTCACCACTAAAATTTTAACAACGTGCGAACGTTAGTTCTAGAAAGTTAAATGAAATTAAAAACTACGCTGGCCCTGTTAACTTGGGGGTGAAAAACTAGGCCACATGTACTCTAGGGGCTTGTAATACGGCCCAACGCGGTAGTATATTCAAAGTTTAACACTTATGCCCCGTAAACATACGGTCCTCTATCACGGTTATGGTAGCCGCGGTTCGCAGGTGCGTTCGTTAGCACTGATATTTAGTAGAGAGTAAAGTTTTGAGCTCTTAAGCTGGCTATTCGTATGATGTAAGGTTTGTTGTTAAAGTTATTGCTTGCGGAAGTGACCGAAGGGTGTTTTAATATGGCTTGTAGCATTATGGAAACCATTAATAGTTTCGCTCAGAAATCGTCTTAACAGAATCATCTGCCCATCTGTCTAGTCTTTTCCCAATTATGTTGGGGTCGGCTTCCAGTCTAACCGAATGCAGCTAAATACCAGTATTTTACATGGAGCAACTGCCTATCTGACCTCCACAACCCAGTTACTGGGTAATACAATAGCCCTTGGTAAGACTGGTTGTCAGACTTTCGGGCTTCTGACTACCCGTAACAACTGGCAAAGATCCACGAATGACAGCCGGGACAAACAGCTTAACGTGCTTTCTGAAGCACAGAGGGTTCTCTGTATGTAAAGGTGGTCACCTTATTATTACACTAAACTAACAACTAAAATTAACACCTAATCGCGCCCCGAAAAACTAAGCCCAGTAACCGCGACAGTCACGTTCACAACACCATCCCATACAATCAACAACTCCATGTATGTCTGTCGTATGTTCAGAGATAAGCACCACTTTAGACTTTGTCTAGTAGTGCGGTGAAACACACTAATTTCCACACCCTTTCAAGGTATAAAATGCGTTACGAGCACCCTTTTTGCGGTTTTTGATGCTCGCTTTGCTCCGAGTAAGAGATTATGTCGATTTCTGTGGGCAAAAATGGAATTTCTATGTTAGGACCAACATTGTTTGCTGTTGGGAGTGACCCAATGTCGGTGGTTTATCGTGATGTGTTTTGGGTTTCCGTAGTAAAAGCTGAAAATATGAACTACTTTTTTTGGATGGGAATTTTCTCTCTTGGACTACTCGTATCATATTACATGTTAAGAGAAAATACGGTCGGAGAGACTTTTGAAAAAGCCTAAGTAAAAAGTCGTAATTCGAGGTTTGGCTCTCGCCTATTTCCTCCTCCAATATTAGACCAATTTAAAAGATATTTCATAAACTGAATAAAAAGGATATATACTGTCTCCCTGTGTTTGTCTTTTTTTATTAATAGTTGTCAAATGTACACTAGGCCTCTGTTGACAGCGGATTAAATCGTAATTTTTTGAGGAAAAAAAATAATGTATCATCAAAAACAAAAACATAGGGACATACAGGTAGTTAATATTTATTATTCTGTAAAAAATCATTGCTCTCTGGTCATTAACCAGCACCCTAATTGCGTAACACACTATCACAGGAATTACAGGCGTCATGTTATGTTTGTTTACCGTACATAAATGATTGGAATTAGTCTCACAAACGAATGTTAAATACCCATTTAAAACATAGACGCTGAGTACCTAATCTGCATTCGTGATTTATTTACCAAAAATTTAAACAAATATGAGTTTATGGAAAAATAATTTTAATTCCTACACAATAAAGTTCAGTTTACGCTAGAACTTCAAACATTTTGTAACAAGTCAGTCAATAGTGACTTTTTCAATAGTGCGAGTCACTCTGACATCAACTTAATTACTATTACAATAAAGTTGATATTTGTTTAACTTGAAATATAACATCAATTTGAAACATAAATTTGAATAGCCTTTATATCTACTCACATAAATGGTACTCAGGTTTCGAAACCCGATTTGTTAATGGTTCATAATCTACAATTATTTCGGGAAACAGTATCTCCTTTGATGGAATATCAGATACAGAATACAGATACCAATAATAATCTACCGTTGGATTTTGTGTTATTTGTAATCCTCTTGATGTAACAGGATTAAATGTTCTAAACACACTGATCATCATTTGTAGTGCCTGGATTGTATGATCTATCCAAATGTATACAAATCGGAATTTCAAATTATCGGGAATATATCTACAATACAAATTCACAATTAATGTTAGTGCCAATAAATAATTCACGATGTTTTCCGTCACCGTTTTGAGAGCAGTGGTGGTGAAATAATTTACCACCACTTCTCAAATGTGTATCACCCATATTTAGCCAGGAATGTTAAAATCAGTATCAAGTAAAAAAGTTAAAATATCGCTCGATTGTCATACGCTGCTTAAAATCTTAAAAAATCACTTTTCTTCTGAAAAGTACGCATGTTGTTATAACATGGGATTCAATGGAAATAGCAAACGGGACCCATAAAAATGGGATCTAAAACTAGAATCCAACGAAAATAAATCGTTATTAATCCGTATCTGTATCTTTTCCAAAACTAAAGACTAACTTAAATAGAAGCCAGTGAATCAGAAAAGGCTTCCAACATTATCCAAAGTTTATAATAAAAGATTCCTTCATCAATAGCTTTTATATGAATTTATCCAAGTGATAATTTCCTCAGAACTATCCAAGAACTAGGTAGCGTTAGTGTTCACTGGCGCGGAAATAAATCGTCTGACGTTACATTGTTGAACATTTTATGATGTCAGATGTACAAATTGTTATGAGTACGTTTAAGGATAAAATACAGTGTAACTTTTGGATTTAGGTTTTTAGGGCCATTACAGACATGACTTTTAATGTTATTCTCCTCTTATAGCTTAATAACTCGGATTGCCGTACCATCGGGCTATGAGAGTGAGGGAAGAGTGAGTGCACATACTTTTGCACTATAATATCTCTCGCGCCGAAGGTTAGTCTCCGCTACACTGAGCACATTAAAGCGATTTCATTAAGACTTACTGACTTTATACAGTACGAAGAAATGTTTGTAAAACAGTAAAAGACAAAACAGTAACTTTTAATGACTGAACATACTATTTACTGAAAAAAACAACAAAAAAAAAAAGAAAAAGCACCATTAGGTACTGTAATGTAAGTAAATTTCAATGGCTTAAACGATCTCACCAAATGAATAAAACATTTAATTTTGTGACCTTTTAGCTACTTAAAACGTTAAAGTTTACTATCATGACGGTAACATTTTGCCTCAAGCTTTAACTGTTTTTGGATCAGTAAAAAATATTGTTTTGAACGTTAGGCTCATAAGAAACTGTTTATAGCAGTTCAGATTAATGTTTTTTTTTTATTTACTGCTTATTTCTTTCAGTGTGGGATTGGTCGCCTTGGCCGAAATGTTATCTGGAGGCCTACAACTAAAATAGCGTAATATGTACCTATGTTAGTCCCTGTGCTGGATGGTATCCTTCCCGTCATTTGTCCTCAATTTTTCTGCATCTAGTGGTATATTTCCATGTTCATGGAAGATGCTCAAATAATTCCTTTACCTACCTAAAAAGTCTGATCCCTCACCCTTATCTGAATACCGTCCAATATCCGTGTTACCATTCCTATCCAAAGTCCTTGAACGGTCAATAATGAATATAATACGCGCCACGAAAGATGAGACTTGACGAGCTCAGTAGAGGGGAGCTTGCGCACAACCTTACCTGTATTGCACAGGCCTCCACCAGTGTCGGACGGGAATGGCCAGGTGTCCCCGGCCATTCCCGTAGCCCCCCAACATGGGGGGCATGCGGGGCCCGCCAGTTAGGCGGGCATGCGCCGGGAGGGTTGTGGAAGTAAAGGCTGAGCCGGTTTCCCATGGCCCTCCCATCACGGTGATGTGGGTACACCGCTGAGTTTTAGTGGGTATACTGTCGGTGCCATTCCGACAGGAGTCCCACATACCCTGTCTCGACCCCCGCGAGCGGGGATGCGTATTTATTTATATATACTTTATTGTACACCAGAAAAAACATTACAATAAAAACGATGGTTCACATAAAACATACAATGGGCGGCCTTATCGCTTTCTGCGATCTCTTCCAGGCAACCTTGGAATGGACAGTGATTGCGTGGATATAAAAAAATGGGGTTGTCAGTGGTGCAAAATAATATACTATAATATTATTTATTTATTTATTTAATACTTTAAGCACAAATGTACAGAGGCGGACTTAATGCCATAGGCATTTTCTACCAGTCAACCTTTGGGTGATGCAGAGACAAACAGTGGTAGGTGCAATCCTGAACATTGAGGAATAAATATTTTAAATATAAAGATACGCATAATACATATAAACTTATTAAAACTATGAATATAATATATACCTACATACTACATATAAATATAAGCATAAATAAATAAACATAAATACACAAATATACTTACTAAAATAAAAAGAAATAAGACAAACAATGAGAAAATAATTACCGTTGTGATGATACTGCCAGCTTCTTGCGAATGTGCTCACGAACCTTAACTTTAAAGGATAATCGGTTGGTAGCCATCCTGATTTCCTGGGGGAGCGCATTCCACAGAGAGATAGACTGAACGAAGAAGGAAGAGTGAATGAAGTCTGTGCGGTGAGTGGGACATTGGAGAAGACGATTGTGTGATGAACGCAGATTTTTATTGTGGTTCGCGCAAATGTACTGAAAGTGAGGGGCTAGATAACCAGGGGAAGACGGAGAATCAAGAAAAGAGAACAAGGTGGTCAGCGCCCTTAGCTCTCTGCGCTGGCGTATGGGCAACCACTTTAGAAGCGACCGATGCGCAGAGACATGATCATATTTACGCAGATTGAAAACGAATCGAATGCAATTATTGAGAAGACGGTCAAGTTTGTTGAGGAGATCTGCATTCAGGTCATAGTAGCACACATCACCATAATCGATGATAGGGAAAATAAGGGACTGCACAAGCATTGCTTTCGTACTTAAAGGTAATAAATTTTTCAAACGGTATAGAGCCCGCAGCGTTCCAATAACCTTCTGGCTCACCCTAGCGACTTGAGTCCTCCAGTTCAGGGTACAATCAATGTGCAAGCCTAGGTCCTTCACGTCAGTACCAAAAGGAACGATCGTACCATTGAAGAGAACTGGCGGCAAGGTTGTACCATCTACCTTGCTAACACTACGAGAACTGCCAATGATGATCGCCTGACACTTCGTAGGGTTTACTGCTAAGCCAAACCTATCAGACCAGGTTTTTATGGCTATCAAGTCCTTATTTAATTTGTCGATAGCGTCAGGCAATTCATCAACCTTCCCTTGACAGTACAACTGCAAGTCATCTGCATACAGATGATACGCACACTGAAGTTCAGAAGTTATAAGATTAATAAAAATAGAAAACAGAAGAGGAGAAAGTATACCGCCTTGAGGAACGCCAGTTTTCAAATCACGCCAGCTAGAAATAGAATCCCCAACATGAACGGACTGCTGACGTTCCTGAAGGTAAGAGGAGAACCATTTCAGTGCTTCGGGAGAGACCATAATATAGGACAGAATGGCTAACAGGATGTCATGACTGACGGTATTGAAGGCATTCGAGAAATCAACCAACACTAGAACAGTAACTTTGGTGTCTTCCAGTCCTGCCCTTATATCGCCAGTCACTTTAAGGAGTGCGGAAACAGTGCTGTGCCCAGGCCTAAACCCAGATTGGAGAGGACTAATAATTGAGTTACAATGAACAAAGTTGGAGAATTGTTTATGAACACAGGCCTCGAGCACTTTGGATAGGAAGGGAAGGATAGAAATTGGACGGAAGTCGGTAGGAAGAGAGGGATTGGAAACCTTAGGTAGTGGACGAACATAGGCTTTGCGCCACAGGGAAGGGAATACTCCGGAGTACAAGGAAAAATTTATAATGTGGGTAATCGCGGGTAGGAGCTGATCCAGAATAGTAATGATCATACCACGGGTGATATTGTCACAACCCACCGCTTTAGATTTGATGGAGAGAATGATCTTTCTGATCTCTCCCGGTTCAACTGGAATGAAACTGAAAGAATTAGTATGTGGACGCGATAGACCAGAAATTAGTGACAGAGTTTGTTGCTTGGCTAGACGATCCATGGTAGAGACAGTGGAGAAATGCCGGTTAAGATCGTCTAAGTCAATTGAACTAGGAAGATCTATATGTCGCGATTTGCCGATACCAAGAGTTCCAAGAAATTTCCAAATATCGGCAGAAGAGGAAGAATTGATAGTATCAAGAATATGGCGGCGTTTAGCATTGCGTATCATCTGATTACATCTATTTCTTGCAGCCTTAAAATATTTCCAGTTTTCATCAGTACGATCCTTTTTAAATTTACGGAACGCGCGGTTCCTACGTCGCATTGCCATCTGTATACCTCTAGTCATCCATGGTGCAGGTGGGCGTTTTAATTTAACCTTTTTGACGGGGGCATGGATGTTATAAAGGTTGACTACAACATCATTAAACATGGCAACCTTGTCATCAACTGAGGTAGCTTCCGCCATAGGCTCCCAATCGACTACAGATGCATCTTTTATGAGCTTCTCGACGTTCATGCGCGCAAAACAACGCCTGTACAGAACTTTGGGCTTGGGTTTGGGAGGTTTCAGGATATATGAAAGGAAAATCATGTCATGATGAGAAAAGCCAGGAGCGTCATGTTGACCGTGGGAAGAAACGAGGGAAGGATTCGAGGTGAGGATCAGGTCGAGCCAGGTGTCATCGCCAACAGTGTTGTGATGAGTAGGTTTGAGTGGCAATACATGCAGACTAGCTGACTCGATAAGATGGAGGAGCTTACGGGACCGAGGGGAGTTGAGGGCAAGGAGGTTTGTGTTGAAATCACCCATGATGATGTGATGTGCATACTCCGAACCCAAAGATTCAAGTACTGATTCGAATTCAGTGAAGTAATCAACAGTGGGAGGACAGTAGACAACACCAATAATGGTTTTGGCTCCTTTAATAGAAACTTCAAGAAAAATAAACTCCGCAGAAGCAGAATAATTTGAAGAGGAAGTAGCAAGAATTTTATAAGGCAAATCAGAGCGAAGGTATATGGCCACACCACCCCCTCCTTTATCAATCCGATCATTCCGTATAAGAACGAAATCAGTTAGAGGGTAAGTGGTGGACAGGAGCTGTGGTTTGAGCCAAGTTTCAGAAATCAGGATGGCGTGAACATTGCTGTTATTAAACGCGTCGTACAGCTCGCTGTAGTGGCTTGGCACACTTTGAGCGTTAATGTGACAGACATTCACCAACCGATTAGACTGATCATTGAAATTTTGTTTTAAAAAGTCACCAAGGGTGTAATTGAATGAACAAAAACTTTCATCGCAAGAAGAAGCAGTAGATTGGTTGGCAGAAAAATAAGACTCATTATCTGACATAAATATAAGTAGGTAACTATTACGTTAAAATAAATAAATATAATATAAATATAAAACAACTATGTTAATGCTAAACAAGAGCAACTAACAGGTGCAACTGCACCACCCGCCAGCTAACACCAACACTAAAAGCAATTAAACACAATATGCAGCACAAATTACACATAACAAAATCATTGTTCACATTTATGGCGAAAAAGCGAAATCCGTGGTTCCCAAAAAATAAAATAAAAAAAAGAAAGAAGAAGAAAAGTGGCACACCCAACTGCACGTTAGTAATATTAAGTAGCGAGTAATTTCCGAACGTTTACTTGAAATGTCAACGTCAATTTAATATTACTAACGTCAATTTGACAAGCTGACATTTACACATCATAACAAAATAACCTGACATGCGTTGAGGTTGAAAAATAAATACTTAAATAGTGTGGAGGGTATTGAAAAAACAATACACCCCAATATTGAGAAACAGAAATTAAGTAAACAATTGGGGCACAAAACAAAAGAAAGATAACTATGAGACGGGACAACTACATAACGGTAAGTAAAGATTATGAATCTAAGAAACAACAAGAAACAACAACAAACATCAAAGTAAACATTCATCATAATTACGCTATGTGTTTTTCAGGTTCCCGGCATCATGGTCACTTCTTTATCACTGATGGAGTCACACCTGGCGCCTTAGGATACTTGGATATCAAGGGGTTCAGCTCGTCGATGGAAGTAACCTTATGCCGACTCCCATCAGAGGCCTTTATGCAGATGACGCCGTCTTGAGTCCAGCACGACCGCATGCTAAAGTGCTCGCGCGCCCTTCCGAAAACAGATTGCCTGGCCCTGGTTAAGAACTCCTTAATAGATATTTTGGAGCCTTTCAAGCCTGTTTTTGCCTTCCAAACTGAGGCCTTGATGTCCACACTATATAATATATAAATATAATAGATACATAGATACATATATATAATGCTGTATAATAGATACATAAATAAATACATATTATATATACATATAAACAACGAAAATAAATGATGACTACAGATTATTGCAGCTACGAAAATAAAATTACAACAACAAGTAATGCTCCTTCACGAGTCTCTTAAATACAGCTAACGATTGCGCGCGTTTTATTTGAACTGGCAATGCATTCCATAAACGAGCGGCCTGAACAGAAAAGGATTTGTCAAAAAAAATTGTGGAATGCATTGGCATTTTAAGCTTTAAATTATCCGATGATCTCAAAAACTTCGTGTGGGAGTCGCAAAGATACTGAAAACGTTTTTTAAGATAGAGAGGGGTGGAAGGGGAAAAGAGCACCTTATACAATAGGGAAAGAATATGAGCATTCCGGCGAAGGCGAATTGGTAACCACTTGAGCTTCACACGAAATTCAGAAACATGGTCATATTTACGCAAACCGAATATGAACCTTATACAGACATTTTGAAGCCGCTCAAGTTTATCGAGTTGGTCTTGGGTAAGGTCAAGATAGCTGGCATCAGCATAATCAAGAATGGGCAGAAGAAGGGACTGTGCAAGCGCAATCTTGGTGGCAGTTGGTAGAAAATTACGCAGTCTCTTCAAAGATGCAGCGGATGCAAATAGCTTGCGGCTAACTTCCTGTAGCTGGGCAGTCCAAGAGAAGTTCTTGTCAATAAATATCCCCAAGTTTTTAACTTTTTCGCTGAAGGGAATAATAGAGTTGTCAAAAAAAACTTGGGGAAGAGTCGTCCAGTCAATCCTTGAAACCGTCCTAGAACTGCCAACTACAATAACCTGCGTCTTTATGGGGTTGACCATAAGTCCATACCTCCTGCTCCAGTCGCACATACGGGCCAGATCGCGATTAATCACTGAGATAGCCTCGGACAGATTTCCAAGCGGAGCTCGCGCGTAGATTTGTAAATCATCTGCATAAAGGTGGTAGGAAGAAATTAGTTCGTCGGAGATTGAGTTAATAAAAACTGCGAAAAGTAAAGGGGAAAGAACGCCACCCTGTGGTACACCGGCAGAAGTATTACTCCAGGAAGACAATGTCTCTCCGATACAAATACGTTGCCGGCGACCGAACAGGTAACTACGAAACCAGTCAATTACCGATGGAGATATATTAAGAGAACATAGAATGCCAAGCAAAACATCGAAATCAACAGTATTAAAAGCATTACTGAAATCTAGTAAAGCTAAGACCGTTAGATTACCGTCTTCCATGGCTGACCTTATATCATCCGTAATATTCAGAAGCGCTGTAGTGGTACTATGACCAGGACGGAAGCCAGACTGGAAAGGGTTAAGGAGATTATTTTTGGAGAGGAAAGTGTTTATTTGATCGTGGATTAACCGTTCAAGGACTTTGGATAGAAATGGTAAGACGGATATTGGACGATATTCAGAAAAGGATGACGGATTAGATTTTTTAGGTAATGGAATTATTTGGGCATCTTTCCATGAACATGGAAAGACACCACTAGATGCAGAACAATTGAGGATATGACAAATGACGGGAAGGATTACATCCAGCACAGGGACTAACATATTACGGCTGATACAGTCACTTCCTACTGCATTGGAAGTAATCGATAGTATGCTCTTCTTAACATCACATGCGGAGAATTGACCAAAAACAAATGGAGAATAAGTGGGAGTCGGAAGAGATGAAAGATAATGCAGTGTATTAGATTTTATTGTCCTATCAAAATCGGACGAAGCAGTAAAATGATTATTCATTGCATCAATGTCTAAATCTTTTGGGATTGTCTCTTGTCGGGTTTTACCGACCCCCAATGATCTAAGAAATTTCCAAACTTTGGAAGCGTCCCCATTTTGGACAGAAGTATGGATGTGATGGCGATTAGCATTCCTACACACCTTATTGCAGTGAGTACGGATTGAAACATATCTTTCCCTGTTATCATCATTAGGCCTACGCTTAAACTTAGACTTTGCCGTCACTTTTTTGTGCATTATTGCTTTAATGTCATCTGTGAGCCAAGGCGCCGGCAAATGTCTAACCCTAACGGCTCGAACAGGTGCGTGATGATCATAAAGCTCTATAAGTTTAGCGGCAAAAATGTTAACTTGCTCATCGACAGATGTAGACGCAAATAGAGTGGACCAATCTATATTGTTGGCATCCTTACAAAGATCGTCAACATTCATATCACCAAAATTGCGTTGCATAAGAATCTTGGCTTTCGCCTTAGGCGGGCGAATTTTATATGAGAGATAGATTAGGTCATGATAGGAAAAGGCATCGGCTGAGCATTGACCATGCTTAGCAACGCGATCAGGAGAGGAAACAAAAATCAAGTCCAGAAGCGAAGGAGTAGAGTTAGGAAAATGATGAGTGGCACTCAGCGGAAGAATAGAAAGATTACTGGAAGCCGAAATATTAATCAGAGAAGAAGAGCGATAGTCTTTTTTCAAAAGACAAGTATTAAAGTCACCCATGATTATACTATGACTGTAAGAAGGGATCAACATTTCCAATAGATTTTCAAAAGATGAAAAGAAATTAACACGTAAAGAGGGAGAGTAGTAGACGCCAAGAAGTAGTTTAGAATGGTGTAATTCCACTTCAAGAAACAAATGTTCACCAGCACCTGATGGCGGTGGCTGCGCCGACACATTGATAACTGAGAATGGAATATGAGTGCGAAGATATATGGCAACACCACCACCGCCACCAACTGACCGGTCGTTTCTTATAAGCTGGAAGCCGGGAAGAGAGTAACTAGTTGAAGGGAGACAAGGTTTAAGCCATGACTCGGAGATAAGGATAGCATGTATGTTTTTACAGTCAAAGCTTGCAAGCATATCATGGAAATGAGCCGGAATGCTCTGAGCGTTAATATGTATAACGTTAAAATTCTTGGGAACATCGGAAAACTGCGCTGTAAGACTGTCTGCAAGAGAAGGAACACTCACGAAACTGTCGTCGCTGCTTGTTAAAGAGAAAAAACTATCACTGCTTTCATCAATAGACATAAAATATTAACTAATAAAATAAGATATATTATAATAAATTAAAAATATACAAAAACAAAATCCTAACTAATAAAGGCCAATCAAATATCTAGTCCACCTGCCGGTTGCGTTATTATAAAAAGAAAACCAAAAAAAAAAAAACTAATGACTTGCGCGGTCCGGGCAACAATAGAGTAAAAGATGGAAGAGAAAAAAAAAAATTTATACAAAACAAAATGTAAAATTGAAGAGGAAACACAACGAGAAAAAAAAATAAAAAATTAGTAGAACATTTAACAAGAATAATAAAACTACTGCCAGTCTTCAGTCTGTCATTGCACCGGTCTTGAAACGGAACGCACCGATGGGAACTGACATGTGTGTTAACTGACACTGACAGTACCAAAAATTGTGACATTAGTTTGTCAGTTATGTTTATGTCAAGTCAGGACTCGGAACAAATTGTTGAACCACATTATAAATAAAGGAAGGAAGGTATAAACAAAAACACAATGTTACCCGGACTTTGAAGAAAACATTCACAATGACATCACTTCTTCAAAGCAGCAGAACGCTTCAACCTAGCCGTCTTCGCAACAGCAACAGCCGGCACAGCCGATACCGATGCAGCCGATTCTGGTTCACTCTGCTCGGGCTCGCTGGGAATCGGCGCGATCTTGTCCAATTCAGCGAGGGACTCAACCCGATGGCGCGTATCGTTGGGACCAAGGACATACACGCAGCCTGCCTTAGTCCAGCTTTTTGTGACACCGCATCTTTCCCTCGCCGCCAAGAACACATCATGCCGCCCCTTGGTTAGGAACTCGGACATGGTGACGCCAGTTGCCTTTAGTTTGGCTTTCGAGAACCATATCTTATCCCGGACCGCAAGAGTACTCACTTTGAACAGGATAGGCCTGGTTTTATTCGCTACGGCTCGTCCCATCCTGTGACATCGGCTAATGTCCGCTACTGTGAAGTCACTCAATTGTAATTTATTACAAATCACCCCAGTGATTACCTTGGCAGTGTCCTCCTTCTGCTCCTCATCAACACCATGCAGCAGCAAGATCTTCCTGCGGCCCCGCATCTCTATTTGGTCGACACTACGAGCTAGTAGCTCCACCTCTTGCTGAATACAGCTGAGCGCCTGCGTGATGAATGACTGGAACACTTTAAAGTCTGCAGCCAGGCCAGGGGTTGTGACAGGCGATGGAGGGGTCTTCTGGAGTTCAACTTCAAAGGCGGACATCCTTGTGTGAAACAACTCCTTTAATTCACTCAGAGTGCTTGTTACAGAATCCATTGTGATGAAATGAAGTGAATAGCAATAGTAATTTGTAAAAGAAGAATTGTGAAGAGATAACGCTACACCAGCAGGTACTGACTATGAACTTTTAAAATATAGCATAAAATAATTATAAATAATGTTTCTATTAAATTATATTGATTATTAATTAAGAGCAAAATTTTCTTTGTTTCACTGTTACAACTACCCACGAGCAAAAAAACGCGTAATGCATTCCTCAGCGAAAAAAAAAAAAAAAAAAATGAGGGAGCTTGCGCAGGTAAGTCGTATGTACGAAATAGTTACCCAAAATATGTATATCTATTCAGGGATTTATCGATGACATTTAGATTAAAATTCTTAACAATATTTTCATATTTATTACGAAATAATAAAGTTTAAGATAAAAGTGAAGTCTCATTTTTCGTGGCGCGTATTGTACCTAAGCCTATTTCATGTGTATCACGACAATCTCACAAAATATGTGACTGTAATGTTGTTGCTAACTATCGTCCTCGATTTCACTTGCATTCTAGAGACATCAGTGCAAATAGATAGGTACCCGGATGAACAAATAAGTACAGCCGCCAGCACATCAAGCTACCCGAAATGGTCAAATTTTCCCAATCAACTTTGAACCTTATGCTTTAGCGATAAAGTTGAAAATCTATTAAAGAAATTTGACAGATTGTAGTAGCATGATGTGCTGGCGTCTGTACCTACTATATTCAGGATAGATAGGAAATAATACTTATAATTATATATTCTTGCTTACCAAATCCGTTCAAATGTTTTGCATTGTTAGATAACAAAACGTTACTGGAATTCAGTTAAATAAAATCTTATACAGTCCCATGCTACACTACACAGCCAAGAAAACAAAGTCATCATCTGCCTAGCCTCTTCCCAACTATATTGGGGTCGATTTCCGGTCTAACTAATATGCAACTGAATTCCAGTTCGGACCTCCACAACCCAGTTACTGGGTATACGGTACCCCTTACTAAGACTGGTTGTCAGACATTCAGGCTTCCCGTAACGACTGTCAACGATCCAAGAATGACAGCCGGAACCAACAGCTTAACCTGCTTTTCGAGTTACGGTGGGTCTAGGTATGCAAAGATGGTCACCCATCCACGGACCTACCGCGGCGAACGTAGCGATTGGTCGAACCGCGTGGCTGTTATTACTTAGCCACGATCTAATCTAAGAATAAATCAATCTAACTAACTAGCCTGTATTGTCCCACTGCAAGGCAAAGGCCTCCCTCTCCCTTTTCCACACAATCTGTCTTTTGCGAGCCACGAGCCCCTCCATAAAATAAGAAAACAAAGTAACCTGACTTTAACAAGCTGTGTCGTAAGGCCTCCATTCTTGTGACGTCGACTTTAATCAGCATTAACCATGTGAAGATACTCCCGAGATGCCATCACGTTAAGTAGGTACAAAGTTCCAATCTTATCAAATAATTAAAAACTAATTAAGATGCTGTAGGCTCAAGAAGCAAGACTTTAATCAAATATAAATCTAACTCAATGTTGATATATTGCAGGGGGAGTTTGGAAAGTAATCGCTGTTGCTGAATTTATGTGATGGAATCTATTCTTATGGTATTAAGGATAGGTTTTTGGTGTTTTGACTTCTTACCTGTGAAAAAGAGTAACCTAGCATAAAGTGGATAAGCCAGGGTTTAAAACAGAAGACGAACTAGCAGGGGATCGAGGAGGGGGGGTGGAGGGGCGCAGGAGATCAGACTGGAATAAATCGTACCAACTGGGGACACCATAGATATAAAAAAAGAAGGTGATATAACAATACGGCATTCTTATAATTTGTTACGATCACGGTCGAAAGCGCACTATGTCGCCGAGACGGCCATTCGCCTATCACATGAGCATTTTGTACCTATACGACGCGTGGACACAGACACTTCACTTCCACTTTTCCTGCTTTTTTTTTTAATATTTCTATGGGAGAGATTTTAATCAAAGGGGATAGCCCTAGTCGGTGCACCGCGATCGAAGATTTCCTAATCCACAAAATTGCTGAGTTCTTCATGGAAACCATTTTCTAAGCATGGTTACGTGGTAAGCTGAAAAAATGAGGGCAACATTTTTATGTTGACTTAGCGTTGTATATAAATAAATAAAAAAAATTATGTGTTTGTTGTGTATATAAATGTGTGAATTCAATAAGTTTAATACAGAGTCGCACATCACGCCGCAGCTTCGTATAAATATGGATTTACTCAACCGATTAAAACATATCTCTCTTCAAACGGTACAGTCAGCAACAAAAGTCGATTAACACTGTAATTTTTTCATGTTATTAAATTGACAACATTTTTTTTTTCAATAAACTGCTTTTTAGCTTTTCACATAATAGCAGAGTTTATATTCGAAAAAAAATTCTTCTGCTGCAATTTTGAACAAATATTTTGCTCAATAACTAAGATTCAAAAAACGGAAGTGTAAATCGACTTTTGTTGCTGACCGTACATCATGAGATCAGTCGATAGTCGTTAACTATTAAACAATGATTATAGCAATGCAATGTTAAATTGACATTAGAAATCGAAATAAGTGGCCAGTTTGCTTTTTGCTGAGAACCACACGAAATTACCCCATACAAAATATAAGGTAGAAGATTTCAATATATTATTATGTTGTGTTCCACAAATATCTAAACTATTCCCTTTGCTAAAGTTTCCTAGAACTGAAATAGCTACTTTATCCAGCTTTACGAGCCACGTTACCCATCACAAAGACGATACCTCAACCTTTACCAAACCGGAATATTCCGAAGACAACCCATTACACATTGATACGAAGGTACTACCTACCTACAAGAAAAAATAAAAGCCAAATATTTTTTTCGTCGCCGAAAATACAACAAGAAATCGGTTTTCCCACTAAAATTTTGCAAAAGCCGTCGGAAGGTTGACGTCTAGCTAGATACCCGTAGAAATTTACGACCTGATAAAACATGGCCAGGATATATGGAGCTCTCACAACAAATCGGTTTGCCCGCATAGCGCTGGAGTTCTTGATAACAGTGAGGTTAGGAGGGTCAGGTTAGAACGGTCGTTGTATAAAACTTGTCTGCCAAATGGATTACCTCGATTAAGTATGAGCGACCCCTGACCCGTATAGGTGGACGCATGATTAGTTCCAATCCTTAGTTTTACGGCTAAGCTGAGGGATTTAGTGCATACCGTTTTATTTCTGCATATATTTTGCATACGTCGCTCGTTTTGCAATGGTTCTTGTGGATTTATGTTTATTAGAATATCTTTAAGCTGCGGGGTAATTTCGTCACTGTCAGTAGCAATGGCTTCCATTTTGACAGTTCAACCACATACATTGCGTTATTTACGTTGTTGAGCAGACACATTTTTCGAACATATGAAGCAATCGATTAGCAATATCCTTCAAAATGATTCAGATTGTGATATAAAGTGTGTTACACAATTAGGGTGCTAGATTGGTTGAAACAAAATAACCTAAATTTGTTTTCTCGTTCAGCGTGGATTAAAAATATTTATCCTTTTCTAGTTTTACTGCTAAAATTGGAACATTGGAAATTATTTTATTTTCCTGCAAATATCACCATCGTTAGGCTACAAACAAACAAACTTTACCGAGAAAAACCTTTTCCATCGATATCGGTAGTGTATTCAGTCAATTCAACGGGATTTATCACAGTGCGATGTTTTCCGGGAAATTCAACTTAATTCCGCAATTCCGTCATGCAAAAACCTTCATTTTGAATGTTATCAATGTTGTTTTTAAAAGCTTACTCAACGAGAAAAACACGGAATTTTAAAATTATATCGAAATAAAAGTAATGGCGATTGCAAGACAGTGACGTACGAAAGGCATCTAACCAATTACTCATTCTTCCCTTCAGACCATAATGACTTCCAAAACAGTAACAAAATACATTTCGAAGAAAAGTGATTCCCCACAGCAGCTTTTCCTGTTACTTTACATTCCGGCAGCGATGAAAAATGGCGGGGTAGGTACCTCAAACGAGACTTCGACACGTTTTCCTCATCCAACTGTAGAAACTTCAAAAGAAATATCGATGTACGAAGGCCGCCATTAATTTGGGTTAAATAAAAAAATGGCCGCCAGGAGGCATGTGCCGCGTCAAACGGGAGGGCATAAATTTTTCAAAAGGGGCCATTTGGAACACAGGCACCGTTTTTGCATATCTGAATGTGTCCAATTACAGAAAGGGCATGTTTCGGTGGTGGTGCAAAGTTGGAGCGTAAAAGATAAAAGATAACGTTTGTACTGCTGTTGAAGAGAGCGTAAAGTCAACGTCGTCAAAACTTATAACATAGTATCCTAAGCGTATTTATGAAAACACAAATCAATTTCATATATTTATAAATTGCATGCACAAAATTACAGAATTTAATTCCAAGACGTTGTACAGAGCAAATTACAAACTAAAAAGTGACACAAAAACATACAGAAGTAGGCTACATAAAATAAAAAATGATACTTACACAACAAAAACAAAACACAACACAATAACACTTGTAAAATAAACAAAATTTTATTGTAACTGACAAAAAATATGTTTGATCCACAAAATTCTTTCTCGACTATTGCTCTAGCAACTCTCGAGTATTGCAAGATACTTCTGCACTTGTCTGAAATACTCTTTTACTACTCATCAAAGAGCGCGAAATTAACTCAACAACCCGACTACACCGCTGTATACCCACTACTTGCACCCCAGTCATGCGGTTGGAGTAATATGCGCATAAACCCAAGAGCTGTAGGTGATATCCGCGATATTATTGTTACGGGAGATGGCTGTTAACTTACTTTTGTCGACGTCGCGATTTAATGTGTAGGTATTACGTATGCTTATGATGACTTAAATGTGGGTAGTTCGAGTTTACCTAGTAATTAATTTTGTAGGTCAGCGGTTTTGTAATACATGTGGTGTTTTTGTGACGATTTAAAATTTTCTTTTTACCTGTGTTTTCAACTGTATTTTTTTTGGAACCTACCGTACCCTAAAGGCTCATCTGCCTAGCTTTTTCCCAACTATGTTGGGGTCGGCTTCCAGTCTAACCGGATGCAGCTGAATTCCAGTTCGGACTTCCACAACCCACTTATTGGGTAATACGATACTCCTTGGTAAGACTGGTTGTCAGACTTTCGGGCTTCTGACGTCCCGTAACGACTGTCAAAGATCCATGAATGACAGCCGGGACCAACGGCTTAAAGTACTTTCCGAGGCACGGTGAGGTCTTGGTATGTAAAGATCAGGCAACCATACCCAAAAGGCTGTGAAGAAATTAATCAACAAAATAATATAAGCACAAAATGCAGATGCCCAAACAAAAGTAGACTTTGTGGATTACTAGCGCTTCGCCCGCAGCATTGACCGCGTGTAAAGAAGACTTTTTAATGCATATCGGAATCAGATCAGTACGAGTAGTTCTGAAGTTCCCTATATACCTAGAAACTCACAAATTTTACCTCTTTATAATATTATAATATTATAGTATAGATGTGGCACAAATCCTAATAAGGATCTGCAAGAAGGATTCTGTTGAAGTTAAGTAAATAAGATTTTTTATTTTTTGTTAATAACAGAAGATATAAATATTTAGTAAGAAGAAAGCTTCTCTAATTTACTTATGATAAAAGTGCCTTAATAATATTAAAAACAAAAAGATGATAACAAACAAACAATTAAGTAATTGATAGCACTACTCGTATTGAAATAAAAACTTTTTAACAAAAAAATTAAACCTCCGAAAAAACTGAAAAGCAAAAAATAATTAACTTTTTTTATTTAACCTTAATAAATAGTTCTTAAACTAATGTAAGTATACCTAAGTAATTCTGAGTCGGCGCCAAACGGTTAAAATTAAACCTACCTGTCTACTTGCCTTTAGAAATTACATGCAATAACTTTACGAAATTCACAATGCTAATTACAAAATTTAATTTAAGAAACGAAGTATTCATATTTTTTTTTAATTATAAGAACATCGTGTCTGCAAGAAACTAAATGAAGGTCGCATCTGCATCTAATTGCGGAGTCACCTCGGCTATAAAATGCTATATAAAGAATATTTAACAGTTTTCATTTTAAGACCCACAAATTACATTCTTTTGAAAAAGATTTTCTTTCAGTGGCACTCCGAGAGTGCCGACAGAAGTGAAAACAAAACACAAACAAAATAATTTTCCATCACTCACTGACATATCGGATATACATTAAAACGGAGTAACATCGCGAGGACAGCCGAACACATCCGAAGCGGTGTCGATTACGGTAACAGTGGCGCGAGTTCATTAGTTTGTTCCCATCCCAAAAAATTCCCAACGCGCCTAAAGAAGTTTTCACTTCAAAAAATCTTAGCTATTTTTTTATTCCTACTTGTTCTTCTTTTAATCAACTCTGCTAGTCCACTAGTGTACATTGGCATCTTTTATAGTGTTAAATTCAAATAGGTATTGCTTGTTGTCACTCAAACCTTTTATTTCAAGTAGGCCACTAAAAGGCACTCGACAGTTAAAATTACCAAGAAAATAGAATTGGTGCTCTTTCCACAAGGTATGGAGAAGAATGACCAAGAAACTTCATAGTTACTCTCTTAAACTACATTAAAAATGAAATTATACCTATGTGAAGACGATGTACAAACGCCAGCACATCAAGCTACTACAATCTGTCAAATTTCTTTTCAAGTTCAAGGTTGATTGGGAAAATTTTACATTATCGGGTAGCTTGACGTGCTGGAGTCTGTACCTAGAATAAAATTACTGTACTACAATAGGTACAAAATTTTACAAATTAAGCAATGGCAGATAAATTAATCTTCTTCTAAGGGTGTCGATGGCAATCTAATTGGACTCGGCCCAGAATTCGGCTACGTGTCCATCAGTTCCCGTATCCCATCCTTTCACGAACAGCACCACATTTACATTTAAAAGCGGAGTCGTCTATAGATATGAATCTCCACAGATTCTATTCTTATCAAATAAATTAATTATGTTGATAGGTACCTACATGGCATCTCTAAAAGCGTTACATTCAATGTGGTGCTTGTTGATTATAGCGAAATCCACATAGACCATACATTTTCCCTTAAATCGCAATTTGTCTGCGTACGTCGCTAGGGAACTCTTAAGCCGAAAACGCTCGCAGTTTAAACATGCTACAAGATAATTATTTATAGCTTAAATGACTGCTCTGGTTTTCAAGATTGGATCAGACCTTATTATAAAATGGTTTTAATAGTCTATTTTCATATGACATTTATTTAATCGAACCTCTAATAATCGCCATTTTGCGCTCCTAAAATTATTATTGAACACTGTTAATAATATTGTGCCTCTTAATAATTACTATTTTGGGGTCCTCAAATAATTCCTATTTGGGAAGTAGCGCTTGCCTGCCGCTACCGCGACATTGCTCGCTCCGCTCGCTCGCAGTTTTCACCTAACCTAACGCATTTGGTTGTGGTATCCTAGCTTAGTTACTGCGACTAACTGTAAAAAAAGGCCAGAATGTTAAAAAGAGGCTCATTTTTTTTTAATTTGCAGCATTAGTAGCCCAAAAAGTTTCAAGTAGTAATAAAAAAAAATGTCCATCGTGTTATGGTAAATATTTTTTTAGAGGATCTGTCAAACATTTCCCTTTTCGTAAATTCTCTTTATCAACGTTGTTCAAATAGATTACTTGTTTAGTTTCTGTTACCGCAAGACCAATAAACGGAACAAAGGACCGGGAAAATTACCTTGTCAATCCCTTGACGCTTGAGAAAATGTAGACCTAAATCGTCAGCAGTATTTGAGGTAACAATTATGGTATTAATAGTACAAAGTGACAAGTTAATGCTGATTTTCGCTTTTATTTGAAGCCAGTTTAATGAGAATTATGTTTCATAAATTGACGGTGCAATTACTATTCCATCATCATCTCGATGTTTCGTATTCTAATGGCAGATCGCAGAATTTTTTTTTTCACCTAAGAATATAATACAGACCCCGTAGAAGATGGCGGGACGAGATGGTGAAAACAAACTACCAGTGGATCACTTTAGCTGCATCGAAAGAGCTGGAAGTCATGGGCAGAGGTCTTTGCCCAGCAGTGGAATGATGCAAGCTAATGCAGAATAATTATAATAGTGATCATTATAATATTAAGAATATTCACAACAAGAAAAATTATTGAGTCATATTAAACGCAGCTAACAAATATCTTAATTAAATTCACAGAACAACAGAAAATATCAGGGACTATTTACCAAAAATCCAATTATAGAGAGAAATTCTCTGGGCAAAGTCAACATTTGCAATGTAATTTAAAACACAGCTCAAACTGCGGACATTACTCGTAGCTAAAGTGAATCCACATAAGAGTTAGGTAAAGTATCAAACTCTAAGTCAATTTGTTGAACAAACACCATTTGTCTTCTAGGAACTGTACCGGACTAATGCAATGTTACCGGACTCCGGACTCCTATGTGCTTCCGTGAAATTAGATTTCAACCTATTTATTTTTGTGGAAACATTTCGTTGGTTACGTCATATGAAAGTTTTGATATCAAAATTGGTACGTTTTTGCTTTTTGCAAATGAGTTTTCATAATTTAAAGGCTAAAGGTAAAAGTAATTGTAAAAGAAATAACGACTGAAATTACGTAAAATATAATTCTGAAAGTTAAATTAAAGCATACATGCACAAATGAAAAAAACAAGAACAAAATGAACATTATTCATACAACATTAATATTTTGACATGAAAAGAAAGAAAGCTTCTAAAGTCTTCAAAAGAGGCTCGGGACTTTCTTGAATAATTTAAACGTAATCTTGTTTTCCTTTCACATAATCTCGTCTGAAATTACGGAGTTAACTAAAGGTTTATAAATGAAAATATATTATTTTCGGCAAATCTAGACTTGCCTTAAGTCTCAATGCCATGCCATATTGGTTCGAAGTGCCCTCTCCAATTTACCAAATGTATTTGGGTCTGATTGAACTAAATGTTTGCCAATGTCTGGCTGCATTCGTCTGCAGGATTTGGCGAACCACTAAAAGCTTTGTTAAAATTTGGTTTGAATTTAACAGCAGCTGAATTTGTATTTGCAAAAGTAGACAAAGATTAAATGGAATAAATTTGAATGAATAAAATTAGATAGAGCTAGATATGGTGGACTGTGTAATTACATTATGTTTGAGCACAGATATAGAAATGGGCCAAGTTTTATACGCATGACTGTAACATTCGCAAAGATTTGTTAGTAACATTCAAAAATGAATACTCCAAAATTGTCAGTGAACAAAGAAAACTTTTTAATTTTCAAAATTTTCGACACTGCATCGACTTATGACCAGACTATTTTTATGTGGATAGATTTATTGCATGAATAAATCACATAACCAAACTCTGGGCGTGGATGACAGAAGACATTCATAAAAATCTGTGTTAAAGGATACCTGGCTACTTGATAGATTACATTATGTTGATGACATTCCTTCCCTACCATTTCTTTTATGCAAGCCTCATACCCCTGCATGTTTAAGTTATCAAAAAATCCAGTATTTTGAACACCAGTGAATACAGGTTTTGGATCAAAATCAGTTTAACTACCAGCATGTGCAATATTGTTTAGCATGAGTTCAAGTTTTCATACAAAATCATCGAGTTTAAATCTATTTAAATTCCCGTACACCACGTTTAGTGTTACCCAAGGTATTCACACGCGGTAACGAGTTTGACGTCATATAGGTACTTGTTTCTGAAACTTCTCTGGGCACACGAGAGTTTCCAGGGAAACAGGGTATGGTCCAATTTCAGACTAACTACTATAACATTTTCCATGCCTGCTTAATGTAATACTTTTGCTGTTGTAATATGCCAAATTATTGAGTCAACAGTTACTGTCTCTTGAAATTTGGAGGGAAAATCGAATTTAAAAGCCTTTGTAATAAATTGTAGTAACAAAAGATTGAAAAGAGTATGCTTAGATGGTTTGGTCATGTTGAGGGAATGAATGAAAGGCGACTAACAAAAAGTATTTACAAGGCAGATGTGAGTGAAAACGCCGGGAGGGGACGCCCCAGGACGACATAGTGACCTTCTTGGTGATGTTTTTCAGAGAGGTTAGGTGCGTAGTACTTGCAACCGGCGTGCGTGTATGACCAGAGAGGCAATTCTCGTAATTTTAAGAACGTTCACAGTCTGATCTCAGTCTCAATCTGTCAAAAAATACTTGAATTTCCCTACATTTTGACAAGTTTTTGACATTTGTTTGTCGCCGAGATGAGACTGCGACTAGATTTTGAACGTTTTAAATTACGAGAATTGGCCTTCAGATGTATGACGGTAAACGAGGCAAAAGGAGTATGTAAGGATCGAAGCTGCAGGTGACGTTCTGTAGTTTCTACCTCTACCCCTATGGGGAGAAGCCGTGAGTTTATGTATTATGTTATGCTGGTTTTTTTAAATATTTTCTTACATTTGAAAGGGACACCTTTAAGTCTCTCGATCATAACTATATTGAAAAAATACCTCCATATACGGGTTATTCAATATTGAACAACATGATATTAAAACTACATCTTCTCCCAAATATTAATACTTATTCGATGGCGAGTCAACCCTAACAAATTCTAAGTTCAAGAAACAACTCTTATGCACGGTAATAATGATCAAAGTCGCTTGGGGAGGTTCTGAAAATCAGTCATCTATTTCATCGAGTGCTATTTATAATCGGATGGCAGGATGGCAATATTACTTATCGGGGCATGTTTACTACCAGTCACCTGTGCAGGAATATAAGGATGGGCGGATGCAAAATGTTTATCGATAGTTCTATCTGTCTTGCCTTTGAGCTCAATTTCTCTTGCAGCAGTATGCAAGCGGTTCAAGTACTAAATCCGTTAGTGTCAACGGTACCATTGCTAAATATGTTAGTGTCACAGCTTCGATGCATAAGGAACGGTACCGATCTGCTCTCGTTCTGTTTTCGAGTTGATAAAATTCGAAAACTATTGAAGCTACTAAAGCCAATACATACAATACAGAAATTTATAATTGGATTATAAACCAGTGTGGCATCCAAATTATTGGTAAAATAAATACACTTTAAATATTAAAATAGCATTCAATTCAACTTTTCATTAAAACAAAAAGTCCTTTTGGGTGAATTTTCGATATAAAGCAGAAATTCACAGTAAAATTTTATTAGTCGTGTATTTACTGATACACTCAATTCAATTAAAATGTTACAAGGGTTATATTCAGTGTCAGGCCATTGCAGTGTAAATTTTAAATTTAATTTAATATAATGCAGGGATATTACAGATATAGAGCAGTGGTGGCTCAGTGGTATCGGTCCCGAATTTCGAGTTGTAGGTCGTGAGTTCGAACATTTACAAGCATTTTACTTTTGTATATAATTTCATCACAACTGCTCTCAATACGGTGAAGAAAAACATCGTGAGGAAACCGGTATGTCCTAGAACAAAAATTCGAAGACACTGTGACGTCCACCAACCCGCACTGAGCCCGCGTGGTAGATTACAGCCTCACAGAGAGGAGGCCTGTGTTCCAGTAGTGGAAACAATATAGGCTGATTCTTCTATATCAGATAAACCTACATCTGTATTCATTGAGAGACGTCATGAATACACTACACTATATACTATGAAATCATGGCATACTGATATAACAAACGGATACTGATTGAACCAAACTACTACATAATAGAGACTAATTTGATATGCATACACACGTATCAAGACACAAATCATGCCAATACACCAATCTATCCAATGTTGCAGTGTAAACAAAAGCCTTTATGGTAAACAACATTGAACATCAAAGACCGCACAAATTCACAAAAAGCCTCTGACCTGGGAAGTATCCATGACAAAATGACTTTGTTACCTCAATTCCAGCGAACAGCATCAAAAATTTACGTCACATAAAAGGTAGCAGACTTTTACCAAAAAACATTTTCAGTTTCACCCATATCCGTTGGCATATATTATAAAATCATCGACATATGTCCGTGCATCACTTTGGTGGGACCAAGCGCATGCGTCCCTAACATGATTAGCTATGTAACTGCGTCCTCCGCTCCGTTGCGTGCGAACATCGTTGATTTTATACGTATTAGTAACTGTTGATTAGCTTTTCAACGAGCTCATGGGTTGATTAAAGTGTTTCTGAGGATTAAAGAAGCGAATATAGCGGAGGGTCTTCAGTTTAAGGTCAAAATATTTTATACATATATCCCGATATATCGACTCGCAAACTGAAACCATGAATTCAGCACATGATTCTAAACTCCCCAGCGTAGAAATTATTCGTCGGTTACCAAAAACAAAATAACAGTAGTTTCATAGAAGAGTGCAATACCTACGCGGTCAAAATGTATGCAACAGCAAATTTTTTTTTTAATAACCGACGATATGTTTCAACGCAAGTGGATTCAAATTCAAATTCTAAATCATCTACTGAATCCATGGTGACGTTGCGCGTCGAAGTCCCTGCCTCATAATTCATCGCAAGGATAGTAATCTGCATTCGCGACTTATTTGCCAAAATGTAAACAAATATGAATTAATGGAAAAATAACTTTAATTCCTACAAAATAAAGTTCACTTTATTTTTATAACTTTTTCAATAGTTCTAGTGACTCTGAAATCAACTTAATTGTCATTGAAATAAAGTTGATATTTGTTTAACTTGAAATAGGGTGGGGTGTGCAGCACTGCGCACTTTTACTATGCAATAGTATTCCTGGTATATTATAAGGAAGGTAAGAAACAATACCATTGATTTCGTCTAAATATAGACATCGTCGTCTAGGAAAGATTTTTATCTGCATAGCTTTTTCAATAAAATATATATCTTGCTTTTATCGTTCATAATAATATCTTCATTTTAAATTGGAATTTTCTCTAAAAATAACTCTGTATTTCTGTAAATTACAGCGAATGATTTTTTCTCAAAATATTGAACAACCTTTTGAAACATCTTTAAGAAATATACGGAAACGGCTCCCATTGTTACTTCCTTCCTACATAAACAGACCTTTTTAATACAATTACCGTCCATCAGGCCATCATAATTGTGTACAAGCCCATAATCGATGCCCCAAATTAGCTTCTTCTAAAGAAAACTTCTTTCTTCAAAAATTCCCCTTGTTGTCCCAATAGGGGCTTGAGTAAGCAATCCATTAGGTAGCTCCTTATCAAGTCATAAATTTCTCCAGCTATCAATGTTGGTTGTCAGTCCAGTAATATATTGATACGATCGACATAGATACGGGATTTCGGATGACAATAAATTACAACGCGGAATGGTCACTGCAAGTTTATTCATCAAATGCTGATGTATTTATTGTGTTCATGTTTGTGCATTTACAGCGAAAATAATTCACACGTGTAGTTATAATCGAATTAGCAACGGATCAATCCAATATTGGAAAGTAGATTAATGTGATTTTACTATACAGGTTGGGCAAAAAATCGTGGATCAAACGAAACAGGGCGATAGTTGAGGTTATTTGTAAATAACCTCAGCTATCGCCCTGTTTCGTTTCGTTCGTTTTTTTTTTATTGTAGTAAAAAAAAATTGAAAAAAATAAAAATAAAAAAGGTACCTATCATCACTACAACAGTGCGTTTATGACAGTGGGTACCATTATTTATCAGTATTGGCACTTTTTTCAATATCTCTTAAGGCTCAAAAAAAAATATTTCTAACATTAGAACCTTACTGTAACCACTCAAATTGTCATAACTTTTAAGGAGATCAAGTTAGGGCTGTCGCACAAACATATTTTTTACTACAAAATATAACCCCAACTATCGCCCTGTTTCGTTTGATCCACGATTTTTTGCCCACCCTGTATAGGTGATCTGTGTTTCTGGTAAATGGCTAACTACGATGCAAATAAAGAGTATGTAAGGATCGTAGTAGGTAGTGTTCTGCAGTTGCTGCTTATCACCGTACGAATGTACGCTGCAAAATTACCACATTTTTGTTCGACGAAAATGACAACTTATGTTATATTTTATTCAGTCTTGGCAAGATTACGATCCCTTGGTTAAGTTAACAAAAGACATTACGATAAAAATCAGAAAGTGTAACTATAGACCTCTTTAGAAAAATTCTTCAACTTATTAATAATGTATTCGATACGAGTGAGGAAAAACATAGGAAGGAAACCGGCATGTCCTAGAACCAAAAATGCGAAGACATATGACATTTCCCAACCCGCACTGGGCCCGCGTGGAGGCCTCTCACCGAGAGGAGGCCTGTGTTTCAGCAGTGGGAACATCATAGGCTGATTATGTATGGATATCTAAACGGGCCCAATAATAATAAACATCATACACTCAACATGAAAGAATAACAAAACAACACGTAGAGCCGACATAGAATATCCGACTGCACCAGATCAGACGGGCAACTTAAAGCAAATGTTGATGGTATTCATGAAGGAAACGACCCCTGGCATAAATTCACTAATTAACATTTTGGCTTCCTACACAATAGGATACGGGATTTCCTACCAACTTCCTCGAATCCTCGACGATATTGTTATTAGGAGCTGTGTTTCTATTAATTTCCATGTTACGTAGTTAGAAATTTCTATGCAGTACCTTTTCTCTTAATTGGGTTAAGGGTACAATTTTTGGGATCAATTTGAGGGTTATTCGAAAATTGTATTATGGAGGAATTTATTGGATTAATTTCCTAGGATTTTTTTTTAGGAAAGAGAGATCTAACAGTATTGTTATGATCATTGGATGAGTTTTGGCTCTTAAAGTGAGAATTAAATTTTTTATCTGTGGTAATCTTCTTTTTTATGTCGCTGGCACGATAGTTAAATGTTGTTAGCCCAAAACTTCGCCACTTCCACGGCGTTATTGGTGGCATCGCAGAGGTCACTTTGGCTGCATGTTTTTGGGGCTTAAAGGGCAGGATAGGAGGTGGAGCATAGCTTGTGACACATCTACACTCTGCCACCATTCCACCGAGGTAGCCCTTCTTTATCAGGAAATAAGAGAATAATAAAAACTTTGTGTTAATAATGGAGGTGCTATTGTCAATGAGGATTGAATTTAAGATTGTATCAATGATTAAAATTATCTTTAGCTTTGTCAACTTCGTCGGAGTTGACTTCCAGTTCATCCAGATTCGGAAAATTATCTGTAATCTAACTCAGTAACTGAAGGAATCTCAAATCATCATCTGTCTAGTCTTTTCCCAACTAGGTTGGGGTCGGCTTCCAGTCTAACTGGATGCAGCTGAGTACCAGTATTTTACATGGCTGCCTATCTGACCTCCATAACCCAGTTACTGAAATACATAATTAAATTATTTGTAACGTTATTTTGAAATTCAGGATTGTTGATGTAGTTTTTATATTTAGAACAATAATTTCTAATCACACACGAATGAATATAATAATATGGTGTTATGTATGCTTTTGTCACCACATAGTGTTAATATTGAATCTAATCCTTAATTACTCTGTGCTAATTAAATGGTTTGTTGTCCATAGATTAGTTGGACATGCCATTTACACTTAGCTTAACCGCAAATTGGTTGTATGTATATAACATAGGATTATGTATTAACACGGGCTTATCTTAGACTTAGTAAACCACAGAAATGCTCCAATGTCCAGTTAAATCTTAAGTCGATTGAATTAGGCAGATTATTGCACATCAGAAATTCTAAGCAATTGTTATTGTACCGGTATTTGTCATTCAATAACCAATATTATTGAAAATTGCAGTGAACATTAGCGTCATTAACTAATACGTTTACAATATGGTCCTTGCAGGTCTGATATATCTTTAAGCCGGTATTTCATAGCCAGAAGCGAATAATGAAAATTGATGCTTATGATATAAACTTTCATTTGATGTATATGTGGTTTTTATTAGACATATCGGCCAGAATTCCCATCATTCTTTCAACGCGGGTTCAGAATCTTGTCTTGTGTTGTTTGTCTTGTCTTGTTGTTGCGGTCTTGTCTTGTCGTGTCATCCATGGTTACAGTTTGCGTGTCGATGTCCCTGTCACCCTATATGTACTCAAAATTGAAATAAGTACCAAATTGCTTGATTCAAACCCACATTATCGTATTTCAGAAGCGAGTCTGTAACTAAAATATGAAATGCTATGCAAATTGTTTACATATTATTAAACTCTGTAAACAAAATAAAGCTACCTGCTCAACGCATACATACATATAATTGAATATACTTTAATATATGTATTAACTGTTTTCAACTGGAAAGTTTACCCTATGGTAAGAACACTAAAAGCAAAATTCAACTTTGTTGGTAAAGAAACAACGTTCAAAATGAATTGGTTGTGGAAACTGCTACTATTAAACGATGGAAATGGTGACTAACATGGCTCTATAAACCCTTACGATGTTTGATTAGCTCAATACTCTATGTTTGTGTTTGTTCTGTCCACATAGTGTGAGAGAGACAGCTAATATTTGTTGTAAACACCACCTACAGTAATTAAACAACAATTTCGACTCTGTGTACATGATTTTAGAGGTTTGTTTTGAATGTATGAGCGTGACGATCAAAAGCTAGACAATCGCCGTGATTGTTGATTTTAAGCAAAAAATATCCTCGTGAATTTGACATGTCTGTGTAAATAACAAAAAGTGGAAAATGGTGTTAGAAATTACATCATACTTAGTCTAAAATTATAGCAGAAATTTTATCGGATGTAAAGACACTTGACGAATCCAAGAGTCACTTGTACTCTCCGTCATTGTAGTCATTTTTTGTACTGGACCTTACATAGGAACCTTCTGGTTACGGAGGTTTTTTTAAGAAAACCAGTTTTTAATCTATATGTATAAAATTCAAAGTCCTGACTGACTAATATATTTATGCACAGCCTAAACCAGTGGTCCTAGAGACATGAAATTCGGAGGGTGTGTTCTTTGTGAAAAGTAGGTATCCACTAAGAAAGGGTTTTTCGAAATTCCACCCCTATGAGGGTGAAATTTCACGCGGACAGTCTTTTTTTTTTATATGAAATGGACTTGCTATTGACTCCTAGGTCAAAGGTGACAGAGACGAGTCGACGATGGAGCGAGCTTATCCAGAAGAAGCCTGTTCACTCTCACTTTGAAGAGATTTGGGTTGTATGCGGTCGGAAAAACAGACGCAGGTAGAGAGTTCCACTCTTTTGCTGTGCGCATTATAAAGGACATAAGAAGAAGAAGGGGGCGGAAGTAAGAAAACTTGAAATACCCATGTACCGTTGCATGCACCCATAAGCAGAATGTTTTGCGTGTGTTACATTGCGCACTACTGCAAACAGCATCGCACCAAAAATAGAAGTCGTTTTTATGCATTTATTTTTATGTAAGCAATGTTACTTAGGTTTACTTAGTTTGATGTAGAGAATGAGTAGTTATTACTAGTTCGTTTTCAGTGGTAGCTGCCGCGACTTACGAGTTGTAGGTCGTAGGTTCGAACCCAGTCAGGCACTTTACTTTGTGAAAATGATTTCATCACTACTGCTCTCAAAACGGTGAAGAAAAACATCGTGAGGAAACCGGCATGTCCTAGAACCTAAAAATCGAAGACACGTGACATTTACCAACCCGCTCTGGATCCGCGTCTACCGCGTGGTAGATTAGGGCTTACTCTCAGGAGGCCTGTGACCCCGCAGTGGGAACATTATAAGCTGATTATGCTTATTCCTTAATTAACAATCCGTCATCATTATTTGTGCATTATGGTAATTTAAACTCGATGTATCATTGTTAACAATGGATTAATTAACACTAGTACATAATCCTATTATGTTATCCTGTAATAATCAAAAGTCATTACAAGATATACTTCAAATAATTAAACAAATCGTTGCACTCAGTAAAAGAGGAGTCACATTTTGTGTATGTGAATTTTTCCGGATAGAGAAAATCCTTGAGTGGTGTTAAATAAAAAAAAATATGCATAATCAGCCTATAATGTTCCCACTGCTGGGACGCAGGCCTACTCTCTGTGAGAGGGAGTGATGGGCTGTAACCTACCACGCCGGCCCAGTGCGGGTTGGTAGATGCCACAAGTCTTCGAATTTTTCGTTTTAGGACATGCCGGTTTCGTCATGATGTTTTTCTTCACCGTTTTGAGAGCAGTCATGGTGATGAAATTATTTACACAAAGTAAAACACCCTACGACCTACAAATAGTAAGTCGGGGAAGTTACCATTGGGCCACCATTGCTCGAAAAAATACGAATGAGGTTTGCTTTTACAAAATATTTAACTATGAATTATTGAATTATTTAAAGAAAACATGAAACTTTGTTTTTGTTGAAGTCTGCTTGCTTTGCTGCCATTCATTTCCATTGCCATCCATTCCGTGACATCACAGCGCCAAGCCCTATCAGAATACCACCAGCGCTGTGACATTTATTTTTCAAATGTTGCAGCATCATGCTGAGATAGGAGCCTTTTGCCTCGTATAGGACTTTCTGTTTCATTTTTCTTTTTATTACTTTTTTTTTTACTGTATTTAGTTTAGTTTGTGATCTTCCTATACGAGTCGCAATAAATACTTTTTCTTTTTTCTTTCATTTAATTTGTTCAAAAAATATTGCTTCATAAATGCCTTACCTACACAAATCTGTAACAATTTTACTGAATAACCCTATTTCTTCCTCCGGGCTAATACAATACGCAGAAAACTTCCAACACTCCTAAGAAACTATACTAAAGCAAACAAGAGTTTATAACTTCATACGCATGCCTATCCACGGATCAGCCAAAGGCTAATTGGGGTTCGTTAGGCACCGATTGTTTGTTTGTTCTATCGGCTATGGCCACAGAATAAATGACTACAGAAGGTCAACTTCATACAACAACGAACGAAAACAGGTGCACGCTCACAAAGATGCGTATGCAACATGTCCCGGAATTAACGCAACCACCAAACACCCCAGAATATTATGTTTTAATCATAATATTATATACTTACGCTGAATTTTTCTATTATATATAAAAAAAAACATTGTTCTTTTATTAAATTAGTTTTATTGATTGTGGACGAAAATTGTGGTCACAAACATTAAAAATCTGCGCACGCACACAGTTGCACATTTTTATGGGTCTAGCGTAATAGGTACTTCGTCCATTTTGGTTTGTCTTGACTGTACGGCGGAAGCGTGACTGTAATTTACTTAGTATTTATTATTTTCGGGATAAAAAATTACCTGTATTAAAAATGTCAGAAATGGATTCAGTAAATGATTCTGAACAAACTATTTCCATAATGTGCAATAATTCAGTTATACATACAGAGTCAAATTAAATAAGCTTGACGTGACGAAAATAATGATAAATCTATTTACTTATTTATTTATATAGGGTAACTGGTAATTAGTGACCGATACCTAGACACGTGATTGTACTCATGATAACAAACAACTTTTACTATGGGACCAAACCTGAAATCACGAAAAAAAAATCAGCCGTTCCCTACATTTATGTTCGTATAACTCGTTAAAATGTAGGGAACAGCTGATTTTTTTTTTCGCGATTTCAGGTTTGGTCCCATAGTAAAAGTTGTTTGTTATCATGAGTATAATCACGTGTTTAAGTATCGGTCACTAATTACCAGTCACCCTATATATCGATACCCATCACGTATGCGGAGTTTTACTAGCAAATTTAATTTCACCCTGTATACGTAACGGGCTTATAAGGACTAGCACAAACGCGCGGCATAAACGCATTTACGTTACGTTTAGTTCGCGCGTTCATGCTACGCCTACCAAGTTTACAAACTGCCAGAAACCAATGCCAGTCACTGTGCATGAAGCGAGTCTATGTGTCCGTGCTTTTCCACTCGTTGTACAGTATGTTCACAGTTATATCACCTCTGACAGCGACAACCTAACTCAAACCTTATTATAACGAGAATAAAGATCACAATTAATTTGTGATTTATCAGTGGCAGCAACCCAACAAGTAACCCTTATTAGAATGAGAATAAAGACCACTGTGACGTGGACACTGTGATGCAATTCAGAGGCAAAAGAACCTGTTCCTTTTTTTTAAGTCGATTAATAACTGTGAAATGACTGTACGGAGCCGACCTTCTGTTCCTCTATCTATTTTGTGGCTATGGGCTATGGCTATCGGGAGAGTCGTGAATGTAAACATGAGACCTAGATTTATACGGTAGGTAATTGATGTTAGAAGGCTTCTTGGGAGGGTTGCGTTATTTATTGATGTCGGTTTAGGTTACAGGAATTGGGAGCTAAATGCTCAGAGTTATGTGGATTCCTTTAGCCTTGGAAACATATAGAAAATTGCATTTTTCTAAGATGTCCCTTGGTACTTGTTTTTTACAGAATGTTAAATGAAAGTTGTAAGCAAAATATTCAAATCAAATCAAATCAAAATATTTTTATTTCACATAAACCAACATGGGCACTTATGAAACGCCAGAAGCTAGGTGCACGGTTCCAATTGGTCGTTTCCTATGGAGAAGAACCGGCAAGAAACTCCATGGTTACTCTTTTAAAAATAATTGGCTTTTACAATGTTTTCGAGTTACAGTAGGTATGGGAGGACAGCGTAGGCCTGTCAACAAGTACCAGGTACTTGATAAAAATAAAAAATGGTCTACAGATCTAGTCTACAAGGCTTACAAAGTCCTCACATTTACAAAATAAGGATGTATCAAAAGGATAAACAAAATATAAAAATCTACTAAAACCAAGAGATATGATTGCCATTTCAACTAAGAAAGAGGTGAAAAATTAAAATTGTCTGTATATAATGTCAAATAATAAAAAGATTATGTCATAAAAGTATGTACAAATAAAAAATAAACATCGTAATTTGAGAGCAGTTAATAGACATTTACGTAGAACTTATGCCGTCAAAGAGGTGCCAGGGAAGCCACATGTGCAGAAGGAATTATTGCCAAACTACCTTGTCTTCAACGTTACTTCACTGGTACAAGTTTCAACACACACGTTTTTCTTACCGTGAAAAACTACGGTTTATCCGCCATGTGTAGCCACATTCGTCCGAGTTGTATGGATGGATCACTATGAAAGCTTGTCGACGGACACGTTTCTCTTTTACGACGCGGTTTATAATAATAATAAAAAACTTTTATATTTGCAGCCATGAAGTCCATAGTGTTAGTATTGACATGAAATTACAATCACCCGGTGCACTGTTAAAATTGAAACCCGATCCAACTGCCTCTATTAATAACGTTAATAATTTCTTTGTGAATATCGGTAAGAATCTTGCGACAAAATTCAGCTCTCACAGTCTCAGCACTGCCTCTATCCCTTCCCAATCACCACTGAACTCATTGGTCATTCCCTTAGTTGATGAAGAACAGGTTATATGCATAATTCAGAGTTTGCGCAGTGAATGTGCGGTTGGCTGGGACTACATACCTGCCAAAATACTTCGCCAATCTAGTAGGTCTCTCGCTCCTATAATAACTCACATCTGTAACTGTGCTATAAATTCGGGAACTTTCCCAAAAGCTTTTAAGCGTGCGGTTGTGCACCCTATATACAAGGCTGGGGCAAGAGACGATGTTTCCAATTATCGACCCATATCTGTACTCAGCGCATTCTCCAAAATTCTAGAACGTATTCTTAATAATTCCCTGACTAAATTCCTTGCAAAAAAATAATATTTTATCACCAAAACAATACGGATTTCGAGCAGGTATCTCAACCGAGGATGCGGTGTCGGACCTTGTTGATGGTCTGGTGGATAAACTAGATAATCGCTATAAATGCTACGGAATCTTTCTAGACCTCACTAAGGCCTTCGATACCGTCTCTATCCCCAGACTGGTGGCCAAAATGGAACACATGGGAATGCGTGGCCTGGCTCTTGATATTTTTCAAAGTTATCTGAGTGGCCGTAGTCAGTGCGTAAAAATTGATGACATTATCAGTACAGAGGAACCGGTTTGCTATGGCATACCACAAGGCAGTATTTTAGGGCCCACCCTCTTTCAAATTTACATTAATGACCTCTGCCAATTACCTGTCTGCAATTGTGATATATTTACCTACGCTGATGATACGGCACTCCTTATTTATGACAGTGACTGGTCCAAGGCGACTGATAGAGCTGAAGCTTCATTGCGTAGTATAATGAACTGGCTAAACAACAACATGCTGACACTGAATATTGCAAAAACAAAAGTCATACAGTTCTCTTCGTCAAACTGCCCCAAGCCTCCAACTACTTCAGGTATAATCCCACATGTATGTACAGATCCTACACAATGTAAGTGTGTTAGCCTCTCTATGGTACCTCACATAAAATATCTAGGAGTCCATATAGACGAAAAGCTTGACTGGCGAACTCACATAGACGCTTTATGTTCCAGGCTTCGTAAGCTTATTTATTTGTTTAAAGATCTACGACATTCTGCGGACAAGGAGACATTAACAATGGTATACCGCTCGTTATGTGAGTCTATTATTACCTACTGCATTCCAGTATGGGGAGGAACATATAAAACAGCTATGCTTAGAGCGGAACGGGCACAACGGGCAGTACTTAAAGTGATGTCCTTCAGAAAACAAATCTATCCCACAAGACAGTTGTACTTAGAAGCCCAAGTCCTTACAGTTCGACAATTGTATATTCTCCGTACTGTCCTACGTAGACACACTATGTTACCAATAAGTTCAGATGCAACAAGTAGACGCACTGGCTTTCCAGTCTGCAAAGTCACCAAATGCCGCACTGCTCTCGCGTCCAGACACTTTTGTGCGTTAAGTTCAAAGATCTACAACCGGGTTAATAAATCCATCTCGATTTATAAGCTAACGTTATATAAGGTAAAGCAAATTTTAAGACCTTGGCTTCAGTCCTTAAGTTATGACGACACTGAGAAGTTAATCTTATCTGTATCATGAAAGTCTTGTATAAATTGCATAAAAAAAATAAAAAACTGATATACTCTCACACAAACGTATGTACACTCAAATGCGTTTCACTCATCATCACACATACACACATACTCATACATACTCTCACACACCCTCACACACACGCGCAATCACACGCCCACTTTGTTCCTTTTTATTGTTTAGTTTTACTGTTTCAATACCTATTAGTTTCACTTATTATTAGTTTTTATTACATAAAAATTTAAATGTGTATTGATGTAAGGCGGAGATCACTGATTCCTGTAACACAGGTTCGCCTAGCACGGGAGTCAGGGGCTTCACATGTACGATTGTAACATTTTTATGTCAATAAAGTTTTATTATTATTATTATTATTATTATTACTTATTTAACTAATGTTAGCAACACATATAATCACAAAGAGAAAATGTAGAATAATAGAAACAAAAAAGAAAACGTTATATGTCCGTATACCTACTTAAAGCCGACCTGTGTGTGCATTCTCACCCTTCGGCCAAGCATCTGGCAGTCCCACCGGTCACTCAATGCCCTCAACATGCTGAGGGAGCTGACGTGTGACGTGTGTTTATACGCCGTACCGTAAAGAAACCGTGCCGCGTACAAAGGGCCTTATAGTTTTTCACTATGTTACCTCTCTTTGTAGATATGCCAATAACCTTTGTTAAACTTAAACTTCGAGAAGATAGTAAAGATTGTGCTGTAGTACAGAATCAAGATCTAATGATTCTGTCCTAGTATATACTAAACGAGCAGATTACCAAATTAATAAACTACACGAAACCCATCAAATATTGAGACACAGCCCATTCAAGTTACCAGGTAATCAGAATATCCAAGGAGATGCATGAATTCGCTGTCTGACAAAAGTTCCGTTCCGGACGTTTGATTGGTTCCCACGAGGTACAAACGTTTTAGTCTCTAAGGAGCATCTTACAGGGTTAGTCTATAGACTAGTTGCTCGACTTGTTAGGAGTACTAATTAATTAGGTTATGCCAGGAATATGGTGAAAACTTAATGCAGTTTAGAAGTTGGGGCTACGTATTTTGAGGATGTTTACTTTGGGTACTAGATAATTTATTTTGGTTGAAGGTTTAGTTGCTTGAGTAGGTTGTACCAAAAATATGCTTTGAAGAAAAAGTTTTGAATAGTTAAGAGAGTTTTGTACAGTCTTGCATCATATCTGGTAGAAGGTATGCACAGACAGACGCTTACATTAGTTGGGTAGCCTTCCTCTGCCATTATCTGTCTAGCCTTTTTCAAAATATGTTTTAGGTTGACTTCCACTCTAACCGGATGCAGCTGAATACCAGTATTTTACGTAGAGTGACTGCCTATCTGACCTCCACAACCCAGTTACTGATGAACACGATACCCCTTGGTAAGACTGGTTGTCAGACTTTCAGGCTTCTGATGACCTGTAACGACTGTCAAAGATCCCCGAATCTAGCTTACTATATTTGGGTTCACTGCAAAAATCTCTTCACTTGAACTGAATATAAGAGCACTTCAAAATCATGGACGTTCATTCAATAAAATATGAATATCCAGATGTTAAGGCCGTTACATTTTATGGGTCTTCAAAAACTGAACTGCTGTAACTCCTACCGGCACTGAACAAAGTTGCGCAAGTCATATTTTGCCAATCCAACGTCACTTCCATAATACACACATCAAAAGTGTCTAGGGATCAAGCATTTTTATGCGGATTTCTTGAGATTGAGATGTGGCTTTGTAATAAATTTATGATTTTATAAATTTATATGGATCCTTTTTGGTGCATTTCATAATTTGAATCAGGAACTGTGAATCAAATTCGAGTAAAAGATGAAAATCAGCTGTCAATATTTTCCCTATAAAAACATACAACGCATTGAAGACATTATTAGTGCTACTGTTTCCCTACTACTGATTAAAACCAACGTTATTATGGAGCGGCGACGTCATTTAAGCAGGGAAGAAATGCTCAGAGCCGTGGGAATGATAGAAGCTGGTTCCCGGCAACGTACTGTGGCTTTAGCTCTGAATACAAGTCAGAGTGTTATCAGTCGACTTTGGACACGTTACCGAAGCACTGGTACCGTGGCTGAGCGCCATGGAGGACGGTATCGCTGCACCACACGGAGACAAGACCGATACATTCAAATCTTAACTCGAAGAGCTCCAACAATAACCGCCATGATGTTAGCCGTGAGGCTTCATCACTCTTCAGGGAACTTAATTAGCGACCAAACAGTCAGAAACCGCTTGCATGAAGTGAACCTTCATTCCCGAAGACCGCTACGGGTACCACCTATAGCAATGCACAATCGTAGGATTCGATATCAATGGGCTCTTGAACACAGAAATTGGGCAGAAGAACAATGGCGTTTCGTGTGCTTTTCTGATGAGTCTCGTTTTGGTATGAGACCGGATACAAGACGTATACGACACTGGAGAACCCCTGGACGCCAACAGCGATTAAAATCCTGCCAGGAAGTCCATCCTTATAGTGGTGGAACCATCATGGTATGGGCGGGTATTTGGATCGGCGGAAGAACTGAGTTGATTTGGATCAGAGGCAACCTCAACGCTCAAATTTATGCTAAGACGATTGTATCAGACGTCATCGTTCCTCTACAAGTGCAAATCGGTCCCTTATTTCAGTTAATGCATGATAATGCACGACCGCACACCGCAAGAGTTGTAAGACAGACTCTCGCCGCAGCTAACATCAATGTCCTGCCCTGGCCTGCTCAGTCGCCAGACTTGAACCCGATTGAGCATGCATGGGATATGCTACAGAGAAGAGCTCTGCCGAATATGGAGGGTATCCAGTCGCAAGAAGACCTTTTTTTGTTGTTGCAACGAACATGGGCTGCCATTCCACAGCGTGATTTGGATGAACTCATTTTGAGTATGCCAAACCGATGTTCTTGTGTTGTTAGTGTTCGCGGTAGAAACACGGATTATTAATTGTTTAAGTTACCCAATAAAATTTTAAAGAAAACTGTTATTTCAGTCTTTTTTTCGAACTTTTGTGTTAGTGGTTCAAATGTCAAAAATCCCTTTATTAGGAAAATGGCAAATTTCTTTATTAATGCAAAGGTGACTTGGTTTATCGTTACTGTGACAAACGAAAACACTTTATTTGATGAATCCTTAAAGAAAATTTTAATTAATATCAATCAGGAGAAAAGTTATTGCAAAAATATATGTTGATCCCTAGACACTTTTGATGTGTGTATATGGTCCCGGCCACATAACTAAAAAATGAGAAACTCGTTTGGGTCGCAGTGGAAATTTACAAATAAAAAACCAATACAGAGGGCTGTCAACAGTAAAGTGAAGCCGGTTTCGTAAACATGTGTGCACTTAGTGAGGTGTAGTTTGATTGTAAATGTGTGCGTGTGAGCGTGTATGCACAAAGCGGAGGTGTAGTTTTGGCTTCACTGTATTGTTCGCAACGCTATGTCTTGATTTTTTTATTTGGTCTGAGACCATACATTGTTTGGTTGGCATTACTTTCTTATGTAGATAGATTGCTTTTCTTTTCTTTTTTTTATTAGCTTATATTGTATCCCACTGCTGGGCAAAGCCCTCCCCTATTTCCTTCCAGACCGGGGTCTTGTGCGATCTCTGGACATGCTAACCTAGTTTACAAAAAAAAAGCATTAACAGAACTGGGCCAAGTTGTTACCGATGTGTTGCCAATTAAGAGATAAAACTGCTCAGAGAGGATCTACTTATTTATTTTCTCAACCCTTTTGGTTTTATACTTCTCGACTAGAACAACTTCGAGAAAAGCCAGCTAGCTCACAATGTTGCTTGTGATATAAAACTTTGTCCCAAATAATAATAAAAATAGATTTATTAAAGTTGAGAGCCACTGAGCAGTGGTGGCCAAGTGGTAACGGCCGCGACTTACGAGTTGTAGGTCGTAGGTTCGAATCCAGACAGGCGCTTTACTTTGTGTAAATTATTTCATCACCACTGCTCTCAAAACGGTGAAGGAAAACATCGAGAGGAAACCGGCATGTCCTAGAACCAAAAATTCGAAGACATGTGACATCTGCCAACCCGCACTGGGCCCGCGTGGTGGATTACGGCCCACTCCCTCTCACTGAGAGGAGGCCTGTGTCCCAGCAGTGGGAACATTGTAGGCTGATTATGTTATGTATGAGAGCCACTGACACTGAAACTTCGGCTGCCAGACCGATTTACAAAAATGCCAGTGCCAGCCACCATTACCATAATGAAAAAAGATCAAGAAAATAAATCTTTATTCAGACGAACAAGATATGCTTGACAATCGGTAGGAGCTTATAATAATCCCTTGAGCAATAAAGAGGATTTTTCAATTGTAGGTTTGAATACAGTTACTGTATTCATATCTACAATTGAAAAATCCTCTTTGGTAGTACAGACGCCAGCACGACATCAAGCTACTACAATCTGTCAAATTTCTTTAATAGATTTTCAACTTTATCGCTAAAGCGTAGATAAGGTTCAAAGTTTATTGGGAAAATTTTGCAGTTTCAGGTAGCTTGATGTGCTGGCGTCTGTACCTTTACATATTAATACAGAAACCAATTATCAAAGATAAAGTTAATCAAAATAGTTTTGAATATGAAACGACTCAAGTTAATTCAAATGAAAATCACCAACAATGACATATCTTATTCATAAACACATCTACGAGCGAATCTAGCTCTAAATTAACTAAGTTATTTACATGTAACATGAGAAAGTTCTCGCGAAATTCTGAAATGTAATCTTTTTAAAATACAGTAAGGTACGTATCTATGTATTGCACTGACATCAGTAGAGGTGCCTGTCTGCGCCCTACGTCTGACTTTCTTTTTACCGATATTGTCTTAACATTTCTTAATAAGCAAATGCTGGTTCTTTAAAAATGTATTTGTATTCCAAAATACGCCAGAGAATGTTCATTTATGCGCCCATAGAATGTTACAACCTGTGGTGCATAAACTTGTTTTTTTTTTTTTACTTTGTCTTTGACTAACATCCAGAAGTCCAAACTCAAGGTCTGCCAACGAACAATGATAAAAAAATTGATATTTCTAGTTCAATAAACAGAATTTATTAAAAACGTTTCTAGAAAGTGATATTCCCTCCAATGTATATTTCAATCAATCTGCCTGTCTTCGGATGCAGCCAATCGAGTAAGACTGGTTCTCAGACTGTAAGGGTCAAACCCCACTGAAAGAGCAGCGGCTTCTGACTACCCGTAACAACTGTCAAAGATCTATGAATGACAGCGGGATCAACGGCTTCAAATGCTTTTCGAGGCACGGTGATATCATATATAATGAATGATCACCTATCCACAAACCGACCGTGGGAAGCGTAGTTTAACCTTAGATCTACCCGTGCGGCTCTTATCATTTAGCCACAAGCATCGCTGTATTTTATAATCACCTAGTTCAAAGATCTTTACATGAATTTTAATCTCTTCACAAATAAGTCACAATTATCACGTCCCTCAACTATAGTTAGCGCCACGAAAGATGAGACTTGACCCCGCCTCCCGCGCTCTTTCCGCCGCCCCTATGACGTCAGGTCCCGTCCCGCGCTCAGGCCTCATACCGCTAAAGAGACCTAAAATTGTGTACTACGCAAGTCAAACCACGTGGTGTGTCAAGTTTCATCTTTCGGGGCGCTAACTATACTATCTGAATCATCGTCTAACATGTAATTTTCTTATCATTTCTATCATCTGTTTCTATTTGGTCGTCCTGGAAAGGACCATCATCAGCATCTGTTTATCGTGCTAATGCCTCCAACGTGTGAAAAGCTTCACGTTTCACCATCTTCCCCCTATCTCTTTGAAGTGCGATAGGCTGCTATAATTGCCAATAGCTGCAGGCAACTCCTCAGTACAGCATGACGTAATACACAAGCGATAACGTGTTTCAATAGAAGTGGTTATAAAATTTAAATTTATTACCGCTTTTAACGGTTGAAGATGATATGATGGGAAATGCGGGTTTTGTAATAAATTCAGACTTTACTTTATACCGTTGACTATAAAGATTGTCTTTTGGAATTCAGAATTTAAAATAAAGCTTCTAGCGTCCAAAATTCACTAGGACATGTTAGATGTTACTGGAAAACCAGCCTTACAAACATTGACAGTTATCAACGTAGCTAGCTCTGTGAATTTGCAAAATAGAGCAAAGCAAAGTTAGCAGTCAATTCACGACGGATAACGTGGAGTGACGTAGACAGAATGACTTAACGAATGCAGCAAAGAGAAATCGATGAATAAAAGAAGCATACAAAATTGTTAAATCAGCCTATAATGTTCCCACTGCTGGGACCCAGGCCTTTTGTCTTCGAGAGAGAGTGAACTATAATCAACCACGCGGGCCCAGTACGGGCTGGTAGATTGGTAGATGTTACATGTTTTCGAATTTTTGGTTCAAGGATATGTTGGTTTACTAACGATGATTTCCTTCGCCGTTTTGAGAGCAGTGATGATGAAATAAATTAAGTAATTAAGTACATAAAGTAAAGTGCCTTGGTTCAAACCCACGACCTACAACTCGTAAGTCGGGGCCATTCCCATTGGGCCACCATTGCTCGTATGGTCGTATATTTTTGCTTTATTCCTCCGAATATGAACAACAAACAACTATGTCTCACACATGTAACCATAAAAAACTTCTCACATATCCTTGAGGTCAACAAAATATCTAGCTCTTGTCGTTTGTAAGTTTCTCTTGTAAGTCTGCAACTTAGACCGTAGTTCAAGTTTGCTCGACCCACAAAGGCCCAGTTTATGCCCGCTGCTATCTTACGGGAGCTATTTTTAACAGCACTGCCTCTTATCTTAATAACTCTGTTTAGTTGATGACTTTTAATCGAGTCCTTTGTTTTCTTCAAAGAACAAAGAAGCTGTTTTGTTAACAGGAAATGCTTCTGTTATTGTTGATAATGACTGTCTTTACATAGCTTGTTTGGAATAATTAGTACTTGGTTGCTGATTCTGAGGATGTTGGCAGCTGAGTGGTGTTGAGCTTCTTGTTCACTGCATTTATTTCTGAGTTAATATGTTGGTTATAAATAAATTGTAATTGTACCTTATTTCTGAGATGTTTCATTTTAATTATAAATAAGTCTAAAGGTTTGTCTCAAAGTTTGATTTCAGACGTACTTTGTCTCTGAAATATTTATTACACCTCCTATCTCAGTAATTTTACAAATTTAGAAATGGAATGTGCACGAGACCAATCTAAGCTGCGACAATGAGAAAACAATGTTCATCAAACAAACCTCAAACTTAATCAAACATCAAAAGTACACTCACGTCCAGTAATTTGGCAGGACAGTGAGTTCGTTAATTCTGCGCTGGTTTACGATCGGACATACACTCAGCGTTTCCGTCGAATGGGTCGTAGGGCCAATAAATATGACAGACTGGGAAATTGGACAGAATTTCTGCTTAGTCCGCATCCGTTCGGAGAACGAGAGAGTGTAGTTATTGGGAGCACGACTGTACCTATTACTGGCGTATAGACGAACTAGTTATGATGAAAAGTTTCGCTTCTGCGAATTTTACTTTCGGATATTGGTGGGAGAGAAATAAATATTGTGGTTTGAGTGGATTTCAGTAAGTATATCTACGAAAAGATTACCAATTTTATTCGTTGGAAATACCGACTTGGGAGTAAACACTCCAAGTCGGTATTTCCAACAAATCAAATTCGACATAAACATGTCTAGACATTGAAAGTCTTCAAATAATATTAGAATGTCTGGCTTAGTGTTTGGCCAGACTGGGGCACGGGCGCGGGTGCGGGAACGCGCGCGGGCTGCCTGTCCGCACTGGAGCGCGGCTGCGTTCTGCGTGTTGTCGTGTCCAGTGTTTGTAAAATATAATATGGATGATGAAGACTTATTTTTACTAGAAAAAAGATCGAACTAGTTTGAGAACACCGGTCCCCGCGCGGGCCGCCCGCGCGCGCGCCGCGCACCCTCTGCGGCCACTTGTATGAACGAGCTATGGCGTGAGTTGCGCGCGTTCCCTGCGCTGAGCAGCCTGCTCTGCTCACCGCGCCCGCGTGCTCACTATGGACACTCGAAGAAAGTTCATAATGTTTGAGTTTGCCGCCCCGCATCCGCGCCGCGCCCGCGCTGCCAGTCTGGCCAAACACTAAATGATTGAATGAGTATTTTATTAAACAGGGTGTAAGGCGCCGCGCAAACTGTTACCTTGCATTCAGTATATAATCATAGCCAAAAAAATATCTGCTATTCCATACAATTTAACCGGGTATATCGCACTGTTGTATGAAACAGCTGTTTTTTTTTAATAAATTTACCATGACTTCATAATTACTGTTGTGCGATTCCGCGTCGATGACCCTTACACAATGTATAAAAGATCAAATTAAATAGCTAGCGAAACTCTTCAGACGTGAATTATATCGATAGGTATCTAAACACGATAAAACAAAACAGTTTTTCTCAACTCATAGTTTAAGTAACAAAACTACCAGCAGTCTTTGAACCCCCAAAAAAAAAATCATACCTAAATCTTTTTTATTAAAAATCTCACTAACATGATAAAATAAAAATCTCCGCAGACGTGATCGTCTGCAGAGTTTCGCTAGCTAATTTATTTAACCCTCCATAGAGTGTTTTTAGAAAAACGTTTTATCAGACAAATAAAATTACAAATCGGTGTGAATAAGCGTTTTCCCAGAACATCTAATTACAAATGACAACTCCATTCTAAAAATAAACTCCATTAGCTCACAACACACTAGTGAATGGCGAGACAATAATTTCGGATCATAAAACACGCTCAGTAACAATTCACCGACAAATTATATCAGCTGAGATAAAAGCCCTATAATTCATACATGTCACATTAAAATAATAAGCCCACGTAAGCACAAGCTTTACATCCCTGATTACAATACCCGTACATTTATGTTTCACGATGGAAATTAATTTCGTAGACGGATAATAAATTCATGAATAAATAATTATGTTAGTTATTTACCATTTAAGTGGCGAAATTATAGTAAGAAGTGTTAGTATTGTAGCGGTATCTACAACGCCACATGCGAACAACGCGTCATATTGACGTCACGCAAAATCCTGCATCTCGCAAGCAGAGTTTACCGCGCAACTAGCATAGATACAACGGCCCGACATAAATCATCGGGCAGTTGCCCGCCAGTCACAACACCCGTCTGGTCGGAAGATCCTCCCTTTTCTATAGAGTATGAGTGAACTTTACACCCTGTTCCTCATATCTCTATAGTATCTACGGGGTAGTTGCGCAACAGAAGCAATGGTTTTCATTTTGACAGTTTAACTATATTCATTGCGTTATTTACGTTGCTGAACAGACCCTTTTTTCGAACATATGAAGCAATGGAGTAGCAATATCCTTCAAAATAATTCAAATTGTGATTGATAGTGTGTTATGCAATTAGGGTGCTGGTTGGCATTGTGTTAAAATTAGGAAGCACAAAAGGGTCTCGAACAAAAAAGCAAAATTATTTAATATTAGTATGAAATTAAAAGAATGAATGATGGGCTAATTGGAGGAAATGCTAGTGCTAAGAATGAGGTCCTGTTATCCGACAGAAATTTCTCACGTCTGGATTTGTGCCCGGTTGATGGGAATAGGGTCTCCCCCTATTACGTGGGACTTAAAGATAACTGACGAAATATGGGTGTCCTATAGGTCACTTCTGCCTTACCCTTCGGAGATTACAGGCGCGAGTTATGGTTTTTACAATAACAAGGGCTTTGAAAATCCATGCCATAACTATTGTCACGCTATTTTGAAAAAAGACCCAACGCCGTAGTGTCACGTTTCTGAGACATTAACGATCAAAGTTGATGATTGAGTCACGTGATGAACTTTGAACTAGCAAACGTGACACTTAACGGGGTTTGGTTTTATTATGTTTTCTGTTTGCATTGATGCAATTGAGGGGCTTGTGGCTAAGTAATAACAGCCGCACGGGTCGATCGATCAGGTTAAGCTACGCTTGCCGCGGTTGGTCTGTGGATGGGTGACCATCTTTACATACCAAGACCCCTCCGTGCCTCGGCAAGCACGTTAAGCCGTTGGTCCCGGCTGTCATTCGTGGATCTTTGACAATCGTTACGGGTAGTCAGAAGCCCGAAAGTCTGACAACCAGTCTTAACCAAGGGGTATCGTATTACCCAATAACTGGGTTGTGGAGGTCAGATAGGCAGTCACTCCATGTAAAATACTAGTATTGAGCTGCATCCGGTTAGACTGGAAGCCAACCCCAACATAGTTGGGGAAAGGCTAGGCAGATGATGATATTTGCATTGATGTCAGCTATCGATTTATATAGGTCTCATGCGTGGCCGCAATTTTCAAAATCAACAATCTTCAAACCCATTAAATGTTTAAGTAACGGAATCATAGTACGAAATGTTAATATCTCATTGGTATGTGCTAAAATTACGAAGCTTTTAAAGAATCTCAAACAGAAAACAATAAAAAAGCACATTTTACAAAAATCTACAAACATACCTTTGTTTTAACAAGTCTAAAGACTAAACGCAATGAACAATAACAAGTAAGTATATATATAAAAAAAGATATGAACATTCCTAAGAAAGAACTATAACGCAAAAAAAAAAACATACCAACTTTATTTAATACAAGATTTTGGTTCGACTAAAAGTAATGTGTAATACTAGAACCAAAATATGGATCCCAACAGTTGAATCCGATTCCTCACGAATTTATCAATATATCTCCATCACAAAGCTAAGAGATTTTCTCTTTTATTTAACTTTAGTCCCGGCCCCTTTCGGCTTATCCGAGCTTTGACATACCTAATGTATTTTTAGCAAAACATCCATTTACTAAGTAGAAATTCGACTTTGCAGATAAAAATCAGACTTCAGAAAATATATCTGTTACCTACTTTGTATTATCAAACGATTCCTGATTTATACGAAGCTGGAATTATTTCAGTTTAAACCTTCATATCAATGTCCTGTATAATACATTAACAGAACTGTTTGAGAGTTTGAAGTAATAAATAAAATAGATTGAATTGTATTTGCTACAAAAGAATCCTTTATGATTTACACCAACTAAGGACTATTAAAACATGACGTGGATACCTACTCGTTACTCAATAACAAAGTCCCAAGTGCTGCTAGATATAAATTTACAAATTAGTATCATACGAACCCAGATTTATTTTCAGTGATATCGTTTATAACTAGCGTCGGACGAAAATAACAATGGAATAAAGCTTCAAAGCTTTATTATAAAGTTAAATCCCCTTGACACACAAACAAATAACCCAAAATTCCGTCACTTAACTTCAATTCATATTTTTCTTACCCACGCGAAAACGGAATCAACATTTGACTTGTCATGTATCGTATTCAAATAAACGGATTCAATCAAAAATAAATATGTATAATTTGGGACTGAAACGCAATTATGGCAACCCCAGGTGGCGGGATGTCTATCCCAATACATACATATTTATCGACAGTCCCACAGGATGCCACTAGTACATTATACGTAAACCGATACGACCAGTGAATTCGTGAACAAAGCCTTTGGTTGCTCCAACGGAATATTGACTCGCGGTTCAAAATGGATGAAAATTTTTGATGGAATTTGGAATTTCATGTTTTTTGTTGAGGCTATGAATCAATAGCAACAGGATGGCAGGGTTGATGAATGATCATTTCGGATTACATACATACATGTAGGAGTTCTAAGCTGGGTATTGTGTGAGGGTTTTGTGAAAAAGGTTATTGTTTTAAAAATGTTATAAGTGAACAGACGCAAAATGCAGACAATAGAACACAAAACAGTAAAGAACATGACAAAATAATATTAAAACTGTTATTATGTTCAGTTGAAAAATGAGCGGGTAGTAATTATTTTTTTCGGCGTTTGGTAAATTAGTGTGAATAGAGTAAAACATGAACAGCAATAGGTAAAAAGAAAATTGGTCGGTTATTTCATCCTACAATGTCGTATAAAAATACTTTAAGTAGTGTAATCAATGAATGGCCAGTAAAATTGCTGGAATGGGCAGTTAAATAAATAGTTCGGCAGGTTCAGTTGGAACTTTGACCAACCGCGTGCGAGTTGGATTGTTCGCAGTTACCAAGCCAGGGCACCCCGACTAAATAGGTTAGGTTAGGTTAGAACTGTGACCAACCGCGCTACTTCCAAGTTAGATTTCTTACCGACTGATTCTAATTTGTGAACTGCCAGTCATTTAATTGATTAATTATTTACTAAATTAAATACACATTTAAATATTTGTAATAACTCATTTTTATTTAGTTTACTGGTCAGTTTTTACTACCGAACTTGTTAATAAACATGCATTTTGTAATGTTTAATTTACCAAAACTACAATTAATAACTGCCGCTCTAAATCAGTGCCAATAAAAATTAACCATAATAGGAAAGTGGCTGACAAAGACACCATCAAAGACGAAGGTACTCGGTAACCATGACTACCTAATTCATAAACGTAAATTTTAAACTTCAGCAGCTATAATATTACAGAAGTGGGTTATATAATCAAATTATTTCAAAAGAAAGCAAAAAACGTTTGATGACTGTACTACAAAGACAATTTACTCGTAACAAAATCAAAACACAGGACCCATCAGAAGGGAGATTGTGGGAGCGACAAATGGTTTTAATGAAAGTAAAGGAGGGTTCCCTTAAGCAACCCCATGTCTCTACGCATTTCAATTAAATTTCGGAGACCGCGCCCTGAATATTACTATTTTTTGGTGCCTTTTCAATTATTATTCATAGTTTTTGCACGGTTTTTCTATTACAGTATGATTTTTTTGGTTATTATGTTTATTATTTTAATATTTAGTGTTTTTAAGCATGCGTCAGGCTCAGAAAGAGATGGCGGGATGAGCTGGACTCCTTCTTAACCACAATAGCAATAGACCAGCCAAAGTGGAAAGAGGGGACGGAAGCCTTTACCCTACAGTAGGACAACATAGGCTTAAAATATATTATAATAATTTTTGATGCAAATGTTTTGGGTGCTTTTTACTTAGAATACTAGCTGACCGGCGAACTTGGTACCGCACCGCCACCCGCTCTGCCCCCGCTTTTTAAGTCTCTGATATCTTGTAAGATATTCATTTTAATGATATACATGAAATGTAAAACGTATCTAATGTATTTAATTGGATAAGGAATAATACTGTATTGTTTAAAATAGCTTGGTAAATAACCCATATTTTTTTTGTAATATGAAAAAGATAAAAATGGTTACTGTGGGTTATCCTTAGGAAATAAACATTTACCATCTCGGACGATTTTATCGATCTTTTTAAAATATACAATTCCGTAGTACATTAATTTGATCTATCTCGTAAGGTTTAGCCAGCGTTTGCAACGTAAGCGCACAAAATATCTTTGTTACGACATCACATTACAAATCTTTGAATTTCTCGGCTTTTCTCTACTATCATATGCATGTAATATTTTTAAAATATACAATTCCGTAGTACATTAATTTTATCTATCTCGTAAGGTTTAGCCAGCGTTTGCAATGTAAGCGCACAAAAATATCTTTGTTACGACATCACATTACAAATCTTTGAATTTCTCGGCTTTTCGCTACTATCATATGCATGTATTATACATATAAACATTCCTCTTGAATTAGTTAAAAAGATCTAAGCTTACGGGGAGCGGGAGTAACTTTGTTTTATATTATGTAAAGAATATAAAGAATAAAGAAAGACTAGCGTTTGGCACGGTTTTTGCGACTTTGATAAAACATCGAGATTTCCTTATTATTGTGTAAGTTTAATATTAATGTATTATGAAAACCCCATCAAAATCCGTTTCATAGCTTAAAAGAACAACGCGGGCACACAGACATCATAAGTGACTTTAATATATACTACGAGTAATAATAATAATCTTAATAAAGCAGAAGAGTTTGTTTGAACGCCCAAATCTCTGGAACTACTATCTTGAATTTCTATTCCAATTCTTGAGGAAGGTATTGAGTAAGGCTATTTAACATAAGCTAAGACCCTTAAGACCGAGCAAAAAGAAAAAAAAGCATGAAAGAAGGCTAAGCGAAAACGAAGAAATATCGCGGGCAGGCGATGCGATGCGAGGGGGTGGGTCGGGGGAACAAGAAATTTCACGCGAAGTCGCGGACAGAAGCTAGTTATAATATGTATAGATGCTCAGTAACATCAAAAAAAAATATACGAAAGACATGAAAACAAAACAGAATATCAATCTGTTTTATTTAAAAATCCAAGCAAAACAAGAGCTATTAAAAACGCAATTCCTGCCTCCATCCTCAACGGAATAAAATCCAAAAGTTAACGAACCACCTTTTGTATTCTTTGAAGTTTTCAACGGTAGGAGGAACGAGGCCTTTTAATGTAACCAATTAAATGTTCCAAAAATATTTGCTTACTTTCTATCATAAATTCTATTATGTGTTACGTTAAGGATCTCGAGAAAAAGCATACAGTTTTCCTCAAAATAATTTTGTATTTATTAGCAGCTTTCGCTTTGCTACATATACCTCAGGGGCTTTGCAAAAAAAGTCTACGTAAACATTATTTTGCAAAGTTGCATTTTTGAAAATCACATTATACAGTTGAATTTGTTTACTTCCAAACTCGTTAAAAGTTCATCCATGGAAAATAAGAACCTCATTATTATTTTTTTTAAGAGCGGCCGCACGGATGGCGACTAGTGGTTGCCATGCGTTGTGGTCGATGTTGTTCATAATTAATTCCTGTGTATTCACATCCCGTCGTATTCACAGAGTTGGAGTAAAGCTTTGGTTTCCTAAGATTCCGGTGGCCACCACATAGCGTCCGCAATTTACCGTCGATTGATGTCACTAAAATGTTATTTAGAAAGTAAGTTAGTATGTTTTCATAGAGAGAATTTTTTGACACCGTAAAGTGTAACCCCGCTGTCATTATTTTCATGACAGTCGTCACTGTGGCCGTTATGTGGCGGCGTGTTGCGGCCAAAAACCGTGGCTTTACCTGCCCAACCGTGACTGGCCACACGCAAACAAGTGACTGCGCTTTTTAGCGTGATATATACACTGCAGTGATAGCCACCCAAAGAGTATAATAATATATCGGGTACACCGCTACACGTAGCAGAGTTGGACTGGCTTACAATCAACTTAGCCTATCATAGTCCACTGCTCGACATAGGCCTCTCCCAGGCTGCGCCATACCACCTTGCCCTTTGCCTTCCGTATCTATCTGTCCCAGCCACTTTCTTAAGGTCACCGGTTCATCTAGCTGGGGAGGGCGTCCCCTGCTACGTTTGTCGATACAAACGCAAAAATTAAATCAGAAACCTGCTGTACGACTTTATAAACTGGGACCTTAACGTTACCATAACGAATGTCATCACCATATTAATAATAATAAATTAAGACAAGAATATAATACGTCAAGCACGATGTACAGACGCCAGCACATCAAGCTACTACAATCTGTCAAACTTCTTTAATAGGTTTTCAACTATATCACTAAAGCAAAAGGTTCAAAGTTGATTGCGAATATTTGACATTTTCGTCTGTACCTATACGTTAACAGATCGTAATCAAGTCCTATTCCCGCCAACTCATTAATACAATTTTCTCTAACAATACCAAGTTCACCAAACTCTTTGGCACGTATTACGTAGTCACAACTACCTAACGGGTACGGTCCAGACGTTGGATTCTATAAGCTTCACGGCAGGGTATATGGACGCATAATTGGTGAGGGTGGGCTAACATAAAGCCTATCAAATCGGATATTCGGGCCGAGTGCTCTTGAATAGACTGGCCGTCTGATTCTGTTGCTAAAGGGAATAATAGGCATATGTATGTGGTTCGTGGGTGGAATTAAACATCAAATTCCTGTATAGAATCCTAATACGTAGGTACATATGATTATGTCTTGTAGCTTTTACTATTTCTAATTCGGAGGAAAAGTAAAACGTTTTCTTTGAACGTGTTTAAAGAAAACGTTTTAAACGGTACAAAAGCATAAAATCATGAAGATATCAGTCTGATCCCTATCTATTTTTATTTTAAGTATTTCTTTTATCTGGCTTTCATATTAATTTATTAACTAAACTACTAATTTGTTCTCATTTTTAGCACTCCAAATACACCGACGATTGACACAATTAAAACAAAGTTAACTCTGTGTTCATTTCATGAAGTTCGCCAGTGTCTGAACAACGTTATTTAGGTATAGTTTAAAAAATAGTATGCTTGTTTAATAGTAAAGGTAGGTAAACTAAAAATGAGTTATACACGTAAAAATTCCTGTTGTTTACTCAAATACATTTAACGGAATTGTCATTAATAGAGTCAAGATAGTTAGGGATTTAGGAGTAATGTTTCACAATAAATTAACATTCTCAGATCACATAGACCTTGTTAGCACAAAAGTTTACAAGAACTTAGGCTTTGTTATTAAATCGTGACAGGTATTTAAAAACATCGATGCACTTAAATCGGTGTAAGTTGCATTATGTGCGCAGCGTCATAGAGTATGCGTGCCCAACAATACACACACAGACAATATTATTTCTAAGAATTAATTAGAACGGGTTCAAAGAATTTTGTTAACCACGTTAATTATCGCCTCCGTAAACCTCCGATGATCTATAAAAAAAATTGTGGAACACCATGGACTACTAACACTCGATAAAAGGCGCAAAGCAATGGATATTTGTGTTTGCTTTATGATATACCTACTCAATGAACGCCTCGATTGCGATCGAGATTTGATCGCGAGGGAGACCGCGACACGTTTCATCCATGTGTGGGTGCCCTTCTGTAATATACTGTGAATTCATGAACGTCATTCTTGTTACCTCATTTGATCTTCTACGTGTTAAATCAAACTCCCAAGAAATCTATCGGGAATTTGCCTAAGCGTTCAATCACGTACTGATAACAAATTTAAAATGCCAACGATTTGCTTTGCACATTTTGAACAACGTAAATTCGGAGCGCACCGTGAGATTGGAGAATTGGAGAAGAATGTTTGAAATAAGGAATATTCTCACGTACGTTTTGAGTAAGGAAATACAAAGTTAAATAAGGGCGGAAGTTTGGGATTCGTATTTGAAGAAAGGTTTACGTATATAGGGCTGAGTTCTCCTGTGCTATATATTTTATACTTGGTTGAACACGGTTCTGTATGTCGGATTGAGTTATGAAATATATTTCTGTTAGAGTTTCGTTTCAGGAAATAATTAACATGGTTGTAAAGTATTTATTTCACTCTATTTTGGAACATGGGGTGTAAAAATGATCAGCCTATAATGTTCCCACTGCTAGGACACAGGCCTCGTCTCGGTGAGAGGGAGTGGACTGTAATCCACAACGTGGGCCCAGTGCGTGTTGGTAGACGTTACATGTCTTTGAATTTGGTTCGAGGACATGCCAGTTTCCTCACGATGGTTTTTTATCCCGTTTTGAGAGCAGTGGTAATTAAATAATTTCACAAAGTAAAGCGCCTGACTGGGTTACTACTTCCATAATTTTCAAAAGTTAAAAAAATCATAATCTATTAGAAAATAAACAATACATCAATCTTCAATTATTATGAAGACCTCTGACCTTGTTTCTCCGTATATCGTCAACATTTAACTCAATAAACCGCATAATTATATAACTCCACACACTCAGTTGATGAGATTTTAATCTTTTTAAACACATTTTCATTCATGATTAATTCCTTAACATCACAGCAGACAAGTCCCTAAAATATGTAAACGTAGATCATTCATACAACATGCCTAAAAGCTCTTACGTTTAACGTATCAATATTTAATAAGAGCAATATACTTAAGTGCTCCAAAGGTTATACAGCGCTGAAAAGTTTATACTTCTTCACACGCTTGAATCTTTTTGGGCTTCGTTCAGGGTGCACGAGCGGTGATGAGGGCGATAATAGTAGTCGCGACAGCGGGCGCGGTAGCGGGCGCACAGCATTAGATGACCACAGTGCATCGCGAGTTTTTGTCGCGGGTAATAGAGGGTACACGTGTTTCCAAAGCGTAAAACAATAGGCGATCACTCGCTGCCTATACTGGAATACACAATCTTAGATAATTTACAAGTATAAGGCTGAGTTTCCACCAGAGATGATGACGACATGATAACATCACTTAATTTTTATAGCTTGAACTAAGTTAGCGTTGGTATTGGTTAGTTTTACTCACATCCCTCGCTACGCATCCTCGCTCATCTCTGGTGGAAACGCAACCTTAACGTTGTGTAGGTAATCTATGTTGATTTCTGATTGACCGTTTGTGATAAAAAGGTCCTAATTAAATGGTTGCAATGGAATTTGAACTTTGGCAAGGCTACGTAAGATTCAGTTTGTTTACCTGTACACGTATACAGGTAAACAAACTGAAAAATACGTGCGATATGGCTTATTCCTGTCGCGCTTGGCGCCCGCCATAGCCACATTATAAACACAAACCGCGGTTTTATAATCATCATCTTACTCGGCTTAATTAGCTTGCTTATTCTGTGAGCTATGTCGTGAAATTTGGTTCTCTGCCGGATTATCTCGTTTCTGAAAGCGGCGGTTTATTGAAAGTATGATATTTCTCGCCCACCTCACTACCCGCGCACTCCCTCACTCTAGCCTAAGCCTGAAGAGCTTATACGTATCTCTGCTATAAAGTTTGTGATATCTTTAAAAAGAATGTACATTTCTTGGTATCGGTTTATTCGAGTGGTGGTGTGGAATGATACAAGAATTGCATATTCAATATTGCTTTTGAAAACCTCTCTGGGATTTTCGGAACTGTATATTTGTAGACAATATTGGATACTGAAGAAGTTATGAAGCATAAGTGCGTAACATTTTAAAGGATTTTAGATATCTCATGGATGACATTCACTTTACTGGTGCCGTGGAAGATACCATTGTGATTTCTTAGAGAGTCCTAACAATATAATCGATTAATAACAATATTATAAATTAATAATTATAAACATGAAGGTTCTTCGTCGTATCGATGATTTCCTTTTATTATTTTATATAAGATTCGACCAGATTTCGACCACTTCGACAACGTTAACGTTGGCCTCGCAAAAGTCGCCTATAATTTAGGTGTTTTTGCACGGAGGGCATGACAAGAGGGGAGGCATCGTTTCTGATGTGGCTTCACAGTCGCACTGTGGCTCGTCAGAGTAGCTTGATTAAGTTGTTCCCGCAGCGGCCCATCTGGCTTTAAGAAGATCGGCTAAGAGATTTCCAGGTAGGCTATGGTAGTTGGTGGCCCACCGGGAGCTTTTCTGCAGGCTCAACATACTCAGCTGGAGGGGGATCTTTAAGCAGCCACAGTTTTAGTCGTGCCGCACTGGAGCTGCCGTCATTTAGTGGGACTACTAGTTACCTAATAGTAAGCTGTGAAAAAGTTTACATAGTTAAAATTTAAACACACTTATTCACACCCTCAGCGGAGCAGTGGTGGCCCAGGGGTAACGGCCGCGACTTACGAGTTATAGGTCGTAGGTTTAAACTCAGAGAGACGCTTTACTTTTTGTAAATTATACATTTTGAAGACACGTGATATAATATACCAACCCGCACTGGGCCCGCGTGGTAGATTACGGTCCACACCCTCTCACTGAGAAGAGGCCTGTGTCCCAGCAGTGGGGACATTATAGGCTAATTATGCATATTCACGTTTCGGGAAAGGGACATTCTGGGAAATGGACATTATAGGAAAGGGACATCTCGGGAAAGGGACTGTTTGAAACCAGGGGACATTTTGGGAAGGGACATTCTGAGCCTGAACGCCCCAGACGCCTGATTTTGTCTAGTTACTATACAAAGGCTAAACAAAGATAAGGTACGAGTATTCAGTACAGAACTCTTGAAACTACCACGCGTATTTCACTGTAAATAACATTTAACCACTCATAAAACTCAATTTCACTCCAATATCATTATTTGTCTTGAAAATTGCCTTCTCTCAGTAATTTTAAGGTCAGCAGACTACAAACACAATAAACTCGGCTCGTGGAGATCTGATCTTTTGTTATTGACGTTAAAATCTGTTTAGGTTTCATTTTGATTTATATTGTGCGAAGTGTTTGTTAGCAGTAATCGATTGTTTTTTTTTTTTGTTTTTTTTTTTGTTGTTGTAATATGGTGGATGGCAAACAAGTAGATAGCCAAGTTGGTGGAAAGGCTACAGCAGCCTGTGGACGTCTGTAAATTCTAGAGACTAGTATTGCAACTGTGAAACATGTTGTTCATCCCTGTACCCAAGTTCTATAAATCGAAATGCAGCAATGTTGCTTGGCGGCAGAGATATACAAGATGGGGATCTAACTTTGTATATCTTACTAGCTTCTGCCCGCGACTTAGTCCTCGTGAAATTTCCCCCATCATTATGAACAACTTTTACTATGGAACCAAAGCTGAAATCGTAAAAAAAATGTGCCGTTCCCTACATTTTGACGAGTTATGCGAACATAAATGTAGGGAACAGCTGATTTTATTTTCACGATTTCAGGTTTGGTCCCATAGTAAAAGTTGTTCATAATGACCCCTTAAGAGGAAAACGGTGATTAAAATTTCATCCTGTATATAGGCTTCACATCACGCTTAGACTCTTAGGTGCTGATTAGGTGCTGAGCAAAAACAAAAAGAATGCTAAGCGAAAGCGAAGTAGGCGATGCGATGCGACGTGGTGGGTCGGGGAAACAAGAAATTTTACGCGAACCAAGTCGCGGGCATAAGCTGGTTTCTCTAATAATTATGTTACTCTAGATATTATAACATAAAAACTTGTTTACTGTAATATTCAACCATAATATCTATGAGCAAATTTCCCGTAAGCGGCTTCCTAAGCAATTACTAACTTTATATCTATTTTGGCTAACTGCCCGCTGCGTATGTAATGGTACTGTGGAGGCGGAGAAAATGTATGCATTTTGACTCTGTACTTGGTCATTAATATTTGTGAGAGAATGGACTAATAAAGTTAGCCGAAACGAGTTTGTTAGTTAATTTTGTTTTGTATAGAGGAAAATTCGGTTTCGGATTTGGTATTTAGATTATGTTGAAGTTATTTTATGATGCCATTAGTAGGAGAAGCATACAAAATAATATTTAAAACTTTTCGTAAAAATAACATTTGGATATGACACGCACACACGGCTACACATCAAGCTATACAATTCAGTTTTAGCTGACCTCGCATTGTATAGGTTTTTCGTACAATCAGAAGTCAGCTTATACTGGTTATGTATAGCTTGATGTGTAGCTGTGTGTACTCACCGGACTGCACCCTAATTGCATAACATTTTCAATCATAATCCAAGAGCTTTAAAGGATAATACATTGCTTCATAGGTTCGAACAATTTTATTCGCCTGCTTAGCAACGTAAATAACGCAATGAGCGTGGGTGAACTGTCAAAATAAAACCCATTGCGATCAATTGTCATTTTATTTGTGTAGAGGACCGGTTCTGTGCTTCTCGCATACAACCCATCCTGCGGCCTGAGGAGACGGCCTATAATGATCAGCAATTGCTGTCATAGATAAATGATTATGAAAAATAAAGTCCAAGATTTTATTTTCCATAAGGTTCAAACCTACGACAGTGGTGACCTTCGAGCAAGGACAGGTTTTATTATATAAAACTGTCAAACAAGCACGAAGAAATATATACCCAGAATTTTAGAATATTGAACACAAAAACTTTCAAATACAAGACTGCATCGGTTTCAGCGAGATTGTTTTTAAATAAAAACGTGTTCTCGAAGCGTAACACCTAAACTCCGTCTGCTGACGTGACGTGCGAAAACATTTGAAATGGAATGAAATATTCAAACGTATACTTTTCAATGGCCTGCAGTATTTTCAAATAACGCGAAGTAATATGCTAAAGTAGAGTAATAACAGTAAGTACTTTGGACTGTGTATGACTATGAATGCATGCAATTTAATAATGTTATGAAAGTAAAATCGGACTTACAGAAGTTGGAATAGTCTGAGAGGAACTCTCTGGAAACTCGCTGGATCTTACCTGAAATATGAATTAATTGATATCAAACAGTGAACAGTAAGTTAAGAACTTTACAGAGATACCTATTTATTAAGCGCTGCTTAAGAAATTTTGGAATTCCTTTGCAAGTTGTAGTTTAATTCCAGATTGCGTTAAAAGATTATTGGATATTAAAGTGAAGAACAATCGTTTTACGTTGGCATGTATTCCGATTCTAATAAAAAGTTGACTTTTCCGATGTGGTAAGTTTATAAAGTTAGCAATAACATAAATTATTGTACCTAGGTATATAACTTTAATACAATTTTACTGTAACGAATTAACACTCATTCATTAAACATTTAAAGATCAATTTTAAATCCTCTCTGTTAAAAATCTTAATCATTTCAATATTTATATAGGCAGGTAGGAAGGTACACTTGATTTAATAATGAAATACGGTATTTCGCAGAATATTACAATATTATCACATAAACTTATCAGATCCAATTACATAACGTTTCGTAGTTACTTACTTGTTTAAATGCATGCGCATTCATCAAAGCCTAATTGGTAGGTTGAAAAATGATCTACAAAGAGAATTCAGGTTAAAAACTATAAGCTTAAAGTACAAAATTAAACAAGCAAGTATAATTCGAGTGATGGGCTTATTACAAGCCCTCGGGGCCCTTTGCCTCAGCGATCATACAATTTTGGGGCTAACTTTGATATTAAAAGTGAATTAGTCTAATTAAAGATCATTCTGTTTCATAAAGGTCCGTCTATTTGTAATTTAATAGGCTTTCAATTATGGTTCTGATTACAATAGAAAGGTTACTTTTGCTGTTATCATCAATTAACATAACATAATAAGCCTATAATGTTCCCTCTGCTGGGACACAGGCCTCCTCTCTGTGAGAGGGAGAGGGCCGTAATCCACCACGCGGGCCTACTGCGGGTTGCTAGATGTCACATGTCTTCGAATTTTTGGTTCTAGGATATGCCGGTTTCCTCACGATGTTTTCCTTCACCGTTTTGAGAGCAGTGGTGATGAAATAATTTACACAAAGTAAAGCGCCTGTCTGGGTTCGAACCTACGACCTACAACTCGTAAGTCGCGACCTTTACCACTGGGCCACTACTGCTCTCCTTATCATCAATAATTATGTCTAACAAAAAAAAAAACAATAACTAATATCAATATAGCTTTAAAGCCCCTACAAACAGGCCCGACACGCGACGTGAGTCGCGAGCGGTGCCTTTGCGTCCCGAGCGATTCGTGTCGCGTGTCGGGCCTGTTTGTAGGGACTTTAAAGCTATATTGATATTAGATACTGTTTTTTTTATTAGACATAATTGATGATAAGGAGAGCAGTGGTGGTTTCAAGGAGCCTTTAATCAGAAAAATAAACAGATATAGAAACTGCACTAAATTAAAGTACCAGATGAAAAGGCTGAATCCGCAAGAAAAATAAACGTAGAATTTCTCTTTAAAAAAATATTGGATTCATACAAGAAGGGTAAAGTTCTAGTTTTGCGCCAAACATTGCCTCGGGCGATATCCGCTTAGTCGTGTCAATAAAGATTTGTTCATCGAGTGAAAATTTTAAATTCACCCCCGATATTGCTCCAGTATTGAAGAGAAAACAAAAAAAAGAATATCCGGATTTCATTGAACGCTAGCAAACTTTTATTTTGCGGTTCTTGAGGTCCTATTTTCACTCTAATTGTTAGTATTCTGTGTCTTTTCAAAGTGCAGTGTAACGTTGTGGACCTAACCAAAATTACGCTTTGTCTTATGGTAATAAGGTTGAAGAAATTCGAAACACGTTGTTTTCGTCGAATGTAAGTTTATAAATCTGCATCGTAATGTTTTCTGGATTTGCATTCGGGTTTTCTTCAGTTGGAGGTGGATGGATAAAATCGATTGAAAACAACATTGGTTTTATTTTAGTGCCGATCACACAATACACGTCAACTTTTTCGATGTTTTATTTTCCGTATGATTTATAAAAAGTACTCTACATTGCTGTTCAATATTTATTTACATCATTGATGATGCTAGTTCCATAATAAGGTAGTAAAGGGAGTTTAGTTTTCAGTTACTTTACATTAATTCTGCCTAGCCTTTTCCAACTGTGTTGGGGTCGGCTTCAGTCTAACCAAATGCAGCTGAATAGTATTTTACATGGCTCCATATAAAATACTATTCAGATGCATTTGGTTACACTGGAGCCCTAGTGCGGGAATAGATACGGCTTGCCGCTAAATGAGAAGCAATACTGAATTTTAGCCTTTTTCTCACCTATGTTAGGGTCAGCTTCTAGTCTAACCAGATGCAGCTGAATACCGGTATTTTATATGGAGCGACTGCCTATCTGACCTCCACAATCCAGTTTCTGGGTAATACTATACCCCTTTGTAATACTGGTTGTCAGACTTTTGAGCTTCTGACTACCCGTAACGATTGCCAAAGATCTTCGAATGACAACCGACTAACCGAGACCAACGGCTTAACGTGCTTTCAGAGGCACGGAAGGGTCTCGATATGTTAAGAATCCAAGGACCGACATCGGCAAGTATTCTCTGACTTCATAAACACTTATAAATACGCTTCATTAACTCAGACCGTATCAAAATGTCGTAAGTGCCATCTGTGCATCGCGCCTTCCTAATAACTCACAGTCTAATTAAAGTACTAATAAACCTATCAGTTTTTATCACGTTTTATGGACGTGTAATTACGATTTTTGGTGCTAGGGAAATTAGCCGATAAATTTCAACGTTATAGGTTACAGCGGGGTTGTAAACCCGGGGTTACTGGCGGTTTAATAAGGCTTGCCGTCTTCGGGCGAATGCATAATTCATAATACAACGTACTATAATATACTATCGCCATTCACGGTGAAGTAACTGTGATAATCTTGGCACTGTTTGTAGACATGGAAGTTTCTAGAACACAACAAGGGATTTCATGGAACTAGGTTATAGTGTGCAACGTTCTTGAGATAGTAGTTTGAGTCAGTTGATAATTCAAACTTTTTAACCACATTACCTGTTGGACAACTAAGATGACACTGACAGCTCTTGAACGCAGTTTAGATGCTTTAACGTGTTCAGTTTCATTGTTGAAATTCGTCCTTAGCTAAAATGTTGAAATGAATAAAATATTACACATTTTAGCTTCAATCAGTGGAAAATACGATCTTACCACTTTAGTTCTCAGACCATCGAAGCAGAATGATAAGCAAAGCAGTTATACTTTATTCATGGAAGGATTGAACACGATTGTTTTTATATCATGATCGCTGGACCGAAGAATATTGGTTTGTCATTCCCAAAAGGCACACATATTCATATTTGATACTTCAATTTCATAGTTCTTTTCCCGGCCAAAGAACTATGAAATTGAAGTATATGTTCCCACTTGTTACTTCACATGTGACTTATATCAAAGGACCTTTGACAAATAAGTCATTTTATGGTCACAAGGTTAGCAAGATTTGGATCTTTACACCTAAGAGGTTTTGTTAGGTAAGACAAGAGAAGCAATTTTAATATTCGTGTTTTTTTTCTGACTAAGGCAAATTGTACGCAATATTATAACCTTAATCTGGAATTTTCAGATTTTTGTAATAGATAATCTTTTTTATGTACCATTCTGGCGATAACAGCAGGTTATTTTTACTAACAACAGGCTTAGTAAAATAAATCCCGGATTCAAATAAAATTGAAACGGCCGTCAAAATAACTGGTCAAACTTTCATACTACCTACCCAATATTTGAGGCTAAAAACTTTGTAACAGTAGGTAGGTATCCATAAAACCTTATCAACCCTTGTAGGTCTATCAGTCGTTCCGGATTACATTTTGTTACCACCATTCCCTCATCTAAGTTTGCTACCGAAAAAACTTTTTACTTTATTATATTTACAAGTTCCATATTGCAATGATTGCTCCATAGAAGTGCTGGGTTGGATATAAACTTGAGTAAGAAATTATGAAGTGTAGTAGGTAATATTGATCATTTAGAAACATTGCTATTTTCATTTAGGTACTGTAGAGATTATGATCTGAATTCTGAATGGTCTGTGGCATGCAACTTTTCCTAGTAATTAAGTATAGAATAAAATACAAAAAAACATATATCTAATAATAAAATTATTTATAATTTATTAAATAATAAAATTATGAGATAAAGGCAGAAAAAAGTGGGGCTCAGCTTAGATGACAAGAAATGTCATGAGATAAAAATATAAAATAATGTAAACAAAATATTTACGCGACATACAAAGAAACAGGCGTTACAGTACCTAGATATATAAATTCAGGTCTAGATAATAGACAGTGAAAGATGTTACAGAAAATATAGACTTCCTGACTTCATGAACGACATATTCCAGTGAAGCATATTATAAATTTCTAACATTTACAACCTTGAAGCAAATCATAAATTAATAACATTTTGGAAAATTACAAAATAAAAACAGATACACGTGGAAGTAAAACCTTCGGGTGGGTTACTCGTAATACATAGTGGTTGGACAAGCTAACAACCCGTAACTTAGTACTCTGACACAAGACGAAACAGTAATTGAGAAACCGCCTCATCTCGGACAAATTCTCAGTAGTACTTACTTACATTGTATACTCAAATGAAAGTAGAACTACTTGAAACAACAACTATTGTTTTTATTACTATAAAGGCTGAATTAGGTGAAGCGAACAGAACAATAAACAAAAGAGAAACAGTTTCTAAATTAGCAGTACTTGAGCTACAAGAAACTAGAACAACAAAAGAAGTTGAGGTTTATTCAGCTGACGAAGATTTCCTTCTTCTACCGTTTCCATGGAAAAAACATTTAAGAAAAGGTGTTCAGCTACAAAAACATTTGTAGTTTACGATTCTAGTCCGACAGGCGGAAAACGATAAAAACAATGGGGAAAAAAATGGCGAATACGGGAAGGAACTTCGCGCATTTTGGATGGCATAAAATATATTACGATATTTTTGTTCTTTACATCGAAATAGGTTGGATTAAAGTTGGAAATAAAATGTATGTAGAAACCTTCTAAATTATACTGAACTAAATATTCATCATCATCAACGGAGTTATTATATATCTATCAAAAATTCTAACTGAAAACACGTACTTACTAAATTCGTCATCACTGTCTAAAGAAAACAATGGAAAAATTTATTCACGGAATACATTTCTTTGTCTTGACATTTACACAAACTCCCGATTCAGAGCTTACAACGAAATCAGAATAAGCCTTAACGATTCTTTCAACTTTTTTGCCTAACATTTAGATTATGGGCGTTGGATCAGCTGGGAACACATTTCTTCTAAAAATATTTATATACGAAAGCCTAGTAAAACCCTGTGACGAAAATAATAATGGATTTTTTCTTTTTGTCTGTCCGGGAGTTTGCTACAATGTAATGGATGGATCGATCAGCAATTAGTTGTGAAAATAATGCTATCAGAGTTTTACTGCTTTGATTGCTTTAGTCAATCATTTGAAATAGGTACTTCTTATAAATAAACCTGCCGGGCCTCTGCATAACCCTTCGAGGATATCAGGCATGATGTTATGTATGTATGTACTTTACTATATTTTGCAATTTTTGCAAACAAGTTCTTTCATTTCAGACAACTTATCCGCTCCGATGTCGCGAAATCTCCTAAAGATCGGTAACAATAGAAAAAGTAATTGTGTCTCATTAGTGACAGGTTGAGCTAATAATGTCAGAAACGTGCCTCGTATTTTCGTTCGGGTAAACTTAGAAACGCCAATTTGGCTTTAGTTATTTCGATGTCTAACATTACCGTGTCTGTAGGTACATTACTATTAATTTCATGTGAAGTAACACATAATCAAATTATTCTCTGACGCAATATTCACGAAATCAACCACGCTACCTAATCAAAACATAGAACCTGGAGAATATTCTAAGCAAAACAATTGACGACGCAAATCCATGCAAGTTCTGTGTTAGATATTTCGAAGGCGTTCCGTCGATCCCGGTGTAACTTCATTAAGCAGTTCGAATTGAGGGGACCGCTCATGGTCTGAAGTTGACGCTTTGTAGTACACGTGACCGGAATGTTTTGATTGCGAGGTGCCTTGATGGCGTGCGAAGATTCCCTTTATCAGCATTCTCGAAATGGTGAGCAAACGCTTGAAGAAATTTGAGATAGTTTAAAATTGTGATTGCATGGAGACTGAGATTTACTTTAGAATAACAACTGAAACCTGACAAAATATTTTTCTAATAAACAAACTATGCACTACTTTTGGCAGTCATCGTCAAAGCTATAAAAAAGGCACGAATCATAAATCTCAAAGTAATATGGAATGAGGCGAAAGAAGTCGGCTTAATGAGAATCAACTTAAAAGAAATTATTATAGTAAACGTTTTAACTAACAAGATTTTCTATAAACCACAAAATAGTAAACTAAATGAAGCAGTAACTTGAAAAATAAAATCCATAAAGACCGAGAAAATGTTCAAGCTCGATAGATTGCCGAGCAAAATAAAGGAGTCGGAGCGAGGTTTAAAACCAACATCAACGAGATGAACCAATTCATAGAAGATTTTTATCAACTGACTTGTAGTGAGAAATAATAACCTCATAACACTGTCCTGGGCACAAATAGAAAGATTATATTATACGTAGATATAGTTTACGCATGAAATATTGCGAATAACGAGTCTTTATTATATCTTAAATGAAGATTAAAAGTAATCAAATATTCATTTCATTAAGTCTACCTGCTAATTTATTTACGTTTACTTAATTAGGAGCAGAATTAATTAATGTAAAGTTCGTTTAACAATTTATATAATCTTTTTTAATGTATTAATCTTCTCTTGTTTCTCGTCTTCATTTACTCTGTATCATGTTTTATGTACTTTTCTATATGCATACTTTGTATTCGCAGTATAAATTTTGTTTTTCTTCAGAGACTTTGCGAACTGATCCCTTTTAGAACATTTTGAATTATTCATGAAGCCGTATTGATTGTTTTACTCCTTTAGCTGTATGGGTACTGTATTTATTATGAAGAATTCAATGCAAAATACTGATTACGGGTAGGTATAAAAGTCAGCTGAATTACAAAATACAGACTTGATATAGTAAATAGGTTTTAGCATTTACATAATAATATATGTATCACAGAGAGCAGTGGTGGCCCAGTGGTAACGGCCGCGACTTACGAGTTGTAGGCCGTAGGTTCGAACCCGGACAGGTGCTTTACTTTGTGTAAATTATTTCATCACCACTGTTCTCAAAACGGTGAAGGAAAACATCGTGAGGAAACTGATATGTCCTAGAACTAAAAATTCGAAGACATGTGACATATACCAACCGCACGGGGCCCGCATGGTGGATTACGGCCCACTCCCTCTCACAAAGAGGAGGCCTGTGCGCCAGCAATGGGACCGTTACAGGCTGATTATCTATCACTAAATGATCCATAACAATATTGTATGATTGGTTGAACAAAAAAATAGATTAAAATAATTGAGCAACCGCACGAACTGACGTATTTCTTGAAGAATGTTTTATTACTGTCTTACGCTGACTTGAACGAAGCCTAATTCTATTACAAAAGAAAAAAGTATTTTTCTGCCAACATTTTCATTGAATAAGTGATTTATATTTCCATCTACTAAACAATTGAAATGGGCTTACAGTACTCGTAGATGCCACCGTCCAGGGAATAAATGAACTAATAGCCTATTACCTTTCTCTTTCTGAACAAACACCATTATAATTGAAATTGTTATTTGCACAATGAGAAATAATATAGGGAGGCCTGCCTTAAGGTTTAATGATCAGAAAAAGTCGTTTCCGATTCGGCAAAGGCAATTTTCTTTTTGTTGAACAATTCGATTGGAATTCGACGAAACCTTGTAAATTCAGATTTCATTACGAGTTTAAAATTTTCATGTTAGATTCTTTTATTTTTTGTGACGTTCTAATCAATAATTAGGCAACGTTTATTATTTTTTATTTCTGATCCGTCTTCAATATAATTTTCGCATTGCAGTTGTTATTATGTATATTAGTTTTTGTTATTAGGTAGGTATATAGAAGTCGTGAAGGCCCACTGATTAAGACCTCGACTCTCATGAACGAGGTTGTGTGTTCAAATCCGTAAAAGTACCAATGTGACTTTTTCAATTCATATAGACGCTAGCTGCACATCAAGCTACTAAAATATATCAAATTTCTTTAATAGATTTCAACTTTATTGCTAAAGCATAACGTTTAAAGTTGATTGGGAAAATATGACAGTTTTAGGTAAGTAGCTTGATGTGCTGGCGTCTGTACTTTCGAAGTTTATCTTGAACATTACTGGTATCAGTAAAGGAAAACATCGCGAGGAAACCTGGACTTATAGTAGGTATATCTATAAGTCTGAAATCGCCAACCCGTCTTGAGCATGCGTGGTGATCAATGCTCGTGTCTTCTCAGTATGAGAAGAGGCCTTTGCCCTGCAGTGGGACTATAATAGGCTAGACACCATCATCTGCCTAGCCTTATCCCAACTATGTTGGGGTCAGCTTCCAGTCTAACCGGATGCAGCTGAATACCAGTATTTTACATGGAGCGACTGCCTATCTGACCTCCACAACCCAGTTACTGGGTAATACGATACCCCATGGTAAGACTGGTTGTCAGACTTTCGGGCGTCTGACTACCCGTAACGACTGTCAAAGATCCACAAATGACAGCCGGGACCAACGGCTTAACGTGCTTTCCGAAGCACGGAGGGGTTTCGGTATGTAAAGATGGTCACAGCTTGCCGCGGTTGGTCTGTTGATGGGTGACCATCAGTCACACAGTCAGTCACACAGTCGCACAGGTCGATTGATCAGGTTAGGCTAAGCTTGCCGCGGTTGGTCTGTTGATGGTAGCCTAACCTGATCAATCGACCTGTGCGACTGTTATTATTTAGCCACGAGCCCCTCCCTATAATATAATAGGCTGGTATTATTATTTATTTATTAAGGAACACCAAAAGCTTCTATCATGTATAATAAATATAACTTAAGTACAATAGATCACAATAGTGTCGGTCTTACACTATCACCAATTTTATAGGTTTACCAGCAATCGCAGAAATAAGAAATTAATATTGTTATTGCAGCTGTTATCAACAGTCAGAAGAATGCTGCCGACGAGCTGCATGATATGAATCATGTCGCCTTTTATGAAAGAAAAATAGGTTCATTTGTCACAGAAACACATGCACATAAAAAAGATAAGCAAGTTAATTCAAATAAAAAAAGTCGCACTCCGGGAGTGCCGACAGAAGTAAAAACTTGAACAATTATGTGTGTATTTTTTTAATCGTCATATAAACAAAACACAAACAGAATATTTTGCCATCCCTCACTAACATATCGGAAATACAATAAAACCGAGTACAGCCCGAGGAAAGCTGAACACATCCGAAGCGGTGTCGGTTACGGTAACAGTGGCGCGAGTTCAATGGATTTTTCCCATCTCAAAAAATGCCCAACGCGCCTAAAGAAGTTTTCAATTCAAAAAACAAAACAGAGCTATAATCGCAAAATGAATCGAAAAGCACAAGAAAATTAACTACGACAGTTAACACGTCATTTTATGTAGGTTTTCTAACAATTTACAATTAATTTTTCATGAAACATCAATCAATTTCATTCTAGAATCTCAATCAAACGGGCTTGCTAATTAGAACACAAACGGTTCATTACTAAAGCGAAACCCTATATTGTTTTTTTTTTTTATTTATTCTTTATTTTATTTAGGAACTTTTGAACGCAGTTCATGCCAGTTCCATCATAACTTAATCTATGACTAATACAAAGTAATCATTACGTCTATAATAATACTAAAGAAATCATACTAAGTACCACTGTTGTTATTATTAACTAAAGTGTAAATCATTTTTGCCTCCTGTGACGAAGGTTGAGCCAATATGTTGGTGAATATGCCTACATTTAGTTTATTTAATTTTACCTACCAGTACCTAACCTACCCATAGTTGCTGATTCCAAACTTGACGTGAAATCTGTACCCAGTTATTGTTCAACTTTATGCAAAAATCCTTAAAGTTTTTTTCTTTCAAATATTTCCTAACGGCGTCTTTAATCGAACTTCTTATGACTCTTGTTTTGCGCTGCTAAAAATATTATTGAACACTATAATATAATGATTGCGCCTCTTTTTGTGTACCTCAATGAAGTCCTCTTTTGGGGTCTTAAAAATAATAAATAGTCAAGTAATTGCGACCAACTTGGATGTAGGCTTGACGCGGTTGGTTACAGTTCCAACCTAACATTACCCACTAAGTCTGTGCCTTAGCTTAGTTATTGCAACCTATTCGGCTCGCGCGTGGTTGGTCACAGTTCAAACCTCACCTAACATCGTCCACCAAATTACTGATCTACCTACCAACTGTGAGAAAAGGCCAGAAAGTTAAAAAGAGGCTCAATTATTAAAAAAATGTGTGCATCATTAAAAGCGCTAAAAGTTTTTTGTGGTTCATTAATTTAAAAAAGTGTCCACCATTAGAAGCGCAAAAAGTTTTCAGTAAAATAATTATTTTTCTTTCCTGACAGGTAATTTTCTTTTTCACGCCTATAGAAAGTATGGTGTTTTTATTTGAGTTGAGCCACAAACTACACATAGTGTTTTATGGATGCGATTTATGCTAACACTCCCAAACACTGTACGGTTGTTCTTTTACAACCCTTTGTTTAAAGGGTCCACATTCGACCTCAGTAAATCTTCTCTATCGTTGGTTCATATGTTAACAAACGTTATTACCCCTCATACGTTATTTCCACCTTAAAGTAACGCGTTAAGGTCGAAATTCAGGTAAACGTTTATATCAGATGAGAAATAAATTATGAGAAATTAGTTGTTTGGAAATTGTATGAAAATATCGCGCCGGGAAATTATTGTTTCAGTCGTTGTAATAAAAACTGATGAAATGAAAACGAAATGAAAATATTACAAGGGGTTATTGCGTATATAGATTTATTGTCAAATGTTGTACAATAAGTATTTTGTTATTGGAGTTGCTAAAACTTGCGTGGTTCTTAAACATATTATAATAAGGTTACGCTGCAGTGGGGCGTAAGTTTTTACATTTTTATTGTGTCTTTGACATAAGACTCGGGACCCTGAGGTCCCGGACCTTTAGAAGGCGAACGAGGGGAAGAAAGCCAACTCGTAGAGGCCCGTTATACGCTTTCAATGAAATGAGGGAGTCCGCGTATCACTGGGCTGTTACTAAGAAATTCCTAATGGATCTTTCTGAGACACGGGGTTATCACAACGCCAAGTTCCAAACCAGGGTGGTTCAGAACCATGTAAATACAGATAGCGCCATCCACGAAGACGCGCCCCACTCTTCTTCCTAATCGCTTACAGTACAAGTGTGCAACATTCCGCTAGTGTTTTATTTTTTCGATACACAGTAATTACTTATTAGTGGCACCACCGACGATTTTGCCTGTACGCACTATGCAAGTGCACCCAAAAACAAATTGGTGTAGGACTTTTGCAGGATATGGAAAGAAAGATATTTGACAATGGATTAAGATGGCTAAAGTGGACTGGTTACCTAAAACTGTGGAAGGACTATGGCCCCTGCCTGACAAATGTTTTATTTATACGATACACGGATAAAATGGCAGGTGAAAAATGATATAGGGAAGGCACATAAATTTGCCTACCCACTTTTGAAGTCTTGCTACGTGCAAAATAATCAAGAAAGAAAAAAGAGTAATTGTCTATTTTTCACGCATAAGGCGCACATTAAAAAATAAATACAAAACACTTAAAAATACATAGTAGCCAAAAGCCTAGTTAGTATTCGCCAAAGAAGAAAAATAAAAAACCAGACGCTAATAAGTTGTAAGTGTTACAATATTGTCTATTGCTAAGTAGATCCTTTAAGTGACAACATACCTTTTTTTTACTCTATCGGTAATATTGAGCTAAGCATATCAAGGTAATTATTACATGGTCCACTTCGTTACAAATTTCAATTCGATCATCTATATCCCTCAGTTTACGACGATTGGAGTTCTCTCAGTAGCCCGAATTCTGTTCGTCCAATATTCAAGGGCTAATATAAAAATATAGAAAAGGGCTCTTATCACGCGCCGTTGTCCCCTTAAACCTTAGCTTCTAATTTTACATTGAATTTACTTTCTTTGAGCGGTAATCGGTGGAAACAAATAAAGGATTTGTGCTTTGTTGTTGTTAAAACTGATTTTTTTATGTTTGTTTTTGGGCCGATTTTTCAATGTTCAAATAACTTTTAACTAAAGAATAAATATAATAGTAACAACTTGGCGTAGTTTCTATACATAATGTTTAATAATTTCATTTTTTCAAACAAAAGTTCAGATTAAATTTAATAATCGGCCCTTAAAATGTTAATAAATTTGGTTATCAAAATGTCTGGGATGATAATTTAACGTTAAAAGCTATTCTAACAAAAAGAAACGGATGTTTAAAATAAATATTTATCAAACCGACTTTCGGGAAAATGAAGATCAGCAATATATCAGAAAGAATAATAGTTTCTTTTAGTAAGTATCTATTGTAAAACAAAAACAAGGTAGAACCAATAGAAAATATTTGTCCAAAACTTTATTAATTTATATAAGCAATTTGTTTCATCACAGACAGACGGAGGAAAAATATTCACTAAAAAGAGTTATATTGAAAATGTTTTGAACTTGTAGGTACAGTTCATAATGAACTGAATCTGAGCTATTGCACAAATTTAATAAGTTTTCTTAATATTTTTTTTATTGTTAGTGTTAGTTTTTCAACAGGGCGAGTAAACCTTGTTCATAATTCAATGTATTCCATAAAACATCTTATCTTACTGAGCCTCCTCTTGTAATGCTTTAAATAAATGGTTTTGAAAATTAGAAAAAGAGAACCTCCGAAATGCCATCATCATTCACTGCCCATGGGCTAAAAATAATGAAACAGATTGGTATCATTTAGCAGGTCGCCCTTATTAGGTACAGTCAACAAAAGAGTTAAGTGTGCAGGATCGTTGGATATAGTTGAAGTTTAGTAAGAAACCGATAGATGTTGTCGACTGAAATTTAATTTGATAAATGGGGTTTTTGTTTTCTATTAATAAAATTAAATTTTATTCGAGAACATCCATCGGTTACTTACTAAACTTCAACTACATCCGACGATCCTGCATACTTATCTCTTTTGTTGACTGTACATGGAAAACAGAACTGGCGAAATGTGGGTGTAGTATAGGTACAACTCTGCCTGTATTCCCGGGAGGGACAGGCAGAGTCGTAATGTTATATTTTTTGCATGACTCATGATGCAAAGCATTAGAGAGTGCTTTACGATCGAAATTTTTTTTTGCCTCGTTTCTGCAACTGTTTCTATTGTTATACTCGTGCTAGTACACATAACCTACTTTATTTATATACCATTGTATAGATAATTTAATGGAGATTAATTCTGCACTTTTCAAAAATTTATTTAATGCAGTAAAGACAAAAAAAAACATCAAAATATTTTTAAAGAAATTCCCGTCAATCAAATGTGAAACCTGAAAACATTGTAGCTTGCGAAAAAATCAATTAATTGTTGTCAAAAAATGGCTCTTTTATTCAAAGTAGTTTTTTCATACTATCAAATGAGCATTATGAGTCGTGCACTTTTGGACTTTCCAAATTTTATTCACTGAATCTGCAAGTTATAGGACATGCTGTATGTTTCGAATGTTCACACTTTTATTAAATATATCCCGTAGCACTTCAAATGTATTATTTTTGATTATATAGGTATATATTTATTTAGATTAGTATAATATACTTGATTTATGTATTTATTGTATTGTATAAATGGTACACCACAGACTACCTACAGTATTTGTCTGTCCTTCCCCTTTTTAATCCATCCAAAGGTTGTCTTTAAAAGATCGCTCTTAGCGATAAGACCGCCCATTGTGTCACCCATTGTAAAGTTTCTATATTTATGTCTGTAATTTATATGGTGTACATAATAAAGAGTATTCTATTCTATATTCCCATTTACATACTCAAAATCTACACAAAATCTACACCTATTTTATTCACCCCGACCATGGATCTTCTCATTCAGTTCCGATAGATTTGCTCGCACACTCAGTCACACATCTCGAATAGTGCACAATGCACTGTCTGTGAGAGTAGTCCCTATAGGGATTTGTATCGTACCAAACAATACACGCGTTAAGCTGGTCGCAAGGGATGAGCGGAAAACTATAAAGTAATGTTTTTCAAGGAAAAATAACTATTTTCGAAAAATTTAATTTTAATTGCAATGCTTCGATGCTGACAGTGGTAAGAAAGTTTATAAACTAACGTTAGAACTTCTATGTAGTTAGTTTATGCCGATAGAATTGAATTTAAACATAAATAAACAAATAAAACATAAATAATAGTAAACCATAATATTATTATTGCATTTAAAGGCAAGTTTTTCCAAGGAAAGCATTACAGCCATAGATATATTTTTACATTTCTATGATTACAGCACAAGTCCAAGAAGACGAACTAGCAGGGGATCGAGGAGGGGGGGGGGGGGAGTGGAGGGGAGGGGGCTCAGGGGATCAGACCGGAATAAATCGATTTCTATTATTCCGCAACTGATTTTTTTTCTATATCCATCAAATGTTTTGCTTGTCAACGTCAAAATTTTAAAAATTCCGATTAATACGATTGATGACCTGATATTAATTAGAAAAGTAGGTTGTAACCGCAGAGGTTACAAAGACAAACAAATCATAATGTTCGTTTCAATAACCTCACTATTCGCTTTGTTCCTTTTAAGAGCAGGAAGCTAATCACTTGGACCATCGAAAAAGCCTTAGCAAAAGGAGAATTTGGGTCAGTCTGTGTATGCGAGGGCTTCTTCCGATAGATTTGCTTGTTACGCCTCAATTGCCAATAAAATTATTGTCCGGAATTGGAAGAGGAAGATCTTTGAGAGATTAGCCTTAATCAAACTGATCTCGATATTGATGTATGAGGTATTCTTTACTGTGGCCTACCTAAGCATTACATCGAGAAGATCAGAAGGCCAATTCTCGTAATTAAAAACGTTCAAAATCTAGTCGCAATCTCATCTCAGCGACAATCAATGTCAAAAACTCGTCTGAAATTTGGGGAAATTCGAGGTATTTTTTAAAGATTGAGACTGAGATCAGACTGTGAACGTTCTTAAAATTACGAGAATTGCCCCTCTGACTGTGAACGTTCTTAAAATTACGAGAATCGCCCCTCAGATTATTGCAATCGTCGTAAGAATTGTTACTCAAAGATTATTTGTAAGTACAGTAGGCCGCCAGGCGCATCATTGGTAACAACACCTCTCCATAAGCTGTCATCTTATTCTATTGAAACTCCGTATTACGTTAGGCCCGCTCAAGATCAAAGTGCTACCACAGTCGTGCGGTCGTCTGTACCAACGTAACATGTATAATAATGTATTACCCCTGTGATATTTTTAGGTCACATACATACATATATAAGTACATATACTCACGCTTGCTTCCCAAGGCAGAAACTACAGAAAACCATTAGCTATACGAATCTTTCATACTCCTTTTGCTTCGTTTACTTTCATACATACATATTTTAAGGACACTTTTATCATGAGATGACCTAGTATGAACTAGGTTCTGCCCGCGACTTCGTCCGCGTGAAATTTATTGTTCCCCCGATCCACCCCGTCGTATCGCATCGTCTGTCAGCGCTATTACTTTGTTTTCAATAAGCGTTCTTTCTGACTTCTGTTTTTTTGCTTGGCTCTTCAAATCGTGATGTTAAATAGCCAATAGCCTTCCTGAAAAATTGGGCTATCCATTGCAAAAAAATGTTTCAAGTGAAAACTTAATTAGGCGCGTTGGGCATTTTTTTGAGATGGGAATAAACTATTGAACTCGCGACACTGTTACCGACGCCGCGCTACATTTGGATGTGTTCGGCTGTCCTCGGGATGTACTCGGTTTTAATGTCCGATATATCAGTGAGTGATGGCAAAGTATTCTGTTTGTGTTTTGTTTATATGACGATTAAACAATACACACGTAATTGTTCAACTTATCACTTCTGTTGGCACTCCTGGAGTGCCACTTTTTTTTTAAATCCGACTGGTAGTTCCAGAGTTTAGTGCGTTCAAACTAAAAAACAAACTCCTTAGCTTTACTGTTAGTATATCGATAAATATGTATAGATTATGGCAATGCATTTAATTGAACATAAATGTAGCATAGAAGTTAGAAAACAGACACATCCCACCCTAAACCTACATACAAAATCCTCAAAGATGAACACAGTTTCCATGAACACGCTAACGACGAATCTACTTACAACTAAGTACATATGCTCATATATTGCAAACACCACACGATTACACTCTAGTTAGTAGGCTCTGCATTTGGGAAGACAGCCAGACTGCGTGTAGTTTCAGCCAATTTTCAGTTGCAACCCTAAATTAGACAAACTAGAACTTCAAGCACACAAACTGTTTAGACGCTAAATTATTTAGTTATATTAAATTCAGCTTCGAGTTTAAGTTTCTGAATTATTGTGGTGCTAACTTTTTTAATTACGGTTTGAATGTTTGTCAACGTTATTAGTTATGTTTTTACTAAATGTATTGTCGATAAGTTTACTTAGGTCTATGTTATCAATAACTGATGAACGTTTAGTAATCTTCTTCTTAGCGTGTCGATGGCAAAAATAGTACGAAAAAATAAAATTAAATATAGTTTTTTAAATATGTTTGGCCCAAAATTTAGCAACGCAGGTACTATTCGCTCGCGTGTGCAGGTGGGTAATGAGAAAATAATGGAAAGAAGTGAACCAATTCATTGATAAAATTTAAACAAACATAAAATCACGCCTGTAAGCCCTGAATGGTTAGATAGAGTTGTACCCATATTACACTCACATTTCGCCTCTTAAATTTAAGTCTCATGTAATAGGGGCCGAGCAGATTGCCATTAACCGGGCACATATCCAGACTCCGGGCTGCTACTGAGAAATTCCCGATAAAACCCAATAACTAACCCAAATGTATATAGCACATATATAGACCGATCTAGATGACGCAAGTATCACGAGATGTAATTATGAAAACCAAGCGTGTCATCTCTCTGCTGACTGGGTAGGGTACTCTGCTTTTATGTCATGTAGCTGAATTGTCTTTCGGCTATTTAGGTAACTTGCTTTCATGTTATCCTACGTGAATTGTATTTCAGCGAAAAGGTATTTCCGATAGAGACCCCATTTTTTGACTACCTACTATGACGTCACAAGCACTATTTAGTGACTGGAAAATCAAATCGATTCAAAGACGACGCCGCGTTCGGCACCCGTCTCGCTCGCCCAGCCAGCAGTACACACCACAGGACTGAGCGGGAAAGTAGCTGCTTACGATTTTTGTACGTAAGCTGATGCGATTTTTGGCACGCGAAGTAGTATATAGGGTCTATGGAACAGCAAATTTTTATTTTAATAATCGTCGAATAATTGTAACGCAGGAGGTCCAGCATCATGTAGTGACTCCATGATAACAGAAGGCCAATTCTCGTAATTTAAAATGTTCAAAATCTAGTCACAGTCTCATCTCAGCGACAAAGAAATGTCAAAAACTTGTCAAAATGTAGGGAAATTAGAGGTATTTTTGACAGATTGAGACTGAGATCAGACTGTGACCGTTTTTAAAATTACAAGAATTGCCCTTCAGGTCGCGTGTCGATGTCCCTGCCACCCTGTTTTTAATTTAAGTATGTGAATCATACAAACTAATTGTTTCTCGACTTGTAGCTAGGTAAAAGACCTTGCTAAAAGATGAAAGAACCAAAAAAGTGATTCTGAGAAAAGTTAATAAAGGTTCACGAAATTTCGTTCTAGAAATGTTTGTAATGCTAAAGATGAGACATACGTAAAACATACCAGTCTACTTACTTTGTAAACATACCACGTTCTAGACGAAATTGTTGAGAAAGAAATAGAGATGGCCTAGAATAAATTCCAAGTAAATCTTCTAGTACCGCACCTACGAAATTCAATAAGCATTATCACACTAAGACGAAAATTTGTGAGTGTTTATAGGTTTGTTACTTCTTCACGCTCAAACGGCTGGACCAATTTCGATAAAATTTTGTTTGGAGGTAGCTGACACCCTGGATTAAAATATAGGCTACTTTTTATCCCAATATTCCCACAGGATCGAAACTTATGCGGGTGAAACCGCGGGACGCAGCTAGTTCTACTATAAACAAGAGCGTACACTGCGTACAGTTCTTTGAGTAACATTGGAGTTTCTGCGGGTGATGTTAAACATGAAATCTATAATTATATACTAATAATAAATCTAAAGAGTTTCTTTGTTTGTTTGAACGCGCTGATCTCTGGAACTACCAGTCCGATTTAAAAACTTATTTTTTTATTTGATAAAATGATAATTCTTGAGGAAGGCTATAGATATAGGCCATTTAATACCACACTCCGATTCTTAGGAGCTGAGCAAAAAAAATTCAGATAGAATGCTAAGCAAAAACGAAGTAGTAGCGCGGGCAGGCGATGCGTTACGAGAGGGTGGGTCGAGTGAACAAGAAATTTCACGCGGACGAAGTCGCGGGCAGAAACTAGTACCAATAATAAAGCTGAAGAGTTTATTTGTTTGTTTGAACGCACTAATTTCTGGAACTAGGTACCAGTCGGATATGAAAAATTACTTTTGAATTTGATAGCCAATTTTTGAGTACGGCTATATAATAGGTTACTTAACATCACGCAAGGACTCGCTATGAAGTAATAGCGCAGACAGGCGATGCAATGCGACAGAGTGGGTCCGGGGAACAAGACATGTCACGCGGACAAAGTCGCGGTCAGAAGCTAGTAAATAATAAAACTGGTAGGAGTGTCACGGGTTTGGAGAATGTTTTCGCCCGCTCTCTGAATATAGATGGCTCTAATTTAAAAGCATATGAAATAGTAGACAGTCGCGGTATCATATCATACGCATTTAGGAAAGTTTTGCCTACACTATTCGAAAGTGTTTTATTTAGTGGTACGCTCATGATTTCTCCGTTCTTTCGCTAGAATAAAAATATCTTACTTCAGCGTTGGAATTCATAACAAACGACAATTTTCGTAATAAAGATTTTGTTAGGTACTGACAAAAAATCTATCTGACTGGAGTATGTCCCATAGCGGTAGGCAGGAATTACAAAATTCTACCAGCATGTTTACATACACCTTTTGCTTGCAAATATTCCAATCATTATGTACTGCGATAACCAAAGCGCTATTAGTACGAGTATTTCAGGTACTGAAAGTTATAACGCACGAAGTAAACAATAGACGTGCGGTATTATTTTGTCAGACCAATCAAGTATCTGTTATATACAAGAAGAGTCAAGATATGGTTGCTGATATACTAACGAAGTCATTGCATCGACCAAAGCATGAATTCTTCACCAACACCTGGTTTGCATTCAGGAGAGGATGTTGGAATATAAGTTGGAAAGCAAACTTAATACTTTATGAATATAGTTTTTTCTTCTTTGTATATGTCACTCGGTTATAACATGTCCTGTCAATGGTGTGCTCCTTACTTTTAATATACTTACCATGTTAAATAACGGTTTAGTGTTGTTTCAATCTATTTCAACAACCTTTTGCTTCGTTTTAGTTCATACATCTGGTCAAACACGCATGACACCGGTTGCGAGTCTGTACTATACACCTGACCCTTTTTTTTTTTTTTTTTTTTTTTAACTTGGAGAAATGCTCATGCATTCTGCACTATCACGGGGAGATAGTGCAGTTATGTGGAACTCTAACCCACTAAAACTCCACGGTGTCCTCCTCTGCCGCTTACGGCGGGAACACGGGCACGCGTTTGCACTCATCCGTGAACCCGCCGCGGCTGTCCGTCACCGGACCCCCCTCTGGGGAGTATTCCCCATCATCGGCGCACCAGAACACATAGCACGCCGTGACCACCTCTGGGACCAAACCAGCACATGAATTACCATTATCGAGCCCCAAGATACAGAGTTAGTGTCTAGTTTAGGGCTCAATAGCAAATAATATATTGTAACCTAGCTGTAGGCAGTATTTTAAGCTACTCGTGTCGTTTTAACTTGCTATAAACTAGTGAACATGCTTACTGTATTACCTGGATAATCAATTATATTTCTATATCTATCTGTAATAACTAATAAGGTGAAATACGGTCAAAATTATGTTCTCCTAGGACGTCCGTCTCCGCGTTTTAACTCACATTTGCCTTGTCACGAACCGTCTTTATTAACTTTACTAAGAATAAGTACTTTGGTAATGTCATCTTTATCACTGTTTATCCTTTTAGGCATAATAAACGTAACAGGTTTTTCAATGTAAACAATGCTGAGCTAACACAGCTTCTCTGTTCATTGGAGGAATTTGTGACGTGTTTATTGGTCGAATCTGATGTAAATATTTAATAGCATTTCACACTAGCACCCTTAGGGATGCATAAGTTATTCTAGCCTTGACCAAGATCACCAACCTAACCAATACTGTAGGGACAACCTATAATACAACATGTCCCGGAATTAAGGCATACCCCAAACACCCCAACTACAATATTATGTTATAATCAATATTTAAAATAAGTATTTTTTGTGTAGGTATGTGTTTTCATGTATGATGTATGTTTTTGTGTATAAAATTGTAAAGTGTGTTGTTTATGGACTTATGGTCTGAAATAAATTTATTATTATAATAAGTACATACACTGATTTTTTACTATTATTTATAAAACATTGTTTATTTATTAAATTAGTTATACTGATTGTGGAAGAAAATTGTGATCACATTATAAATCTATGCACGCACACAGTCGCACACGTATAAGGGTTTAGAGTAGTAGGTGCTTCGTTCATTTTGGTTTGTTTTGACCACACGAACTAGTATAAGTACAGTCGAAAATACGGGGTAGCAGGGACATCGACGCTCTAGCGGTAACCATGAAGTCAGCACATCATTCTAGACCCCCTAGCGTGTTTATAAAAAAAAAAACAACGCATGCGTTCGGGGAACCCCCGTCAGGAACGAAATTCCTTACGCACACACACAGTCGTCGGGTATCTATGGTTTTGACTGTACATCGGAAGTATGGCTGTAATTGACGTAAAACCTATATTATAAATGGCAGAAATCGATTCAGTAAACGATTCTGAACAAGCTACTTACCTACTTTCGTAATGAGCATTAATTCAGTTACACATTGTATATGAGGACTGTTTTAATATCACAACATTGATAACTGTAAAAGTTTTCAAAGTAACATCCGATCCAATCCAAATCAAGAAGACGAAATAATACCTTCATACTGTATAAGAACAAAATTCCAACATGGATTCAGAATCGATTTTATACGAAACAATATCACTCACATCCGTCTCTTTCACTCACTTCCCAAAATTGAGGCGAGAGAGGAATAACAAGACGTTCATTTGCAATCATTGAACGTTCACCGTAAATGCTCTTTGTGAAATGACGCGGTAAATTTAAGATATAAAGGAATTATGAATATGTCGTTTTCTCGAAACAAAGTTACGCTGAGATTGTGAAGAATATTCCAACGCCTCAAATTATAGAAATGTTAGCGTGTTTATAAAGTTATTTTAAAGATAGGTATCCCTCGAGAATTTTGTTGTTCTGAATTTTTGTACGACTATTTTTTCGTAAAAATGTTGGGCTCATTGTTTTTCTGTATTATTATTATAATGAGTTATTCAAACCAGCTTGTAATATTTCTAGGTTTACGTAAGGTTATACCTATCTTATGCATGAGTGTATATGTAACGCATAATTTATCTGTTACTTCACAAGTTTTTCGTATCTTTTTTTCAGTTGTATGCTCTTATAACCTTTGCACTTCCTCAGTTTTCAACCATTATCTCTTCTTCAATGATTTTACGCGTACACATACAAAAGCTCACGCCATTTTTCCATGGCAGGCAAAACTACAGAACGACACATACTACGAGTACAATCGTTGGATACTCCTTTTGCTTCGTTTATGTACATTCATACATCTGGGCATACATGCACGCTGGACGAGTCCTACGCAACTGACCTTTCTAAAGATCATCACCAATAAGATCAGTTACGAAAAGAGAAGAGAAGAGACCATGTCCTCCGAGTTTATTTCGGCTTTCCTTTCAGGGATCAGTCAGTTGGGAAATGCCAACCCATCTTGACGTGTAAATGTGTCTTAAAATGATCTAATTAGGGTTGATTTTGCAACAGTCAGATAACTTTTATCTGAAGAATAATTATGGCAGTTTCATATATTTTCTATACAAAAACTGTCAAACAGCATTATTTATTCCTAAGAAAAAAAATACCAGAGGGGCAATTCTCGTAATTTTAAGAACTTTCAGTTCACAGTCTGATCTAAGTCTCAATCTGTAAAAAAATCCTCTAATTTCACTACATTTTGACAAGTGTTTGACATTTGCTTGTCGCCGAGATGAGACTGTGACTTGGTTTTGAACGTTTTAAATTACGAGATTTGGCCTTCTGTTTATTGAAAAATCAGTCCTTAAAGAAATAAACATTTCATTTAAATGATTTCACTATGTGCAAAAATTTAACAAATACCCGAACAACTTGGGCACTCTTTTCAAAAATATTCCACCTACATTCTCGGGTTAACCCAACAGGTCCAATAAAGCCTGGGACATCCTACACGCAAATCTAACACCGCACCTACACCCAATATCGTATTATTTTATCAAGATTGAGATATTGAATTCCTGCGCACGTCATGAGATGTAAGAGGTATTTTATTACCCCGAATAAATAGAAAGAGACAGGAGAAAAAGAAAAAAAGATAGGTAATAAAAAGGTTGGATGCTAGAACGACGTGTTGTGAAAACTTAATATGGGAAAGTCATTATAAGGAAGTTTTTATTGACATTGGGTTGTTTTTAATTAAGAAGGCTGAAGTGGCCGTATGACATATATGTATACAGGGTCCCATTAAAATAGATGGACAAATTTTAACATAGCGCTCAGTAAATCTAACCAAAGATATCCAAGCAATAAAAAACATTGATTAAAGTGATTTTATTTTAACCGAAAATAATAAATTGCCGGCACATTAGTGTATTTTCGTTAGCTGATTATTTTTCTTGTAAGTATGTAATGCGTTTTTCTTAAATATCTTTTGCCATCGTCCTTATTTTGGTGGTCTGAATGATTTCTAAACGTTTGTCCATTTATTTTAATGGGACCTTATATAATTTAAAGTGTTTTAAATCAGTTGTTTTGAAGAGAGATGGGATTGTGAGAGATGAGATTATCCTCGCGAATGAACGCCGTAAAAATTTAATGGCAGATGAGAACAGGGGAACGGCATCTTCAAACTTTGCGATTACCAATCTCCATCTGTGAGAATCGATAACTTAAGGCAATAAGTATGCAGCGTGCCGCTTTAATGGCGACATTAATTTAACACGCGTATACGGATTCGCGATTTCGTTCTAGCAACATATTTTAATTTCATTCAACTTTATTATTTATAGATTGATTTACAATTATCTAAAATAGCATCTTGGAGCAAGAACTGTAGCGCAGAGGTCATTGCCCGGGTCACGGATCATAACATCGCATCAATGAAATTAAAACGAATAACGCGCAAAGAGTAGGCGAATTAAAGGAAAGAGCGCAGGTGGCAGTTTTCAAATTACGAATTATTTTATGTTGTTATAATTTTTATGATTACTGGCTACTAGCCTTACCCTTGTGTTAAATTAATGTCATCATTGTTATGTGGATCTTCAACTGTAAACTACTTCAGGGTGTACAATACAATGATGTTGATCAAGGGCTGAGGTTGTCCTTTGTAAACCCAGAATCACAGATATAGATACACCTAGATACACTAGGGCAACTACTTCGCGTGCCCAGCTTACGTACAAAAATCGTAAGCCGCCACTTAAGCGCTCAGTCCGTAGTACTGCTGGCTGGGTGAGCGTTAGCGCTGGCGCTAGGCCCCCGGGGTAGGGCGAGATGGGTGCCGTACGCGGCGGCGTCTTTGAATCGATTTGATTTTCCCATCACTAAATAGTACTTGTGACGTCATAGTAGGTAGTCAAAAAATGCCACGCTTGGTTTTCATACAGGTCGTGATACTTGCGTTATCTAGGTCTATCTATAGTCCAGAATCAATACATTATCGATTTAAATTAAATAAACAATCATCAAATAACATCGTCACCAACTTCAATATAACCAAAATTGACCCAAAACTTCTAGAACTGAAACAATTATTCATTACTAACGTAACGATGTTGTAGCTGATCGTGTCAGGCCTTTGTTATATCGAAAATCAACGTCTGAACTTGTGGTCCGTTTAAATATGTATGACTGTTTCATCACAGTCCCAGCATAGCCACAAATCCTTTATCTTTAACTTTTGCGTTCATTTTTGTGAGTTTTTTCTCAATTTGCAAGTCTGTCTGTCATGTCTCTGGGTAATGTCTGAACGTTTTAGTCGACCTTTCTCGAGAATAATGTCAGGTTTAAGTGACAAGGTATCCTCTGGGGTATGGAAATATGGAGAGGCAGCTCCGACTATAATTTTTCTTTTTTGCAGATTAGGTACTGGTACTTTGACTGCCACGTTGGTCGCAAGCGCGACTACTGCGTCATGGGTTGGACCGCTGGTTCAGCCAGTGTTTTTGTGACTATTATAAATATCTCAGTACCTATAGATCTGCCAGAATCTCATAAAATAAAAAAAGTGATTTTCATATGGATTGACATTGCCATATGAAAATCTCCATTTTTTTTATGCCATGAGATTCTGGTAGACTTATAACAGCCTGCACTCTAATTGCATAACACACTATCAATCACAATTTGAATAATTTTGAAGGATATTGCTAATCCATTGCTTTATATATTCGAAAAATTTGACCGCTCAATAACGTCAACAACGCAATGAATGTTGTTGAACTGTCAAAATTAAAGCCATTGCTACTGCTAGTGCGTTTGTTACGCAATTACCCCGCTGGTGTCTATATTTATGCCTAATTAATGACTAGGCTCGACTCTTTCTAGACCTGGTGCAATGTGGGTGGTAGGTGGTAAATACAATATTTATTACTAGCTTTACCCCGCAAATTCACCGCATAAATGTCCATCCCGTGGGAACATCGGGATAAAAAGTAGCCTATATGTTAATGCAGGGTGTCAGCTACCTTCATACAAAATTTGATCAAAATTGGTCCAGCCGTTTGAGCGTGAAGAAATAACACACACACCCTCACAAACTTTCGCATTTATAATATTAGTGTGATGAAAGCATTTGCACGATAATACGTTACTTATACCTTAATAAACTAGCAAAATAGAACAGATAACATCAGCTGTTCGAAACATAACACATCATCACATTACTTTCATTCCACACACTGCATGCATGCACCAAGAAAGAAAACAAAACAGCGTTCATAATTCATTTTTAAGCATTTCTTTTTACCCCACCTTCCGTTGTAATAAATTTAAGGGGCGGACCATACCGTATGTACGTACCCTTATCACATGAAAATAGCTCTGCTGCCGAGTTACCGCGCATCTGCACCTTGCCTAATGTACCGTTATATCGTGCCTAATGTGTTTCTGCTAGAGAGAATGGTACATTATGGAACTTGTATGTGGTAGCGGGAATTTAAAAAAACATGCTGTAAACATAAAACTATTCGTTGTTTTTGACATTTATGTACGAGATAACTGTTTTCCGAGGTTTCGCTTGCATTCTACGGGAAATACGTTATGTACAGACGCCAGCACATCAAGCTACCCGAAACTGTAAAATTTTCCCAATCAACCTTGAACCTTATGCTTTAGCGATGAAGTTGAAAATCTATTAAAGAAATTTGACAGATTCTTGTAGCTTGATGTGCTGGCGTCCGTACCTAAAACTTAAGTAAATGTAAGTAACTTAAGTTTTAATGCAAGATATGGTCTATTAGTGCGAGCCACATAATCAGCGTATAATGCTCCCACTGCTGGGGCACAGGCCTCTTCTCCATGAGAGGGCTATAATCCACCACACGGCCCCAGTGCGGGTTGGTGGACGATCTGCGAGCCTCATTTCATTCAAATCCGTTCAGTCTTTTATATGTGATTGGGTTGCAAAGATCTTCATAAAATTACATATTCACAAGGTAGGTACCTTTTTTTTTTTTTTTTTTTTTAACGTGGAGAAATGCTCATGCATTCTGCACTATCACGGGGAGATAGTGCAGTTATGTGGGACTCTAACCCACTAAAACTCCACGGTGTCCTCCTCTGCCGTAGGTACCTACATTTATTTTATGTATCTATATATTTTATTTCCCAACAATTTCAGAGTTTTCGGGAACTTTAAAATTTCTTACACAGTGTTTGACTTTATTTGCAACCATCCTACAAAGTCTTTACATTTAAATCAAGGCATGTGTTCACCCTTTTAAATGTGACTCTCTATTCCTTTAATGTGTTTTGAAACCCATTTTCGTCAGGCCTTGATAACACCACCCACACGCTCCCCTATTTTATTATGTGCATAACTTCTAGTAAGTCATTTTTATTTAATTTAAATATTAAAAAAAAAATGTGATTTGTTATCATCGATTTTCATTTTAACATTAAGGGCCGATTTCACTAACGAAACTGAACGCGATCAGCGCAACTGAACCGAGTTCAAGAGCTGTCAGTGTCAATATTCCATAACAATGACAATAATTGTTCCCTATACTTATAATTAATATAATCGCGGGTAGAAACTGGATGAGGCGGCACAGAAGCGTGGAGATTGGCACAAGTAAAGAGATTCCTATACTCAGCATTGAGTGAAGTCGGGCTGTGGATGATTATGATACATATAATATATTGTACTAGCTTCTGCCCGCGACTTCGTTCGCGTGAAATTTCACCCTCCCCCCATACACTCTCTTAGGGGCGGAATTTCGAAAAACCCTTTTTAGTGGATACCTACTCTTCACAAAGAACACCCTCCAAATTTCATTGTCTCTAGGACCAGCGGTTTAGACTGTGCGTTGATATATCAGTCAGTCAGAACTTTGAATTTTATATAATTATATAGATATAGAAGCTGTTGTTAAACCTTTATAAATAAATAAATGATGACAAGGACTGAACGCGGTTTAGATGTGCTGATCGCGTTCAGTTTGATTGGTATAATTCGCTCTGAGTGATTGCCTTCAGATCTCAAGGTTACAAGCCAATACTAATATTCTAAGGAAAAATAAGCCAATTGATGTCTGTTAGTAAGTCCCACAAAGAAACTTGAAATTAGGTAATCTTACTTTGAAGCTTCTTTATGTACATCTTTTATAATCTGTAAACCCTGACGTTTGGCCTGAATGAAAAATAGTGTCGTAACTACGGCATGATTTTAATCAAAATAAAGTACAACTTCAAACATATATCCTAGCTTTAATTCCCATCACAATCTCTTGCTATCTAGGTTTCAACCGCCTAATGTATCGTGCCCCTCGTAATGTATTTCTGCAAAGCGCTTGCTCTAAGCTCGGATGATACCAGCGGCACTCCCGCAAAATGCATGCGAACAAGAATTTTTACTGGCACAGCTTTTTCTATTCGTCGTTTCAAAGAATATTTTATTCCCAACGCCCTCTGTATGTTGTTTTTTTTCTTATCTTAGTAATTCGTCAAAGATAGAATATATTACATGTTTCTGTAATACGTTTTGAGGACTTGGTACGATTTTCATTTCAAGTCAAATGGAAAAGCCTGCAACGGTATACCGTGTAGTTATAATATTATTATTTCGTTTATTTATTTATGTACACACGGCTACACATCAAGCTATACATAACCAGTATAAGCTGACCTCGGATTGTACGAAAAACCTATACAATGCGAGGTCAACTCAAACTGGAAATGTATAGCTTGATGTGTAGCCGTGTGTACATATTAAGTTACAGTTTTAAATATTTCTTAAAATTTAAAAAAATAAGTATAAAGAACATTTTAAAAAATAAAAAAAATAGTAGTCCGCCGGTGTCGGGAACAGGGTCCAAGCTACCGGTGGTTAGGGCTCCAGAGACAGGAACCTCCTCACAATGCGAGCCGTATCGAGGAGTACTGCCTTCTGAATCAGGTTCTTGATCCAACTGCCTAACGAAAGCCTCGATAGATTATTAATTCAAGATCAGTTATAAAAAAATATAGCAAGCAAGTTCGCCTCTTTCATCGTTATCTACGTAGGTCGAAACGTCATATTTTCCTTCAATCACGACAAAGCTTAACAGGCATGCTGTGAAAAATTGGTTGATCGGCTGGCGACCATCACAAGAAAATTTAAGGTATGTAATAATACTTTGGTTATTCTACCATATCTATTTTATATCTATTTTATACTTGGTACTAGCTGCGCCCCGCGGTTTCACCCGCATAAGTTTCTAGCCCGTGGGAATATCGGGATAAAAAGTAGCCTATATGTTAATCCAGGGTGTCAGCTACCTCCATGCAAAATTTTATCAAAATCGGACCAGCCGTTTGAGCGTGAAGAAGTAATAAACATATAAACACACACACTCACACACCCTCACCAACTTTCGCCTTTATAATATTAGTGCGATTAACGAATATAATTATGTATCTGATTTTAAACCATAACAAAACACTATGCAAGTTATTTCATATCAATTATAGCGAACACTCCAATCTGGGCCAATCTCCTACACAAACATTGCGACAAACACAAAAATAAAATCTTCAACCTAAAAATATCGCAGTGCGGTAAAAAGGAAAAGTTTAAGCTTTCATACAATACTGTTGAAGAGACTCTCGGGCTTGCGAACGGGCAGCTGAGTAAAAAACAAACATAACAAATGTAAGACAGGTAATCTTGTTCCTTCAGTGGCAAGTGTAGTACTAGATTCGAGAGACCACTTGAGTTATAACGTGTTGTGATGTGGGGACGGACTTTAATGCTATAAGAAATTAAGAAGCAATATTATATAAGTCTTACCAAGGGGTATCGTGTTACCCAGTATAGTATTTTATCTCACGAAGCGTCGCGCGCTTTACTTATGGTTGTCAAGTGTACAAACACGCCGTGAATGTGTGTCTAAGCGCAGGAGCTCTCAGCACCGTCCTATAGAATGGCGAAGTCGGAAAGTGTGAGGGTGTATTATGGTGTCTAAATGTCTATTAACTGCTCTCAAATTACGATTTTTATATTAATTTCTTTTTACATACTTCTTTGACATAATCTTTTTATTATTGACATGACAATTATTTATAATTTTTCACCTCTTTATTAGTGGTTGTAATGGCAATCATATAACTTGGTTTTAGTAGATTTTTATATTTTATTTATTTATATATACTTTATTGTACATCAGAAAAAACATAACAAAAAAACGATTGTTAACATAAAACATACAATGGGCGGCCTTATCGCTTTCTGCGATCTCTTCCAGGCAACCTTGGAATGGACAGTGATTGCGTGGATATAAAAACATGGGGTTGATTTATCCTTTTGATAGATTCTTATTTTGTAAAAGTAAGGACTTTGCAGGCTTTGTAGGCCTTGTAGACTTTAGATCTGTAGACCATTTTTTATTTTATCAAGTACCTGGTACTTGTTGACATGCCTACGCTGTCCTCCCATACCTACTCATCATCATCATCATATGAAAGATAGGCAGTCGCTCCATGTAAAATACTGGTATTCAGTTGCATCCGGTCAGATTGGAAGCCTACCCTAACATAGTTGTGAAAAGGCTAGGCAGATTGATTAAAAAACATATTGTGACATAATATTTTAAGAACATGAACTTCGTTTAGTTATTCATGAATATGTTTAAATTACATTCAAATAAAGCCTGCAAGCATCTGGCTCAGGTTCTAAGCTACTTAAGAGCCTCGGAGAGAACCTCCTAACAATGGGAACATGTCGTGTCCTGGAATAGGTACCTACGGCTTTCTGTACCATTGTATATTTTTTTCATATAATTGCTATGATATTTTATGAGATGCGCTGAGAAATGTGCACGTGTTTTTATATTGCGAATCTCAATTTTAAATCGGACGTCGAAACGCATCGAATACTAAAAGAAAATGATCGATTCCTGCACGATGTCTGCCGTAACGACTCAGACGCAATCGACACCTCTGCGTTCGACAGCTCTGCGTCTAGTCGCAGCGACAAGACGCACAGTTTGCGCCTGATTACAGTGACAATAACCAGTATTTTAAATGACTCAGCATCATGCTTGGATAGGAGCCTTTTGGTCTCGTATAGGATTTTCTGTTTAATTTTTCTTTTTGTTACTTTTTTTTATTGTATAATTTGATTTTTTATTTTTTACTGTGTTTAGTTCAGTTTGTGATCTTCCTGTACGAGTCGCAATAAATACTTTTTCTTTCTTTCTTTCTTTCTTTCTTTCTTTCAGTGTATTAAAAAAAAATCTAAGTTGTCTACCCAAAATATTTCGTATTGTTAAAGCCTCGTACATCTAAATAACATACCATTTTGATAATTTCCACAATCTTTGCAAACCCGTCTTATGTTTTCAGAGATCTAGTCTTGTTTTCCTTATGTTTAGATACTCGAATGAGTGCGTAAGAGGGTGAATAATATACTTATGTAGAAGCGGCACGTATGTAAATACTGTTTGGTATAGAAGTGAAGTCGGTGAGCAAATAGTTGTGTTTCGAAGTGCAGAAAATAAAGTAAGTTGGAGGAAAGGATAAATAATGATACAACTTCCTTTCTTGACATTTTATATATTAAATTTCAGTTAAAAATTCACTATTGCAATATTGCTACAACCAAACAAATGATACTATTTTAATTAAATATTTCTTTTTTCTTAGCAATAAGCGCCTTTATCCTCTCTCCTATTAAAAATTAACTTTGCTGTGCCCGACAGGGTCCATAATTGATTCGATGTTTTAACATACCAACTGTCATATGTACACATTATGGAATGCAATAAAGTGTTGAGTAAAAGAAATAAAATTACCAAATTAAGAATAGTCGGAAATGGCGTTTATCCCAAAGCTTTAGTTTAGGAAAGCGATTTAGTCTTAAAATGGCTGTCATGGAAATCTGTCATTTTCACCAGTATTTGAGATTGAGGTGTCAAAAAACGCTTTGTATTTAAACAGGCGTTGTTATGTGACCGTTCACCGCTTTCTTAGGAAACCAACCTTAGATCTTTGGATGTGGATGTTTAGCCCCTTGCACGTTTTGTTTTTTGTTAACCATATTCATATAAATAATAACAAAAAAATAATAATAACATTTATTTAGACAAATTTTGTTGACATTCTAAGCACAACAAACAAAAGATAGTAAAATAAAAAAATATTTAAAGATATGGTGCAAAAAAGTATGCAAAAAATAATGTTAAGAATTTGCATTCCATAATGTTGTAGAGGCGTTACAATGGCCAAGGTACAATTATGGACCCTGTAGAGCACAGCAAAAAGTATAAAATTAATTCTTAAAATAAAAATACATTTAGGACATAAATTAACAAAGAGCAACTTATAAAATATGTTATTAGCATTAAGGTCAACAAAGTCAAACAACAGCCCAATTTTATGTCCAGGAAAATAGCTGTCCATTCCAAGGTTGCCTGGAAGAGATAGCAGAAAGCGATAAGGCCGCCCATTGTATATTTTGTAGTGGTTAATGTATTTTTATGTTAAGCGATTTTTTTTGTGGTGTACAATAAAGTATGTATATATAAATAAATATAAATAAGGTGTATAATAAATAAAACAGCCCACTTTTAAATAGTCAATTTAAGAATATGTAAACAGTATCTACTCAATACTCTACTTCGTATACCTAAACTTATTGATTTTAGTGTTAGCTTGTATAATATATTTAAATATATTTCACTGTAAATAACTAAGTAAATAAAAGTTTAATAGGTATTACATTTTAGAATTTAATCTAGACTTTTGTGAACAAACTAAACCGTGTTCTTATTTTATTTCGCGACTAAACCAAAAGGTTTGATGTTTTGGTAGATTTTGTATTAACTTTTCAATCTTACCAAAATATTTTCACCTTACTCAAATAATCAAATTAACAGACATATAAATTCAAATAATTACATAAATTACACTTTAAAGATACGCCCGTAAATAATACATACCTACCTATTAAGGCACCCCGTATTTACAAGAGAGGGAACATTAATATCGAGCCCTTGGGGAAACGAACAGCTAATACAAACCAATAATTACTCAGAATATAATACAGATATTTATGTATATAAATGTTCCGTAAGCACTGAACGTTTTGATAATGAAAATGAAGACGCAAGGATCTTTTTCTATGTCTTCTTTTAATTTAATATTATGTTACAAGAAATTTGTGTTTATTTTTTACCTTTGAAATTATACTTATTTATTTTTGAAAGTTCATTTTTAACAAGTTAATTAATGTTTTGGCAGACTTTGCCACGATTTATTCCGGTCGGATCTCCTGATCTGATACCCTGCTCGTTATTATTATGTTTTAATTTCTGTCTGATCCATTATCACACCGAGAAACGATGCCGATTGGCGTTTATGTAAGGACAGGTGGTGTTCTGTAGTTTCTGCTAACCCCCATGGGAAAAACACGTGAGCTTATATAAACTGCATTCGCGGCTTATTTGCCAAAAATGTAAACAAATATGAGTTTATGGAAAAGTAACTTTAATACATACACAATAAAGTGCAATTTACGTTACAACTTCAAACATTTTTCTAACTTTGCAATACTTCTAGTCACTCTGAAATCATCTTAAGTACCATTACTATAATGTTGATATTTGTTTAACTTGAAATAACATCAATTTTAAACTTTGAATAGACTACATACATAACCTATAATGTTAATGTAATAGTAAGCTAAGGTCTATACTATAAGATATACAATAATTATATGCGAAACTACGACAGATTTTGGCGGAACTAGGAACAGTATCTCAGACCACTATTAGTAACATTCATAATGTCCTATTTTAATCCCCCATTCGCTCACCAAACACGTAATTATAGTACATCAATACATTGAATATACACCTAAATGAAGTACACCACTCTGTTATTAATGTAAAGCGAACTTAATAGACTTCTGAATTCAACAGTGTTATGCGTATGAATATTTAGAATTTAACCCTTAATGAGGTGAGGTCCTATTAACAACCTTTCTGTTGAAATGTACACTGTTATATTATTAATATTCGTTTACTTTTGGGTGTTAGAGTACGTAGATATTAGAATCTCAATTAAAATAAATGTAACATTTTAATAAAAAAATTCAAGCATTTATGAAATTTTAAACTTAATTACGTTGATGAAGTCTGTAAATTGAATTATTCATTTCATCATAAACGTGGAATGAGATGTTTGTTTGAAAATTCATCATTTAACAAGCTAATCAAATCCAATAGGTACCTACGGAGAATTATTTCTCGGATAAACTAGGAATTTTAATGAACTTAATAATTGGAGTTTTGCATAGGTATCTACCCCCAATTATTATGCCATCGTGAGGAAATCGGCATGTCCTAGAATCAAAACATTCGAAGACACATGACGTCCACCGCCCGCACTGGGCCCGCGTGATGGATTATGGCCGACACCCAGAAATGCGAACATTATAGGCTGATTACATATGCATGCCACAACTCGTGTTAATTAATGTAGTCATGTGTTAAGATTTCAAGAAAGAATGCCATTCTTTTGCTCAATTTAGACAGAAAATAATTTCTGAGTTTCTGACTTATTTTTAAAATGTCTGTCCAATCAGTTTTCATTTATGAGACCGCATTCGTTACACAAATCCTCCAAGCCACTAAAATCGCCAATACAGAAAAGCGGGCACTACACCTACCTAATAGATTTTCAAACCACCAGCCAACCACAACATTTGACCGACAGCTATAACTTTGCAAGCAGCGTAGCCTTCATCTATTCCATTAGGGTGCCTTTCCACCAGATATGTGCTATGCAGCTATGCTGCGAGAATGTAAAAGCTAAGCTACGAAACTATGAGACAGTTTCGACTGATGCTAAGCTAGGTAGCGGAGCGAGTAAGGCCCGGACTCCACTGAAGCGGAGCTGGGCGGACCGGAGCGGAGACGTTCAGGAATCGACCAATCACAGACGAGACTAGTGACGCGATGCGGATTTCAACCATTGTGTTTGGTCGATTCCTGCACGTCTCTGCTCCGCTCCACCCAGCTCCGCTTCAGTGGAGTCCAGGCCTCAGATGTGCTATGAGAATGTGCCACCGCGCCGCAAGGTAGCTGTGCGAGGAAGATGCGCAGCTCGAGCTATGCGACGTATCGACAATAGGGAAGGTACACTGCTCTGCATATAGCTACACATCCATAGCACTCATCCATAGCCAGATCCATAGAACGCATTCATACCACGCATCCACAGCACGCAACCTTCCATATAAAAAACGTAGCCAGACCAGTGAATATGATTAGTGGATATCAAACGCATCCATAGCAACAAACCATAGCCCATCTCTGATGGAAAAGCAGCCTTAATGCCGTATCCACTAACACTAAGCGACACTTATATTAATGCCTAAGCCCTCAGTTGGATTTTCAACGCTCGGCTTAGTGCGATAAGTTGAAAATCCAACAACGCGTATTTATTTAAGCATTCAGTTAGATATCGCCTAGTGTTAGTGATAACGGGCACACGAGAGTCAACTCCAGTACTTTTGTCAGAATAATTCATATTTCCATTAGGCTCCCGCTGAATTACCTAGTCCTACCTAGTCTAGTTGAGGCCTTTAGAAGCTTTTGTATAAATATAAGGCACTTGAGGGGCCAGTGTCACTCTTGTTTGAAATGGGGGACATTATCTAGAGAAAAAACTAAAGTCTATTCAAGTCCTTGTTTCCAGTTTATGTCATTTCCACTTAAACGAATATTTACTTTATATCAGTGTAAATTATGTTGATTATAGCACGACTGCCTACTACTCTTTTAAAAGTCGTAAAAAATATTGAAGTTCTAGCACATACTGAACTTATGTGGGCATTAAAGTTGCTTTTCCAAAAACGAATATTTGTTTACATGTTTGGAAACTAAATCGCGACTTAAAAACTCTAGACAATAAAAACGGCAGACCTAAATACCTACTATTTATTTAGGTCTCCCGTTTTTATCCTCTAGAGTTTTTAAGGTGTATAGATGGCCCACTGACCTTGTGCATGTGGGCGGAGCCAAACGCCCTACTCCCGAATACGTAAAACGCGCGCGGTGGCGCACTACACTAAAACTAAGATCAAAGAATATGCAGAGACGCAGACATGCCGCACGTAGGTCGCTATTTTTGCCTACGATTCCAGAAGGGAATAGCGGATGCAAGGCTGATATATTTTGTATAGATAGATATTTATTACGTTTTATTATTATATTATTATTATTACTTATATGTTACGTATATTTTAAGTTTTTTCTGGACATTATTTTTTAGCATTTATGTGGAAGAAAATATATTTATTTAAGTCATAAGTAATTTATTTCATAACAATATAGATAGTAGATACATTGTGTTGAAATTAAAAAAAATAACGAGGTATTCCACTCAGAGCACTGATTTGAACCGCACTTGGACGAACAGCACTTGAGCACTTCCACTAACCGCACTTAAACAAAATTTCGTAACGTGCGGTTCAGTGGAACAATTTATCGTTATTGTTATCGTTATTTTTTATCGTTATTTTTTTAATGATGGGATATACTTTTTTGTTCAAAGCATTATCAAGCAAAACATATCGATACAAATCAACAGAAGTTAAGTCTTTTGTTCATGTATCTTACTCGTAATGCGTGTCTCCTGCGCGTGTTTTTTCGAAACATTACACAAAAAACCTTACACATAACATTTGTTTTCATACACAAGCTGTCTCCTGCGTAATAAAATATTTTTAGGTTAATAACACATTTTGTTTAGATGTCGTAATGAGTTCCGACGAGCAATATCAAGGAAGAGACAGATTTCAAGCCAGACCGTTTTTTCGACTAAGAAATTTTGACATTTATCAAGAGCCCCGGATTGATGACCGGTTTGAATTGGGCAATTTCGTTCGTGTTTCTGAAACCGATTTCAAAGAATTGTTTTTACTTATACGAGCCGATCTGCAGATGTGCTGTGATTAGATGTGCATGGTGCGCGCGGCGGTTGAAAATTAAACAAACTCCTCCACCCGCGCGGGGTATGTTTTCCATGCAGCTCGGAAAACAAAACCATCGTGTTTGCGTACACAAATGTGTATGACCTCGCATCTTTGTTTCGATGTTTTTGTGTAATGTTTCGAAAAAACACGCGTAGGAGATATAGCATTATGTATAAAAAAAAATGTATTTATATATTCAGTCATCGCCATTGTAGTATTATTATTTATACGTCTTTTGATATTTCTCGGGACCCTAGGGTCCCCCACCCGAACCTTTAGAAGGCGTATGAGGGACCGAAGCCAACTGGCAGAGTCCCGTTAGACGAGGCACCAACCGACGTTTATCCCTGTTCAGACTATGCAAGTGCACCCAAGGACAATCCCCGGTTGGTGTAGGACTATTACAGGATATGGAAACAAAGATATTGGATTATGGGTTTGGGTGGCTAAAAAGTGAACTGGTTATTTAGGACTATGGACATTCTATATCCCCTGCCTGAACAATTTTTTATATAAATAACACAGATAACATGGCAGGGGGTGACTTGCATACTCAATAATGGGCCCCCGAAAACGGTCGTTAGCACATAGTGTCGTAGCGACGAAGGGGCAACATGTCCTGAGGATAATACGTAGATAGATATGTGATAGATATGTTCCGGCAAAGTAAATTCTTCCGGCACAGGCCTAGAGTTCGGGAGCGCGCAAGCCCCACCACGACGTCAACGTAGAGATACCTACGGCGGTGGGGGGTGGGGGTTGGGATTATTATTATCATTCCACTCTTTGTTGTTCACTTTCGTACAAACCCCTAGACTTGATTTGAGAGACATTAGTTGAAACGGCACCATGAGTCACAAATTTGACAGACGCTATCGAAAAATACGCTTACTATAGTAGTTACGTAGCTCACTAGCATTTTGACGTGTGAAACATATGTTTACATTAAAATTATATATGTTTTTGAGAATTTTGAGTCAAAATAATGTCTGGAACAGCTTATTTAGCATGGAATATGTTAGCGGTCACTGAATTTGAAGACCAACGACGTAAACAACGTGAATTTCAAGCCAATATTACAGGAAAATGAAACTTCTAGCTTACCAATGGGCAGGGCATTACGCAGCTAGCTAGGTGGCTTTCTGTGATGAATATTAACTAAAATTTAAATAAAAGACATTTTACATAAACAACCTTTTTATTTATTGTATTATATATGGGAAACATACAACATTTATAACAAAATAAGGAACACAAAAATTTACATAAAAACACGTACTTCTACACAATTATTTCTTTAAACATTGCCCACATTAGGATTTCCCCTATACCGTGGGTGCATTTACAAACACAAATCTCACATACACAAACACCCAGACCCGGAAGAACTAGGTATTATGTGGAAGAATGGATCACACAATTTTTTTTTCTTCATGCGGCATGAACCCGCGATTCTTAACGCAGAAGCGACAAGATTGGTCCAGTTTCGGGAAATTTTGCCACACTGGTCCTCATTGTATTATTATCTTGTGGTAAACTTATTTCACTAAATTTTAAATATGCAGAGAACGACACAACGTAAATAAAATTACAAATAGAAAACGACACTCGATGACACAACAGCAGAGTTTCTATGGCAACAGTGACATAAATAAGGAATAAAAATGGAACAACTACTAAATACCTCAAGTAGTTCACTAACCGCCAACCTTTCTATTTAGTCGGATTATTGAGTGTCACAACATTTTTAGCATAGGCGATAGTAGGTACTACATTTTAAGCATTATATGCCATTGTCTCTTCTTATTACTGAGAAAGAAAGAAACAAAACTACGGAGTGTAGTTAGGTAGACGACACGATCTATAGAGTTTACCTTAGCGACTGCGTAAGACTACGTAATGATGTGTTTGTCTTATTCAAATACAAATGCTACCGGATAGTAAAAAATATCCTTCTTTTAATTTGTAAAGCAACCTCTGGCCTAAAAACTATTTCAAAGACTTTTGAATATTATGTAACGCCGGTTACACACCAACGCCGAGGACCGCAGTAGCGAACTGAAAGCGATACATCAGCGTTAAGACACTACGTCACTAGATCATTTTTTCGAGCAATTTCCATGTAATTTGTCGTTCTTATGAATGGTACAAGCAAAGGCTCAATTATAGTAAGCTTTATATGTAAAGTAACGTTCCAGTAAATGGCTCCCGGCAAGTGAGCATTTATCTGTAACATTCCTTCCTATATTGCGTTTCCAGTCCAGTCTGACAACCAGTCTTACCAAGGGGTATCGTATTACCCAGTAACTGGGTTGTGGAGGTCAGAAAGGCAGTCGCTCCATGTAAAATACTGGTATTCAGCTGCATCCGGTTAGACTGGAAGCCGACCCCAACATAGTTGGGAAAAGGCTAGGCAGATGATGATGATTGCGTTTCCAGTCCGGAATCTTAAAGACGTACTCGAACGCGTTGGTGAACAGTTTCGGGGATATTACACCCCTGGCTCACCACTCTGAGCAGTTGGATGTGGTTGGTTTTCTTGTTCATTTACATGGAGCCTATCTGACCTCCACAACACAGTGACTGGGTAATACAATACAATACCTCTCTTGGTAAGATTCGTTGTCAGACTTTCGGGCTTCTGACTACCCGTAACGACTGTCAAATATCCACGAACGACAGCCGGAGCTTAATGTGCTTTCCGAGCCACGGGGGGGTCTTGGTATGTAAAGATGGTCACCCATCCACAAACCAACCGCGGTAAGCGTAGCTTAACCTGATCGATCGACCTGTGCGGCTGTTATTATTTAGCCACGGGCCCCTAACTATAACACCATTTAAAAAATCAAACACCTTTTGTATTTATTTTTGTATTGAGGATTCGTGGTATCCCACAACTGATGGAGCGTCTCAAATGTCAAAACAAAATCTTTCTCTGGCTGTAGCACGTTACGCGTTGCACTATCATGCAACCATCAGTCACTGTATTAGACGATCAGTCACAATCCTTGACTGTGGTAAAACTGACAGCAAAACCTACCATGTTAAGGGCGCCTTGAAAAATCGAATCGAAATAAAATAAATAACGCGTGACGTGAAATGTCATCTTCTAAAGAGTCATGTTTATGGGTTTTAGTAGGTGTTCGAACATGTTTATGGTTAGTAGGTTTAAAAAAATACATTCGATTTCTTAGCTAGGTCAAGTCCTCGTAAACTGTATACATATTTTGACTTTTATAATTTTTTTTTACTAATTATGCACTAACAATCAAAACATTATGTAAATTAATTTAATATATTTTTTTTTTCAATGACAGTACTATGATATAGTATGACAAAGCCAAAAAGCCTTGTATCCGGCCCATAGATATATGAAAGAAATATTTCTATGATCCGGCTGCTCTGTGTTAAATCAAATCAATAAATAACGAGATTTTAACCCCATTGTCAATAATAAAGATAATCTGGCTATCAATACATAAAAATAAGCGCTTTTTTTTAAATAGCTTTGAATTCTGTAGCTTTCCAAAATTAGTAATGCCAAAAAACCCATTTCCGTTAAAATATGAATTAGCCAATGCTTTAACTAATTGCAATTCGTGTGGTTCTTCACTAAGTAGAAAAACTTGTTTATTCTTAGTCTGCAACAAAAAACAAAAATACTTAATAAGTTTAAAAAAAAAGTACTCATATATGCAAATTTTATTAAAGATCAATCAATAATGTATTTATTATAGACATCATCTGCCTAGCCTTTTCCCAACTATGTTGGGGTCGGCTTTCAGTCTAACCGGATGCAGCTGAGTACCAGTATTTTACATGGAGCGACTGCCTATCTGACCTCCACAACCCAGTCACTGGGTAATACGAAACCCCTTGGTAAGACTGGTCGTCAGACTTTCGGGCTTCTGACTACCCGTAACGACGGTCAAAGATCCACGAATGACAGCCGGGACCAACGGCTTAACGTGCTTTCCGAGGCACGGAGGGGTCTTGGTATGTAAAGATGGTCACCCATCCACGGACCAACCGCGGTAAGCGTAGCTTAACCTGATCGATCGACCCGTGCGGCTGTTATTACTTAGCCACAAGCCCCTCCAGTATTTATTATAGACAATATGTCTTTATTCTATCTATTAGATTTAGGTTATTATGTTCTACACGCACTTACCGTATCGATACGTTGGTAAAGTCCTGAACAAAGAATACACACGTCCCGTCACTACAAACTGTATGCAAGTGCCGTTCGGAGACTGAAAACAATAACGATACATTGTTCCACTGAACCGCACGTTACGAAATTTTGTTTAAGTGCGGTTAGTGGAAGTGCTCAGGTGCTGTTCGTCCAAGTGCGGTTCAAATCAGTGCTCTGAGTGGAATACTTCAAAATAACGTATTACAATTGCAATTAAAATAAAATTCATTAAATACATTTCGAAAAGTCAATAAACCAAAAATAATTAAAAATCCAAGTATAATAAATTATAAATGTCGTCATGCGGGATCACGGAGCGGGCGCCCGCGTGGCGTGCTGTTTTCTATTATCATCCTTAGAGCAGCGCTGCGTGAGGCGGGGCTCCCGTCGCATGCGGCATAATAGGAAACAGCACGTCAAGGTACAAGTTCGAGATGGGCTGCAGACTGCAACCGCAGGCGACACTGCGGCTAGCGGCTGCGGTTGACCGCAGGGCTGCCTGCGGTTGCGGTTGCTTCTATTCCAAGCGCGGTGGCATGCCGCGGCTGCACAATGCATAGAACCATGCCTCAGTCACACCAATACCTTCGTGTGAGACAGAATGTCGGACAACACTATCGATAGTCGACATTTTTAACCGACTTCAAAAAAGGAGGTTCTGTATTTGACCCGTATGTATATATGTTTTTATGTCCGCGATTTTCTCAAAAACTAATGAACCAATTTTGATCATTATTTCACTAATGTGATCTACATACTTTCAGGAAGGTTTTAGTATATAATACATTATGTACTTATTCTTATGTACGATGTTATATGCATAAATATACTGCATCTCCGGCATTTCTATGCGAATTTTGATGATTCTTCTAGTCAGTGTCTTCAATTCCTCAATGCACTAGTGTTATTTGAATTAGTGTGGAGTACTTAGGTACAACTAAAAAGTAAAAAATAAAATTTTTATTACAAAAAAAGACAACCGACTTCAAAAAAAACTACAAAGTGATAAATAACTTTCATTTCGGAAGTCGGTGTCAAAAAACGAAAATGCGGAACCAACGACACCGACTTCCGAAATTAAGTTATTTATCATTTTGTAGTTTTTTTTAAAAGTCGGTTGTTTTTTTTTGTAACAAAGTTTTTATTTTTGCACGTATGAACTCTGCGGTTCGCGACACCACACCACTGGCGCTGGTGTGTTCCTCTGTGGCCGGACCACAGTTTAGTACTCAGATGCTATAGTTCGAAATAATACCTACCTAAAGTCTACTTTCATCGGAATATATATATATATTTTTAGTACCTCAAGAGATATCTTTTTATTTAACAATTTATGTGGTCCGGCCGCCAGGCAGTGCTCTCTGGCCGCGCCACCTCAAATTAAATAGAGTATAATGAACTATTAATAAATCAATATCACGAAAAAAACTACCTAAAGAGTACCTTGCATACGAAAAATATGGTCCAATAAACCCCTTTAGTTAAGGAGTTATTGGTCGTAGGGTGTGGTCCGGCTGGAAGATACACTCTGCAGCAAGTCAATTTTGCAATATTTAATATTAACTATCCATAAATCAATTTATATAATAGTCAATTTTGCAATATTTAATATTAACTATCCATAAATCAATTTATATAATAGTACCTTTTCTCTACTCTTCGTTGATACTTTTTTCTCTCAAGAAACTATTCATTTTGATTAATTAATTTTTAAAGTATGTGGCGCGGCTAGGGAGGATTACTTTCAGTAAATATAACGAAATATGCTTTATTTCTTTATGCCAACGAAAACTACATAATAAGTACTTTTATTTTTATAACCAACAATGATTTTGAAAAAGGTGCACTTTTTGGTTTTTGTTTACCTATCTACCTAAGAATAGGTAGTCAAAATGAAAATCCAAGATTGCGGCTGCGAAAATATTAGAATTTTTCGTCATGGGTGTCGTTTTCATAATTTTCGATGGTGCTAAAGTCGATAGTGGGGTCAAAGTGTAAATCCAATATAGCTGCTGCGGAAATTTTGTTTTTGGTTAAAATCATACGTGAGAAGTCTTTCTTGACTTGCTTTGCCTTGGCATTTTTACTTATTTACAAATTATCTTATATTTACACAATATACAATATAAACAAAAACAGTATTTAGAAATGGCACAACTAGTAAGTAAAGCGTTTACGCGCACAATAGAAATGGGCCCTCCGCAGCGAGCTAGTCTATAAACGCACACTGATACAATTCGTTCGTAAATATTTGCACTAACACAAACAAACGCGCGTAGTCGTTCGATAGCCGGGGCGGAGTAGCGAGCGACACAGCCATCCCGTCTCAGTGCTAACGCACGACTGCCGCCCGCGCCCGCGCAGAGCACGTCTGTACCTCTATCTCAAAATTGGACATTTTCTTTGAAAATGTTGATTGATTTACAAAAGCTGTTTCATATATGTAGTACCTCTAACCATAATTTTTTTAGTGTAAAAAGATTTCCAAACATCAAAGCCGTTTAGAAGTAGTATTGAATATTAGCCAAAAATAGCGGTTTGGTAAATATTTTTTTAAGGCAAAAGTATTAGCCATACGAAAAAATCCTGTTTCAGAAATGTTGTACATGAATCTATAGCAAACATATATTTTTTTCAGAACTTCTAACCAAGCCGTTAATGAGAAATAGGCTTCATAAAGTGACCGTGTTACGGTACTAAACGAGAGTAAGGCCCTTAAGGGGTCGTAATTGAAGAGCTAGGATAATGAAATGGGTAATGTACAGAGGCCAGCACATCAAGCTACCCCAGTCTGTCAAATTTCTTTGATAGATTTTCAACTTTACCACAAAGGAATAAGGTTCATATTCAATTGGGAAAATTTGACAGATTGGGGTAGCTTAATGTGCTGGCCTCTGTACTATCGTCTACACGTGGATCTAAATAATGTTTTATGTGCGTTAATGTTTCAGGATTAACTGAATAGTTTCGGGAACAAACAGAACCCTTGTTGCACTGATCATAAGGATGAATTTATAGACGTTGAATATCTAGCCGCAATCTCATCTCAGTGACAATTAATGTCAAAAATGTTAGCAATTTTGTGATATTTTTGGCAGAGTGAGTCTGAGATTAGAATGTTGTTGTGATTGCTACTGGGGAGTTTGTTGCACCACTTCTTCCCAGTAAAATCACTAGGAAGATGTAAAGGACGGGCGTTTCAGGAGAACTGTCTTATGTAATTTTGGCGTTCCAATAGTTCTGATTCTCAGCCTAGCTTAAACAAATGAGTTTTGATTTTAATTTTGTCTAATTCGACCGTTTTTTTAAATGCAGAAATTGCTCCTTTGATGTCGATACAAAGTCAAACTAATTCAACTAGTTAAAAACAAAAGAATAGCGTCATTGTAGATTGACCTTAATGAAAAAGAAAATCTTAATCGACAGCCTTGACTCCGTTCTGAAGACTCATCAATAAAGATGGCCAAGGTTAAGAGGCTGTTAAGCGGTTCGATGCATCAACGGTTGCCAATTTTATAAGCTTTTCAAGGCCTAATAGATAGGTTCTACTCTGATAGGCCTCTTGGCTGAAAAATTGATATTTCGTTTAATAGATAGACCTTTTTTTCTTTTCGTTGGGAACCTTTTCAAAAGGCGCCTGCACTTTGATGATAAGATCGGGGAGTGAGGGACTCGCACCAACCCAGTGGACACTATAACGAGGATTCAGCAAGAAAAAATCTTCAATATATAAAAAATCTTAAATAAATGATGCCGTCTTCCATGTGGAAGGGGGCATCATTTATTTAAGAAAATACCATCCCGGTACCCCCTCAGTGCAAAGCCTGTTAAGGTACATCCTTGGGACCCAGACAGACCTACATCTCAGCAGGATTTGCATATAGAAAGTAAGAAAGAAAATACGTTTATTTGCGGTGAACATGGCGCAAAAAAGAACATAAACACAACAATAAAATAAAAAAAAGGTAGGAAACTTTTAACTATGGAAACTTTTGAGCCCGGTTTAAAGTAAAACCGCGGTTAAGAGCTCATAGATCTTATCACCATGATTGGCATACAGATTGGTGATCACAGAGTTGAAAGCAAATATCGTTGCTTTACTTATTTTCTACAACAAACAACCAAAAAATCTAAAAGACGTCTTTTGGTACGGGCGAACATCTATTGAACTTTTCTTACTGCAATTTGATAGCTACTCATAAAAATGCATTACTTAATATTATCGATACATTCAATATTATGCCTCAAACAAATCCACACAATATATTTACTCATGCCCTTGTACATAAACAAAAAATAAGAAGCATGTTTAGTCCGGGGCACATACTTTGTGACCCCTTCATTGTGTAAAGAGTGGATGTCGACCTCCATAAATCTTTCATTCGATACTGGGGGAGGTCAGTGAAGCCACAAATCGTAGTACAAGTTAGAGGCACAAGCGTATGTACTTACTTATCTTTTGCGGAGTCAGCAGAATTCCGAACGGTTTTTTTGGACAAAAAATTGCGGTTTTTAGGTTTGCTATGTTGGTATACTAGTATGCGTATACCTAATTTATATGAGTCAATTGACAGCTTTTCTTTCAAATACAAATTAAAGGTTGCCTTTTAAATTCCGTCACCAAAAATTTTCTCCTGAATTAAAATCGCACTCCGAAATGAGCCACACAAAAGATTATAAATCCTGGTTATAAACTATCTGTGTGCCAAATTTTATCAAAATTCGTCCAGCCGTTTGTGCGTGAAGAAGTAACAAACATACAAACACACTCAAACCTTCGCCTTTATAATATTAGTGTGATAAATATGGGACAAATAGGTCCCTTTAAGTATCGTTCCTCTGAAAGATTACTTTTTGAATATTCAGGATGGCAAATGCCAGAGACATCGATGCACAACCTGTTATCATGTACCTAGGTATTCAGGACATTATTCAGAACCATGCTTTGAAATCACTCGACGGTTATAAAAAAAATTGTTATTCCGTACATTTTGACCGCGTAGGTATTCATTGCTCGTTTTCATAAAACACCAGAATATTTTCTTTTGGTAGCTGACCAAAAATTTCTTCGAATCGTGTGCTGATATTATGGTTACAATTTGTGCGTTGATCCCTGCCACCCTGTGTTATGGAAAGGTAATTCATAGTGTACTTGTTCCAAATTGTCTAATATGGATCTTGTACTCACTCAAGGGTCGATATTCACACTTCGATGTCAATTGACGTATTACTTAACTACTTCGATAGGCCACTTCTCTGGATGTGGAGAGGACTGGAGCACGTTGAAGTGTGGCCAATATTGACCGTTACAACTTGAGTGGGACGACAGAGCCAACCTAGGTGACAGGAATATTTAGTGACAAAGAGACAAACAGGTGACAAATTAGTTTACGAATTAATTTGTTGGAAGCAGACTTAGAAAATATCCCAATCAAATGAAGGATATCGGCCAATAACTGTCCCATTGCAGGGCAAAGGCTTATTTTCCGACAAAAAAGGAAAGAGTTGTAATTTCTGTGCTGGCTCACTGCGGGTTCAGATAGTGACTCCGTTCGATAACCAGAAATGTTATCTTCTATATAAATAAAACAAAGTAGAGTTAGTTACACCATTTATAACCCAAACACGACTGGAGCGATTTTTATGAACTTTGATTTGTTGGATTTTTCTCCCCGAATAGCACAATAACTATTAAAACATGGGAAAAGTTCACGGGAAAGAAAAAAGATAATTCATTTTCTCACATATTTTGCATGGAACCACTTTTTGATGATATCTCGAGAACGGATTGACTGATTGATGGCGGTACGAAGTTCGCCGGGTCAGCTAGTAACTATATGAAATTGAGAAAGTCACATTGGCATTTGTCAAATATGCACCTTTTTGTAGCTAAGGTACTGGCTTCAAGAATCTCTCAAGACAACACAACCTAGCCTTTTATTCGCAAAATATTAAGAAAAGGGTCATAACATTTGAATAAAGTTAGGTCCATCAAATTCAATGGACCCCCACACGTTGTTAACCTCAAAATAAACTTAGGCAGAGAAAGAATTTCAGTGCAAATTCAATTTTGTGGAAAGTCAGGATAGATGTAAAATAACTTTTATAGCTAAAGGGACTCGGGGTCTCGCTTTCTTCTGTAAAACGGACCCGAAATAAATGGGATATTTTTGTGCCTTGCCCTTTAGTTATGATAATGCCACGGTCGGATACCGTTGAATGAGCAAATAAATTGTGGCGTTACTGTGTAACTATGAATATATTTCTTCATACGAGGTCGGCTATGTATTGAACTGTGACCAATAGATTTCGTTGGAATCGCAGCGCTTAGGGAAAATTGTGGTTCTGTAAATCGTGGGAGCGAAGTTTTGTCAGTAGGTACCATTACGGACACTGGCGGTGGGCCACTTTTCAACCTTTTTTTCCAAGGGCATAAGAGTGAAAAGTGGTCGACAGCCATTGTCCGCGGCTGTACATACTTTTGGTACCTTAACCAAAAAGAACTTGCGTACACCTTTCGATACTAACTCAGTTGACGTATGGTAAGGACTGTAAATGGAAGGACGCTTATGCATAATCAGCCTATAATGTTCCCACTGCTGGGACACAGGCCTTAAGAGAGAGGGAGTGGGCTGTACAGTAATCCACCACGCAGGCCTAGTGCGGGTTGGTAGATTTCATAATGTCTTCGAATTTTAGGTTCTAGGACATAGCCGGTTCAGGATGTTTTTCTTCATCGTTTTGAGCGCAGTGGTGATGAAATTATTTACACAAAGTACAAAATATAAAGAGAAATGGACAGAATTCATGTAAAATTCTTGAAATTTATTTCGCTTTCACGAAGATAGTTAAGGCCATAATAAGCAAGATTTTTTTTTGCCTTCTCAGGAATAATATGTCTCCTAAATAGGACCACAAAAACTAGTCTATCTTCTGTTATAACCAGCAAACACATTTCACGCTAAGTATTCTAAATCACCTCATGATATTTTGTATAGTAAAAATCGTAGTCTCTTGTTATTTTCCATTTACAATTCCCTCGTCAAAAAGCTATTTATTTGCCTGTAATAATCGACATAAAAGGCTTAATCTTCCCATTCAACCAGTACATTTGTGGTGACAGTCCCCACTTGACGGCCGGAGGTCGAAATTTCAATTTCCGTAAGGAAAAGATAAATTGTCGTTTATTGACATATCTTTGCGCTGTGCAGACGTCTGCCTCATCCGCGATTGATTGCTCTACTGTTGGTAAAATACAAAAAGAGATATTTTTATTGAGTAACTTTGATATTTTTTTTGGAACTGATATTGATCAAAACTTCAAAGTTAAGTGGTTTGAAAGCTATGTATTCAAATTAGGTTTCAATTTTTTTGTTCGTGGTGTGAGCTGATTTTAGAATTGTATTGATCAGTTTTTCCTTAGCCTGAATTGATAAGTTAAGAATCATCGTTTACAAAGGCTTGATAGAGTCTAATCCAATGAGAAAACAATCGTCACTAGATCCATCATGGATCTGGCCAATGGATCTTCTGAAATTGAACGAAACTTCTTAAACTAAAAGCATTTATTTCAATTAAACCTTCAATTTCGGAAATTGATGTCGTTGGGTTCGCATTTACGTTGTTTGCCACCAACTTTCGAAATTAAAGTTATTTTTCACTTTTTTGGAAGACGGTTATTTTTTTTACGTAACATACAAACAAAAAAAAATAGATAGTCGAATTGAGAACCTCCTCCTTTTTGAAGTCGGTTAATTATGTAAAGATACAGCACTTATAGCCACAATGCAGCCCATGAAAATTCCAATAAGCCACCCCTGAAGAGTCATAGAAAAGCAAACGACGCAATTTCGTTTACTTGAATTTTTACCAGTAATTTTGGTTTGAAAACCAAACTACTGAACCGATTTTGATAAAATTTCTATGGGACCAATCTGAAAGTATATCCTTTCAAATAAAAAAAGAATTTTGCAAATCGGCTGATACATGACGGAGTTCTGAGGTAACAAATATAAAATTAAAAAAAAATATTCGACAAAATTGAGAACCTCCTCATTTTTTTGAAGTCGGTTAAAAAGTTAATCTGTAGGCTGAAACGATTAAGTACGCCAACTCGCGTACGATTGAAAAATGGCGCTCGGCTCCACGTTTCGCTGGTGATCGTTTGCATATTTAGACGACATTTGCGTTTATATCCGATTGTCTTCAATATATCGCACTGTCTTATCTGTTTTATATTAGAATGAGATTGTGGGAACGTATAAACTCTTTTGGAATTCTTGATTGCGTAAGTTCTGTTTATGGTTGGCTGGGTGTGTGTTCGTAATATCTTTGGTTTATGTGTGACTAGCTTCTTCCCGCGACTTCGTCCGCGTGAAATTTCACCCCCCCCATTCACCCCCTTAGGGGATGAATTTTGAAAAATCCTTTCTTAGTGCACCCCTAGACCTCATAAGGAACGTACGTGTCAAATTTGGAATCTCTAGACCCAGCGGTTTGGGCTGTGCGTTGATATGTCAGTCAGTCAGTTCTCCTTTTATATATATAGAAGATTATTCGTTAAATATGTCAGTCAGTCAGTTCTCCTTTTATATACAGGGTGTTCGGCAGAACGTTGAACACACGAATATGGCAGATAGATGGGGTCGTCTGCTACCTACCCAGCCCAAAAAAAATTACTCAGGCCCCATAGTTTTTTTTTAATTTTTTTTTATTAACGAAATTCATGAGTTTTAAAGGCGTATAACTTTATGTAGGATAGACGAAACTGGCAACACTTTGTTTTTGTTTTTGTCTCGACTATTGGTAGATTCATCTAAAATTGTTGTTTGGTGAACTAGACAAAAAGTTATAAGCCATCAAACATTACAAAAAGGGTTAAAACGTGATTTTGAGCTTTACTTTGCATTGCATTAAAAAAAAACTAAAAGTGATTGAAGACTTAGGATTTCATCGAAACATCCTTGGTGTATGGCCTTTCGAACGGTATGTAATTTGTCGAATTAAAAAAAAAAAAAATAAAAAAAAAAAAAAAAATATTATATTTTTTTTTTGTGCTGGGTAGGTAGCAGACGACCCCACCTATCTGCCATTTTCGTGTGTTCAACGTTCTGCCGAACACCCTGTATATAGAAGATTATTCGTTAAAACCCTGGACCTTACAATTCCTTACTTTTTGCTCCAAAAGTACCCGCTGAAAGTGTAAACAGACCTGCCGACATATTCTGTAAAAATTTCACCATGAGAACTTAGATGAAGTGAGTTTGAAGTGAACTGTCAATAGTGTCAATCGCTAGCATCAGACGGAATGACAGCTCACTTCACGCTCACTTCACTTGAGTCTTCACGGTGATATTTTTACAGAATAGACCGGCTGCATCCTAATTGCGTAACACACTATCAATCTCAATCTGAATCATTTTGAAGGATATTGTTAATCCATTGCTTCATATCTTCGAAAAATGTGTCAGCTCAACAACGTAGATAACGCAATGAATGTTGTTGAACTGTCAAAATTAAACACATTGCTACTGATATTGTGTTACGCAATTAAATTCTTACGCAATCACTCACTAAACGAAATCCGTAACACATTCATAATTATATGTACTTAAAGGTTTTAACATTATGTAATATCACCACCTTTTCTAGCAATTATTGTTTGAATAAGTAACATTATAAAATTGAAATTAAGAAATCATCGGCGAAAATTGGGGTTGAAGTATGTACATCCTCAATTATCAAATGAAAAACCTCTTTAAGGCGCTTTAAAGTAAGAATTTCTGCTTTAAGTATTCAAATAATCTAATTATAACGCACAATTTGTAAGTGACACTACAATTTGGCATCCACAGGTACGTTTTCTGATCCATTTGTTTACATTTTCGTCAGACACTTTTCGAAAAGACCATAATAATATTAATACATAGTATTTATGATAAATCTAGAGAATTTTCAATAAAATATTATTTCGAGATCCAAATTCAAATGATACTAGAACAGAAAAAAAAATGTGTTCATCGTCGATTTGAAAAATGAACTAAGTATGCCATTTTTGCCCGTTATTACTAAATTGAAGCACACTTTTTTTTTTTACAAAATGTGGACTCAATAAACAAAACACATTTAGCAAACAGGGTGAACATGAACAAGCGAACGTACTCGGGTGGCCATTTATAATTCAATTGTACACTCCCCGGATTATTTGGTATAACAGAAACAAATCAATTATTCACGGCTCACCTGCATCTATTTACTGAATTTCGTTTTATAAAAAGTGACATTTTTAAATTACATTTTTGTTGATCGTACTGCTATTTGTTATACTGTGGCTATTTGGTCCTTTTCGTCATCTACACTCAATGTGCGACTGGTCTTGCAACTTGGTGTTAGTACCAATAAAGGGTCCGCAGTCCACTGGAGTAGATATTAATTTAAAAGCAATTCAAACTAGACTTACATGACTTTAGCATACGGCTCAAATTGACTGCACAAGCCATTTATTATAAATTCTTGTCTTTCCTTTTCTTCATCCAATTACTAAAGTCTACAGTCCTCTTAACGTATTCTTCTTGCCTTGTCTCGCTTCAATAGGATATTTTTTCTTCCTTTTGAGTCTCCAATTACTAACGGTAGACGTTCGCCAGTTGCCAAAAACCCTCAACCAGGATCCAAATAAACAAATGAAGCCTCACTAATCACGTCCCACGAAAAACCAATAATAGCTGCCCTTTCCGATTTAACCCTGCACCCTCTCAACCAGTTGAAATTCTGGGAAGGTAGGATAATTCCAAGAGTAAAAAGAATATCATCCAGTCACCGTTGGACTAAAATGGCTCGCGTAATGCATTCGGCCAAAAAAATTTGCTTTCCCATTTGGAACGCTGTGAACATTAGATGTTGCCATCAAAAGGATGTACGTAAATTAGTTCGCAGAGGAAAAACGGAATGGAAATATGAAAATGTCAGACGCTATTAGGATTATCCCCCATCTCGGTTTAGTGACGTTAGTTTAAAATTTCAAAAGGATCTTTCTTCTGCGGAGTGAAAAATAATTGAATTTCAGATGTGCGGGAATAGACTATGGCTTTTTGTGGTTCGTTTTGTTTTTATTATTGAGGTGTGCTTTTTAATGGCTATCTGAGGTAAAAATGGTTTGTTTATTATTATTATACATATAGGGTAATGGATTCTTACAATTTACAAATTAATTGTTGAAAATACTTTCAGCGTAAAAGCGTATTATTTTCTATATTTTTTACTCATCTAGTATCCATTTTCACTAATACTAGGCAACACCTAAACTAATGCCTAAACAAAATCACGCAGTTGGGTTTTAAAATTTCAGTGCAGAGCCGAACGTTGAATATCCTATAACGCGCTTTTATTTAAGCATTCATTTAGGTGTCGTTTAGTGTTAGTGAAAACGGGCATTAGCTTGTTTACTTCATTATGAAGTGAAGATGACTCATAAAAAACAGCCATAATGTACCAAAAAATATCTTATTCATAATTTCAGTATTCAATCGCCATCTTGGAACATTCCGAATATATTTTTGTCGTAATTTCGAACGACTTGATTAAGTTGCCGACACAGAGATAAATTATCTACATCACTGTACAAACATTGTTTCATAATATTTGCTGAACAAAAGTAGGTCGTGCTAGGCGCCGCTACTTTTCGAGCTTCGCATAAATTACTGTATTCATAATGTTATTTATTATTCCACTATGCGAATGGTTTTGTTCTACGGCAGTTTTATATCGCATGAAGTGAGAATAACATAAAAGAAACGTCGTTTCATTGGGATGTTGTTTTTTAAGACAGCTGTTGAAAACTGTTTTGACGTATTCTTGAATGTCAATTAAAATACACCATTTGTTATTTCACTATACAGTCTGATGTTAGATTGATTATGATAGAAATATTATAGAATACAAGCTTTTGCCCGCGACTTCGTTCTCGTGGAAGTCGTCACCATAATTTACTAAAAATAACAGCCACATTTTTATAAAACTTCTGCTGTATTTAAAGATATATATACAAGATATACATATATATATATATATATATATAACCTGCTAGTAAGTAAGTAATATATTTACACAATAAAACAAAACACGGAGGACCAGAAAACAGCTTTACGTTTTGGAATTGGTCAGAAATCAATTAAAACCAGACCTTCATAATATTCATGTAAAAGACGAAGGTACCAACACCTCTCATCAAACGTATCGACGTGCCCCAAATTGTAAACGACAAACAAAACATACCCATTAATAATGTCAATTTCCTCAAACATTAGCCAATAGGATTCGACCGCAATCCATTTGTCAATAATACCAAAACAATAGCACCATTCCGTGAAATGATTCATTTGCAAAAATTGAAAAAAAAAAACATTCCAAATATTGTCAGACTTAATTCTATTGCAGAGAGTGCTTGTATAATAAATATGGACAGGCGTGGAATGGATTTGATTAAAAATAAAGCCACAGGGATCCCTGTCCATTAGTATCCACGTGAGGCTACTATGCGTATCTTTATACAGGTTACAGCTATGGTTGTGACGTGTCTGTGGTATTATTTTAACATTATTCACATGCAAAGCGAAATAAAAGAGATTTTAATAAACGCGATGATTAAAATAATATATAGAATGGATGATGAGTCTAATGACTTTCAAAACGTTTTAAAAAAAGAACTTGCGACAGTAATTAGGAAATAATTCAATGTTAACAAATGAGTAAACAAAAACAATAAATTGATCAAAACAAATCCCGAGATAAATGAGACACAAATAAGAAAGATCACTTAACAAAAACACGAACAAATACGACTCACATATCAGCTCATCCGTCTCAATCGATTCTTACAACTTCCGCTAACAAACAACGGACCCTCCTACTATCCTTCTAATCGCCTTGTTCGAGAACAGTTTTAAGCGTCAATTTGGTGTCAACTTACAAAAGAAATGTAGTAGCAGCAGAACAGCAGTTGTGTAATTACAGGCAGCAGACAGCTTTGGCTCTAGGATGACAATGCAACGCAACGCCTCTGGTATTACAAATGTCTTTATACTGTGACCCCTTACTATCGGAGTAGGTAAGCCACCTGTTTATTTGAAACCCAATATCACAAAAAACAGCATTAAAATTTGTTTCTTTAGCCATATTTTGTACTTCGAAATATACAAAAATGACTGGGAGTATTGTAAAGATAGAAGTTATATACTTTATTATTCCGTTATTGAACCCAAACTTCTTTACGATACCGCGCTAAGCCAGAACAAAAACGCGCCAGAAACACTCTCATTTTCTAAGTAAACACGTGAACGATCAGAATTTTATATCGGAAGGCAAAAACGAGAAAACACCGCGAATTGTTGGCACTGAGTTTTCTAAAAACAACGATATCGCTTTGGAGGCCAATGGAAATTACTTTTCGAACCTGTGCCGACTTTGGGCCAAGAATGGTGGGTAAAGACAAACGGGAAATAATAAATGGGGAAGAAAACACTCGGTCGAAGTATTGAAGAAACGTCATTGGCAAACTCGTGGCGGGAATTCGTATAGGTTGAATAAGAAATTCGTCTTTCAGGGAATATAAAGACGAGGCCTGCTTTTGTGATATTACTTATTTTATTATATTATTGTGGTTGCTGTGAAATTGTTGGTTCATGGCTTCGTTTATTAACAATTGATCTAATGGACTAATAAAAAACTATTCGAATGTTTAAAAAACATAATATTGTGCTTTCAGATGCAATTATTTTAACAATATTCACAAATTCTTGATTAAGGATAAAAGACTACATTCATTCTACCTCGTTTTTATCCGACAGCACAAATTATCTTCTAAAACGGTCACAAATATAATACAGACGTAATTCACTCCCTGCGGGATCCTCCCAAAATTGCTACTCTCAAATAAAAGCTAAAATAAATTATACGGTTCAGATAAAATTCCCGTATGACTGCACTTCCTTGCATGGAACGAATAGAAAATCTTATTAATTCATATTAACTGGTACGTTGCACACAAAAGCAAGGAAACGTTAATCAAGGCAAGCGGAAGGGCCACTGACCAGTGGAACAAGATCCCTGAACACCCCCAAATTTTGTTGCAGAAGTTCAGAATTCAGGAGACCGGAGAGGTCAGGTTTAATTGGGTATTGTAGGGTCTGAAGGGACAAATATTTTCGCATAAAGATTCCAATTAAACCCGCGACAGGTGGGTGAGCAATTTGTGTTGTACATAAGAACATGTGCATTGGAGTGGAGAGGAAAAAGTTTTTATGTTATACAGAACGATAATTGTTTGGGTACCATCTATTAAACGCACGCGTTTCGGTGGGACAATGGTTATGAGTGTCTGGTTAGAGTTAAGCCTACAATTTGGCGGAATCCTTTTTTATTGAAGGGGTTTCAGGTTATGCTAATTGATAGTAGGACTTTGGCGTGGGATAACACAGGTCCTGTGTAAAAGGAATAAAATAATATAACGGAACGTAGCAATAAACGGAAATCCAGAATTACTTTCGTATAATATTCAACAACATTCAAGTCCTACAGCTACAAGAACTCTTTGACAAAGGCTGCCTCACAAAAAGCCCCAACACAAAAAGGACGACAACTTGCGCCATTTTTAAATCCAAATGAACTGAAGAAAAAACTTTCTCACAAAGGACGTACAAAGAAAATCACGAGGCTAATCAAGAACCTTTTCCAAAACATTTCGCTGAAGCAAGCCAATTTAGTGAGAGAAAAGAAAATATTAATAATAGAAGAATAAGCAGGAGAATGCCAATTGGCCATAAAAAGAGCTATAGGACTTTTAAAAAAATGTCGTTAGAGCCGTAAGGAGGCTAAATAGTTGTCTATTCAGTCAATTTATTAAGTTTGTCAGCCAGGGCAGAAGTAGATGGAATTCTGGATATTTTTTCTTCGAACTGACTGTTTTAAACTGGGAAAAGTTCGAAGTGGTATCTTCATTAGGTGCAATGAAATCAATCGGTGCTACGTGATAGTATAATTAGAAAATGCTGGCTTGTCACTTAGACCCGTCGTAATACCTAACTTATTTTTTTCTATTCGTTTTTAAAGTAACGCTAATTGCGCTTCTTCTTCTAGATTTATAGTTTTTAAAGTTTTCTATGTTGTCACTTCTTTCTTCTTTGAGAAGAGAACCATGCGCAGCAGTGGGACAATAACATGCAAGTCTAGTTCGGTATGAATATTATCCGCACAATTCAAAAACTAAAAAATAAGATAACGATTTAGCATTAACTTCAAGACTTTACCTTCGTTCACAGTAGTTAACTTTCAGGACAGAAATTCTTAGCCTTTAGTTCAGGTTTCTTTGTCTTTAACTTCGACTTCTTTCTTGAATTCTTTAAACTAGTTTCCTTTTGTATTGTCATTCCAACCGACTACAAATCATTCTACCTTAGCATTCATACCAACATCTATATCTAATTCCCCGTTTATCTGCTTTGTAACCGCCTCTCATTCAATAGATGTACGTACTAGACAATTAGTCGGTCTTTAGTCTCCAAAAACAATAGAAGCTCCCGAAACCTCTGATCCTCCCAAAGTCGAGGGTTATGTTACAGAGTAGAATAATACCGTACGAACGAACACTCAGATTAGGGGTGTGCGCACGAAAACGTACTAATTGTTTGTTATCTAGTGCTTTTGTTCTGAGTCATGTTGGAATTTGTTACGAGTTTGTAAGTATGGGGAGTTTAAAAGACGTGTGGTGTTATGTGCTACTATTTGTGTTGCGTTTTCTTATATTTTTTTATATGTCTATAAGAATATTTACAAAAGTCTACGAGTATATACCAACTCTTCCTATTAACTCAAGGTAATACAGACGTTATAATATTATGTGATATCCATTTTAATCGCTGATCTATTAAAAAAATATGATCCATATAATAATATATGGCAAAAGAATCTTGCATACCATGACACCTATTTACTGCAATTAACTACTACCAACTACTACTACTACTATAAACTATTACTACTATTTACTGTAATTTTTATAGTAGTATTTTATTGGCTTCGACAATGAATGTCAAAAAATCAAAAAAATTTTTATTTAATCAATAGTTATTAAGCATTTTATAAATTAATGTAAATCCCGATTTATTTCCTCTCATCACTTAAACCACACGTAACATGCTTCGATATAGCTTTCCTTCACAAAGTCCGTGGAAAATCGGTTTTTGTGCCAAAGTGGTCGACCATCGCGCCATCGTTGACGTCTGAACGATTTATAGGAAGCTACAGTAACCAATTTGTCAAGTTTCTTGCTAAACGAGACTATCTATACAATTGTTCGGGTTTTATAATGTGGGAATCGTGTAGGTACATGTTCTGATATCCCGGGATAATGTTTTTATGAGAGCTCTGTTTTGAACCGATCTGGGCTTAGGATGTGCCTTGAGACAGTCTTTTGAAATTATAAGAAAGCGCTTTTTATTTCCTACTTTCACATGACGTACCTTATAGCACTGATTATTCGCATTCTATTATGCTGAAAAATGACCTGAAAATTAATCGACAAAAGGCTCCACGTCTAGATAGATGACCTTATTGTTATGGACAAAGTCAAAGCCTTATTTTTATCTGGAGCTCTCCTTTGTAAACTAAGATAACAAATATTTTAAACGAAACTCCCACGAACTGCTCTTTATTAAAAAAATAGGTTTAACTTCATCCGATTACATCCTTTATCTTTGAATTTGAGCCCCTTGAAATCTAAGTGGTTATTTATTTATTAGTAGAATAAGAGATAGCGTGATGCAGTTTTAGTTATCAACAATATAGGTACACGTAGTAAATCTAATAGGTAATGGGGTTAACTTAATCTAACAATAAAATTGGACTGTCACTGAGCTTAGAATATCGGATTCTGAACAACTAACTGGATTAAGAATATAAGATGGCAGTTGCTAGTTAACTCAAAATTAACTTAATCATACGCTTCAAAACTCAACTGTTATCGAGTTAATCCCGACTTGCCAAGGTTCCGATTCATCACCTGTAGATATGTTATAAAGATCGAGCCTGTGATCTTCCACAAATTAAGCAAAATTTGCTGAGATGGATTGCGATAGGCCGAGTTGATTGATGAATAGGTTCTTGCCCTCTGTCAGGGCAATAGGATACCAGCAGGCCGATTATTACCATACAATTTACATGTTCTAAAATTAAATAAATATCATCTAGGTAAAACTTTCGTAGTAGGAGATCCCTATACACCTCTTAAGCGGGACAAAGCCAGTATTTCCACTACAATGTGACACTTCACTAAACTTTCCAAAGAAACGGCTTTAAAATCTGTACAAAAATTTTGTTTATGGTGTAAGTTAGTAATTTACAGCGTCTAACTTCTTTATTCGAAGGCCTTGGCTATATAAAACTACATTGTAGCTTGTTCAACTATGAAACAGTGATTTATCAAGCTCTTTTAACTTGAAGTGGTGAGCAGATCCCTCAGGTTTTTCGTTTTAGCATTTTTATACTGTGTGTGAAATCCCTGAAGGAATAAATGACTACTTTTCATCTTTTTATAAATAAACGATTTATTTATTTATGTATTTATTTTATTTGTAGAAGGTGAAAGGTGAAGAAAAATACGTTAAAAAGATGAGCTGTAGATATTGTCCGCTTGTCTGCTAAAAACAACAGACTGTCAGGAAAAGTGCAGCAACAAGAATAATGTACCCAGGATTTTGTAAAATCTTGATTTAAAAGAGTGTCCTTGGAGATTCCTGCCCGTTCTTCTCCATAGAGATACTACTACGTTTTGGAATGGGCAACTAGCTTCAACTTTCTGAATAAATGACCGACTTTTTAATTTTAACCATTCAAAAGTGCCTGTTAATGGTTTATCTGAAATAAATGCTTTGAGATTATGACAAGAAAATTAACATCAGCATTCTCTGGTTAAGATAACGTGGCGTCATCACAACGTAAGAAAAAAAAGACAATCCATTTCTTTGAATCTGTACTACAGAGCTTGGCTTGGAATGAGCTACCTCATTTGACCAATCATTGTAGTGATCATAGTATCACCACACATTCGCAATACAATTTTACCAATAGTTAAAAATATACTAAGCTCAAATTTACCGTCTTTTATTTTGTGAACACGGAAAACAGATAAGAACTTTATAGAAATAGGTATTGAGAACATTTTAGAAGATCAATAATTATACGGGAATTTAGTTTCAGAAACATGAATATGCTTCTAAACTAAATGTTAAGCGTATGCAAATATATGGTAATACTCGTACTCGTATGTCATGTAACGCCAATGTTGGGTGTAGGATTTAAACATGATCACAGTGAAAATTTATCCCTAAGTGAAGCTTATATTTAAAGAGTGATTTTCGTCTGTAATTTGCCCCGAAAGTCTAAAGATTGATGCGAGGCTGACTACCCAAGGTGCAGGAAAGGATATAATTAAACATTCTTATATGCCTTTTAAAGCAAAAAACACGCGTAACCAATAGCTATTGGACTCGTCAAAACAAATCATATGAGCCCAAACTCAAGGGGTTTATTAGTAGCCACTGAAGAGTTGCATTATCCACCCCCTGGATCCAACATCAGATCAACTCCAAGATACCAAATTATAATTTGGTCTTCCGAACTACGTACAGACGCCAGCACATCAACCTACCCGAAACTGTCAGATTTCCCCAATCAATTTTGAACCTTAGCCTTCAGCAATGAAGTTGAAAATTTATTAAAGAAATTTGACAGATTGTAGCAGGTTGATGTGCTGGCGTCTGTACAAAGTTTCATTTCGATATGTCAATTAGAATTAAAATTGACTTCTAAGATTTTATTCAATTGTTTGTTAGTTAAAAGTGAAATTAATAAAAGCTTGTTTCAAACAAATCCTTCGAGCAATGCCTTAATTAACGATGAGCGCAAAATCTTCAAACTTTAAAAAAGTACAAACTATTTTGCTCGTAGTCTGTCCAGACCTAGCCATGCCCGGATTAGCTAGCCATAAAAACACAGTTCGAACAAGCAAAAAAACAAAAACAAGACAGTCCTTAGCACAGAATTTAAATTACTATTCCTGTTAATTTCGCTTGAAGTTCTGATCTGTAGAAAAAACCGGAATAAACACAGTTTTCCGCAATGCTGCAAAACATTTTTTTTTAAGTTTATGTAGCTAGTTGTTTATTTAACGTTTATTAACCTACACCTAGAACGGAATTAAAATGTAAAATTTACGTCGCACTCGTAGTTTGGGAGGAACACGTAAAAATGTAGCGAGACTGCAGTTTGCAATCCAAACTTGTGCATTTTGAACATAAATTCCTGATCCCGAGGTTTGTTTAGTATGCTTTGCCTACTTTCCTAAAAAACTCAAAATTTGTTACTAAAGACCACATTTCAAAGATTGACATTAGAAAATGATAAGTAAAAATAACTTTTGGCCGCGGTTTCTCCCATATGGAAGTCTGAAATTGTCCTAATCCAGGTCATGCAGGTTTACCTGTGTACCAAATTTCATTGAAATCCGTTGTGAACGACCGGTGGGAAGGTCAGGGAGAGAGCCGCACGCCTCAGCCGCCGCGGGAGACGCTACGGGCGTCGGGAGCCGCGTGACGACTCCCGGCCACCGTAGGCGCGGGCCTGCGGACGGAGAGTAATGGGTAGCTCTCTGTCCGATCAGGACCAGGCCCGTGCCGGACGGCGCGTATGTGTTCCACGCGCGCCTCAAAGAGATGTCAGCATTAAGGAAGGGGCCCGCCAGGGCCGAAGCCTGCCGGGGTAGCGGGATCGTCCGAAAGGGTTACCGCTGCCCCGGAACATAAAGGGCTAAGGAAGGAACACGGGTGGGTTTTAGTCAGTAAGAGTCTGACACTCCCTTCCGCTCCACCCAGAGCGGGAGGAGTCATTAGATGATTTCCCATCCAAAAAAAAAAAAAAAAAGGCGTGGGAAGGTAGCAAACAGACGGAGTTATTTTCGCCTTTATAATATTAGAATGGATGTGTAAATTATGAAACTGTTCTCTTATCGTAGGACCTTTTCAATAAACAAGGAAGACTATAATTTGAAATAAAACTAGCTCATACACCGCTAAGGATCAACAAAATAAAAGCAAGTACCTACCAAGCCTGGAGAGACATCTGAAGGACGAAATGCACTCGCCAGTGAACAAGCAAGTAGGTCACAAAACTACTGGTACAAGTTCAAACGCAGCACAGACACTTGAAATGAAACGGTGTCGCCGTCGCACGCTAACTTCTAACGTTTGTTACATCCTGCCTCAAAATAGCTGCAGAGATTTTAAACTTTGATTTGTTTTCTATACACGAGTAGAATTCACAGATATGTGTTCAGGTTTTCTCTAGTGTCATGAAAGTGTTTTGATACTATGGCTGTTGTACGAAATGTTATTACTAAAGTGAATCGTGCATTTCAGGGCAACAATCATTTTGCTTGACTAAGAGCTAATTTTTCAATTGTCAGATAACTTTTATCTGAAAAATAAATTTGAGAGTTAGACATATCCATACTATGTAAATGTAAAATACTGGTATTCAGCTGCATCTGGTTAGACTGGAAGCCGACCCCAACATAGTTGGGAAAAAGCTAGGCAGACGATTTTTTATTTTTCATTTATTTAGTTTCTATATGTATGTCTGTAATTTACATGGTGTTCATAATAAAGGATATTCTATTGTATTCTAAAAGATCATAGAGTTTTTCATTATTTTTTTTTACAGGTTACTTATAACTTGTTTTTCTATTACACGTGTGCGAGAAAGTTCAAGTTGCGTTTAGTTTCTCGCTCGAGTTACAACATACTTGTATCAAGAGGCTTATATAACGTTCTAAGCTTCGAAGTTTTCAATATAGGAAAAAGTTTTTCAATTGTATACAAATATTTTTAGTTTATTTTATGATAACTTGAGGAGATTGTTAAAGATTCTAACGAAATGAGTGCTTGAAGGTTTTTTTCCGAGTTATGGCCGATTCCTATAATAATTATTATATTATTTTGCTTGTATCTTTACCAATAATGAAGCAAAGACCCTTGCAAAGTAGACCCTCCCATATGGAAGTAGCTATCACAGGTAAAATTTGCTTATGAATCTATTTATATGCCCATTTTGGCAAAAATGTGACCATTGGTAAGCATAACGATTCGTTTTTGTTTATAGAAACCGAGCATTAGAGTTGTTAGGAATTATGTTCATAACAGTTATTGTATTGGCAGCTATTTTGAAGCATTCGGTACCTTATTTATCAGCTACTACGAAAGATGAAACATTATTGTAATAAGCTGTTAAATTGTAGGCAGCAACCATCGATAAGGTGTCGAACTTTAAGCCCTGGGACTCTTATTTAAATCAGTTATTCAAATTTCATCCGTATGCAAAAGTTTCTAAAGTTGAATTTCAATTGATATTGAATTTGTGCTTACCAAGATAGTAAAATTCCTAGACAATCGTGACCATACACCGCAATGACTACGCACTTCAAGAATCGCTTAAAGTTCCAAAGGCCATCAAAGTACCAACACATCTCGCGTTTTGTCACTTAACTAACTCAGTGGGCTCAAAACTATTTTAAGACTGCGCTATTACGAGGCATCAACAAGGAAAATATGCGTCTACCTACTTCGTCTACCCATAATTACGGCCAACGTATCCTCCAGACATTCCTTACATTCGTTCTCTGTGTAATAGGGGTCTCCACCCTTATACTTGCAAAGACATCTTAAGATTATCAGCATAAGGTTTACTTTCGCGTGTTTCGCCGTCCAGATAATTTTGCAGCGCTTTAAATCCGCTTTTCTCCAAATGTCTGTGTTCAGACCGCTATCCTATTCTTTTCCATCCTCTTTTATGTTATCCTAAAAGAAAATTAATTAAGTGCTATTGTTCTCTTTGAGTGCCGTTTTGTAGGCATCTGGCGATTCTTATTGTTACAGTTTTTCGATGTTATAATATGTTTTTGCTAAGTCATTTTTAGCAGCGAGACTTTATTTAATTGATGAAAATATAAAAACTACTAATACAATTTCTTAAGCACGTCCTTGGCTGTCATTCCGGCTACCGGCTACTGCTAACCACAGAACATATTATTATATACCCTCTGCTAACTGGCTTATTATACAAAAAAAAGGCTTAGTACGAGCCCACAGCACACCGAAAAAAATATTTTCTTACTACATACACCACATTAAAGCGATTTCATTAAGACTTACTGACTTTATACAGTAAGGAGAAATGTTTGTAAAACGGCAAAAGACAAAACAGTAACTTTTAATGATTGAACATACTATTTACTGAAAAAAAACAACAATGAAAAAGGAAAACCGCCATTACTATAATGTAAGTAAATTTCAATGGTTTGAACGATATCACCAAATTAATAAAACATCTACTTAAAACGTTAAAGTTTACTGTCATGACGGTAACATTTTGCCTCAAGCTTTAACTGTTTTCGGATCAGTAAAAAATACTGTTTTGAACGTTAGGCTCATATGGAACTGTTTAAAGCAGTTCAGATCAATGTTTATTTTTTTCATTTTTATTTACTGCTTATTCCTTTCAGTGCATCTTCAAAACCTACTTAAACAAAAGTAAACGTAAAATTATACGGTGCTGATCCAAAAAAGAAAACATCGGATAATGCACAGCGTTCTCTATTTACAAAACCCGTAATCTAGTAACGACATCGGCTTACTAACCCTCGCGTACCCGAGTGGTTTCTAAAATCTTACGATACCGGTCTTTTGGGCCCCCAAGCCTTTTTCGACGCGAGCTGCAATCGTCAGCAGTAAATAATGTTGTTGCTCGACTTATTTTTGTTTATGGAGACGAAAAATAAGGGTAAAGTGGCTGCCTATTTATATAACGTATGTGTCGTCTTTTCCATGCAAAATTTCCCTCCATTTTTCCTTTTCGGGTTACCACTGAAAATCAGCGCTGTGCTGTGGGCACAGCATCATACTGAGTAGAAGTCACAGTCATCACGTGTAGCTGTCGACTATTTTGTGCTTCTGTTTTGTGTTTCTGTTTTGTGCTGCTTTGTGCTTCTGTTTTGTGTTTCTGTTTTGTGCTTCTGTTGTGTTTCTGTTTTGTGTTTCTGTTTTGTGTTTCTGTTTTGTGTTTCTGTTTTGTGTTTCTGTTTTGTGTTTCTGTTTTGTGTTTCTGTTTTGTGTTTCTGTTTTGTGTTTCTGTTTTGTGTTTCTGTTTTGTGCTTCTGTTTTGTGCTTCTGTTTTCCGTTTGTGTATGTTCTGTTTCGTGCTCGTGATTAAAGATCTATTTTATTTTTCTTTATTATTACAGTTCTTTTTGTATACACGTGTTTCTGTGACAAATAAACCTATTTTTCTTTCTTTCTTAGTTACTAAAGTATCTTCCACTTCATCTTCTAATTGTGGGTGGTAAGAAATTACTATAGTACTAATAATGCCAGCCTATCACTGTCCCTTTGCAGGTCAAAGGCTTCTTCTCAGACAGAGAAGGCACGAGCATTGACCACCACGCTTGCTCAAGACTAAGATGGTCCTTAGTCTTCTTGCTCCTTCTTCTTCATTCTTACAGAGTCTGGCCAAAGCTTGTGATTCACTGAACATTCTTCTACACACATTCCAGTAAAAACAAATACAAATAAATCAATTGACATACACTTTTGTTGTCGAAAACCGAAAACAGAGCACAGCAAAAAAGTCCCACGTTGATTCACGAATCAATGTACCCATGTCATTCGCTGTCGCCTTTGACGAGGGCCACCTTATTAATAAAAGCCCTTCGGTCCGACCACTACCAGTTTTATAGTAGAGCTACAAGTTTATATTCATGCTGGGTTTTGAATTTTTTACGTGTCGGTAAAATAAACTCCTACTACGTATGTACATGGCGACGTTGTGTTGTTTTGATGACGTGAGCATTTGAGGGTTAAAAGAGTTGTTTTTCGACTTTTTTTATGTATCTGTATATTTTTCGAACTTAAGAGGTATTTTAATGTGAAACCTACTTTGTACCTATTCAAGTTTTTAAACATGGTTATAATCTTTTAAATTAAAGAAGAAGCAGGTACAAAATAAAAATGACTTTGAAATAAAACTTCACATTTAACGCAAATATTTCAGAACTCTTTGCTGCTTTATCACACTAATATTATAAAGGCGAAAGTTTGTGAGTGTGTGTATGTGTTTATATGTGTGTTACTTCTTCACGCTCAAACGGCTGGACAAATTTTGATAAAATTTTGTATGGAGGTAGCTGACACCCTGGATTAACATGAAGACCATTGAAATACGATGTTACGATGAAATCTCAACACCTATTGGACATATTTCTGTCTCGTAATAGATTTCGGCCATTTCTGTTTGACAACTCTCAAACGCACTTAAATTGGGGGCAGTCTAAAGGGGATTGTTTCCAAAAATTCACAATAAGCCGAGCCAAGGTAAAAACACTTAGATAAAAGCTTTCTTATTATCGGAAAAAACAACCGTAATACTGAGATATAGAATTTATTTTTGAAGAGCAAAGTGGCAAAGGCTACTTTCAATTGTATAAACAAGCTTTTTCTTTCAGGAAAATTTTAATTAGCCCTTGTTTACAAAAATCACAAATGTTTCCGTATGAATTTTAACGTTAGGAAACCCGGAAAATAATACGTTGCCATAATATTTACTTTGCTCCAAGGGGTGACATACTTCATTAGGGTTTTGGTACCAAATGTATCATTTTGGACGTTTATCTCGTCCCTTTAGGGTAATCAAATAAAAAAAAAAAACAGCGGTACTCCGGGGGTGCCGACAGAAGTGAAAACAAAACACAAACAGAATACTTTGCCAACACTCACTGACATATCGGATAAACATTAAAACAGAGTACATCCCGAGGACAGCCGAACACATCCGAAGCGGTGTCAGCGGTGTCGTTACGGTAACAGTGGCGCGAATTCAATGGTTTTTTTCCCATCTCAAAAATGCCCAACGCGCCTAAAGAATTTTTCACTAAAAAAAAAATTAAGTACAGAGAGGAGGCCTGTGTCCCAGCAGTGGGAACATTATTACACAGGCCTTCTCTCTATGAGAGGGAGTGGGCCATAATCCACCACGCGGGCCCAGTGCGGGATGATGTCACATGTCTTCGAATTTTTGGTTCTAGGACATGCCGGTTTCTTCACGATGTTTTCGTTCACCGATTTGAGAGCTGTAGTGATGAAATAATTTACACAAAGTAAAGTGCCTGTCTGGGTTCGAACCTACGACCTACAGCTCGTAAGTTGCAGCCGATACCACTGGGCCACAACTGCTCTCATTTGTTCAATTAACGTTACCGAATATCGTCGGACATAAGGACCAATACCTAGAACCTAATATGTTGGACAAAGGACCACATAAATAGAACGAGACGAGATGCTCTTTAGGGACTACTTGTTCGAATCTGTTACAGTATCCACGACAAAGTAACAAAGTCGATATCCGCACTTCGCATACATCCGTTTTGAACTTCAGCTGGCTGTTAGGTAACCTACTACGCGCTTTATTAACCGACTTCAAAAAAGGAGGTTCAGTATTCGACCGGTATGTATGTATGTATGTTTGTATGTCCGCGATTTTCTCAAAAACTAATGAACCGATTTTGATAATTCTTTCACTAATGTGATCTACATACTTCCAGAATGGTTTTAGTATACCTAATACATTATGTAATTATTCTTATGTACGATGTTATATGCATAAATGTACTGCATCTCCGGCATTTCTATGCGAATTTTGTGTCTTCAATTCTTCAATGCACTAGTGTTATTACTGTGAAGTAGATACAACTAAAAAGTGAAAAATAAAAACTTTTTTACAAAAAAAAAAACAACCGACTTCAAAAAAAAACTACAAAGTGATAAATAACTTAAATTTCGGAAGTCGGTGTCGAAAACGAAAATGCGGAACCAACGACACCGACTTCCAAAATTTAAGTTATTTATCACTTTTTTTTTAAGTCATTGTTTTTTTTTGTAAAAAAGTTTTTATACTCGCAGGATTCCGATATTAAAGTCGGTTTGACTTTATAACTACTTCGCATTAGGTAGAAGCAAGGTCTGATTTGTACCAATTTTCGTCCATGTCCGCCGGACGACCGACCTCTCGTCTCCCAGTCCTTGGCTCTCAGCCCTTGGACGCCACTCCGTCACAGCCTTACTCTACCTATCATCACTGCGGTTTGCCATGTTTATTTTATTTTTAATGCTGAGTGGGCCCGCTCTTGACCTCAATCACGCCTGATGAAAAGCGATGGATGGGGTCTATGATGGAACGAGAGTGCCCAGAAGATGCCTAAGGCACTGGAACTCCCACGTATCGACGAAATACAGCAGGCTGCTTGACGCCGGACTCCGGTGAGAGGGTGGGTGGTCGCAAACCAGGCGGGCGTTAGCCCTACCACCGCAAGGAAAGAATTGGCCAGTCAAATAAGGTATTGGGTGTGACTGTTCAGGATGCGCCGAGAGCTCGGTTTACATAAGTAACTGGCGGAACAAACTTCGCTACACGAGGAGGCTTCTTCATGCATCCCGAAAATATACTTGGTTACGACATGTAAATAATTGATGCGAACTATTTCTAACATGCAACTCCAAATATTTTTAGTATTGATATACATACAAGTACTATACTACATACTCTATAGTGACACCTCTGCCTATTCCTTCAGGGAATTCAGGCGTCATGAAAATGATATGCTATGTTAATAGCAAAAATCAGTTTTCATAATAATGATTTAGTTCAGTGTGTGAGGGGACCGTGACTAAATAATAACAGACGCACAGGTAGATCTATCAGGTTAAGCTACGCTTGCCGCGGTTGGCCTATGGATGGGTGACCATCTTTACATACCGAGACCTCTCCATGCCTTGGAAAGCACGTTAACCCGTTGGTCCCAGCTGTCATTCGTGGATCTTTGGCAGTCGTTACGTGTGGTCAGAAGACCGAAAGTCTGACAACCAGTCTTACCAAGGGGTATCGTATTACCCAGTAACTGGGTTGTAGAGGTCAGATAGGCAGTCGCTCCATGTAAAATACTGGTATTCAGCTGCATCCGATTAGACTGGAAACCGACCCCAATATAGTTGGGAAAAAGCTAGGTAGATGATGATGATTTAGTTAAGTGTCATAGCTAAAATAGACAATACAATCGATACCAAACTTCGAAACATCGCCTTGCAATAGAAACACTCCTACAATCATACTGTAGCTGTGTCTCCATGCAACTACCCAGAGAGTTCCAATCCCATCTCCTTTGTTTAGCCCAAAGAAACCATTTACTAGGTCAAGAGACACGCGGCATTCAAACGGCTTGAATTTTTTATCGTCCTCAGTTTACTTTACCTCTAAAGGGAGAAAATCAAACAGTAGATGCACATTTTGTAACTTTGATTATGTTTGTAGAGAAAATATTCTTATTTGCATGAGATTTTTCCTTTGAACATTTGTACGCTTATGGGTGTTCAAATTGGTTACAAAATGGTTCGCGTTTGTTGGTTGTTTAGATAAGTGTTCTGTTATAACATTTTGTGTTGTGAAGCTTGTTTTTAACTAAATGGGAAGATCTAAACATGTCTGGGTATACTCGTATAACAGTGGATTTTTACTTTTGGAAATGAGTTTTCAGCTTTCTAAGTAGTACGGCCGCCCATTGGTTCACCCTGTGTAAAATTTCTACTTTTATATATGTAATTCAAATGGTGTACGTTACCCTAGCAGGAAAGTAGCTCCTAGAGTGATATGAGTGGAACGTATAATTAGTGCGTAATCTGCTGTAAATGTGCGCCAAATAAAAAATTTGTGCGCTTTGTCGTTTTGGAAAAAAACGGAAAAAACGATTCCTGCTAGGGTAACGTTTTTCCAGCAGGAAAATTCTAAACGAATGATCGGAGAGAGAAATATTGTGCATGGGCAGAGAGCTTATATTTGTGCAAAAATGTGCGCTGAAAATATAATTTGTGCGTCTTCAGGTTTTCGAGATATTGAGTTTCCTGCTGGAGTGACGTTTTGCAGAATCGTGTATCTCTAAAACTATTGTATGTGCGCCTGTAGAATAAACATACACGAGTAGCCTTTAATTTGTGCGTATTTGTGACAGAATTAGATTCAAGAAAATATTTATAATTTTCAAGTAATCTCGCTTTTTTGAAAACGCGAAAACATGTCACAGGGCCTAAACGAGAAAACGTATAAGATCGCTGAAAACTGTGTTCGGTCCTTCTTGATGCTAATAATAACCATAACAAGTTTCAAAAGTGTACGTGCATGCTTTATTGAATAATATTGCCTAAAGTCAAAACGACGGGGTCGTAACTTTGACGGCAAAATACAAGAAATCGGCTCAACCCAAGATGTGTAGTTTAAACCAAAAATTAGTGCGTCTAGTCAAGAATATATAGTTAAAATATTCAGCTTGGAATGTTTCGCATTCAGTAGATATAAGCAAAAAACATAACATGTAAACAACGGCTGGTTATCCGACCAAATTCGAATGACCACAAAAAAGCGACGGATTCATACATATCGATGGTCTTCTTTATTGGTCGTATTAAACCTAAGCTGTTGTCCGTACAGTTGCGTTCAAACATTTTGTTTGCAATTATATGACCTAGTTTTGAGGGAGATTCAGCTTTGCAGATTTCGGCGAGTCACGTGTCGATCGTATAGCATATTTACTTTACTAGTAATATAATATTATTAAGTTTAAAAAGCAAGAAATAAAAGTTAATTTTAAAAAACCCCGACTCAAACAAAAACCTCTAAAAACTAAAAAATAATATATTATTGGCCCTTTAAGTTTAATATAAGTTGCAGGAAATATTTTGATCCAAGCGTCCTCACGTCGGGGTCACCTCATCTGTTTGGCGTCCCTAATGCTAATGTAAGCCGTCGCTAATGAAAACGCCAAACAGATGAGGTTTAAACCCAGCAATAATGAATGCATGCTATTGTAGAAAACATAGCTGCTGTTAACTTCCAATTTTCATTAGCCGTCCCCCGACGTGAGGAAGCTTGGATCAAAATATTTCCTGCAACTTATATTAAACTTAAAGGGCCAATATATATTATTTTTTAATGTTAGATTTGAGCTGACGCTCCATCACAATAATATGTTATCTGCTGTATGTATTTTAATGAAAGCTGGAATGAAGAAGATAGCTTATTCCTTGGAATAGCACATAGGCTACTTTTTATAATGTACTTACTTAATCATGTGCGGAGAGGAGAGGGGTCCGTGGCTAAATAATAACAGCCGCACAGGTCGATCGATCAGGTTAAGGGACGCTTGCCGCGGTTGGTCTGTGGATGGGTGACCATCTTTACATACTGAGACCCCTCCGTGCCTCGGAAAGCACGTTAAGCCGTTGGTCCCGGCTGTCATTCGTGGATCTTTGACAGTGTAGTTACGAGTAGTCAGAGGCCCGAAAGTCTGACAACCAGTCTTACCAAGGGGTATCGTATTACCCAGTAACTGGGTTGTGGAGGTCAGATAGGCAGTCGCTCCATGTAAAATACTGGTATTCGGCTGCATCTGGTTAGACTGGAAGCCGACCCCAACATAGTTGGGAAAAGGATAGGCAGATGATGACTTAATCATGTGCAAAGTCACGCAAGCTAGTAGAATATAATCTAATAACAAGTTTATTTTTTTACTTCTTTTCTACTTCAGTGTACTCAGGCACAACACGTGTCAACCGGTTCGTGAGTAAAGTTAAGAATGTCATCGATATGTATGAATCCGTCGCTTTTTTGTGGTCATTCGAATTTGGTCGGATAACCAGCCGTTGTTTACATGTTATGTTTTTTGCTTATATCTACTGAATGCGAAACATTCCAAGCTGAATATTTTAACTATATATTCTTGACTAGACGCACTAATTTTTGGTTTAAACTACACATCTTGGGTTGAGCCGATTTCTTGTATTTTGCCGTCAAAGTTACGACCCCGTCGTTTTGACTTTAGGCAATATTATTCAATAAAGCATGCACGTACACTTTTGAAACTTGTTATGGTTATTATTAGCATCAAGAAGGACCGAACACAGTTTTCAGCGATCTTATACGTTTTCTCGTTTAGGCGCTGTGACATGTTTTCGCATTTTCAAAAAAGCGCGATTACTTGAAAATTATAAATATTTTCTTGAATCTAATTCTGTCACAAATACGCACAAATTAAGGGCTACTCGTGTATGTTTATTCTACAGGCGCACATACAATAGTTTTAGAGATACACGATTCTGCAAAACGTCACTCCAGCAGGAAACTCAATATCTCGAAAACCTGAAGACGCACAAATTATATTTTCAGCGCACATTTTTGCACAAATATAAGCTCTCTGCCCATGCACAATATTTCTCTCTCCGATCATTCGTTTAGAATTTTCCTGCTGGAAAAACGTTACCCTAGCAGGAATCGTTTTTTCCGTTTTTTTCCAAAACGACAAAGCGCACAAATTTTTTATTTGGCGCACATTTACAGCAGATTACGCACTAATTATACGTTCCACTCATATCACTCTAGGAGCTACTTTCCTGCTAGGGTAACGTACACATTCAAATGGTGTACATAATAAAGGGCTGTTCTATTCTGGTATTTTCGATTATACTATTTGCGTTCTCTTGCATTTGTATGGTCGCCTTTACACACTGCAGTTAAAACAGTAATTCGTTGAATAATAGACGCAATTTATTATGCAAGTAAGTATTAACACCGTTATATGAAAACATTGTAAAAGAAAATTATTTTTCAAAAGAGTAACCGTGGAGTTTCGCGCAAACGCGCAGCGCCGATGGTGGCTCGAGTCATGGTTAGCCCCAACAGCGTTCTGAAAATGATTGCTGACAGAGTGGTCCATAGATATATGAAAGAAGTTCTATGGTGTGGACTGTCCGTATATAATTCACTGACTGTCAGTTACATATGCCATCGTATCGTGTTGTTTACTAACACTAAGTTATAAGAACAATGTTACTAACCCTAAACGAATCTTCGCTAGAATTAAAGTTTTTGAATTTGAATGTTTGTTTCTTTTCGATTGTTCTCCATAGGAAACGACCACTTGAATCCGTCCACCTAGCTTGTAACATTTTTTTAAGTGCCCATATAGGTTTATGGGAAAAAAATAATATTCTTAACAATTTTCTCTTTCTTGTCCTATTTTTAATCGCAAATGTTACTATCAGCTAAACGAGGTCACAATTTAGCAAATCAGGGTAATATTTTATTCGCAAAAACACTTGAATAAGCAATATCGTCAATTATAGTATCATAACGACATAATAAATGGCATTACTCAAAACGGAAGGAATCAATTAATCCCGTGATTGTTAGCAATCACTTCGCCTTAAACTTGCTCCCAAAGATGAGGAGGAAGATTTGATTGATTGCGTATCCTCTTCCGTCTTTTGCCGAGCTCCTTTACATATACATGTGTAATACCCCATATGAATGCGTAATGTAATAAGAGTGGGAAGCCAAATGGAATTCTGGTAAAAATGGTTCTGAATTGCCATTAAAAATGAAGTGGCAGCAAGGGTACATTATTTTCGCCTTTTGCAAGAAAGAAAGATAAAGTATTTATTGCGGCTCGTACAGGAAGATCACAAACTAAACTAAACACAGTAAAAAATAAAAAACCAAGTTATATAAAATAAAAGTAACAAAAAGAAAAATGAAACAGAAAATCTTATACGAGGCCAAAAGGCTCCTATCTCAGCATGATGCTGCGACATTTAGAAAATAAATGTCGCAGCGCTGGTATGCTGATAGGGCCCGTCGCTATGATGTCACGGGCAGTTACAGAAATAAATAAATATGAAAATAGATTTAATATCATGTAAAATATTAGCAAATAAAATAAAATATTAATTTTTAATCCGCGCCAGACGTAACCTCATTACTAGTCTATGCCTTGAGTGTCAGAGGCACTCTGGTGTGTCTGTGGCATTCGAGTTGAGGCATGGTGAATTTTCCTAGTGCACGTTTCTGACTCGCTAACTGTGATAGATACTATTTTTCTAGGTACAGGGCTTTATACAAAATAACCGGAATTAACGCACACCACCAAAAACCCGAATTAGAATATTATGTTATAATCATAATACATAAACTGAATTTTTACTATTAGGTACAAACTAAACAATGTTTTTGATTGTAAGATAATATTGTGGTCACAATACAAATCTACACACGCAAACAGTCACAAACTTCGTCCATTTTGATTTGTTTTGACTGTACAGCGGAAGTGCGACTGTAATTTACGTGGTATTAATTAGGTATTTTTGGGATAAAAAATTACTTATAGGTATTAAAACAGACAAAAATTCGATTCAGTAAACGATTCTGAACAAACTACTTTCATAATGTGTATTAATTCAGAACATACACACACATTATATAATCCAAATGAAATTAAAAACGATAAAAGCCATAGGCTAAAATTTATCATTTGTCATGGGTTTAAGCGAAGATGGTGGAACGAGCTTTAAATGTTTGAAATGTTTGACCAATCAATCGACTCAGGTAGAAAAATAATTCTCGGTTTATTTAAAAATACATAGGTTAATAATAAAACACTAGGCCAAAATAACTATAGTTACGTTCACAAATGTCCACTGCTGCCATTATTTTCAATTACCTGTCTTGCTAATTACAAAGTATGCGTTTAGTCGTAGTAATTTACAAGAAATTGCTTTCAACGGGTACAATGTACACTGACCCATTTAACATTTTAATGAATTTTATTGAATTTTATTATATGTAAATATATGTTTACGTGATCTCTTTAGCGGCGTAGAATTATATTCTGTGCCCATTCAATTTAAAAGAAGATATTAATAATATATTATATTATTATTTTTATTGACTGGTAGAAAATGACTATGGCATTAAGTCCGCCTCTGTACATTCATATGCTTGAAGTATTAAATTAATAAATACTATAAGATATTTTATTTTATCAGTTAGTTCACTACCCTTATTTAATTGAGTACTCTGTCAATTTCCAAACATCCTGAAATAAAATTTAAATTAATGCAAACATGTATCTAATTATAATATAATTAACGCAACTCAGGCCCCCAAGATTCAGGCGCTGCCTAGTTTGGGGACCACTGCTCACATAAGCATAATCAGCCCATAATGTTCCCACTGCTGGGACACAGGCCTCCTCTCTGTGAAAGGGAGTGGGCCGTAATCCACCACGCGGGCCCAATGCGGGTTGGTAGATGTCACACGTCTTCGAATTTTTGGTTCTAGGACATGCCGTTTCCTCACGATGTTTTCCTTCACCGTTTTTGAGAGCATTGGTGATGAAATAATTTACACAAAGTAAAGCCCCTGTCTGGGTTCGCACCTACGACCTACAACTCGCAAGTCGCGGCTGTTACCAGTGGGCCACCACTGCTCACATAACGATGTTAAATATAATTCTAGTTCCGTTAAGCATACAATATTATAATTTTTGGGATTTATTTTGTAGCAATAGACCAATTCTTCATGTTAAAGAAGCGGTTACTATTAGGTACACTTCATACATACCTACAACAAACACAGTACACGCAAAAGTTCCAGAAGCAATCCATTATCTATTATCCAAATTATTTGCACATAAGCCGTGTTCCCACTGGGGCTTCCCATCGGCAAATTAACGATCTTCCATACAAACTTTCGTCCCCCATCCCCTAGGGAATGAATTTTCAAACATATTTTCTTAGTGTTCACTTGCACAATACATAAGGAACTTTAGTGCAAAATGTCATGCTTCTAGAATATGTTCTCTGCGTTCTCTTCTGTGCGTTGTCTGTTAGTAAATGAAAGAATTGAATATATCTATTAAGAAGACTAGCTGTGCCCGCGATTTCGTTCGCGTGCATGTCGTAAAACGTGCCGTTAAAATCGGTTCAGTCGTTTTGAAGATTAGCCGGAACAAACAGACAGACAAAAATTTAGGAAATAGTTTTTTTTAATTAAAATTATAAGCTTTTTATTTACTAAATACAAGTATATACGGTTATATACTTTAATATGCATTTAGTAATAAGCAGTTATTTTGACATTACAAACAAACACTTCAAACTCAAAACTCAAACTCAAAGCATTTATTTCAATTAAACCATTTACAGGCACTTTTGAATTGTCAAAATTAAATAGTTGGTCAGTTAGTCAGAGAGTTGAAACTAGATGCCCATTCCAAACCGTAGGTCTCTATGGAGAAGAACGGACAAGAAACTCCATGGACACTCAAATCAAGGTATTACACAACCCTGGGTACATTATTCTTGTTGATTCTATATGTGAGAACAATGTAAAAAAAACACAAATGAAGAAACAATTCAAAATATGAGATTAAAAATAAGCCTTGGCAGTGAAGAGATGACTAGTCTCAACCGACGGCGCCCGTTCACGAACATGACGCATGGATCAGCACCATCCAGCTCAACCATTTTGTAGGCAACCGAATGATCCAATTCAATTGTATTATTTGTATAGTTTATCCCACAAATTGGCTTCAACAAAACCTACTGATTGATAGTTACAATCAAGGAACAACCTTCGTTACCAGACATACAAGAAAACCTCCATTATTCCCAAGAAATAAATCAAAGAAAATTATTATTAACGTCTTTGTTAGACCCCTTGATTCGCTGATAGTTATGCTAGCAACATTTGTGCGACAAAAACAAATTCCCCGTCGACCTTATATGACCTCTTTTTGCGTTTCCTATAATATGTTTCTACTTAGGTATAAGATGTCATATATCCCTTGGTATTTACTTAGGCTGGTTGTGCGAGGTTGTGATAATATTCTTAGGGTCATTTGTGAAGGAAGATGGAAAAATATTGGGCTACCGTTTTTTTAGGGTTTTGTATGAAGGCGAAATATTTATCAGATTAATAAAATGTTTGCCGTCATCGTCAAGATATTGTTGTTGATCACGGCTCTGTGTTTTGAGATTTGTGATTTTTTTTAACTTCATGTAATATTCCTGAATTACGATAATGTAAAATGATCTCTCAAAAAGATGTATTTTGCGAAAGTATTTTTAATTTGTTTGTGCACATAACAGTTCATTAAATTTAATACTGTAGGACCAGGGTGACGTGGCCTTAAATTACGATAATGTAAAATGATCTCTCAAAAAGATGTATTTTGCGAAAGTATTTTTAATTTGTTTGTGCACATAACAGTTCATTAAATTTAATACTGTAGGACCAGGGTGACGTGGCCTTAAAGCTTTGTGCCTAGGTTCGTTTCACGGTATAAAACTCACGTTACGTTACTACATATTTCAAGTTTTATTCTTTTATTTTAAAAGGCTCGCTTTCTAATAACATGAATAAGTAAGGAACTGTCGGATGGACAACTTAGTCATACACCGTCACCCTGTTTTAAATTTTTAACTCAATTCAAACACATTCCAGTTTACTCAACAAGCAACTTATTAATAAATTAGGCACATGAGCAGCAAGTTGCCTGGCAGTCTGACCTTCAAAATTACACAATATGTATACTTAGATTCGTCAGCGGCGAAGTTTTATAGACGCACAACTATTTGTATTTAGGGCTTTTTTTTTATGGATGGGAAATCATCTAATGGCTACTCCCGCTCTGGGTGGAGCGGAAGGGAGTGTCAGACTCTTACCGACTGAAACCCACCCGTGTTCCTTCCTTAGCCCTTTATGTTCCGGGGCAGCGGTAACCCTTTCGGACGATCCCGCTACCCCGGCAGGCTTCGGCCCTAGCGGGCCCCTTCCTTTGTGCTGACATCTCTTTGAGGCGCGCGTGGAACACATACGCGCCGTCCGGCACGGGCCTGGTCCTGATCGGAAGGTGAGCTACCCATTACTCTCCGTCGACGCAGCTGAATACCAGTATTTTACATGAAGCGACTGCTTATCTGACCTCCACAACCCAGTCACTGGGTAATACGATACCCCTTGGTAAGACTGGTTGTCAGACTTTCGGGCTTCTGACTACCCGTAACGACTGTCAAAGATCCACGAGTGACAGCTGGGACCAACGGCTTAACGTACTTTTCGAGGCACGGAGAGGTCTTGGTATGTAAAGATGGTCACCCATCCATATACCAACCGCGGCAAGCGTAGCTTAACCTGATTGACCGACCTGTGCGGCTGTTATTAATTAGCCACGGGCCCCAGATAGTTCCCAGGTATGGTGCAGTAAAAAAAAAATGTATCATAGTACCGGAAAAACAAGGGACTCTCGGCTTCGTTAAGGCTATTTATACATCAGTTATTTCTATAATAGCATGAGCTATACAGGGTGGGCAAAAAATCGTGGATCAAACGAAACAGGGCGATTGTTGGGGTTATTTGTAGTAAAAAATATGTTTGTGCGAGATCCCTAACTTGATCTCCTTAAAAGTTATAACAATTTGAGTGTTTACAGTAAGGTTCTAAAGTTACAAATAATTTTCTTGAAAAAAGTGCCAATACTGATAAATCATGGTACCCACTGTCATAAACGCACTGTTGTAGTGATGATACTTTTTTTTTTAAATTTTTTTTTTAATTTTTTTTTTTTTATTTTTTTTTTTTTTTTCTGTAAATAACCTCAACTATCGCCCTGATCTCGTTTGATCCACGATTTTTTGCCCACCCTTTATATACCTCCTTGCAAAGCGAGCAAAGGTTGAATAAAAGCCAAGTGACTACTACTGAAAAACACGAATCCATTTACAGATAAGTGATTACCCAAATTTACGCGCGGGTAGTTCAGTTCAGCTGTAGGTCGGAACCTAACCGGTAAGGATAAATGACGCAACAGTGCCAGTAACCCCATTATGACGTCTAGACCATCATTAAGCTAAGATGACGCCTACACTTAGAAGGTTGGCTTTCGATTATCGCTTCTAACTCTAGTTTTATTTAGGTCGAATTTTGTATAGTACAGAGAGAATCTTTTATAGTACAGGGAGAGCTGTGGTTGCCTAGTGGCAATGACCCCGACTTACGAGTTGCAGGTTGAAGGTTCGAACCCAGGCAGGCGCTTTAGTTTGTGTAAATAATTTTATGACCACTGCGCTCAAAACGATAAAGGAAAACATCGTGAGTCAACCATCATGTCCTAGAAACACAAATTCAAAGACATCTAACATCTACCAACCCGCACTGGGCCCGCGAGGTATATTTCAGCCTCTCGAAGACAGTAGTCCTGTGTCCTAGCAATGGGTTACATTATAGGCTGATTACCCCTATACCGTCGCATGGGCATGCAAATGAAAACCACGATGGCCGTTTTGCGTGGATGTGACGCATGTTTTGCCTCAACTTGTTTTTTTTTTGTGTTATTTTTATGCGTCCTATTTGCCGCAAATAAATGCATTTACTTTCTTTTTTCTTTTATAAAATGCATAATATATTATAATTTCAAATAACAATGAGGAAATTAAAATAATATCGAACGCAAATGTCGAACCACTAGGGCATGATTTAACAGCATTCTCTATCCGTTGTCACCAAGTGTTGTGTAAAAATATACATACGTGTAAACTCCGTACGATATTTTACTCTTCGATAAACATTTCAAAAATTTTGTAAATAAAACCGGCCATGTGCGAGTCGGACTCGCACACGAAAGGCTCCGTACCATAAGACAAAAAACGCCGAAAAAAACACGTTCTTGTATGGAGACTCTCTTTAATTTTTATAAACTTTATTTTATTTTTAATACATAACCGCACAGGTCGATCGATCAGGATAAGCTACGCTTGCCGCGGTGGGTCCGTAGATGGGTGACCATCTTTACATACCAAGACCCCTCCGTGCCTCGGAAAGCACATTAAGCCGTTGGTCCCGGTTGTCATTCGTGGATCCTTGACAGTCGTTACGAATAGGCAGAAGCCCGAAAGTCTGATAACCTGTCTTACCAAGGGGTAATGTATTACCCAGTAACTGGGTTGTGGAGGTCAGATAGGCAGTCGCTCCATGTAAAATACTAGTATTCAGCTACATCCGGTTAGACTGGAAGCCAAAGCCAACATTGTTGGGAAAAGGCTAGGCAGATGATTTGTTTTTATAACGGCAAATAGATATACCTACACAATCTGAAAATGTTAACTGCCTACCTACTACGGTTCATGAGATACAGCCCGCTGTAAAACAGACAGACGAACGGACGGACGGACGGACAGCGGAGGCTTAGAAATAGGGTGCCATTGGCACCCTTTCCGAAACCACACAAATGATCCATACCTTACTGGATTTTTCCTAGAAGGAAAATGTATCATCTCAATTCATCGCACATTCCCGCGCAAATGCTTTCAGACTATCCTTCATACTTACGTAATATATATACATGTCACCATTAAAAATACGATAATATATGTATTTGACGAAACTTGTTCCGAACCAAAACGAATTCGTCAATGTTTTAATAATTTGAATGGGATCAACAAATGTTAAAAGTTTAATGTTTTTTGTTCAGATCGAGATATAACGATTCATTAGGTTAGGAAAATCCCAAAGATATGCAACGTAAACTGAACAGAAAAGCTGTGAAATTAAAGGAGATTTAAAGAGAAGGAAACCTTTATCAATGTTAATTTATCGAAGTATAATCTCACAATAATCGCCTCAAGAAGTCATAAGGACTTTTCTATAAGAATGTAGAATAATATCTTTTTTAATGGACCAGAATCCAAATAGTCTTTTCACTCCAATTAAGCTTACGTATAACCACTGTCTCACTTAATATTAAGTGACTATGCGGTGGACGATGTAACATAGAAAACAGGAGTATATCGAATCCGGTCGTTTGCTTAGAAAAGCTTACATGTTTTATTTGAATTTTTGGCTTAAATATATGTAGGAATTTCTTTCAGCATAATATACCTACTAAACAAAATTACCCACTTATAAAGACTTGAATACAATAATACGAAGAAAATAATATGCTGACGTAAGTACCTTCTACATAATATATTTTGGCAAACACGTATAATGCTTTTTGGGAACACATTTTATATTCATTCATTCAATTCACACAAATGATATGGAATTCCATTAAATGTGGTATTAAAAACCATGTTTTGGAGATGAAAAGGTGTGTTTTTGTAAAATTTCTTGTTAAACAATATTTTAAGCACGTACACTGTTTCTTCAGAAAGCTGTATACAAAAATATTATGACAAGTTTTTTGTTCAATACGCGAAATTTGAAGTTTTTTTGGCTTTGGGAAAAGAAACAAAAATTTATTCAACAGAAATATGATGAATGGAATCCCAGTACTCACCTTACGTACAACCAACTCCACGTGCAAACACCTCAAATAGTCAATGTCCACACACACTAAACAAACACTCGAAAGTGAAAGGTATCATTCAATTTGGCCGAAAGTGTACCAATACATTGTACACTATACTCCACGAAAATAGCACACAATTTATAATTTAAATCGAATTATTCGAGAAGATAAACGAAATTCGGGGTGTGACAATCGTGTCAAGGTCCCCTTTTGGTTGCTACGGCGTAGACGTCCGCTCCGTAGCGGGTCTCCCGTACGACAGCCTCACGTTGCTACGAGCTACGAGGGGAGATCCGTAGCCAATCGAAGTGAAGCTGCGCGAAATGGGAGTGTGCTCGACTTGGATTTTTGAGATTATTTTACAACGCACAGGATTAAGGGGTTTTTGGGGACTTATTATTTTATTTATTTTTATTAGCATTTTATATCGGGTGTACGAAGTATTCTGACACAACATAATCCCCTGTTGAATAATTTATACAGCAGAAACAGATACGCGACAATTTATTTTTTTGTCTTCATCGCTGTAAAATAAATTACCAAAACTTTGACAAAGTTCGTTTATTTTTTTGACTCTTCAATACCTACGCTGTTCTTATACTTGGTCATAACAATAATATAAATTGAATATTGACTAACAAAATCTATTAAACAAATTAACTTGCCATTTCTTAGCAATGGATATTTTTCCACTCACTAGAGCAAAATACAATTCGTTATCCTTACAAATGCATAGAAAGGAGATAACATTAAAGTTGGCAATACTTCACGCGTATTGGAGCGAGACAAAGCTATTTACTCACCATAATGCGTTAGAACGAGGCAGATACATCAAGGAGAGAGACATCTAAAAAGGGCAAAGTTTCTTCTGTGAATTATTGAAATGAATTATGTTATATTTTGCTCATTGAGTTGGCAGGGGTAGCTACTTTACCTGATAATTCATTCGTTTTGAGTATTCGGACACGTTAATTAAATTAAGTCCTTACGGCAACGTTTGAAGGAAGGCAAATGCATGTTAAGGTGATGATGTTATCATATGGGGTTGTGTTTGTGCGGAAAAGCTTTGAATATGTGTTTTCTCGAAACGTTTGTGTTTTGTTTACAAAAGCTTTTTTAATATGAGTTTGGATTTTTGGGAAACGTTTTACTTTAAACACGGCTTTATATACGGTATTTATTTATTTATTACTTTAAGCAAACAAATTTACTAAGGCGGACTTGATTCCGTTGGCATTTTCTACCAATCAACCTGTGAGTGATGCAGAGACAAACAGTGGTAGGTGCAGTAACGTAAAATGTGAAATAAATATGTATATATACATATACCTAATTAAATATAAGCACGATGCATATACACGAATATACTAAAAACAATAAAATAAACAATGGGTAAACAATTTAATGTTGTGACGACAAAACTTCTTATACAACTTTAACTCTAAAAGATAATCAGTTGGTTGCTATCCTGATTTCCTGGGGGAGCGCATTCTACAAAGAGAAAGACTGAATGAAGAAGGAATAGTGAATGAAGTAGGAAGAGTGAATGAAGTGAGGAAGTTTTTTTTTTGTTTTGCCGAATCCCACCGCTTTCATAGTAGAATATAATGTTGTTGTAATGCTGTTGTAATATAATAATATTTTGGTTAAGGAAATTGTTATTAGAAATATTTGCATGCTATGTTTAATCTTGGCAAAACATGTCTGCTCTATTTTTATACTTTAAGACCTTTTTATACCATGTTTTACGCAAATAAATATATTATTATTATTAGAAATAGTGGAGAAATGACGGTTGAGAACATCAAATCAATTAAATTAGGAAGGTCTAAATGTCGCGGTTTTCCGATACCAAGAGTTACAAGAAATTTCCGGATGTCGGCAGAAGACGAGTTGATAGTATCTTCCTAATAACAATAATGTAGGAATGTGAATGAAATACATAAAACATTTTTTTTACACTGTTTCTACCTTATCTGTGGCGTAAAATGGCAGCGCGTCATCGAATCAGCTGATCGGTAGCTGATGGGGTGTTTACCCCCGCGGTGAAATGTTGGATTTGGGCGCCATATTTACGATATTATTTTATTATGTCTTTTATGAAACTGCATAACTAGGATCAGAAACACTCGTGTGATTTTATTGTAAACCTCACTTGGTAGCTCGGTTTATAAACTCACACTTGTGTTTTAATAATCCCTGTAACAGTTTCATAATTAAAGGACACATGAGTAGACGTTTCAAATAATTCTCAAAAAGAATCAATTTATAAGTTTTAAAACACTTACTTTTGAGTATTCGCATCAGGTAGTTTTCAATTTCAATCGATACTTCGAAACAAAACTGATTTTGAATAAAACTTATGTAAATTCGTGACTACTCGTACACAAGGTAACCGACATAGCCCGAAGAAATGCCAAACTTAAGTGGCAGTGGACAGGGCAGATTGTTCGCAGAACAGATGGCTCATGGGGCCGTAAGCTTCTTGAGTGGCGACCGCGTACCGTTCAAGACAGATAGCGTTTGGTTGGAATGTACGTAACGGGGCACTGAGGAAAAAAGACGGAAATTAGCCAAAAAAACGTTATGTTCGCAAATCGGTTATTTTCTTGATTCTATAGTATAACACCTAAATATAAAGCTACAAGCGTCTTGCTTGATATTTTTGTCTCCGACCAGCCGTTTGTTGTAAAAATTATGTCGAAAGGATAGGTACAAAATGCAATATTACTGTACTAGGAGAATTTAGGATCCAAGAGCGAGCGAAGCGAGTTCGGGACTTGGGGCACCCCGACTCTGACAGGTTAGGTTCGAAGGGGATGGCGGAATCTAAGACCCTACTACTACGAAACTACGTCTTATGCATTTAGGATCCAAAAACGAGCGAAGCGACTTCGGGACTTGGGGCACCCCGACTCCGACAAGTTAGGTTCGAAGGGGATGGTGGAGTTTAGTGAGCGAGCGAAGCGAGCGAGCTAAGACCATACTACTATTATAGTACTACTACGAGACTAAGTCTTATTATTATTGCCATTCAGAATTCAAGATCAATGACCCTGAGGTCAAGGTCACTACCCTTGAGGTGCCCCGTGGTGCCCACCCTACTATTCCCACATCCCACCGGGTCCCGAAGTTTTCTGTCTTTTTTTTATAGTGCCCCTTTTCGTATCCACTGAGCGATAGTTCCAACTGCGTTTTTTAATTAAGTATATTAGGAGGTTCTGGATTCGACCCGTGTGTATGTATTTGGATTACTTGCATGTCGTCAGAAACGCATTGTATTTCCGCGATTTTCTCGAAAACTCATAAACCAATTTTGCTAATTCTTTCACGAATGTGATCTACATACTTTCAGGAAGGATTTATTATATAATACATTAGGTAAATTATTGTCATGTGCGAAGTTATAGGCATAAATGTACTGCATCTCTGGCATTTCTACGCGAATTTTGATGATTCTTCTAGTCTTCAATTCTTCAATGCACTAGTGTTAATTGAACGTGTGTGGTGTGACAACAACTAAAAAGTGAAAAAAAAAAACGTCTTTACAAAAAAAAACCAACCGACTTATGCGGAACCAAAACGACACCGCCTTCCGAAATTAAATATATTTATCACTTTGTACTTTTTTTTTAAGTAGACTGTTTTTTTTTTTGTTATTCATGTAAGTACCTACAAGAAGAGTGGTACGTTTTTTTTTTTAATTTATTTGCTCTCGACTCGAGTCTAGGTCAAAGGTGACACAGACAAAGTCGACGTTTATTTTAAAGCATCAATATTAAGAACAGTTCAACCGAGTTCCCTTTTCCATCACGGGTCATTTTATACTAGATGAATGGAATGAACTTATTAATGTTCCTGACAACTCGACCAAAAGGACCCCCGGAGCTTCGGGTAGAATTAGAGGGTCTGTCAGGAGTCTGACATTATTTTTACGTTCCTTTCACGATGTATGGAGCTGTCAGCTATTAAATTGCATTCCGAATTTCATTCCAGAAATAGGAGTTGTCCCATCAAGGTGGGTGGATTAGGGTGTTATCACACTAATATTATTATTATAAAGGCGAAAGTTTGTGAGTGTGTTTTTATGTTTGTTACTTTTTCACGCACAAAAGGCTAGACCAACTTTGATAAAATTTGATATGGAGGTAGCCGACACCCTGCAATAACATATAGGATACTTTTTATGCCGATATTCCCACGGGATCGACACTTATACGGGTGAAGCCGCGGGGCGGAGCTAGTAGTTTCATAACACAAAATCTTTGATAATATATAAATTATCAAGGTTTCGTATGAACTTGCTGATCGCACAAATCGATTACAGACATATCTTATTTCTGTTTGGTTTCAAACTGTTTTACTTTCATGGAAGAAAAAGTTTAATAGTAAGCCAGCAGCTGGTGCCATCTAGTTTTAAAATAGGCAACAAAACAGAACATGAGCGTGTTAGAAAATGGGGTAGAATCTATTAATAATTCTATACCCAAATATAAAACCTTGAATATCAGAATGGTTACTAGTTATTTAATATGTGTAAAAGTAACTATGAATACGGTATGTAGGTAAAGGATTTTATTAAATAAAATCACAGAAAGACAAGCTAGATATTTATTTCAATTTAGGCTTGTCAGTAATTAATCAGAAAGCTAGTTGTCCGTTCCAAATCTAGGTCATCATGGAGAAGAAGGACAAGAAACTCCATGGAAACAGTATTAATGTAATCTATCATCAAATGTCTTATATTGCCATAAATTATCATTATTTTAAAAACAATTAATTATATCTCTTTGGCAATGGTCCAAGAGAACTCAGAATAATAACAACAGCTAGGAATATTCCATTATACTCTTTAAAACATTGGCAATATTGGCCATTATATAACATATACAGAACACCATAGTTATCAGCAATAATCAAGATAATAATATCAATTCACTTACATGACATCTGGTCGATCTATTCCACATAATAACTTCACTAGTACTAATCAACTGACTGCAGGCCGGAGCTCCGTTCTGGTCGGTGTCTCGATCAAGATTGATCCCCGCCACTGGGAGCTCCCCCTTTTATAGTCGTGAACAAACTTTGACGTTTCTAACTACCGGCATCCAAAATATCAACGACATAAAAGGTGGATATCCGTTTGGAATATTTTCTGTTTTGCTACATTATTCCTTAATATTTAGGTTATGCAAAACATTACTATTACTATAATTAGGATAATCTATTAAGCGCATTAAAAGGTGTACTGACAAAAATAAAACATGATTTCATCATAATCTATTTTGACATAAAGGCCTCACTAAGACAAGTAATTCAATTTAAAAAGCACATAATCTATCTAACATAATACATAATCAGCCTATAATGTTCCCATTGCGGAGACACAGGCCTCCTTTCCATGAAAAGGACTAGGCATTAATCCACCACGATGACGATGATGTAGGTGTCTCATGTCTTCAAATTTTTGGTTCTAGGACATGCCGGTTTCCTCACAATGTCCGTCAGCAACGCTGACGTCACACTTTTTAAAAATACTGCGGAGGTTCCTCCTCCGTCATATACTATGCTGTTGTTTTAATTGAAGGTATGGTATGGCAATTTTTATTTCTTTATTTAAAAATATGTAGTGCCCTCCAGCCTATCGCAGTCCACTGCTGGACATAGGCCTCTCCCAGGCTGCGCCACAACACCCTGTCCTCCGCTTTCCGCATCCAGTCAAATTCGCAAAACATGTATTCGTTTATACGAAACTGACACGTGTCAAGAACGCATTCTCTCGTCGGCCGGACTGTAAGTACAGACGCCAGCACATAAAGCTACACGAAACTGTCAAATTTTCCCAATTCAAAATTGATTGAGGACATTTGACAGTTTCGGGTAGGTTGATGTGCTGGCGTCTGTACCTACATTTTCTTTTTTCAATCTTTTCATTTTGTTTTTGCAGTAAGCAGTATTTTGAAGTGAAAATTCGTGAAAAAAGAAAATGTAAGACAAAAGCATAACATGTAACGTATTGAACGGAGTTTGCCAGTATAGAAACAAGTGTTGTTATATTCCTGAATTGGGAAACATGCATTGAAATATTTCATGTACGGACCGATATTTTGGTCTAAATTTTTTGCAGTATTTTATACTTGGTATTGGAAAATAGAAGCTGAGTTTGAAAATACAGACACGACTTTTGTACACACACAAGTACTTTTTATTTTATAGGTGGTCACACATATAGTGACAAACTTCAACTGCTCGAAGACAGCTTTAATTAGGCCTGTTGGTCACAATAAAATTACCTGGACGGTGTTGTATATATAGTTTTTTCCAAAAGTTTTTGATAAAAATGTAAACAAAGGGTTTGGTTACACTTTTATCAGGTACAGGTTAAATTCTTCCGCAATCACTTGCCTACTTAAGAAAATTAGTAAGTAATACATTTATCTGTATTAAGAAGATATCAACTTTATATCTCATCACTATTTCCAACAATTATTGTCTTAAATTTTTTATTAAATTGTTACTGAAAAATCATTGACGAAAATTGAGGTTATGAATATAACTTCAACATTTTCAAATGAAAACCTTCTTTACGGTGACTTAAATTTTAAGTAATTCGAATATCAGGTTTAAGTATTCAAATAATCAAATCAAAGCACTCAATTTGTAAGCGACACTGCAAATCCATTTGTTTACATTTACATCAGATGTTTTTGGAACAGTACATAGTTCTAAATGCTTCTTACTAAGCTCATTTTTGCTTCAGATGGACGAATATTCAAAATATTTCTAACGTGGGTTCAATTACACCCTCAACGAGCAATCTAACGCCAAATTGGATATTTTTGCTTACATGGTTATTAGCAAAGATAGAAAATAAAATATTTTTTCGACATAAAATAAACTACTATCTGTGGTAAATGTGACCACTCAAAGATATGGATGGAATACACATCGGTACACAATAAACAAGTAAAAGAACAATAGATTTCAGGGTGGAAACCGAATGTATAATCAAATCAGCTTGCTTTTGCACCATGTCTGACAACGGGAATGGACCTTCTCTCACTACCAACTTAGCAACGCCAGTCTGCAATGCAAAATGAACCCTATCTTTATCGTGTAAAGTTGACGTGAACTGTAAATGTAATCTAGTTTGTTTGTAGTGTGGAACAATAGGCCACTCCAGTTGCTTGAACACAGTGTTAATGCTAATATGAAGGATGTGTGGGGGTTTTGTTAGTACATTAGAGGATTTATTTACTATTTTGTTTGGATTCTAATGAATATGGTAAACTTTTGTAAAAATCGCTTCTTGCTACTTCTTTCTCCTAGTTCACTTAAAAAATGTGTACACTATTTATTGCACGTCACATGGCTTACGATTAGTTAATTTCAAAATTAAAGGTGTGGTACAGAACATCAAACTGAAAACTTTCTCTAAGGAATCAACATCGAAATAGCTCTAAAAAAAAAACAGTGGCACTCCGGGAGTGCCGACAGAAGTGAAAACAAAACACAAAACGAAAACACTTTGCCATCACTCACTGACATATCGGATATACATTAAAACCGAGTAGGTACATCCCGAGGACAGCCGAACACATCCGAAGCGGTGTCGATTACGGTAGCACTGGCGCGATTTCAATAGTTTTTTCTATAGGTACTGTATACACATTCCCTGTTTGAGTGAGAAACTTAGGTAATTTTTTACAGAAAAATTAAATTACATCTACGTAAAATACGCGCATAGACGTGGAGTTGCGGACACCAGCCCATATGTTACCTTTTACAGTTTGCTAGCTTAAAAACTAAATTCCATTCCACAAATAATGCTTAAACAATAAGTATTATATTCCACTCAATTATTATTCAATACAAAATAAATGTTGCCATAACTACAATCGCTTAGGATTTACAAAAGCAATCACAATTGGACTGCATAGAGAGAAAATCCTTGATAACGAACGACCTACACCAGCTTAGAGCTTAGAAACGTAAAACCTTTAGATATTTACAGAACTAGAGCCTTCACTCGTTGCCTAAGACCCTGTGGTTCTAGATATTTAAATTTTATAAATAAGGTCAGAAAGACTGACTCTCAATAGAGAGAGGCAATTCTCGTAATTTTAAAAACGTTTGCAGTCTGATCTCAGTCTCAATCTGTCAAAAATACCTCTAATTTCCTTACATTTTTGGCAAGTTTTTGACATTTGTTTATGGCTGAGTCATAGACTACGACTACATTTTAAACGTTTTAAATTACAAAAATTGGCCTTCAGACGACCCCACGTCTTACGTAACACTTTGTCCTTGAGCTGGCCTAGCGCAGAACGGACTTTCAATTGAATAAGAGATAGCTTATACTAATTTTGTTAGCACTGATGTGAATACATACTTTTTGCCTTACAAGTTCCTTGCACGGTCATGGTATGATACAATGTATTAGGCAGACTCATTAATTAATAACTAAAACTTTTTTACAAAAAAAAAACAACAGACTTCCAAAAATCACCACACAGTGAAAAATAACTTTAATTTTGGAAGTCGCTGTTAAAAAACAAAAATGCAGAACCAACGACCGACGAAATCGGATGTTTTTTTTTTTTGTAAAAAAGTTTTTATTTTTTCACTTTTTAGTTGTATAACAACTTTGACAGAAATGAGGGTGTATCTATATGTATACTAAACACATCTGCGTACCCCTTTAGAGGGTACAGGCGTGATGTTATGTTTTGTGATTGCGTAAACAATGTTATTTTATGGACCAAGTAATAAATAGGGTCATTTTTCATAATGCCCAGGCATTATGAATAATGACAAGCTGCTTAGAGCGAAATAATTAATTATAATAATTTATTTGAACTTATTTATCACATTGCCTCGACATTGTAAATATTGCCGTGTGGTCTTTGGGCAATCTATGTATTCTCATTCGCTCGCTCTTGCATCCTAGGTCGACGGAACCCCGCTTCGCCGGGCTCCTATTTCTGTGTAAAGGGTTTAAAGTAACCTAACCATTTTTTTTTGTTTTTGGAATGGAAAATCCTCATGGATGTCCTCCACCCTGGGTCGGGCAGAGGAGTCTGACTCTTACTCACTAAAAACCACCCCATCCACATCTACGCTAGGGGTCGCCCAACCCGGGAATCGAACCTCGGCAATCGCGCTTGCGACCACTCGACCACCGGGGCAGTTCGGGGCAGACTCCTTAGTTAGTTACTAGTCTCTGTCAGTATTATTTTTTTCATATGGTACCTAGATACTCAGATATTAGATCAGGTTAAGCTACGCTTGCCGCGGTTGGTCTGTGGATGCGTGACCATCTTTACATACCGAGACCCCTCCGTGCCTCGGAAAGCACGTAAAGCCGTTGGTCGCGGCTGTCATTCGTGGATCTTTGACAGTCGTTACGGGTTGTCAGAAACCCGAAAGTCTGACAAACAGTCAGTATCGTATTACCCATTTACTGGCGTGTGGAGGTCAGATAGGCAGTCGCTCTATGTAAAATACTGGTATTCAGCTGCATCTGGTTAGACTGGAAGCCGACCCCAACATAGTTGGGAAAAGGCTAGACAGACTTAGATACTATCAGCTGTGACAGTTACCTCCAACAAATAAACGAATAATAAATAATACTTGTGAACTTTAGGACTTAAGTTTGTAACAAGCTATATTGTGACGCTCTGTGGAAATGTCGGAACTTCTGCTTATTATGTTAGGTGTTGCTATTCTCAACGGTTCTGAGTTTATGTAGTTCACCTTACTAGTTGATGTGAATTATGTACACACGGCTACACATCAAGCTATACATTTCCAGTTTTAGCTGACCCCGCATTGTATAGGTTTTTCTTACAATCAAAAGTCAGCTTATACTGGTTATGTATAACTTGATGTGTAGCCGTGTGTACACAGTAACGAATTCCAAGATCTTTACAATTTAAGTTCGTCTGGAATAATCGTCTTATCAAACTAGCGGTTATTTAGATGTTCTTGTTGCTAACTTAAAGTTCACACAATCTCAAATTCATCGTACAGTCAACAGCCAAAGTAAATGATGAAAATCAGAAATTCAATACTAATGAACGGAGTTCGCGTTAAAACTGTGTGGCGTCGAAGTGATTCAAAAGTAAGTATGTGATTGTAAATTATACCAAACATTTACTACTAGTACAGTTGCCATATATTCGTGATCAGTTTTGACTCCAAAAGTTGTAATTAATTTTCATCATCGACTTTTGCTGTTGACTGAACTTAGTAATTTCATGATCATCAATCACTACCTTATTCCACATATTACTGGACATTTTACAACATCCATACTAATTCATAAATGCGAAAGTGTCTGTCTGTCTGTTACCTCTTCACGCTTAAACCACAGAACCGATTTAGATAAAATTCGGTATAGAGATAGTTTGAGTCCCGGGAAAGGACATATGATAGTTTTTATCTCGATATTCCCGCTGTACGGACACTTATGCGGGTGAAACCGCGGGGCACTGCTAGTGATATAATAATTAATCTGTCAGTTAACGTGTAAGGCCTTGCTTTACCTTGCCTTCCAGAATCTCTCAGAGAATGCGAGAATGAAGTATATATCTACAGATATTATACATTAAATCTGGTTTTCGTTTCTGTCTGTGTGACCAACTTGTTCTTCTGAACTACATACACAACGGATTTCGCAGTGGTTTTCACCATCATAATTATGTATGAAGGAAAAATACAGCATTCCTACAAATTAGTACAACATTAGTTACTTACTTTGTAAAGTATTATATTATTTTAATTATTGTGAGTGTGAAGACAGTGTGGGTCATTTTATTTTTTACTTTTTTTTATTTTAATTATTTTCTTTGTTCTGTTAGTTTTTGTCATGGTCTGGCAGTTTGAGTAATTTATGTGGCCTACACAAATGTCCTTTCTTTGGTATTGTTCTTCGAATCGTTGAGCTCCTTAAGTTTTGAGTTGAGCTGCACGATTTCTGACAAATGCGTGCCCTGACTGGACAGGTCCACTCAATCTGTGTGGTCCTTTCCTCAAAAGACCATCTCGGACATCGATCTACATGGTCTTCATATAACCTGACCAAGATTATGTCTGGACTTTAAAAGAGACTGTGACCTCTGAGTTTGTTTCGGCCTTTCTTCTCAGAGTAGTCAGATAGGAAACGCCGACCTCATCTAGTTTTTAAAAATATGATTGACGTGTAAAAGTGTTTGTGCCAACCTACTTACAGAAATAAAATCATTTATCATTTAACGTTAACCCATCACGTACTTCCTCGCTTATCTCCAACATCCTCCAGCTTCCACTGGCGTATCATTCCATACTTGATAGCCCCAAATTATTCATCAGCGCGTATAAATTAAACTCGTGCCGCGTCTGCCGCATCATTACTCACGTGGAACCGCATCTGCTGCCCGGATGATGAATCCTTGGATTTATAAAAAGTTTGATACATAGAACGTAGGTGTGGGTTAGGCATCCTACACACTCGTTCGGGTCGGCATAATTCACAGCCGGACGGCAAAATACAACGGATGCAAAAAGACGCTTAACAAAGCCTAGAGTCACTTCTACTTCTCGTCACTGTGATATTTTTTTTAATACTGACCTGAAAACCTTCTGGTTTCGAAGATATTGACAATCAAAGTTCCATTTTAATTTGACTTTTTTTACGAAAACAAGTTTGAAATCCATACTAATATTATAAATGCGAAAGTGTGTCTGTCTGTCTGTCAGTCTGTTACCTCTTCACGCTTAAACCGCTGAACCGATTTATATGAAATTTGGTATAGAGATAGTGTGAGTTCCGGGAAAGGACAGGGATATTCCCACGGGAAACTTATGCGGGAGCGAATTTTCACACCAACAATATAACTTATTTCCCAGGAATAATTTTTGCGCAAAGTTACTTAGTTTAATGTACAGAATGCATAGATGGCGGCTTCATAATGAGTCTTTTAACATCCTGTACATTCGATTTTGCCACCCGGCTGCGCCGAGTCATTTCGAGCCGGTCAAGTGTGTAGCATCTCTTAGAAATTCTCTCTCTGTGCTACATAGATATTGTCTAGTGGATTATTTAGAAACTATGGGTTAATTGTGTAACACACTAACAGTACGTATGGTTATCATTTTGACAGTTCAACACCATACATTGCGTTAATTACGTTGTTGAGCAGAGAAATTTTTCGAACATATGAAGCAATGGATTAGCAATATCCTTCAAAATGATTCAGATTGATATTGATAGTGTATTACGCAATCAGGGTGCTGATTATAATTTCTGTTTCCCATCGTTGTTTTGTTTTCTATCTATCTTTTATTTTTGTTTTATCAACAATCAACTCTGCTTATCACAGTCCACTGCTGGACTCTGCCAGGCTGCGCCACAACACTCTATCCTCCGCCTTCCGAATCCAGTCTGTCCCAACAACCTTCTTTAGGCCGCTTGCCGATACGCGGTTTTTGTTTTAGGTAGGTAGGTACAATAAATTTATTAATCCGGTTTAGCAAGAGGAATGTTAACAACAGTCTCTTAAAGCTTATATCTTACAGGAAACATTTGTGAGATATAAAAAAAGAAATGAATCAAATGGAGCTTTAATTATACTTTACATGACATGTGTAATATATGTAAATTTATATCACCGTATGATTGGAAATACGTACCGTTACTTTATAATCTATCTCGCGAGAATGTATACTGTCGATAAATTGTATACTGTAGGTACAAAGATACAGATTATAAACTATCGAAAAATAATACGTTAAATTGTATAAATGGTTTAATGCAGTTCACATTTTTTCAATTGCTTGTAATCTCTAGATGATAGATTATAAACTAACGATGTTCACAATCATACGGTGAGGTCCCATATACTCGTATCTTCCTGGAATTAAGAAATTGTCTAACAAAATTTTACTATAAGTATTGTATTGTGCTCATATTTCATTAATAAAATTGAGATTTCTAATGTTTTGCGTTTGCACACTACACGGCCACGACCATTACCAGCCAGAATACCGGTCTTCCCATCAGTTGTGGCCAAATTTTCTTCTTGATCAGAGCTTTTGCGACCATTACTGCGGCTGTGCATGCTTTCGCTCAGTGATTAAGTCTTCGCCTCTCATGCACGAGGTGGGTTTGAACTCACAAACTCGTGCATGAGAGTACCTTTTTCAATGCATATTATGTACTTTTGAGTTTATCTTGGACACCAATGACATCAGTGAAGGAAAAACATCGTGAGGTATCTGTGACTGATAGTTATTATCGCCAACCCGTCTTCAGCAAGCATGGTGATCAATGATAGTGTTTTCTCTGTCTGAGAGGAGACCTTTACTATATTTTTTTTTTATTGCTGAATGGGCCCGCTCTTGGCCTCGATCATGCTTGATGGAAAGCGATAGATAAAGTCTATGATGGAACGAGCATGCCCAGAAGATGCCTAAGGCACTGGAACTCCCACGCATCGATGGGATGGCCTTTGCCCTGCAGTAGGACAACAATAGGCTGGTCTTATATGCTAGTCGTGGTCGTAGCTGTATAGCGCCCGAGGTTCCTAATTCTTTTCCTTGTTGTGTTTATCATGTTTTAACTGGGACTTTTCTGTTGAATTTTTAGGTCCAAAATATTTTTCGTACAAGTCTTTGAACTGATTGTGTACGATAGCTGGATCTATCTCCGGATCTTTTCCTATATTTTCGTAGTTATGGCGGCAGTAGCAAACATGGTCTTTCCCGCAGAATGCTGGTAAGCCACGTTTCATACATTTTCTGATACATGCCCGGGCTTTGCCTAAGTTGGGGCAAAAATGAGCGATGTGGTGCCTCAGAGCCGGTCGTTCTACTAATTCTTCATCGCTTTTGCTTGATTCTTCATTAGATCCTGTTTATGGAATTGCAAAAAAATGTTAGCAGTGTGAAGGCGATTTTTTATTACTCAACAACTGTACGGTTTTCACCGGACGTCTTTTATTGATTGATAGGGATGCTGAATGATATTAAGTAAAACTATGTATTTCACTTGATTCGTGTATTGAGTCCACGACCTTAACTAATGATAATGAGGTGTTGCTATGACGCGGTCCGAATGTGAACTGATTTTGATGTAAAATGAATGTAAATTTATTACAATGCAATTTTGATGAGAGTGCATTTATACAATGTGCGGTTGCACCGTACAACAACCCTAGGGAAAAAGGTTTATGTTTTTTTTTTTAATTACATAATCAGATAGCCCAGGTTGGCACGGCGATTTTTTCCCGAAGTGATTTTTTTCGTGCACTCTATATTCAACTCACTGCCTAGCGCCGAGAGTTCAAACTCCAACAGTGTGTCTATTTGACGCGCAGGGATGCGCTCTGTTGGAATCTCAATGCTCGGCTCAAAACCAAGAGTTGAAAATGTAGTGCGCTATAAAATCCCGCTGCGATTTTTTTACGTCCGTGTGAACGTTTTTTTTTTTTTTTTAATTTAAATTGGTTGGCTCTTGACTCTAGTCTAGGTCAGAGGTGACAGAGACAAAGTCGACGATAGAGTGAGCTTAACCAGAAGAAGCCAGTTCACTCTCACTTTGAAGAGATTCGGGTTGTATGCGCTCGGAAACACAGACGTGCACTTAGTGTGTAACTTGATTTAAGTGAAACCTCGATTTGAGTTTTCCTTCTTTCGGCGAGTTAACAGTGCTTATACAGCTGAGAAAAATATGGCTGTAGTAAGTAGCTTAAAGATACAACATGAAAACAAGAATTATTATTATTACAAAAATCTTGCTGAAAAAATAGTTCCAGCCATCATAATCACTTACAATTACTGTGTAGGTACACTTTATTTGTACCTACTACTGGAACGCAGGAGTCTAATTTCACTTTGTTTTCTCATCAAAAATAATTAATATTCATTAATATCGCCTAAAGGAAGCACTCTTTTCCAAACAAACATTGTTTCTTTACGCCAATCAATGCAACCAAAATACGAAGTAACGCAAAGTACTTCCCGATCCTCCGTATTATGTAACTTCGTTAATTAACGTGTTAATTGATTGAAATTGATAGTTTTCATTCAATCAAGTCCGGACGTATGTATCGATTTACACGGAATTTGAGAATCCCGAAACATGAGCTAACAAGAAACAATAGTAAACAAGACAGCAAGAGAGTTGTTATTGATGCCGATTCTGTTGTTCATATACTAAACTAAATTTAAATTCAGTGCATCTTGTTCTTTCTACGAGTATTTCATTAAGAAAAGGACAGAAGATAAATTTTAATTTAGCCCTGTCAAATTAATAAGCGCCTGACGTAAATTGACGTAATTTTAATAGGCAAGTTTTTAATCACGTCTAAACTTGTATGTTTTATCTCACTATTGAAATATCAACCCTAAATCTAAACTAAACAATCAATCGCCCGTTAAGTTTTATCCGACGAATACGTTTTTCATTTTGACAGTTTTTGTATGGACAATCTGTCGAAACGTCACATTTATTCTTCAGGTAAAAGTTATCTAATGATAAAAAAATCGGCCCAAAAAGATTAATTGAACGATGTTAAAATTATTGCCGAAATAGCACCTAAACTAAAGAAGAGGTTACAGTTTCTGTAAACATAGGTAGATATACCCGAGGTGAAAAAATATAATTATTTTATACAAACAAAAAGCAATCAATGCATCCCTAAGAAATAGTATTGAGAAGAAAAAACAAGGAAAGAAAACACAAGAAAGAAAAATAAATATTTTAATTAGTACAAAAGTCAAGCTACAAAAGATATTAAATCCGCCTTACGAGGTTCTAGTGCGTCCTCCTCATCTGTGTCGAAAAATTCTTCCGCTGTAGCGTCTTCTACACTTGATTCTTCTTCTGCTATATATTCATCTAAAATCAAAAGCAGAAAGGTTTTGTTATTCTTTAAGACAATACAATTGAGGATGTTCTCTTTAAAATATAATAATCAGTAGTCAATACTACCCCACCCAAGCTCCTCCTAAAATCATGCCAGAGAACTTGGTTCTTACCCTCTTTACACCCAGCCCACTGCCTACCCTACACAATTGTTAAATAATCAACCTGAACCATATTTGTTGTTTGCAGTGCCTCAGAAATATTTGCGGTAGATATTAAATCCGCCTTACAGGGTTCCAGTGCGTCCTCCTCATCTGTGTCGAAAAATTCTTTCGCTGTATTGTCATCTACACTTGATTCTTCTTCTGTTAACTCTTCATCTAAAATCAAAAGCAAAAAGGTTTTGTTATTCTTTAAGATAATACAATTGAGGATGTTCTCTTCGAAACTTAATCAGCAGTCAATACTACCCCACCCAAGCTCCTCCTAAAATCGTGCCAGAGAACTTGGTCCCCACCCTCTTTACACCTGGCCCACTAGCTACCCTACACAATAGTTAAATAATCAACCTGAACCATATTTGTTGTTTACAGTGCCTCAGAAGTATTTGCGGTAGATATTAAATCCGCCTTACGAGGTTCTAGTGCATCCTCCTCATCTGTGTCGAAAAATTCTTTCGCTGTAATGTCTTCTACACTTGATTCTTCCTCTGTTAAATCTTCATCTAAAATCAAAAGCAAAAAGGTTTAGTTATTCTTTAAGATTATCAATTGAGGATGTTCTCTTCGAAACTTAATCGGCAGTCAATACTACGCCACCCAAGCTCCTCCTAAAATCGTGCCAGAGAACTGGGCCCTTATCCTCTTTACACCCGGTCCACTACCTAGAACCATATTTGTGGTTTGCAGTGCTTCAGAAATGTTTGCAGTAATCCATACCGATGGATTTCATGCCACCATCCGCAAAAAAACGGCCTAACTTCCGAGCAGAATAAGAGGCACTCACAATAGCATCCTGAAGGCTGTTGTGGCAGAAACTTCTTCTGCCATAATAAAGCCATTTAGTGAGAAGACTTATATATACCCTTGCTGTCATTTCTCGTTGTCTAGTCTAGTTGATGGGTGGTCTTGTCATTAATTCGTTTTTAGTTAAAGTTACTAACAATAGTGTCTTAAGTGCAAACCTGTTACTATTAATTTATATATTTGTGCTGTCCGAAATAAAATATTTTTATTTATTTATATGTGGTTCATGGGACAGGAAATCGGTTAGCCGCAGTTTAACTTTAGGTAATTGATTTAGTTTGCTACTATTAGCAAACTGGCTAATAAATGCTTTCAGCGCAACTAAATTTACAATAGCAAAAGGATACCAAAGGGATTAAAATCAGTGTCATCATCATTTCAGCCAAAATGCTGCTCCACATAGGCTTCCCCAACCATCGCCACTTTGCCCGGTTCTGTGCTTCTCGCATTCAGCGGATTCTTGCAGTCTTAACAAAGTTATTGGTCCATCTTGTGGGAGGCGTTCCAACAATACGTCTTTCGGCACGCAGTCGACACTCATCACCTGCACTGCCCTGATCTTAATAGGTACTTTTGGTACCTTTGGGTATCATTTTCGTCCGCGGACGTAATATAGTATAGCTGTTACGGCTAGTTTTAGCCGAGTACAACTAGGTGCATCCTACGTCGATGGTTTGAAGTAAACTAACCAAACCTAACCTCCGGGTGCCCTTCGCTCGCTCTTGCATCCTACGTCGACCGCAAATATGCAACCGATGTCACCCGAAGTACACACGAACCACATGTTGCCGGCTGCACCTAGTTGTACCCGGCTAAAACTAGGTGTAGCCGCACTTCGTCCGGCTAAAATTAGGTGTAGCCGCACTTTGGCTATTAGCCGTGACATAGCTATATGAGTATGCTTAGTTTAAGGGCAACAGTGTCCTCTTTTCAACGATACTCCCACCGTGGATCACAAATCTCAAAGCATTTAGACAGAAGGGAGCAGGATCACAAATATCAAAGCTTGCATGTAGACAGTAAGTAGCCATTAAGGAGGTATGTTCATCATCATCATCATTTTCTTGCTCTGATCCCGATGTATTTGGAGTCGCCGCAACATGACTTTTTCTTCCATACTTCTCTATTAGACGCCATTTTGGTAGTCACTCCCTTTCTAGACATATTATCTTTCACACAATCCACCGATCGTTTCTTTGATCTTCCCCTACTCGTATATCCATCCACATTAATACTTAAAATTTTCCTCATTCCTCCCCTCCTCTTCCTATAAGTAAGGTACCATTAATATCAGAAACTCGTCTTATCTTTTTACTTACCTTCTTTAGGCGAAGCCCTGACTTTAGCACAAATACATTGGCCCAATAAGCACGCATGGTGTACTCCACATTTTTGGTAGCAATGATTTCTCATAGCTACTGTTTCACAATCCTTGACGAGAATGTTGCCAGCTGAACGTAAAGGCTCGTCGTTGCCGAAGTAATAATCAAGTGAAATCTCGGCAACTGAAAATAATAAAAATTGCTCATCAAATTGTCATATAAGGCATATTAGTCTTTATTTATGCTACTGCTACAATTAAATACACTTTGAAGATATAAGTAGATGATACGAGTATTTATGATGATTAAAAAATTAATGAAAAAAATATGAAATGGTCATCATTAAAAATTAATTTTACCTTTTAGAGTTCTTAGTCAATATTATAGTACCTACTTAGTTTAGTATAAAGATAAATATTGATAGATTCCCACTCACATTATCAAACGTAATTTTAAAAGTGATTTAGGTTCTTTGAATATCCTAAGCCCAATTTGAATCATAATATTTAGTCGTCGCGATTGATCGATGAATCATATTCCACAAAATGTGAAATATTTTTTTACAATCAAAATTGTTTGAAGTACATTTGGTTGAATGGCTGGCAAAATTACTACTATTTCCAAATGTTATCATTAAACGTACTTTCCACCAATATTCCGAATGAAGAGTACTTCATCATCCACAGCACGACTTTACCCACTGCTGGGCAAAAGCCTCTTGTTTCTTGTGCCAATCCCCACGCTCCGGTGCCAGCCTCATCTAGGTTTTGTCCGCGATGGCGACAATTTCGTCTGCCCATCTCGCCGCCGGACGATCGACTTCTCGTCTTCCAGTCCTTGGACGCCACTCAGTTACAGCCATACTTCACCTATCATCACTGCACTTTGCCATGTTTATTTTATTTTTAATGCTGAGTGGGCCTGCTCTTGACCTCGAGCACGCCTGATTAAAAGCGATAGATGAGGTCTATGATGGAACGAGCGTGCCCAGAAGATACGTAAGGCACTGGATCTCTCACGCATCGACGAAACACAGCAGGCTGCTTGACTCCGGACTCCGGTAGGAGGGTGGTCGCAAACCTGGCGGACGTTAGCCCTACCAGCAAGAGAAGAATTGACCAGTCAAATAAGGTGTTGGGTGTGATTGTCCAGGATGCGTCGAGCGCTCAGTTTAGTTAAGTAACTGGCGGAACAAGCTGCGCTACACGAGGAGGCTTCTTCATGCATCCCAAAAAATGTATCCTGCCCAACTCCATTTAAGTTCCATAATACGCTTTCCGACATCAAAAACCTTCGTACGTCTTCGTATACTCGTTCTTCGTGAGTCTAATTACTCATTAATAAATAAGTCACTTGCCTGCATTAATTACTAGAAATAAAACTAAATAGCACACAATGAAGTACTTTTTGACATAGCTCAGAGACATCATCGAGATGATAGACAGAATAACATTGCGATCTTATGATGGACCGCGTAAAATAAGATTAGTAGGTAATTGATTTCACACTCATTGGAGACTTACAAAAAGAATTAGTAATGCAATTCTTCTTATCTTAACTAGATTATAGTTCCGGTGTGACTGTGAATATGTAGGTACAGACGCCAGCACATCAAGCTACCCGAAACTGTAAAATTTTCCCAATCAACTTTGAACCTTATGTTTAAGCAATAAAGTTGAAAATTGATTAATGAAATTTGACAGATTGTAGTAGCTTGATGTGCTGGCGTCTTTACAAAGTAGCATACTACTTGACACTGTACGTTATAGACATAAAGTACTACTGGAGATAAATAAACCAAAAAATTACAGCTGGTGTTATTAATTTTTTTAGCTGATTATAGGTCCTTCAAAAAGGAGCTAAAAAAAATTATGAGAATGTTCGTCAAATCTCTAGGTATCTTCCAATTGTATGAAAAGAGTATTTCCTAAGTTCATCTTGGATATCACTAACTAGGTGAAGAAAAACTGAATAAAACAGTAATCGCCAACACGCAGCATAGAAGCACGTTGCTCAATGTTTGTGCACTATCTATATAAGAAGAGAAGTTTAATTATCATTCACAGGTCAATATCGCAACTACAGGTATGATAGACAAAAATACCTACAAATAATCAGCTAAAGACTCCAATAGACTGACAAATAACTCTATCAACTGCACCCTAATTGCGTAACACACACAAATTTTGTAGGACATTGCTAATCCATTGCTTCATATGTTCGAAAAATTTATCTGCACAACAACGTAAAAAACGCAATGAATGTTGTTGAACTGTCAAAATTCAAGGTATTGCTACGGTTAGTGTGTTACGCAATTACCCCCCAGGTCAAACTTATTCCTGATAATATTCTGATAGACTGACAAACAACTTCATCAACTGGTCAAACTGTTTAGCCCTGGCAATATTCAGGAGCAGGTCACGTAATGGAACCAACACCGGTCGAGGTCAAACCATCTTCGGCATACGATAGCTCGAAGGTCATTTTGCGCGTGACAAGATCAAAACAAAAGACGACCCTTGGAACTTATTTAGGAGAATATTGGGATGATCCCAAAAGTATCGTTATACTTTGATTTGGTATAATATGAGCAGCAGCATTGTTGCTATCGTGGGTAGAACATGATTGTAGTGTAGTGGGTTATATCTAGTGGATGATATTACGAAAAATATAGCATGATCAGCCTATTATGTACACGTTCCATTGCTTCGACATAGGCCTCCTCTTTTTGAGTGGGCTATAATCTACCACGCGGGCCCAGTGCGAGTTGGTAGTTGTCACATGTCTTCGAGTTTTTGGTTCTACGATATGCCGGTTTCCTCACGATGTTTTCTTTCACCGTTATTGAGAGCAGCGTTTTGAAAAATATAATATGTATATCCCGAAGTGGCATGACTGCGCAGAATTTTTGTAACACGGCATTTTGGTCGGACTAATGATAGACCGTTTGGGGTGACGTAAACTAAGTAATTTCAGCTTGTTTGTTGCACAAATGGTACAGGTAAACAAACATTGCTGGCGTGATCCTAAATTCCTAATGTTTACCTATATCCGAAGCAATTAACTTTAGCATTGAACTGATTTAAATCGTGGTTACGTTTCAAAGTAAAACCGAAAAATACCCAACTCTACACAATTAAATACCGATAAGGTTTTATCGCAGAAAAATCACGAGGACCTGTCTAAAACTTTAAAGAAATTCCAGTACATCCTTCACAAAATCAATCGCGGCCAAAACCAATTAGAAAGTCGTATAAATCAGCGACAAACCGTCCCAAGTCTAAACAGGAGTGCTTCAAAACTGGCATCAAACAATGCCAAGTTAAGTCCAATTACAGCGAAGTCTAAACGAGTCCCGAGTGGGTGAAACTTCATTTCCTTACTTATAGAAAGTGAAGTATTTCTTCCGAGATATCAGTGGTACTGATAGAGGAGATGAGCGATAATGGCTGGCCGGCAAGCCACGCTTTATGGCTGGAACTTTAAAATGTATCATCATCACCATCATTTCAGCCGAAAGATGTCTACTCTAGGGATATATACCTCGCCCAAGCACCGCCACTTCGACAGGTTCTGTGCTTCCCACATCCAGCGGATTTCTGCGGCCTTCCAACGCTACGTCTTCGGTCGCCACCACAGAACCTTTAAAATGTATACTTTGGGGATGATAATATATGATGGATCCCTAGAATAAGTGTAAGCCTGTCTCGTTTGCCATCAAACCGTCAGAAAACCAATCTAGGTTGCCATTACAATAATATAATTATTGTGGATGCAAGTCATACAAATATTACCAAACATTGTCTCAATCTTGTAAAATAGATTGCCGTTTTTAATGGCTGAAGGTTGTCTCCAATAGGATAACAATTATAGAAAACTGACCACCAAATACCACGTTTTCTATGGATAGTTAAAGATATTGCTGTCCATCGTTTTGGTAGTATTTCTTTTTCAAAGCAGAAAGGATGTTGTATTTCTGTAGTACGTAGCGTAAAATATTGTTAAAGAGGTCATACGGTGACTAATAGAATTTTCTACCTTACAGTAAGTTCCCCAAATTGCATGAAAACAAAAATTGCATCAATCGTAGACACCAAAATGTAAAAAAATATCCATCTAATTAGTTTAGCCCGCATGCGTTCATAAATCGCACCACGCAACAAAGTAACGACGTTCTTAATGAACTCTCCCTGTAAACTGTTCCAGAAGTTCTGAACTAGTCCACTGGAGGCAAGCGTTAACATTCCTCCAACATTTTTATATGATTAAGTGACGCGGTATGGATCTACTGCATTTTGAATTTGGTTTGAAGTGTTTCAATGTGTCACTATAATCTGTAATAGTTTAAGGTCGCGCATGTACACATACATAAACTTACGACTTTTTCCCATGGGGTACAACACCACGGGTGGGTACACAGAAAATACAGAGCCCCACCTGCTACGATCCTAATCAATACTTCTTTTGCTTCGTCCACGTTCATACATCGGCAGGGTAATTTTGTAACACACTAACAGTAGGCTTTTATTTTGACAGTTTAACAACATTCATTGCGTTATTTACGTTGTTGAGTAGACAATTTTTTTTAACATATGAAGCAATGGATTAGCAAAAATGATTCAGATTGTGGTTTATCGTGTGTTATGCAATTAGGGTGCCGGTTGCGAGTAATACGCACTTAACCTTCTTGAAGAACATCACCAATAACTTTCTATCGGAAACATTTTTATTTTAGTTCTCTCAGGGATAAGCAATACAAGGGCTATACTTACGAGAGCAATATGGCCGCCCACATCATACCAAGGAATCCTAGTACCTAATGGGGAAAAACTTTTGTCGCAACATATAAGTCTGTGGTCGCAACCCACTATATGACGCAGTTATGTGTGCTTACCTGGAAACTTTAGGGTTGTCAAAAGGTGCTTAATCTCGTTTTATAAATTTATAAATCGTCGATATACTTAATGATAAACCGACTACTCTATTTTTCTCTCACCATGCACCATGTATGTATCACATATTGAATTTACCTTTCATTACTTTATTTTTAATTATTTTTACCTATTGTGGTATAGTAATTTATTCTACCCCATCTAGCATCATCTTCACATATAATTAATATTTATACAAACATTGTAAAACATTTTAAAAGAGAAACGGTGGATTGTCATGCCCATTCTTCTCTATACGAAAATACCTTTTGGAAAGGGCGACTAGAATTAATTCAGTTTTTGTAAATTTTGACGTTCAAAAGTGCCTTTTATGTGCCTATTTGTATTCAATGATTTGAGTTTGACTCACTTACGTGTTTTAATTTTTGTTATATCTCAGTCGCTTGCAAAGCCCTTTTTAATGGCAAGCATCGTCATCATTTTTAACAAACAGTAGTCAACGTACCTATACCTCTCCAATGACACGCCATCTTTGCCAAGGCGAGCATAAATCGTCGACAGACTTAATGATAGATCGACTACCCTATTTTTCTCTTACTAACGTGTTTTAATTTGGGTTATATGTATATTCAGTCTCTTACGAAGTCCCTTTTAAGGGCAAGCATCATCATAATTTTTAACAAACAGTAGCAACGTATATGTATATACCTCTAAAATTGCACGCCATCTTTGCCAAGGCGAGCATAAATCGTCGCCAGACTTAATGATAGATCGACTACTCTATTTTTCTCTTACTAACGTGTTTTAATTTGTTTTATATGTATATTCAGTCTCTTACTAAGACCCTTTTAAGGGCAAGCATCTTCATCATTTTCAACAAACAGTTCTGTAGTCAACGTACACATACCTCTCCAATGACACGCCATCTTTGACCGATCTCACCTATCCATTACCAGTTTTGCTAAGGCGAGCAGCCGCTCAATTCTGTAAAAATCTCACCGTGAAAACATAGGTGAAGTGAGCTTAAAGTGAGCTGTCAATAGTGTCAATCCCTAGCATCAGGTGGAATGATAGCTCACTTTGAGCTCACTTCACCTATGTTATCACGGTGATATTTTTACAGAATAGCACCGCTGGGTAGTAAATAAATCAAATTCATTTTTCTTTTAAATAACTACCAACTTGATGACCAGCCGCCCACGAGGTGAAAACACCTGTTGTTAATCTCAGCGGGGGGTGAAATATTACATCCCTTATGTAGAATGCTGTTATTTTAATAAAGGACTTACTTAAGGGGATTACGGGACCTAAACGCAAAAAACGCAATTTTTATAATGCTTAAAAGTGTATGATCGACTACAGTAAACAAAATCAGAAAAATATATGATATTCTTCAGGATATATGCTAGGTATATAGTGTTGAAAACATAATATAACTAGTTTGATACGATAGAAAAAAATCATGAAGATACCTCTAAAAACTTTCTTTTTACAATAAAAACCATACTAATATACATACAATCATTCTGATTTTTTGTCAGGTTATTCTACAAGCAACATACTAAAGCATTTTAATATTTTTAGTCCAAACAATAGATTTTTTGTAAATAGATAATTGCTTCATATTTTGCAATAAATTACCAGCGGTGTGTCATCGCGCTTCTCTTTCTTTTCTATGCAGTCCGACAGTGACCGCGCTTTAGATCACGTAGTCCCCTTAAGGTGAAGTTTTTGGGAACTTCTTGTTTGGTGGTGAAAATTTTACGCGATGTACAGTCACCAAAAGAGGTGGACGTTTTTGAATTTTGATAAATGAACTGTTTGTATTTTATTTATTAAATTAATTTTATTCAAAAACATCCATTGGTTTCTTACAAAACTTCAACTATATCCAACGATCCTGGTTACTTACCAATTTTGGTGCCCGTACTATTGCTGGGGCTGGGATGGACTCCATCCTACTGCACAGTGAGTCATTCATTGAAACAGCAGAGAAAACAGTTTTGGTTACGATACCTGGTTTAAACGATATAATGAAGAGTTTCATGTAATGATTGCGTCCAAGCCATGTCCAACTTGTTTGCCTTCCCAAGTTTTTACGTTCTGTTCTTGAAATTTTAACTGTTTATTGAGGTAGGTATCTATAAAGCCTATGAGTTGTCCATTCTCAATTCCCAGTCCATGTCCAATTTTGAAAGACACAACTTTTGTCAATAGACACGAAAAATATGTAAACAAACTTAACCACAAAAACTCTCCTCCCGTATCGCTATGCCTTAACAAAGGAGCTTATTAAAACAGTCATCGCGCCAAGAAATTGTTTCCATAAACCTGTGGAAAGCTTTTTTAAGCCCGAGGGAGATACTAAATTGAGTTCGGACTGCGTTAAAAGTAAAATATATGGACTGTTATCCACATAGTTGCTGTTAGTATGTACGTATTTTTTTTCTTAATATTGTTAATAGTTCTTTGCTTGCAGTTCTTTAGATGTTGCTTGGAGATATAATCATCCTATAATATTCCCACTGCTGAGACACAGGCCTCCTCGCTATGAGAGGAAGTGGACCATAATCTACCACGTGGGCCTAGTGCGGCTTGGTAGATGTCACATGTCTTCGAATTTTAGGTTCTAGGATATGCCAGTTTCCTCACGATGTTTTCCTTCACCGTTTTGAGAGCAGCGGTGATGAAATAATTTACACAAAATAAAGCGCCTGCTCGACAGCCACAGCTCTTGAACGCGTTCACTTTCATTGGTGACATTCGCCCCAAATGTTTATTTTTTTTAATAATTCGCATACAAATGTATTAATTTTAAAACAAACGACAAGAAGAAAACTTGAAAGATATATACCTACTATGTTAATTGCTGCATGCCAACAAACAAAATTTTATCGACGATGCGCATGGCAAAATTAGATGCACTTGCATACTTTGACAAATAACGCAGTATTCATTTCATCGAGTACACAACATAAATACGAAAAACTTTATTTCGTCAGTCACAAATACGAATTTCAAAATACCGATTTTCATAATTCCGAATGGTTCAAAATTCTTAATATACTTAGATAATATAACAACTCCGATTTATCATTCTTCCTATTTTTATAATTCCAAAATTTCAATATTCCTAACGTTTATAATTACTATAGTCAAAATATCTAGTTTCAATAGATCGAATAACAAAAGGTCCGGCTTAATGATAATTCGAAACATCAAAAATAAGAATTCCGATTATTAAAGTACCGATTAATTAGAATTCTGAAATAAAAACGCCTTGTAAAACTGAATAGCAAGTTCTCATTTCTGTGATTGTTTACTTTGAATAAAAATATTTTCTTTCACTGGTCACAGTTCTAACCTAACTGAACCCAAATGATCTAAACTAACCCAAGCCACTGAACTTAACTAACCCAAAGGATTTAATAACAGTAGATGGTACCCGACGCAGGTAAAAAAATCAGCTGTTCCCTACGTTTCGACGAGTTATACGAACATAAAAGTAGGGAACAGCTGATTTTATTTCGCGATTTCAGATTTGGTCCCATAGTAAAAGTTGTTCATAATGATGAGTACAATGACCTCTGAAGAGGTTGTTGGTGTTTTTCCAATAATCCTGTACAAGGAGAAGAAGAAAACACAAAAAAAATATTAATAACAAAGTAGACATTTTTAATTTACATTAAACGTTACATAGGCATTTTGAATTTATATGCGTAACTGAATATTGTAATAATTGAATCAGAATCCTAATTTTAGCAGTTTATTCGGAGTATTAAAAATCTGAATGTCGTTTTTCGGACCGAGAACCCATCGAGCATTTGATTCTTCGAACGTATGGTAAACGGAAAACAAACAAATCGCATTCACGACTTTCGGTAAAATAAATTTCGTGATTTTTAATAATAGACATTATACTCGTAATTCTTAGGTATTATGAAATTCGAACTTTTGAAAATCGGAACATTGAAATTCGACATAAAATATTTCGGAGTATTTGGGTGTCCCCCATTTCATCACTGTTTTTCCCCCCATTCGTAGTAAAATCTTTTGCGAATCGAAAAGCAAAGGAATGGAACTTTCCAGAAGTAATTACTTAGAACAAAACTAATTTTGGAGTCTTGAGCGGTTGTCGCTGACAAAGAGTTGTATCTAATGTTTGTTGGGTAAACTTTATCTCTAAATAATTGAGAACGCTGTCTATCCCTTACCTTGTGTTTGTGAACCTTGCCTCTTTATTACTTTTGATATTTGATCACAGCTTTAAGGTACGAGTTCATAGCCGACTGCAGACAGCAGCAGCAGACGACGTGACGTTGCGACATGTCGCAGCGACACTTCGCAGCGTCATGTCGCTGCAGTCATGATCCGAACCCAACTGCATATATGGCTGCAGCAGACGGCAGCGCCGTATTCCAGTTAGTTCTGTATGTTCCGTGAGACAAGATGTCTGACCAGCACCCTAATTGCGTAACACACTATCAATCGGAATCTGAATCATTTTGAAGCAAATTGCTAATCCATTGCTTCATAAGTTCGAAAAATTTGTCTGCTCAACACGTAAATAACGCAATGAATGTTGTTGAACTGTCAAAATGAAACCGATTCCGATTGATAATGTTTTACGCAATTGCCCCGCTGTTTAGGATTAGCGATCGCGATTTGTGTCTTTTGTTAGAAGAGGAAGAAGACGACGATTAATTGTTTTTATTATAGAAGTATAGAGATTCAACGTGTTGTCGCTCCAGCGTCGGTGGCACTACGGATCTGCGGTCGGGCGACACGTTGTCTAAGATCGTGCGACGTGTAGTCGGGCGATGTGTCGCTAGCTGCGGAAGGTATTTCATGGATATACATAGAAACCAGTAGAGTCGCAGCGACATGTCGTCTACTGCAGCTGTCTGCAGTCGGCTACGAACTGGTACCTTTAGGGAAATGGTTAATAGCATAATCGCAGTGACAATAGCAGTGGTACCCCAGTGGTAAAGGCTCCGACTTACGAGTTGTAGGTTGTGGGTTCGAACGCAGCAGGTACAGGAACGTTACTTTGTATAATTTATTTTATCATCACTGCTCTCAAAACGGTGAAGGAAAAAATCTAAAAATCGAAGACTTGTGACATCTACCAACCCGTACTGGGCCCGCGTGGTGGATTACGGCGCAGTCCCTCTCAAGAGAGAGGATGCCTGTGTCCCAGCAGTGGGAACATTATGCCTGATGATGTATGAAGAGTCTTAATTATAGGCAGTCACTTCATGTAAAATACTGATATTTAGCTACATCTGGTTAGACTAGAAACCGGCTGCAACATAGTTGGAAAAGGCTATGCAGATAATGACGATGAAGCTTCCTTATGAAAAGAAATGTTTTTAAACAAAAAACTGTTAATTAGAACCTAGCATTATCTTTTTATTACAGTGGCCTATGTAATAAAGAGCTGACAATGTTGTCAGCGTGTTAGCGTGGATCACAAAAAGCTTGTATAAAATGACGATGCATTTATGTGAAGGATAACTAAATATTATTTTCCCAAGATGCACAAAATACATACTTTAGTATTATATATAATACCTATATTATTACTTACTAAACATAAATATTTAATACTAGCTGCGGCCCGCATTTTCACCCGCATAAGTTTTGATCCCGTGGGAATATCGGGATAAAAAGTAGCCTATATGTTAATCCACTGTGTCAGATACCTCCATACAAAAATCTATCAAAATTGGTCCAGCCGTTTGAGCGTGAAGAAGTAACAAACATATAAACAAAACCACAACCACAGACTTTCGCCTTTATAATATTAGTGTGATTACAACATTTATTTCGACATTTACCTTTTATTATTTTGCTGACTATTGATGCCCATTGATATACAATTTTGTGTATCAATATTGTTTCCGAATATAGCAATAGGCAATATAATTGCAGCATGGAATAGGCTCCCGGATCTGCGTCAAAAATCGACTGGACAGATTAAATATCTCTAAGCTATTTGATACACACACAACAACTAATTAGCTGCTACTGTATCTAACCATCATCATCATCATCATCTACCTAGCCTTTTCCCAACTATGTTGGGGTCGGCTTCCAGTCTAACCGGATGCAGCTGAATACCAGTATTTTACATGGAGCGACTGCCTATCTGACCTCCACAACCCAGTTATTGGGTAATACGATACCCCTTGGTAAGACTGGTTGTCAGCCTTTCGGGCTTCTGACGACACGTAACGACGCTACTGTATCTAACCAAATAATAATAAAATCCAAATTCGAAACCACAATTAGTTACTTTAATTATGAAGAAGATAATTTCAGTTTACATCAGGGAATACATAAGGTTTTCTAGTAGCGATGTATTCTTTTACACCAGGCAGATTCCTAATCTTTTCCATAACAGCTTCGACTGCTGGGTATTTCTTCTCCAATTCAGTATCCAAGATGAGATTACTTGCCTCGACTATACCGCACAGCACGAACTCTGCCCAGGATAGCTAAAAAAGATAAATTCATTAATATTATGATTATGAGTTCATCATCATTATCAGCCTATAGCGGTCCACTGTTGGACATAGGCCTCTCCTATTGCACGCCATTCAACTCTATTTTCGGCAACTTTACTCTCACCCGGTTAAGCAGACGATGACAACCTCATACGTAACCCTTTTGTTGCCGATGGTACAAAAAAGTAAGTTTGGCATATTATTACACCAAAAAAATATGGGCCTTAGCAGGAATATAAAATAGGACGAAGCGGGAATAAATAATAAAAATTATATTTTGGGACGAAGGAAGCATATTGTTTGGGACGAGCCAGGAATTTTTGGAATGTGGGACAAAACTGCGGGACGAACGAAGTATAAATCCATCTAGCTGCTACCAGCCATCCTGCGAAGATCGACGCTCCACCTAGCCTGAGGGCGTCCCACCTTACGTTTACCGATTCGCGGTCTGCATTCAAGAGCACGTCTACCCCAAAGATCATTGGTTCTATGGCTAATGTGGCCGGTCCATTGCCACTTCAGCTTGCTTATTCTGTGAGCTATGGTTCTCTGCCGGATCAACTCGTTGCAGATTCAATCCCTCAGAGAGACTCCAAGCATAGCCTGTTCCATAGCTTGCTGAGCGACCTTGAATTTATGGACCAGTGAATGTCTACGTTTCATGAGTTTTTTTTATGAATTCAACTGTCACTAATGAGACACCATTACTTTTTCTATTGTTACCGAACGTAATAAGCTTGCCTATCAGACGAGGGGATAATTAAGTGTTACGTGGGGCTCGTGGCTAACTAATAACAGCCGCACGGGTCGATCGAAGGTAAGCTACGCTTTTCAAGGTCGGTCCGTGGCTGGATGATCATTATCGAGAATGAAAGCACGCAAGCTCGGCTGTCCTTTGTAGATCTCTGACAATCGTTAAAGATAGTCAGAAAAGCCTGAAAGACTGACAACTAATCTTACTATAGGCCGACCGCTTAACTGAGACGTTGCCTGAGGTAACTGCGCGGTGCAAGAGGGGTGATAATGTAATTTTATACATCAATGGTCGCAAGCGTCAGTTCTGAATCTGTGATGTTCCTAGATTGGATTCCAAGTCGACCAGTGTGATTCCTCATTAAGGAATTCTCATTTGTAACCAAGAGCCTGGAATTGTGACAGGTTAAAGGCAATAGGGTCGCCCTCTATTGCTTGGGACTTGTAACATAAATAATTTATCAGGCGAAAATGTCGTTGTACTACACGCTTCTGGTATTCGGAAATAGGGACATGAAAACGCGATTTTATATTACAAATACGTTTTGGAATAATGTTCGTAAAATAGGCTTCTAGGAAGCCTTCCCCTCAACTATGGTTTAAGCCCAGGTGGCCTACCATGATCTAATTAAAAACGATTCAAAAACAAGACATTTCAGTTTAGGTTCCTAAACTGCATCGTTTGAGCTGCTCTATGGACGTCATGGTACCAAACAAGTATGAATGAAACCAAAACTTGCGCCTCAGTTTGGGACAATCGCTGTCAGCAGATGGCACGGCCTAAACTGAATCGTTAAACTGACGTCATGGTACAAATTAGAAGAACAGTTCAGTTTAGGTCCTAAAATGGATCGCGTTAAGAGCTTGTGGTAGGCCTCCAGGTTCGTACAACGCACCGCTTAGCGCCGAGAGTTAAAAAATCCAACAGTGTTTTTTTGTGGCACTGGGATGCGCTCTGTTGAATTCTCAACGCTTAGCTGTTGACCTGGAGTTAAAAATCCAGTACGCAATAAAATCCCGCCACGATATTTTTACGTACCTGCGAACGTACGAACGAATAACAGTTTATAGGAACGAACGAACAAACAAATATGACACAACAGTTAACTCAATATTTGCATCACACCACTATACAGTATGTTAACTAACAGAGGGCGTTCCCGTTAACCCGCAATAGTATAGCATCCAAACATGCAAAAAAAAAATTACCATTCGAAAATAAAATGTTTTTATTTTTTTTATATTAAAATATTCACTAAAAATTTTAAATTGATACGTAAAAGACACACGTATTATATCAGATGAATAGTTACACACCGATTTCTCTATTTCAATCGTCAGTAATTTCACTTTCGAAAGAAGAAGACAAAGCGTTGTGTAACTATACAGACGCTATACAACGTTTATTAGTAAGGGGGCTAATCTGTTATTTGCATTCAGTAACCGAAAGCAAACTAAGTAGATAAAATAGAACAAAGTTGAATGACATGATATTATCTTCTACAATAACATCATTGACTCGTCATTTCAAAGAGCATTCACAACATGATATGAATTTCTCAAACAGGTCAAGTTCATGACCTTATGATTAAGACACCGAATACTCAGTTAGTCATATTATTGTTGAAATTTCAATAACATAAATAACTCTACTTTTGGTTAAGAGCATGATTCGCAGATAATTTATTGTCATAGTCATCCTATTTTTATTAGATAAGAAAGTGAGGACAAGACAGATTTTGATAAAATCTACCATCACAGCGATCAGATGAGTGGCGATTGAGATTAGGAGATCACACGATGTTGATAAAAGCAGATCAGTCATTCATATCGTTGTTGCAATTTAAACATTTGAACATAAATAACTCTACTTTTAGTGAAAAGCATGAATCGCAGATAAAATATTGTCACAGTCATTCTATTTTTATTACATAAGAAAGTGAGGATAAGACAGATTTTGATAAAATCTACAATCACAGCGATCGAATGAGTGGCGATTGAGGTTAGGAGATCATACGATGTTGATAAAAGCAGATACTGTATTGTGGATAATGCCAACTAGGGACAGAACTGTAAAATATTGGAGCCATCATTATATCATTGCAAGAGAGAGATGTTGTGGTGCAGGCTAGCAGAGGTCTATGACCAGAAGTGAAAACTCTGTAGAGGGATGAGGAACAGGGTATAAAGTTCACTCATCGTCCAGAGAGAAGGGAGGATCCTCCCACCAGAAAGGTGTTGTGTCTGGTGGGCAACTGCCTGACGATTAATGTCAGGACGTTGTATATATGCTAGTTATGAGGTAAACTCTGCCTGTACGATGCAGGATTTTGTGTGACGTCAGTATGATGCGTAGTTCGCATGTGGCGATGTAGGTGCCGCCACAATCATAGAGAGAGATGAAGCAGGACGAGAGCACACTCACATCGACCCTTCATAAGAGGGCACGGTTTACTCTTTGCCAGAAAACAACAAATCTTAATGTGCTACTAAGAACATGTCAATATTTTAATCTCATTACAAAATCCGTTACTTACAAGTGCTGGAAGATCCGACGTACTCTCTTAACATAATTAAACGGAGAGTTTCCAAACAGTTATCAGTTTATAGAGCTGTCGAAACAATAAATTGGTTGACTTTAAGTTCCTGATTAACTGTCACGTCCAATTTTCTAACTCTAAAATTTTGGCCTAAAAAGTAGCGAAGGCCCGAAGGTTCTGGAGATTTTAACGTAGCATTGAACAATGTGGCTTTTTCTATATTATCCTCACTTTTCATAGTTTCGAAGAAAGCCTTATAAACATAACATAACATAATCAGCCTATAATGTTCCCACTGCTGGGACACAAGGCCTCCTCTTTGTGAGAGGGAGTGGGCCATAATCCACCACGCGGGCCCAGTGCGGGTTGGTAAATGACACATGTCTTCGAATTTTTGGTTCTAGAACATGCCGGTTTCGTCACGATGTTTTCCTTCACCGTTTTGAGAGCAGTGGTGATGAAATAATTTACGCAAATTAAAGCGCCTGACTGGGTTCGAACCTATGACCTACAACTCGTAAGTCACGGTCGTTACCACTGGGCCACCACTGCCTTATGACAAAAAAAAAACATTATGGAAAAGGCCAGGTCAGGAAATCTTCCAAACAATGAGGATGGACCAGCAATTCAGTACACTTCTCTATATGAGAAGAGGTATTTTTCCTTGCAGTGGAATAATCTCAAGATAACCTGATTAAAGCTTGTCAGGGAAAAGATTGAGTCATGGTTTGTCTAGCTTGGCCACAGATTGTCTTAAGGCTTCTTTGCCCTTAATGAAGTATAGGACCAACTTTTTTGAATTACAGGCTTCTGTTCCAAAATTAAATATTTGTATTAAGAATCACAATATTTTAAAGGCGAAAGTTTGTGAGTGTGTGTGCTTATATGTTTGTTACTTCTTCACGCTCAAACGGCTGGACCAATTTTGATAAAATTTTGTATGGAGGTAGCTGACACCCTGGATTAATATATAGGTTACTTTTTATCTCGATATTACTACGGGATCGACATTTACGCGGGTGAAACCGTGGGGCGCAGCTAGTAAAATATATTTTTAAAGTTACCTTCCCACTGAAATATCCACCATTCTCATTCAGATGCTTTTCCAATCTGGAAAAGAAAAAGTCAATCGTTTCCTCAAAGATTTCCTCCTTTAACTCTTTCTTCTTTTCAGGATCTTTTTCTTTCCTGTAAGCCATAACCTCTGAAAAAGAAACAACATTTGTTATAAACTCCTACTCTTTTAGATCACCATTAAATATCGACGCTATACGGCAATTATAATCAAAGATGACCAATCTGACGTATTTTTTGTTCCGTATTTTCTGTCTACAGTCTCAGGCCCACTATTAACTTATTGACTAACGTGCTTTCCGAGGCACGGGGGTATCACACTATGATATCTCCCGCGCTGAAGGCTAGTCTCCGTTGAGATTGGCCGCCGTGGCCGAAATACGGTCTGGAGGACTTTTTTAACTGGGCCTTTTTGGCGCAGCCGTGAGGCACACTTTCCTGCTAATTTCTTAGATCGGACTTTACACTTTTGATTTAAACCTTTATTTTTGTTTTTATCTGATGTTCGAGTATGTATCTAGTGTATTGTGTGTCATTTAGTCTTTGCTAAATAAATGTCTTGTTTTTCTTTCTTCTTTCTTATGAAAATGTATACACATCTGCATAACCCTTAGGGGACTACAAGCGTGATGTTGTTGATCTTAGCGAGTCATGATCATGAAAAAAAAAAAATAATAACCTCCTTACTAATAAACGTTGTATAGCATCTGTATAGTTATACAACGCTTTGTCTTCTTCCGAAAGTCAAATTACTGACGAATGAAAGGGATAATCGAGAATGCATCTGATATAATACGTTTATTAGTAAGGGGGTTAGAGAATTATTCGATAGCCAATTAATGACCCAAAAGACTTTACTTGCCATCATCTTAGAGAGAGATTTTATTCTGAAAGGATAACTTACTTGCCCAGAAATCGTAGATGGTATAGACAGCACCTTCCACAACGGCTTGCCACCAAGGATCCAGGGGTATTAGGTCTGTATTCCTAGCCACATACTTAGCGATGGCTATGGACTGATTCAAGACACGTTCACCTTCTACATAAACAGGAAACTGGCCGTATGGAAGCTCTAGAATTTTAAATGGATTATTTTTATTGGAATTTTTTGAGTTTTTTGATACGCCGTATTAGATTTTGGTTTTGGAATCGTGTAAAAGTCATTGAGGGCAGACAGCAGAGAGGCAGTTCCCTTATTTCTAAGAACGTTCGCATTCTAATCTCGGTTTCTGTCAACCTCTATTTGACATTGATTGTCGCTGAAATGAGATTGTGACTGGAATTTGTACATCTTTTATGTACGGAAAATGACCTTTAGATAGAAATCATTTGTTATAAACAAGATACTATAAATGCCTATGCTTATAGAAGATTATTATAGTATTTAAGGTTTTTTACGTTACTGGACATTTTTCTCGCTATTTGTTAAGAGGACTACATGAACAAAAGCGCGGTCACTGTCGGACTGCATAGAAAAGAAAGAGAAGCGCGATGTCACAACACTGGTAATTTATTGCAAAATATTAAGCAATTATCAATTTACAAAAAATATATTGTTTGGCCGAAAAAATTAAAACACTAGTACTTTAGTATGTTGTTTGTAGAATAATCTGAAAAAAAATCAGAATGATTGTATGTATATTAGTAGGTATGGTTTTTATTATAAAAAGAAAGTTTTTAGAGGTATCTTCATGATTTTTTTCAATCATATCAACTTTTTTGTTGTATTATGTTTTCAACACACTATCTACCTAGCATATATCCTGAAGAATATCATATATTTTTCTGATTTTGTTTATTGTAGTCGATCATATACATTTAGGCATTATAAAGCTTGCGTTTTTTGCGTTTAGGTCCTGCAGCCCCCTTAACGCCAGAATTATTTATTTATGTTGACTTAACACACAACTATCCATCTTATTGTAACACACACACACATAACTTCACGCCTATGTTCTCCAAAGGCTTAGGCAGAGATGTGTCATGTGATGGACAATGATAATTTCTCGACCGAAAAAAACTCAAGTTGAAGTTTTATTCAATCTATTTTCAAATAATAAACTCGTTTCTTTATTGCATATTGCTTTCATGTTTATACTCCACCATCACAACACGAAGAACAATACACACAATCAGGAACATAGAAAATACGCGGCAGCGGCAACAAAAACGTACAAAAACGAAATGAACTTTCCTAAATTTAGCACCATTAGAAGTACGAGCACGTTTTGGGTTGTTTCAAACATTTCTGTGCGGTTTTATTTTGATAAGTTTCACACAGCTCATTCTAATGACAAAGAGAGGCGTAGGGACCAAAATAGAAAGGTATTTCGGGATTTTTCGGTAATTTACTACTTGTTTTTAAGTGGATTCGTTAATAATCCATACTAATATCTGTCTGTCTCTCTGTTACCTTTTCACGCCTAAACCACTGAACCGATTTAGATGAAATTTTGTATAGAGATAGTTTGAGTCCCGGGAAAGGACATAGGATAGTTTTCATCCCGATATTCCCACGGGATCGAAACTTATACGGGTGAAACCGCGGGGTGCAGCTAGTAAAATATAAATGATAATAGAAAACATTACAAACAATAACAAAATCGTTGAATCAATTAATCAACTCAGCCTATCGCAGTCCACTGCTGGACATAGACCTCTCCTAGGCTGCGCCACAGCATCCTGTCCGCCGCTTTCAGCATCCAGTTTGTACCAGCCACCTTCTTAAGGTCGTCGGTCCATCTAGCTGGGAGGCGTCCCGCACTACGCTTGCTGATACGTGATCTCCACTCCAGGACTCGTCTGCTCCACCGCCCATCGGTCCTTCGACAAACATAGCCAGCCCACTGCCGCTTTACCTTGCTTACTCTGCAAACTATGTCGATAATTCCAGTTCTTATCCGGATAACTTCATGTCTAATTTTACCTTCAAAGGAAATCTAATCGTTGAATGAACAGTGAAAACCATTAAAAAAATCAACATTTCAATCAAATTCACAACTTGACGACATGGCTATGTTCAAACTATGATTGGCAGATGCTGAGGAAACGATGATGGTGCTGAAGTCTATTTCACAATAGTTATAATACACCACTGGGACGAGACGAGTGACGACATCGTAAAAATAGCCAGAAACTTATGGCCCAGACCGGCAAAGGATAGAGCCACCTGGAACGGTTTTGAGAAGGCTTTCACCGCAAAAGGCTTATACCTATCAATACTTACCTTATTTTAGTACAAAACAAATAAATAACACAAAACAGTAGATAAGAACTACATGTACCTAAGGTATAAAATAAAGCCAATAAATATAAACAGAATCAACTTGAAGTCATGAATGAAATTCTTCTAGGCGAATGTGCACAATTGATAACTTGACAGACAGACAATAGAGAGAAACAAAAAATAATTTTAAAAACTTACTTTCTTTAATTTCAGGTTTAGGCCAGCTCTCGCGATCATGTCTAATGTCTTCAAATTCTTGTTTAGTGTAATGAAGAATGTATCTTATTGGCTCACCAACAGAATTCAAATTGAAATAATGCAGTTTTTTTGCCATTGTAAACGACTTGACACTATGTAGGGTGTGCCTGCAATGACTATCGCCGACTGTGTTACTATTTTTACATTCACCAAAGTATCAGTAGGTGCATATCTCCTTATTCATGTTAAAGATAAAAAAAAAAATATGTCAACAGTGCACTTTCTCGGATTTTCTTGCGAGAAAAATATTTTAAAACTGGAGGAAGTTATTCAAAATTATATTTGAAAAATGTTTCATCTTAACTTACAAACAAGACATTAACTAAATAATCGTTATAGAAAAAAAAACATAGCAATGAATTTTACATCGTGACGTTTCTCTAGCATCCGCCATCTTTGGTTCCTTGTGACGTCATTTGACATTTCCACACCACAACGATAGCACATGGACGGGCGCTAATTTGTATGAAAATGAATAGTTTATTCACACGGACCCAATTTGGCTGTTAAAATCAACCGTGTGGGCGATACCAACCACATAAAAGCCACGTCGCAGCCTCCAGTGAGGCTGGCCACATCGCAATCACAACAATCTGTCTGTCTGGAAAAACTGGCCACAACGTAACCACATCGCAACTACTAGCAAAAACGCAACCACATCAAAATTTTGTAGTTGCCACAACACTAGTGCTAGAAACTGCCACTATCCACACGTAACCACACTGCTTGCCTACATTTTTTTTTATTTGAAATGGACTGGCTCTTAACTCTAGTCTAGGTCAAAGGTGACAGAGACAAAGTCGACGATGGAGCGAGCTTATCCAGAAGAAGCCTGTTCACTCTCACTTTGAAGAGATTTGGGTTGTATGCGCTCGGAAAAACAGACGCAGGTAGAGTTCCACTCTTTTGCTGTACACATTATAAAGGACATTTCCAAACGCTTGGTGCGAATTGGTGGAATAGCGTGTTTTGTCGCTGCGATGTGGTGTGGTTGTGGTACGTGTGAACGGGCCCTTGGCTTTCTCCTTTTATATTAGTTCATAAGTACCATTAATATTAAGTACAGACACCAGCACATCAAGCTACCCGAAACTGTCAAATTTTCCCAATCAACTTTGAACCTTATACTTTAGCGATAAAGTTGAAAATCTAATGAAAAAAATTTACAGATTATATTAGCTTGATGATCTGGCGTCTGTACATTTATTTTCTAGGTGTTGCTGTTGGTAGTTCGTATACCTACGAATGAAGAAACAAACACGACCCTTTCCTCAAGTTACGTCTACAAAATGAACAAAGGTAATTTATTTTACATTTATAGTCAACAAACAAACGAAACTTGTTATATTTATGTGAGTGTATGTGAGTGAATAAAATCGATACGTTAATATTATCATTGAATGTACCGTATTATCACTGTGATAAGAAACAAATATTATGAGCATAACAATCTGTTACCATAATAAAAATAATGAAATAAATTGTCATCTGTTTTTTTTTTTAATCTCTGTCCTTCGCTAGTATTTCTTCTATGATCTCATTTGCAATAACAAATTCGAGTTGTTTGACCTAGACCTCACACGCGGGAATCAAACCAGTGAATAGCTCCAAATTAAAACGACACGTCATCATTACATTATAGTCCAGCACCCTAATTGCGTGTCACCTTATCAATCATAATCTGAATCATTTTGGAAGGATAAGTATTGCTAAGCCATTCCTACTGTTAGGGGCGTCGCTCACTGGTAAGTCGAGCCGGGGTCGCGGCGGCGTCGCGGCGGCGTAGAGGTGGCGTCGAGGCGTGGTCTCTATGTAGATTCGACGCGCGGGCGGCTATGCTTCCTTCACACATTCGTCAGAAGATGAAGACGTATTTGCACTCATACAAGTATAATCGTACAATTTCGATGAATTTCACGTTGGTTTCAAAATCGTCACGCATTATTTTAACTATATAAATACCGTCTACACCCGAAACAATATGACTAAATGGCGCGTCGCCGTCGGCCACAGCGCCCCCGCCGTGCCTCCGCCTCGACTCCGCGCCGCCACCACCTTGCCCGTGCCGCGACTCTAGTATGGGATCGCACTGCCATTTATTCCTAAAGAAAACGTAGAAGCGAGCGTCGCGCCGCTTGTTCGCGCTGCGCCGCCTCGACTCTGGCTCCTGTGAGCGACCCTTTAGTGTGTTACGCAATTAGGGTGCTGGGTTCGGAATATTAAATAGCTCATAAATATAAATATACTTCCTTAGTATAACTTTGAAAAAATAACTGATGAATGTTCCATTGACAAGTGAAGGAAGGTCAAACCGACATACCAAAAAGATACTATCTCATCATTATCTGTATCAAACGATATGATATCGACTGTTGGAAATAGGCCACAACACAACGATGCAGTAGCAATTTTTCCATTTCATTTTATTTCACTAGCCTCTGTCCGCGACTTTGTCCGCGTAAAATTTCTTGTTCCACCGTCCTACCCCACCGCATCGCATCGCCTGCCCGCGGTATTACGTTTCCGCTTAGCATTAAATTCTTTCTGACTTTTTTGCTCAGCTCCTAACGGTCTTAGCGTAATGGTAATAGCCTTCATAAGAAATAGGCTATCAAATGCAAAAATAATTATTGAAATCCCACTGGCCATCATTTCACTCAAAAGACGTCCACTGCTGGACATAGGCCTCCCCCAAGCACCTCCACTTCGACCGGTTCTGTGCTTCTCGCATCCAACGGGTTCCTCCCCACTGGTAGTTCCAGAGATTAGCGCGTTCAAACAAACAATTAATAAACTCTTCAGCTTTATTCTTACTCCCTTACTAATAAACGTATTATATCAGATGAATAGTTACACAACGATTTCTCTCTTCAATCGGTTCCTTACTAAACTTCAACTATATTTTTTTTTTTATTGCTGAATGGGCCCGCTCTTGACCTCGATCGCGCCTGATAGAACGAGCGTGCCCAGAAGATGCCTAAGGCACTGCAACTACCACGCATCGACGAAACACAGCAGGCTGCTTGACTCCGGTGCGAGGTGGTCGCAAACCAGGCGGGCGTTAGCCCTATCACCGCAAGGGAAGAATTGGCCAGTCAAATAAGGTGTTGGGTGCGACTGTCCAGGATGCGCCGAGCGCTCGGTTCAGTTGAGTAACTGGCGGAACAAACTGCGCTACACGAGGAGGCTTCTTCATGCATCCCAATATCCGACGACTCTGGGTACTTATCTCCTTTGGTGACTGGACACGCAGAAACTCATTGCTTCCAATGAATATTGATCTATACTTATAACATTAATGGTTACTGTTAGCCTGCACCATCCTACTCCTGGACAGAGGCCTCTCCCCGTGACCTATAATGCAGTTGTAAAGAGGTATTTGTGAATTTATATGTCTGGTATATGTATGGTAATCGGTCAGATAGGCAGTCGCTCCATGCAAAATACTGGTATACAGCTGCATCTGATTAGACTAGAACCCTACCCCAACATAGTTCTGAAAAGACTAGGCTGATTGATTTTGTAAGTAATCTGCATTCGCGATTTATTTGCCAAAAATGTAAACAAATATGAGTTTATAGAAAATAACTTTAATTCCTATACAATAAAGTTCAGTTTACGCTACAACTTAAAACATTTTTATAACTTTTTCAATAGTGCTACTCACTCTGATATCAACTTAGTTTCCATTGCAATAAAGTTGATGTTTGATTTAACTTGAAATAACATCAAGAATTTGAAACAATAGTTTGAATAAACTTTAGAAGGTAATCTTCGGAAGTTCTGATCCGATTCCGAAAATTCTTTCACTAATGTGAAACTGTATTAGCAAGGATATATTTTCTGTTAAAACAAGAAATTTTACGTGGACGAAGTCGCGGGCAGAAGCTAGTTATTTATAATTTTAGATGCCCTGCAGCTAATTAGCAATGGTTAAAATAAGAGCACTGAGTATCGATCGATGAGGTTGAGCTGCGACAGTCACGTTTAGTCAGCGCTGACCATGTTTACATTGACTCACGATTGAAAGGGCACTCTTCACACAGATTTGAGATAAGATTACCTCTTATACAAACTGGTAAAAATAACACAAAATTATACATGAAAATCTATTTATTCTTTATCCTCATACCTTGGTCCTAGTTTATAAGGTCCCCTAGCTTTAATATATTCTTTGATTCCTGGTAGGTTCCTGATCTTTTCGACTGTGGCTCCTACTACAGGATACATTTTCTCTAGTTCAATTCTCAGGAACAAATCGCTTGCATCAACTACACCGGTCAGCACGAACTCTCCCCATGATAGCTGGAAAAAAATATTGACAAAACATGACCTTACTAAATGATTATTTTTTTTTGTAAGTAGGTTTGAACAAACATTTTTATACGTCAAAACGAGATGAGGGAAGGCTTGTCGCGAAATTTAAGTAGGTACTCATATTTACTTAGTTTGAAAAAAAAAATTAAAATCAATCAGGTCAAGTTATTTAATTTACTCGTTTATCTACACAGGTAAATCTCGCGACAAGCTTTTATATCATATAAATTGTGTAATGACGTTATAAGTTGATAGTAAAAGTTAATTTTCTTCTTTTTAGCGCATTTAAAGAAAAGCTTGTTTTTAAAAAAGTTTTTTCACTGTTAATTTATTTTTTACTTTTTAGTTATCGCTGGACAGGTTTCACAGTCTGTTCATCTCATTCAACGCATCATTGTTGCAAGGCCGTTTGCTGGTTAATTTCGAACAGTCTAGTTCTTCAATAAGAAGACCTATTACAACAGGGTTCGCCCCGGTGCCCTGAAGCAGTGCGTTTACGACATCATGTTACACCCTGATGCCACTCAGTCCTCGGCACGGCCTCACCTTGACTTGGGTGTTTGGAGGAATGCGCCACTTTTTTCAGCTTGAAGCTTACTTGTGCCTTACGAAACACAGTTCCGGGTTTGATTTTGGAGTTATCCTTCTCCTAGGCAGATTGCAAACCAATGCTATTGACGCCTATCTCGCCAAATTACACAAGTCAAAGTTAACCAACCCATGCTACAGACTCGAACAATTCGACCTCAATTATCATAATCGAAGACTCGAAAAACCCCAGTACACCAAAATTTCAGACGGATTGAAGCAACGGAGTTTAACTCGCAATCGCATTCTCAGCAAGTCCTTTCATTTGATACCCATATTGTAGGAGTGCATTAAAAATAACTCGTCGCCGCCGTCTTGGGTGTTCCGTCATATTGGATTTAGAATAACGTCACGCAGCTAACCATGCATTGTTATCCAAACTAAACGGGTATACAAAATTTCAGCTCAATCGGTTGAAGATATCTGCTTCAAAATTGAGTTGCAATGTCCCACCCGAACAAACATAGTTACATACATTGCTAGTTAAATAAAAGCTTGTAATAACAAAATTTCAGACCGATTGGACCAGCTAAGTTCTTGAGCTCCATCTCAGATCCACCAACTTAAATTTGTTTTATCGCCAACAGTTGATTCTTGTCAGTCTCTACATGATTTGTTCGAGCACCATCAAACTGTCCCTAACCTATACCAAGTTATAACTCTTTAAAATTGGTATGGTGGCCATCTTGTTTTCCGCTATTTTGAATTTTATTACCACCGCTAGATAGGTTGATATTAGTTAAGTGATATTATGGACCTAAAAGCGGTTCATTAAGAGTCACTTTACGAGCAAGTGTGTTGAAAAAGATGTCGCGCAATAATTGGGGTGTTGATCTAATCTGGTGCAATAGTTACCTTTCCATTAAAATATCCGCCGTTTTCGCTTAATTGTTTACTGAATCTTGAGAAGTAGTAGTCAATGCTTTCGCCAAATAATACTTTTTTAAATTCTTCCTTCTTTACTGGGTCTCTCTCAAGGAAATATTGCGTCATAACTGGAAACAAAAGAGTGCAGTTATAGGAGGTTTTACACATAAATTTTAACTGATCATCACCTCAGAAAAAATGGAGGTAAAAAACTGCATTAATACCTATCTAGGTCAAGAAAAAATAAGAATTCAATAATGTCCATTTGTCTTAAATGCAGTTTTTTACCTCAGTTTTTTGCAATGATATATTTTTTAAATGCAAAAAAAAGGACAAAATATTGGACCATTTTTTGGAGTTTATTTTTTAGGAAAGTTGTTTGCCGGACTTTATTTCAACCACATCAAGATAATACAGTTAAAAAAGAGGAATCAACTAGGTGTCATCGTACTTAGTACCCAGCCACAAAAAAATGGACAGTGGCAGTCCCATGGACAGCAACTTCGAGCCAAACCATAGAATTTCAGCTCTACCATCTAACTGGCCATACCTTCTAGATCGATACGACACAAGATTGGCGACAAAACTAAAAACTTTCCAGGAGCTCTAACTTGATAATATTTTTAAGTACAGACGCCAAGCACATCAAGCTACCCGAAACTGTCAAATTTGCCCAATCAACTTTGAACCTTATGCTTTAGCGATAAAGTTGAAAAACTATTAAAGTAATTTGACAGATTGTAGTAGTTTGATGTGCTGGCGTCTGTACCTACAGTCTGGGAAATTATTTGTCTATCAAATTGATATACTTGCCGTGTTATAGATAGCCATTTCATAATCATACAACAGACGACATTTATGATTTCAATATACGGATTATAACTTGGTAGTTAATTTGATAAACAACTAATTTCCCTAACTTTACCTACTCACTTTTCCAGTAATCGAATAGAGTATACACTGCAGACTCCACAATGGCATGCTGCCACGGATCAGCTGGTACCAGGTCAGTGCCCCTCGCCACGTACTTCGCAATGGCCAGGCTTTGGGTCAACACGCGACCATCTTCTTCGTAGATGGGTAACTGACCGTAGGGAAGACCTGGGAACAAAAATAATACATATTTATAATCCCATTTAGTACAGACGCCAGCACATATCAACCTACTACAATCTGTAAAATTTCTTTAATAAATTTTCATCTTTATTGCTAAAGCATAAGGTTCAAAATTGATTGGGAAAATTTGACAGTTTGGGGTAGATTGATGTGCTGGCGTCTGTACATGGCACTGCCAGCTGCGCGTGCTTTGAGTATGTTTACACTTTGGCTGTATTGAAATGATTAACACTAACCCTGCATTACCCCTTTTTACAAAATTTGTTATACAGAGTATTGCAAAACACCAACAACCTCTTAAGAGGTCATTGTACTCATAATTATGAACAACTTTTACTATGGGACCAAACCTGAAATCGGGAAAAAAAATCAGCTGTTTCCTACATTTTGACGAGTTTTACGAATATAAATGTAGGGAACAACTGATTTTTTTTTTTCGCGATTTCGTTTTTGCTCCCATAGTAAAAGTTATTCATAATGACCCCTTAAGAGGGAAATGGTGATTAAATTTCACCCTGCATAAACAAACAAGAAGAAACGAACAGAAAAATACGTACAACAAAATACATAATCTGGTGTTGGTATCATTGACGTGAGGCCTACTGTACCTTTTGCTATTAAAACTACACAAGTATACCTACTTACATAATATCAACACAATCAAAAAAAATACCACAACATTTCAAAGTAACGAATTTTAAAACTAGATGAAAATAAAACCGTCTAAAAATATCACTCTATCTCACTTGCTTTTATTTTTAGGTCAGGCCAAGTTTCAATATCATGCCTAAAATCCTCGAAATCCTGTTTGGTGTAGTGTAGAATATATCTGATTGGCTCAGCCAAGCCTCCGATGTTAAAGTATTGAAGTTTTTTCGGCATTATGAACTGTTAGACGGCTATACGTTTATCTACAACGGATACAACTTGCGAACTGATTTCCCGTTTCTAACACCATCACTATTATAGATAATTGCATAACAAGCATGACACAGCGCTTTTTGGACCAGTTTTTTGTTGCTATGTTCCGTCATGTTTAATAATTTTTTTAGGTACATACCTATATTCTTCTAAACAGTGAGTGTCTTTATTGTAACACAATTTTATAAGAATATACATAATTCATTAGTGATCCCATGCGGTGCTAGAAATGAAAAGTGGTCGATGAGTACAAGTCTTTAAACATTTGAAGCTTGTTTATTGATATTAAATTAATTAATTTACTGGACATGGGCTTTTTAATTTATTATCCTCGTCGTCAACTAATCATGTGATTGTCAATGACCTTGAAATGATTGTTCTATGGTGAGTTACCTTGATGTTTTTATTAAACTAGACGTGTATCTATGAATATTTTAGGCAGATAGCCCTGATAACACATTTCTGATTGTTTATCATTTTAGGCGACTGCGCGACAGCAAAGAAAAGGTTACGTTTTACACTGGTATCTATGTATCTTTGTATCTATGTCGGATTCTTTATAACCTCGATGCAATCTAACGCCTAGATGGATTTTAATATATTATAAAGAGGTATTTGTAAGTTTGAATGTAGGGGGTTATCGGTCAGAGAGGCAGTCGCTCCTTGCAAAATTCTGAGATACAGCTGCATCCGGTTAGACTGGAATCCGACCCCAACATAGTTGGGAAAAGACTAGGCAGATTGATTTTGTATGTAGGGGGTAATCTTCGGAACTTCTGGTCCGATTCCGTAAATTCTTTCACTAATGTGAAACTACGGTATTGGCGAGTGTCATAGGATAGATTTTCTATTAAAACAAGAAATTTTACGTGGATGAAGTCACGGGAAGAAGCTAGTAATTTAGAATTTTAGACTCCGTGCTACTGAGCTAATTAGCAATGGTTAAAATAAGAGCACTGAGTATCGATCGATGAGGTTGAGCTGTGATAGTCACGGTTAGTCAGCGATGACCATGTTTACATTGACTCATGATTGAAAGGCCACTCTTCACACAGATTTAAGACTCTTACATTTCTGTACTGAGCGCGCATCTTTTTTTTAATTCTTTTTTTAATTAATGGCATCTCGCAGTTCAACCTATGACGTTGTCGTCTACTTAACCGGGCTTGTCTGTGGATGCCTCAATAAATTAAGGCCTCTAGCTAGGGCGAGCACGCATCGCCGGCGCAGTGAAATATAGGTATAGTACTTTATTTTATTTATAAAAAAATATTATAAATAGTTATGAATTATCAATTTTTTTTTATTGATATTGTTTAAGCAATTATTGGAGACCATTTAAGTATAAATACTACGTAAAAATGATGTAGAAGTTTGGAGATATTCAAACTTGTTTCCAGTAGAAAATTGAATTAGGTCCAGTCATTTTTTCTTTATTTATAAGGCATAATAACAAAAATGTATTCTATTTTTATAAACATATGTATATGATATTTGTGATATGAGAAAAATTGTTGTGACGGATATATTCAACAGAATCTGCAAATTAGAGCTCTCAAATCAACTCTCCATGTGTTTTTGCCTAAACATGCATCAGGAGAACGATTATTGCTAAATATATTGTTTACTAGCTGCTGCCCGCGACGTCGTCTGCGTGAAGGCTCTACAGCACCAAAAATACCTAAGATGCCAGTGTCGCTATAGCATTATAAGTAAACAACTTTTAAAATAGCATTAAAATATAAGTTTTTTTTGCAAGCGAAGCAAGTGAAGAGAGTTATATTGGAATCCTGCTGAGTTCAGTCATAAGATGTGACTGAAGGAAATAGAGAAAATAATGCAGGAATACATTCCAGGACACAAAAGAGTAAAAATACGTACAAAGGTATCATACCTTACAACATTTCCCTATAACGTACGTTGGTAGTTATGCTGCCAGGAGCCAAAATGTAAAGAGAGTCAGGACTGGTGACGCGGGAGCAAGCGACGTACAGTTGCCCGTGTGAGAAGCAACTCGTCCTGAGGTCGACACCCGCTGCCCTCAGTGTCTGCCCCTGCGACTTACTGATGGTCATCGCGAAGCAAACACTCACGGGGAACTGTACGCGCTTGAACTGGAACGGGAAGTTATGAGGTATGAGGGGAATGCGTGGTATAAATACTGCCTCGCCAACGCCACAACTCGTAAGAATTTCCGCCTCAATTTGTGTGTCTGTGGAGCGAGATGACTTTAAGGCGGGTCCCGTTACACAACTTCGGAGGAGATAGGTTCCGAAGAAGCATAATCGGGACACCGACCTTCAGCTTGATGGTATGCGCTGGAAGTCCACTTGCTGACAGGGAGTTCAGAAATTCCACGGGATAATGTGTGGCGTCATCTTGCTCGACAACAGTGTTTATCGAGGTGTAGTCTACTTCATTCCCCTCAATTTCCGAGAGAATGCATTCGTTAATTGCTGCAGCCTGATCGTTTTTAAGCGTCAAAATGGCCCGCTCACACACCCAAGAATTTTGCTGGTGCGGTATACGACTGATGTCCCCGTACACACAGCGAATGAGTTCTTCTATGCTGGATACCACTCTACCGAGAGACTCTGGAAGCACCACCTGTCCACCTCTCTCTTCTGGTAGAGTGCCTTCGCCAAGACTTAGAAGGACATCGGAGAATTCTTGAGCACGTGCATTGCCGCCGAGCCGAGCTCTCATATTAAACGGTTGAATGTCGTAATTACAGACACAATTAAAAAGCCATTGTGTCTCGCGTAGATCTACGTTCCGGCATACGATGGGTTAATGGTCAAGCGCAGCGTACGAACTCGTGACCACAACGAAGATCATTTCAACGAAGCATTCACCTCGTCAGCCCTCGATCCCCGCGTCACCACGGAAAGCGTTTGCCGGAAATCGCCACTGAACAGAACTGTGGAAGAGAATCGATGGGAATTTTAAAGTCCCGATTTCCACGGTCTTGATGCGGTGATGATTGGGGAGCTGGTAACCCATATTCGATCAGTGGATTGCCGCCGATAGAAATGACCACATCTTGAAGTGAACTGAGACAGGTGTTCAGCACGCGTTCATCAGTTACTTCGACTTCGCCTCAAAGCTCGTAGAAAATCTTCAGACAGATGATGGCGATACTTCTCCCACAAAGCTACCGGTTTCGCGACTCCACAAAACACCAAGATGACGGCATGCGGCTGGGACTGTCACTGACGCTCGCCTCCGCGAGGGTTTCATCCCAATTTTGGTCACTGTCGAGAAGGTCACATGTTACCCAGGCTGCGCGGTAAGTGGGATACTCCACGCCATCAAATGTCCTCAGAAAGGCGAAAGACGTTGGGCCTCGGACAGTGTGAAGTAACAACCGCAGAAAATAGCATTCGCCATTATTCGGATGCACGGTATAAACCCTACCCAATGCGGTGTCCTTGAAAATTCCTGGAAAACTTTCCACAGCACTTCCTCGTCGACGTCGGTTAAATAAACCCCTTTGCTTGTCGTACGTGTAATATGAAGGCACCTCGTCATACGTAAGGGATTTGTTTTACATCACATTTAAGTTTATAATTAGGTATACGACATGAAAATATATTAATTACCAAGCAATAATCACACAGATAAATACCGAACAAAAGTATTAACAGTCAATGTTTATTTTGTACTAACAACATGAAATTGATGAAGAAATGATCATCATCAATGAACATAACTTTTTTGTAATACTTAACAACGCATTTTTTTAAATTGTCTTCCTCAACTCTGCTCAAGATTTTGAGGGTTTTGTTGGAACTTGAATTTTTCAAAACGAACTATACGATACAACTTTTATGAAGAAAATGCACATTACCATCTATGAATTTTAAGAATAACTAACTACTAACCTCGCCAACATGATCAAATTTAAATTATTAATTTCCAAAAAGTGTTAGGTAACATGTAACTTGATTTGATTTTTATGAAATCTCATAGATGGCGCTGCTTCAAATTTTTCTTTATACTACTAACATTCATTAAACTATGTTTCTCTGCCCAAGTTACTTAAATGGCGTAGTTTTTATAGTGTAAAGCTAGATAATAGCATGGCTTACTCAAAAACAACATTTAAATATGCATCGTTAGATTACACGCTGTCACAGAATGCGTAAGAAAAATAAAGATTCACAGCCCCTCCCCCGTAGGTGATAGCGTGATAATATGTAGCCTATATGTTGACCCGACCTCTTAGTAATACTCATGCAAAATTTGATGTAAATCCATGCAGCACTTTTTGAGATTAGCCCGGACATACATACAGACAATCAGACAAACAGACAAAAATTCTAAAAATTATATTTTCGGCTTCGAAATCGATTGTAGATCACGCCCCAAGTATTCTTTTAAAAAAATATTCAATGTACAGTTTTGACTTTCCTACGATTTTATTATATGTATAGATAATAAAAATATCGCTGTACCTATTATTGTTGTAGAAAGTGAAAACGAACTATCTTTACCAATTAATTGTTATTTATACCAACCAACGAATAATAATAATTTCAACATTTTTGTAGCCTCTTAAACAAATAGAAAAATAACACAACATTATAAAGGAAAATCTATTTATTTATTATCATCAAACTTTGCAGGCAGTTTGTAAGGTCCCCTAGCTTTAATATATTCTTTGATTCCTGGTAGGTTCCTGATCTTTTCGACTGTGGCTCCAACTGTAGGATACATTTTCTCTAGTTCAATTTTCAGGAACAAATTGGTTGCTTCAACTACACCGGTCAGCACGAACTCGCCCCATGATAGCTGGAAAAAAATAAATGACAAAACATTAACATAACTTAAACATCTCGCCCACGACACATCATCATCTGCCTAGCCTTTTCCCAACTATGTTGGGGTCGGCTTCCAGTCTAACCGGATGCAGCTGAGTACCAGTATTTTACATGAAGCGACTGCCTATCTGACCTCCACAACCCAGTTACTGGGTAATACGAAACCACTTCGTAAGACTGGTTGACAGATTTTCGGGCTTCTGACGACCCGTAACGACTGCCAAAGATCCACGAATGACAGCCGGGACCAACGGCTTAACGTGCTTTCCGAGGCACGGAGGGGTCTTGGTATGTTAAGATGGTCACCCATCCACTGTGTAGCTTAACCTGATCGATCGACCCGTGCGGCTGTTATTACTCGCCCACGACACACGTTTCGTTAAATGATAAATTATTTTATAGCACTGTGCGACCTAAACCTACACATAAGTCAGCCTTTTCTGTGACTTAAGTAGTCAATTTTTACACAGAAAAACGTGACTTGAGTGCGGGTTTGGGTCACACGAGCTATAAAATAGTATACGATACGCGTGTGTGATTTAAGTAGATGAGACTATCGTAACGTACAATTATTTCTGTAAGTCGGTTTGTACAAACACTTTGACACGTCAATCATACTTTAAAAACTAGATGGGTCGGCGTTTCCTAGCTGATTTGAGAAGAAAGGCCGAAACAAACTCAGAGGTTTTAAAGTGCAGACATAATCTTGTTCAGATCATGTGAAGACCATGTAGATTGGTGTCTGAAATGTTCTTTTGAGGAAAGAACCACACGGATTGAGTGGACCTGTCCAGTCAGTGCACGCATTTGTCAGTAATCATGCAGCTCAACTCAGAACTCAAGGGGGTTAACGAATCGATGAACAATACCAAAAAAAGTACATTTGGGTAGGCCGCATAAATGACTTAAACTACAAGACCACGATTAAAACTAACTGAGAAAAAAAACAAAAAGCAATGACCCAATAACGACTATGTCTTCACATTCACAATAATTAAACGCGATATTTATACATATTTACAGTAACTGGGTTGTGGAGGTCAGATAGGCAGTCACTCCATGTAAAATACTGGTATTCAGCTGCATCCGGTTAGACTGGAAGCCGACACCAACATAGTTGTGAAAAGGCTAGGCAGATGATGATGATTTATACATATTTAGTTAGAAGTGACATTCTTATTGAGGCAATCCTGTTACTTTTTGGGCATTACGGGTTTTATCTTAGCGCAAATCCCTGCTGTTGCTAGGTGTTCTCGAAACTTACAACTTAGATAAGAAGAAAAACATAGGATTTGTTATAAAAAAAATCCTTTAGATTCAATCAATCATTCAAAAGTCATTTATTCAAATTAGGATGGGCACTTTTCGAATATCAAAATTACATAAGACAGTCCTCAAACGCCCGCCCTTCACCACTTCCTAGTGCTTACGCTGGGAAGAAGTTGCGCAACAAACTCCTCATTAGTGGAGTGGTCGATTGAGATTGCAAGTACCTATGTTATGCAATAAAAATCTGGTGCAATAGTTACCTTTCCATTAAAATATCCGCCGTTTTCGCTTAATTGTTTACTGAATCTTGAGAAGTAATAGTCAATGGTTTCGTCAAATAATACTTTTTTCAATTCTTCCTTCTTTACTGGGTCTTTCTCAAGGAAATATGGCGTCACATCTGGAAACAAAAGCATGAAGTTACAGAAAGAAGGTTCTACACATCAATTTTAACTGATCAACCGCAGAAAAAATGGAGGAAAAAACTGCATTTAGGTAATGGGTACCTAGGTCAAGCTCAAGAAAAACATGAATTCAATCATGTATATTTGTCTTAAATGCAGTTTTTTTTTTGCAATGAGGCCTTTGCCCTGCAGTGGGACATCACAGGCTAATAATAATCATTTTTGGAATGATATATTTTTTAAATTCATAAAAATGGACAAAATTTATTTGACCATTTTTTGTAGGTTATTTTTGTCGGAAAATTGTTTGCCGGACTTTATTTCAACCACACCAAAATAATACAGTGAAAAAAAGTGGAATCAACTAGGTGTCAATTGGTACTTAGTACCCGGCCACATATAAATAAGGTGTAGCTTGCAGTAGCAGTCCCAAGGACAGCAACTTCGGCCCAAACCTTAGAATGTTAGCCCTCTAACTGGCCGTGCCTTCTAGATCGATCGAGAAGATCGATACGCAACAAGATGGGCAACAAAAATAAAAACTATTTCTAAGTACAGTCAGGGAAATTAATTGATTATCAAATTGACATACTTGACGTGTTATAGATAGCCATTTCATAATCATACAACTATCACAGAATGACAGTTATGATTTGAATATACGGACAATGTAACTTGGTAGTTAATTTTGATAAACATCTAATTTCCCTGACTTTACCTACTCACTTTTCCAGTAATCGAATACAGTATAAACTGCAGACTCCACAATGGCGTGCTGCCACGGATCAGCTGGTACCAGGTCAGTGCCCCTCGCCACGTACTTCGCAATGGCCAGGGTTTGTGTCAACACGCGACCATCTTCTTCGTAGATGGGAAACTGGCCGTAGGGGAGACCTGGGAACAAAAATAATACTTATACTTAATCCCATCTAAATAATAACGCAAGCGCATTTAAGTACAGACGCCAGCACATCAAGCTACCCGAAACTGTCAAATTTTCTCAATCAACTTTGAACCTTATGCCTTAGCGATAAAGTTGAAAATCTATTAAAGAAATTTGACAGATTGTAGTAGCTTGATGTGCTGGCGTCTGTACATGTCACTTCCCGCTGCGCATGCTCTGAGTATGTTTACGCTTTGGCCTAACCCTGCACTTTTACAAAGGACATCACCCATTTTGGGATTTTTTTTTTTGGCGGCCATCAATAATAATTACATATTTTTAAAGTACAGTCATTATAACTCATTATTTTTTACTAAGGCGTCAACGTCGAAAACAATTTGGATTCGGAGATATTATTATATACAGGTTTACTTGTAATTCGACCGAATGCCGACCCCAACTTAGTTGGGAAAAGGCTAGGCAGATGATGATGATGACTTGTAATTCGATATTATATCCGTCTGGAGCTGATAGGGGGGCCATAATGCAACAAATTGAATTCCCCATATATATGGCCGAAATTCAATAGTTTCGAGATATTTGAAACATTTTTGAAGCGGTAAATGATAATATTGGTAATTAAGATATTATTAATTTCGTTTTTTTATAAACGTTGCTTAAAGTTAAGTAATGATTAGCTACTGCTTAACCATATATTTTTGACGTTTAAATGTCTCTTAACTTTAATCAAGGGTCGTCAAAAATACTAAAAGACATTTCATTGAAGTCAATTCTCGTAATTTCAAACGTTCAAAATGTAGTCAAAGTTTTATCGCGGCGACAAACAAATGTCAAAAATGTAGGGAAATTAGAGGTGTTTTTGACAGATTTAGACTATGAACGTTCTTAAAATTACGAGGATTGCACCTCTGGTTTCCCAACGGACCACCTTCTGACTCTGTTTGCATTGTCACCATCATAATAATATGCTATTTGACACCATAATAACAACTCAAGCGTCCATGACTATCGAGACATTGAATTATCTATTGTTAAACGATACTCATAGGGGGCTTACATCGTATTGTGCATTAATATTGTACAGTCGACCACACGTCAGTGTTAACACTTTGACCTTGTGGTGGTCTAGCGTAGTAGGAGGAATTGCATTAGAAAGAGAGGCCAGCTTATTTTTTTTGTATTTAAGGGGACTACATGACCTAAAGCGCGGTCACTGTTAGACTGCATAGAAAAGAATGAGAAGCGTGATGACACAACGCTGGTAATTTATTGCAAAATATGAAGCAATTATCCATTTAAAAGAATCTATTGTTTGGACTAAAAAATTAAAACTAGTGCTTTAGTATGTTGCTTGTAGAATAATCTGACAAAAATCAGAATGATTGGTTTTTATTGAGAAAAGAAAGTTTTTTAGAGGTATCTTCATGATTTTTTTCTATCGTATCAAATTAATTGTATTATGTTTTCGACACACTAGCCTAGCATATATCCTGAAGAGTATCATATATTTTTCTGATTTTGTTTACTGTAGACGATCATAAATACTTTTAGGCATTATAAAACTTGCGTTTTTTGCGTTTAGGTCCTGTAGTCCCCTTAACGGTCCATAAACAAACAAGAAGAATAGGAACAGGAAAATACGTACAACAAAATAAATATTATACTGGTGTTGGTCTCATTGACGTGAGGCCTACTGTACCTTTTGCCATTAAAACTACACGAGTAGGTATACCTACATACATAATAATATTATAATACATAATTCCAACACAATAAAAAAAAATGACAACTTTCCAAACTAACGAATTTTAAAACTAGATAAAAATAAAACCGTCTAAAAATATCACACTACTCACTTTCTTTTATTTTTAGGTCTGGCCAAGTATCAATATCATGTCTAAAATCCTCGAAATCCTGTTTGGTGTAGTGTAGAATATATCTAATTGGCTCAGCCAAGCCTCCGATGTTAAAGTATTGAAGTTTTTTCGGCATTATTAACTGTTAGACGGCTATACGTTTATCTACCACGGATACAACTTGTGAACTGAATTCCCGCTTCTAACACCATCATTATATAGATGATTGCATAACAAGCATGACACAGCGCTTAATTTTTGTTTGCTTATGTTCCGTCATGTTCAATGATTGTTAGGTACCTATAATTATTCTCAACAGTGAGTGTCTTTTCAACAAAATTTTATAAGAATATACATCATTCATTAGATATCTCATCCGGTGCAAGAAATGAAAAGTGGTCGATGAGTCCAAGTCTTTCAACGTTTAAAGCTTGTTTATTGTTATTAAATTAATTAATTTACTGGACATGGGCTTTTTAATTTATTATCCTCGTCGTCAACTAATCAATCATGTGATTCTCAATGACCTTGAAATTATTGTTCTATGGAGAAATAACAATATCTATTCGGACAGACGAGCGAGTTATTTTTTTTGTTAAATTATGTATTCAAATATATTTCTAACACACATAACCTATTTTACAATTTAACAATAAAATAAAACACACATAACCTATTTTACAATTTAACACTATTTTACAATTTAAAACGAAAAAAAAATCAGCTGTTCCCTACATTTATGTTCGTATAACTCGTCAAAATGTAGGGAACAGCTGATTTTTTTTTCGTGATTTCAGGTTTGGTCCCATAGTAAAAGTTGTTTGTTATCATGAGTACAATCACGTGTTTAAGTATCGGTCACTAATTACCAGTCACCCTATATACACTATAAAAAGAAAGGAAAAAGAACAAAAAGATAGGAGTTAATTGGGCATCAAAAAATTCGTCCGCATCGCTGTCAATGGGATAAGTGCCCAAAAGGCTGGCAGCATTACCACGTTGGATGGCAATGCTTATTCTTTGGGCTAAAAATAAATTAGAGAGTTATTGATGTTTTTATTAAACTGGACGAGTATCAGTCTGTGTATATTCTAGGCAGATAGCCCCGGCCCCCGATAACACATTTCTGATTGTTCATCATTGTAGCCAACTGCGCGACAGCGAAAAAAAAATTATGTTTTCACTTGTATTTAAGTATCTTTGTACGTGGGATTCTTTATACCCTCCATGCAATCTAACGCATTGGATGGATATTAACACATGAGGTGTCGACTCGTATGGATTGGCTAGATTTTGTTTTTGTAAAAACATCAAAATGGCGGATTTTAAATACCAATAAGTAATGATATGAAAAAACTAGTTGAAGTACCATGACCATGTTGGGTATCAAAATAAATGGCTGGAGGAGCGATTCTAAAAATATAACACACTGAAAGGTTGAAACACATACAAAAATCACACCACTATTATAATTATAAGTTCATTCTGAAATTGAACTTAAATAGCTGCCACGAACTGCATCAGATGGAAATTATTTTTATTTTGGTTTTTTTTTGTTTCACGAACTGTGTCCAAATTAACATTTTTTTTTCTTTAGATTGCTTAAAAAGGGGAGTTTGTTTTGAATTTTTGTAGCTTTAAGCCTAAGGAATCTTAAACAATAGTTAATATTATATTGTCATATGAACGATTCGAGTACTTAAAGGTACCTACCACAACATTCCAGAGCGTTAAGAATGCAATACCTAGAGTGACCTAGATAAGACTAATTGCACAGATAATAATATTGATCTAACCTCCTTAGTAATAAACGTTGTATAGCGTCGTCTGTATAGTTACACAACGCTTTGTCTTCTTCTTTCGAAAGTCAAATTACTGACGACTGAAAGAAAGAAATCGGTGTGTAACTATTCACCTGATATAATAAGTTTATTAGTAAGGAGGTATGTGTTTTGTTTTTGAAGTGAAAACTTCTTTAGGCGCGTTGGGCATTTTTTGAGATGGGAAAAAACCATTGAATTCGCGCCACTGCACTGCTACCGTAACGACACCGCTTCGGATGTATTCGGCTGTCCTCGGGATGTACTCGGTTTTAATGTATATCCGATATGTCAGTGAGTGATGGCAAAGTATTCTGTTTGTGTTTTGTTTTCACTTCTGTCGGCACTCCCGGAGTGTTTTGTACTCTGATAACACTTGATGATTATTACTGATATAATTATCAGAGACACTTAAATTACAAGCTGCAAACAACATAATCAGCCTATAACGTTCCCATTGACTCCTGTAACACAGGTACCACATAACTCAGGTCAGGAGTCAGGGCGTCAATTGAGAATGTTACCTATAGGTACGTTTTTTATGTCATTTAACGACAACACTCAAAACGAAGCGGCGCCGCTCCCCGCCCTGCGCTGCCAGTCTGGCCAAGCACTCAGTGAAGCATTGCTCAAACAGGGGCGAGGTTTATACTTAAAGTGGGTAAAACAATGTTACTTTATAAACTCTATTCTATTCTGTGGGTATTTTCCCACTACTGCAAAAGCAAACGAATTAGAATCGCACTAATATTATAATGGCGAACGTTTTTGTGTTTGAACATTTCTTCACGCACAAACGGATGAACGGATTTGGATGAAATTTGGCACACATAGTTTATACCCAGGATTAACAACTACGATACTTTTTATCCCGATATTCCCACGGGATCGACACTTATGCGGGTGAAACCGCGGGGCGCTGCTAGTTATAAATATTATGCAGACTTCTTCAATTCAATCTTCTTATTGCAATAATATTATTATGTTATCTACATACTTTTTTTATAAAGAGTCTGAACCAATGACTCACTCGTATCTACACGTATATTATACACGTTAACATAAAGCATTGAAATGGCCTTGATAGCCAGACATACCCACCTATAATAATAAATATCGGACCTATAATACTCCATAAGTTTAGGTAATTAAATAAAGGTAAACAAAAAATACGTGTGGCACTCGGACTGTGACTCGGAGACTGCCGCGGTAAAGCTATTGCATAGCAACGCACACAAACACCGTGCCGAAGTCTGCCGAACTGATACGACGTTAGACGATGCTTAGGTTTGTTTTCGTTACGGAATTTCTTCATTCGGTCGCCGCGCTCAAAGCCCAAGATAAAAGCTATGCAATAGCTTAAAAAAACGTGATTTAGTTAACCGACTAAACGTAATACCAGTTTATTCAGTTGTCATGCTACGTCACAGTTGTACTCTTCAATTTAGAAATGTTATTAACGAATTATAACATTGCTTAATTGAAGAGTACAACTATGACGTAGCATGACAACTGAATAGACGGGTATTACGTTGAGTCGGTTAACAACATCACGTGGTTTATTTTGTTTACCGTTATTTAACTACCTAAAGCTATGGAGTATAGCATATAAACACATGCGTATTTTTAATTTGTATTTTGTTCGCATACATAAAACTAGCATAAGTTAATGCTATTTATTAGTCGCACAATGGTGAAGAATAATAATGAAGAATCTTAAAGTTAATAGTCTGATAGTTGTCGTCAATACACAGTTTTCATGCGTAATGACAAAATGAGGTATGTTCCTACTCGGCACGAGAATAGACTGCATGGAAATGGCATAAATATCATCATCTGCCTAGCCTTTCCCCAACAATGTTGGGGTCGGCTTCCAGTCTGACCGATTGCAGCTGAGTACCAGTATTTTACATGGAGCGACTGCCTATCTGACCTCCACAACCCAGTTACTGGGTAATAAACGATACCCCTTGGTAAGCCTGGTCGTCAGTTTTTCGGGTTTTTGACGACCCGTAACGACTGCCAAATATCCACGAATGATAAAATCAAAGGCGTGCTTTCCGAGACACGGAAGGGTCTTGGTATGTAAAGATGGTCACCCATCCACGGACCAATCGCGGCAAACGTAGTTTAACCTGATCAATCGACCCGTGCGGCTGTTATAACTTAGCCACAAGCCCCTCCGTTGTATGGGCTCCCGCACACGGGCCACGGGCCACAACCACAAAACGCCGCCACTGGCATATTTCCTGTAATTTTCATACATTTTATATGGACTCGCCGCACACGGTTGGCGCCGTTGGCGGCCACACGCTACAAATCGTCGCAGCTTGCTTCTTGTGGCCCGCACCGGCCACTAAACGCCGACACAAAAAGCCGCCACACGCCACTCGCGCGATTCCGCGCCCCTCTCTCCCTTACCTCAGTAAACCTTCTTCGTCCGAGTCCATTATGATACTGCATGCCTGGGTTAAAAAAAGTAGCAACCACCGACCGCAAGTGTCGACCATCGGCCACAAGTGGCTGTCGCGCGCTTCAGCTACTTTTGTGGCAGTTTCTTGCCTCTTGTGGCGGCGTTTGTGGCTGTCGCGTGTGGCCCGTGTGCGGCAACACTGTAAGGAGCTCTCGTACAAAATTTTCTGCTGCTAGACACAGTGGCTATGCGTTGTTTGTATGAATTCAAGATTTTTATTAAAAAATAAAACCAAGATTGTGTATGATTTCTAGAACGTTGAAGCAACTTTATATAGGTCCCAGTTTTTTATCAAGTTTTATCAGAAAAATGTTAATCACTGCATTTTTTACTTATTAATTACTGCAGTTATAACATTGTTATGAAATAACAACATTATTTTGTGATAACAGTTTTTAGGTAGGTACAGTCAAACAAAGAGACAAGTCGGTATACAGGCAGTTTAGGTAGTTACAACAAATTTTAAACATTGTTTTGAGTGTGCTGAGAAGTCAAGTCTTTTGGAATATACAGAATGATATTTTTTACCAGTTCCACATTTTTACAGGATGTTCTACCCACAGAACAGATATATGAACAACTTTCACTATGGGACCAACTCTGAAATCACGAAAAAAAATCTGCTGTTTCATACATTTTGGTCAAGTAGGTATCGAACTTTTATATTAGAAGCAGATTTTTTTTTTTCGTGACAGTCAAGGATTCTGTACATGATTCGGAACAAAACATAATAAAAATGAATACTGGAAAAGACCATATTTGCAACACCACACTGCGCTCCAAAACACAAATCACTGACGTTGCTCAAAAAGCCGCTAAGCTGAAGTGGGACTGGGCTGGCCACGTCTGCCATATGCTCAGTGAGCAGTGGGCCAAAATAACCACCACGTGGAGCCCTGACATAGCTAGAAGGCGTCGCGGCAGACCCCGTAGAAGATGCCAGGATGAGCTGGACAAAACAAACGACCAGTGGTCCACTTTAGCCCTGGATCGAAAGAGCTGGAAGTCATGGGGAGAGGCGTTTGCCCAGCAATGGGATGATGCAGGCTAACATTAACAGTAACTGGAAAAGATAGAGACTTTGTCTGTATACCTAACTCTTTTACTAACTGTACTGACTTTAAATGACCTGGTAAGATCAATCCACGAAAAAATTTAACAAAGTGTAAACAAAATAGTTATTATTATTTATCTCCAATATTTCACATTCACTAAGGTTAATCCAACTTTCAATATTTCTGCAAAGGTTAAATTGATAAAACAAAGGTATATAAACGCTAAATTTTCTTTCTCGATATTAGTATTTGTGGTCCAACGAAGCTAACAAAATGGCACCGGTATTCGAACTGAAGTTCTTCGATTTTATGGGAGTTGCTGAGCCCATTAGATACTTGTTTGCCTATGGTGGCATTAGCTACAAGAACGTTGTGATCGAGAAGGATGCTGCCTGGCCTAGTGTGCAGAAATGTAAGTTTAACCATGTTTTTCCTTTTCATAGTTCTTTATGGTGCAGTGGTGGCCCAGTGGTAGAGAACCCGACTTACGAGTTGTAGGTCGTGGGTTCGAACCCGGGACCACCACTGCTCTCAAAACGGTGAAGGGAAACATTGTGAGGAAACCGGCATGTCCTAGAACCAATAATTCGAAGACATGTGACATCTATTAACTCGCAATGGGCCCGAGTGGTGGATTTCGGCCTACTCCCTCCCACAGAGAGGCCTGTGTCCCAGCAATGGGAACTTTATAGACTCATTATGCTATGTTTTTTATACAACAGCAATATCTATTGACTAACTAATAACAGAATCAGATTATTTTACAAATCTATAAAGATTTTCAGCGCGTGGCCAAAATCAGAACTAACGCGGTAATACAATAATAAAAAATATTAATAAAAAAAATACGTAATCACTATGTGTTAGCGACCGTTTCCGGGGGCCCATTATTGAGTATACACCTTTTTCTTTTTTTTTGTTGCGCGGTGGAAATCCTCATGGACTTCCTCCATCGTGGGGGGGACCCTGCCATTTTATCTGTGTGTATAAAAAACATTGATCAGGCAGGGGTCATAGTTCTTCCATAGTTCTTGGTAACCAGTCCACTTTAGCCACCCAAACCCATAGTCCAACTTTTTATTTTTTCATATCCTACAATAGTCCTACAACAACCGGGGGTTATCCTTGGGTGCACTTGCATAGTGCATACCTACAGGGATAATCGTCGGACGGTGCCGCATTTCGTTAAAATTTCCTAAGGGGCCTCTGCGAGTTGGCTTCGGCCCCTCGTACGCCTTCCAAAGGACCGGGACCCCATGGTCCCGAGATATATAAATTCAAAATACGTACCTAATATTCAATTACATGATATCATAATAATTTCCATTGTTACATACAAAAACTGGTTTATTGAAGTGAATTGATTAAGTATTTGTTGAATGACTTAATTGTTATTGCACCATGATAACAAAATATCTTAATTTGACTTTATAATGATTCATCATTGTTTTAATTTAAGGTCGTGGTTGATTATACAAACGCTAGTTATCTAGAAATAAGGCTTTAATTTGAAACGTCGCCATTTAACTTCATTATCTCAATTTTTGTATGGGTCTATCTTCAGACCTATCTCAAGACCGATCACAAAGGACATTTTATATTGATCCAAATTATTAGTACATGTGAAAATAACTGACTGTCTGTATTTCTGTTACCATTTCATGCCTAAGCGGCTAAAACGCCGATTCTGTTAAAATCACATCGTGAAAACTTGGGTGAAGTGAGCTTGGAGTGAGCTGTCAATAGTGTTGCCTTGCTGCTTGTTGCTGTCCGTACTTCAGGTGGACTAACAATTCACTTCAACTTAGTTCTCACGGTGAGAATTTTACAGAATAAGACCGACTGATTTCAATGTTTGGCACACAGGTAAACTATAGTCTGGGTTAGGACATAGGATACTTTTTTCCCAGGTAGTACGTTCCCGTAGGACGATTTCCGACCTCCACATATACAAAACCTAATATAATATAAATTATAAAAAAAATCTTCATTAATTTTCAGCTGTTCCATTCGGCAAGCTGCCAGTTTTGGAAGTAGACAAAAAGGTGCTCTACCAGTCTGTGGCCATCAGTCGCTACCTCGGAAAGCTGGTGGGATTAGTTCCCGCTGATGACTTGGAAGCAGCTGAGCTGGATGCCATTGCGTTGTCTGTTTTCGATTTGGGATCAAGTAAGTTTTGATTCTTTATTTATACTTTTTGAGGAGCGTGTGGAGTGGCACAAACAAAGATAAGCCTATGCTCAGCATTGGGAGAATTTGGGCTGTGGATAATGATGATAACCATAGAGTAAGTAATGTTCCTTATAAGAGACGGGAGTCCCATAGAAAAAGATGAAAAACGGTGCTTGTATGAAACTTGCGCTAAAACTGAATACCAACATAGCAAAAATGACACAGACTATGCACAGACTGCAGATGTTAAAGCGATACAGCGATAGCCGCCATTATGTTTAGTGCACGTTTCATAGTTTCTTTTTTTATTAGACAGTTGCGCCAGACTGATGATAACATCGTCCGGGAATCTAGGCATAACGTACATAAAAACAAGATCTAAAATGGTATTCTCCTTCACAGAGGTCTACGAATGGTACCACGAGGTTGACAAGGAGAGGAAGCAATACTTGTGGACGGAGTTGCAGGAGCTGTGGCTCTCGAGGTACCTTCGTGACTTTGAGGAGATCGTCCAGAAGAAGGGGAGCTACTTCGGTGGTCAGGTTGGTACTATTTGGATGTTTGATTTTTTCAGTTACTATTAATTCCCCACACGGACCCACTGTTTTTTATGTGTCTTTGAAAATGTGACAACAATTTAAGTAGCAAGTAAACTGTAGACCGGTTTCTGTCTTTGCATACATAATACCTAGGTTCTACAGTTATTTTACTTTGAATTTCCTCAAAATAGTTCCGTATAACAGAAGTTTGCACAGGACAATAAAAACCAGGGCATATACCAGTGTCCGTGGGCTTAGTGGTTAGGAGTGGGGCACAATTATCTGCAAGATTAAAAAATCGAACTGTATCTGAATGTGGTAACAGAATCCAAGTCAGACATACCTGATCATATCTTAATCCTTTGAAACTGACTTAAATAATTCTCTCCTCTCCAGAAAATAAGCTGGGCCGACCTCTACTTCGTGGGCATCATGGAGTCGGTTGAGGGCATGTGGGGCTCTAAGATCCTGGAGAAGCAGTACCCCTTGCTGCAGAGGATCTGGATGCACGTCCATGAGATCCCTGCCATCGACACCTACATCAGCAACCGACCCAACTACAAATATTAATGAAAATTTAATAAATACATATTTGAAGTTTTCAAAGGCATTGTTTGAATTTTCAAAGTCCTAGTTTCTCTACCCCTATTAATCAACATCCAAAAACCACATCCATAGTGTTGCCATTGTTGCCATTTCGTCAACCCTTTAAGCTTCAAGCCACAAAGTCTCACACGCGATAAACGTTCCACCATCAAAAATGGCGGAACATTTCATTCATTATTCCAGAGGTCCAGGTGTTAGGGTCAGTATATCGCCGACAATTACTTAGAACCGGTATTAGGAGCAAACCACTGAAACAGCCGGCAAGTAAACAGGATCCTTTTACTGGCATACCACTTAAGGGTTGTGGAGGAAAAAGCTGATATTGGGGTCTGGGTGCAAGCGATTATGGATATTTCCAGAATAATGGCCTTTTTTATTGTAAATGTCAACAGTATATTTAAGTTAATAAATTGTGAATGAATCAAATAAGAGGATAAAAATATATGCACTGGATAAACTTAAAATAAAAAAATTGTAAACTAAGCTAACTAAAACCATTAACGAACTAAAATATGGCGTCAAAAAATCCCTTTCGCATCGCTGTCGACTGATAATGTATCCAAGAGACTGGCGGCATTGCCACGTTATATGGCCTAAGAAGAATAAAACAGAAAAGAAAGAAGTATTTATCGGGACTCGCACAAGGAAGGTCACAAAACTAAGCTAAACACAATATAGAAACATTATTTAAAAAACAAAACAAAAAGATTTCTATCAAGACTTCTAATGCCAGCATGATGCTACGACATTTAAAAAAAATATCGCAGTGCTTGTATTGGGGTCGGGCCCGGCTGGTATTTATTTGGGGTCGGCGCAAGATGTTTTTTTCTTCCATATCCTTTTTAGTCGTCATCTCAGTAGTCACTCCTTTTCTAGCTATAGGTACCTATCATCTTTCACACAGTCCATCCATCGTTTCTTTGTTTGCAAAGATTGTGCACATACAAATAATAATGGTATGTGGCGTGCTGTGGCCACTTTCAAAAGACTTAAATCCTTCTAGAGCGTTCAATAGTGCAATCATTCAATGAATTCTGCGTTGATTGAATGATTGCTCTTGAACGTCTCTCTGCAGGGAGATATGGATAATAGCAGTTGGTAGTGAAGTATCTAAATAGGTAAGTACCACTTGCAAAAACACTTAGGTACGCACACGCTTCATTCGTTTCGCTTATTAAAAATACTCTTCTGCTAACGTTTTCTATAGGAAACTACATTTTGGAATGGCATTAAATTATTTTGAGTTAATCATTAACAGAAGCAATTTTTATGTTGGCAACTAATGATTCTCTTTATATCGATGACTGCGTCTACAGTGGCTTTCAAGCTTACACGCAAACATTTATACTCTCCCACAAGCGTATCGCCGCTGTCAAGGGCCCCTCACCCGGGGGTTGCGGCGACAACACAGAAAACCGTAGTAATTTATGGCACAGTAGTTGGTAGCCTAAGGAAGCGGTTTATTATCGCCCAGAGAGTGAGAGTTTGCAGAACCTCTCCATCAGACGTTTTATGTGCAGCCTACTTGTTTATTTATTGAAATGCTTATTGCACTGCTGTTCATGGTTTTCACATGTTTCTTCTTTATGCAAACACTAGCGACCCACCTCTTCTTCGCACGAGTTTAATGACTTGACAAAACATCGAGATTTATTTATTAGATGTTAGTTTAATATTAATGTATTTTGGAGGTATGAGGAAAAGGGTTTAAAGTTCTATCATACTCCATAGAAAAGGAAGGATCCTCCGACAAGACGGGTGTCGTGTCTGGTGCGCAACTGCCCGATGATTCATGTCGGGCCGTTGTATAATATGCTACTTGCGCGGTAAACTCTGCTTGCGAGATGCAGGATTTTGTGTGACGTCAGTATAGTTCGCATGTGGCGTTTGTAGATACCGCTACAGTATTATAAACATAAACCTTCCGGAATAAATTCTCCAAATAATGGTGAAAACCGAATCAAAATCCGTTTGGTAATTTGAAATAACAACGCGGTCACACGGATAGACACGAAAAGCGTTTTACTACATCCATACTTAATATTATAAATGCGAAAGTGTGTCTGTCTGTCTGTCTGTTACCACTTCAGGCTTAAACTGCTGAACCGATTTAGATGAAATTTGGTATGCAGATAGTTTGAGTCCCGGGAAAGGACATAGGATAGTTTTAGGATCGAGACTTATGCGGGTGAAGCCGCGGGGCGCTGCTAGTAATATTATAAAACAAAGTCCCCCCCACCGCGTCTATCTGTTTGTCTATCTGGACACGATAAACTCACAAACTGCCCAAAGGATTTTCATACGGTTTTCAACCAATAGACGGAGTGAATCATGTCGCAGGTTTAGGTGTAGAATTAATTAAGCTTTTGTGTAAATTGATTGAAAAATGACGATGATTGTTGAAGATGTCGGAAAAACTCATGCCGATTGGGAGATTTGCTGGCGTGCGCCTCGTAAACCAATAAGAGTTATATGAAAACAATTCATTACGGCATTAAAACATTGTTTACCTGGCTACTTTTAATCCTAGTAGTACGTTCCCGTGGGACATCAACGCGGGCAAAGCCGTGGACAAAAACTAGTTTACCGTATTAGAGTACACGCAGAAACTGGTTTGACTGCTTTCACATAGGTCAAAGCAGTTCTCTGATAAACTTTTCCGAATAGTTTTCAATAAAATAGTTCTACCGACGTATTCCCGTAATTAAATTATCCTTGTCCTAAGTGGGTTCACATTAATTTGGAACGGGTTTGACCGTTCACTAAATAAACGTATTTCATGTTTTTCGAATCGAAGGAGTGTCAAATTATCTACCTATTGATTTGCGTGCTTTTCTTTGGCGCAGCCTTACAGATGCATGATCAGCCTTTAAAGTTGCAACTATAAACATCTCTTCGAGAGGGAGTGGGCTGTAATCTACCACGCGGACCCAGTGCGGGATGGTAGATGTCACATGTCTTCGACTTTTAGGTTCTTGGACATGCCGGTTTCCTCACGATGTATTCGTTCTCCGTTTTAGGAGCAGTGGTGAAGAAATAATTTCCACAAAGTAAAGCGCCTGTCTGGGTTCGAACCTACGACCTACAACTCGTAAGTCGTGGCCGTTACCACTCGGTTACCACTGCGCTCTTACACATACAGATGCAATGTTTTAAGTCAAACAAAGGTTTATGAAATGTTGCACAGGTTATGGCGTCATCTTTTATTAATGATAATTATTATAAAATATCAATTTCATAGAATAAGCAAGCTGAAGTGGCAATGGGCCGGCTATATTAGCCATAGAACCGATGACCGTTGGGGTAGACGATGTTCTTGAGTGGAGACGCGAATCGGTAAACGTAAGTCGGGACGCCCACAGGCTAGGATCCGATCTTCGCAGGATGGCTGGTAGCAGCTGGATGAGAGTTGCCGAAAATCGAGTTGAATGGCGTGCAATGGGAGAGGCCTATGTCCAGCAGTGGACTGCTGCAGGCTGATGATGACCATCAGTAGAATGTACGACAGTGACTAAACCTCTACCTACCCCGCTACAAACGCGATCCACGGCGCGTTTTAAGAAACGCGTAAAGATACATAAATAGTGTTCGATTGGATCCCATAAATTTGTGCCCTGTCCTATATTCGGGGAGACTAATCACCATCTTGGCCGATAATAGGGGGTCGTTAAAACAAATACCCTTGTTTATTAGGGCCATTTTCTTAAGTAATTGGATAAGAAAAATGGAACTGTTAAGTCTTATGAATTGTATTATTAGAAATATACTCGTATTATATTGATAAGAAAAGGACGAAAGATAAATTTTAGTTTAGTCCTGTCAAATTAATCAGCGCCGGACGTAAATTGACGTAATATTAGTAGGCTAGTTTTTAATCACGTCTACTAAACTTGCATGGAGTAGTGTCAGGCGCTGATTAATTTGACAGGACTAAACTAAAATGTATCTTCCGTCCTTTTCTTAATGAAATAGAATGAAAAAGATGCACTGAACTTAAATTTAGTTTAGTTTGTGAACAAGGGAATCGGCACCCATGATGTTTTCAAGGTCTATTTTTGTCACCATTCATCAAATCAAATCAAATCAAAATATTTTTATTTCACATAAACCAACATGGGCACTTATGAAACGTCAGAAGCTAGGTGCACGGTTCCAATTGGTCGTTTCCTATGGAGAAGAACCATCCTCAGGGTAATCATAAAATTAACGAAGCCGACTACAATTACCAGCACCCTAATTGCGTAATACACTTTCAATCACAATCTGAATCATTTTGACGGATATTGCTAATTCATTGCTTCATATGTTCGAAAAAAAATTCTGCTAAACAACGTAAATAAGGCAATGAATGTTGTTGAACTGTCAAAATAAAAGCCATTGCTACTGATAGTGTATTCATACTGTAATTCTCGTTTCTGATACATAGTTACGTTTCAAAATATACCAAAAGAAAGACATACAAAAACACAAGTAAATTATTCAAAATGTTACAGCGTAGTAATACACCTCCCCAGTATATCGAAAATATCACCTCACGTCACACCCAAATATTCGTCATGGAAATACCGAGCATACGTTCCGTCATAGTAACACCTCAATACAGTCTTTATGTCTCCAACAAAAATGATCAAATATGCACCCTAAGCTTTCCCTATCTATTTCTCCCTTACCTAAAAACCCCACTTCACTTTCGCTTTGAAAAATATTTCATACCATTGCTGGATTTTTACGACAAAATTTATCAACAAGTCATTACGAGCCGTCAATGGATTTGAAACAGCATGTTTTTGTCACATTTGTATCAGGCTATCGGTAAATAAAGTGACGTGACATGATGTTATCGATAATATGTGCTTTCAACCAAGCAACGCGTTGACAGAGAAATTTTCAGTGAAAAGCGTCAAGGACAATGTATTGTGGGATACAGCATTGTTAATAGTGTCTGGACGCGCTATGAAAAGGTTGCTTGATGGCCGGCATGATTGGTTCGCTTTGAAATCGCCATGTTTTTGATGACGTGCCTTCTATCTTGAGAATGTTGTGACTCACGCAAAAACCCTTAACATGTTACTTTAGAACATTACGTGGCCCTTAAAAAAGTACGGTCATTGCTTCGTCTTTCTATTGTACCTCCCTATGTTGCAACCCAAATAATATACAAGGTGTAAAAAATACCCATCACGAAACCGAGCTAAATTACATCGTGCAAAAATAATTGCTGGAAAACGACTTTTAATGTTGCTGTGCAAAAATCGCTGTTTACGGTAGTGTGCAATGTAACATACGCAAAACATTGTACTTATGGGTGCATGCGACGGTACCGGGATCGTGCGAGTATTTACAGTTAAGTTATAGGTAATATTTAAACTTGTTTTCGTGAGAAAACGACAACAAAAGTTGGAACTTTAGACCTTTAATATCTTCGTAACCACACGGTTCCCAAGTATGGCCCAGTACAAAAAAAAATGATGATAATAATGGAAACGGTTTCATTTAGAGTATTTTACACAAATTATGTAACGGAAATATAAAATTGTAAATCTAAATGATATTAAAAATATAAATGACTAGCTGCTGCCCGCGACGTCGTCTGCGTGAAGGCTCTACAGCACCAAAAATACCTAAGATGCCAGTGTCGCTATAGCATTATAAGTAAACAACTTTTAAAATAGCATTAAAATATAAGTTTTTTTTGCAAGCGAAGCAAGTGAAGAGAGTTATATTGGAATCCTGCTGAGTTCAGTCATAAGATGTGACTGAAGGAAATAGAGAAAATAATGCAGGAATACATTCCAGGACACAAAAGAGTAAAAATACGTACAAAGGTATCATACCTTACAACATTTCCCTATAACGTACGTTGGTAGTTATGCTGCCAGGAGCCAAAATGTAAAGAGAGTCAGGACTGGTGACGCGGGAGCAAGCGACGTACAGTTGCCCGTGTGAGAAGCAACTCGTCCTGAGGTCGACACCCGCTGCCCTCAGTGTCTGCCCCTGCGACTTACTGATGGTCATCGCGAAGCAAACACTCACGGGGAACTGTACGCGCTTGAACTGGAACGGGAAGTTATGAGGTATGAGGGGAATGCGTGGTATAAATACTGCCTCGCCAACGCCACAACTCGTAAGAATTTCCGCCTCAATTTGTGTGTCTGTGGAGCGAGATGACTTTAAGGCGGGTCCCGTTACACAACTTCGGAGGAGATAGGTTCCGAAGAAGCATAATCGGGACACCGACCTTCAGCTTGATGGTATGCGCTGGAAGTCCACTTGCTGACAGGGAGTTCAGAAATTCCACGGGATAATGTGTGGCGTCATCTTGCTCGACAAGTGTTTATCGAGGTGTAGTCTACTTCATTCCCCTCAATTTCCGAGAGAATGCATTCGTTAATTGCTGCAGCCTGATCGTTTTTAAGCGTCAAAATGGCCCGCTCACACACCCAAGAATTTTGCTGGTGCGGTATACGACTGATGTCCCCGTACACACAGCGAATGAGTTCTTCTATGCTGGATACCACTCTACCGAGAGACTCTGGAAGCACCACCTGTCCACCTCTCTCTTCTGGTAGAGTGCCTTCGCCAAGACTTAGAAGGACATCGGAGAATTCTTGAGCACGTGCATTGCCGCCGAGCCGAGCTCTCATATTAAACGGTTGAATGTCGTAATTACAGACACAATTAAAAAGCCATTGTGTCTCGCGTAGATCTACGTTCCGGCATACGATGGGTTAATGGTCAAGCGCAGCGTACGAACTCGTGACCACAACGAAGATCATTTCAACGAAGCATTCACCTCGTCAGCCCTCGATCCCCGCGTCACCACGGAAAGCGTTTGCCGGAAATCGCCACTGAACAGAACTGTGGAACAGAATCGATGGGAATATTAAAGTCCCGATTTCCACGGTCTTGATGCGGTGATGATTGGGGAGCTGGTAACCCATATTCGATCAGTGGATTGCCGCCGATAGAAATGACCACATCTTGAAGTGAACTGAGACAGGTGTTCAGCACGCGTTCATCAGTTACTTCGACTTCGCCTCAAAGCTCGTAGAAAATCTTCAGACAGATGATGGCGATACTTCTCCCACAAAGCTACCGGTTTCGCGACTCCACAAAACACCAAGATGACGGCATGCGGCTGGGACTGTCACTGACGCTCGCCTCCGCGAGGGTTTCATCCCAATTTTGGTCACTGTCGAGAAGGTCACGTGTTACCCAGGCTGCGCGGTAAGTGGGATACCTACTCCACGCCATCAAATGTCCTCAGAAAGGCGAAAGACGTTGGGCCTCGGACAGTGTGAAGTAACAACCGCAGAAAATAGCATTCGCCATTATTCGGATGCACGGTATAAACCCTACCCAATGCGGTGTCCTTGAAAATTCCTGGAAAACTTTCCACAGCACTTCCTCGTCGACGTCGGTTAAATAAACCCCTTTGCTTGTCGTACGTGTAATATGAAGGCACCTCGTCATACGTAAGGGATTTGTTTTACATCACATTTAAGTTTATAATTAGGTATACGACATGAAAATATATTAATTACCAAGCAATAATCACACAGATAAATACCGAACAAAAGTATTAACAGTCAATGTTTATTTTGTACTAACAACATGAAATTGATGAAGAAATGATCATCATCAATGAACATAACTTTTTTGTAATACTTAACACCGCATTTTTTTAAATTGTCTTCCTCAACTCTGCTCAAGATTTTGAGGGTTTTGTTGGAACTTGAATTTTTCAAAACGAACTATACGATACAACTTTTATGAAGAAAATGCACATTACCATCTATGAATTTTAAGAATAACTAACTACTAACCTCGCCAACATGATCAAATTTAAATAATTAATTTCCAAAAAGTGTTAACATGTAACTTGATTTGATTTTTATGAAATCTCATAGATGGCGCTGCTTCAAATTTTTCTTTATACTACTAACATTCATTAAACTATGTTTCTCTGCCCAAGTTACTTAAATGGCGTAGTTTTTATAGTGTAAAGCTAGATAATAGCATGGCTTACTCAAAAACAACATTTAAATATGCATCGTTAGATTACACGCTGTCACAGAATGCGTAAGAAAAATAAAGATTCACAGCTCCTCCCCCGTAGGTGATAGCGTGATAATATGTAGCCTATATGTTGACCCGACCTCTTAGTAATACTCATGCAAAATTTGATGTAAATCCATGCAGCACTTTTTGAGATTAGCCCGGACATACGTACAGACAATCAGACAAACAGACAAAAATTCTAAAAATTATATTTTCGGCTTCGAAATCGATTGTAGATCACGCCCCAAGTATTCTTTTAAAAAAATATTCAATGTACAGTTTTGACTTTCCTACGATTTTATTATATGTATGTATAGATAATTGTTAAATCTAAATTAATAAAAATATCTACTAATGACGACTACAGAAATCAAATAATATCAAAGTCCAAACCATACAAAAACCATCGCTTCATGGTCTTTTCGCCATAGAAACGCTCTCGCCTGTTTTCTTTCTGGTTAATGACCATAAAGCAATGATTTTTTACAGAATAATAAATATTAACTATTTGTATGTAACTACCCTATGTTTTCCTTTTTGATGATACATTATTTTTATAAGCACTATGAAACCTCAAAAAATGCTCAAAATTGCCGATTTAAACCGCTGTTAACAGAGGCCTAGTGCACAAATTTGACAAATATTAATGAAAAAATAAAAACATAGAGACACAGTATACGTCTTTCTTATTCAGTTTATGAAATATCTTTTATATTGGTCCAATATTGGAGAAGGAAATTATGCAAAAGCCAAAACTCGAATTATGACTTTTTACTTAGGCTTTTTCAAAAGTATCTCCGACCGCAATTCCTCTTACTAAAAAAACGGTTACAAAAAACTTTAAACCAAATAGGTAACGGTCAAAAAATGTCCAAGAAATACGCGTATTACGGCATTACCCAGCTTTCCAAGTGTCGCATTTAAGCCGTAAACTCTGCTTAAAACTTGCTGCTGTTACTGGGGGAATATGGGGAGCTAAAGGGGAATATGGGGAAGTCAGGGGACATAGTTTGGACCAACCCCTTTTATGTCACACGTTTAGATGCGTTTTAAGCCTAGTGTTTGTGGGACGTTGGTTACGCGCTATGCGAATAGGACATAAAGTAAGGTACAATTTGTCTGGATGGCTGAATCGGCCTTTACGACCAAAGCAGTCGTTGGATCGTGAATCTTGGATGATTATTATTTTGGTAATACTGAAACATTTGCTGTAAAAGTGTGAGTGAACTGTTTGATTATAATATATCTAACAGAGGGGTAATTCCCGTATTTTTAAGAGCGTTCTAATTTCAATATCAGCCTCTCAATCTGTCAGACATACCTTTTATTTACCTGGATTTTTTTACAAGTTTTGACAGCATTGATTGTCGCTGAGATGAGATTGCTACATGAATTTCAACGTTCTGTAAGTACGAGACTTATTAGCCAGTTTTGGTGTACCAAATAGTAAAAATAATATCACGCCTGTAAGTATCATATAGCAAAATATACTGCTAATGAGATTTTTTAAATACCATTTTTTTTTACATACCAAAAGACCCCTCCGTGCCTCGGAAAGCACGTTAAGCCGTTGGTCCCGGCTGTCATTCGTGGATCTTTGACAGTCGTTACGGGTCGTCAGAAGCCCGAAAATCTGACAACCAGTCTTACCAAGGGGTATCGTATTACCCAGTAACTGGGTTGTGGAGGTCAGATAGGCAGTCGCTCCATGTAAAATACTGGTATTCAGCTGCATCCGGTTAGACTGGAAGCCGATCCTAACATAGTTGGGAAAAGGCTAGGCAGATGATATTAACACATCACATTATTGTATCTGTTTTTAGAAGTGTTTTTCTGTTAAAACAGTTTTGAACACCTGTCGCCAGTCAGTTTTATTAAATAGGCACAGTTATAGGTGAATAGTCGCCATCGCCCTGTATGACTTCAACATTCACTTCACCCTGTATCACTTAAAATCACTCCTTAAATACCAGTTATTGTAACTCTACACTAAAGAATCACGCCTATGACAACAAACAAGGTCCGTCCATTACCACCTAATGAATGCTAAAGTACCAACATTGAAATGAAAAACTCCAGTCGGTACACACCTTATTTATGACGCAAAAAGATGCTATTATTCTTCTGAATATTCTCGCAAAAACAAAGGAATATGGTCGTGTTACAAAATAGTAGAAAAGGTGCGTAGGACGTCATGTTATATTTAAGAGTTTGCGAAAGCTTATGTAACTCTGTTATTTTTGGATCTAAGTAGTCAAGTATTACGACTGTTGTTGGTATGATTTTTAATAAATAATAGAAAGAAAACATAAAAATTGAGAGACGATAAAAGTTTAGGTACCTACCGTTATGAAAAAAATACGCAGTTTGACTGGTGGAGAACAGGGTGTTCTGGCGCAGCAGGAGAGAGAGAAATCATTATTTTATTTATTTGTAGTTAGTTAAAACAGTATAACACCATTTACATTGATTAACATAGAAACCATTATTACTTGACAATAATTATATTGTATATAATTTAATACTCACACGGAATAATGGGCTCTCTTGCATATTTTTTCTCACAGAACACCCACCCACCACTCCGACGGTGTCCTATGTATTTGTCGGGCACAAATAATCGGCAAAAAAGGCCATGGAGCTCTGGGCAGTCGATACGCCCCGTAAGGTCTTACAGGCTACCGTGAGTTGATCAAGGCCTCCCTAAAAGATAGTTGCTAGGGCGCATGTAGGGAATGAAATGGTACCCTTGGGGGGTTTCTTAGGAAGGTTTTCTATACCTTTTCTAGCATCAGTGTTTGGGTCGCGGTATAGAGGTTCCAAACACAGATACAGGACTCAAATTCTCTTCGAACCAGAATGGTGTAAAATAGTCAACATTTGTATTGCAACATTCCCGATCATTTCGCAAAACAAATCCCAAGCACCTGAAAGGATCTTTCGCAAGGGTAGAAACGTGATCTCTAAAAGTCAGACAATGGTCGAAAGTCACTCCCAAATCCTGTTGGTGACACGAGTAATTACTTCACCACCCAAAATAGAGCCGTAAAAGTAAGGTAAAATTATAAGGTAACTGGTCGCTCACTCCGAAATGCAGAAGCCAATTAATATATTACCAAACACACTACAGATTTATAGCCTAACCACAGTGTCCGCAGCTGTTCTTGGTCTACCTATAAATTTATAGGGACGGGGTAAATGGCACCATTACCCTACAATTAAATATCGACTACAAACATATTATAACACCTACTAGGTTCTTTAAGACACATAGTAATTGTCGTAACAATATCACCCCAGATACTTACCTAACTCATATTTAATCAAGATTTATAACATTAAAACATGAGGAGTTATTGTTACCATAAAATATACGGCCGGGTCGACCCCGTGGTTTTGGTGACCTCGACAGATGTTCACTTCGGGGTGAACTTGTCGCATGCCAAATTGTGGGGTTAATTATTTTAATGTAAAATGTTAAACAGGCTTTAGGTTATTTTGTGTGGGTTTTTCCTTAATCTTTTTTGCGTGTAAAGATGGGAGGAATTTGAACAACTAAGCAGATTGTTCTTCTATTTATTTATGTGCCATTTACAGGGTGGCAAGTGTGGCAACTGTAACCATGAATTCAACACATTAGTAGGTTAGGGTCTATAGAGGTATGAGGAAGAGGGTGTAAAGTTCACTCAACCTCCATAGAAAAGGGAAGATCCTCCGACTAGACGGGTGTTGTGTCTGGCGGGCAACTGCCCGATGATTCATGTCGGGCAGTTGTATCTATGTTAGTTGCGCGGTAAACTCTGCTTGCGAGATGCAGGATTTTGCGTAACGTCAGTATGACGCGTTGTTCGCATGTGGTGTTGTAGATACCGCTACAGGTCTAACCGACGAAACATTTCTAATCTCTAGAATCATCACCTGCTAAGATAGGTTGACAGGATGTGCGTCGATGTCCTTGCCACCCGTATAGATACCGATCATCATCATCAAAACCAGCTTGTAGCAGTCCATTGCTGGACTGGGGCCTCTCCAATTGCACAGTATTAAGCTCGATCTTCGGCCATTCGCTTCCAGTCCGCAAAGATGGTCGCTCCATCCAGCCTGAGAGTGTCTTCCTCATGGCCATACTTGGATGCCTTTTTTCATCTAAAGAATACAACCTCTATATTGGAATACTCGCCATAAATTCGTACAGAGTGAAAACAGTTGCGATTTTGGCCCCCACATAATCAGCCTATAATGTTCCCACTGCTGGGACACAGGCCTCCTCTCAATGAGAGGCAGTGGGCCGTAATCCACCACGCGGGCCCAGTGCGGATTAGCAGATGTCACATGTCTTCGAATTTTTGGTTCTAGGAAATGCCGGTTTCCGCACGATGTTTTCCTTCACCGTTTTTAGAGCAGTGGTGATGAAATAATTTACAGAAATTAAAGCGGCTGTCTGGATTCGAACCTACGACCTACAACTCGTAAGTCGTGGCCGATACCACTTGACCACCACTGCTCGCTTGCCCCCACCGCTATCAAATAATTTAGCAGTTCCCATCTGACTAGCCATAGGTATACCTACTAGATTCATGGTGATTGTTAAACTATTGTGTCTGCTTTACGGACCGTTGAGTTGTAAAAAGTGCATCATTATATATCTACCGCTATCTTCCTATATCAAAACAAAGTCCGGAAAAATTAGATTGTTACGAAACTCCTTCACCAGCTTTATCCGCTCCGTTGAAAACCTTTCCCAGAAAGCTAAAAGAAGGCTTATCTAAGATGCTAAGCTAAGATTTGCTTGAATACTAAAACGTGTAACTCTGTGACCCCTCCACCACTTTTTTAAGACAAAAACAAAGGCGACCTGCAAACGCCTAAAACGATTTCCATCCGCGGTAGATTTATAGCAAATTGCTCTCATCCTACCTCCAGGCGCTGTTTTATTTCGAATGAAGGGGATTTTTTTCCGTTTAATATCAGGAGCGCCATATTCGTGGTGTTTCGGTACCATTTTACGGTGGCTTTAATATTACAGAGATAATGGGGTTTATGATGTATTCCGTTTCGGTTAAGTTAACAAGTTGAATTTGTTCGGAAAGTTTACATTGTCTTTTCTTTTTTATTGACTTATAACTATAGCAGGAGTTTTGTCATTTGCCTATATAACTACTGAAAGTTTTGTCTGCCATATCTCCTAAAGTATAACAAGCGGTCCACACTGCAGAAGACCGCATAACTTAGAGACACGTCGTATGTGGTCGCGATCCTCAGCATCGAGGGAAAGACGAAGAAGCAGAATCTCCAGAAGTATCTTCTTATTTATTTATAGTACTTGCAAATAGGTATATTTCAGAACACATAACAAACAAAATGAACGCAGTAATATTCCCGCCATTTTATTACAAAGACCGCCGGTGGTGGAAATGATTATAATAAAAAAAGTTTACGAGATCCCCTTGAAGAATTCCCTTAAATTTAGCCAATAAAACCTAGGGTGTAGATATTACATAAATCATCGTCCTTCGTAACAATAAATGAAAAATGGAATCGGTGTGTTTGATCTATTTTAAACTGTAAGCGGGCAGCGGATTTTCAAAGTAAATATTACATTAAGAAAATTTATTATCGAGAATGATCGAAAACCATCCATTGTACTACTATCAAATAAAGTCAATGCGCCTGTTGGATGAGAGATAGCAACAAGTTTGCTTTGTGCGCATTGCCTACTATGTTAACCTTTCTGGTGGGCTATTTCCAGGAGTGAACTTTAGCCAGTTATTAGAAAATGTGTTATCTCCCTGATAAGTATATATGTACAGGTATATACATAACACCATGACTCGTGACCGAGGCATAACTACGTGATTTTATTGGATTTCTATTATTAGAAATTTGAGTGGCGTATTGATCGAAAGGGAAGACGTTTCTTCATACAGACTGGCTATGCATGCACGTATACTATCTGTTTTCACACTTTGAACCCTTTCTCAGTTCTTCCAAACAACATCTCACTCAAACCCCTCTTATAACAGAGCTAACGATGACATCGTCGATAGATTAACTGACGATGTTGACGATTTAAATGTTTAAAAACATAAAACATGAACCCATAAGTTTCTAACTTACGCCCCAACCAATACAAACGAGGTCAATGGGCTATGGCGATGCTATGGGATAGGTAATTTGACATAAATCCACGGAGAGCCATCGACACGCCTTCCTCCTTCAAATGTATTGCCACTACTGGCAGGTATTACTTCACAAAATTTATCACCTTTTTGGACAACTAAATATTTGTGGAGTCGAGGTCTTGTTGACTCCACCTTCGATTTGTTGGCACTTTCACTCTCTTAGTTTGTAGTGAGGAGACAAGGTGTAAACAGAGCTTTGAGTTATCTTGAAATTAGGGTTAGATTTGCCATTAGTGAGTGATATTTTAAGGTTGACTGCTGTTGTCTTGGGCTGCTAAGAGCTTGGATTTGACCCGTGTGTGTGGAGTTTCCATTCGGAAATTCTCCGTGGCAGCCAGAAGTCTAGATTAGTGCTCGGCTAATAACAATGCCAAAAAGCTCGCGACTAATAATAATAACTGGCGAAACGTAGACGTAAAAATACACAATCTACAATAATTACTACAATTACGACAATATACCTCTACACCTCTAGTTCACATAAAATGATATTGTCGAAAAATTCAAAATGAAACAAAACTCGTTCCAAAATCGCTACAGTAACACCTACATATCATTTCAGCATCAACTAGAAGGCCATGATTTTAAAACTATCCAGCAATAGACAACTCTAAAATAAGGATATCACACATAATAATGTCCCCCAGCTTTATTCTAGTGTAAAACTACATAAAATCGACGAACAACAGCAGGTGCCAAGCCTCATTATACCACACTAACCCGCAGTTCCCAGCTAAAAGTTCACCGGCTAAAGTTATGCAAAATATGACCCATCCACCGAAATTAACTGACTAAACTTTAAGCTTAGTTGATAATGTTTTAATGCCACGGTTTCAATATGGTGGAGTGGCACAGTTTGGGACTGTACATTGTCATTTGTGCATGGTGCAAACTCAGCTTCAGTGCACATTAAAAAAATGTTGTTTGCGTTCTTTTTTTAGATGATGGGCTGATTGAGATAAATTTTAATATCTAGCGCTAGATTGAAAAGCTTCGTGACGCTTGCTAGCTAATTGGTTAGCGGAAAGGATATCAGCCAATTTAAATGATAAGCCTTTCAGCAACCAACACTCAGTTGTTTAAAGAGCCACTATACACGAACATGACGTTTGCTGGACCCCATAAACAATATGTCATACGTACTCATGCTACAGAAGGAAATAAAAAGATAAATTATTAGACAGCTGCTCATTCCCCTTGTACATCCTGATTCTCAGTACATATCAGAGGGGTAATTCTCGTAATTTTAAGATCGTTCACAGTCTGATCTCAGTCTCAATCTGTCAAAATACCTCTAATTTCCATACATTTTGACAAGTTTTTGACATTTGTTTGTCGCTGAGATGAGATTGCAACTAGATTTAGAACATTTTAAATTACGAGAACTGCCCGTCTGGATTCAGCATACTTCTTACGAGTTACTGAATTTTCAATACTTGAACATTAGCGCCATTCGTGTGACGAAACATGAGCTTACCAAATGATACATGCTGCTGACAGAAAGAAGAAGATTTACGGGTTAATTAAAACAAGGAGGCGTCTTCGTTTTGCATGCTTGCATACAACTTAGTTGCCCAAACATGCAATTAGAATTAGCATGCTATTCGGTCGGTGGCCGCTGCTAGACGCGGCATTGTCATCACTTTTATACGAATCAAGCGTATCACAGTTTATTCGCACTACGGCACAATTGACTTTGTAGAAACTAATGACAAAGATGGCAGAAGTGGTGTCTCTAGACGCTGATGGCGCGACGATTCCGTACTCTAACGTAACTAAACGATTACTAACAAATGCTTGCACTGACTGGACTGGTCCTCTCAAATCTGTGTGGTAGTTTCCTCGAAAGACAATTTCAGACAATAATCTACATGGTCTTCACATGATCAAGATTGTCTGGCCTTTAAAAGAGACTGTGACCTCTGAGTTTGTTTCGGCCTTTCTTCTCAGAGTAGTCAGATAGGAAACGTCGCCCTCACCGAGTTTTTTTTTTTTGTAATGATTTGTTAAAGTGATACCGATATCATATTTACAGAATAAACAATTTCATTTCATCATTTGCATGCCTCAATATACAAACTCCTCATGTCTTGTTCTTGAAACATCCTGTATGCGTGATTTGCGTGTCCTGTCGTACATCGTGTGATACTAACATTTACTCTAAATGCTTGCACGCTTGTCGTACAATGTTGATACTAATTACATTTCTAGTCACATGAGCTAAAACATTATGTACACGCTTCATGAAATTGCAATACCAACTCGTACTGGGCCCGCGGGGTGGATTACAGCCCACTCCCTCGCGGAGAGAGAAAGCTTGTGCCTAGCAGTGGGAACATTATAGGCTGATTACGTATGTCATGAAATTAGTGTTCTTGGCTATGTTCTATGTTATGGGTTTGGTTTCCGCACTTAGTCCTTCAAATGGACCATTGTGCATGGGCCATGGCGGCCGTCGGTGGTTATTCCAACCAGCTCACTCAGCCCAGAAGCTGATTAAGTCTCCTGGTTTGTTGAGAATATCTGTGTACGATTTGGGTGTCCCGAGGGATTCTGATCTAATCTGGGTGACGCATGTGCACTCAAAGAGCACATGCGCAACGGTTTCATCAGCATCCATGCAAGTCCTGCACAGGGGACTGTCCGCTATGCCTATTGTGTGTTTTTGGCTAAATGGCCAGGGAAGTTAATAATCATGTTTTCTGTTAGAAGAATTAACTGACATCAATGTTAGGTATAGCGCTACAAGTTACATAGGGCCCGCGGCCAAAATCGGAACTAACGCCGCCATCTTGTATTTAACGCGCTTTTATTAGCTTCACTTGTAACTAACTAACAAACAATGTAATAAAATCTTAGAAGACAATTTTAACCTACTTCCAATTGTCATATCGAAATTGTATCGATATAAAATTTTGTACACACGGCTACACATCAAGCTATACATTTCCAGTTTTAGCTGACCACGCATTGTACCTACAGGTTTTTCGTACAATTAAAAGTCAGCTTATACTGGTTTTGTATAGCTTGATGGGTAGCCGTTCGGATGACAAAACTAAATTGTTTTGCGATTACAAACGGTCGGTTCACCCTGGGCAGCTCGCACTGGGTAACGAGTCTAGCTGATCAATCCTTTCACCACGATGGTACATCAAACGTCCCCTCCCCCCGGCCTCGCCCCGTTGGTCTCGTGGTCGTAAGCGCAACTGCTGCGGAGTCTTGCGACTTCTGGGTTCTATTCCCATTTCACGGGCCTCTGCCGACTTAATAACACTCTTGTTATTAAGTTAAATTTCATAGTAGCAACCCAGAGATTTGTAGTCGGGGGTGGGATACCCCCGTGCCTCGGAAAGCACGTTAAGCCGTTGGTCCTGCGCCTGACCTTTCTCCGGTTGTGTGTTGTGTATAAACAGATGTTACAAATAAATATAAAGTTCACAATCCAACGTTATAAGTCCATTTGCATGTAAATTTAGCCTCGGTTTGCGGGGTGTTAAATTAATAAACGATCCAACAAATCGCTCAAAAAACCTTCACAAAATTATTCGAAATCCTTTATAACAACAATATCTCATATAAGTGAAGGTGTCAGCCTTCCACCAGGTGTCTGCGGTTAGAGGTAAGCCCGACGCGAATTTCCTAAACTTATTGTTCCAGATTTGCCATCACCTTTCACCTTAAGATGTCTAGAATAGGATCCATAATCCATTGTATTAAACGTAAAACAACTTTGTGAAATAGCTATTGAAATTCTGCGATTTCCACATTCGCTATTCCCGTCCATATAAAGTTGGATTTCGTATGGGGGCAAGATAAGTGTTTTGCAAAATTATGACTATTACAACTTTCGTCTGTCGACTTTGGACAGCTGTAACGATTTCGTATGCAAGGAGATTCGTTATTAGACGTCTGCTGATATAAATATGATTATTTCTACTATTATGTGACGTTTAGTTATGTGTATAACTAATGGTATTTAGCATAGATAACCGAGAATTTAGTAAATAGTGAAACTGAAGTATCCAGCTCGTATCGTTTATGACAAAACTTACTACGTTGTGGTTATGATGTTCCAACTGGTTGTTGAATTCAAGCCCATTGACGTCTTAAACAGGAGAACAGTGGCGGCCCAGTGGTAACAGCCACGACTTACAAGTTGTAGATCATGGATTCGAACCTAGGCAGGCGATTTACTTTGAGTAAATAATTTTATCACCACTGCTCTCAAAACGGTGAAGGAAAATATAGTGAGGAAACTGAAATATCTACTGAAAACTCATATATACTGAAATTCGAAGACATTTGACGTCTACCAACCCGCAATGGGGCCGCGTGGTAGATTACAGCCTACTCCCTCTCGAGGAGAGGAGGCTGTCCCAGTAGTGGCAACATTATACTAGGCTGATTATGCTAACGTCTAACTTAACTTAAAGCCTCCAAAGAACCGTGCAACGAATGGTTATAATATTATTTAAGAATGTTCATTCGACAGATTAGAAATACGTTGTTAGCAGACAGGAGTAGGCTATTGCCCCTTCATGAAGGTCGGGAAAGAAATGGTTATTGCCTGGAGGAACTGCGGCATATTTGATCTTTGTACTCTTTCTCCCTGACAATTTTTAACCCCTTTTCACGGTTTCCTTCTTTGTAACTACTATTATTAGTAGATCAAGCAGTAGGTTACGCCAATCCGTCTTCCAAATTGTAAACGGAACAGTTCAGCAAAGCGATCAGGGGCCCTATACCACAAAACTTAACATGTCTCAAATTCTACAAAATTGTTAAAGTTGTAGAAAATATTACGTAACACAAAAATTACAAATATTGTCCCATTAAAATACATGGACAAACTTTTAGTAATCAATCAGACCACCAAAATAAGGACAATGGTAAAAAAATACATATATAAGAAAAACGCATTAGATACTTACAAGAAAAATCAGCTAACGAAAATATATTAATGTGCCAGCAATTTATTATTTTAGGTCAAAATAAAGTCACTTTAATCAGTGTTTTTTTTTTGCTTGGATATCTTTGGTTAGACGTACTGAGCGCAGTGTTAAAATTTGTCCATCTATTTTAATGGGACCCTATATAGGTAAATTGTAGACTTGGCACTACAATTCACATATATTTTCTAAGGTTTTTTCCGTTACAATTATGTGGCTTACAGTTTTGTGGTACAGATACTTTGTATGATTTACAAATTTGTAAATTGTACTTGTCGGATTATGCCAAGACATCAGAAGTAAAACTAATACATAAAAGCCAATGACCAAAAATGGTGCATTTTTTTTTTGTCGCGGCCATCGATCAAACGTTATTAATTAGATGGAGAATTATATGAAGAACAAAAGTTAATATGGGGTAACACAACCTAACATCAGTCCGAACCGAGTTATATAGAAAATATTAAAAATATATCCAAAAATGGTGCAGTTTTTTTTTTGTCGCGGCCATCGATCAAACGTTATTAATTAGATGGAGAATTATATGAAGAACAAAAGTTAATATGGGGTAACACAACCTGACATCAGTCCGAACCGAGTTATATAGAAAATATTAAAAATATATCCAAAAATGGTGCAGTTTTTTTTTTGTCGCGGCCATCGATCAAACGTTATTAATTAGATGGAGAATTATATGAAGAACAAAAGTTAATATGGGGTAACACAACCTAACATCAGTCCGAACCGAGTTATATAGAAAATATTAAAAATATATCCAAAAATGGTGCAGTTTTTTTTTTTGTCGCGGCCATCGATCAAACGTTATTAATTAGATGGAGAATTATATGAAGAACAAAAGTTAATATGGGGTAACACAACCTGACATCAGTCCGAACCGAGTTATATAGAAAATATTAAAAATATATCCAAAAATGGTGCAGTTTTTTTTTTGTCGCGGCCATCGATCAAACGTTATTAATTAGATGGAGAATTATATGAAGAACAAAAGTTAATATGGGGTAACACAACCTGACATCAGTCCGAACCGAGTTATATAGAAAATATTAAAAATATATCCAAAAATGGTGCAGTTTTTTTTTTGTCGCGGCCATCGATCAAACGTTATTAATTAGATGGAGAATTATATGAAGAACAAAAGTTAATATGGGGTGACACAACCTAACATCAGTCCGAACCGAGTTATATAGAAAATAAATAAATTAAAAATATATATGTTTTTACTTATTTATCATCTAAAAGCAGGTATCGTATTACCCAGTAACTGGGTTGTGGAGGTCATATAGGCAGTCGCTCCATGTAAAATAATGGTGTTCAGCTGCATAGACTGCTTAGACTGGAAGCCGACCCCAACATAGTTGGGAAAAGGCTAGGCAAATGATGATGATCATCTAAAAGCAGGTTTGTACCTACAGCAATAGAGTTTATGTCTCAAACTAGGATTTTTTATCTATGCCTGAGCCTGAGCCGACCGTTGCGCGTCGCGTTTTGTGAATATCTTATTGTCTGACCTGTGCTTTGTGTTTTGGACTGAGTTGAAAGGATTCCAAACATGGAAAACTTGGGATGTGTCTCTTGTCAACACACTTTAAATCGCAGTAACAATCGCCAGAGAAGATCTACTATACTAAATGAAGAATTTATGCAAACACATGCATATTTATACAAACATACATACATACATACGGGTCGAATACAGAACCTCCTTTTTGAAGTCGGTTAAAAAGATTTAAAACGGCCTTTTCTTTTTTACACCTTCGAAAATAATAAGACATTGTTTTAATTGCTCTATTTCACAAAATAATGAATTAACAATTTATTGAAACGCCACAACATAATACATAAAAAAGTAAGAAGTACAAACAAACTTAATTACAAGCCATACCGCCGTTAAACCCGCGATGGTTTGTGTGATATGTGGAATTGTTCACAAATATTTGTAAACTGTTATGATTAAAAAAAAAAAAAAAAAAAGTGAAGCGATCTCTTCCAGATAACCTTGGATGGAGAGGAATAACACACAATAACATAGATGGTGACTTATCTCTTTCATCTGTTTATCTAGATGATTTCTTTATTTCTTACATAAAAATTCAAGTTCAAATATATCATCTCGGACTGCATTTGTCGAAAAATCTTTTATCAATTCATTTTTGTGATAGGCTTATCATATACCGAAAAATATTACAACGATGGCCGCGGTAAAAAAAAAATGCACCACTTCCCATAGTGATTTGGTCATTGTCTTTTATTTCAATCGAACAATGAGTTATCTTAAATCTTTAAAATACAGAAATTAAATTAATTCATTATTAAATAACTAATAATGACATTGAGGGCGGTCACATAGGGCAGTACTGACTGTCAGGGACAGTGGTCCATGCACCCACCGCAATAAGGACAGTACTAGTTGTCAGAGACAGCGTTACACATCCAATAATCGGGCAGTACTGACTGTCGAGAGACAGTGGTCCGTGCACCAAGACGCATCCATTGGAAATGCGTACAGACCACGGCAGGTAATCTTCAAGAAAAATATCCAAACCTTATGTCTATGGTTCACATATCTCATTTGACAGTTCCCTCCCCTCCCGCCTTCCGTACTTCTGTCTTATGATTCCATTGGACACCATTTTGTTGATCTGTCTGTCTAAACTTTTGAAGTTTATTAGTTTCAAAGTTTCAATTTCAAAATTGATCGAGTGAAGTTCTGCGTTGATTTCCGTAACTTATCCTCTCAATTTCTGTAGCTGAAATATTATCGTGTAACATGTATACAACAAGTGCTGTGTTGTGACCTGTGCTAGTAGACGAAAGGACGTCAGTTTTCATATGTTTCCAAAAAGTGAGATAGGACTCAAAAAATGGTTACAGTGCATTAATTGTGAAAGACTGCGAAGCTTGAGCTTCCAAAAACTTCGCAAACAGTTTGTGTAGAAATCATTTCGAGAAGAGGCATTCTAAGATTGGCAGTATTTAATTGGTGCAATGTTATTAATAAAATATTAAAAGGCATAGATGTCTTCAGATTAGAAAGTAGACCTTTGTTGCCCCTGATGCAATTAAAAGCTTATAATAAGTTTAAAACAAAATTAAAAAATAAAAAGAAATGAAAGTAAGAAAAGTTTTTTTTTTCCATAATATTCCCTTTCTAAACTTTATTGCAAACATATTGCAATATATGATTGGCAGTATTTAAAAAGTAATAATAAAAAGAATAATATATTGATACAATATCAATATATTATTCTTTTTATTATATGCTCAGAAAATGAAACTACCAATATCAAGAAAAACCTTTTAGGCTGAAGCCGTACCACGCCATTGCATAAAATTCCGCGCCAGGTTTAAAGCTACATTAAAAAAAAAAACTGTCAAACATGATATGTGAACCATAAGGCGAGTCGATTTTTCTCTATGAGAGTGCCCTGTCTGAAGGGTACTTCTTAGTCTGTGGTACAGACTCAACCGCGCAGCTCCTTATAAAGGCTGCTCGCTAGTGGGGGGGAAACGTTACAATATTTTACTGGATTGGATACCAAGTCCTTTAAGCCAAATGATCGATAGAGTGAATGATTTGTCTATGATGCGTCCGGTGCACGTTCCACTAGCGCCACCTAGTCGCCGTCTCTCGCAGCTGCTAGACAATATGCCGTCATACTTGTAAAGTTTTGTTGTATACGTCCTGGGCACATGTTCTGTAGTTAACGTTTATCACTAAATACGATTTGTCGTGTCTTTATCACTACCATCAATATTCATACGTGACTTTAAAATGTCGTAAACGGTTCATAAAAGTTACTTATCTGTTAATTTTATGGCTACGGTTTCCAACATGCCACATCTTTCTACCTAACGTGACAGCCATGACACGCTTTCATATAATATTTTCCATTGCGATACGATTTAGAAGAAAGAGTGATTAGTTGAATTGAAGGCCGATTTAGTTAATGGTGATCACGCATTTTATAGTGAATTGGTGATATTGGCTACCTTGAATATTTTCCGTAAAAGAGATTAATATTAACACGCGACTTCAAAGTTACCTAGATTTAGAAGAAGGTCCATATTTCATTGGAGCTAAATGAATTCCCTCTCACAGAGAGGAGGCCTGTGTCCCAGCAGTGGGAACGATATAGGCTGATTATGTTTATGCAAATCAATTTGCTGACTGAACTATTTAAAATTTGTATCAATCTTTTGCACTTTCCGGGTGAACAATTTAACTAGGAAGAGCAAATTAAAACAATAATAATTGGTTCCATTATCCAAAGCAGTTTGAATATCATGCTGCAGTGCTGCTAAACATCTATATAAACAAAGTCGGATTAGTTAGACCAATTTATAACTCAACTGATTTTTATGATCTTTGATTTGATGCATTTGTCTCCGCCCAGAATAGCAGAATGCCCTGTCATCTGCACACGTGAGGGCCTAATGGCCGCGTCAGCGAATTGTATCTGCGTTGCTGAATTTTGGGCCAAACAAATTTTAAAAACGATGTTTATTTTTTTTTCAATTTTTTCCATCGATACGCTAAGTGAATATAGCTGAATAACTAATAATATATGGGAAAAATTCAGGAAAAAAAAATTATGAAGATAAAAGTTGAAGTGATTTTTTTTGTACATTCGTTGATATTGATTCTGAGGCAGTAATGCCCGGTTTCTGAAGTTTTTAAACGAAGTTTATCCATTTGATAGTGATTATTGGTTCGATATCGTGTTTCTGAACACGTCATTAAGAAAGAATTTAGCTTAAAAGTCGATTAAATTATTATCAAGGGTTTATCTGAGAACCTCAAATACCGAGCATAAGGAAGGAATTCGCTTAATTAGATAATTATGTCGAATCAATCTATTAAAAGTTTAAACTCCGTTTAAGAATTCTTCAGATACCGGGATAAGAAGTTCGCCGGGTCAGCTAGTGTCCTAATAAAAATACCCAATAACAAATAGCTAGTAGACCAATAACTGCTAGTAGACACTAAATGTAACTACATAGTCAGACCCAGGAGAAGAACCCAATTGAACGGTAGCATAATTCTATTTTAAAATGACTGTTAATAGCAACATAGAAGCCAGTTATCCATAGGTCGCTGGTTCATATCCGGCTCGAAGGACCACTGTTTCGGCTGTTGCCGCTGTGTATGATAATAATGGACGGTGCTGGTTTAAATATCTGTAATGTAGGTTCTGAATTTATTTTAAATATAATAATATTATGAGTTGAATCGACGTCCCCACAGAGTACTTTTTGATTGGACGTCCCAAGCGAAGGCGAGACGACGACTGGCCGACTGGAGACGCGGTATGGCTTGGCTATGGTAAGGCATAGCCATAGAAAGTCCTGCCGTACGCCATCTGGCGGCGGCAGGGCCGTAACATTATTCTCATCAGTCAGTATGGTTCCGTCGCGCAAAAGTAACACAAAGTAATGTATTGATTCGACACATGGTTAAATATCTAACATGCCAATGATGCCAATAAAATTAATTGCCGATTAAAGAACAGTGGCATGCAGCCTGTGATGAGCAATCAGCGAGTTTGTAATGATTTTATTGTAGAATTGCAAATGTTATAATCATCTGTAAATAATTGTTCGTTTCTTCTATTCCATGATCATTCTCTGTCTGATTGTAATAACTTTTCTTTGTTTCTTGTTGAATGTTGCTGTTTTTAGTCGAGACCCTTTGATTAATTTATAGTACCTATCTGTCGTGATTGAAGGGCTTTGTCAACTTTTCTGTTTTTATAATGTAAAATAAAAACATTTGATTTTCCCACCATATTTTGGGACAGTGTTGTTTGTGCCTAAACTTTAACTATGAAGATAATACCTTCTTTTGTACTTACACCATAAAATAAACACGAATTTTTGCTGTTTTATATGTGAAAGCTTTAAATTAGCATCTATCACAAAAACACAATAAAAAACATCGCAATAGAGCGTCACGGCCTCTGCACCTCCTCTTTTCTGGATAAAAAAAAATAATATATGACACGAAAGATTTTTGAAACAATGTTCTTTATTCCTAAATACTAAGTTGCACCTTGTATGTACCTATGTTCAGAACCCATAAAATAAACAATAAAACCAAACCTGTCTTCACTGACACAATGTAGCATTTCACGTTGAAACGTGTGTTATTTTTACACAAAAAGACGTAAAAAAACCTTCAGTAAATACACTGGGCCGCAAAGAAAGCGGGTCGGTAACACAAATCTTAATAACTTCCTTAATATTGGAGCTCGCTTTATAAAATAACTAGCAGCGCCCCGCGGTTTCACCCGCATAAGTGTCGATCCCATGGGAATATAGGGATAAAAAGTATCCTTTGTGTTAATCCTGGTTATAAACTGTGTGCCAAATTTCATCCAAATCCGTTCAGCCGTTTGTGCGTGAAGAAGTAACAAACATGCAAACACACTCACAAACTTTCGCCTTAGTAATATTAAGTGTGAAGACTGTATTATAGACAATCTTATATTGCCTAAATCAATGTCATAAAAGTTCGACATTATGAAGATTATTTTGAATAAAAGTAAGTTAAGTAAAAATTACCATTTTCACTAGATTTCGCAAAATGCCATATTTAAACAGCAACAAAAGTAAAATAAATGGTTTCAAAGTTGTTAAATTTTAAAAATCGTCTTTATTTTTGATTGTTAATACAATCACCAAAAATAAATAAAAAGGTTTTACTTTTTCCTATATTTGTAACGAAATAAACTTTAATTTAGTTTTTATTTTAAAAGGATTGCTCAAATATTTTAAAATTTATCGTTTTTTTATTAATAACCAACCCGCTTTCTTTGCAGCCCAGTATATACAAAATATTCACATACACACAACACAGTTTACTCCAGCTTAATTCCCAAGAAATTCCCACTATCTTACCCCACAAGCCCGCCAATCATTGCTACTAGACCATTCAAAGATAAGACAAAAACAATTCCCGGCAGAATATTCCCATTACAGTGTACAGAGCGGGGTTAAAATCCTTCGGTCGGACAATTATGCGAAATTAGACAGAATTAATTCTAGCGTATCGCGCGTGTGTATTTTACGTGGCCTTATTTGCATTTCAAGTGTTAATCCCGACGCGTGATAGCAAACACTGGCGGCTCTGATTAAAGGGTACAGCGTTTTTTTTTAGGAAAATTATTTGGAGGTTTTGCTTTGAAGTTGTTTTGTTAGAAAATTTCAGTTTTGTGCCACTTTTATGATCTAGAAGTTAAGACCCTTTTAAAGCAAAACTTCTTAGCCGGTGATTCGATATTTGGACAAGAATTGAAAGTGAAATTTCAAGGACGCGTCACGCTTTGGGACATTCATTTATGCTAATTCTCTCCGCGTCTCACACTAAATCTCTCGTATTCTTTATCTTCTAAGAAGTTTCACTTCTATCACGTGTACGGTGCTGTACGCGCTATTTTTTTATTGTTCCGTTGCTTTGTTGTTTCAAAAATATTTTGTTATGTCAATTACAATGTTTGCAATCAAAATATCGTTAAAACAGCAATAACCTGATGGTCTAATTTCGAATTTCACCCCAATGAAACTAGAATAAAGGGCGAATCTAAACCGAGTACTAAAGCTGTCAGTGTCAATATTCCACAACAATGATGACACTGACAGCTCTTGAAACCCGAGATGTACCGATCGCGTTCAGTTTCATTGGTGAAATTCGCCCTAAATATTATAATTTTAATGATGTTGTTTTAAAGCACTAGACAGCAGCTTGCCGTTAATAGCACAGTAAAAAAAATTGGTTGTTTGTAAAGTCGATTTGCGGACGTTAATTTTACGTGATAACGTCATAAGTGGAAGAGAATTAGCTGCGTCACAAGCCGAACCGCCGATCGTGCCTCTCTATCGCTTGTTCCGCGCTCTCGCTTGCACGCTCGGCTCAGGTGGAACGTGACAATGAATAATGCTTTTTCGTGCGTGCAGCCGGCGTTCATCGATTTATAAGACGTTATCACGTCAATAATAGTCTCAAAGTCTACACTAATTGACTGGTACCAAGTTAGATGTGAAAGTCGTGGACATTTTTGCAATGAGCGGAGCGAAATTAAAATTTTCTTAGGTTTTTTGCAATTTTCAGGTCAGTGTCAGGTTGTATGCAGTTGATTAAAATATGATTCCCGACCGTAACAAATATGGCTTTACAGAATTATAACCACTAGAGTAAAATTTCGCGGGCCACCCTACTGCTTTCGCTTTAAAATTAAATATTCCACATATCACAGGGATCTCTAAAAATACAAAAGGGTTGTCTCATTTCGAACTCCGACTAACATTGTAGAAATAAACTAAGCGGGCTTTAGCTGCAGTGTGAATCTGTCTTGGGAAATATATTTCATTGCGATATTTACGTGTTGAGCAGACATATTTTTCTAACTTATGAAGCAATGGATTAACAATTTGCTTCAAAATGATTCAGATTCCGATTGAGAGTGTGTTACGCAATTAGGGTGCAGGTTAGACAAGAAGCCGACTCCAACATGGTTACGAAAAAGATAGCCAAATAATGATGTAACAAGAGGAATTGAAAACGAATATGTGATGGCGGTTGTAAAGGGTCAGTGTTTCAAGTGTAGAAGTTCTTCTAGGATCTGAAGAGTCTATTTTCTTTTAGGGGGTCTAAAAGAAAATAGACTCTTTAGACTCTGACCTCATTGGTAATGGTACTCAAAATGGTGGTGAAAGAAATATGCATGCATATTAGTTTCTTTTTTTACGAAGTATACCACAGCTGTTCTGTGAAAAATTCAGTTGTGAATTTACATATTAGTTATTAGTACCTACAAAATAATCCAATTACAAAACGGAGAAAGTACGTATTTCTATAAATAGACAGAATACAACTAACTAATTGCGGATTATACACGAGTAGGTAGATAGTTAGGTGCATAAGTAATAATCAATGAGTGTCGGTTTCACTGGGGATCATTTTCACAATTTCGTCACAGCTATCTCGCATGGATTGTTTGACAGTTTGACAAAGCCGAACGTTCAATTTGATTGGGCTTCAAATTGAACGTTCGGCTTTCAGCGCTATCACGCTATGAGCCGCGGTTAAGGAATAAATGTTTAATGGCTCTTACCACCGATTTGAAACCTTTAAATTTTAAAGTAGGACATTCACGATCGACGTAAAACCATTAGTACCCAAGTCGTTACAATGTACTCGTAACTCTTTATATCAGTAAGGTTTTATCAAACTCATGGCAATCATTCCAATTGATATTTTATTACAATGAGATAAGAGTTATATTGCAATTACTTACTACTGATTTTGTGTCTTTCAAGTTTGATCGTGGGTGGCCTACCTAAGTTCAGGTTCCTTCACGATTTTTTCCTTCACCAATTCAGCGACATGGATAGATATGTCATTTTTATACTCTCTACAGCATAAACAGCATATAAGGTTCCCACTGCCGGGACACCATAGTGAGAGGCAGTGGGGTTGAGTTAATTTGATTTTTAGTTAATTTAATTGGTGAATGTCACTTGCCTTTGAATGTATGGTTCTAGGACATGCCGATGTCCTCACGATGTTTTCCTTCACCGTTTTGAGAGCAGTGGTGATGAAATAATTTACACAAAGTAAAGCGCATGTCTGAACCTACGACCTACAACTCGTAAGTCGCGGCCGTTACCACTTGGCCACCACTGCTCGCTTGGCCCCCACCGCTATCAAATAATTTATCAGTTCCCATCTGACTAGCCATAGGTATACCTACTAGACACACATTGAGAGCAGTAGTGATGAAATAAATAACTCAATTACATAAGCAAAGTGCCAGAGGGGCTCCTGCTTAAGTAATAATAGCCGCACGCCACGCTCGCCGCGTTTGGTCCGTCAATGGGTGGCCATCTTTACATACCAAGACCCCTCCGTGCCTCGGAAAGCACGTTAAGCGGTTGCTCCCGGCGGTCATTCGTGGATCTTTGACAATCGTTACGGGTCGTCAGAAGCCCGAAAGTCTGACAACCAGTCTTACCAAGGGGTTTCGTATTACCCACTAACTGGGTTGTGGAGGTCAGATAGGCAGTCGCTATATGTAAAATACTCGTACTCAGCTGCATCCGGTTAGACTGGAAGCTGACCCCAACATAGTTGGGAAAAGGCTAGGCAGATGATGACGTAAGTAAAGTGCCTGCCTGGTTTCCGATATCACTGAGCCACCACGGTCTATGTAGAATTGTAGTTAATACATATTATCGTTGACGTAACTCCGACTTCATAAAGTTCCTCACGCATAGAAACAAATAATTGTAATAATTCTACTATCAGCCAAAACTTTTAATTAAAATAATACATTAAATAATTGATTAAAATAATACGATTTGCATACCTATCTAATATTTACCAGCGAGTCAGTTTTAAAATCTAAATTAAAATCTAAATAATAATTAACTTAATGAGGTCGTACGTCAATTTATTAGCAGCCACGGCTGTGGTTGGCAAGATTAAGCTCATAAAAGTGAAGTTATGACTATACTAAACCGACTAAGCTGGAAAACTCCTGTAATAAAAAATACGTAAACTGTATGTTTACGTATTTTTGTCATCCTGTGGCATTTGTATGGCTATAAGATGGCCAATTGATGTAGCAAGTAAAGCGCGTGTAGCTTCGTGAGATAAAAATCATAATCAGCCTATAATGTTCCCACTGCTGGGACACAGGTCTCCTCTCTATGAGAGGGAGTGGGCCGTAATCCACCACGCGGGCCCAGTGCGGGTTGGTAGATGTCACATGTCTTCGAATTTTTGGTTCTAGGACATGCCGGTTTCCTCACGATGTTTTCCTTCACCGTTTTGACAAAAATACTATAGGTACCTTTATTAGCGTGTAAGATAACTGGTGAAATGTGGTTGTAAGTGTAGGTACACCTCTGACTAACCTTTCAGAATACAGGCGTGATGCTGTTTATATTATTAAACTAGTTGCGCCCCGCGGTTTCACCCGCATAAGTATCGATTCCGTGGGAATATAGAGATAAAAAGTATCCTATGTGTTAATTCTGGTTATAAACTATCTGTGTGCCAAATTTCATTAAAATCCGTTCAGCTGTTTGTGCGTGAAGAAGTAACATACATACAAACATACTCACAAACTGTCGCCTGTATAATATTAGTTAACCCAGAATTATATTATTAAACACGGAATGGCAAGGCATAGGCGTCTACACTATTTGGTGTCCTGATAAAACTTAATCTCGGATTTTGTAAAGACGATAGGCGTTATAGTACAGTCAACAAAAGATATTAGTATGCAGGATCATTGGATATAATTGAAGTTTAGTAAGAAACCAATGGATGTTCTCGAATAAAATTTAATGTTGTCAATAGAAAACAAACAGCTCATTTTAGTCGACAACATATCGGTTTTGTAACTAATCTTCAACTACACACATCAAAAGTGTCTAGGGATCAAGCATTTTTATGCGGATTTCTTGAGATTGAGATGTGGCTTTGTAATAAATTTATGATTTTATAAATTTATATGGATCCTTTTTGGTGCATTTCATAATTTGAATCAGGAACTGTGAATCAAATTCGAGTAAAAGATGAAAATCAGCTGTCAATATTTTCCCTATAAAAACATACAACGCATTGAAGACATTATTAGTGCTACTGTTTCCCTACTACTGATTAAAACCAACGTTATTATGGAGCGGCGACGTCATTTAAGCAGGGAAGAAATGCTCAGAGCCGTGGGAATGATAGAAGCTGGTTCCCGGCAACGTACTGTGGCTTTAGCTCTGAATACAAGTCAGAGTGTTATCAGTCGACTTTGGACACGTTACCGAAGCACTGGTACCGTGGCTGAGCGCCATGGAGGACGGTATCGCTGCACCACACGGAGACAAGACCGATACATTCAAATCTTAACTCGAAGAGCTCCAACAATAACCGCCATGATGTTAGCCGTGAGGCTTCATCACTCTTCAGGGAACTTAATTAGCGACCAAACAGTCAGAAACCGCTTGCATGAAGTGAACCTTCATTCCCGAAGACCGCTACGGGTACCACCTATAGCAATGCACAATCGTAGGATTCGATATCAATGGGCTCTTGAACACAGAAATTGGGCAGAAGAACAATGGCGTTTCGTGTGCTTTTCTGATGAGTCTCGTTTTGGTATGAGACCGGATACAAGACGTATACGACACTGGAGAACCCCTGGACGCCAACAACGATTAAAATCCTGCCAGGAAGTCCATCCTTATAGTGGTGGAACCATCATGGTATGGGCGGGTATTTGGATCGGCGGAAGAACTGAGTTGATTTGGATCAGAGGCAACCTCAACGCTCAAATTTATGCTGAGACGATTGTATCAGACGTCATCGTTCCTCTACAAGTGCAAATCGGTCCCTTATTTCAGTTAATGCATGATAATGCACGACCGCACACCGCAAGAGTTGTAAGACAGACTCTCGCCGCAGCTAACATCAATGTCCTGTCCTGGCCTGCTCAGTCGCCAGACTTGAACCCGATTGAGCATGCATGGGATATGCTACAGAGAAGAGCTCTGCCGAATATGGAGGGTATCCAGTCGCAAGAAGACCTTTTTTTGTTGTTGCAACGAACATGGGCTGCCATTCCACAGCGTGATTTGGATGAACTCATTTTGAGTATGCCAAACCGATGTTCTTGTATTGTTAGTGTTCGCGGTAGAAACACGGATTATTAATTGTTTAAGTTACCCAATAAAATTTTAAAGAAAACTGTTATTTCAGTCTTTTTTTCGAAATTTTGTGTTAGTGGTTCAAATGTCAAAAATCCCTTTATTAGGAGAATGGCAAATTTCTTTATTAATGCAAAGGTGACTTGGTTTATCGTTACTGTGACAAACGAAAACACTTTATTTGATGAATCCTTAAAGAAAATTTTAATTAATATCAATCAGGAGAAAAGTTATTGCAAAAATATATGTTGATCCCTAGACACTTTTGATGTGTGTATATCCGAGGATCCTGCATACTTGTCTCTTGTTGACTGTACATAGTATATAGCGTTCTCCACTACTGTTTGCAGTTATCAAATGTCTGTCAAGCGTTATTAGCAATATCCTTCATCCCTAATGATGTAGCATTCATTGGCAGGTCCACGTTGATATGTAGATCTTAACGTAGTTTTTGGAGGATACTAATGGCTGCCCATTTCAAATATTACTGGGCAGGACATGTCTACCGCATAATCAGCCTATGTGTTCTCACTGCTGGGACACAGGTCTCCTCTATTCAAGAGGGAGTGGGCCTGTCATATCTGCCGCATGACAAACTTTGGACACAAATAGCATAGCACTGGTGCCCTGAGACATTAAGATGGGGGGGTGGCTGGCCAAGTAGGAGATTGCGGGACGAACTGGACAGGTTCTGTCAAACCTGGACGAGGAGTTAACTCGATAAACATGGTAGGGGTGGAGGGAGGCCTGTCCCCAGGAGAGAGATAGAAACAAAAATATACAGTAAGGAAACACATATATGCAAAAAATATACAGTAAGGAAAACACATATATGCAAAAAATATACAGTAAGGAAACACATATATGCAAAAAATATACAGTAGGTAAGGAAAACACATATATGCAAAAAATATACAGTAAGGAAAACACATATATGCAAAAAATATACAGTAAGGAAACACATATATGCAAAAAATATACAGTAAGGAAAACACATATATGCAAAAAATTATACCACAATATGCTTGTTATCGACTTTTCTGATTATACAAAAAAATTAACGAAATCGGTCGCAAACAAAAAATCAGCTGTTCCCTACATTTATGTTCGCATATCTTGTCAAATGTAGGGAACAGCAGATTTTTTTTGTATTGATGAAGTTTTACCAAAAGTAAATCTGTGCTCGCGCTAATAATTATCTTGGGCACAACCTGTGGTTACATCATAGGAAGATCCTGTATTTATTGCGCAACGTATATAAATAACAATTCTGAGATTGTAATTTCTTAACAATCTACCAAAAATAGCTTTGCCTAAAACCTCAAGTTATTCATAGTTGAGCCTTTTAAACAACAAAATATGTTGCGAAATTTCTAAGTTTTTGCTCATAAGGCATGAAATTCGCAGCGGATTTTGACTAGCATTTTGTGGGAAATACCCTTGGGTTTGTATTTTAATTTTCTGCCTTTTTGAAGCGGTTGCAGCGGGACGTTGGTAACGATAAAAAAAGTTAAAGCGTAACATGTGCCCGGATACAGAATGTATAGTGTGAAACTACGCCACCATACACCACCACCACCATAGGTTTAGGTAGTTAAATAAAGGTTAACAAAAAAACCACGTGACTTAGTAAACCGACTAAACGTAATACCATTCTATTCAGTTGTCATGCTACGTCACAGTTGTACTCTTCAATTTAGCAACTTTTTTAATGAATTATAATGTTAATGTAATTATAGTGTTATGTTAATGTTAGGCATCAGACATATGTCTGATGTCTAAGATCTTGCGCCATCCCATCTTCCTGGCTCGGCATGCTGTGCTGGCGCTGCTGCTGCGGCTGCGGAAAACCTCAAGCGGCGAAAATATAATAACCTTATCGGAAATTATATTTTCGGTCCGTTTGGGGTTGAAACCCTCGGGCCGTGGGGTCCGAGTGCTCATGGTATTTTTAAAGAAATTTCAAAACGGCTGGTTGACACTTCCCGTGACCCAAGGGCTGGCTTTTACCTTGGCCAAAGGCTAAGCATTGCCATACAACGTGGCAATGCCGCCAGTCTCTTGGGAACATTACCAGTCGACAGCGATGCGGATGAATTTTTCGACGCTATATTTTAGTTTCTGTATAGTTTTAGTTAAGTTAGGATTTAATTTTGTTATTTTTAGTATTAGATATACATAGATATTATATTTGTATAGCTTACAGAAAAAAAAAAGTAAAAAAAATAAAAAATATATAATATATATTTTTTATTTTTTTTACTTTTTTAGTTTTTTTTAATTATATTTATAGTTTCTAGTAGTTTTTAATATATATTATATATTAAAAACTACTAGAAACTATAAATATAATTAAAAAAAACTAACAGAGCTATCTAAAAAAATTTTATTGACAGCCCTGATAGTCTTTTCAATGATTTTTTTCTTGAGCACTATGCGAAGTGATTGAAAAAAAAAACAAAAATTGTTCATAACTTTTGAACCGTAAAAAAATCACCGACATTCTCAGGGTTAAATAGTTTGGTAACGACCTTGCCGACGCCCCTATTCGATTTCATCCATACTTCCAGGGACACCCTGTATATACTAGTCACAAATAAATACACGAATATACAAATAAGACATTTCATCCATTGAATAGTGATATAAATAATATTCCATAGCAAACAGGTAGCTAAGTTATAAAATGATTTAGCAAAACTACGATAACACCTATTTTACGAGAAACTTGTGTGAAGTTTTTCATAATACAAACAATGATTTTACGATTCAGAACATCAGGGTAACAGAAAACCGAGGCGCATAAAAAAATATTTGATTTTGGAACAGAAAATTAAATGATACTGGAAATCTCCGGCTTTTTTTTTTAAACAACAGCACCCGCGGCATCGAATCGTAAGCCTAGCCAGCAAAAAATACACAATTTTATGCAAGTATTTAAAATTACCAGACCGACTTTATCAGGCAAAGGGAATTAACTCCATTCTGCCAGTTAAAAAAAGAAACACTTTTTTGTTTTATTCTTTCAGTACGGTTGCCAGTGGGCAGTGAAATTTTAATTAGGAAAGTTATTTTGCTTATTCTCCTTTTTCTCAGTCCTTTGCTCCCGTTGTTCTTCACACTTATTTTAAACCTTAGCAAAGACTTATTAAAGTTTAATTTTGAATACCCAAAATGGTTCGTCCCACTATAAAATTTTATCTGTTGTATTTTTAAAGGCAAACGTCAGTTTATTTCGTGATGTCAATGCTTTGAAGTTTGTAAGAAAGTTGTAAAGGGTACTTTTTGGGTATCGGGTGTACCTACCTACTTGAATGGCCGCCAAAACAAAGAAGTGAGACTTTTTTGAGGAAAATGAGTGTTTTTCCCTTTATTTTTTTTTTTTGAGTCAAATTTTCAAGATTTGGGAATGTGAAACATGGAACGTTAACGCTGTCTTAGGTTCCAGGAAAGTAAGTACAAAAAAATGTTATATACTAGTATGTTTCTTTCATACTTTCTTGGTAATTCACTCTTAGAATATTGACTAGAAACTAATTAGAACATGGATGGGTCAGTGGGTCGTCTTAGGGGCGGATGCTTTCAATTTTCAATCGAACGCTTGAAATAGTTTTAATAAAACTAAGGCTTAATAGTAAAAGTCCTTTTTGAAGACGATTACTAATTAATTACTCAGTGCTACATAAGCTTAACATAAAGATACTTTGCCTTTATGTTATTTTAAGATTTTTGCCTGGTCTGGTTATTAACTTTTGAACATCATCACGAATGAATAGGCCACTAGAGACCACTATGACTTACTTCTAAAATCTTCCTCATGTCTGCATGAGGCAAGAAATTGTCCAACGTAGTTACACCCCTTGGCTACGATGGATAATTCTCGCCAAATTCTTCATGCAGACTACTTTGTCCAGAGCCAAATATCTGGGCTCCTATAACGGTGCTTCCAGATAATGCAAAGTATATGCTTCGAAGGGTAGGCCATACATAATTATGACATTTAAAAAAATGCATTTGTGGGGCATACCTCGCACTAAATCACGAAATGAAATTGTTTATTCTATAAATAGGATAACGGGACCACTTTTATGCGTCTTACAGTGGCGAAGGGTGACTTTATGACAAAAAATTCCAAAAGAAAATTTAAATGATGAATTGACTATAGAGTGGTTATGTTCTGAATTTTCGAAGGGAAGCCGGTGGGAATCGAGTTGTATGGTACCTTCGCCACTGGCGTCTTACAAACAAACAAAAAACTATGTTATGGAGTCGACATTTCTTATCTGATTTTGGTTGTTTTGACAACTCAACTTCTTGGACTAAAAAATAACGTTAAATAGTAAAATCTGGAGGGGCCCGTAGCTAAATAACAACAGCCGCACAGGTCAATCGATCAGGTTAAGCTACGCTTGCCGCGGTTGGTCTGTGGATGGGTGAACATCTTTACATACCGAGACCCCTCCATGCCTCGGAAAGTACGTTAAGCCGTTGGTCCCGGCTGTCATTCGTGTATCTTTAACAGTCGTTACGGGTAATCAGAAGCCCGAAATTCTGACAACCAGTCTTACCAATTTGTATCGTATTACCCAGTAACTGGGTTGTGGAGGTCAGATAGGCTGCGGCAGTCGCTCCATGTAAAATACTGGTATTCAGCTGCATCCGGTTAGACTTGAAGCCGACTCCAACATAGTTGGGAAAAGGCTAGGCAGATGGTGATAGTAAAATCTGCAAGTTGGATAACACTAGTAACCTACACTGTACCTATATTTAACCACAAAACGAAGACGTACAAACTGCACACGTTCTTTCCTATGGTTTCTAAGTGCATGCGACTGAAGAGATTCCTAGGTAATTGCATTATTGTTCACGTGGTGCCATTGCATGCAAGCCTTACAAGTATTTGCTTCTTCCAGTTATTATTATACTACTTTGTCTTTAATGCGGTATTATTTTTTTCTTTTCTTAATATTCAGTTTCTATCTATCTTTCCAGCCATCATGGGTTGCATTATGTAGCGTTGTACAGTCAATCTTTTAAATATTATTTTGATGGTTTATTTATGGCCCGAAATTCGTAATGGGTACCACCGAAATTATGGTGTCCGTTCTTATATACAGGCTGGGCAAAAAATCGTGGATCAAACGAAACAGGGCGATAGTTGGGGTTATTGTGCGAGAGCCCTAACTTGATCTCCTTAAAAGTTATGACAATTTGAGTGTTTACAGTAAGGTTCTAATGTTAGAAATATTTTTTTGTGAGCCTTAAAAGATATTGAAAAAAGTGCCAATACTGATAAATCATGGTACCCACTGTCATAAAAGCACTGTTGTAGTGACGATACTTTTTTTTTTCTGTTTTTTTTTACTGTAAATATCCTCAACTATCGCCCTGTTTCGTTTGATCCACGATTTTTTGCCCACCCTGTATATGCAAGCTTAAGGCTAGTTAAATCATCCATCCATCTACTTATATTCGGAGTATGACTATATTTCTAATCCCTTAAATCTCTAAAAAGAAGTGCTTCTCAAAAAACGTCTATAGGTTATCTATATTACATTAAAATTTAACAGAAAATTTGTAACACGTAATTCATAATTTTTCACCAAAAGCATTAAATTGCTGAGTTTCCTATATAATTGTGATTTTGTGTGGTGTGGGGGGCGATAGAGATCATCCCCTTGAGACAAAAAGTAATCATGTCCTTCCCCAGGATGCCATCTATCTCCTTGCCAAGTTTTGTCGAAATCCGTTCAGTGGTATAGGCTTGAAAAGGTAACAAACACACAGAGCTACTTTCGAATTTATAATATTAAGTAGTATGGATGTATGGATTTGCTCTATTTTCCGAAGCTGACAAATTACCAAATTTCAGTTCTCATTATAATATTATAACTATGCGGGTGTGAAAACGAGCAGCATTATCTATATTAAATCGCGATCCACTGTCCATATATCATGTGCTAACAAATTACCCAATTAATGTAGCGCAAAGTGTAATTAATGCACGTTAATGAGATGTATCAACAACTAACAACTACATTATTATTTATTAGGTACATATACTATTAATAAATTAGGTATTATTTTAGGCCAAGCGATAATAAAATTAATAAATATGTTATTAACAACCACTCCTTATACCACCACCGTCACGTTAATGGTGACGGTGTTGGTATGCGTATTAGCCTGCGCAGACGACGGATTTTTGTCCGCGGACTTTTTTGTCCGCGGCGATAGTTCGAACGTATGGAAGTCTATGCAATAACGCACATGACGGAGAAGTAGACTGCTGGGATTTCCATACATTCTATCGCCGCGAACAAAAAAGTCCGCGGACAAAAATCCGTCGTCTGCGCAGGCTATAAAAGGTGCGCTTCCCTGGTGCACAGGGTGTGGGGCGGCTCCAACAGTGTCTTAAACATGGTTGCGAGTCGCCTTGACTGTGTTTACGTGGGTCACTGTTGTGCCGTCTCTCATGGGATGTCGCAACGGTGACCAACCGCTATTTCTTGTGTGTTTGTTTAGTGTCTGTACTTACTAACATAGTCTTAAGTTTTTAAAACTATCTTGTTCGAGTCTTGGTTACTCCAATAAAGAAAAATTCTATTCTATTCTATAAGGGGAGGTTGCTGTTTCCCAGCTAAAGCACTAGGAATTAGTGAAGGGCGGGCGTTTTGGGTGACTGCAGCCTGGTTTGAATAAATGACTTTTAATTTTTAATTGTGATTTCAGATGCAACTTCCTCTATAACTGTTCATCATTACATCCAATCCGAATCCGAGAAATGCCGATCCGAAGTGACCATAGTCCTATTTTATGAGGGGTTGCGCACTAGATCCCAACTCTATCCGTCCGAATTTAGAACATTCCCAATTCGGATAAGTCGGGTCTTTAATTCGGATTCGGATCGGATGTAGTGCAGAACCGCTCTTAGTGATCATTAGGACAATATTTTCTACTGGAGTTTACCAACGGGAAAGTCACTTATCTATACTATTCATTGACAAGCTAATCAAATAAGCCTCATCAGAGACATCGAAAGCTATTTAATCTTCAAGCATAAGTAGATAATTATTACAATTACTCTATGAAGAAAAACCATACTAAATGACAGCTAATAATGTGATCATGTATGTAATTGCTATAGAAGTAAGAAACCGCTATCATTATGTCTATAATCCTCGCTTTTCTTTTTCACTTTTACGAAACAGAAATTATTGTTTCTCCTAATAAAATTACGGATTTACGTTCGTATTATGGTAATTAGATGTCATGATATGATATCCATTGTGAAGTAAACACTGCGCAGGAATTTTGTAACCAGATGAGAAGAATTCATTCAGACGACTTGTTATGACTTTTCGCATATCTCGAGACCATAGCTTCCCAGACGTTTGGTTGGAATACGAGGGCCCGAACTGACAGAAGTGGCAGAGGCCCGTTAGACTCTATAAGTAAAGGAAATGAAGCACCATTATTATGAATATTATCAAATAATATGTGGAAGACATTGTGGAGACCTTTGAATACAGAAGCAGTGGGACAGTAGGATAAAATAGGCATCGAGGTCATGATCCATACAAGTAATCTCTCCTTAGTGACTACAAATTGATGTAATGATTGACGCAGGATATTTAGCGTTGCCTTAGTTTACATACAAATTACAAACCCCTGTTTTGATTGCCTAGAAGTGAGTTTCGTTACCTAGCTTACACTCTGTACGAACCAAGAGGTATCGTGTTACCCAGTAACTGAGTTGTGGAGGTCATATAGGCAGTCGCTCTATGTGTGTTGTATCTATATGTGTGAATATTCAGCTGCAACCAATTAGACTGGAAGCCAACCCCAACATAGTTAAGAAAAGGCTAGGCAGATTGTTTGACACTGGTGCTGATTCTATTGTTCACAAACTAAACTAAATTTAAGTTCAGTGCATCTTTTTCTTTCTATTTCATTAAAAAAAGGACAGAAGATAAATTTTAGTTGAGTCCTGTCAAATTAATCAGCGCCTAACGTAATTTTAGTAGGCAAGTTTTTAATCACGTCTAAACTTGTATTAATGGAAGAGTGTCAGGCGCTGATTAATTTGACAGGACTAAATTAAAATTTATCTTCTGTCCTTTTCTTAATAAAATAGAAAGAAAAAGATGCACTGAACTTAAATTTTGTTAAGTTTGTGAACAACAGAATCGGCACCACTGTATACTAAACTGTCAATCTTTGACATACATATCTAGCCTAGCGTGTTTGTTCACTAAGTTACATACCTACAACAAGTAAAGCGCGGATCGCTTCGTGAGATAAAAATACCATACTCGGATAACATATCAACGGTCTTAGTTTTGGCTATCACCATGTTTTGTAACCTTTTCATGTTTCGTTCCCCTTTTCTTTTGTGTTCGCATTGTCTATCAGAAAGTCACGGAATTTATCTTTTATGTATAGCGAGAGATATTTCATGTCAGATTATCCAAAAACATGGTTCATTAATGAACGTTATTGTATTGTAAGCTTTACGAGTTTACATAACATTATTTACCTATTGAATCTACATATGTACGTACATATAAAAAACTGCACGTCAGGAGAAAATATGAAAGTTCGTCATAATCAACAAACGTTACTAAATGACATTTTAAAGTTGTAAAAGTTTAATCATCATGAATGATACAAATGATTTGACGGATCCGAGACAAGCGTGTACAGTCAACAAAACAGTTTGGTATGCCGGCAAAAAAAATTGTTATATTCATAGATTGATAGATTGTATTATATATGGTTTACGCCTTTATTCCAAGATAAAGCACAAAGATATGATTTCAGGTACCGTAAAATGGGGTTACATTGATCAATTTTGATCAATTTTAAAATTCGAGGTTGAATATTTCTGTACTAAGAAGGCTGAAAAATTTACAAAAATAAATGTAACATCGGTTTTATGGGTTATATATGTTTACATTAAAAGTAATATTTTTGGACACTCCTTTATGAGAAAAAAAAAAATATAATCATCGTGATCAACTTCATACTGCATCGGGGATACTTTGATCGCACTAGTTTTTGGTACGTATTTTGATAGTAACCCCAAAAAACAAATTAATAAAAACAAGTTAATTTGTTTTTTAGGAGTGGAGGAGTAAGGAGTGTCCAAAAATATTACTTTTAATGTAAACATATATAACCCATAAAACCGATGTTACATTTATTTTTGTAAATTTTTCAGCCTTCTTAGTACAGAAATATTCAACCTCGAATTTTAAAATTGATCAAAATTGATCAATGTAACCCCATTTTACCGTAGTTATTATAATTATAACTATAATTATCATTTACTTGTTTCATGCTTTTCAGTAGTTGGGTGGTTTTTTAAGTTACAGTAACTTACGAATGACGTCGAATTTATCTCGTATGCTCGACGTCCGAATGTCACTACAGGGATCTCGCAGAATATCATCGTCGGGTTATTTGCCTGACATGTGCTGAGCTGGACTCCCATTTGGTGCAATATTGAGACACACACCTCATTTTGTATATTCGTTATTAGATTTAAAGTATATCAAAGTGTGTCAAGATGAATTAAACACAGCACACAGCGCTCACAGCGGGTCCATTGGGGTAATTGCGTAACACACTACCAGTAGCAATGGGTTTCATTTTGACAGTTCAACAACATTCATTGCGTTAAACACATTGCTGAGCAGACAATTTTTTCGAACATATGAAGCAATCGATTAGCAATATGCTTCAAAATGATTCAGATTGAGATTGATAGTGTGTTACGCAAATTGGAGAAGAGTTGAGAGAGTTAAGACTGAGTAGAAGTTGTTTCTTTGCCAAAAGGCAGACTGAACTAAGAGACATTTTGTGTAAACTACTAAAAAATACCGCAACGCAAAGATGTTCAGAATAAAATGGGCTTATTATTCTGTCATAATGTCACCTTATTTATTTAAATATGTTTTTATTTTCTGTATATTGGCACCTCGATTATATGTATAATATTATTATATTCGTATTATTTTTTTATAATTTAATTATGTATTATGCTATGTCTTTTGTGCGCACTGAATAAATGGTGTATCTATTTATCTATGTCATAAGACTTGTCAACTTCGCACTTCGCACACAAGTCAGCTGCCTGCGTATATATCATTTTGGTTGACTGTACATAACTCGCTTAAATTTTTACTTAACCATCGTGACTGTTGAAATATAGATTGGTTTGCACTGGTGAAACCATACCGTAAGCACATAAGTGGTAATTTTAGAATTAACAATGCAATCTATACGCAAATTACTGGATTGTATTTTAGAGTAGTTTGATTAATTAATGTCTGACTGTAAGGCCTTTTGTTAATTTCACCAATAGAGGGGTAAATCAAAACGTTATATCATAAATAACTTGGAAATCCTAACCGGTATGACAACAACATACTCGTAGAAGGAACAAAGACCTTAGAAAAGCGACTAGGAATACTGGGATAGACTAGATGAGAAAAGTGGAGAAACAGATTACGTTGTGGTGCAACTTGGGTGAAGTCTACAGCTGGCGTCTGTACATGCATAGTTTATTATCTTCTTATTTTATATCTTTAATTCCATTCCATTTTTCTATTTAAATCTTTCTTCTCGTATCGATGACTCATATTTTGACCGACCAATAGCGACCTGGACAGCACTGTAGTTTGCTTCATTTAAGTTCTTGAGGGAGAGCAGTGGTAGCCCAGTGATTAAGGTCCCAACTTACGAGTTATGGTTCATAGGTTCGAACCCAGGCAGGCGCTTTACTTTGTGTAATTTATCTCATCATCACTGCTCTCAAAAACGGTGAAGGAAAACATCGTGAGGAAACCAGCATGTCCTAGAACCAAAAATTCGAAGACATTGTAACAGCTACCAACCCGCACTGGGCTCTTAATCTTCCAGATTAGTCAACATATTATTATTATTATGAAACATTTTCGCTCCATTTCTTCATTTGTCATTTTCATTTTCAACACAAACCAGCGAATCTGTGCCAAACATTACGTCACGAATAATAATTCACAACAACGAACGCTCTGAACATCTTCTTAACACGAGCGGAACAGAAAAATTAATTACTATGTAACATCGATTGCTCTCGATTTGTATCGATTTTATCTCGATAGTGAATCGCGTTTTACATACATCTTGCGTGTCCGGAAAGTTAGATGAAGTATAGGTAGGTACAGAAGGTCCATTTCAGCTTGTAAATTGTCAACTAGACTAACGGAATGCCTATGAAAACAAAAGTTTTTCAAAGAATTCTGTTGGTCAAAAGTGGACTTATTTAAACAAAAGTCTAAGCATACACATTCTAAATCAAATAGAAACAATAAGAACTAACACTAGGGCGAAAGGTCTAGAATTACAAAAATATATTTAATATGCAATGCAGGAAAAGGTCACAATTTCTAATTGGTGTTCAGTTTCAATATTGGCTATACTTAGCTTCTTGCACTGAGCAGGCAGAAATAGACCTTAAAGTACAAACGCCAGCACATCAAGTTACCCGAAACTGTCAAAGTTTGCCAATCAACTTTGAAAGTTATGCTTTAGCGATAAAGTTGAAAATCTATGAAAGAAATTTGACAGATTGTAGTAGCTTGACCTCTTGATGTGCTGGCGTCTGTATCTTCCTTAACTTTTAGTCGTAAATAGTAAGTAACCTTATTGAACTTGAAGATTTCAATAGATACCCAGCACGGAATATATTTAATATAGTATTTTATCTATACCGTGATAACCAGCATGTAAAATCCAAAAAACCTGACGTCTTCCTGTCTCCCACAAACTCGAATGTACGAAATTAAAACGCTAAGTAATACTTTCTTTCGCTTGGCGCCGTGTAATCTTTTTATTGCACCAAATAGACCTTTTGTTTTGTTGCCTTAGCACCAGTTGTTCCGTTACGAACGATTAGTTACAATTATCGAGTCTAATTGCAAACTCACGGGAAAAGTCGAGAATAAAACAATGCAAGTTTTTTAACAGCTCTGAGAATGATAGTCTTGTGACTACCGATTAACTGTCTTCAGAGGAAGATAAAAAATAACGCTATTGCTATTCGCGACGAAACAAGAAAAGCCTGTTCAGGTGGAGATTCATCTATGTCTCCGTCCTGGAATGCTAACGTGGTGCTGTTGAGTCCTATTGTCTGCACGTTACAGGAACTTATGGACGCCACTGTTTGTGTCAAAGCCGAATATTCTGGGTCGACTTAATTTAGATTACCATCGATACGTGTAGAGGGGTCAGTGGCTAAATAATAACAGTCGCACAGGTCGATCGATCAGGTTAAGCTACGCTTGCCGCGGTTTGTCTGTGGATGGGTGATCATTTATTTATTTATTTATATATACTTTATCGTACACCACAAAACTACATAACAACAAAAAAATTATCGATCACTAAAAATATACAATGGGCGGCCTTATCGCTTTCTACCATCCATCCATTACCATCTTTACATACCGAGACCCCTCCGTGCCTCAGAAAACACGTTAAGCCGTTGGTCCCGGCTGTCATTCGTGGATCTTTGACAATCGTTACGGGTAGTCAGAAGCCCGAAAGTCTGATAACCAGTCTTACCAAGGGGTATCGTTTTACCCAGTAACTGGGTCGTGGAGGTCAGATAGGCAGTCGCTCTATGTAAAATAGTGTTATTCAGCTGCATCCAGTTAGACTGAAAGCCGACCTCAACATAGTTGGGAAAAGGCTAGGCAGATGATGATGATAATGATGATCGATGCGTGAAGAAAAAGAAGAAGTATCTGCCAAAAGACCAAAGACCAAAGGTTTCGCGCCTTTGGGCCAAGAAAGTATATCATCATCATCACCCACAGCCCGACTTCATCCACTGTTGGGTATAGACCTTTCTTTTTCCAACCCTCGTGCTCCTGTGCCAGCCTCACCCAGGTTCTACTCGCGATGGCAACAATTTCGTCCGCCCATCTTGGCGCCGGATGACCGACACTTTCGTCTTCCATTCCTTGGACACCACTCGGTCACTGCTTACTCCACCTGTCATCACTGCATCTTACCAGCTGTCCGGCCCAACTCCATTTGAGTTCCTTTAACCCCTCAAGCGTCAAATGGACACCAAGTGTACATAAGAGAAAGTGCTCGAAACGTCAACGGTACACCAAGTGTACACAACTATTGTCATTGTTTTAACAATGACGTCACTGCATCCATTCAACTACTCCGACGCGTGGGGTGTTTCGACAGATAGGCGGACAAACGCGTGAGAGGTTAATTCGTTTTCCAATACCGAAAACCTTCGTACGTCTTCGGATCTCGACGTTTGAAACTCGGTCTAATAGCCTATAGGAAATATATACTTACCAACCAGTATTTAAAAGGATTTCCATGTCCAATTTCCATATTTTACAAAACATGGCCAATATGGACATACCTAGTAATTATTTGTCTTTAGAGTCGCAAAACTGGTACCTATTTTGCCATTTAAATTACCACTCGGTAAATATTGAAATTAATTAGCAAGTTGGTGTTAAGACTGAGAAACCGGATGTCATTAAGTCTTTTCGAAATTGCAAATAAGTTTTCTACGGCCTAACTATAACCTCAAATGGAATTACATATATGTATATAAGGTGTTAAAAAATTAACCATACAAACTTTAAGAGGTGCTTTAGACCATCAAACTGAACAACTTTCACTATGGGACTAACTCTGAAATCACAAAAAAAAAATCAGCTTTTCATACATTTTGGTCAAATAGGTATTGAACTTTTGTATGAAACATCTTATTTTTTTTTTTCGTGATTTCAGAGTTGATCCCATAGTGAAAGTTGTTCAGTTCGATGGTCTAAAGCACCTCTCAAAGTTTGTAAGGTTAATTTTTTAACACTTTGTATAGTATGAAGATATGCAATTAAACCGCATCTCAAGACAAAAGTACCACGATCTGGTACAGTCATACATCAGTGGCAACACTGGCACTACGAAAACCGCTCTTACTGCTAAGACATTAAAGCACTGCCAATGTCAAAATGTTACCACTGAGGTTGACTGTACAACTACAGATATTTGAATGTGGTGTATGATGATTTAATGAAGTCAACACGACTTGAATCGCATGATGTCAGACAAAAACGCAAACAAAGAGTTAAGATTTCTAATACAAATAAACTTAGCCACAGAAAAAGTGGAGACCAGTGTTTACTTTTACTATCTGTTAAAAAGAACCAATAAAAATGTTTTTTATAGTATTGGATGCTTTGAGATTAATTGTAGATCTTTGTGACAGTAAAGAAAACCGTGATCTGCCTAGCTTTTTCCCATCTATTTTGGGGTCGGCTTCCAGTGTAGTATTTAAGGCGAAAACGTCTCTTCGTACGTTTTTACCTCCACAACCCAGTTACTGGGTAACACGATACTCCTTTGCATGCATAATAAAGAAAACTCAGACAAAAAAAAATTCATGAATGAAGAATACGTTTTTAAGAAATAATGGCATGTCAATGAAACTGTCAAATTTTGCCAATCAACTTTGAATGTTATGCTTTAGTGACAAAGTTGAAAATCTTTTAAATAAATTTGACAGATTGTAGTAGCTTGATGTGCTGGCGTCTGTACATGATATTGCTTACTCAATAACGCGTGTTGGCATTTTAGTAAGCCAAAGTATTAATGGTGTGAAATCGCAGATAATAACTCCATACCCACTTTCTTAATATCATTACATGTAAGTATATAAAATTACTTACATACACGCACATATTTACCTATTACATTTTTATTATTACAACTTGTAAAGTTACTGTAAATTGAAAGTGTTTTCTTTACTCTTTAATGTACGAACATTATGTTTTTACTCCATCGTAATTATTGTAAGAGCAATCATTATAAAAAAAACATTCTCCTACCCTTAACCCAATTTTTTGGGGTCGGAGCAACATGTATTTTTTCACGACTGCCCAAAAAAGGAGTGTTATTCTTTAATACTTCTCTATTAGTCGTGGTAGTCACCCCCGTCCTAACCATATCATCATGCAAACAGTCCATCCATCGTTTCTTAGGTCTTCTTGTTTAGTTTAGTTTGTGATCATCCTATACGAGTCGCAATAAATACTTTTTCTTTCTTTATTTCTTTCTTTCTTCTACTCTTATAGCCATCGACATTCATACTCATTCATGTAGGATGGCAGAATTCGATGGATTAGCAGAAATAAACACCTTTTAGTTTTTTTTTATTAATGGCATCTCGCAGTTCAACCTATGAGGTGGTCGTCTGCTTAACCGGGCTTGCCTGTGGATGCCTCCATAAATGAACAGGGCACACCTTTTAGTAATTTAATATCAGTTTTTATTTTATTACCAACACTTTTCACCATTACAATCGTCTTTCGTTACGTTTCGTTCGGAAACTTTTATAAGTAGATTAAAAAAATAAATAAAATCAGTTTAGAAATAACACAGAATCGACTAAAATACTAATTAGGTACCTTATAATATTAAAAGTTAATATTATGAATGAACTAGCTGACCCAGCGAACTTCATACCACCTCAGGATCAATAAGGCATTCCATACAAAATGTATGAGAAAAGGAATTATTTGCATTTATTTATTTTTTCGTGAATTTGGACCATATTTTAATAGTTATTCTGCTATTCCGTCTCGAGACAAATCCACCAATTTAAACATCATAATAATCGGTCCAACCGTTCTTGAGTTATCGACTTTGTTTTATGTTTATAGATGTCGGCTATATTCATAATTTTGTAAAAGTAATCTGAAATGTATATCGGAACATGCGTAACGTTATCAGGAACAACATACTGAGGGTTAATAATGAAGCCATATCTAATAAATTATGTGGACGAAGGTCGATGAAAACATGGTTTGATTAATATCAACCTTTTGTATCTACAGGCCTACAGGTTAACAATTCGTAGGGAATATTCTGATTTATGGGGTTCACGTGCTACAGAACTGATTTGAGGCCACCCTAATCAGGACTGAGTACTTCAGTTTTCCGGGTAGTCCTCGAGAGTCCGGCTGTGCAATTTCAAAACCTAGCAACTGATTTTTGTTTTAAAATCAGTGTTTTTGCATATTTGACATGATAGAATGCAAAAACACAGATTTTTTGAGAAATGTCAGTTACTGGGTTTTGAAATTGTGCAGCCGAGTCTGCGGAGACTTTTATTTATATACATTTTTTTATTTATAAATATAACAAAACACGCCAGTTATCCTTGAAGGGTTAGGCAGAGGAATTTGTTCCGGTCTGATCCCCCCCCCTCCACCCCCTCTATCCCCTGCTAGTTCGTCTTCTGTTTTAAATTTTGTTTTATCCACGTTGATCGAAGTATCCACTATAAGCTTTCTCATTCCGGTTTCATCCAGTTTGTTTTCAGTCCCATGTAATAGGGGGCTAGCTTATTACCATCAACCAGGCACAAATCCAGACTCCGGGCTGCTACTGAGAAATTCTTAATGAGAATAGCAATAATACTTTGCCCAACCTGGAAATCGAACGCAGGACCTCATGCTCAGCAGTAGCGCTTGTGACCACTGTACCAACTAAGCAGTCAAAGTCTTCAGTCTCCTAAGTCAGCCAAGTGGTCATCACAAAGCACATTGGTAGGTAACGGAGCCGGCGAAACCCAGCAAGGTTTTGAAAAGGCAGGGTCCAGAGAGGGACACGTGCGACAAGGATGGTTTCATCAAGGTGGAGAAGAAGAAGAAGCCTCCTTGTCGAAACCAGTGCGGCGCCGTGCTGGCAGGATCCAACATGCTGCTATACGTGTCCAGACTGCACCACTCCATGAAGGTTGATGAGATCGTGGAGTACATGCGTGTGAAGACCAACTGGACTTTGAGGGTCGAGAAGTTGGAGTCGCATCACAACACGAACTTCAAGTCGTTCGTGGTGCGTGTTCCGACACATTATCTCCGAGAAGTTCCTGAAGTAAGAGTTTTGGCCGAAGTGTGTTGAGTACCGCCGGTTTCGTGGCCGGCTACATGACACCAGTCAGCGAAACACGACGCAGACACTTCGTGTGTGTTAGTTTTTATTGTAATTATAACATTGTATGTATTTATATGAGCCTTGATGCCTGAAATAAATGCATAAATAAATATCTTGTTTGATTTCTTTTGAACGGTCGAAGGAAAAGGGAAGTTACCTACTGAACAGTTTCCTTTATAATTAATTTAAATACGTTCATAGAATACCTAACATGGACATATAAATGTTCCTGAATTACATAAAAATAATTACACCTACCTACACATAGCCTAGTGTGGTCTGAAGCGATGAAAAACACAAATAACACTATTATTAAACCATAACAGTTTTAATAACAGGTAAAAACAACCATAAAGATACGTTACCGATGCATTGGTGCCATTTTTAGCACATCAAAACAGCCGTAACAATTGGCTATTATTATAGCCACTCTAATTACATACAGTACACAATAAATGGGTTTCTCTGTCTAATACTTTACTTGTGTAATTTAAATCACGTAAACATTGTCAAAATCGCCAGAATGGGAGCAAACGGTTATAACTATACCGTTTACGTTAAGCATTAATTATGCAAGAATGTATTACGGAACATAACAAAAGAAATGTGGGAGCCAGTTACGCAAAAATTCGGAAGTCACATACTAAAATTGTGTAAACAGACTTGGTTAGTATTGCTTTCATGAGAGTACGTTTACTTTGCTTGTTTACAAGCGCTTATAATGCTCATTCCGACAAACTGAATGGTACTTGCACTTTCGAATCGACGCGAATGACTAAGTAAGACTAAAACTTTCTCTCCATCTTGGACATGTTACCAATAACGCTATATAGATTAATTCCAGTGAAGCTTCTTCTGATTTTTTTTCTTCCGTTTTTAATTCCATTTGAAGTGACGTCACAGCGATTGTACTGCTTCGATGCCGCCAGTCATTTGCGTTCTAACATGAGACCGACGCGGCCGCATTCGCCGTTCACCGCTATACCATAACTTACAAGTGCGCGTTCGCTGCGTTACGCGAAAAACTCTACGGTATCCACGCGAACGTTGTAACGTTAACGCGCACGTTCGTAGTTCCGTTATCGTTTCGGCCTGTGTGGTTGATAAGGGATTTGTTTTAACGTTTTTCTGTTGTGACTGATGGCGGACTGTGAGAGGAATTTGTGGCGTTTGCAGAAAATGGAGTGTCATTAGCGTTAAAGGTAAGTTAGGATGTTTTTTTTTTCTTATTGATGCTTGTTTTTGTTTTGTTTGAAAAAGATCGTTGGTAAGACTAGGAGCCGTTTGGGTTCGCTCTCATATCGGAGTTTCCCACACTGATGTATTTTCTTTTAAAACTTTTCTTCCTGTCTTGAATAACAATTGTTGTTAGTTATTGATTAACCATAAACTATAAATAAAACTTTTACAGCTCTACTACCTATTGAACTGTAAACTGTTTCTCTCTAAGAAAAGTTTTTAGAATTATTTGTAAAGTTTGTTTAAAATATTTCTGTAGTAGGTACTACGTATTTATTTGTTCTCAGATAATTCTTAAAACAAAAGCTAAATGAAATTTTAAGGCGAGACTATATAAAATTCAAACTATAAAAAATCCCGTCGCTATTAAAAAAAAATCATAGCTGACTGAAGCAAGCTGAAGAAAGTATAATTATTTTCATTGATCATTTTATTTCAGTAAATCATTTTTTGTTAGTAAACATTAAACTTTATAACTATGTTAGTAAATATGTAGGGCAGACAAAAATATTGAAAAACGAGCAATTGCATATTCTGGAGTGCAGGGCGATTGCGTAACACATTATCAATCGGAATCGGTTTAATTTTGGCAGTTCAGCAACATTCATTACGTTATTTACGTGTTGAGCAGACAAATTTTTCGAACTTATGAAGCAATGGATTAGCAATTTGCTTCAAAATGATTCTGATTGAGATTGATAGTATATTACGCAATTAGGGTGCTGTTCAAGCTGTTAGTACAGACGCCAGCACATCAAGCTACTACAATCTGTCAAATTTCTTTCATAGATTTTCAACTTTATAGCTAAAGCATAAGGTTCGAAGTTGATTGGGAAAATTTGACAGTTTCGGGTAGCTTGATGTGCTGGCGTCTGTACCTACCTAATGTTTACTCTCAATACTTACTCCTTAATTAAAATGCATCCCCTTAATCCCTAAAACATGTTCAATGTTAAGATCTTTACTTCATCTAAAAATAACCAAATTGAGTCCCTTTTTAACCAAAGGGTACACCACAAGGGCAAGCACCTTCGGCATTCCTTGTCAGTACCTCCTATCTAAGGAATGTTACCGACATTATTAGTAAAGGAGTAGGTTTTAGAAATTTTTGGAGTTAAGTGTATAAAGAAGCATCTGAATAAAACATGTTCAATTTAATACATATTACGGTCCATATATGAACCGTAATATAATTTTTTTTAAATTGTAGCTCTACTACACTAGCACTAAACACTTTCCAAAAATTATCAAATAATATCATCATCTGCCTAGCCAACCTTGTTTTGGGGCCGGCTTCCAGTCTAACTTGATGCAGCTGTATACCAGTATTTTACATGGAGCGACTGCCTTTCGGGCTTCTGACGACCAGTAACGACTGTCAAAGATCCACGAATGACAGCCGGGACAAACGAGGGACGGAAGGTTCTCGGTATGTAAAGACGGTCACCCATCCGCGGACCAACCGCGACAAGCGTAGCTTAGCCTGATCAATCGTCCCGTGCGGCTGTTATTACTTAGCCACGGGCCCCTCAAATTATCTAATAGTATGAAAAACATAAATGGTAGGATAATTTGTTTTCACAAGTTAAAACGTGTGTTACGAACAGTTCAGCCTGCGATATTTGTAGCCTAATGTTTGGGAAATATCAAAATAATGCTAGTTTTATTGCTGAAAACACACGGTTCGCGTTGCCGGGGAATGCGTTTTGTTATTATTTTCATACAAAATCTCACTCGTATTACGGTAAAATAAAATTAAAGTGCCCGTTTCTGGCTTTTTGTTCAAATTGTATTTATGGTTTAAAGGCTTATTTAAAGGTTTTGTTTTGAAATGAAGAGAATGCTTTTATCAAATCTATATGGTTTATTATCTACATACTTTTAATACGTTAATAGATGAGCCTTCTATCTTGTTAATATAATCTGAGCGTAGTTTATGAGCTCATAATTTAATTGTATTTTCTCTTTGAGCTCTTTTCCAAATAGGGTTACACGCGATTAGGTAGGTATCTAGTAGTAGAGACTAAGGTATCTACATAATCGTGTAACGGTTTTTATATCATCCGAAAAGCTACCTCTTAAATTACGAGTCTATGAATGGAGTAGGTAGAATTATGCGTGTATGTTTGATGTTTTGTGAGAAGAATTATGCTAGGCTCATCATCATCTGCCTAGCCTTTTCCCAACTATGTTGGGGTCGGTTTCCAGTCTAACTGGATGCAGCTGAATACCAGTATTTTATATGGAGCGATTGCCTATCTGACCTCCACAACCCAGTTACTGGGTAATACGATACTCCTTGGTAAGACTGGTTTTCAGACTTTCGGGCTACTGACGACCCGTAACGACTGTCAAAGATCTACGAATGACAGCCGGGACCAGCGGCTTAACGTGCTTTCCGAGGCACGGAGGGGTCTTGGTATGTGAAGATGGTCACCCATCCACGGACCAACCGCGGCAAGCGTAGCTCAACCTGATCGATCGATCTGAGCGGCTGTTATTACTTAGCCACAAGCCAAGAAGTATGCTAGGGTGTCCTATGTTATATGTTAGTAGTTGAAATATTTTTGTATACCTACGAGTACCATATATACCTGTTTAAATCTCTATGTTAATTAATGTAATTGGCGTTACCGTTTTAATTAACAATAAACAACAATCTATAGAATAAAAAAATGAAATGCTGTAGGTACTTTAGGAAGCACATCACTTCAAAACGGCTGGACCGATTTGGCAAATTTTCATCTTATAATGTTCATCATAGTCTAAATCAGGTTCTTACGGAAATATTTTTTTTTTTTAATATCCAGGAATATTGGAAAACTGGGGAAAACTTAAAGTGCATTTACTATGGGAATTTTGTATGAATTATTGGACACGACAATGTCTGTCGGGCCAGCTAGTTTTAAATATTTTAAAACTACGTGATACAATACATTAGATCGTTTAGTAAACATCGATTAGTGTAATCGTGCCGCAGTGACATCACAGCGTAAAGTAAATACACAACGTTGTACTTCCAACGAATTATGTACGATCCACATGGAAAGCAACGTGATCCAATGATATTCAACAATTTAACTCATTTCATAATGTTTTTGCTCAAACTCCGAGCATGAAAAATGAGATTTATTTGCTACACTGTGTTCATTTAATGATGATCGATATGACATGTTGACTATTCCTCATTAAGAACTCTTTCGTCTACATTGTTCCAAATCCATTGACATTGTCGAATCGATCAATCCTATCGTTGTCCAATGCTGGACATAGGCCTCTCCAATGTTCAGCAACAACACCCGGTCCTCCATCTTTCGCATCCTGTCTGTTCCAGCTACCTTTTTAAGGCTGTTGGTCTATTCTATCTACATAGTTTGGAAGCATCGCAAACTACGCTTGGCTATTCGGTCAAGTCCTAATGTTTTGGAAAATTACATATTTTTAATACTTCGGACAATTTTTTTTTTTTATTACTTTAAGCACATAAATGCACAGAGGCGGACTTAATGCCGTAGGCATTGTCTACCAGTCAACCTCAAAAAAAATTTCAACGAATAGTCGGAAAATTCACTTTAATATTTCGGAAAATTCATTTAAATATTTTAGTTTTTTTTTTAATGGAATTGCACAGTTTACTGTGGGTAAGGTCAGCATGGAAAGCAACGTGTTCAAAATGATATCAACAGTCCAACACATTATAATGTTTATACTGAAACTCCAAGCGTGAAGAATGACATTAACAATGTTTGCAAGCACGTAAGTAAAGTGTAGTTTGCTTTGTAATGTGATATAATGGCCTGAAAATAACAACTTACTACGATCACTAATACGTGTTATAAGCGTTGTGGTAGTTATGAAAATCAAGATTTTTTTCCTTGAAAAATATTCTTTTAAAATCAACACGTAAGTAATAACACTGGCAGTCGATGCGATACGACAGGGCGGGTCGAGGGAAAAATAAATATTACGCGGACGAAATCGCGGGTAGAAGTTTGTATTGTAATATAATGGCTAGAAAATAACAATAAAATACGCGTGATAAGCGTTGTGGTTATTATGAAAATTGTTGTAGATGAGAATTATGGAAAAGCCATGTAGTTTCACATGACTTGAGAAGATTAATTTCCTTGAAAAATATTACTATACAACACATCATAATCAGCCTATAATGTTCCCACTCCTCGATACGGCTCGCATTGTGAGGAGGTTTCTGTCTCTGGAGCTCTAACCACCGGTAGCTTGGACACTGTTCCCGACACCGGCGGACTTCTATTTTTTTTATATTTTTAAATGTTTTTTATACTTATTTTTTATACTTTAAGAAATATTTAAAAATGTAATTTAATATGTATATAGATAAATAAACGGAATAAATAATAATAATAGGATGATGATAATGAAACTGTGACTCTTAGAGGCTCTGTTTATTGAAATGCTACATACGTACCTACAAGCTATTGCGATGTTTGTTAATTAATAATTATAAACTAGCACTTTTTGAGAACAGTGGTGGCCAAGTGGTAACGGCCGCGACTTAGCGAGTTGTAGATCGTAGGTTCGAACCCAGGCAGGCGCTTTACTTTGTGTAAATTATTTCATCACCACTGCTCTCGGTGAAGGAAAACATCGTGAGGAAACCGGCATGTCCTAGAACCAAAAATTCGAAGGCATGTGACATCTGCCAACCCGCACTGGGCCCGCGTGGTGGATTACGGCCCTTCTCACTGAGAGGAGGCCTGTGTCCCAGCAGTGGGAATATTATAGGCTGATTATGAGCACTTTTAAAAAAAGGATTAGATTCTCTCCTCTTGGGCGCCGTAGCAGTAAAAAAAAGAGGTGTTGTACATCTTTTGTCGAACAATATTCTTATTTTTTGTATTGTAACTGTAATTTTATGTCTTGTAACACTGAGAGCAGTGGTGGCCCAGTAATAACGGCGCCGACTTACGGGTTATTATATAGAAGGTTCCAACCCAGACAGGCATTTTACTTTGTGTTACTTATCCGCAAACCCACTGCTCTCAAAACGGTGTAGGAAAACATTGTGAGAACCAATAATTCGAAGACATGTGTTATTATTTATTATTATTATTCTACCTGGTTGCTATTCCACCAATTCGCACTAAGCGTTTGCAACTGTCCTTTATAATGCACACAGCAAAAGAGTGGAACTCTCTACCTGCGTCTGTTTTTCCGAGCGCATACAACCCAAATCTCTTCAAAGTGAGAGTGAACAGGCTTCTTCTGGATAAGCTCGCTCCATCGTCGACTTTGTCTCTGTCACCTTTGACCTAGACTAGAGTCAAGAGCAAGTCCATATCAAATAAAAAAAATCCTCTTTACCCCAACCCAATCTATTTGTGGTCGGCGCAACGTATGCGTTTTTCTTCCAAACTTCTCTATTAGTCATGTCGGCAGTCACCCCCTTCCTAGCCATATCATCTGTCACTTTGAAAATGTCTCTAAATACATTTTAAAATTAATGTTTGGATTTTTTCTTAAATTACTCAACGGAATACTCCTGACATCGTTAAACAAACTTAATCGGTGCAATACCCCATGTTTTTTATGATTGCTCAGCAATGCGTAGCAACATCTCAGCAACGTTAGGCATAAATGATAAATGATAAATGATTTTATTTCTGTAAGTAGGTTTGTACAAACACTTTTACATGTCAATCATATTTTTTTAAAGCTAGATGAGGTCGGCGTTTCCTATCTGACTACTCTGAGAAGAAAGGCCGAAACAAACTCAGAGGTCACAGTCTCTTTTAAAGTCCAGACAAAATCTTGGTCAGATCATGTGAAGACCATGTAGATCGGTGTCTGAAATGGTCTTTTGAGGAAAGAACCACACAGATTGAGCGGACCTGTCCAGTCAGTGCACGCATTTGTCAAAAATCGTGCAGCTCAACTCAGAACTTGAGGAGCTCAACGATTCGACGAACAATACCAGAGAAAGGACATTTGGGTAGGCCGCGTAAATTACTCAAACTGCCAGATCATGATTAAAACTAACTAAGAAGGAAAACAGAAAAAAGAAATGACCCACATAGTCTTCACATTCACAATAATTAAATAAAATAAAAATACTTTACAAAGTAAATATTCATGTCATTGTATATATAAAATGAATAAATGTCAATGTGTATATAAAAATCCAGACATAATCTTTGAGGACCATGTAGATTGGTGTCTGAAATGGTCTTTTGAGGAAAGAACCACACAGATTGAGTGAACCTGTCCAGTCAGTGCACGCATTTGTCAGTAACCGTGCAGCTCAACTCAGAACTTAAGGAGCTCAACGATTTGACGAACAATACCAAAGACCGGACATTCGGGTAGGCCGCATAAACTACTCAAACTGCCAAACCATGATTAAAACGGAAACAATGACCCACATAGTCCTCACATTGAAAATAATTAAAATATATAATATTTGATACAGTAAATGTACATGTCATTGTTTAAGTACATAGATATTAAGAAAAATAAAGTGTAAAATAGCAAAAAAATAAAAACTACATTCACTGTCTAAACATATTGGAGCAGCTCAATCCCAAGCCTTTTTGTCCTCAATATAGTCTTTTACAGTATAATAAGCTTTCTGGCATAGTTTTCGCTTTATAAAAGATTTGAATTTATTAAGGCTTAGTTCTTGAATGTGGCTAGGAAGTTTATTATAAAAACGTATACATTGGCATCTAAACGAGCAACCTATTTTCTTGAGCCTTGTTGTAGGAACAACAAATTTGTGTTTGTTCCTAGTATTTATGTTATGGATATCACTGTATTTTTTAAACAGATTAATATTTTTATGTGCATACAAAAGATTATCATAAATGTACTGAGAAGGCACAGTCATTATATTAATCTCTTTAAATTTGTCTCTGAGGGAGTGTCTGGGACTTAACTTATAAATGAAACGAATTGCCCTTTTTTGTAAAATAAAAATTGTCTGAATATCGGCGGCATTTCCCCACAACAGAATACCGTACGACATCACACTATGAAAATAACTAAAGTAAACTAAACGGGCTGTCTCTAAATCAGTTAAATCACGAATTTTCCTAACGGCGTATGCTGCAGAGCTAAGCTTTTTTGACAATTTATCTATATGGGGGCCCCATTGAAGCTTGGCATCCAAAGTAATGCCTAAGACATTTACATACATACATACATTAATTACTTACACTGTAGGTACAGTCGAACGAGTTATTCGGTATACAAGCATATACATTCATCTTTCCACTACACTGCCAATATTCTACATACAAAACTACCTTTTGGCGCTGGGTAACTATTGAATCATTTCTCCTTTCTTGTAAATTTTTAAAATTCAAAATTTCCTTTTATGTGCCTAATTGATATGCTTGATTTTGACTTTATTTCTCACCATCACCTGCCTAGCTTTTACCCAACTAGGTATTTTGGGGTCGGCTTCCAATCAAACCCGATGCAGCTCATTAATTCGGATTTATTTGTATTGTGTGCGTAATAAATTTAAGCTTATGGCATACTCAAGCGAGTGATGTAAAAGACGTGACTACACAGCACACTGAAAACATTGTTTAAAAGTAGGTAGGTGCAAGTTAGCTGTCTGTAGGTTTACCATTTCGAAAGTCCCGACAAAAAGCCAGACATTTGCACAAAAGACCGGACATTTAACTATTTAATCTTTCCTTTTTCAGTCTTCAGCATTTTAAATTTACAAAAAAATATCCTTTAGTCGAAAAGTCCGAATATATGACCAAACCGGATAAAGTCCGAACGGAGCGCCAAACGGCCGGACATGTCCGGAAAATTCCGGACAGATGGTAACCCTGGCTGTCTGTATATCAAATAGTTTGTTCGACTGTAGATAAATTTAGTCAATACAAAGACATCAAGGCTTCAACACTTCCCGAATCTTTTCAAATTATATAGGCATTTTATTTCCATGACGGCCATCTTGTAACACATTACAAATGAGATGATTGTCATTACAATAGATACCATCGTAGGTATGGTCACGATTTGTGAGGTAACTTGTTTTTTGCTGTCTTTGAACTATATGTATAACTACCTATATTTATTTAAGAAACAGGTGTCATTGAACTTACAATGTCGTTAGTAAATATTGACTGAACTGTATGATTATTTAGCTATTTGTTTAGGTTACCAAGCAAAATATTTTTTTAAATTATGTTTTCATAGCAGCATAGCATATCCCTATATTTACACACCCGCATGTAGAAAGAAATGTTAAAACGTTCAAAAATGTGTCAACATCATTAGGGTCAAATGAAATTTGTTCTAGGTGCCAAAGGAAAGATCTTGAAAATAATACTCAGAGATAATGGAAGTAGATATGGTCCACTCCGACTTATCAATTGTGGCAAATCGGAATCAGAACTTCGGCAATCATACGACAAAATCGATTTCATATTTAGCACGACTGCCCAAAAAAGGATTGTACTGTTTTTAAAGAAGCTATCTTAGTCATTCAATCTTTCACTCATTCATGTTTACATTCATTCATTCTCTCATTCATACTTTCATTCATAAACCATTTCCTAAGCAAATTAAACCGTCTGGCGGTTTCATAATATACATGACTGCCCAAAAAAGGATTGCACTGTTTTAAAATAAGTTATCTTAGTAGTTAAATCATTCACTCATTCGTGCTTTCACTGACGAACTCATTCATTCATACATACTTTCATTCATGAACTATTACCCCACCAAGTTAAACGGTCTGGCAGTCATTTAATTTCGTCATTGTAACCTATTATTACCATACCAAACCATTCATACTTAATAACACGATTTGTCAAGGCCAGTCGGACTTAGAAACGCTATTGTAACACTAAACTGTTATAAGAAATATAGATCGCCTAACATTATACCACTAGGTATAAAAGTAGGTAGATATTTACCTACCAAGTTGCATTTTTAAGACAAAAAAAACTTTTGTTTAGGTATGGCAACAATTTTTTGTGCGTGCCAGATACAAATGATACAATAGATCATTGTATTGGCACATTTTATAACTTTATATCTAATGTAGTTACAAGATATTTTAATCGAAGTTTTTGTTTGGCTTTGAATTAGGCAAATGACCGATATACTTAATTATAATATAACTAGCAGCGCCCCGCGGTTTCACCCGCATAAGTCTCGATCCCGTGGGAATATGGGGATAAAAACGATCATATGTCCTTTTCCGGGACTCGAAACTATCTGTTTCGGCTGTTGCCACTGTGTACGATAATAATGGACTGTGCTGGTTTATATATCTGTAATCTGAATCTGAATTTATTTTAAATAGAATAATATAATGACGATAATGACTTGAATTGACGTCCGCAAAGCGAAGGCGAGACGACGACTGGCCCCCTGGCGGCGCGAAGTGGAGACGCGGCATGGCCATAGAAAGTCCTGCCGTGCGCCATCTGGCGGCGGCATGCGGCAGGGCCGTAACACTAGCTCTATACCAAATTTCATCTAAATCGGTTCAGCGGTTTAACCGTGAAGAGGTAACAGACAGACACACTTTCGCATTTATAATATTAGTAGATTTAATCGAAGTTAAAGTTCTTCTCCATAGGCACCTACTACGCTTTGGAATGGGCAACTAGATTCATCTTTCTGACTGACCGACCCCTTGACAATTCAAAAGGGCCTGTAATTGGTTTATTTGAAATAAATGCTGAGTTTGAGAAAATACACAGTTATAAAGATTCATAAAAAAAGTTATCTGAAAAAAAAAATCTAGTGTTTTTAAGCTACAATCGAATGTATGTATACACTCCACAGTCTATACATACTTTTAAACTCATCACCCTTCCTTTTCCTTTAAATCGTCCGAAGTCGGGTAAAGAGCACCGTTGAAAACACAAAGTCTAGACTTGCCTTAATATTTTTAGACAAGAATAGATATTACTCAAGAGGAAAACAGTTAATTTAAAATTCTTGTGACTCCATTGTTGGGGGTATTACATCAATATCTTATCAGTATAACGATTATTTCCAATTTTGCCTAGATCAATCGGTTAGCATAATAGTGTCATTCACCTCGATCAACATTGCTTCAATGTTTTGTAACCGACACGATAAATGATAAAATATTTTAATATTTCACTATAACGTAACAATTGCATTTAATCAACGAATAAGTAAGTATTTTTAACTTTTACTTAGGACTAGCACCGCCCCACTGTTTCACCCTCATAAGTTTCGATTCCGTGGAAATATCAGGATAAACAGCATCTTATGTATTATTCTAATGTATAAGCTATATTACTGTAAAGTGTCATCAAAATCCGTTCAGTAGTTTTTGTGTGAAAGAGTAACAAACATCCATCCATCCTCACAAACTTTCGCGTTTATAATATTATCTAACTACGCCCCGCGGTTTCACCCGCATAAGTTTCGATCCCGTGATAATATTGGGATAAAAGTATACTATGTGTTAATCCTGTTTATAAACTTTTTATGTGTATTAATATTGTACTTAAATATAATAAAGAATTTCCGATGTTTTGTTAAGTTGTAAAAGCCGTGCGAAGCAGGGGCGGGTCGCTAGTTAAATATAATCTGTAACGTAACTGGTGCAGTTAATCAACGAGTTATTTCCGACTACGTTTACTATAATAACTTGAGGGGCCCGTGGCTAAATAATAACAGCCGCATAGGTCGATCGATCAGGTTAAGCTACGCTTGCCGCGGTTGGTCTGTGGATGGGTGACCATCTTTACATACCGAGACCCCTCCGTGCCTCGCAAAGCACGTTAAGCCGTTGGTCCCGGCTGTCATTCGTGGATCTTTGACAGTCGTTATGGGTAGTCAGAAGCCCGAAAGTCTGACAACCAGTCTTACCAAGTGGTATCGTATTACCCAGTGACTGGGTTATGGAGGTCAGATCGGCAATCGCTCCATGTAAAATACTGGTATTCAGCTGCATCGGTTAGACTGGAAGCCGACCCCAACATAGTTGCGAAAAGGCTAGGCGGATGATTTACTATAATAACTTTTACGGGTATGAATATGATTAGAAAGTATTTTGAAAACATAAAGGCCCAATTTGTTTCAGTGACACACTCCAAAATATCTTCATACAGTGTCAAAATAAATTAGCTAGCGAAACCTCGCAGACGTGATGGGTATCGTTAAGTAAACATGACCAAATAAAAAATTAACTAATTAAGTTTAATTACCCCAGGTAGTTAATTCACTGGAAATATCAGTTTCAAAAATCAAGTTTTCTTTGTTTATACTTCTCAGACGTGATGAACACGATAAAACAAAAAACCCATCACGTCCGTAGAGTTTCGCTAGTTAATTTAATTTGACCCTGTATTTAGATTTATTCCGCTCTGATCCCCCTCCTCCCTCCCCCGCCCCCCTCCTCGATCCCCTGCTAGTTCTTCTTCTTTAATCTCTGGCTTATCCACTATTGAAAGCGATAGATGAGGTCTATGATAGAACGAGCGTGCCCAGAAGATGCCTGTTCACTCTTGATTTGAAGGCAGACGGGTTATGCTAGGTATACTTACAGTCCGTAATTCTTTCGGACATAATGCTATCAGAGAAGGTATTACACGTTTCTATTTATTCATTTCCCGGGTCCAAAATTGACCTCATTTCTTTGAACGCACGACGACATAATTATCAAGCTATACATTTCCAGTATAAACTGACTTCTCATTGTACGAACAGCCTATACGATGCGAGGTCAGATATAACTGGTAGGTAATAGCTTGATGTGTCGTCGTAACTATTTGGTTACGACACGACATACGACGGTTTGGTTTGTTTGGTCAAGCTACCGCTGAAAAAAAAAAGAGAGACGTTTAAAGACCAATAGACAAACTAATGCAAACAAAGTAAAATATATAAAATCACGAAAGAAGGATCCACAAACATTATCACATAGACCTACTCGATTTAAAGTAGTCATAATGAAATTGATTTTCCATACTATAATCACCGTTGCAAAATCTCATCAGCATTTCCATGCAAGTACTTGGGTAGGAAAAGTAAGGATTTCTTAATTTTCAAATCGCCATTTACCTTCTTAGGTTAGTTGAATAATGCACGATAATTATGTTTTGCTTTCTCCTATGGTGTTAGATACATATATGAATAAAGTTTTCTTTCGCTTCGTGCACATAATTAACTTACACGCCTCTTTCTTCTTAACTAATCACACCATAGAAAGTGAGATATTTAAACTGCCAAATGAGTTCTTACTCCGCGTTTTCACGTTTATACCCTTAAAAGTATGGGTTTAAAAGAGTTATGACACGATACAAAAAATTAATTCGCTACAAAATAGGTACTTATGCTAATATAAATTAGGAAATAAATAGTATACAAACGACAAGCCTTCTAGCCTTTCCCATAGAGCAAGTTACCTTGCTACTTAAAATCTATACTGTACTATAATATTATAATTATAATATTATATTATAATTAGCAGGTTAAGCTACGCTTGCCGCGGTCGGTCTGTGGATGGGTGACCATCTTTACATACTGAGACCCCTCCGTCAAAATAAAAGCCATTGCCATCAATTGCCATGTTATGTGTGTTTGCCATTTTACGCATACTTATACTCTGCGGTTTCAGAACAGAAAGATTCCAAGACATCATGATCATCACTCTCCTACCCTAATCCCAATTTTTTGAAGTGGCGCAACATGTCTTTTTCTTCCATACTTCTCTATTAGTCGTTATCTCGGCAGTCACCCCCTTACTAGCCATATCATCTGTCACACAGTTCTTCATCGTTTCTTTGGTCTTCTCCTACTCTTATGGCCATCGACATTCAAACTCAAAACTTTCCTCACGGCTTTTTCCTTATTCCTCCGTACCACCATGACAACCAAAAAAGAATTCCGACAAAGAAATAATCCAAGACAACGTGAACAATATTAATAAAAATCCGATATGATGCTTAAAAGCAAACCAGTTACGAAACCAATAATAAATATTACCCGTACCTACACATTTAATTTCAAAACGCAATAACAATTTACAGTTCGTTGCATTAACATAGTTTGTATCGCAGAGCTGAGGTTACTTACCGATAAAATATTTGTACCGTTAGTTACGTTAAGGCATGTGCGTTTGGCTTATTAGTCGATTTGCACGAATTTACTCGCCCGAAACGGGCGAATCGTCACTTTTAAATAATATTTTTTTGTTCTATGCAATAAAGTATAGTAAAAAGGATACTAGCGCACAGTAGTGTTTTTTTTTTGTTGTTTTTGTTTAGCCTATACTGTCCCACTGCTGGGCAAAGACCTCCCCCAAGTCCTTCTAGGAACTCCTTTAGTAGTGATAAGAGTTAAATATTATAAAGCGTATATTTATTTCTTAACTTCATTGCATAAAATTCAAAATTCACCCATTGCCTACATATTTCTGGAGATGTCGACTCGCACACGAATTAACTAACTTCGTGCGAGTCACGTAAGTATAGACAAAATAATATTATTTAACAGTGACGATTCACCCATTTCGGGCGAGTAAATTCGTGCTAATCGTCTAATAAGCCGTGTGTTAGCTGCACATGCACGCTAATGCGGCAAGATGTATTGTACAGGATGTATTATGCGAGTATAATGATTATTATGGCATTCAATGCCGATAGGAAAGAAAACTGTCAATCATGGTACAGACGCCAGCACATCAAGCTACTACATTCTGTTAAATTTCTTTAATAGATTTTCAACTTTACCGCTAAAGCATAAGGTTCAAAGTTGATTGGAAAAATTTTACAGTTTCGGGTAGTTTGATGAGGTGGCGTTTGTGCATTACATACATGCATGTATTCCCCGAATGGATAGACAGAGTTGTATGTAGGTACTTATTACCTTATTTCGCTAGTTATATTTCAGTCTCATGTAATAGGAGCTAGAGCAAGCCTATTATCATCAATCGGGCAAAAGTCCAAACTCCAGTTTGCTACTGATAAAAGCCAATTATGTTATATTTTGCTCGACCTGGGGATCGAACCCCCATTACCCAGGACACCGTGCTCTGCAGTTGCCCTTGCGATCACTACACCAACGAAGCAATTCAATATAAATAATCTTAATTAACTAATTCATTTGGCTAGCAACAAGGACAAAATAAAAGTACCTATTTATTTTCAATCCCAATCTCGTAACTACGTATAAAAGTAAAAAAATTATCGGAGCGATTAACAGGACCGAAATTCTCGATTCAAATAAATCAATATCGGATTCGGATCTCGTTTTATGTAACGATAAATACAGTTTATGTGCGTATGACACGCGAATAACGTTAATAACGATTCGATGTGAAATAAACGTACCTACATTTATTCAAATGTTCGGTGTCCATGAAAATATATCGCGAATGTGGGTTGAATGTTGAAACCGTAACGAGAAAGAAAGGCCTATGTTGTTTAGTAAGTGTAGATGCTAAGTACTCGTAATAATTTTACAAAATTCTTTTTTTTAACATTCTTTTTTTTTATTTTTTTTTACCTAACATCGTTCGCTTGTTTTCAGCTATTGGTTTTCACGCACTAAAAAACCTTAGAAAATGAGGTTAATTGTGGTAGCCAATTAATGCAGTCCAAACCATAGAACAGTGAGAGTGAGAACAGAGTGGTGGCCCAGTGGTAAAGGCCCCGACTTATGTAGGTCGTGGGTTCGAACCCAGGCAGGTACTTTACTTTGTGTAAACAATTTTATCACCACTGCTCTCAAAACGATGAAGGAAAACATTGTGAGGAAATAGGCATGTTCTAGAATCAAAAATTCGAAGCCATGTGACATCTACCAACCCGCACTGGGCCCGCGTGGCGGATGAGTCCACTCTCTCTCGAAGAGAGAAGGCCCGTGTCCCAGCCGTGGGAACATTATAGGCTGATTATTGTATGTCATGTAAACCGTAAACCACTTTCAGAAGTGTTGTTGTTGGGACTATGTAAACGAAACAGAACTTACATGTATGAGAGAGAGAGCAAACAATATTGAAACAAATGCTAAAGTGACACTCGGTTCACTACGTTATTATGGCTTAACAACCTAACCAATATAGAAAGGCATTTTCTTTTATTTTTTTTTAGGGGGATTTTCATTTTTGCACCTACCACTGTTTGTCTCTGCATCACCCAAAGGTTGACTGGTAGGAAATGCCTATGGCATTAAGTCCGCCTCTGTACATTTTTGTGCTTGAAGTATTAAATAAATAAATAAATAAAGGCTAATTACAGGTAAGTGGTATAGGAAAATGCACTTTATATCCAAGAAACATGGTCATGGTCAATTTGTAAAATTATAACAATATCTGTCAATTTTTTTTCTGCCATTTGTATTGTGTAAACCAGATCCGAATTACACAAATATTTCATACAAAGCACTTCTGGACCATACCGCCATTTATCTAACTTACTAAACCAGTTACGAATACGTCTGACTCTGCAATAATTTCAGTCTAGATTTTTTACATAAAATCATTTATTTCACACAGCGCAATACCAATTTTATGGATTTCACAAAACCTATCCGTTCTTACATTCAATGAATAATGACAGCTGTCAGATTGAATGGAATGAATGAAGGTGCAATTACGTTTATTGAGTTGACGAAATCTTTGAATTAAGTATTACTTTATTGATCTGTTTGTTACGTGTTGCGTCTGTATAATGAAATTGGATAATCTTTTGAGTGGAAAACAAATTAATAAAAGATTTAATACGAAGACTGCCTCGTTGCAGTCAGGGATCACAAATGCTACTGCTGAGGGCCTGGGTTCGATTCCTGGGTCATCAGGAATTTCTCAGTGGCAGCCCTTTTTTTTGTGGATGGGAAATCATCAAAATGACCCCTCCCGCTCTGGGTGGAGCGGAAGGGAGTGTCAGACTCTTACTGACTAAAACCCACCCATGTTCCTTCCTTAGCTCTTTATGTTCCGGGGCAGCGGTAAGCCTTTCGGACAATCCCGCTACCCCGGCAGGCTTCGGCCCTAACGAGCCCCTTCCTTTATGCTGACATCTCTTTGAGGCCTGCGTGGAACACATCCGCGCCGTGCGGCACGGGCCTGGTCCTGATCGGACGGTGAGCTACCCATTACTCTCCGTCCGCCGGCCCGCGCCTACGGTGGCCGGGAGTCGTCACGCGGCTCCCGACGCCCAGAGCGTCTCCCGCGGCGGCTAGGACGTGAGGCTCTCTCCATCAGCCATCCCGCCAGGCCGGAGTCTTGATTTATACCCGGTTGAAGGCAATAGGCTCACCCCCTATTACATGGGGCTTCAACATAACTGGCGAAATAAGGTTTTATTATAAGTGCACCTCTGGGGACGTCATGCTATACATAATTTAATCCCAACCATTTCCACTGTAACAGATTTAATTAAACAATATTTTAGAGAATATCCTTTTTAGATAATTCTGAATCTTTTTTTAATGAGTGTACTTACGTAAGAAAACCTAATTGATGTTTAAAAGTTTGCAGGCTTTAGTCATTAGGGTCACTGGTTCAGGCAAGGTTGTCTTAGAGCAATTTCTCTCGATTTTCTTTCCTTCTTTTTAACAAAGTGTGGACGACAAATTAGATTAAGGAAACTGTAAAGTAGTTTAGAACAAGACTTCATTGAGGATAGACTGGGGAAGGAAGTTTACGTAGTTTTATAAGTAACAATTAATAACAAAATATAAGTAACAATCTATATATATACGATATATCAAGACACAGCCTAAACCGCTGGTCCTAGAGACATGAAATTTGGAGGATGTGTTCTTTGTGAAGAGTAGGTATCCACCAAGAAAAGGTTTTTTGAAATTCCACCCCTAAGAGGGTGAATGAGTGAAGAGGGTGGAGGGTGAAATTTCATGCGGGCGAAGTCGCGGGCAGAAGCTAGTTAATAACATAAAATAAAGCCACTTTTCATGTTATACTATATCATTGCTACCTACAAGCTTTTGCCCGGGGCTTCACCCACGTGGAGGTCGGTAAAGAAAGCCCTTGAAAAACCTTATCCATACAAAAATGCATACTTTCATATGAGTGCCAACTTTCATGGTGATGATACAAACGCTGGATCAGACCGGAATGAGAAAGTTTATGGTGGATAAGACAGAGATTAAAACAGAAGAAGAACTAGCAGGGGATCGAGGAGGGGGTGGAGGGGGGGGGCTTCAGGGAATTAGACCGGAATAACTCGGAATATATACAGCAACTTTTTGAGAAACTTGGATCTGCATTCGCGTAGATATTGAAAAAAATGCACGACTTGTTTATTTAGTATGTTTCTTTCTTTGATTGGAGTTCGGTGTCCAATATTTGCTATTGGCCATTGCATTATAAGGTAGAGAGTTAGGTATACCAACGTTTTGTTCCTAGAGTCCATTCGAAAGACGTCATTGCTAGTTATTTTAAAAACAAACAGCTAATCCGTTCGTTTCGCTCCAGTCGTTAACACTGCAACTGTTCCGTATCAGGTGACAACCTTATTTAGACTTACAGAAAAGAAAGTAAGAATCTAATTTCAAGTATTTGCAACTCTCACTTTACCTGTAGACAGCCGTCCGGCGGCCATCTTTAACCTAATGGAGGCCCTGGGCACATAAGGATCATGGGGCCCCTGTGTAAATAAGAGACAATACGAGAAACATACTAATATTTCATAACTGGGGGCTAGGAACTTATTGTAAATCGCCCTAAAAATCACTTATTTTGTCATTGAATCGGGTACTAATAATGCGTAGAATTGAACGGCGGCTGCAAAGAATATGTTTTTATGAGAGCAGGCCGGGGCCCCAGAAGATCGCGGGGCCCTGGGCACTTGCCCAGAGTGCCCAATGGAAAAAAGGGGCCTGCCTATAGAATATTTTAATAATACGCTACTATTAGGTATTTAAGGTTGATTGCAATGGAGAAGGCTATGCTTGGAGTTTCCCTACGTGATCGAATCAGAAATGAAGAGATCCGCAGGAGAACCAAGGTTATCGATATAGCCCGTAGAATTACCAAATGTATGTGTAAGTGGCAGTGGGCAGAGCACGTTGCTCGCAGAACAGATGGCCGATGGGGCCGAAAGGTTCTGGAGTGGCGACCGCGTACCGAAAGACATAGCGTTGGAAGACCTCCCACAAATTGGACCGATGACCTAGTGAATGCAGCAGGAATCCGCTGGATGCAGGAAGCAGATAATAGGCCGAAAACTATAATTAAATCACATTTTCATTTGAATAGTGCAACGAGTAATAATCATTAATAAATAATAATAGTTGAATAGTGCAAACACAACCTCTCAATCCTCAATCTACGTTTTAACCGTTGAGCTAATTGTCGAGTCCAATCCTTTGAATCAAACCGTTACTGTCACTTCAGTCATATTTCATTCTCATTCGAGAATGAATAAGTCTCATTGTTTTCAGGTCACTAGTTCACTAGTTCATCCAATACAATGCCGGCCGGCAACACATCACTTTCATCATCTAATTCAATTATATTGTGAGGCATAAAAAGAAATATAAATAATGATTTGCTCATTGAAACCTCAGTATAAGAACAATTGGTTGAAATATTGCTGTAAACGATGTCCCACTTCTCATTGTTTTAGAATTTCGATTAACTTTCTTCGTCTTCAGCAACAGCATTGAAATGAAAAATATGTGACAGAAAAGTCATCATCATCAGATGATGATGAAAAGGCTAGACAGATGCCTAGCCTTTTCATACGAACCTACGACCTACAACTCGTAAGTCGCGGCCGTTACCACTTGGCCACCACTGCTCACTAATAATTGGGGGTAATTGCGTAACACACTAACAGTAGCAATGGCTCTCAATTTTGACAGTTCAACAACATTCATTGCGGTATTTACGTTGTTGAGCAGGCAAATTTTTCGAACATATGAAGCAATGGATTAGCAATATCCTTCAAAATGATTCAGATTGTGATTGATAGTGTGTCACGCAATTAGGGTGTCGGCCCTAAATCATGCAACCCTGCTGTTCCTCTGACGTCACATGAATAAAACTTTTCGCACCCGACACAATCATGCTGTCGAGTACTATGGTCGCCTTTGACACAAAGGGAGTAAGGTATTGTGAAATGTCGAGCCTTTTCAGGAAGAACATCGTAAGCGCCAAAAATCCCAAAAAACTGTTTTAATATCAATCGCCAGATCAACTGATTTTGCATTTTGCATCACCTTCTCCTGTAAAATATGCAAAATGGCGGTTACGATCTTCTTCCTGAAAAGGCTCGATGTGGTTCTGCTCGATATAGCAGCAGTTTGTGGAAAATTCGTGTTGTATGTAAATATTTTAAGTCTGTTAACATGTAAATTGTGTATGTAAATATTATATTCCGAAATAAATAAATACATCGTTCTATTAACAAGTAACATACCTACTTACTTAATAATGTTTTATTCGTTAGTGATTTATGCTGCATGTGGGCCATGGACTTTTCTTTTTTTTTTACTTCGTTAAAGAAAAAACATTTCTTATATCGGACTTTTCACTCTATGTTTTTATCTGATGTTATAATAAAGTGTGTGCTAAATAAATGTATTTTCTTTCTTTCTTTCAACATACTTAGGTAATCAGACTTCACGTTTTTATCATTTACTAGCTTCTGCCCGCGACTTCGTCCGCGTGATATTTCTTGTTTTAACATATAATATATTTTGACACTCGGCAATACTGTAGCTTTCCTTTAGTGAAAGAATTTTAAAAATCGCTTTTAGATTCAGAGATTACCCCCTACAACCTCAAAAACTTTACATCTTTATAATATTAGTATAGATATAGAAAAATGATTATTCGACCCGGGCAACATAACGTAGAACAGCACTATTTTCCGTGACTCTCTGTTATGGAGCCAATACCGTCCGCACACTGTCTGCAAAATTGTATCTGACGCTACAGAGGTAACTAATGGGTTGATGCCACAACGCATTTAGCCTAGCTAATGCCCGGTTTCTGAGGTTTTTAAACGGAGTTTATCCAATCGATAGTGATTATTGGTTCGATATCGTGTTTCTGAACACGTCATTAAGGAAGAATTTTGCTTAAAAGTCGCGTGAATTATTATCGAGGATTTATCTGAGAACCTCAAAGACCGAGCATACGGAAGGAATTCTTATGTCGAATCAACAGCTATTGAAAGTTTAAACTCCGTTTAATAATTCTTCAGAAACCGGGCATAAGGGAAATTGACAGAATGATAAACTCGGTATTCTTTATTAGTTGACTTGGTCTAATATGCTAATTTACTGCTGTAATTTAATTACAGGGTGATACATCTGAAACTGGCTATAGATTAAATGATGACAATGTCCCTGGCAGTAAATTAACTAAGACATATGAAACAGCTGCCTACAAGAGGTACCTAATTACGTGGCAAAATCAACAAATTATGAAAACTAACAACCCATACTGGGCCCGCGTGGTAGATTATTAGCCCACTCCCTCTCGAAGAGAGGAGGCCTGTGTCCCAGCAGTGGGAACATTATAGGCCGATCATGTTATGTATGTATGTTATACTCGTATGTCAAAATCACAATTGTAGGAATCATAATGAACCAACTAACGCATTCGTTTTTATACATATTTAAAACTTAAAGAAACTCGAAAACAACGAAACCTTAGTTGTATGATAGACTTTTACCAAAGATAATTAAGTCTTAAAGGCTGTATAGTCATTGACTTTAGCCCTTCAAAATAAATTGCTCGCGTCTTTCAAATCATTCTTAGCGACGGGCATTACTAATTTACGATCGATAAGCTTTTAGCCTTTTGGACACTATAATTAGCTATCAATCACTTAGTATAAAATATCTTGCCACTTTAGAATTTTTTCTGTAAGAATAAAAAACCTAATTAACACTAGACCAACTCGACCCAAAAATCATTAGAAAATCATTATCACTATTTTTTCTGAGAGAATAAAAGGCATAATTACCGACTGGACCCAAAAATCATTAGAAAATCACTATCACTAATCATTACCTACTTACAATTTAAAAGTAAGTAGTAAACCTACAATATTCGCGTTAGTCGGAACATATATTCACTTTTCTAAAATAAAAGTAAGTAAGTACTCCTTAGCCATCTGCCTGTGAAAGTCTCGTCAGCCCGGTCCAGCCGTTTCGGAGATTAGTCGGAACAAACAGGCTGACAGACAAAAATTTTCAATTTTGTTTTAGTTATAAGTACCATATACATAATATACTTGTTGTACCTACCTACATGTTAAGTGAATGATGTGGTCGCCTATAATTGGAAGCGCACACTTGTATTTGTCCCTGTTAATGTTAACATGCATGTAACTGTGTAGCCTCTGTTCCCATCGAATAAATAAATAAATATGCAATCAGTAAAAAGCTGTTATTTTGACTTTACAAACAGACACTACAATTTTATTTATTTTTATATCACTCGAAAAGAAGAAATTTCTACCACTTTATAGCTACAATAGTGGCACAATCATCATCAATATTCTCCTCCTCTTATCTCAATTCAGTTGGGGTCCGCGTCGCATGTCTTCTTCTTCCATACTTCTGTATTAGTCGACATCTCAGTAGACATACGGCGACATATCAAGCTATACATTTCCAGTTTTAGCTGACCTCGCATGGTATAGGTAACTCATGCAATGAGAAATCAGCTTAAACTGGAAATCTATAGCTTCATTTTTCGTCGTGCGTAAATAATAAAGAGCATTCATAAGCATAAAGTCCATATTGTACCGGAGTGCGAATCCTAACGGGATGCGAAGTGAGTAACCTCTTAACATCTTTAGCAAATCTCTATTGAGCGTCCTACCTACTTGAATATTAATTAGTTTCATTTTAATTTGATTTTTAATCAGATTACGGATCTATTCATACGGAAGCATGGAACGACGTAATTATTTATCTGAATATCATACTTTAACTTTGTTTGTCTGTTACCTTTCATGGCTCACGGATAGACTATGACCTGTGATAGGACAGACTGCACCAATCCACGAAGGTTGAGGAGATCGTGGAGTACATGCGTGTGAAGACCAACTGGACTTTGAGAAAGTTATCTGGAGTTGGAAAAATCAGCCCTAAATTAAGTATCAACCTCCTAAAAAAACAATAGGTACAGTATTTACCTTCTTGAAAAAAGAAAATAATTGTATACATTTACTTAATTACTTCAATTTTTTACTTTAATTTCACTCGAAGTAAATTAATGAATTTGTTAACACAAACACGGCGATTGAGAGAATAACTCGAATAAAATAGAAGAAAAACGTAACCATGCCTACTTGTACCAAGATACGTCTAGACATTGACAGGTTGTTAACCTGTCACCTAGCGTTTACTGGCCTATTTTTAGTGTAACTAGTGTAAAGAAATAAATGGGCCTAGTCGACGAGTACATAGGTACATTTCTTTGTACACAAAAGGAACATTGTCCGCAAAATCCGCTTGAGAAATGAGATTACCATCATAATGACAGTTTGTATTGGATTGTAGCGGTATCTACAACGCCACATGCGAACAACGCGTCATACTGACGTCACGCAAATCCTTACACCCTGTTCCTCATGCCTTTATAACACGGATTCGCTGTTAGTAAATATTTATGTAATTGTTTTGTGAAATGTATTGAGAAAACAAGATGGCGGCTTTAGTTCTGATTTAGGCCACGCGCCAATCCTTGTATAGCTATATTTTTATTTTTATATATAATATATAAATAATAATAATACTGTTTAATTCGGCTTCGACTCCGTTCACCATGTATACTTTGTTTTTGTCCAGACGGTGAAAAAGTCAGCCGGTATATGATTTGAGTATTTTTGAGATCATTTTCTTAAAAAAAACCTGATAAAAACTCATCTTTTGGCACATATACGGCAGCATCCTATCCAATTTCATGGGTCAGTTGCCCATTTGCAGACATCCGTTAGCTCAAGTATTAAGCCTTATTACTTTAACACGTAAGTATTTTCTTACCAGAATATCTTCAGCAAATAAAACTCGAAAGAAAAAGAAAAAATAACAAAAGAACACCGTTAACCGATCAACAAAAACAAACAACAATTAATTTGTCCCGGTGTGTAACTCACATATTACTCGTACACTAAAGGCCATTGTAAAGGCACAGTCCGCGGTGAATACGATGCATCCCCAGTGCTTCTGACACATCAATTATCTGCGCACATTTCGGGTTGCTTCCATTGTATTTGTATAACCGCAATACCTATGTAATTTGCGCATGATGTGTAATGAAAATGAGACGACATTTTCTGTGTGAATGTTGTCGAATGGTTTTTTGTTTGGCAATTAAGTTACGATAGTGCACCTACAATAATTGTTTGTATCATTTCAATAAAGAAGATATCAATCTATACTAATAAGCAAAGCTGAAAGGAGCAGTGGTGGCCCAGTGGTAACGACCGCGACTTACGAGATATAGGTCGTAGGTTCGTACCCTGACATGCTCTTTACTTTGTGTAAATTATTTCATCACCACTGCTCTCAAAACGGTGAAGGAAAACATCGTGACGAAACCGGCATGTCCTAGAACCAAAAATTCGAAGACATGTGACAGCTACCAACCCGCACTGGGCCCGCGTGGTGGATTACGGCCCTCTCTCTCACAGAGAGAAGGCCTGTGTCCAACAGTGGGAATGTTATAGGCTGATTATGTTATGTAAGCAAAGCTGAAGAGTTCTTTTTTTGAACGCGCTGTTCTGGAACTACCAGTCGGATTTGAAAATTCTTGAACTGGCAGGCTACCTAGAACTCGAGCAAAAAAAAAAGAAAAAAGTCAGAAATAACACTAAGCTAAAACGAAGTAATAGCGTGGGCAGGCGATGCGATGCGACAGGGTGGGTCGGGCGAACACAAAATTTCAAGCGGACGATGTCGCGGGCAGAAGCTAGTACATAAAAGAAATACCTATAAGTTTTTCAAAAATAACTAACAAAACAAGTGAAATTAACAAACAACGATCGAATAATATTGGCACAAAAAAAACTTTATGAAGGAACTCCGATGTGTACTTGATATTTTTTTTTATTTTTGAAACAATCAACCAGTATTTTTAACAAGCATCGCGTTGCAGTCATGCATATCATTTTTATCTCAGAGAAAGTAGAACGAATGTTTTCGAAAATCAATGAAAACGATGTTGATTCGCCTCATTCATTTCTTTTATTCGAATTTCAAAATAGCTTTGCTGATTTTGAAACTGTTTTCATACTGGTTTTTTTTATACTGTGAATTTCGGCATTCCTTATGACGAAATTGCAACCATTCTCTTGATTCGTCAAAGTATATTTTATTTTCAATTGAAATCAATAAAACTTCATTGGTGTCTGTGTTAACTACAGGTGATTGGCCTGAGGCTGTGACTAATTAAATTAGGTACTGGAATCTGCCATTAGTAACAAACTGCGATTGCCAATTGTTTCATCTGAACCTCTTAGGGGTACCTCTTAGGGGTCATTGTAGGTACCTACTCATTATTATGAACAACTTTTATTCGGGTACCAACCCGGAAATCGCGAAAACAAACCTGAAGGGTAATTCTCCGCCGACCCCAACATAGTTGGAAAAAGGCTAGGGAAATTGATTGTATATTGCCGCGATTTGATATTGATTGTTTATACGTACCGTGACTACGACAACAAAACCCGTTAAGAGTTAACCCCAACATCACCCATAGGCAGCAAAATACAAGTTAGAAGTCCAGTTTAGTAGCCACGCGTGTTCCGGTCTATTATCAGTTAAGTTATGTTGAAACTACCGCCATTTGTCACTCACGATACAACCGCCCCAGTTAACTTGTCTGGCAAGAGATAGCTGGATTCTAGATTATTCTAGGCCTATTTTGGGTAAGTTAGTTTATCACACTCACACTGATATTATAAAGGCGAAAGTTTGTGAGTGTGTTTGTATGTTTGTTACTTCTTCACGCAAAAACGGCTGGACCAATTTTGATAAAAATTTGGTATGGAGGTAGCTCACACCCTGGATTAACACATAAGCTACTTTTTATCCCGATATTCATATGGGATCGAGACATGCGGGTGAAACCGCGGGGCGCTGCTAGTTTAGTAATAAGCTGTGTGCCCTAAGGGATTTTCCATTGATAATACTGACAAAATTCCACACAACTTTTAAAAACTTTAATCCCTTTAGGGAAAGAATTGAGATTAGGCGGGTATCATCCAACCGCATGCACGATGACCGCTGGGCAAAAGTCTCCACATAATGGGTGCCTGAAGATCAAAGACTATATATATTCTCTATGCTGAAGATGGACTGTACCGCCGAGGCCGGCCAAGAAAGAGTTGGCGAGATGACCTGGCCGCGTACCGCGAGGGCTGGTTCGAGGTGGCGCGGGAAAAGAGTTCCTGGAATGATTTGGGGGAGGCCTTTGCCCAGCGGTGGGACAGAGCAAACACAAAAACTTGGGTTCGAACCTACGACCTACAACTCGTAAGTCGCGGCCGTTACCACTGCTCTCCGGATGATTATATATATGGATAATGATCATAATGCCCGCTCTCGTCAATCTACCACTGACCAATACACAGAAAAAGCCTTTAGGCATGACCTTTCATATGTAGATTGTCGTGGTATCTACAACGCCACATGCGAACAACGCGTCATACTGACGTCACGCAAAATCCTGCATCTCGCAAGCAGAGTTTACCGCGCAACTGGCATAGATACAACGGCTCGACTCATCGGGCAGTTGCCCGCCAGGCACAACACCCGCCTGGTAGTAGGCTCCTCCCTTTTCTATGGAAGATGAGTGAACTTTACGCCCTGTTCCTCATACTTCTATAAGATCATTATTACATACTCATGCACATACCTAAGTCCACAGTAGTAGGTATGTTAATCACTAACTTCCTGGTTACATAACTTGTAACTTACAACTTATTAAACACGCTTACATATTTTCTAATAAATTAAGTAATCTTTTTGTAACGTGCAACAGCCGTGTCGAGTCTTGCATACCGATTGATCTTTGTCTCATTACAGTAGCTAAGGCCGTGTCCGCACGGGTCGACTTATTGTCGCGCTTTGTCGACGGCTTCGTGATATCTTGGATATTGTGTGTATTTTGACAGAGGATTTGATAGTGATGAAGATAGAATGAGATACAGCAGTTGCCCGCGGCTTCACGCGTGGATGTGGGAAAATATCCCATGGAAACGTACTACCGGGATTAAAAATACCCTATGTGTTAATTCAGGCTATAAACAATATGTGTGCGAAAACCAAAACCAGCACTGAGGCTCTGTCTCTGAGGCTCTGTTATGCATTAATTACGGGACAACCTGTATATTAATTAATCGGTTCAGAATCTAAGATGAAATAAGAATTTTACGCTTCATTATCAGAAAGCTGTAGGTAGGTATTATATCTGTTTTATCAATTAATTGGACTGTGTCTTTATTTAATATCATTATATTAATTAATTAACTAATTATTCTTAAACATTCTCACGTAGCTATGAGTAAGATGCCGTCAGGAAAGTTTTGAGTAAGAATGTCGATGACTATAAGAGTAGGGGAAGACCAAAGACACGATGGATGGACTGTGTCAACGAAGATATGGCTAGAAAGGGGGTGACTACCGAGATGACGACTAATAGAGAAGTATGGAAGAAAAATACATGTTTAGCCGGACCCAAATTAATTAAGATCACGGCAGAAAAATGTTGATAAGTTTTTCAAAATAACTACACAGTTTACTATATTATATCAAAGGCAGTAGTTAGAATAACAAAATGCAGACTACATTTTCAGCCTAATCATTGTTGTTGGTTTTAATGTTTTATTTAGAAATGATGAAGTAGCACAACTCGAACGCTAATTGCCTGTTGATTAAGGGCTGAACCCAATACCTAACCTATTTTCAGTTAAAGACAGATCGCTACTGATGGTAGCCATTATAGTCATAACTGCCAGTATAAAGAAAAAGAAAGAATTAAGAGCAATTATCTATTCTACAAAAAAATCTATTGTTTGGACTAAAAAATACTGCTGCTGCTGTTGCTTTTAGAATAATCTGACAAAAATCATAATGATTGTATGTATATTAGTATGGTCTTTATTGTAAAAAGAAAGTTTTTAGTGATGTCTTCGTTTTTTTTTCAATCGTATCAAATTAGTTGCATTCTGTTTTCAACACACTATCTACCTAGCATATATCCTGAAGACTATCATATATTTTTCTGATTTTGTTTACTGTAGTCGATCATATACTTTTAGGCATTATAAAATTTCGTTTTTTTGCATTTAGGTCCTGTAAGCCCCTTAAAGTCCAGACATAATCTTGGTCAGATCATGTGAAGACCATGTAGTATCGGTGTCTGAGAGGGTCTTTTGAGGAAAGAACCACACAGATTGAGTGGATCTGTCCAGTCAGTGCACGCATTTGTCAGAAATCGTGCAGCTCAACTCAAAACCTAAAGTTGTGTAACTTCTTTCCAAGTTAAATACAACAATACATTACAAATCGTTTCAGTCTTTTTTAATCACTTTTCTTCCGCAACACACAATGACTAATGTCTAAATTAATAATCTCAAGATCTTATCGTGGCAAAAAATCTCACATTTATAAAGAAAAAAACAAAGCACTAAGTAACTAAGTATTTTTGTAACCGTCATTTTAATTATTCCATTCATCTAAATACATATTGAGCAAGAGACAAAACCACTCTCATGAAGTTAATTCTTTCCGTGTTTGAAACATGTAAAATGTCTCGGTTTTTAACTTCACAATGTGTTTATAATTTGTAACAGATTACTAAAACAAAGATGATTGTAATGAGTAACCTTTTTTTTAACAAATAACCATCTATAGCGCGACTGTACGCACTTGACACTTGAATTATTGAATTGATATTTTCGGGATAAAAAGACAGTCTTATATTTATTTTTTGCAGCTTAGCAGCTCTCTTTTCTTACGGTAAATATTTAGAGAAAAACAAAACATTGAGAATCTTTTTTGCATTCATAATTAGTATTGATACCTTCGGGGTAATTGCGTAATACACTAACAGTAGCAATGTCTTTCATTTTGACAGTTCAACAACATTTATTGCGTTATTTACGTTGTTGAGCAGACAAATTTTTCGAACAATTATAAAGCAATGGATTAGCAATATCTTTCAAAATAATTCAGATTGTGATTGAAAGTGTGTTACGCAATTAGAGTGCTGGTTATCTGTCGAAAGGCATCAAGAAAAACAATTGAATTTCTTGATTTTTCAATAGTTTTCGTAGCATAAGTTATAGGAAAACAGCTTAAGCCGGGGTATGTAAATAAATATTAGTCAGTGAAGGTGCGCCAGTGCCGGACATACTCGTCTTCACTTATCGTCACTTGTGAAGGCTTTTTAACACACCCCATAAACTAATCTTGTTACAAATTCCTGAGGAAGTATTTATTGAAGAGTAGGTAAACAAAAGAGTTATAAGTCGTGTTCTCTCGGTGTTCAAGTGTCGCCCCGTCTGAGCTCAGCCTACTGATATAAAACAATTGATAGTGATTATTTTAGAACACCTCACTCAGTGTTCTTTCTACTAGCGTGAAAAGTTGTTCAGTGTTGTACATTATTTATACATAATTAGAAAAAAAAAACATTACAAAACAAGTTTTGATACTTTTTTCAGTGTGTGTTGATTTTTAGTCGTATTCTTCTGTCAACATTTTTAAACATAAAATTACAGTGAAAGTATTACCATATTATAGGTGTTAAATAAACAGTGTATGTTACGTAAAAATAGCGTAAAGTTCTGTTTTTTTTTTTTTTTCATTATTTGTGCATAGTGCCACAGAATTATGTAAATTGGTATTTATAAAATGTTTATGTACCGAAACGGCTCACTAAAACAAATGTGTGTAATAAGCTCATAGTAAACAATGTGACGGCACATTAACTTTTAAATTAATTTCTTATTTTACACGGAGAAAAAAAAATCTACAAACTAACAGTACCAGCTATCGTCATCATTTGAGCGGAAGGACGTCCACTGCTGGACATATAGGCGTCCTTAAAGTGTCACAACATTAACCAGTCTTGTGCTTCTCGCATCCAGTGAATTCCCACTTGGCAATTCCTTGGGCTTTGTAAATGTCAGTGCGAGCTGTACCTCGACAAAATTTGAAGTGTCATTAACATGTCATAAAGCGGATTCCTGCGGTATTAACAAGGTCATCGGTCCTCCTTGTGAAAGGCCTTGCTGGATGTGAAGAAGAAGAAGCACATAACCGGTCGAAGTGGCAATGCTTGGGGGAGGCCTATGTGCAGCAGTGGACATCTTTCGGCTGAAATGATGAAGACATAAAGTATTTACCGTCGTTATAAGAAACGTACCTACATTTTACTGTATTTATAGATAACTAGCTGCGCCCCGCGGTTTCACCCGCATATGTGTCGATCCCGTGGGAATATCGGGATAAAAGCTATCCTATGTCCTTCCCCGGGATGAAATCTAGCTCTCTGCCAAATTTTATCGAAATCTGTTCTGTGGTTTAGGCGTGAAAAGGTAACATACAGACAGACAGACAGAGTTACTTTCGAATTTATAATATTAGTATGGATTAACTATTTACACTAGGTACTAAATTAAATGACTTACTAACTAACTATACAAATAAATACAAAAACAAAAGGACACGTAGGCGTCTAAGTGTCCGCATCGCTGTCGTCCGGAAACTTGCCCAGAAGACTGGCAGCATTGCCACGTTAAATGTCAATGCTAATTCTGTGGCCAAACAACGACCCAGCCCTCTGGTCACGTGAAGTGTAACGTTAAAACGCTATAAGTAATAATAATTATTATTATTTATTGACATAATAGGTTACAGAAACTTGTTTGAAGCCTCTGACTACTGAACAAGGTGTACCTGTATGTCATTTTATTTGGCTTAGGTACTAATGTCAACATAAAATATGTGTGCAACAAAATACAATTTTAAAAGACGTAGGTAAATAAAATACAATGACTGAAATGAAAAGTATGAAAAAATATCAAAACTACAATTTATTTATTCTTAAATTATATCGTGCTGTATCGTAATTATAAGTGTAGGGTTACCAAATATCTAGAGAACGAATGTAAAATTCTTCTCCAGTCTAGTCCGATATAGGTACTTAAAATGGTCACGCACTCATTCACGAGCTCACGGCACGTTCCCTCTCCCATAGTAATGGAGAAAATCAGATTTTACGCAAGGTGGCTACAGTGGGCAATTGCAATTAACTACTTATTTTATTTCTAAACTAGCTGTGCCCGCGACTTCGTTCGCGTGCATGACGGAAAACGTTTTAATTTTTTGCGCGGAACCCTAATTATTTTTCTAAAATAAAAGTAGCTTAAGTTACTCCTTTTTACATCAGCTAACTGCACGTGAAAGTCCCGTCAAAATCGGTCCAGCCGTTTCAGAGATTAGCCGGAAAAAACAGGCAGACAGACAGACAAAAATTGTAAAAAATGTTATTTTGGTATATATGTACCGTGTATAGATCCATATGCATTTAGTAAAAAGTGGTTATTTTAATATTACAAACAGACACTCCAACCAACAGACACTCCAATTTTATTTATTTGTATAAATGGAAAAGTTTGCTAACTTTTTCTTTTTGTAGGTATATGTACATACCAAGTTTTCTAATGGGGAAAATAATAATAATAAACAATGGGCGGTTTTGCAAGATTTATTTCAGTATATTATAATAAAGAATGTCGTTTTTACCATTGCCACTCGAAAAAGGGCATTTTATTCATCGATAACAGTGAATAAAACTCTCTTTTAGTCTGAGTGAATAAAAACATTTTGAATTTGGAACAAGCACGAATATACGAATTATGTACATAAATAAATAAAACGAGTACGTACTGGCTGGTATATGGAGCTATTCCATAGAGCTATAAAATTTAATTAAAAATAAAATATACCGCCAATTTAGGTTCTTTTCTATCTGTTATCGTGGTTATTTTAAGTCATTGGAAAATCTAATAATATAAATTTTATGGCCGTAAAAGTAAATACCTATTTATCTACAAACCTACTATACTTTAAAAGTTTTATTTTAAATACATATTTGTTTAAATTTTTTTTTTTTATGCTTCGCTTTTTTAATCATTTTGCTACTCATATTACCATAAGAGGTATTCATTTCACTCATATCTATGTATATCTAATACTAAAAATAACAAAATTAAATCCTAACTTAACTAAAACTATACAGAAACTAAAATATTATTTATTTAAATACCTACTTACATTTTTTTTTAATTATTGTTCATAGGATATGCTGATTATGTTCATAGGATATGATGATTATAAGGGGTCCGTGGCTAAATAATAATAGCCGCACAGGTCGATCGATCAGGTTAAGCTACGCTTGCCGCGGTTGGTCTGTGGATGGGTGACCATCTTTACATACCGAGACCCCTCCGTGCCTCGGAAAGCACGTTAAGCCGTTGGTCCCGGCTGTCATTCGTGGATCTTTGACAGTCGTTACGGGTACCTAGTCAGAAGCCCGAAAGTCTGACAACCAGTCTTACCAAGGGGTATCGTATTACCCAGTAACTGGGTTGTGGAGGTCAGATAGGCAGTCGCTCCATGTAAAATACACCAGTATTTTGTTTCAAATTAGTGTTATTTCAAGTTAAACAAATATCAACTTTATTTTAATGGTGATTAAGTAGATTTCAGAGTGACTAGCACTATTGAAAAATTGTTTGACGTTGTAGCGTAAACTGAACTTTATTGTGTAGAATTAAAAATATTTTTCCATAAACTCATATCTATTTGTTTACATTTTTGGCAAATAAGTCGCTAATGCATTATTTATGAATTGAAAAAGTCAAAGTGGTACTTCCCCGGAATTGAATCCACAACCCACTGCGCCAAAAATAAACATTAATTTAAATATAATATTATCATACAGAAGCTACTAACTAACATACATTTTTATGATAATTAATCGGTGTTGGGAAAATGCACTACTTAATTAAATTAGTATCAAGGTTAAAATAACAATTCTAGTTAAATTGATAAGGTGATTTTGATTACACTCCGATTCCATTTATTTATAGATCTATGTCACCATATTTATATATAGAAACTTTTTAGCTTCCCGTATACGTATAGGTAGTTTAAATTACCTACTTTTTTAAATTTTATAATTATGCAAAATGCTCCATGCTAGTTTTTTCTTTGTATAAGATAGATAGCTAAAACGTTTATTCATTGCAACAAAAGACACAATACAAGCATTAAAAAAACATCAAAAAAGGTGAGAAAAAAAAACAAAGATTAAAAAGATGACATGACCCATAGATACCTCATATGACATTTATAACGGTCGATCACTACTGGGCGGTGTGTCCCATGGTTGCACCAAATCCAATCCAAAAATAAATCCAGCTCAGCATATGCCAGGCACAATACCTGACGCTGGTAGTCTGCTGCAACCCGTATAAGGCCTAAGTAGCGTCATGCCTTGTAGGTAATGGGATGGTCAAAAGCATTATAATTATTTTGCCTGAAGGTACTTTTATTAATGTCCCTTTTTGAAAACTTCCGGCATTTTCAGGGTCAATTCAAAAACGCGATCTTCAAGACAGGTTGTCTAATCCATCATTTAATCATTAAATAATAATCTAAACAAGTAAATAAAATTGAAGTGTCATAATGTCAAAATAACAGCTTTGTACTGTACTTATACTTGTAAATAAATAAATATAAATAAATAAATAAATTATACCTAACAAAAAAGGTATTCTTTTTTCTGTCTGTCTGTCTGTTTGTTCCGGCTAATCTACGAAACGCTTGGACCGATTTTGATAAAATTTGGTATGGGGTTACTTTGAAACCTGAGGAAGGACATAGTCTATTTTTTATCGACATACAACGCGAGCGAAGAAGCGGACGGAATCTAGATATAAATAGTATTATTCTAGAAAGCAATCTATGATTTAGTTGTCAAGTGAAATCAAACTCTGAAACTGAAAAGCATGTGATTTCCAATAAGTACCTATTACATAAAAATACACTTTACAATCATTCATCTTTCGACATTATCTCATGATTTTATCGTTTCTGAATCAACAGAAACACCATGGTTCTTACTCCATTGACATAAGGTTCAAATTAACTCCCATAAAGCATTTATCTCATGATTGTTTGCCATACGGCCTTCAATTTAATGTAAAAGGTAACAGATGCTGGAATATTTTGTTAAATCCTCTTAAATAAGGTTTTTAAGACCACCTTATCTTTAGAAATAAATGTAGGTACAGACGCCAGCTCATCAAGCTACTACAATCCGTCACATTTCTTTAATAGATTTTCAACTTTATCCTTAAGGACGCTATCACATTTTGAACTCGCTCAAGTTTAGGTATCTGAATCGCAACACAGCAACATTACGCGCACGCACACATTGAAACCATTGTTCGCTCGATTTTTATACGTAACTTAACTAATCTTGGTACTTGAAGATATTTTTTTTTAATTTTGCTGGTATTTATTTAGTAAAGTTAGTTGTAAGTTCGCAATCGAATTTGGTAAGTGTTATTAGTACTTACTATCTGCGTGATAATCATGTTTTTAGTATTGTTGAAGTTCATCAGTCAATACGTTCATTACTAGGTACCCAAAAACGACCTTAACATTTTAGTATTACACGGAACATCCACATTTATACCACAGTCTGCTGTTAGTTTGAAAATATGTACCTAAGTACTTTTAAATATTATTTTTGATGTCAATTGTTGGAGTATTTCATAATCAAATACTAGCCTGGGAGTTTATCGTAGAGTTTCGTTGTGATATTTAAAAATAATCATTCCCTTATGAAAACAGTAAGTATTTTACTTACTTAAAAATTAAAACAAAGTAAATCAAAAGTAATTTATTCAAATTAGGCTGAGAATCAGCACTTTTCGAATGTCAAAATTACAAAAGACAGTCCCCCAAAACGCCCGACCTTCACTTCTTAGTGCTTTCGCTGGGAAGAAGTGGCGCAACAAACTCCCCAGCAGCACAGCTGTCTTTTCACATAGAAAATATTTCATTGTACAGACGCCAGCACATCAACCTATTACAATCTGTCAGATTTCTGTAATAGATTTTCAACTTTATTACTAAAGCATAAGGTTCAATGTTCATTGGGAAAATTTGACAGTTAGGTGTAGGTTGATGTGCTGGCGTCTGTACTACTACTATACTCCATAGGTTTAGGTAGCTAAATAAAGGTAAACAAAAAAACCACGCGACTTTCTTAACCGACTAAACGTAATACCAGTCTATTCAGTTGTCATGCTACGTCACAATTGTATTCTTCAATATAGCAACATTATTATTCACTAAAAAAATTACTGAATTGAAGAGTAAAACTGTGACGTAGCATGACAACTGGATATACTGGTCATCATCATCTGCCTAGCCTTTTCCCCAACTATGTTGGGGTCGACAACTGGATATACTGGTATTATGAAGAAATTGGCCGTAAGTCGATTTGTCACAAACAAAAATCCGCCACCTTGAATAAAAAATGGATGTTATATTCGTAATCATCACCCCGAAAAACCCCAAAATCGACTATTAATATCGAATGTCTAAAAAAAATATTTCCATCATTTTAATTTGATTAAAAAATAAATATTTATACAATCTTTATCCGTCATCTATATCCACTAAATAAATAAATTAAAAGTAAAAAAGTTTTTTTCAGATTTAAGAACTCATATTTACTTAGTTTGAAAATTGAAAAAATTAAAATCAATCAGATCATCTTATTTACTTGTTTATCTACACAGGTAAATCTCGCAACAAGCTTTTATATCATATAACTTGTGTACTTATTGACGTTATAAGTTGATAGTAAAAGTTTTAAAGGAAAATTTTATTTTATTCTTTTTAGCGCATTTAACTAAAAGCTTGTTTTAAAAAAAAGTTTTTACTTTTAATTTGTTTTTACTTTTTAGTTATCGCTTGACAGGTTTTTTTGTGGAGTTTAACTCGCATACGTATTCTGAGCAAGACCTTTCATTTGATACCCATGTTGTAGGAAAGCATAAAAAACTTAGTCCGCTATGTTTAGAAGTCCGCCATATTGCATTTAGAGTAACGTCACATTGTTTTTTGAGTTATTCTCAGCAAGCCCTTTCATTTGATACCCATATTGTTGCAGTGCATTAAAAGTAACTAGTCCACCATCTTTAGATGACCGCCATATTAGATTTATAGTGACGTCACTTTATTTTTCGAGTTATTCTCAGCAATCCCTTTCATTTGATACCCATATTGTAGGAGTGCATTAAAAATAACTAGTCCACCATCTTTAGAAGTCCGCCATATTGGATTTAGAGTGACGTCATTTTATTTTTCGAGTTATTCTCAGCAATCCCTTTCATTTGATATCCATATTGTAGGAGTGCCTTAAAAATAAGTAGTCCGCCATCTTGGGCGTTCCGCCATTTTGGATTTAGAATAACGTCACACAGCTAACCATGCATTGTCATCCAAACTAAACGTGCATACAAAATTTCAGCTCAATCGGTTGAAGATATCTGCTTCAAAATTTAGTTGCAAGAGTCCACCCGAACAAACATAGTTACATACATACATACATACATTGCAAGTTAAATAAAAGCTTGTAAAAATTACAACTAAGTATTTGTTTCTGAAACAAATACCAATAATCGTACTTAATTTTATTTCGGTCCGAAAAAGTATCAACTTCGTCCGACCTCAGTACACAACTCGGAACTCACTTTTTTACGTAATTATTTTTTGCGAGAAAGCGACACAGACGTGCTTCCACGAGCGCTTCTGAGCGCGGAATGACGAACCGCAAGTGTCCGCGGGTAGAAAATGTATGGAGAAATTTGAGAGCGTTTCTTATTTGTCTCATAAATGAAAAACTTATTTATTTATCTACAAAATATTTAGCTTATCGTATAGAGGACTATATAAGCAACAATATCTTCTTATTTTTAAGTTAAAATATGCAGTGGATTTAGCTATATAGGTCCTTATTCAAACCCCTTTTTATTAAATTTCTTGCGATTACTGTGATGGTAAAAACGTATTTGTGTGAAAATTTTGTATGGGGCTATTTAATTATTATGGAGCCATTCTGGAGATGAATATATTATCTTTAATTTGAAACCAAGATATCCTTGCAGTTGCGACTCCAAGTTCACTAAAATGGTACCTGAAAAGTACTGTAATTCGTGGAAAAATGTGATAGCGTCCTTAAAGTATAAAGTTCAAAGTTGATTGGGAAAATTTGACAGTGTCAGGCCAGGCAGCTTGATGTGGAACCAAACCTAAAATCGCGAAAAAAAATCAGCTGTTTCCTACATTTATGTTCGCATAACTTGTCAAAAATGTATGAAACAGCAGAATTTTTTTTTCGCGACTTCAGGTTTGTTCCCATAGTACTTAAGTAAGTTGTTCGTAATGATGAACACAATGGCCCCTTAAGAGATTTCATGTATGAATAGATAGACTCTATATAAATCGGTACCGTAAAACGAGGTGAATAGGGATGCAGGGGTGAATCGGGACGAAACTTTAAAATGGATTTTAACATTGAAGTAATTGTTTTTTTTTTTTGCCAAAAAGGACTCTAATATGTTTATTATATTGTAGTTAACGATGAAGTGTCCTTGTTGGCAATAAACTTTATTACATCAACGATAAAATCCATTTTAAAGTTTCGTCCCGATTCACCCCTGCATCCCTACACCCCGTCTTACCGGTAGCTGACATCAATGTAAACAGAAAACGTTATAGGACTACACCCCGTAAAGTATCACGTTTCTGAGATATTAACGATCAAAGTTGCTCACGTGACATCCATATTTTTTTAACTTACATCGTGTTGCCACGGATCTTCAAAGCCTGCTGGGAAGACAGCTTGCAATAAATGCACTACTCGTATCAAGCGAAAAACAATTCAATAAACAAATTAATTATGTCAATTATTTCACCGTTAGAGTGGTTTCGCACTACATCCGATCCGAATCCGAGAAATGCCGGTCCGAAGTGACCATTGTCCTACGAGTATTTGTATGAGGGGTTGCGCACTAGATCCGAACAAACAGGACTATGGATTATTTCTCGAATTCGAATCGGACGTAGTGCGAAACCGCCCTAAGGATCAGTCGAAACAATTGACATAATAATGTATAGATAGGTGTTGGTAGATAATATTGCATTACACCCACAAATCCCACAATCCACAATGTTTGAGAGTTTCTCAGTATTCTCTCTCAATATAATACGCTGTGAAGTAGAATTCTGGATCAAGGGCGGTCTCATATTCGGTTAATTTTAAAACTAATGCTTATGTTTGGGATGTGGGTCGAACATTTGGGTGTGAACTTCGTTTTATAGAACCTTTGTTTATTGTGGTTAAGTTGAAAATAATAGCAGTGCCCGTTGCATCGGTCTCGGGTCAAGTTCTAAAATTTTCGGGACGAAAACTTCGAGACAAATGAATGCATGATGAAAAGATACTCAAAACGTTGACTATCAAGTTATTAATTTATATTTGTCATTCACATTAACAGAGGTCGTAAAAATATCTACTGCTGAAACGGTACCTAATACGTACTGTCATTGCATATTAATAATTTTCAGTTTATCAAAACATGATTAATTCAAACTTCTAAGTAGTGCCATCGAGTCCCGCGCGGCGTTGACTGTTGGACTTCATGACCACCTTCGTCTGGGTCCAGCGGGGCAATTGCGTAACACACTATCAGTAGCAATGGGTTTCATTTTGACAGTTCAACAACATTCATTGCGTTATTTGCGTGTTGAGCAGACAAATTTTTCGAACTTATGAAGCAATGGATTAGCAATTTGCTTCACAATGATTCAGATTCCGATCGATAGTGTGTTACGCAATTATGGTGCTGGTAATTACGATCGAATATCTACCATTTTTTCTTTTTAACATTGAAACTCCTTCGAACATTGATTGAACCTTTTTATCTCGGGACAACTTAGTTAATGTATTTTATAATGAATTCTTTTTAAAATCCGTTCTAACGAACCTAAAACCCGATTGAAAACAGGTAAAAATTCGTGAAATTCGTTATAAAATTTTATCCTAAAAAATATCCTGAATTTGATTAACTCTCCTAATTCCTCTTTTTTTTTCCTAATATTTTTTTACACCGACAATAATTGTCAAGTAACAAACCTCCGTGTTTTATATTTAGACTAGCAGAGCCCCGCGGTTTCACCCGCATAACTCTCGATCACATGGGAATATTGGGATAAAAAGTATCCTATGTCCTTTGCCGGGACTCAAACTATCTCCATCTAAATCGGTTCAGCGGTTTAAGCTTGAAGAGGTAACAGACAGACAGACACACTTTCGCATTTAAGTATAGTATGGATTTTAAACAATGATCTATTTAAAACAACGCATTTTATTTTGATAGCATTCCAGTAACTCAATCAAGGTGCAGGATATTAAAAATCCAAAATGAATGCAATCATAAGAGTTAACACACTGTTAATGAATAAACCTATCTATCTCATTATCTTATCTGACAGATGATGCCCAACAAGGTTTTGTCGGCGAGATAATACGCTATCAGCTATCACTACATACTACATCAAACTTGTAGAATGCGCAGAGAAAAACGTATCTTATGAAAATTGTCTGTTATGTCCTTTTCGGTTGGTGTTTATGTACTTTTTGTATGCAGTTTAAGAGGACTACATGACCTAAAGCGCGGACTTTGTCGGACTGCATAGAAAAGAAAGAGAAGCGCGATGCCACAACGCTGGTAATTTATTGCAAAATATGAAGCAATTATCGATTTACGAAAAATCTAGTGTTTGGACAAAAAAACTAAAACACTATAGTTTTAGTATGTTGCTAGTAGAATAATCTGACAAAAAATCATAATGATTGTATGTATATTAGTATGAATTTTGTTGTAAAAAAAAAGTTTTTAGAGGTATCTTCATGATTTTTTTCTATCGTACCAAATAAGTTGTATTATGTTTTCAACACACTATCTTCCTATCATTTATCCTGAAGAATATCATATATTTTTTTGAGTTTTTTTACTTTAGTTTATCATATACTTTTATTGTTTCTAAAACTTGCGTTTTTTGCGTTTAGGTCCTGTAAGCCCCTTAAAGAGAAAAGAGCGTAAGTGACTGTTGTAGTAGGCGTGTTTTTTGCAGCGATGAGTAGGTGTCGAAATAAATTAGGTGCATGCAAACGTCTATGTACAGTCAACAAAAGAGATAAGTAGGTATGCAGGATCGTCGGATATAATTGAAGTTTAGTAAGAAACCGATGGATGTTGTCGACTGAAATTTAATTAGCTAAATGAGTTGTTTGTTCTCTATTAATAAAATTAAATTCTATTCGAGAACATCCATCGGTTACATACTAAACTTCAACTATATCCAACGATCCTGCATATTTATCTCTTTTCTTGACTGTACAATGAAAGAGGATAAAGATATTTGGTATATTTCACACTGATCTCTCTGGTGATGTCATCGAAAAAGGTTCCATTAGTAGCTTAGGTATCTATGACCAGCTGGGTAATTGTGAAACATACAAGTCACAATCTGAATCATTTTGAAGGATATTGCTAATCCATTGCTTCATATGTTCGAAAAAATTGTGTACTCAAAGACGTCAACAACGCAATGAATGTTGTTGAACTGTCAAAATGAAAGCCATTGCTACTGTTCCTGTGTTACGCAATTACCCCCCATATTCTTATTGGTATGAATGTGGACCATGTGGACGAAGTAAAAAAAAAAGGTACAGACGCCAGCACATCAAGCTACCCGAAACTGTCAAATTTTCCCAGTCTACTTTGAACCTTCTGCTTTATCGATAAAGTTGAAAATCTATTAAAGAAATTTGACAGATTGTAGTAGCTTAATGTGCTGGCGTCTGTGCCTAAATGTTGAAGCATGTGATGTTCTGTTAAGCCTGCTTACCTCCATCATAAAATGGCGTTTACATATTTGATGTAGGTACCTATGTACATTTTCAAATTTTCACGACTCGAAAAATAGTAACAAACGAATTTAAAATTACATACTGCACAATAAAACTTTTAGCCCTCTACATAGATTATAATCTCTGCCTCCAGTCACGGGTCGTTACTTTAATTTCTACAAAAAATTAAGTTAAGTAAGGTATTTTCCATTATTTACATAAACTAATTTATGGAAAATATTTTAAAGTTACGTATCTACTTCCTTATATTCATTATCTCATTTGTATGCCTATTTGTTTTATTTTTACTTTTTCTGAATAGTCGGTCAAGTTTATACATAAGTAATTAGGCTGTTAGCGCAAAATCATTAGGTATTTTAAGAAAAGGGGTTTTATCACTTTCTTTATCGCTGGAAAATTTGTAGGTTAGATAGATGCTTATGCGAATCCCGCACCCCCGGCCATAGGTAGAGATGGAACACCGCGGTGGTTTTAGCCGTTAAAGATTCCGGCATGCCCCTCTGTCCCCCCCACGATGGAGGAAGTCCACGAGGATTTCCACCGCGCAACAAAAAAAAAACAAAACAAAAAAAAAAGGTAGGTAGATATCTAGGTACACCTTTTGCCTGCACTGGTAATGGACTAATATTGATTCATAATAATTTCGCTTTATTTACATTGCTACGTCTTCCGGTACTCGGTCGCCACTCCAGAACGTTTCGGCCCCATCGACCTTCTGTTCTGCTAGAAAAGTGACCTGTCCACTTAAGGCCTTCCACACGGTAAACCGATGACCTGGTGAAGGTCGCAGGAATCCGCTGGATGCGAGAAGCACAGAACCGGTCGAAGTAGCGGTGCTTGGGGGAGTCCAGCAGTGGACGTCTTTCGGCTGAAATGATGATGATGATAATGATTTACATTGCCGCAATATCAATTAAAATCAACTCAAAAATATTGTTTTTAAATAACGTTATTTAGGAGTTAAATTCTTTAGATTACCTATCTATCTCAGCGCATACAATATAGGTACTTGTTCCGTGTTTATTTACTGATTAAAAATACGCCATTATCTCTGATTCATTTTATATCCTTTGTTTTATCGTGACACTAAGTGGTCCCACGGTGTTGCTTTTACGTAGTTGTTTTAATTCATTAAATTTACTTAAATATTAAATGGTCCATTCCGAGTACTTATATTTGTATAAAAATAAAGTTCGTTCAAGCTACCAAAAAAAGGCAGTATATCTATGAATATGATTTGCATTTGAATTTGTAAAAAAAGGTTTTACCACAAAATCACACTAAGACGAGTATTATAAAGGCGAAAGTTTGTGAGTCTGTGAGGGTGTGTGTGTGTTTATATGTTTGTTACTTCTTCACGCTCAAACGGCTGGACGAATTTTGATTAAATTTTGTATGGAGGTAGCTGACACCCTGGATTAACAATAGGCTACTTTTTATCCCCATACTCCCACGGGATCGACACTTACGCGGGTGAAACCGCGGGGCTCAGCTAGTATTTAAATAAATTTCAATAGGTAGGTAACCATCCAAGCTAAAAGCAGAAATTAGAAATGTCCATTCTATGAAATCTCCTGAAACTTTTATAGACCTTAGAGCATTATTATCCCTTTTACAAATCAGCGCAGCGGGGTAAATTTTATTGCGTAACACACTATCCAAAAAGATTCCACTATCACTAGCAATAGCATTAATTTTGACAGTTCAACAGAATTCATTGCATTATTTACTTACGTTGTTCATCCGACTAATTTTTCGAACATATGAAGCAATGGATAACCAAAATCCTTCAAAATAATTAAAAAATAATAATTGAAAGTGTGTTACGCTATTAGTCCGCCGGTCAACAAACAAACTCACACTCGAATTTTCTAACACCAGCTTAGATGACAAAGTACTAGACATACATACACTCATAGCCAAGATAAGATTAAATGATATTTACAGAGATGGCTAATAAAAAACGGATCGTTGATAGTAAATGGTCACCGCGCGTAGCGTTTGATACGGACCGTAATTTGGTCTGTGATATTGCCAGTGATAAAAATGCAAATAGTGATAAAACAGATTATTAGTAAGTAGATAACAATATTATTGTGTTTATAAAATTAATTTTGTTATTATCGGAACGCGTGGTTTGTGCGGGTGAGTGTGATTTGTTTCGGAAATGGCGTTTTCTTTTGATGTTGGAGAAAAATATTCTATGATGATCTGCTTTCGAAAGTGTAGTCGTATAAGATGTGCGTAGTTAGCCGATTCTGGCATACAATGTATCCTATATCCGGATATCAGATGGCTTTTCCGGAATAAATGCCGAAAGTCTAGCCAGGAGATAGTTACAAAGACAAACTCTTGAATAATTTTCGGCACCCACACCGCTTTTTCAATGCATATTTCTTAAGTTTTTCTAGTACGTGATTACCACTGGTTGTGCTTGTATCTCTATACAGTCAGCAATAAAACTCGAAACAATGTTGCTGTAACATAATTATCATCTAAATTTTTACAAAATGTTTCGATACCTACCTACATTGCTTTTCAACATTTCATGAACATCATTGCTAAGAGTTGCTAATACTTTTTAAATTTTATACGAGTTCAGATTTATTTAAGCACCTATGTATATTTTGCTCAATAGTTAAGGTTTCAAAAGTGTTAATGGGCTTTTGTTGCTAACCGATGATGATAAATCTTCCGCGGTTATGCACTTCTAATATTATTGCGTATTTTTTCATCAATTCGATTAGAACTGCATTCTTCAGCCGTGACCATGACCTTCGCATATATATATAGGCGATTATAACCCATGAAGTTTATTCTACATAGAATGTATAGGTACCTATTAGTTTATACATAATTGCAACACGTTACAAACCAATTGCCTATTGATATTGTTTTTTCTATTTCAAATGGAAATATGATCGTCAAGGTCGTAGACAATTATGATCTAGAATCTCTAGCATCATATACCTACCTAATAAACTGCTGAACATGGTCAGACAAGAATTGTAGGTAGAGATATTTCATTTAGTTTTTTTTTTTTTTGTGGCTGGCAGTATCTTCTTTAGTCCTTTAGATGTTGTTATGTTATTCTCTTCAAGAGTCGATTTTGATTCGATAGTGCAACACAGCTTTTAAATCCCGTTTTCGTGCAGAGAGAATACGTGATTTTTTACAAATTATGTAATACGGTTACTCATATTTTATACTTACCTACTAAAACATCTAAGACCACGTTATCACTACTGTGTGTGATTTCACTTTTAACACACCTACATAGGAGCCTCACTCTGATAACTCTTTGGAGAAAAACAACACACCTCTTCTCAACTATTAAAACAAATGAATCATTTTTAAACCTTTAGAGGAATTCGATGACTAGGTATACAATTATATTATCTATGAATCCAATTACCGAATTTACATAACATATAGATAGACTGATTAGGCCATTGATTTGCCGAAAATTAATGGAGATTTAGCTAATTGTCAAATCAATGATTTTTGTAATCGTTTTAATTATGCGTAGATCACATAAAAATGCTACCGTTATAAGATGATATCTTAGATGTTTTGAATAATTAACCCAATATTGTGGTACTTATATATACAGACGCCAGCACATCAAGCTACTCCAATCTGTCAAATTTCTTTAATAGATTTTCAACTTTATTACTAAAGCATAAGGTTCAAAGTTGATTGGGAAAACTTGACAGTTTCGGGTGATGTGCTGGTGTCCCTAGGTACCTACCTACTAAGTAGTACAATAACCTACGAGTGATTGTCGTTTCTCATTGGATTTTTTCCAAATGAAAATAAAATGATGGACTGAACGTTACCTAAACGTGGTTACGATTTAGCAATAATAGACAAATGAAGAGACTAGATATCTACTGAAAGAGTTTAATATAAGTAGTTTAATATATGCGACCAAAAATCAACACACCAACTTTGAAACAAGGAATTTTTATCAATCAAAAATACGTTATTTTCATAGCATTTAAATAACACAAATAATGGAGTATCAGACATAGAGAGAAAATGTCAGACAGCATCGAGGACTTAGTGAAACGGTACAAAGAAAATGTTTCCAAAGAGGAGCACCCGCGAAGCATTGGTCAGTATTAAGGACATTTTTTTTCCAGGAGGTTCAACAGTATTGTGTCTTTGAGGGAAGATTTCAAGGAATCTTCGAATAGCATTTTATAAATGAGTTCCATTTGAAGACTATTTTAGCAGTAATTGGAATAATAGGCATTTTTTTATTTCTCGTATTCAGGTTGCATAGCAGAGTTACTAATAAAATAAAAGATAATGAAAGGATTTCTGAGTAACGAATAAACTTTTTCTGGGAGCTAACTTATGTTGAGCAGGCATGAAGGAAAATCAACCTGCCCTGATACTTATTTATTTCTTGTACCTCTGATAACAAATCATGGCTCGCAGAGATAAATAGGTGCCGGTAGTGTCAAAGCGGCAATGTCATCAGCCCTTGTAGTTTGGACACGTCCACACGTTCTAGTCCCCATCACCCTTTTGCTTCAAAAAAGTTTTAACAAATCATTTTCTCAACTTTCCAGGGTTGTTCACGATACCGGAGTATCCCGAATACGAAGCGAACCGAGGCATGTGGTCTGTGGCCCTGGACGCCATACTGACCACGCTGAGGTACCTCGCGCCGGCCACACTGCTAACGCTCTTCTGGGGTCAGCAGAGCTTCCTCTTCAAGATACTGAAGCATATCGACTCGGCTTTTAGAGCTAGTAAGTACACACACACACACACACACATACACTTCCTTATTTAATTCAATGATTGTAGATAAACACAAATCGTGAAGATCAGTATTTTGTTGAATCTTGAAGTCGAGTCTCGTTCCCTAGAAACACGTTCTACGTGGAACGGTTCTGTTAGAACAGTAAAACACTTTTACGAAGCTACGATAGAGATCGCTCTGGCCAGAACACGAAGGATTAAAGTATATCCTAGTGCAAGATTCACAGATCGAGACGTAAGCGCCGCATACTAATGTGAACCGTATAAGTAAGAATAGAGTTAATGTTCATATTCGAACAAGGTCTGTGTCAAGATCTATGACTCTGGCCCCTACATTCAGTACAGCTTTATGGTTCTAGCATAGAAGAAAACGTTGTTGTCTCTCTTTAATGTATCTTAGCTAGGACTGCTAAGACAAACCTAAGTAAGTTACAGTCTTAACTACAATGGCTACGCAAAATACCCAGTAAGTTGGAAGTTTTATTAGATATACTAGCTGCTGCCCGCGACGTCGTCTGCGTGAAGGCTCTACAGCACCAAAATACCTAAGATGCCAGTGTCGCTATAGCATTATAAGTAAACAACTTTTAAAATAGCATTAAAATATAAGTTTTTTTGCAAGCGAAGCAAGTGAAGAGAGTTATATTGGAATCCTGCTGAGTTCAGTCATAAGATGTGACTGAAGGAAATAGAGAAAATAATGCAGGAATACATTCCAGGACACAAAAGAGTAAAAATACGTACAAAGGTATCATACCTTACAACATTTCCCTATAACGTACGTTGGTAGTTATGCTGCCAGGAGCCAAAATGTAAAGAGAGTCAGGACTGGTGACGCGGGAGCAAGCGACGTACAGTTGCCCGTGTGAGAAGCAACTCGTCCTGAGGTCGACACCCGCTGCCCTCAGTGTCTGCCCCTGCGACTTACTGATGGTCACCGCGAAGCAAACACTCACGGGGAACTGTACGCGCTTGAACTGGAACGGGAAGTTATGAGGTATGAGGGGAATGCGTGGTATAAATACTGCCTCGCCAACGCCACAACTCGTAAGAATTTCCGCCTCAATTTGTGTGTCTGTGGAGCGAGATGACTTTAAGGCGGGTCCCGTTACACAACTTCGGAGGAGATAGGTTCCGAAGAAGCATAATCGGGACACCGACCTTCAGCTTGATGGTATGCGCTGGAAGTCCACTTGCTGACAGGGAGTTCAGAAATTCCACGGGATAATGTGTGGCGTCATCTTGCTCGACAACAGTGTTTATCGAGGTGTAGTCTACTTCATTCCCCTCAATTTCCGAGAGAATGCATTCGTTAATTGCTGCAGCCTGATCGTTTTTAAGCGTCAAAATGGCCCGCTCATACACCCAAGAATTTTGCTGGTGCGGTATACGACTGATGTCCCCGTACACACAGCGAATGAGTTCTTCTATGCTGGATACCACTCTACCGAGAGACTCTGGAAGCACCACCTGTCCACCTCTCTCTTCTGGTAGAGTGCCTTCGCCAAGACTTAGAAGGACATCGGAGAATTCTTGAGCACGTGCATTGCCGCCGAGCCGAGCTCTCATATTAAACGGTTGAATGTCGTAATTACAGACACAATTAAAAAGCCATTGTGTCTCGCGTAGATCTACGTTCCGGCATACGATGGGTTAATGGTCAAGCGCAGCGTACGAACTCGTGACCACAACGAAGATCATTTCAACGAAGCATTCACCTCGTCAGCCCTCGATCCCCGCGTCACCACGGAAAGCGTTTGCCGGAAATCGCCACTGAACAGAACTGTGGAACAGAATCGATGGGAATTTTAAAGTCCCGATTTCCACGGTCTTGATGCGGTGACGATTGGGGAGCTGGTAACCCATATTCGATCAGTGGATTGCCGCCGATAGAAATGACCACATCTTGAAGTGAACTGAGACAGGTGTTCAGCACGCGTTCATCAGTTACTTCGACTTCGCCTCAAAGCTCGTAGAAAACCTTCAGACAGATGATGGCGATACTTCTCCCACAAAGCTACCGGTTTCGCGACTCCACAAAACATCAAGATGACGGCATGCGGCTGGGACTGTCACTGACGCTCGCCTCCGCGAGGGTTTCATCCCAATTTTGGTCACTGTCGAGAAGGTCACGTGTTACCCAGGCTGCGCGGTAAGTGGGATACTCCACGCCATCAAATGTCCTCAGAAAGGCGAAAGACGTTGGGCCTCGGACAGTGTGAAGTAACAACCGCAGAAAATAGCATTCGCCATTATTCGGATGCACGGTATAAACCCTACCCAATGCGGTGTCCTTGAAAATTCCTGGAAAACTTTCCACAGCACTTCCTCGTCGACGTCGGTTAAATAAACCCCTTTGCTTGTCGTACGTGTAATATGAAGGCACCTCGTCATACGTAAGGGATTTGTTTTACATCACATTTAAGTTTATAATTAGGTATACGACATGAAAATATATTAATTACCAAGCAATAATCACACAGATAAATACCGAACAAAAGTATTAACAGTCAATGTTTATTTTGTACTAACAACATGAAATTGATGAAGAAATGATCATCATCAATGAACATAACTTTTTTGTAATACTTAACAACGCATTTTTTTTAATTGTCTTCCTCAACTCTGCTCAAGATTTTGAGGGTTTTGTTGGAACTTGAATTTTTCAAAACGAACTATACGATACAACTTTTATGAAGAAAATGCACATTACCATCTATGAATTTTAAGAATAACTAACTACTAACCTCGCCAACATGATCAAATTTAAATTATTAATTTCCAAAAAGTGTTAGGTAACATGTAACTTGATTTGATTTTTATGAAATCTCATAGATGGCGCTGCTTCAAATTTTTCTTTATACTACTAACATTCATTAAACTATGTTTCTCTGCCCAAGTTACTTAAATGGCGTAGTTTTTATAGTGTAAAGCTAGATAATAGCATGGCTTACTCAAAAACAACATTTAAATATGCATCGTTAGATTACACGCTGTCACAGAATGCGTAAGAAAAATAAAGATTCACAGCCCCTCCCCCGTAGGTGATAGCGTGATAATATGTAGCCTATATGTTGATCCGACCTCTTAGTAATACTCATGCAAAATTTGATGTAAATCCATGCAGCACTTTTTGAGATTAGCCCGGACATACATACAGACAATCAGACAAACAGACAAAAATTCTAAAAATTATATTTTCGGCTTCGAAATCGATTGTAGATCACGCCCCAAGTATTCTTTTAAAAAAATATTCAATGTACAGTTTTGACTTTCCTACGATTTTATTATATGTATAGATTACTAGCTTCCGCCCGCGGCTTCGCCCGCGTGGATGTCGGAAATTATCCCACAGGACAGTACCGGTGAAGTAGCGCATGTCCTTCCCTAGGGTGCTATCTATCTCCTTGCCAAATATCGAAATCCGTTCAGTGGTTTAGGTGTGAAAAGGTAACACACAGAAAGAGGTACTTTCGATATGGCTCACTATTTTGGGCTTCCACATAAAAGGTAGATAATATATTCTGTCGCGGACATTTATTTAGAACTGTTTAAGACAAACAGTCCCATGATACATTATATTCGTGTAACAACAGCGCTTCTGCGAGATTCAGCTGTTGTAGAGGTTTCTGTGGCTCTTTGGGACGCCATGTAAGTCGCCTGCTGCTGACGTCGATCTTGTGACTCTTCTGGTGTCTCCGCAGCCCGTTGAGACACCACTATACTCGGCATGCTGTTGACGCCGATCTTGGGCCCGTTGAGACATCAGATAGGTACTCAGCATGCCGTTGACGTCGAGGTTGAGACTGTTCTGGAGTTTCAGCAGTTGTTGAGATGCCAAATACTCAGCGTGTTGTTGACGTCGATCTTGGGACTGTTCTGGTGTCACAGTAGCTCTGTGTGCCGCCTCACGCACCGCCTGCTCAAACCTTCGCAGATCAGTTTGTTGAGACGTCTCGTTATTCTAAGTCTAGCTATTTTTATAGCTCGACCTTTATTAGAGCTTTATGAAATACTAGCTTCCGCCCGCGGCTTCGCCCGCGTGGATGTCGGAAATTATCCCACAGGACAGTACCGGTGAAGTAGCGCATGTCCTTCCCTAGGGTGCTATCTATCTCCTTGCCAAATATCGAAATCCGTTCAGTGGTTTAGGTGTGAAAAGGTAACACACAGAAAGAGGTACTTTCGATATGGCTCACTATTTTGGGCTTCCACATAAAAGGTAGATAATATATTCTGTCGCGGACATTTATTTAGAACTGTTTAAGACAAACAGTCCCATGATACATTATATTCGTGTAACAACAGCGCTTCTGCGAGATTCAGCTGTTGTAGAGGTTTCTGTGGCTCTTTGGGACGCCATGTAAGTCGCCTGCTGCTGACGTCGATCTTGTGACTCTTCTGGTGTCTCCGCAGCCCGTTGAGACACCACTATACTCGGCATGCTGTTGACGCCGATCTTGGGCCCGTTGAGACATCAGATAGGTACTCAGCATGCCGTTGACGTCGAGGTTGAGACTGTTCTGGAGTTTCAGCAGTTGTTGAGATGCCAAATACTCAGCGTGTTGTTGACGTCGATCTTGGGACTGTTCTGGTGTCACAGTAGCTCTGTGTGCCGCCTCACGCACCGCCTGCTCAAACCTTCGCAGATCAGTTTGTTGAGACGTCTCGTTATTCTAAGTCTAGCTATTTTTATAGCTCGACCTTTATTAGAGCTTTATGAAATATTAGACTTACGCTTTTGGAGTCATTATTGTAAGTAGGTACTATATAAAAAATCACCTAATCGGTAGTAATTTTCAAACTAACTAAAATAATTCCAATAGCTAATTAGGAGGAAAACGAATCTAACTTCTTACTACTTACAACACAACCTAAAACTATACGTTAATCTTAAACTAACAAAAAAAAAAACAATTGTAATAATCTAAGTAGGTCATCATCTGCCTAGCCTTTTCCCATCTATGTTGGGGTCGGCTTCCAGTCTAACCGGATGCAGCTGAATACCAGTATTTTACATGGAGCGACTGCCTACCGGACCTCCACAACCCAATTACTGGGTAATACGATACCCCTTGGTAAGACTGGTTGTCAGACTTTCGGGCTTCTGACGACCCGTAACGACTGTCAAAGATCCACGAATGACAGCCGGGACCAACGGATTAACGTGCTTGCCGAGGCACGGAGGGGTCTCGGTATGTAAAGATGGTCACCCATCCACAGACCAACCGCGGCAAGCGTAGCTTAACCTGATCCATCGACCTGTGCGGCTGTTATTATTTAGCCACGGGCCCCTAATAATAATCTAAGTAGGTACCTAATGAAAATAATAACGAATCTATTTAGGTACTTAATACTTACAAATACAACCTATACCTAACCCGTGACCTAACTAACTAAAAATACAATCCTACCTATAAGTAATTAAACAAACAAAGAAAACAATTGTAATATAACTAATAATTGAATTTAAAACGAATCTATATTTGTACTTAAAATATACTACCTAAAAATTATAATGCCTACTGTTAGTTAGTAATAAATCGCTTTGAAACGAATTTAAAGCTGTAAAAAAAACTCAAAATGAACACAACCGTCAACGACGTCGGCGTCTGCCCTCACGCCCAGCAGTATAAAAGTGTCCTGTGCCTCACGCACATAATATTAGTAGACACACCTTCCAATGTATAAATAAAAGGATAATAAACTTATTATTGAAATCCTTAGAACGGTCTTTCCTTTGGTGTTCCACGGTCTGCCTGCCCGCGTTCGGGATTTCATTGCCTGGACTGGACCGCCCCTCCACCCCGTCTTTGCGCGCCCCGACTCATGTAGGCATTAATAGCGCTCCACTCAGGTCAATCTTATCGTGATAACTTTTAAAGTATTCGTCCAAATTGCTTAGTGTAAAAGACAAAGTTTATCTACATGAAATACCGAAAGCGATAAATGTATTGATTTTAATAAGAATTAACAAAGTACTCTGAAATATGCATTGTAAAAAAAGTACCCAATTTAAATGTATTTATGGATCACTATTTTGGATATAATGGCTTCCACAAAAAAGATAGATATATGCTCTCGCGGACTTTTATTTAGAACTTTATAAGACAAACAGTTCCACGATACATTATCTTCATGTAACTCTAACGGTTTAGGCAGCGCACGCCAAGATAGCTCTCAGAAGGCAGGAATTTTTCCGACTTACTTGATACTTATCGTTATATTATTATGACCAAATCACACAAAATCTTTATAAATTGTAGCCTATGTGTTATTCTGATGTATAAGCTATATTACTGTGAAGTTTCATCAAAATCCGTTTAGTAGTTTTTGCGTGAAGGAATAACAAACATCCAAACAAACTTTCGCATTTATAATATTAGTAGGATTAGACTTACGCTTTTGGAGTCATTATTGTAAGTAGGTACTATACTTTGATTATATAATGTCTAGATAGAGCGTCGCCCTACAATCAAAACAAAGAAAACGAGGCAACAATTTCAAACATGTGTGCGTGCGGGCGGTGTTTTACACTGTGCATCTATGTCTCTGTGTGCGTGAATAATGATACCAGCTACTACAATTCTCCCATAAATCACATATTAAAAAAATTGACTATACAAATAATATAAGTAAGTTTTAGGTGTATGTTTGTAGTATTATTCAGTTTTAGTAGTGTCTTTATTTACTTGTATTTATAAATAAAAAACACTATTTAATTGAATTAGAGTTGTGTGTGTGAATGTTGTGTTATATTAAATCAGCTAAGTTAATTCAATTAGAATATTTAACTTTTTAGGCAGTTTGTATTTGGAAATTTCAAATGAAAGATCACAGATAATACGAATGGAATAAATTAATCTTATTAAAATTACTCTTGGCACCTTTGAAATCAGTTTATTGGACCCAATGCAACAACAATCATTAAAATGGGCTCATAAACAAAAAAGTTATACGCGAACATTATATTATTATAAAAAAGTACAGACGAATTGAAAAACTTCACCATTTTTGAAATAGAATAATAAAAGTACAGACGCCAGCACATCAACCTACTACAATCTGTCAGATTTCTGTAATAGATTTTCAACTTTATCGCTAAAGCATAAGGTTCAATGTTGATTGGGAAAATTTGACAGTTAGGTGTAGGTTGATGTGCTGGCGTCTGTACATCAACTAAATAATATAAACGTAACCATAAAGCAACGAATATACCCACAAAAAAAGGACGTTAAGTTGGGAGAATGGAAAAAAGAAACTGGCAACACTGATAAAATATGGCGTAATAGGGCGTAATTTGGTAAATATAAAAACAAAAAACAAATACGTAGTTTTTTTGGTTACTTACTGATGATATGTGATGTGTTTGGTGTTTTTTACCCTTCCTTTATAATTTCGGCACAGTTTAATAGCACATACCGTCATTTTATCGCTGTTATTTGTTTATTACTTAGCGCGCGTAATACGTAGTGACACCAAAGCGGTACGATCGGCACTAATCGGCGGGTAAGTACTTACAGTCCAACAGTTGGTCGGTATTTTTTGACACGTTTGCGCGCAATTGATGCTCTATCTAGACATTATATAATCAAAGGTACTATATAAAAAATCACCTAATCGGTAGTAATTTTCAAACTAACTAAAATAATTCCAATAGCTAATTAGGAGGAAAACGAATCTAACTTCTTACTACTTACAACACAACCTAAAACTATACGTTAATCTTAAACTAACAAAAAAAAAAACAATTGTAATAATCTAAGTAGGTCATCATCTGCCTAGCCTTTTCCCATCTATGTTGGGGTCGGCTTCCAGTCTAACCGGATGCAGCTGAATACCAGTATTTTACATGGAGCGACTGCCTACCGGACCTCCACAACCCAATTACTGGGTAATACGATACCCCTTGGTAAGACTGGTTGTCAGACTTTCGGGCTTCTGACGACCCGTAACGACTGTCAAAGATCCACGAATGACAGCCGGGACCAACGGATTAACGTGCTTGCCGAGGCACGGAGGGGTCTCGGTATGTAAAGATGGTCACCCATCCACAGACCAACCGCGGCAAGCGTAGCTTAACCTGATCCATCGACCTGTGCGGCTGTTATTATTTAGCCACGGGCCCCTAATAATAATCTAAGTAGGTACCTAATGAAAATAATAACGAATCTATTTAGGTACTTAATACTTACAAATACAACCTATACCTAACCCGTGACCTAACTAACTAAAAATACAATCCTACCTATAAGTAATTAAACAAACAAAGAAAACAATTGTAATATAACTAATAATTGAATTTAAAACGAATCTATAATTTGTACTTAAAATATACTACCTAAAAATTATAATGCCTACTGTTAGTTAGTAATAAATCGCTTTGAAACGAATTTAAAGCTGTAAAAAAAACTCAAAATGAACACAACCGTCAACGACGTCTGCCGGTCTGCCCTCACGCCCAGCAGTATAAAAGTGTCCTGTGCCTCACGCACATAATATTAGTAGACACACCTTCCAATGTATAAATAAAAGGATAATAAACTTATTATTGAAATCCTTAGAACGGTCTTTCCTTTGGTGTTCCACGGTCTGCCTGCCCGCGTTCGGGATTTCATTGCCTGGACTGGACCGCCCCTCCACCCCGTCTTTGCGCGCCCCGACTCATGTAGGCATTAATAGCGCTCCACTCAGGTCAATCTTATCGTGATAACTTTTAAAGTATTCGTCCAAATTGCTTAGTGTAAAAGACAAAGTTTATCTACATGAAATACCGAAAGCGATAAATGTATTGATTTTAATAAGAATTAACAAAGTACTCTGAAATATGCATTGTAAAAAAAGTACCCAATTTAAATGTATTTATGGATCACTATTTTGGATATAATGGCTTCCACAAAAAAGATAGATATATGCTCTCGCGGACTTTTATTTAGAACTTTATAAGACAAACAGTTCCACGATACATTATCTTCATGTAACTCTAACGGTTTAGGCAGCGCACGCCAAGATAGCTCTCAGAAGGCAGGAATTTTTCCGACTTACTTGATACTTATCGTTATATTATGACCAAATCACACAAAATCTTTATAAATTGTAGCCTATGTGTTATTCTGATGTATAAGCTATATTACTGTGAAGTTTCATCAAAATCCGTTTAGTAGTTTTTGCGTGAAGGAATAACAAACATCCAAACAAACTTTCGCATTTATAATATTAGTAGGATATTTCACTAAAATGACCAAAAATGTTTACTATTCAAACAAAATATCAACCATGCCTCGTTTCCGAGATTTATCGCTTTATCTTACATTGTTTATTATTCGAAAAAAATCGTGAGAATATTTCCCAGAGTTCTCAGATGCACAAAAAGTAAAATTTGCCTAAATAGGTAACTAGTTGCCAAGTGTTTATTTATTGTTCAAAGAATTTAGTAGGTACACAGCTTTATCGCGACCTAGTATCTTTTGAAAGCGAAATTTAGGAGGAGAGTACAAAGACAGCTAAGGTTTTCATTGATGACTTTCTTATTTCACATTTTTAGGAGCCAGCGTAGAGCAAATAAGCCACATTTTACAAAAGGCTAAGTGCATGGATAGGTCTTCTGGTTGGTACGTGCCAAGTTTCTTTTGGTGTAATTTATCCATTTGCATTTTCACATGATAGAAGGCTCGGTAGAGCCTCAAAAAAGTACGAAATTCCGGAATATTTTTAAATCCTCATTCCATCCATATCCCAATTTTTATGGGGTCGCGCCGGTCGGCGCAACATTGGTCCGGCTATTGGTCGAATAGCGTACTTTATTTAATCATTAGGTCATGTTTACAAACAGCTTGGTGAATTGATTCTCACTTACCTCCATAGCTCTCTAATCCGCTTATCTTCTTCCATAATATCTCAAAGCGATCAGTTTCTCTGCAATCCATCACTTTCAATGTGCACACAGCCTTACGCGTACTTTTACCAACACTTCACATGCAAAACCGTTAACCTTTGCCTCGATCTTTATCTTGTGTGCATAAAATTGTTTTTATAACACAATTTCACATACTTTATAGTCAGTTTTTGTCTAATCTCTGCGTACTGTCAAATAAATAAAAACTTTCGTCTCTGCACGCCTCAAAACGTAGTAATTTTGAAAGATAACGGACTTTATTGCAACTAACGTGGTTATAAAAGTGGTGTCTTTTATTTTTAACTTCAGTGTAATTCAGTTTTTTGAGTTCTAATACTTGATGAAAGAAGTGGGGGGTCATTTATTTCGTCCGATTGGTATGTTATACATTCTAGAATGCCCTTATTTAAAATAAAAAATATAATCAATCCTACTTATTGTGCAAAAGTTCTCGAGGTCTAAGGGTGTTTTTAATATCGTGCGGATATCATCACGCGTGCGGGATTGCCCCGCATGCGTAAGCCCCGCAAATGTCCTTTTCATAAAAGTATTTATTATAATGCGTGGAATACGGACGCGGGACGCGGGGGCAGCAGTCAACTATCGGGTTTCACGCTGCGTGAAATTTTCTGCATGCGGGGCAATACCGCACGCGTGACGAAATCCGCACGATATTAAAAACACCCTAAGTGGAGTATCTAACAGACTGACAAAGTGCCGTTGCGTTTCATAATAAGTATTATGATGTTTAACTTAATGAATGATTACCTATTGGAAATTCATTCAAGTCTTACAAAATGGTGATGTAATGTAATCAATTGTTCTCTCACTGTATTGACAAGTTTAGTGTCCTTTTCTTCGACAGCCAGCATTATAAAGTTCAGAACTGACAATAAATTGTCTAGTTCTTTTTGTGGTTATGATAAATTATGTTTCCTCGCGGTATTTTCCTTTGTGCCTCAGCTGACTTGCAAAACTCACCTTGTGTTAATGAAGCGGACTGTTTGTCTTCCGACTTCCGTGTCATCTTAGCTAATATTTTTTTTTACCGGCGGTAAAACTGACCAAAATTCCTATCTTTCGAAATTGATGGAGATACGATAATGCTGGTATCTATCGAAGAAATGTGTTTACAAACAAGTAATTCTCGCAATCTCGCTGAAACTCGGTTTTGTTCAAATTATTCAACGCCAGCTGCGCCCCGCGGTTTTTCCCGCATAAGTCTCGGCCCCTTAGGAAAATCGGGATAAAAAGTATTCTATGTGCTTAATCTAGGTTATGGTCTACCCATGTTCCAAGTTTCACCTAAATCCGTTCAGCCGTTATAGCGTGAAAGCGTCACAAACAAACATACAAAAACCATTTTTTTTTCTAATATACTAGTTGCGCCCCGCGGTTTCATCCGCATAAGTTTCCAGTGGAAATATCGGTATAAAAACTATCCTATGACCTTTCCCGGGACTCAAACTATCTCTATACCGAATTTCATCTAAATCAGTTCAGCGGTTTAAGCGTGAAGAGGTAACAGACAGACAGGCAGACACACTTTCGCATTAATAATATTAGTATGGATTATTAGTTTCGATATAATAATACTTATAGTTTACTGTAAACTGCTGTAGGTAATGAAAATGTAAATTTAAAAAAAGTCCTCAATAGGCGACAGATGAGACCATACTATCAATGCAGTTTCATTTGCACCATTAATGGTGCAAACGAAACTAATTGTCTCTTCTGCACCATTGATGGTGCAGGTCAATGGTGCAAACGGTACAACGGGGACTATTGTCCAGTCGCGCATCAAAGGGTAATTACATGTCGATGATGCCGAAGAGTTTGTTTCGGCCTTTCTTCTCAGAGAAGTCAGATAGGAAACGCCGACCCTTTGATCCTTTGACACCTAGCTTATTTTTTTTAAATTTTATATTATGACGTGTAAAAGTGATCCTGATATCCTAATTACAGAATAAACAATTTCATTTAATTCCCTCACTGCGATGCGATGCGAGGTAGCGAGCTAAATCGCGACCGCGGGGTATCGCAGTGCGACATTTTCGGCATGTATTTACCCTAAGTTCTGTTGTTCAGTTTTTCACCATCACCTGTGAGTGTGGTGATGGTGACGTAATTAAGAAACCCTCGAAAAAAGTATTTAATTCAGCCCCTCTCCTCTTCCACAGTAGTCTTCTCAAGCGAGGAACAAAAGCAGTCCGTCCTAAAATGGCTGGCCGAAGCTGGTCCCGTGAGAGTGGAACACCTAGACACTGTGTGGCGACACGGCTGGGTGTTATGTGGCGTGTTAGACGCGGCACTACCCGGCGCATGCGCTGGACACCCCCCCACGAGACTGTCGCTGAAGCACGCGCAGGCTATAGCGGATCACTATCTTGGTGTTGAACCTGTGAGTTCGTTTCTATGTACGGTTCATATTTGTGACACAAGCGAGGTTAAATTATAGCTGGTCCTACTAGTCTCTTAGAGAGTTCTAACATTAGTAACTAAGGCAGATTTAAATATGATTGAGTATTCCAAGTGCGTATGTTCCTTGACCCGAAATATTGCACTGCTTGCCAAATGTTAACGATGTGTGTACCTAACAGTGTCTACTCCTTATAAAATACTCTTGTTTAACTTTCCTATCACTAAATCTATTTTTTTAAGCTAATCCCCGTATTCCGCAAACAGTCAACTCATCCGCATTGTTCTCATTTCCAGGTGTTCTCCCGCCAAGAGCTGGAGTCAAATGACTCGTTAAGCAGACACCAAGAATGGAAGCTCGCTACTTATTTAGATCGCATCCGTCAAGCACTCTCCAAACTAACGCCTCCTGTTTCAAAACCTGTATCTCAAAGAACTTCTCCTGAAACCACACAGTTTACTCTCGACTATGTTGCAAAGGGTTCAGGATTATCAGCAGCTCAAGTGAATCATAAAGCACACTTCAAGATATACCCGACAGCACAACAAGCTTTAGATCCAGGAGAAATAACCATTCTAATCAGAGGACCCCGAGATACGTATGGCATGACAGTCCTACCACCGATTCTGGGCAAAGCACAGATGATCCGACAAAAACTCTTGGGGCTACAATCAAAACAGACTTTCACTGAAAATGTTTTGCCAATAACACAAGGAGCCACCTACTTGAGATCGTTTGGAAAGAACGACATGAACAAAACTTATTACATACCGAAAACGAAATATGATATTGAGATTGAAGTAGAAGCCAGGACGGATCACGCGAAAATAGGTTACGTGTTGAATATAGAAGGGAAATACTTGGTTTCAATAACAAGCAGGGGTCAAAACATTGTTGGTTCACCGTTCACGATAACAGCTTCCAATAACATATTAAGTGTCCTTGAAAAGGACAGTTTTAATTTAGAAGACGGTGAAGAAATAGACATAGTTGACATCAAAACTGACAGAAAAGTTGTCCTACGGATTGTTGACTTTGTTACTGAGAAAATGTTACTAAAAGAAAACGGTAGTTTAGTTAAAATAAGTGACGACGAAGCTAAGATTTTGATGACAACCGATACCGAAAATGATATCCCGAATTTCGATAGCGAAACATATTCTGACGTTGAAAACAGTGAAGAGCTAACAGTGGTGAAACGCAAAAGATTTAATAAAGCAGCTTATAAAATTCTAGCTATGTATCGCGTTTGTAAAATATTCAAAGGTCTCATCGCTGAAAAACAATTAAATTTTGCAAACAAGGAAAATTACATTCGATCAAGAAGCCAACAAGACATTCCCGATATTGTTAATTCAACTCTCACAGAAACAAACATAAAACCGTACATAATATCAGAATTGCGAGAAAAGTTTATCGTTCCGGAAAGTATTTCAGTGTCCCTAAGGGCAGAAAAATCTACAACTTATTACGAAAGCGAGCTAAACAACTCTAGGAATGAGATTGAGGATGTGACGATAAATATACCCATGATGGAATCTACCAGAAATGATACTCCCGATAGCTTGGACGGATTTAACATGTCATACGAAGATCAAGAAGATAACGTTTCCGTTGATAGGATGACGCCTTCAAGTACAAACAATCCATTCCTAAATGAAATGTTTGAAGAAAATTACGTCGCTTCTAAGAATTTGGGACCATTTGTGGCTTCAGAATATGAAACCAATAACTCGCAAAATGAGGAAACAAGAGATAGTTCGATAACTATTATAATCGATCCTAATCTGACACCGTCACCAATCAATCGGAACCCATTTATGGAGACAGAAGATATAGGTTTAGCAAAACCAGACACTACTATATTTGAAAGGCCAAAGACACCGGTTTTCAAAATCATTTCAGGCGAAAAAGTTAATCGTGATGAATCTATGTTCTTAGACCCGAAATCTGAAATGTTAAATGAAGAGGCTCTTGGCAATGAATTTGTGAATCCATTCTTTATGCATCACCACCAATCTGGTCATTTTGAGCAGCCGCCACCTATGACAGATTTTATCATTGGAGCACCCGTTTCTTTACCTCCTATTCTAAGAGCTCGGTCACCTGAGCCAGAAATAAAAGCTTTAGTATTACCAAGTAATGAAAAATGCAAGAAAAAGATACCTAATAATAATAAAAGACAAGGAGAAAAATCTGAAGAAACCCCAAAATCTGACCTTTTAACGCCTTTGCAAACTAACATGATCTCGCCAAAAGATAGCAAGGAGAATATTTCTGCGGTATCGTCTACATTCCATAGCTTGGATTCCAACTTAACAGAAACTACTTTAGATAATTCAAATGCGTCAACTACGAGCGATAATCAGTTCGAACCTTATCAGATTGACTCAGACAGAAATCTTACACCCAGGAAAGATATATGGGATTCTGCGTACGTAAGTATCGATGATAATAACAGTTCTCCAGATAACAATAATAACGAAAGTACAACACTGTCCGAGACACTTAGTAAACAGAAGTTTTCTCCTAGTGACGACAATTTCGGGTTAAAGCAAGAGGAAATAACAAACATGGGACCAGCTGAAAGAGAAATATGGCAAACGTGCAACGAATTAAAAATCGAACCTACCAAAACTCAGGAAGAACCGAAACCTTATAAATGGGAAATCAAACGACCAATGTTTACACCTATCATTGAAGAAAGTGACCGAAGCATATCATCAGGCACAAAAGACATTTCCAGGACTGAAATATGTACGAAACAGGGTGACTGTGAAACTGAGAGAGTATCAGTGGCATTTGCTGAACTAAACGACATATACCAAGAATACTTTCCTAATTCAGAAACCAGTTCTATTAACATTGCAGATGAATTAAATAGGCTTCATAGCATGGAAGAGGAATACGTTAAACAAACCAAGGACACTAGTGTCGATTCTGCATCTGAAGTAACAGATGTGAAAAGACACGTTGAAGAATTAGAAGGAACGATTTCTGAGGTTCAGACAAATGTCACTGAATCTGTTTCAGTAAGTCAACCCCTTCGCATCGAAAGCGACCAACCCTTCAAATACATCAAAGAAAATAAAGACGAAACGCAATTCGGTGAAACAAGCCGCAGTAATATAGTACTTGAAAAGAAGAAATATTGGGATGAGAGAATCCGACAAATAGAGGCTAAATCAGCAGAGACTTCGATACTCCCAAAGAAAAAGCGCATTTCTTCTAAACAATTAAAACATGATTCATTAACCAAGCGAAAGGGTAAACAGATAGTTAAGAATTTCCTTAATGCAGGGGATTACAGTCAAGTTAAAAGTATTAATCAGGTTGATGACAAAGAGTTAGAAATTAAAGCAAATGAACCAGTCCATCAACAAACTTCAATAGAGATAAATTCAAATGAAAAATTAGTTGGAAGATTGAAGAAATATTGGGATGACAAATTAGAAACAGATCAGGTAGAAGCTGAGGCTATTGCGGTAAGAATGAAATCTCCTAAAAATAAAGTAAGCACACTGAGACAGTCTTCAAATTACACGAAAGTAGAGAACCCGGTCGAAATAAAGGTAGGAAAGCATTACGGTAACGACTCGACTTCAAGTGATGAGCAACCACCAGTAAAACAAGAATTGCCAGAAGAAGTTTTCAAAGCATTCGAAACTAGTCCTAAAAGATTTTTCGGGACATCAAGGCAACAAATATTAAATAAAATTGACACATTCTTAGGAAAACCAGCTACTGCCGATGTTCCAACAGCCGATATTACAGGTGAATGTCATGAGAGTGGTCTAGTATCTAGTCGAATATCTTTGTTCCATAATATGTCTAACACGGAAGAGTTACCCTGGGCGAGACGGAAAAGTCAATCTTTACAAAATGTAAGTCAAAAAAGAGAAAGTGATAAAAGCGTAGTTTCATTTGAAGAACCTGTGAAAGACACGCATACTGAAATTGTAGAAAAGAGAATCAACGAAGCCACTAATGTAAATATAACAGAAACTGTAAATCTGAAAACTAAAAGAGCCAGAATGGTTCACAGCAGTACGAATAGTAAGACATTCGATGAAACCATTGATGTGAAACCTGTACAAGAACAAATTGTAACAACAAAACCAAAAGAACAGGTTAGGATGGCATTAAAAGAATTCAATAAGGAAAGTCAACAAAGTGGAAAAGTTGAAATTCTACGAAAGAAGTCATTCAGCAAATCAGAGATGGACATTTTCAATAAACTTCCAAACAACACAAATGACGACGGTTTAGACAAATACAAGTCATGCGACGAATTGCCTAAGATTAATGTAAAGAGCTTTATATCGCTTTACGAAAGTGTTACCAAGACTGCTGCAGCGCCTAAACCAGCCAAGCGAGTGTTTAGAACCAGTTCTGCTGATTCACAGAAAGTCTCATCATCTTACAGCATAACTTCAGGTGTGTATAGTTTAAAAAAAGTTTATTTAAGTATTAAGAGGAACGGTAAATAAAAATGTTAATAAAATTATTATTTTCGCAGATGCTGTGCAAAAACGTGGTGCAGAACAAGGCAGTGTTTCAAACTGTGAATCAAAAAGGAATACTCCGGGAGTAACCCCTACAAATCTATGGATAAGCAAGGATTCAGAAACAGACAGCAATCTTAGTATAGAAACAAGAACATCCGGCTCCTTTGACATTGAAATACTGCCAAATGACAATAAGGAAACAACGTATCTAAGCCTTTCTGATATTGAACTAGAGATCATAGAATGCAGTCCAGACAAATCAAGCGAGTCATCTCCCGAAAGAGAAATCGAACCAGCCCACATACAATATAAAAATAGATTCAAATTAGCAAAAGAATACTTCCAATCTATCGAAGAGCTAAGAGAAGTTAAAAAGCCTCGAAAACTGAACGAATGTGAACAACTTTTGCAAAAGCAGTCGACAGAATCTCTTGAAATAGAAAGGCCACAGAAGAGGGTAAAGAAAAACATCAAGTCTCATTCAATGCCGTCATCAGAGATATCAAAGATATGGAATCAATTGCAAGAGAGTCAAGGAGGCGGTTCAACTACGAAACTGGTAAAAATATCAGAGAAATTCAACGTGGATGATTTATTCACTGACGTGACTGAGGGAAAATTGAGTCGGCAGGGCAGTTTGAGAGGAATACCGCATAAGAAAGCAGTTCTAGAAGCATTTAGATCTATGGAAAACATTACTGATACTAAAATCAATTCGTACGAATTTGCAGAGTCACAGTTGACAGATTTCGCTAAAGAGCATACGGTGAAGAATGCACAGACTTATCTTAGCGAATATCCATATTTGCCAACAACTGATCCCTCGAAGTATCACTCGAGGTTGGATATAAAAGCATCCGGCCTTATCTCATTAAAAGAGTTGAAGAAGACAAGACCACGAAGGAATAGTGTGCCTGACATAAGATTAAATCCTAAATTCACAGTAGACCTTTAGATTATGTTATTAAAGTTCCTTTTCCACTGCGAAAGCTAAAAGACAAGTTATCTCAAAATTCAGTTGTTTTGAAATTGAGAGGAGAAATGATCGTCTTTTATGTTTCATAGTGTTTAGAAGGAAGCATAGTCATAATCATAGTAATTACAGTATTTACTAGTACCTAAAAACGTAGCTAATACTCAGTTTGATTGTAAGGATAAGTATTTTAAGTCATAGTGTATCGAATGGGCTAGGTAGATTGTGTTCTTTGAGTATTTTATACGTTGCTTCGTTCCAGTTTTTTACATGTTCGTAGACTAGTGTATTTTAACGACATTGAATAATAATTATGATTGGAATGCTAAACGACATTAATTTAGTACTATGTTGAATGAAATTTAAATATTTTTTTAATTGGAATTACTAATTAAGAGACTTTGTTGTCATCGGAGGCAAGGTTTAATTCGCTATTGCTATTGTATTTGCTAGTGTTGTACAATTTTGTACAGTTATTGAATCTAATTATTAAGTTTTAAGATTTTACTGTAACTATTTATTTTACATTAAATAAAATTCGTCTACTTTTGTCTTCTCATTTGTGACTTTATATACCGTATGAAGCTCTGGCCAAACTGAAGCGAATCCCGCGCCGGGTTTGAGACGAAATGCGCTCGCGCCGATTGTGTCAACGTATGGAGGTATTCCAACTGGTGTGAAAGTTGCGTGACTTCCTTATGATTAACCCTTCGTATACGGGAACGTGGATCCACGCAAGACACAATGGCTTTTTAATTCTCTGTAATTACTGTATTCAACCAGTTAAATAGCCGACGCGCACAGTCACGTGTTGCGAGGGATTCGCCTGTGGTCAGAGCTTTATGCATATTACCGATAAATTGAAAAGAACTTACAAAAATCCGTCTCAAACGTAATTTATTGATACAAAAATTCTTACAAGCAATATATAGGGTGACTGGTAATTAGTGACCGATACTTAAACACGTGATTGTACTCATGATAACAAACAACTTTTACTATGGGACCAAACCTGAAATTGCGAAAAAAAAATCTGCTGTTTAGTCGTTTACGTTCGCCTAACTGGTCAAAATGTACTGAACAGCAGATTTTTTTTTTCGCGATTTCAGGTTTGGTCTCATAGTAAAAGTTGTTTGTTATCATGAGTACAATCACGTGTTTAGGTATCGGTCACTAATTACCAGTCATCCTATATACAATGTATTGAACTATATTCTTATTGAGAGTCGAATTTATACAACTGTGCGACCGACGAGTGAATGCGTTCTTGACACATTCATGTCAGTATCATACAAACGAATTATTATACGTGTTTTGCGAATATGATCTTTAGTAGCTACTAGAATTGTCGCACTGACAGGTGTCAGGAACACATACTCTCAACGGCCGGACTGTAAAGATCAATATTTTTCTGAATTGTTCGACATAATTTACTTAAAGAATCCATAATATTTTACTCTGAAATTTATACAGTGAAGCGCTTTTGAAAGAGAAATTGGCTTGTCATTACTTCAATAATATATATTTCAAAAAAAAAAAATCTTAATCGAAGTTCTATAGAAAAAATCTTACAAAAAAATAATACAAGTTAAATGAACCCGTACACTATAGCCTGATTCAACTATATGGCTGCTCGGAACATGAGGCGAGTCGCTGCGCAGTAACAAATTCACGTGTCAGCGGGGGTGCGGGGTGAGGTACTGCGCAGCGAGTATCGTACTTCAGAGCCGCCATAAAATTCGAATCGGGCTCTACCTAGGACTAAAATTCAATACTCACTGCCCTTTTTTCATTCGCCTAAATTACATCTATCTAAATTGAGGCTATGTTTCTGCGGCTGATGTGAAAGTGATAAGTCCTCGCCCAGTATCGCGAATACCAAAATAATGCAATGACGTAAAGTTATACAGGGTCAACTTAAATTAGCTAGCGAAACTCCGCAGACGTGATGGTATCGATATCTAAACAAGATAAAACGAAAAAAGAAAACTGTTTTTCTGAACTCATACATCAAGAAACTAATACACTAACAGCTTTCGTTGACCCAAAAAAACACCTTCAAATCTTTTTTTTTTTTGTTTTAGCATTTTAGGCGTACCATCGCGACTGCAGTTTCGCTAGCTCTTTTAATTTGACCTTGTAATAACGTTTTTATTTATACAACACTAATAATGTAACTCACTAACTACTACTAGTATTACTATTATACATTTTGATCTGAAAGCTAATATAAATTTCCGAGCTTTTAATTATTTCGTTCCAAATGCTGCTACAATTCACAAAAGTCGATGGCGACTATTATGATAAAAGTTTCGTGCTCGCAGTACAGATGAAATTTTTGGGCATATTGTAAAGATACGTGAATTATTACCTATCGTCGAAGCAACGAATTTTATGTACAATTTACTTAATATGGATCTGAACGTAGGTCGATGCATGGTCGGCCCGTCTCCATTGAAGCCAGGCTTTCAACTGTGGGTCGTTTCTATCGCCTCTTGCTTCTAGCTGTTGATAGTACGCTTCTCGAATGATCCGGAATGCGTCTACACTTCTGTATGGCAGCTTGGTTATTGGATCTATGTAGCGAGCTGGCCTCCTGAAAAGAAATAAATTATGGTGAGGTTAGAGAAGTAGCTTAAATTATTTTCTGAAATGCAGGAATTGTCTATGAACATAATATCTTGCATGTATTTAATGAAACTGTACGCAGAGTTGTACCTATAGTAAACCCACATTTCGCCCGTAGACCCAAGTAGGAAGCGAGACTCGCTATAAACCGGTCATAAATCCGGGCTACTACTGAGAAAATCCCAATAACACTGCCTGACCTGGTAATCGAAACCACACTTAGCAACTGCCCTTGCGGTCACTAGACCAACCGGACAGTCGTTTATCAACCTTTTTAAAGTTTTATTGGATGGCATAGAAGCAACAGCTCACCAGATGGTAAGTGATCACCACCATTTCTAACACCAAAGGCATAAGCGACAAAGCTAAAATGTCTCAACTACCCCTATTTACACTGGCACCCGTAGGGTAGCAGTCAGTCAGCCTGCATCATCCACTGCTGGACAAAGGCTTCCCAAATATAAAATCTCGCAACTTTCAAGCCTACACTTGCAAAAATACTTTCAGTGGATTAATTTTTGTTATATGAAAATACTAGCTGACCTGGCGAACTTTGTACCGCCTCAGAATCTATAAGAATGATAAAATGAATTATCTTCAAAAAAAATATCGTGAATGTTTCCCATGTTTTAATAGTTTGTTCTGCTATTTGGGGCGGAGACAAATCAATGATCATAAAAATCGGTCCAGCCGTTCTTGAGTTATAAATGGTAACTAACCTGACTTTGTTTTATTTATTTACTAGCCGCGCCCCGCGGATTCACTCGCATACATTTTGATCCCGTGGGAATATCGGGATAAAAAGCAACCTATGTGTTAATCCTGGTTATAAACTATCTGTGTGCCAAATTTCAACCAAATCCGTGCAGCAGTTTTTGCGTGAAATAGTAACAAACATCTATCCATCCTCACAAACTTTCGCGTTTATAATATTAAGTAGGATGTAGATGGAAGATTATGACGTTTTCATTGACTTATCATGCCAAAAGACTACACAGTCACGCGAGCAAAGCTGCGGGTACCACGAGTAAATGATAATAATAATAGAAACAAAATTAATAAAACACATACTTAGTAACAGCACACAGCATTTGTCTCCTTTTCTTGACCTTTGACTTTGGGAAGCAAGACTTGAATGCTTTGTCTTTGATGTCATTCTCAAAGGATAGCAGAGTTCGTTCATGGTATTTTATGTTTTCCTTTTTCTTATTCGGTTTATCTTCTTTACTGAAAATATAGAAAACAAAAATGATTTGCGCCCAATATACACCCTGAAACACTAATTGCGCCTGCGCATGCATCTGCATACAGGTACTTATTTTGTTAGTTAAGTAATTTAATTTTTTTTTTCAATCTACAGATAATTTTTATTCGTGGAATAAAATTGACGTCTGACATATTTTGTATGGAAGAACTGTCAACTTCAAAATTATTTCTCGGATAAAATTATCTGGGGTTGGAAAAATCAGGTTTTAGTGTTTCTATAGTTAAAGAATAGTTAGTCAATTTGAAAATGTGTAGCTTGTCGTCAATTACCTCACTACTACTTCTGTATTTGATAGCTGTAACCCACCCAAACACAATAACATAAATAAATAAAAATGGATAAATATATCTATGCTAAAATATGCAATCATAATGCAAGGGAAAATTGTAATCAAGTCATATCATCATCTGCCTAGCCTATTCCCAACTATATTGGGGTCGGCTTCCAGTCTTACCGGTTGCAGCTGAATACCAGTATTAATTGTAATCAATTAGTCATCATTATCTGCCTAGCCTATTCCCAACTATGTTGGGGTCGGCTTCCAATGTAACCGGATGCAGCTGTATACCAGTATTTTACATGGAGCGACTGCCTATCTGACGTCCACAACCCAGTTACTGGGTAATAAGATACCCGTTGGTAAGACTGGCTGTCAGATTTTCGGGCTTCCGGCTTCTGACGACCCGTAACGACTGTCAAAGATCCACGAATGGCAGCCGGGACCAACGGCTTAACGTGCTTTCCGAGGCACGCAGGGGTCTCGGTATGTAAAGATGCGGCATGCACAGACCAACCGCGTCAAGCGTAGCTTAACCTGATCGATCGACCTGTGCGGCTGTTATTATTTAGCCACGGACCCCTAGATGTTTATCAACAATGCCCCCTGTAAATGTCATTCAAGCGCCAACAGTTCCTTAACACTAAAGATACTTACGCCACATTTTCAATAGGCGGTTCTTCATCAGGTCCTATGAAGTCCACATTCATCTTAGTTTCAGGTTCAACCTTCTCAGTGTTTTCAGGACTCTCAGTCTTCACGTCTGGCATATCTATGTCCCCAGGTGTTAGTAATGCTGAAATGTTTCAGAATATTCGATAATTAATTATTTAAAGATTCAAGGACTACTACAGGTAAGAACAGATACGAGTAAATCGTATAACAAACGAGACTCAACTTTAGACAGTTTCAAATAAGGTTGAAAATGATAAAATTGGATTACCATGTTATATGTCAACCAAACATAGCAGTCTATATAAAGTGTATGTTGACATAGCATTTTTCCATCAAGGAAAGAGATGAACTGCTTAGTTCAATAGTAAATGGTTAGTAGATATATTTTTTGTTTTATTTTACCTTCCTCATTTTTGATTAAATCACTCAAGTTGAGGTCTTCTAATAAGCTAGACTTTTCCTCTGCTGGCGGTATTTCCTCGATAATAGGTACAGCAAATGAATGATACCTGCAAAATAGAGATATTTCAAAACATGCTTAATATTTATTCTATACAAATAAGCAGAATTGAAGTGTGTTTGTAATGTCATTTTTTTTTTTACTAAAGGCATATGTAGGTATATACCTACGGTTCTTATAACAAAAAATCAATTTTTTTTTGTCTGTGTATCTGTTTGTTAATCTCCGAAACGGCTGAACCGATTTTGATGAAATTTGAAAAGAAGTATGTACTTCCGTAGCGTTCAAATTATCCCCACTTTGAACCCTGGGGAACAACATACTTTTTATCGACATACCGCGCGGGTGAAGCCGCGGGCTGAAGCTGGTAACCTGGCTGGCTGGTATCTTTAATGTTGCCATAAAATTGTGTTATCATTAAAAACATGGCGTCTTACCGTATCACAGGTCCTGTGATGGTTTTCTTTGTAGGTCTTATCTTTTTCCTTTCCAATTCAATTTGTTCAAATCTCTCTGAAAAATAAGATCATATTTATCTATTAGTGTCAGCCTGTGCGGGAAAGCTTTTACCAGAATACAGGTTTCTAGGAAAGGCACTAATCAGCCAATAATTTTCCCACTGCCAGGACACAGGCCTTCCCTCTTCGAGAGGGAGTGGATTTAATCTACCATGCGGGCCCAGCGCGGGTTGGTAGATGTCACATGTCTTCGAATGTTTGGTTCTAGAACATTCCGGTTTGACAGTCGTTACGGGTCGTCAGAAGCCCGAAAGTCTGACTACCAGTCTTACCAAGGGGTATCGTATTAACCAATAACTGGGTTGTAGAAGTCAGATAGGCAGTCGCTCCATGTAAAATACACTGGTATTCAGCTACATCCGGTTAGACTGGAAACCGACCCCAACATAGTTGGGAAGAGGCTAGGCAGATGAATCGCCATCAGTATAACAAATATTGAATATAATTATACTGTATACCTACCTAGGCTTTTAAGATTCTCCTTTTCTGTAATAAGTGCTTCCTCTAACAATTCCTCTTGTGTTAGCAACCTGTCTTCAACTTTTTTGGGTTTCTTTTTCTTCAATGCTGACCTGATCTTAATTCTTTGTTGCGTTTCTGCTGACTTCACTGCTGTACTCTGCCTAATTGATTTACGCTCTGAAATCAGATGTCAGAAGATATATTCATAAATTTTTTTGAAGATATCCAACTACATGATAAGAGATCGGAAAAAAATATAAGTATTGAAGAAATGGTCTGTCAAAAAAAAAGGAATTTAGAATAGATGCAAAGTAAATATAATTGCTATAAGTATTCAACGAAATGAGATTAAAGATTTATCTATCATACCAAACAAGAAAAAAAAAATCAAACACCAATATAAAAGGGTGGAAGGGATATTGACGAACAACCTGTAACCATGAATTCAGCACATGATTCTAGACCTCGTAGCATAGAAATTTTTCATCGGTTATAAAAAAAAAAACACCTGAAACATACAAAAGTGCAATACCAATGCGGTTAAAACATATCAAACAGCATTTTTTTTAACAACCAACGAAAATTTTTGACATGTAACAAATCCAAGGTAACAGGTTGTGCGTTGATGTCCCTGCCACCCTGTTTATCAATAAGGTAAGATTTGGAATCAGAAGTACGAATCAGAAGTATAACTCCATAAGTTTAGGTATTACAATAAAGATAAAAACCATGTGACGTGGTTAACCAACTAAACTTAATACCAGTCTATTCAGTTGGCATGCTATGTCACAGTTGTACTCTTCAGTTTAGTAACTTTATTACCTAACCAATTATAACGTTGCAAAATTGAAGAGTACAACTGTGATGTAGCATGACAACTGAATAGACTGGTATTACGTTTAATCGGTTAACCACATCACATCATGGTTTTTTTGGTTACCTTTATTTTACTACCTAAACTTATGGAGTCCTAGTATCATTCATTGTAGCAAGTAAACATCCACTGCTAAACATAGCTTACCAGCAATATGAAAATAATTAAATGTATTTAACCTACCTATAGATGAGTCAAGCGGTATTCTTTCAGCCTTTTCGATCTTTTCAATTTTTTCCAGTTTAGGCTTTGACTCCTTTTGTTCCTTTGGTTTTCTGTCATTTGCTTTTTTCACTTTATCACCCAAAGACGGGCCTGGTGTGGAACCAGCCGGTCTTTTCTTTCTGTTAGGATCCTAAAACACAGGAGAGGTTGAAATATAATAAACAGAATTCATAAGCAGGACAAACAACATTACGGCAGGCCCAGACGGAGATGGCGGGATGAGCTGGACTCCTTTAATAAAGATTAGTCTTGGACAGAGAGAGGTGGAGAGAGACTGGGGAGGCCTTTGCCTGGGATATTAATGGTTAATATAAAAAAAATTTAAGCAGGGGAAAGGGGTGGGGTAGGGTGATGATGATGATGATGATGAAGCAGGGTAGAAGGGTTCTAAGACTATTGCTGTATTGTCATACAAAAACCAGAATGGCATTATTGTGGCTGATCCTATAATAATAGCCCAGACCGAATTTCGACCATGGCGGCCAATCTCAACGGAGGCTAGCCATCTATGCGGGAGATATTATAGTGTACAAGTGTGTGTGCAGACACAGGTGGACTGACTCTTCCTTCACTCCCATAGTCCGATGGGACGGCAATCCAATACAACTGACGAAAGTGTTATTGGGTTTTTAAATAAGGAATTTCTAAGTAGCATCCCAGAGTCTGGGTTTGTGCTTGGTTGATGGTAACAAGCTCGCCCTCTACTACATGGGACTTAAACATAACTGGGAAAATACTGTGGGTAAACCTTCGGGTCACAGGTGTGATATTGTGTTATGTGTATTTTTCTATATTTTATATGTATGATGTTGGTTCTTATAATTTATTTCTTGAAATAAGATTAATTTATTAAGAATTTTCAGTAGTACTAGAACTACCCAAGTATCCAATTCCAAAAGGCGTTATCTATATACTAATAATAAAGCTTGTTTGTTTGAATGCAGTAATCTCTGGAACTACTAGTTGGATTTGAAAAATTGTTGTTGAATTTGATAGCCTTATTCTTGCGGAAAGCTATAGGGTATTTAACATCAAGCTATGGCCAATAGGAGCCTAACAAAAGGAGAAGTCAGAAAGAATACTTAGCAAAAATGAAGTAATAGCAACAGTTTTATAAAAATGTTGTTGTTTTAGTATAGGCATTGTGCATCTTACGACTTCCACGTGAACGAAGTTGCGGGCAAAAGCTAGTAATTATCATAAGAAACCTCACCTTATAGACTTTAGTACCTGTAGCCCTTTTCCTTTTCTCTTCAGTGTCATCATCAGACTTTGGTTCATCATTCTCATCAATACTAAAATCTGAGTCCACTTCATCATCTATTTCCTTTTCTTGCCTACAAATACGGTAAAAATTTATTTATTCTTAATCTTCGACAAATGTGACAAAGTTAAGCTGGTTCTGCAGAGTTCTGCTATAGCAATGACCTATTTATTTTGTTAGAAATATGCCATAACATGTCTCTATAACAAAAAGTATGTGGCTAAATTATTGTTTGACTGAACAAGCAATGTAATGTTTACTCAAAATATTCCATTAATTTGTTTTGTTTAGCACAGCCATTGAGTGCTTTAGGGTACTGTTGTTAATGTGTTTACTGCAATGAAATACAGTTTTTCACCAATAATGATCTGTCCAAGGGTATCGTAAAAGACGATTAGGGGATAACGGCATCATATTGGGAGCGGCAAAATTTATTTGAACTGTTTTGTTAGTGCACAACCAATTACCAAAGTTGACGACAGGCGACAATGGCACTGTTCCTTTACGAACTAGGTAAATAAGGTTTATGTTAAGCACATTTAGGGCTCGTAACGGCAAATAATATGTAAAATAACATACTTATAATCGATGTCTTCCTCCGTTTCTTGGAAGCCTCCGTAAGTTGTTGTGTAAAATTCATCCTCTTCCTCTTCGTCGAGCACTTTAGCGAGAAGGTTACCCGCATTAGAACGACGTTCTCTTTTATCCATTTTGTGCCCTCAGTATTCACTGTTTTATTTTAAGAAATGTAACAATTTATATAAGAGGAATAGTTACTTTACTCTTTGGAGGAAAATAAATAATCTCTCGCACGCAAGCTAAGCCTACTACCACAGATAGAAAATCCATCTGTCAGTGTCAAGTGTCATTGTGTCAAACTAAAGTAAAATCTTTGAGTGGTGAGATTATAGAGTGAATTTTAGTCAATCTTAGTTGATTTTACAAGTTTATTTTTTGTTTAGTCGAGTTTTATTTAGAAAATCTGATTAGCAATCTATCTATTGATTATATAATGATTCGTGGTTTATTGGTCCTCATAACCAGATGTGAAAGAAGAATAACCAAGTACTGTCACGCATTTAGGGGAACTTATCGTACGAGTATATCGCGGCATAGATTAAGTGGGTACTGTTTGGGATTAAAACTGTAAGGGCCTAGTGCTGCAGTCAAAGAGTAAAGTAACTATGCTGCAGTGTAGCGAGCTATCGATGTTTTGTCCCGTGTCGTCCTGCTAACTGATTTTTTTCATAGGTACGGTAGTCCACGTTGCAAATAAAGATAATTATTAATTACTTACTAGGTTTTTAACTAGGTACTTAAAAACCGTAAGCCATGTAAGAGTATAATTTAACAACGGGTGCCACGTGCTGTAATACTGGAGTAGTTTGCTTGTATACTTACTATCTTTCGCAAACAATGCCCGTCCTTGCTTTGAAGATCGACCTTTACCACGGCTCGCTCTACGACTCAAATGAATGAATGTTATTATTTTATAACTGCGGGGACGTTGCGCCACTTCCCAGTTAAAACGTTATAAATAGTGTCAGACTAAAACACAATTTTCAGCCGAAATAAACCTGCACTAGGTTCCCGCGTGATGGATTAGCTGCCCACTCCCTTTCACCGAGAGAACGCCTGTGTTCCAGCACTGGGAACATTATAGGTTGGTTAAGCTACGCAGTCTGTCATATATTTTTGTGTATCTATTCCTGAGATCTATTCTATCAAAACCGACAGATCACGAACGCGAGTTTCGGTCGGTCCCTAGATTCGGCCAAAACCGAAACTGCAGCCTAAACCTGAATATTATGAGCGAAACGGGCTGACACCGAAAACAAACCTTCGGTCGGCGCTAGTTAAAACATAAACGGGATTGAGAGAAAGATACGATTTGTTAGGAACGCGAGCGGTCGAGCGTTTTCAGCCTCATTATGAATAATCAAAATTGTCATGAGGGTTTATACGTTCTGTGGTCATGCCGTTTACTGTGACGCTCAAAGAGAACTTAAACACTAACGTTATGACATGTAACGCCATACGTTTCACATAAAAAGCTTTAGAGCACTATCTCTCTTGCTCGATATTTTCAACCCCATTGTTGCGACTTAGTTCATTACAGATTATTGAAGAGCTTGAGCATATTGCTGCTCAGTGTGCGCTGAACTTTACTAGAATGGCGCTGCTGCCCAAAGACTACAGTATAATATATTATACTGCTGCCTGCTAACGAGATTATAGCACCGGTCTATGAGGAGAATTCCTGAAGAATAAAATGGATAAAAATAAATAAAACAAGTGAATATTTTGTGCCGTTTATTCAATTGTTAACAGTTATTATAATAAGATTTTACGTCAGTCATCTTTATTTGAATCAGATAAAAACCACATTTCGTCAGTTTTTATTTCTAGTGTTTTGATTTCGTACCGGTACATCAAATTCATTAATTGTAGTTTATGGATAAATGTATGAATTAAGTCGATTTGTATCGTCCAAATGAACTTTAAAGAACGAATCGACTTAAATCAAACATTACAATTTAAGAATTAAATTAGTAGGTAGATATTACATTTAACTATAGTTTAAGTTTCGTTCATTTCATGTGATTTTACATTTAAACTTCAATTACGCTTAATATTACCTACTGTTTTGGAATACCATTCCTATTGATGTGACACAAATAAGATAAGTTTGAACATAAAACCACAGGAAAAATAACCCTTTGGATACCTAGTGCTATAACTGAGAGATAAGTACACAAAAAGATGACTTATTCAACGAATTAACACATTCTAAACTAAAAATCACATGATTAAAATTAATATAACATTTTAGTGACAATAATAATTTTTAAAATAATTTAAGATAAACATGAACAAAAAAGAAATGGAATGTATGGGGATCAGGTGTTGCTTATTGTGATGCCTTTATCGTTAAAATTGATCTTTGATAAATATATTATTAATTACATAATATAATATTAATATACCGTGAGATATAATCTCGAACACTCACTCAATCAAGAGCAGCACTAGCCACTAAGAATAGAGAAAATTAAACAAATTCGCTATTTGATTTAATAATAACCATAAAGCATTTTATTATTATAGAAAATCAACAATATATATTTTTGAAACAATAACTTTATGCTAATAAATTAAACTCGGTTTTATATTTGCGTTAACAGTGTAAATCAAAATGGGACGTAACTTTTCAATACAGGTGTCGTTACATGCATTTGTATGCTTCCAGCAATATAATTAATATCGTAATGTCCCAATGAATACTATTATCAGAGTCTACCATTAATCTTTCACATAATCGTTACACATTTCTTTCGAAGAATTCAGTGTAACTTGAAATCTAATCCTATTATAATAAATATTTTAAAAGAAACACTTCTTATATTTTATTAAATATGAATTTAACTAACAAATCTCTATATTTTGCACGCAATATTTCACTAATATAACATAATGTACTTTCTGTACTTTATGAAATCAACTTGAAAATCTTAAATGTCGCGTAAAGATAATATTTTTTATTTAAATAGCAACGTAATTGATCTATAAAATGTATTTTCATTAAATAATTGTGATATTTCAACTGGCAACATTAAACATTCTTAACAAAACATAGACAATAGTGCTACTCGCCATTTTTGCGTCGTTTCGCATCGTCTCGTCGTCGTTACAATAAATAACTATTTAAATTCAATATTGTATGATTAATTTAACTACATTCATTTTACTATTGATTGATTATCTTACATTAGGAGAAGAAAAAATAAGCAACGTAAGTAATTATAAAATGATGAGACGAACTTATAAGTTCTAAAAAAAATGTTTATAAAACCAAACTTGTTACTTAATTTACTTATATCTTATAATTTAATTGTTTGCCATAAGTGGGTTGCAAACTTATGAAAAAACGCAAATGTAATATAATAACGAATAACAAATCCATTGTAATATTATTTATGGAATACCAAGTATAAAAGTACTGAATTCAAAGTACCATTTAGTATTTCATATTTCTTCCACTTTCATCATTATATTATTTCGACTTGTTTTTAGCCGTTATTTTTATCAACTTACTTTCATTCATTCACTCATTTGTTATTATTTTTTCTTTATTTATTTGATGCTACGTTTCATTATTCTGAGCATTTATTGAGCAATCATGCACATTATACTTGTAATTCCATAAATGAGCAAAAAAAAAATATATAATGAATATCCGTTAATAATAATAATTAACCCTTATAACAAACCCTACTTAGCCTAATTATATTTAAAAGTAAAAATAGTGAAACAGTGAGAGTTATATAGTAAAATTCGACTACTCGTTTATTATATTTATATACAGGAATGTATTAGTGCAGGCGTGAAAAGAAACTAAAACGAAGTACTTCGATGTGGCGGTTCCCTTGTGTGTTAAATTGCCAGTCGTTTTAAAAACGACTATCAGAAGAAATTGTTTTTTTTTTTCATTGAACTCGCCTATCAAACTTGAAGAAGAATCGAGAAAATTACAGGTGACAAGCTTTAATGAAAACTATTCATAGATGGCGCCACGGAGGACTTGAACGAACGGTTCCATACGTTAGCCTCATGGTATGAAAACAATGAGGTTCCCACACCTGAGCCCTGAGGCTTGGTTACGGAACCGTTTTATTTAAAACAAACCGTTCAAAAACCCATCTTTCACTTCCTCAAGAATAATGAAAACAAAAGTAGTTACTAATGCTTTCAATTTTCCAAGACTAAGACCGCACCTCCCATTGAGCGAATTGGTAACTTCTTTTCCAAACTACGTTTTCATAAGCAACAAACTTCAAAAACAATGCAAATTCATAAACGATAACAATGAGTAATAAAAATGAGTATATAACTCGTCAATCCTTTCATAACTTTCATAAAACATTAGTTTTCCATGGCACCATATCAAATCAAACACTTATAATTAGAACAATTGCAAAGAACCCTTACAATAAAAGCAATAAGTACGGATAAAAAAGTTTAAGTATAAACTATATTATAGAAAAAAAAAACTAATCATGATTCTTGCAACCCTGTGAATTCTAATCCTGTGATATAGTCAATAGACCGGTTTCCAACTAAGGAATATAAGGGCACTGTGTTAGATAGTTTCTAAATCCAAAAAATAGCAGAGACTCCTTTAAAAAATCTAAAAACTTCTACCCCGCTTTGCAAATTAACAATAGCAATATTTCAGGTGACAGTAACAGCTGGTCACCTTAAATTTTTTAAATATAGCAACAACAGGAGTTATACAGGGTCTATTTTGTACTTCGTATGGCGACAGCATTTTATGAATTGCATAATATTTACAATCCAGATTTAGTAAAGCGACAGTTTTAATGGTGCTATTTATATTAGTTTTAGTCGATTTTTACAATTTACTAAATCAATTGCAGTACTTTTAAGATTGTTTTTAAAGACTATCACACAGTGCAATAAAATTGACTTCTTTAGTTGGAAAACGACAAGATTTTACAATAGTTTACTAAAGGTAGAATAGATCTTAAGTTTAAATGTTGAAGTAAACATTTTGAGCTACGGTACATTTCTAGAGAATTAGTTTTTTTTTTTGTTAAGTATAAATTATGTACTAATGTATAATATGTACATTGTTCCAAAAATCGTGTAGTGTCGAGTGCAGGTATATTCGAAAATTGTATTTTTTTTTGCGTAATTTTCGATTTTAGTACATTTGGCACGTAATCGTGAAGTTGAGCTAAGTTGCACCAAATTAACAATGCAAGCGCAATTTTAGACTTTGTGTTACTCTTAATAAAGTACTGTTTAGAATTTTTAGAGTAATAACTAAGCAATTACATTTATCACAATAATAATCAAAATTAATACTTTTTAAGTAAATAATATTAATTAAGGTCTTTTAATAAAATTGTAGATAATATTATTGCCTTACTAAAATAAGAAGCGCAGAGTTATAAACTCTTTTGTGACGTATACCTAAACCTTACGTTGTATGTTGATTGTTGTGACTTAAATTACTCTATTTAAAACTGACATTTACAGGCTGATCGTTTTTGGAAAGGACAGAACGAACATAGAACCAAAACAAGTGTATTCTTTTTTTGAATATTTCAGTATGCATAAACAAACGAAAGAATGCTCTGTCTGGATAGAATGTGTATTCGCTCGTTTGGTCTAAATCGACCATAATCGATTGAAGGACACTGAACGAGACACAATAGAAGTTTTATTGTTGTAGTTATTTTGTTATTGTTCTTTTGTTGTTTGTGCTGTTTTGTTGTTTTATTGTTGTTTGGTTTAGTATCCCTCACAGTGTTAAGACATATGCTGCCATTTGCTTTAGCTCCTGTTGCCAATCTTATAGCTTCTTACAATATCGTTGCGTTGTAATCTAGAGTAATATCGATCAATTGAGCCATAACATGTTACCACAGGCAAAACAATCAAAGATATTTTAACAATTCTTAATTAATTACGAATTATATTGCTCTAATCAAAATAGGATAGCAAAGTATTCAGAACTGTGTCATATACTTATCAAACGTGAAATAAAGTACTTATAATGCTATTGTTATGCAATATTTAAGCACCTAATACTCTTGCCTATAACTTGCACAAAGCCATGCAAGTAGCTTGCATGCCAGTGTGACGTTCACCAATCAGAAGTTGTCAAGCGTTTCTTAGAAGAACGGCGACCGCCATTAACGGTCATAGTGACAGATGTCATGAAAATGATGGCAGTGGCAACGATTTAAATCGTTAGATTCGCCCTACCACGTCAAAAGATAGTAGTAGCGTTTCTGTTTCTTTTTGTCATCTCTGGCACACAATGACGCAATGACTTGGCTTGATTGTCATGGAAACGCTATTTAATAATGTGTGGGCTAATTCTTCTCAGTATGAACACTTTTTCACGTGACTAAGTACGGTGAGGCCAAATCTAGCAATTTAAATCTTTGGGCAGCTGGGTGACTTTTCGGTGACAAAAGCGCTATTCGGGAAAACACACAAACTTACTTTCGTAAATAACGTTCTAGTGACGTCAATCACTGGTAAAGCAGACGGTATCTGGCGGCCATCGCTCTTCAAGGAAACAGTAGTTTAAGGGCACATTGGCCCTAACAAGATACTTGCATTATTATATGCAAGTTACCGACCTGTTACGGCTTTATACTAAACAGAGTTGTACGTCACTAAAGTATCTTAAATCTTCTTAAAAGGTATCTTAAATACCTTATATCCTGTGATGTTTTGGTGTCATTGTTGTAAACTTTGGTCTTTGGTTTCATAGTTATTAATAATCGGTGTAAGATAAAGGAATATGGACTGTAAAGTCCTGTATTGCGAAGTGCACGCAGGAAATCTTATTCTAGAGATGTGTCTTTTCAAATATCGATACATTAAGTACATAGATTTGTTAAGAAATTTAAACGGAACATGGTTGGTTCAAAAACTTCCATCAAAAAATCCTTTCGGAAGGCCAATGGTGAGTCCATAATAGAAGCAAATTAGTAAGAAAATTAACCTGAAACTGATCAAAAGTCCATTATTCCTTAGTGTATCTTACAGAGATTCATCGTCAGATTGTCAGTAGACCCAGGAGACGGGCACCCATTGGGGCGTGGAGCGAAGGCGGACTAGGGCCGACTCTAGTTGGTTGAGTGTGTCGTCAATGTCGTTGTTGACGATTGTTAAGTCGAAGTAGTGGCCGTACGTGCGGCGAAGTTGTTCCGATTCGCGAACTAGGACTTCTAGGGAGCCGTCGTACTGGAATAAAAAAAGATTATTAGTAAATAATTAATTACAATTTGACAATTCTTGCATTTAAAATCGATTTTGGTTGCCGTTATGCTTTTTTTAAACGAGAAAGCTAATAATACTTTTCTGTAAGATTGATTGACCGTAATCAATGATACAAAAAAAACCTTACAATGATGAGTAACTTTTTGATAATGTATTCAAACTCGGTTAACTAAAATTGATATTTGCATGAAATAGTAATTTGAGCTCGCGTAAATAACTATATTGAGCCGAACCGTGCAATCTGCGCAAAACTATGCAAAACTCGATCAGGCAATTCGGTAAGTATTGCGTTATTTGTGGGCAGGGCATATGATGAGTTAACAAATGTTGAACCATGTGCGCTGTGTGGTTCAACTATGTCTGTCAGCTTGACCTGCCCTGGTGGCCTACCATGATCTAATTAAAAACGATTCAAAAACAAGACATTTCAGTTTAGGTTCCTAAACTGCATTGCTGAAGCTACTCTATGGACGTCATGGTACCAAACAAGTATGAATGAAACCAAAACTTGCGACTCAGTTTGGGAAAATCGCTGTCAGCAGATGGCACGGCCTAAACTGAATCGTTAAACTGACGTCATGGTACGAATTAGAAAAACAGTTCAGTTTAGGTTCTAAAATGGATCGCGTTAAGAGCTTGTGGTAGGCCTCCTGAACGCTGCTTGCAAACGGTTATGGTACGGGCACTGTAGTAAATAATACTCACATCAGCAACATTATTGAGCGGCGGCGCGGCTATGAACACGACGTAGGGCGCGAACTCCGCCGTGCGCAATATCTTCAGAGCTTGCGGCTCCACGTCTAGTATGGCGATGCTTCGGTCTGAATGGATGCGACGAATTGTTTCCAGTTTCGTGCCGTACATCGCGTCTTCGTGGGTACCTGGAAAAATAGAGCAAAATGTACACACGTTATAGACTGGTGTAACATTCTTTTGTTGTTAATGCCCTGGTACAGACACCAGCACATCAAGCTACCCGAAACTGTCAAATTTTCCCAATTAACTTTGAACCTTATACTTTAGCGATAGAGTTGAAAATCTATTAAAGAAATTTGACAGATTGTAGTAGCTTGATGTGCTGGCGTCTGTACATGTCACGGTTTCTTTACGGTACGGCGTATAAGCCGTGCCGTAGAAAGAACGTGTCCGTCAACAAACTTCCATAGTAATCCATACAACACTGACGACCGTGCCTACACACGGCAAATGAACCGTAGTTTTTCACGACAAGAAAAAGGAGTGAGTACAAAGGGCCTTAGACATCTAGATACGGCGACACGACCGCCGATGCGAAAGAACTGAGAACTAACATTGAAACACGAGTTACATGGTTGTTCTTGGTTAAAAAAGAGCTTATCCATGTCTCCTTGGGAGTGCGATTAGATATAATTGTGAAATGTGTTCTACTAGTTTGAAGTTCAGTTGAAAATTCAACTGCAAGTCTGTAAGAAGTTGATAGAGAAATACATTTTTTTAGCACAGAACACACGTTCTTTTCAGCCTTTGAAAAGTTGTAGCCACATCCGAGGAAAAGCCTTAGTAGAATGTGGCTTAGAGGAACGACGATAAATTAAAATAATAGTTACCATATTCCAAATATTCGTTAGCTGCTATGTCGGCCATCATTTCTTCGTGGGTCACGAAGTAGTAGTTCCGACCGTTCTCTTCGTCAGCTCTCGATGGTCTCGTGGTATCTGAAAAGAAAAATAAAATTGTATCATCATTAATTCGTTCACTGAAATGATGGACCAGCTTCTAGACACTAAGAAAAAAAAAATAAAGTACAGTTCTTTATCTCACGAAGCGACGCGTGTTTACTCGTCGTAACCACGTGTACTATCGATAAACTTACATCTGCCCAATTTGAAAACAAAATCCCGTGCACACGATGACCACATCTGTTAGCAAGCGTTACTATAGCGGCCGAGCGCTGCAAGCAAGAATAGCCCTTACGGTTTATAGATGTAAGTTTCCTTGATGGTACAAACACGCTGTGAATGTACGCGGGAAGATGAGTAACGTCAGCACATAACACACACACACACACACATACACACACTTCCGACTTCGCCATTGTGTCGGCCGGTACCGAGAGCTCCTGCGCTTACACACACATTCACAGCGTGTTTGTACACTTGACAACACAAGTAAAGCGCGCATCGCTTCGTGAGATAAAAATACTATTAAGAGATATTCTAAACCCATCATTTCACGTAATTATAGCAGATCACAGGGTTAAACCAGGCGTGTCAAACGAATTAACAAACAACTACAGTGGGTATTTATTGTATTAGTCTTTGGAGACTAATGTTAAATATCTGAGGACCAAGCTATATAAGTAGATACTCACGTGGTATTGGATAAGCATATTGATCAGGATGACGTGCGATGAGCGTGTTCTTTATATGACGACGACCGACGCCATGTGCGCCCAGAAGCACGATGGTTTTTCTTTGGAACGCTGTAAATAGAAGATAATATTATTGAAATTATTTTGTAGATTATCAAGACAACTTTATCATCAGTAATGTACTGCTGGACAAAAGTCTCTAATGATATCGATACCTCTGGGCTCAAAGGTCGTAAAGGACAAAATGCGACTTTTCAGGAGAAGCAAAAAACGAAAAAAAAAAAATTATTTTTACTGTAACATTTTTGTTTCTTGAGCTATTTAAATGAAACCTAGGAAAAAAGTGCTTAGAATTTATAGTATTCTCTAGGGCAGTGTTAAAAAATTACCCTAGTGCTGTATTTACCGAGATAGATTTCCTTTACGACCATAAATTTAAAAATAAATGTCCTTTACACCCTTCAAATTTTCATCCTATGATAATCCTAAGGGCGTAAATGTACTTTACTGCACAAAACTAAACAAAATAAGGAAATAATCGACAAGTGTAATAATTTTTAGGGTCTTAAGGATCACCCGCTAAGGTATTCTGAAAGGATAAATTAATAATTAAACTTAAGTATTAAATGGATTATGTAATTTTGTATGTATTTATGTGTATACTACTGTATTTTCTTTACAAATATTCATGAAATAACATAATTATACAAATAAAACGTACATTTGTGTAATCAAATTGAGATCGTTTATTTGTAATTGAACACAAAGCTCTAAATCTTTAAATTATAAATTAATATTTTTAATACGTCCACCAATACTGTTGAGTGTGCCCGCCTGCTGGTTGTGGGTGAATGGGAGTCGGGCCTCTGGCTTGAGGCGCTACCGTCGCCCAACATAGGCACTATGCTGGGTAACACCACATTACGGCTCGTTACATGTTTGCGTCTGGGCGCTCCTTGCGGAGCTCCACATCGCTATCAATGTGGTGAAGCAGTCGACTGCCTCGGACACGGGACACCATGGCCTATCTTGCAGCCAGAGCGCTGGTCAGATGGCACGGCACGCCAGCATTAACAACATTATCCGTCGGGCTCTTGTCACCGCCGCCGGGGTGCCAGCTGTTTTAGAACCCAATGACTTGGCGCGCGACGATGGGTAGAGGCCAGATTGAATGACCATAATGCCTTGGAAGTTGAGTAGGCCTTTGGTGTGGGATGCAACCTGTGTTGACACCCTCGCGCCATCCTATGTTCCTAGCACGGCGGGCTGTGCTGGGGTGGCTGCTGCAGAAGCAGAAAACCTCAAACAGCGCAAATATAACAACCTTATTGGGAGCTATATGCTTGAGCCGTTTGGGGTTGAAACTCTAAGGCCTTGTGGTCCGAGTGCGCATCGAATATTTCGAGACATTGCCAAGCGGTTGGTTGACTCTACGCGTGACCAGAGGGCTGGCCTATTTTTAGCCCAAAGAATAAGCATTGCCATCCAACATGGTAATGCTGCCAGCCTTTTGGACACTTATCCCATTGACAGCGGCCGAATTTTTTTAAATGAGCTCCTGTCTTTTTCTTTTTTTTTTTCCTTTCTTTTTATTATACACTTGTATATCATATCTATAAATATTTTAGTCTTAAATTGTAAAATAGGTTATGTGTTAGAAATAAATAAAAATGTGTCCGACTAGTAAAAAAAAATTAAAGAAGTGAAAATATAATTTTTCTTTAATCAACTTTATAAACAGAATCTGTTTGATGAGATGATGAGTAAACACCCCTCTCTCTGAACACTCTCTCTCTCTCTCTCTGTGGTTTTTTGATCCTGGATCTGAACAGTCATCGTGGCAGCGTCGTACAAACATATCAATGCCCGCACGCGAGCGCGCGCTCTCTCAATCTTTTTCTCTCTCTCTCGTCTCTCTTCGATGCAGCGCCGGTTAATTCGACATCGTTGCAGAAAGGCCAGAACTGCCCATATTTTGATGGAGTCGAAGGCTTTCTCGTAGTACGCAAATGCACAGTGACTGGTTGTACTTCGCGGTATTCTGTATAATTTGCCGAACATAGTCGTGGTATAATATGGTACTGAAGCCTTTTCGAAAACCGCCTCGATCTGGCGGTTGGAACTCGACAAATCTCTTGGCGAGACAGTTCGTGACGACCCTCGAGAGCAGCTTGAATACGTGGTTCAGAAATAAGATGGGTCTATAGTTCTTCAGCGAGGATTTTTTGTCACTTTCTATTAAAAAGTGAAGATTGACCATTTGAGGGTTAACGGCTTTCTAGTTAAAAGACGGCAGCACTATGCAGAAAAAATAAGAAACAGTCGTAAAGAATTATTATTACAGCTCAAGTGTATCAGGTTGTATATTTAAGTCAAACGTATTGTAAATTAATATCATTTTGTAGGGAGTAGAGCTCATATTGATTTACAAATGTAAGATGTAAAGGATGTAAAGGACCTACTTACAACACATTTTCTTAGATTATTTTGGTAGTAAAGGACAAGTTTGTTTTTTTATTTTAAATTGTAGGGGTGTACAGGACAATTTGCAAAGACGATGTCCTTTACATCCAAATTTTTGAGGTGACTTATATTAACCACCTAAGGTGGTATAAGACAATTGACATTTTTTATGTATTTTACACCCAAAAGTTGTTTTATACTTTGCTTTACTACCAAAATGAGTTCACACTGGTAACTAAGTGTTATTTACATCCATATTTTCACGGTAAACTTTGTTTAACGTCTCAAATTATGTGGGTCGTAAAGGCATTTTTTTTGCGAATTTCGTAAAACGGAATATACAGATCGATAGGAAATTAAAAACTGAGTATAGCAGTATCAATAAGTCATTTTCGCCCAAATGTCCTTTACGACCTTTGAGCCCAGAGGTATCGATATGCTATGACTCCTGAGGTCCTTCCTCTTTGAAAGGCGGCCTATCTGATATTAAGTGGTCACCGTGTCGTCTATGTTTTTTTTTAATACCATTGCCATCCCAGAGACAAAACTGAACTCGGTACACAAGTCATATGAGCGATCTTATTACCGTGCAAGAATCCAGAGATTTCTACTAAAGTATTTGAGTACTCTAGTAATTTTAACCCTTGTTTTTTTTAATTTTTTAAGATACTTTTAACGTATTAAGTTATGTTGCTCAATGCCATGTTTCCATTAAAATATGTTTTCAAAATGTACTTACATGGTAATTTGACGACCTCCTCGTATGTAACGACGTCTAGTTGGTCGAAGACAGCGTTGTGTTTCGCTAAATATTTGTCTTTCGATTGCTTTTTCTTCCGCCCAAATATGGAACAGTTCACTGAAACAAAGTTAAAAGTAAACAAAAATCAATTCGTGTAACAGGGGACTTATTGGTGTTGCAACCAAAAAAAATTCAAAGCCAATTTTTTTCTATTTTTTGTTATTATTTTTTTGTGTTAAAACATGCTTTTAAAAATATTTTATTGGGTGCCTTTTAACAAAATATGTTTTTTTTTTTATTAACAGATAATTGAACAAAGAATTTTGTATTACATGCATAATTTGATAGAGACAAACAGCATTATGTGCGTCACCTATAAGCACTTATCGTCATCAAAGATATTTCAAAGCGAGTTATAATCATTATAACGTTTAAAATATTATAACCTGGAGTGAAACACAATATAGACCTTTTCAAACCGAGACTTTCATTCATAGTGATGTCGTTACTTTTGAAAAATCAACAAATAAATGTCTAGAATCTTGAAAGGCTGTAAAAGTTATGTTAATACACATAATTTTGTCTCGATTTCAAAAAGTTGACTATTAGAACATTTCTCGTATTAAAATACGAGTTAAGATGAGAATCAATGAAGACGATGAAGGAGATCACTCGTCATCATCTCTCAACACAGTAAATAATGAAATCTAAACAAACCCTCTAAAGATCGACTCAAAAAACTTCAACCAAATCTATAGCTAAAACAAACGTTTTTTTAGAAATGAAAGCTTGAGGCGACACTTGAAATGAAACCAGTTTTACGAAAAGTTCTAACTGAAGTTTGGTCCACTTTGCAGTGTTCAAATCAATCGCTATAGGTGGGTATCTAAAATATACTCACTCCACCTACGATTATAAGCACTGCAAGATAAAACCAGAACGTTTTGTTCATTTATAATGCGCTCGTGAAAAGCCACCCTGAGAAGACCAAGAATCGTTCCTAAAACACTCTTGTTCACAGAAAAAAAAAACCATTAAACAGCCTCATTTATAAACAGGCTTTTGCCATTCCACTTCATTCGTCAAGATACGAGTAAAGCATTAACGACAAGTTTTCACAAATTCCCATCATCATTATCAGCCTCGTTTTTTCCCAACTATGTTGGGGTCGGCTTCCAGTCTAACCGGATGCAGCTGAATACTAATATTTTATATGGAGCGAAGACCTATCTGACCTCCACAACCCAGTTACTGGCTTTCGGGCTTCTGACGACCCGAAAAGTTTTCAGGAATAAGACGGTTAATTCTGGCAAAACCCGGAGTTCCATAAAACAAGTTTCATTTCAATGCAAAATGGCGGCTGCAGTATAAACTAAAAACGTAGGTAATACCTGTGTTCTCACAACCGTCGGTATGGGACACGCAGCCCTCGGCTCCTAGCCGCACAACATTACAACACGGTTCATGCAAACGGAACGGATGGTAGTAACGGATCTACACGATTTGGGTCACACGCAGTGGGAATGATTTGTCAAAAGTTAGGGGAATAAGAGAAAACTGAAATTTTCTTAGTTTAGTTCTGAGGTACAGGTAACGGATTGCTTGAGGGTCCAGTGCGGGTTGATGGACACCAACCGACACTGGGCCCGCGTTTTATAGTCCAGTCCACAGAGCTGAGTCCTGATACCTATCAGTGGGAAAGTCATAGGCTGATTATGATATTTTTTTAAATAACGTACAGAAACTCTTAATCGGAGACAGATCGAATATCTAATGTCGATCTAAATTACACGAGTTCGTCAAGATCAAAAAGGGCCATCTACGCATTTTCCAGTCAGGAACCAATTTTTCATGAAAAATATTATTTTCCCCATTAAAGGATGGTCTTATCTTTATTAAAGTTCATGACTGTATCTACGAGTTGTTTGGTCGTAACTGTTAATTGCTCTTCGTAACTGCTTGTGAAGTACGGCTTCTAGTTGCGAAGCTTAATTGTTCTAGTAGTGGAGAGGCCATTTGATATCATCCACTAGCGCTATTCAAGGCAGTTTCAAAGACGGAAGTGAACATAGAAGAGTTATAAATAAAGTAGGTTCTGGGGCAAAATAATGGGTGTAAAAAGACGCTTATGAAACCGGGAGTCACTTGTACTCCCCTTCATTGTGATTATTTTTTTGTACTGGTCCATACCTAGGAGGATAATGAAGGGCAAAATTCCAAATTTTACTGACGTTTTTTACGAAAACAAGTTGTTAATGTTATAACACAACTTTTAGTACCCCACGACCCTTGTACTCATAAGCACAATGTTTAGCGTGTGTTACATTGAGCACTTCCACAAACAGCAATTTTTCACATCAAAAACAAAAGTCGTTTCCCAGCAATTATTTTTGTGCAGTGTTACTTAGGTGATGGGTCTTTTTACACCCTGTATGATCCTTAATTATATTGTTTTCTTCAAAACTCACTGGAGTAGCTATACTTTTGACAAATCATTTCCTAATAATGACAATACAGTAATATTAGGGTTACACAATCTCCCTTTGTAACACAAGTAGATATTGTAAATATATTTTTTCGGTATTCTATAAAGACTACGAAATATTGGAGTGAACGTTTCATCAGTATACATGGGCGGTTATATATATATTAAGGAGTCCAAATATATCATATTTCTACTTCTTTGGGAAATCTTAGCCCGGTTTTGTACCATGCAGAATTGGTGTAGGTACACTTTCATTAGCATATTTTGGCATATATGGGAGCTTGTATCACTCATAAACAAAAACAGGAAGAAAAAGCAAATTTACATACCGACTGCTTCGTCCAATGATGAAATTGAAAGCATAACACGAAATTAATGTAAGTTAGGTAGATAATGACATTAATATGTATAAAGCTACTTTACATTTCAAGTATGAATCATAGACTGTTATTAATATTAAAACAAAAATAAGAACAGAGAGAGATGTTAGATGACAACTGTAATGTTTTTGCCATTGTTTAACGGTTACTGTAGTTTCGTGTCTTCAAAACGACTGCCAATTCGGTTGATAACGTAATCGTTCCAATATGATTTTGATTCTTATACCAGTAACCATTTTAAATCAAGAATGTAGTAGAGAATCACATGAATACGACATTCACAAAGATGCGACACAAATGCATCTAAGACAAACATAGCAACGGATGATCTGTATGAAGATTTTCAATAACTTACAATTGACGGAAAAATAAAACTGCTTTACACAAAGTTGCAAAAACTAAACACAGTAAAACATAAATTTTCATGAATCATGAAATACTTTTATACGCTGACCATCCAATTAAAATAAAGAAAACGAACAAAAATTGTACTTCTAACATTTAAAGCACCTATTTTTCAGACCTTGGAGTTCCATATGCCTTCGAAACAAGAAAGATATTAGACTTTTTTCTACCTACGGTATTAGTAACTGCATTACCTTGATCGGTGTTCGATCTTTCCGCAGCAGCACAGGCTGCTCTCCATTCCTGGAGTTCAGGGCTTGGTATAAGACCTGCTGAACCACCGGAGGCGTCCTTACGTGCTTGCCACCAATGGGAGTCATCTTTGCTAATGATCTGAAAGTTCGTTGAAACTTATTCTTAAGAGGTCTTATTTTCTCATTAATAAACATTATTGTTCTCAAAATTTATGCAATAGTAAATAATTATATTTTTTCCGTACCTGCAGAATGTCACCTGTGGTGAAAGCGATGCCAGCTTGAGCGCAGGGAATCAATTCATCTTCTAATGGATCATAATCAAATTGCGCTCTCACAAAAATCTGGAAGAATTAAAACGAAACACAAAGTTTTTTATCTGCTCGCAAAAACAATATAACAAAAAATAATGATTAATGAAGATGTTGATGAATAGGGCTACAAATTCTAACAAAAGTGAGAAGTTGGATAATGCCAAATGATAATAAATGAAAAATGCGGAAAAAAATGATTATGATAAATGCAAATTTAGTAGCAGTTAATTTAGTAATTTTAGAAACCAACGGCAAACAAAATGAATATAATGAAACAAATGATAGGTGAAAAAGTGATGTGAGAGAATGATGTGAAAGTGGAGCAATGATAAAAGAACAACAAGCGCACAGAAACGGAGGAGATCGCGGGGACGCGCAGCCATGCCCAGGTGACAATACAACATAACATAACATAAACATAACACAACATAAAACGAACAACATAAACATATTATAAAGTAGCAACTGGTCTGGTCTCGCTACTTACTAGCACGGGCGAAGGCTTTATCCGGAAAAGCTATTTAGAACAAAAACACAAAATTTTAATGTCTTCTATTTGAATACCAATTGTTTTATGCTTCAAGACAAGCATTGTCGTGAAGATTTGTGTGCGCTTGTCGACTTTTGCTATATTCTTTTAGTGTAAAAACAAGCGTTAGAGTCACACTACTATCTATCGTGTTAATTGCAAAAACAATATTTATGTATATCTTTAATTGAATTTTAATTCAAACTAGTATTAATACAAACTCAGCTACATCTACTGTTTTAAAAACCACACTGACAAAAACTTGGGATGAACTAAAGGATATCATCAAATCCTTATGAGCATTGGATAAGTACGACATAAAGTAGGTATTACCTCACAGGGTGGCGGCGCTGAGCGGTATGAGGGCACGATCTTAAATGTCACCGATCCACGAGCTTCGCGCTGTAATTTTTATATGTTTCCAATAAATTGACAATAAAACACACATTGTTTACATCGACGATATGATAGTTCTTTCGAATTACGTACTTACCTCTATTTTTACACTTTATAGGTAAAAACTGTACTGTACAATGGAAAATAATCATATTATTTTATCGCTAACGAGGTTATACAATACAACAATTTATAGTATTCAGATATTAGCGGAGATACACCAACTGTTTAAAATTGTCTTATCAATTTCTCATTTTACAAGAATGCTTAGGTAATTTCAACTATCTCAAAGCTCGAAAAAGCAAATTATTTCCATCTCCTAATCAAATACCCTTTATTTCGTAATTTTCGCAATACGTACCAGCATTCTCTGTAGCTGAGCCACTGACTGGTTTGCGACCGGCGTGCCGTTGATCTCTTTGATCTCGTCCCCGACGTGCAGGGTAGCTTGTCTATGTATCATTCCCCCGTGCATGATGCGGGCTACGATGCATCGTCCGTCGTCTGCTAATTTCAGTGTTATGCCCTGTAAAACGCATTTTAGTTACGTTAGTGCCTTTGTGGTTTAAAAAAAATATTGCAAGTCTTTTAAAAAAATATATTAGTCTAAAGTGGGGGACTTTACACAAATAATTTATCATCAGAGGGAAATTCTCGTAATTTTAGGAACGTTCACAGTCTTATCTCAGTGTCAATCTGTCAAAAATACCTCTAATTTCCCAATATTTTTACAAGTATTTGACATTTGTTATTGTTTGTCGCCGAGATGAGACTGCGACTAGATTTTGTACGTTTTAAATTACGAGAATTGCCCTTCTGATATAATGACCTCAACATTTCTGGCTCATGCCATTTTCATTCAAGCTAATTCTATATAAGGATATCTTCAAACGAAAATTAATTCTAAAAATGTACAGTAAATTTTATTTAACTCCTGAATGTCGAGAAAGCCTTTGATTTACTCAAGTTTCTTGGAATAATCCCGTCATGGAAGTACCGTAGGCGACACTGTATTTACAAAAGAAACCAGGAACTCAATTTCTGTCCCAAAAATGTTTGAATCACTAATTAATCATTTCGTTTATTGAACTTGGTCTGTACATAACTTTTTAACTTATAAGCAATGGAAGTTTTTATAAATATTGCCCATACTCAAACTCATAGCATTTATTTCGATTAAACCGCGTACAGACACTTTTCATTTGTCAAAATGAAATAGTTGGTCAGTTAATAAGAAAGTTGAAGCTAACTAGTTGCCCATTCCAAAACGTAGATCTAGAACGGGCAAGAAATTCCATGGACACTCTTTTAATTTAAATCAAGATATGACAAAATCCTGGGTACATTATTCTTGTTGCTTCTATAATGTGAGAACTGTGTAAAAAAAAAAACAAAAATGAAGTAACAATTCAAAATATAAGATTAAGCATTGGCAGTTAAGAGGTGACCAGTCTCAACCGACGCGGACGGCGCCCATTCACGAACATGACCATAAATCTCTCGTTCACTTAGACGTAAATAAATATCAAAATCAAAAGAACAGTGATCTCAGTATCAAGCGAGATTATCTTATCAGTAAGGCCTTTTGTACACGGCACGGTATCTTTATTCTTTACGGTACACGGTTTTAATCGCACCGTAGAAAAATCGTATGACCTTGTATGAAATTAAATGAAATTGTTTATTCTGTAAATAGGATATCGGAATCACTTGTACACGTCATATAAAAAAAAAATAAAAAAAAATAAGCTAGATGAGGTCGGCGTTTTCTATCAACTATTTTGAGAAGAAAGGCCGAAACAAATTCAGAGGTCACAGTTTCTTTGAAAGTCCAAACATAATCTTGGTCAGATCATGTGAAGACCATGTAGATTGATGTCTGAAATGGTCTTTGTATATGACACGGTTCTATGGTTTACGGCAACGGCGCCGTGCCATAGTGCAGCCGTCATTTTTTACGGCAAGAAAAACGTGTGTGTACAAAGGGCATAAAGAGTACCCTAAAATGTCGTTTTACATATTATAGTGCCTAGATATGGTACCAATTTCTGGCACCATAAGCGTGTGGCATAAGCCACTCGCAAAACCTAACAGAAATCCTCATCACATATCGCCATAATATGCCATATTATAATATTACTATTTGTAGAGAATAGTGAAAATTGTATAGTCTCAGAAACACGTGTAAACTATTCGAAGGATATGGATATGATCACTGATCTTCAACGATTGAACTCACGCACCTGTTTCTACACAATGCTGAGTTGATAGTTCGTGTGTTTGCTAACCAGGGTAACAGAACAAAACGCTTTGAAACGAGAGTCAATATTTATTTTTACGAAACCATTGGTTTCGGCTCCATGTTTTTGTTTTAGATTTTAGGATTTCCCCTTGGGAGTTTAAAATGTTTCAGCTCCGTTTTATTTCGTCTCGCGGCTGTCCATTCTGGTTGAACAAAAGCAAGTAAAAATTACCTTGGTCCATTCATCAAACTTCTTTAGACTATCGTTTTGAAATATTTTTAAAGCATTAAGCTAAGCCGGATTTAGCATAAGTAAATAAAGGCCGAGATAAACTTTGTAGGTCTTGATTTTTAAGATCTTAAATATTTATTTGAAGTTGGTCCCTACAATCTTAAAGCTTGGATTATGTACGAAGGATTTGGATTATCTATTCATAGCAGTAGATCTATTCTATAAGCTTACACTTTTTACTGCAGGGACCTGTATCCTTCCCTCATTCCACATTTTTAAGTCTACCACAATTTTGAGCCAACCCTTTGAAAAGAACCACACCACTAAAATACCCTAACCACAAGACTTCAAGGCCCTTACCATCGGTTCGTCGGTATTCTTTTGGAACTGCACGAGGCGCACCCTGGTCACGTTCTCGAATTCCGGTTCGGTGTCCTCTTCATCTTCAGGCGGCGGTGCGGTGGTACGGCCGTTGACCGGCGGCGAAGATGCTCGTATAGACTCTTCGCCGTACACCTCGCGGGCGACCACATCGTGCGCCTGGAGTAGGGCCTGCGAACAAGATTTTGGGATTAGAATAAAGTTATGAACCTACTCATTATATTTCCAACTCCGAATAGACATAGGACATTTTTCAAAATCCTTGAAAACATCATCATTCGGAAACATTAAAAAATCGCCGAATCATTTTTTTTTTACACATTTCTGTGACAAGTAATGAATTTCATGCAACACCTCATCGTAGTCGGGAGTTATATCTGTACCAATAATTCAAACAATTTAATATCTCTCAATTTTATTTCCAGATTCACGTTCGACTTTCAACATTTTAATATCCAAATTCAATTCAGTAGACACGTGCTGCATATTGAATGGTGAATTTAAAATGTTTTCTGCTTTCATACACCACTTCACTCTGAGCTTCTTTCATTTTACGTTTGAGCGCTTTTGGCATGAGTCCGTGGACGGCTTCTGGTTTATCCCCAACAACCGATGCCGATATTGCGGCAGTCCGATAATCCACCAAATTTACTCGTGACTGCAACAAATTTTCCTCAGATTTTGAATCAGGAACGGCGAAAAGCTCTCAATCCGTATTAATTGCTCAACAACCCATACATTTTAGAAAAAACTGACACATGGCCGACTAAGTCTGAAATTTAGAGCGTGATTCATATGGTAAAGTAGTGTAATATTTCTAGAATTAAAAACTAAGTACATGTTTTGCAGTGTAGACTCAATTTTTTTACTTATTCTCTACATAACTTTAGGTACGTACACATCTATTATGATTTAAACTATGACCTATTTTGTGTTCAGTAGTTAATTTCAAAATTATTGTAATGGAGACTAATATGTCTAAATTTATAACAATGGCATCTGAAGCGCTTGGAATGCTTTCAGCATCAAAAGCATTCAGGTATTCCAGAACTAATTTTAGTTTAATCGTGAATATTCCTTTGAATATTATGAAGCAATATATGTAGCGCACTTGCCTTTGACTGCAGATCGCATTATCAAGTTAATTTCTGATAATTACAGCCATGTGTTTGTATAATCTGGTAATTGCACGAAAGCTCCCTTAACTTATGCTTCGCAATTGAACGAACCTTAATTAGTTTTGGCTCAAATTATTATGCCTTTATGATCAAAAGTTGGATGCGTAATTTTACCACAAATTTTGCAAACAATAAATTAGAGAGGTGCGAGTCTTGGCTTTCATGTTAAAGTACTTAAACTAATTAAAAGTGAGGTTAAAACTTTTCATCTGTAGGTAGAGCTACCATTCAGTCTAAGGAACAAAAAAACAGCTTTAAGTTTCCTAAAATCTTTTCATCTCAGCAGATTTGCTTGTAAAACAACTTCTCTTAGGGAAATGTCTGAATAATTAAAACAAAACTGTAAATGCAACAGTAAAACAGTCAAGCGAAGTCCCTTTATTCACTGCTACACTAATTCCTATCACAAAAACAGTAGTGCCCATTCGTATGGTAATGCAGGAACTGTGCAGTGCCACTATTGTTGTAGCCGAGCTGTTCCGAGAATTCTGTTTATTTGGATAAAACATAGATAATCCTCCGCTACGTGCTAACGCTCCACCGCAAATCTGCCTAAGCGAGGCTTATATGAATATCTCTTATGAATCCTGTCGCTTAATTTTCAAATTTAGTAGCTTTCAGTAAAAGTGACGAATACGTGCGAAGATGATAAGGAAATTAACATACATTTTGATATTCGGGCACGAACTGGTGTAAATTAGGAATTAATGGATGACAAAACACTTAAAACAACTAGCGACAAGATAAATCATGAATTAAAAGAACCAATCATTGAGGAGAAAATTGACGTATCGTAAGAAATAAAAAAAGAAAATTCAGAAATTGATGAGGAAAATACTTTACGAGTGTTCTATCGTAATCTAATAAAATATTTTACAAAGGAATGAACAAACCGGATATTGGAATAAAATTATGCGCTGCAATTTTATACCCACTTAAGGATCGCTTCCTCTTTCTAAAGGAAATACAATACAATCTAATAAAGGTATCATTAGTTACGTAACCGGTAAAGAAACTAATGACTCCATCCATACTAATATTATATATGCGAAAGTGTGTCTGTCTGTCTGTTACCTCTACACGCTTAAATCGCTGAATCGATTTAGATGAAATTTGGTACCTATAGAGATAGTTTGAGTCCCGGGCAAGGACATAAGATAGTTTTTATCCCGATATTCCCACGGGATCGAAACTTATGCGGGTGAAACCGCGGGGCGCTGCTAGTACCAAATTATAAGCAAAGTTACATTAATTTGCTTGTAACGCATAATACAGAGGAAACAAATAATGCGATTAAATCGAACAATACTCCGTATAACGAGCGTCCAAACAAAGTTGTATCGGACTCAGTTTGCTGTGACAACAAAGGTATTGTTGATGAAATTATATCTGACAATAATCGTATTAATTCCTTGGTATAATGCTGTAGGTTTTGTTACGACCTGTGAAAGGCAAAGTTATTAACAATTCCTCTCAAAAATAACTGCAATACATAATGCAATAGGTGTTATTCAACTATCCACATTAGTGTTAACAGTCAAGTTAATGGCTTTCACGCTATGCTACTGGCACACAATATAATTAATCTGCAGTACTATATATTATGCAGTATTACCATTCCTAAGCCCAGTGTGCTGCGGATGTGCGCTTCAAGCATTTCCAATTTGCCGACAACCGCACCATATGGGGTTTTGACTACCTCATGGAATAAGACAGTATGATTTAAAACGTAGCATGATTCATGTCTGGAGTGTTCAATTTATACAATGTGGGTTATATGCTACATCTTATATCAAGAGCTATATAAAACCATTAGAGAGTATTGAAAAGCTCGCATACGAATCAGATAGTAAAGTGGGTTTGGTATTGTATTCATGTGACCTGCACGATTGCGAACCGCGATGTATATATACTATTCCTATTTTGCGATGCAATGACCCAATATTTTTATTCGAAACTTGAGATTAATGTCATGCTTCACTGAGCCCAGATGGAGCCAATATCGAGTTTCCAACACAAATGACGATATGATAGCCACTTAAAATGTACTTCTATTGATCGGGGTAAAGAAACACTGTATGAATAGACTCTTAATATGGCAGCTTCTCTTTCATGAAAATATTTTTAGGAAGGTCTAAATGTGGATATAAAAAACATCAGATTGCTACTATTTTTGGCATCTTCGTAAGCGAACAAGATCGTTTTAAAATACGAAATCTATTTTAGATCAACACGTTGGATAAATCCGTTTTTAGAAATTAGACGACCAGCATTGTACGCGTATAGCGGGTTGGAGTTAGCGCCATTGCCTTTTAAAACTACCATTTAATCAAATCTGGCTCCAATAAAGCATTCTGTTCCCCGAAATTGCTACCGGTATGTCAATTGATCCACAATCAGGTTTTAATTCAATCCGTTCCGTCCTCTGGTACGCGTTTGACAGCACTCAGCGTGTATGTTAATTTGTGCATGACATCCACATATCTCTAGGTATGCAGACGCTAGCAGTATCCGTTTGTCAAGCGGGTATTAGGTCGCAATATAACACCGACGTACAACATTGAATTGTTACCTGTTGAGACGAAGTCAAAGAGCTAAATGACAAGAACGTTTCCGCCATGTTATTAGATATTCTGCCACGTTAACCGATGTTAGGTTGGAACTTGATTATTTAATATAATTAACAGTGATTTAATAATCATAATTGCAGATAGGAGTAGGATGTGGTGTAGTGTTAGTAAATGATTCATTTGATTTGAATATAATTAGAAAGTATGGAAGAAAAATATATATTGCGCCGACCCCAAATAAATTGGTATAAATGCAGGACAATGATGATGATGATTATTAGAAAGAATATTTTAGCTGTCATAGCATCTTCTTCTCCAAATAATGGTTTAATGATAGTTGTCCCAATATTAACCTTCTGTATTTTTTTTTTAAATAGTAAATAATATTTTCACACGTTCTGGCAGACGTTGTCAGAAGCGGAAATCTTTTTCTATAGATAATGTAATATCTTTCAGTTCGCTTGAAGCTTGAGATTTCTTTTTAAATTCATCTCTCTGAGTGACTTGATTCTTAAAAGGTTTGCTGGAACACGAGAATGTAGGAGCAAAGTAGCTTGATTAAGTTTTGCTTCTAGCGTATTCAGATTGTGATAAGAAATAGGAATCGCATTGATGATTTTATTATCTTTCATATTGGTCGTGGTTCGTCACTGTTTAAGTTATACTTATGGCTAATAATATTATATGTCTTATTATATCATCAAATAATAATATACAATTATTAGAGGAACCTCCCGAGCGATGTTAGAAATTGGTACCCATCCCCCAAACGTCCGGCTCACCCCAGATACCTAGCACTCGGTCTCGGTAACGCAGAGTCTAGTTGTGACTAATCCTTTCACCATGATAGCAGGAACCGGTATTTGTCAATCCAGTGTGGTGCCATCGACAGGACAAAGAAGAAGAAGACAGTACTTACTTGACGTTTTAATTTTAATTTTGTAAATAATTTACAAATCAAGCTTAAAAGATACAACCATTTTGAGAAATGTGAACGCCATTATCAACAATCAACAACAAAGTGAATATTCTCACAATTTAATTTTCAGACTGATGAATTACTCATTACTCATTAACGTGGAATGCTTCGTTGCTTCATGATTGCAGTAGAAAATTCAATTAAGTGATAAATTGAAAGTATTTAAAGTTAAACATGAGTAACGAGGATCCAATGTGCATTGTTTATAGTTGACAATTACATGGAATCAACTTGATTTTCAACTGAGGTTTTAATAGATGTTTATAAATCAGGTTCTCTTTTGTAATTAATATCACTTTGTGATGCAAATAATAACGTTTTTGTTAATAAGCAGTAGGTTTAGAGATGCAGCAAATGTTGGATATTTAGATAGCAAACATTTATAAAGTCGAAAGATATCAGTGAACAGGCATCTTCTGAGCACGTTTTTTCTATCTTAGACCTCATCCATTGCATTCAGTCAAGCGTGATCGAGGTCAAGAGCAGGCTCATTCAGCAATAAAAAAAACAATTTATCCTTCGTCTTTATTCTCATTCACTCATCGAATATTCTGAGAAGTCATTTTACAAATAGCTGTCAAACTTTTTCATTAACTTTCATAGCACTAAATCACGTAAAGTCAATACTAAAGCAGTCGGAGAAGGAATTTGAAAAAGTTCAAGAACAAAACTAAATATCACGAAAGGAAATCCGCTCTGCTTAAACTCGAACGGATCAAATGACAAAAACAATCCGGTATTATAAATCGTACTCGATAACTCAAAGGAAATATTCTCTGAAAAGAAAAGCAGCAAAAAATGTAACAAAACGTAGAAAAATAAAGACTACACTGTAATGATCTAAGGGATTCAGGATGTAGCTACGGATATTGAATTTCTATTAAACAAAGATCAAGTAGAAACGGATATCTATTTTGAGATGGTTCCGCGCCCTTTGGACATTCGTTAAGATACTTTATCAAGCTGAAGGACAAAAAGAAATCAATCAAACAAACAATAGCTAGAAATACAATACTTTGTAGAAGTTATTTTAAGCCTATTAAAAGCTTCACATTGACAAAGGTCGTGAATTTATTTTTGATATTAAATTATTAACTTTATAAAAATGTTTATTGAATTTTGTTATCAAGTCTATATTAGCGGATGGCATAAAGCTTGTCTTAGCGCGTTTTCAATCCCCAGCTGACAAACTGTATATCCTGTGTTTTAGCGGAGGGGGATTACGGAATAAAATGTTAACCCCAGTAAAACCTTTACCTGTCACTATACGAACGACGTCTTGAACGTTTCCCAGTAAAACATTAGCAATAAATAACCTGAAACCGGCAAACCCTGCGGTTTTAGGGTATCTTATTCTATATTTATGTCTGTAATTTATATGGTGTACATAATAAAGAGTATTCTATTCTATTCTATTCTATTCTATTCTTATCCTCTTGAGGATACGCATTTTATAGTTTTATGTGCTCACTTAGATTTAAGGACGGGTTTCCTCTCGAAATCAATTGTAGAATGTCGTAATTTCTGAAGTAGGTGGTGAAAGATGTTCCGCTAAAGGTACTGAAAACAGAATCAATTCCCAAGATATCATTTTTTCGAGAAGCCTCCTGTACAACGAAGGTTAATATTTCTGGCAGATGTTTTTTTTCAATACGATACGGTGTATTTACCTACAAGAAATAAGTAATGATGCCATTAATATTTCTGGTTTATTTATGAGTATTGCTATTATGATTCCTAGCATTACTGTTATTGTTGAATAATGTAATATCTGCTTAGGGAGGTATATTATAACCTAAAGGTTACACCCCTATGAAGATCGCGCAAAAACAATGGGCCTTTGGTGTTGGGATAGCTATTAATAATTACAATGTTATCGACCAACATGACGAATAGTCCAATTTAGGTAGTGCTGTATTATACGCAACTTGAATGTAGGTACGAGTATGTATGTCGAATACAATAAGAAATTAGCTGTATATTATAATGAAGAGGAGAAAATGTCAGTAAATTCAGAGGCAGACATTTAAGCTGCAAAACTAAAAAATGACGCAGCCAACAAACTTTCGACAGATAAAACAATAAATAAACTCGGCGTTGTGTTACGTTAAACAATAAATCCTTTTGATATTACAGTCGAGTCGGGCCCGATGCAGTCGGCTGGTATGACAGTCAGTGACAGCGTAATACCGCCTCGGCAGCGCTGCAGCGGTATAAAGCGAACTGCTAACAAGTCAGATGTTAATAAACTTCCGCAAAGACTAGGATCAAAAAAGTAATGCAAATGTTTGGACGTTGTGGATGAAAAATTGCTTCGTGTGGTTACTGTAGCTTTTTCCAGCACACGTGCATTTAATTTATAGTTGGTATGACCAAAAGAATGAAATGTAAGCTCAGAGCATGTATAATTTTGTCGTTTATCAGAAACTTGACAAAACTTTTTTCCAGAAAATTTTGTGTTTTGGCGCCCGTAGAATTGCGGGGGTTTTAATACATAAAATCTAGAAACGAACAAACTTTTCATCATGTTGATGTAGAGAAATAAGAACGTTAGAAAATACTAGAGAAAGCAAAAGTATTAAACGTGTCTTGCAATCAAACAAGTTTATAAAACCAATGTTTTCATTTCAGTAAGATCACGCACGAATAATAAATGAAGTTGTTTTGAGCATTGGCATAAAAACAAAGGGATAAAGGGAATATCAGTAACTATAAACATTGTTAATCCAGGTTCATTCGCCATGAAAACAATGTGTTCATAAATATCCGTTAGACAGCTTAGTTGGTCAATTCTGTCGATGTATCGGCTGAAACACTGGAATTTACGGTAATTATGCTAAAGCAATTTTGTGTCATCAGCCTCAATATGCTTAAACTGAACCACGGGGAATTGAAATAGCGTTAAGGCAAAATTATCGGATAAACTAGTTTTTAGATGTCCAGAGTGTCACAAAAATAAAAGTCGAAACTCCCTATATTTATTGAATCTTGATAGCGGTTAAATATTGCACAGTTTAAACACTAAACGTTTTTGAATGTGTGGAAAAATTTAAATAAAAAGTTTTGTCCTCAGGGAATGGCAGAAAAAAGATTTAGGTAATTCATAACTGAAATTTTACTGCTATTGAATTTTTTTTATTTCGTCTGTGAAATATTGTAAAAAGTACCAAACATATTCAACACATTATACGACAAACGTGTAAACAGGTTTCCACTCAATTTATTATTGCCAAAAGGTGCATAATAAACAACAGCCGTCACAAAATTTGGCAATAAAAAAATATTCTTTCGTCGTATATCAATGCAAAGTACCATTTAGGTAGCACGGTGGCACACTCAATTTCTCGCTATATAAGGTCTCGATTTAGTTTTTATGTCTTATTGCCGGTCGTGTGTTCGTGCTCTAAAAGGATTGTTAAAATGTTTATTGAAACTAAACGATTCCTAATTCTAAAGAGAATAGCTTTTCGTTGCAACAAGACAAAAGGTACTAACCGCTTTGTCATGCAATGAGATCGCGAATTTGCTCAACCGCACTAGACAAATGAAACAGCGTATAGCAAGAATGTCACTTCACGCCGACGAAATAGTAATGGGATATAACATAAATACTGCATATTACGGCACTTCCGGCGCAGGGCACGAAAGGGCTCAAATACACCACTTTGGTATTATGCGTAAGCACAGTAAAAATGTTGCCATAAATCTACTAGATATAAGACCGCAATATTCCGCACAAGAAGCGAGAAAAGCAACATTTGTATTACTTTTTTCATCATAAATACAAACAACGAATTTCACCATTGTTTCAACTGAGACAATGAATGAAATGTTTCAAAGAATGCCAACATTGATGATCATGACAGATATAAAACGCCCAGATGATAGAAACGTTTCTGGGGTGTTGAAATAAACGAGAAATGAGCTCATTACTTTTATATGGTCGATAAATCATCGTAAGGGTGTGGATCTAAAAAGATGACCCTTCTAATATTTCTCAAGGGGTGTTAAAATTTATTAGGATTTTATAAGAATTACGATCAGAGAGCTTTATAACATCCATCATGTTTCAAGAACCTTGTTATCTGTGGATCTTATCGGTTCTATTATGTTCATTCTATTCAGACTTTGTCCATGACAGTCGAAAAAAAACAAGCTATCTAACATTATTACCCTTCAGAGGACAGTAGACGGAGCCATGGAACCAATTCAGGAGATTTATTAATGTGTTTGCGGGCTGCGACAAAGGTCGGATGATGCTTTCACGTTGTTTGATACAAAAAAACATAAATAACAGTCAAAAACATTGTTGCTGAGAGTTTGATATAGAGAACACATGTTTGGATCCTTTTGAACTCCAAAAAAAAAGGTTGGGGAGCGGTACAATAAAAAAATATTTCCGAACCTAGATACGACGTAAAAGCAATTGTCGTAGTACACAGAATTCGTATCTTTTTCGTCGTTAGTTGAACCAGCATGGCTAAAAACTGAAGCCTGTATGGTAATCCGTTTGCAGAACGGTCGAATGACCGAACGAATTGTAAAACTAGATAGGGAATAAAAAGTTACATATGAAAAAAAAAACAGGAATGGCTAATGTAAATCATTAGACGACGAGGTAAGTCTGTCAGAGTACGTTCACAAAAATTATACTTAAAACATAAAATAGATTAAATTGTCGCGAATTTAATTACTTTAAACAAGATTCCAAATAACCTGACCCCGACCACATAAAATGTTCTAAATTGCCCACTTTATTACTCGCAACACAAGGCCTTAGGGGAAGTAAAAAAACAAATAGGAAAATATGTTAACGAACATCCACCTAAACTCTTCCAAGGGACATATTTGAACAAAAGCTCCACCTAACAAGGGTAAGTCGTATTTATTTCGGCGATCGCAACAACAGTTAAGAGGGATAAGTGGTTATACTCTAATGTTTGCACTGGAAGTTTTGGAGCAGTTGCACAAAGTAGAAGATTAGCATTTGCTCCGTTTCCTGGTGAAGCGTTTTTAACTTGAAATTCGGGCGAATTTTTAGTGCCTACGGGCTCTATATGCGAAGTTCAATAATTTATTGGAACTTCTGATTGGAATTCCTGATAAGATGAGAAGTGTACCTAGAATATTGATTCGATGTCGATATCTGTCGAATTTTTATTAAAAATTTTCGTGTGAAAAATATAACAAGACAAGGAGCGCAAATTTAATTAGATTTACATTTTCGTTGAGATAAAAGATGAAAGTCCATAAAAGAGGAATGCCAATATTAAAGCAATCAAAAGGTTTAAAGTTCAAATTCCCTTGTGTCGTCAGTCATTACAACAGATATAGTAGTTAATTTAGCAAAAACCTCGTAACAAAGTTTTTAAACTCGTTAACAAGTTATGTTCGTTCCTTATTAAATATAATTTTATGCTCATCAAAATTGGGATGAGGGATGATTTGTGAGAGAAATGTTTGAAGTTAAAAGGTTAATTTTATTATTGTCTTAGTTACAACGTCATAATGTTGTATAATTTATGCTTATATGTAGTATTTAAAATTCATAAATCATTTTGACAATATAAAACTTTAAAACATATTTATTATTGTTTTAAACAGAAATTCTGTTCTCAAAATAATAAATGAATAAACACACAGCATAAACATTTTAGAATAATATCTTACACAGTCAAAGAAAATATGACAGCACACACAGCCCTGAATCATAGATTTCAATTCCTCTCTGGATATATTCTTAGGAGTTATGCCACGATACCTCGACATTAGGTACCCTCGTATTTTTCGTACATTTTATACATTGCTACCTTTTATATTTTCTAAAGTTCCTGTGCCTCTAATCATAGTTGGAGCTACAAATATCAACATCCATATGCATATTTTATTTATAAGTATGTTCTTACTACCTGTGTCACGTAATGACCTTAGTCTTCCGAGTTTCTCTTTTGTTTATTTCTACTGTTTTATTCCTTGACGTTATCTCACTAATTTGTGTAATAACCACTGTCACGGTGTGGTGATTAACTGAGAAAGATAATTTCGTAGGTAGTGCCGTCGTAATATAACCTTGGGGAGTATTTACGCGAGTACTAGCGTGACAATAAAGCGGGTTATGAATAGTTGTTGCTTATTTAGAAATTCCAACTTTTGGTGCTGAGCCCGACATGTAATAAGGGCGGAATAAGGGAAAGATTTCATTTGGGGATAGTCTTGCGTTATTGGTCTTCTTATCTAACGATGAAAGTCTGATGAGATAAGGCAAATACTTTGGAGAAAAACTCTTTTTGAGGAATGAAATGATGGTGGTTGGGATTGCATAAATTACATTTATATGTGAAGGAGACGATCGATTGCGACGAAGTCAAACAGGAGGGTAATGTGCTCCGAGATTGAATGTATATATATAAAATTATGGACGTTTAAAGGCATATGGATAAATAGTCATCCTTAGTACGTTTGATATAAATAACTATGTGGGAATAAAACTTGATCAAAGCTGGTTATTACCATAGCATATATCTAATTTCCGTACCTAAGTGTTGTAGAGCTTTTATGTGTGGAAGCGTGATGTTTGAATTGCTGACATAAAGCTAAACGAGGCCATGCAATTACATGAGCCAAGAAATGGCGCCAAAAGTAACACTCCCTTGGATGGTTTCTTATACAATGCCAAACACACAAATGTCATGGTAAGTGTTTGCCCCTTGAATAAAATGCAAACATTCAACACCTAATGTATTTTTCTTGTCAAAATGTTGGTAGAATTTTCTTCGACAAACCTGAGCCAATGGCCGGACTCGAAAGTCCTTAAGTTTTTAAGTGCACTAAAGTTATAGCAGAGTTTCCTCAAAGGATTTTCGACGTTCATTAAGTACCAGGGAAACGGTGGTCGTGAACAGTTACGTTTGAGCGACCTGTGAAGTGATTTTGTACTTCGTTAGGTAATAAGGGTCTAGTTTAGCTTCACCTGCTTATAGTAAATATCCTGTTGTAGATACCAGCGTGTTATAAAATAATGCGACTGAATCTATGTAATAATACGAAAAGGTTGAAGGAGATAATACGAACCAGAGAGAGGGTAAAGGTTAGATTGAGAAACACAAACATTACGTACCGTACGTCAGGGAAAATGATAAAAGTTTCGGCGTGTTTATGTAAGTATCCTAATACAAATAACTAAAATGTCGAACCCAAAGTCGAATTCACAAGTAAATAAATTATGAAGGGACCATGCAAAAGTTTCGGTATGAGTAAGATCAAAACTGAGAATATAACTCATGCAAATTCAGAAGTTTATATAAACGACGCCGTCAGAACTTGCGAGATAGTTTCATTAGTTTCCAGACACTCGATTTCTTTATTTTTTTTTGTGGTTTTCGTGTGTAAAGTAGATATAAATGGTGTTTTGAAGCTAGACATTCAGACTTTTGGATGGTACAATCATAACTCTTTCGATCAGAGTATGCAAAACGAGAATAAGTTCAGCTCGACTTTGTACCAAAGCGAAAATTTTAACATTTCGTTTCTCACATGGGAACTGTAAACTTTTATAGCAGGTTTGCATATTGAAACAAACCGGAAAACTTCTTACTTTGTCAGTACTTTTTTACCGCGGGTTCTCATACATGACGTAGCATTAATTAATTTGTAGTAAAGAGGAAACAACAATAATTAGGAAATTGACAATTCAAAAGTGACTGTAATGGGTTTATTTGAAATAAAAGCTTTGAGTCAAACTTTTATTTCAAATTTGTTTTATTTAAAGTTTGAAATCAAAGCAATGTCAATAGCGCATCTATTTTAGTTTTCAATTAAAGTTTTATAAAAGAATACGACAAATTCTTAAAGTGCTCCAATGCCCGGATGTACGGTTTGAAACTTAACGATGTGGTGCCGTACGTATACAAAGATTTACTTGAACAAAGTCACATAAGACGATAAAAACATTGTACAAAGAAATAGAAAAGATACAATTCGGAATACAAATAAAGAGCAATAGGAAGAAAGATATAATACTCTTTAATACGCAAAAAGTAAGAGAAACGAACTACAAAATGTAAGTTTAGAAACAGACGATTCCGTGCTTTTCTAAGGATGTTATAGGTATCATAAATTAATAAAAGTAGACTTCAAAGTAAAAATAAGCCTTTTCATGTTATTGACATCCCTCATAATATAAACCACAAAAATAAGGCGCCCATTTATCATATTCAACAAAACAAGGCCCGTACGAACAAACAAAAGGTACAAAGGAAACCGGGTCTTAAAACAGGGGTAGTAAAATACCCGCATTCGTTAAGTAAATAACCTAAGTGCGTAAAGTAGCCAAAACATGTTTTCATGTAAACATTCCAACTTGCACGTATGGTTCATTTGACCTTTGGGGTGAATGAAGTATTATGCATGTGCGTAGATATTATCGTCGTAATCCTAATTTTGCTATGTCTTGACTATGAATAAACCAGTAACACTTCTCTTCAAGGTCATAGCAGTGAGGGGTAGTGAGTAGCCAAAATTCTACGACACGAAAATAATCCACAGAGCGTGATGATAACAGATTGCCCAACAAAGGCCAATATGAATGAAGCAATTCTTAATAATACAAAAGCAAGAAGTAGTCAAAGTTCTATAGTTATTTTTCTTAAACCATTGAAATGAGTCCAAGTTATAGTGGCTCAGATATGGAAGCATTTGTTTTTCCACTTCCCTTGGCTATGCAAAGGTTTCAGCACAATGGGAACACTTCTACGCTTAGTGCGCCCGCGTAAGAAATAGTGTTGGCAGTTGAGAAACATTTCTCAAGGCTAGTGTAACGATAAAGTAACTTGACAATGAAAAGAACTTGAAAATAAAGAGATAACGGTTCGCTCTTACATAGGTACAATAAGCGCCATAATTTTACTCGTTGAAGTACTTTTAGCGGATCCCGAGGAAGCTAAAGATTAGGCAAAGTGAGTGTTGGAAGATGAAAAACAAATGATCGTAATAGTTTTGTTTAAAGGACCATTTACTATGACGGAAGGGATTATTAAAACAATTCAAATATTGATATTTCTGAATCCCTCATTATAAAGTAAGCTTTACCTAAGTCAAATTGCTACGAGTATTACCCTTGTTGGATAAATATACATATTTAATTGACAGCCCGTCACTGTGATTAATTGGCATTCAATGTTATGTACAATATCAAATGGACAATATTACAGGCTGGTATTGATATTGATATGGTAGTAGTAAATAGTTTATTATACATGACTTTTATTGCTAAAGAGTTGAACTTTACCGTTCCAAGTAACTTTTTTTAAAGCCCGTATGTCTCGAGTACATCGGGCACTTAGCAGCACTATTCCGAAAGCTTAGCCTAGTGAGTTTGCTCGTGGCCCGTATGTGGAGCACTTAAAATGTGAAACTGCTGAAGAACAGAGAATAGTGTACGAACAAACTTCGTTTCCTAAGTGAAATTCGTACAAACATTTGAACTGGACTAGTCAGAAAGGATACTGGGTTTACTTAACACAATAATCAAATGAAATAAGCAGAAATAAATCAAATTAAAATGTACAACGAAAGTAAATAAACATCAAATAAATGAATGTTTCCTAGAACTAAATACGATATGGCTTTATGAAAAAGGGTGGCACATGGATACAATACGAGCGAGCATTGTTGCTAGGCGATTTGTTGCCCCAAATAAAATATACGAACGAAGTACATTAGCAGTACGAGTAACAGCAATTGTATAAACGTTACGTAAAAAAAGAAATAGTAAATTATATGACTCATAAGGTCTTGATTTTGATACTTCTACCAAAAATAATATGTTTTTTCGCAATATTTTCATCAAAGTAGAGCCAAACGAATGTGGAGCCAGTTTTAATTGCCAAGCCTGTGTGTCTACGATGATAACCAAAGCTTTACTCTGCCCAGTTGACAGTGAAAATAGGCCAAGCCGTAAACAACTTCTAAGCTCAACATTTTTCATTCGGTCTAAATACAGAAGTGAAAGGATAATTTAACTAGATAAGCGGTGCCATTTAACCAAATTGTAGTCGAAAGTCATGGAAACAAGTAGTAAAATGAGAAGAGAATTAATTATCCAAGTGTTGAACTGAAACAGAGGTTTTGATGTCACAAGCCATTCCATTGTCATTAATCTTTTGAAATTGCCTCTCGTGGTGGCTGTCTGAGAGAACTATGGGCCAAATTGCTTTTTGACTTGCATTGACGCACGTTATTCTTCAGTTAAACCATTTATTTATGTTATATACAATATAAATAATTTTCAAAAAGAAAACATTGAGAACCAAATCCGCATACGATAAGCCACGCAAGACACGAATTGTAAGTCCTAAGCGATGACCTACATTCATTTAAATGTAAACGAAGTCTTATATCAAATGTGCTACGAAGATGGATTCGAAACGACACAGAGCGGTGTAAATACCAGCAAAATAAACATATTGGCAAGAAATGCCATTCATACACGCGTTTATGGACATAAATACTCAGAAGCGAGCAGCAACTGGACCAGTGGCGTTTTGTTTGGATTCAAGCCAATACCGAATACGGAATCAGAAAACCTGTCCTATACCTACTACTACGACTGTAGATATTGATAATAATCCAAAACCTATCTCCCAACAGATTTGCAAGATCGAAATCAATATCTATCTAACAGGAAATCAAATTGAAACACGATGCGGAGATACCGCAAGTCTCGTAACTAGTAAAAGTAAATATCGTAACAATAATCTTGAACAAGAACTGAACGAAATTAAATACGATATTCTAAACAAAGAATACAAAAAATCTAACGATTGAAATTCGTAACGAAGTAGAAGAGAAATAAATGAGTCAATTTGCAATTTAGAAGTAGACATAATTCAATTTCAAAGAGGTCAGAGGCAAAGGTTTGCAGGTATTAAAATATTCAGGTTTGTTTTTTTTTGTTTTGTCGAACTTGTTGTAAATTCGGCTAGGAGTTGCGCAGAGGGGCTGCAGAGAAAATTTTGTGCCATTCAACAACGTAGAATTTTAAATGAATAGATGGAGGTGGTAACTTTTAAAGTGTTGCCAAAGTTTTACCTAGTGAATGAGTTATAGACGAGAACGTGAACGTAAAGAATAAGGAGAGGTTTTATTGTAACACACACACACACACACAAGAGGTACAAAAGCGTATGAGGCTTGAACTTATAGAAGCACATTGGAGAGATAAACACGTTTAGAGTACGACCATTAATGATAACACGAATTCACGTATTAGTTTGAGTACCTGAAAGTCCTAAAACGACACCAACGATAAGCTTGCACATAGTTTTATGGAGCACTAAAATATGGAAGTTTTTCTCTAGAGCGACGTAAAAAATCCATTTAAAAACTTTACAACACGAAATAGAGAGCTGTAGAGACGACCAAAAAACGTTGCCTCTTGAGGTTAAGGCTGATAAAAGTTGCAACACTGAGGTTGGTTCGTCACTACAGGTGGCGACGGCGAGCGGCGTCATTTGCGGAGGCCGACTTATGCAAATTTTATTAGTAACAACGTAGTTTAGCAACACTGACACATTACCCGTATCAAACACAAATAATTCAGTAGGATTACTAGCATATCGAACTAAACTATGATGATCCCTGAACCCAACTGATTGCAAGCTATCGACGAATCAATGATAGTGTTATTACAACCAAACATAATTATCAAATGAAGTCAACAAACTATATTAATATTTGTCGTTCCCACATTTAAAATAGAAACAGATTTCCAATAATGCAAAAGCAAACGTGTATATGAATATTTGTTTATGAAGATGAGTAATGTGGTTTGCAATCATTTTAATGGAATAGCTAACTATAGTGTAAAATATAGCTGACAGTTTGTTTGAACTTGGTTCCGTACTTTTATTTATGTGTTTAATAACTGTAAGTTATACAGCGTTATTGCTCTTAATGGAGCGTATCTTAATGGTTAGGCAATAACTAAATCGTATATTGCTTAGACTGGGTTATTATATCAGTGTCAGATACACACACATGTGGGTACATACATACATAAATTGGTGGTAATTGCTGACGAAATTGCACTATTTAGACGAATTTATTTAACGACAACGTTTTTATACCTATCTGGAAGTGGTAGTGGTATCTAAAAATGTAAAAATTAAACCGATTTTTTAGTTATTCCTGTGATATTGTATTGCGATTGCAGCCAGAGGGGTTTCACAAACAAGATTTAAAAAAATAATGTTTTTTATAAAAAAACATATTGAACCTAACTTATACTACACAATGTAAAAGTGTCAAAGCAAACAGTTTGCGATGCCAAGTGTGCTGCAAACGTAGCCAACAGCTATCATCAACAACTCTGGACTTGATATACGCCACAGAGGCGCGAAGTACAAAATACATTTATGTGGAACTGATCTGGCAATGAAAGGAAGACCTATACAATGTGGAGACTACTTATACGCTCATTTCGAGGCAAATGTGTGTTGGCAATATGCCAGTGGGCTGTAACTGTTCGAGCGAATTATTGCATTTTTAAGCAATTCCTCGTACGAAGTCCACGTAGAAACAGCGATTGTAAGTCACTGTGTAACGGACGTAGTAATATTTTAATGGGTGTTCCTGCTACACCTGGCTTCGGCGAATCTCCGAACGCGGGATTACAATACCATTGTTATTAACTAGATGTGCTCGCGACTCTGACAGTGTGTAGGTCGTGAAATCACTGAGCTACAAGTTTTCGTAATCCTTGGCTAATGATGGAAAGTAGATTTAAGGGTCATCGGAATGAAAATTTTGGTAATTCGTCTGATGATTCGATGCGTCACTGTTCTACACAGAAAATAACAGAATATTTCTAAAATTAATTTGCTAATAACCTAGCCATCGCATACAGAAGGACAGGCAGTCATTGAGCGACTAAAACGAACACTGAATACTTCGTTAATGAAACCACGCCCAAACCGGTGCTAATATTTCGTGTGGTTTGTTACGTATTCCATACATTTTCCGAATAAATACATTTTAGTTCGCAGAACTGCCATATAGCGGATATGAAACGCGCCGAATTTTGTAAACATGATCGAACAAAATTTTGGTTTATTGCCTTTCAATATTTAGTTTTTCAATGACAGTGCAAAAAGAATTGTCAGCACACTGCTCGACTAAAATACGGCATAACTCTGTTTTATGTGATCCCCGCTGGCAACGTATTTGTTGAAAAATAAATAAAGTCGATCCGTTCGCCGAATTTGCCAGTTGTTGTTAGGAACGTGTCACCCAGCCGCAGTAAATCAGTATATATGGTAAATAGTAAAGTTAACAAGAAATATCCAAGATGCCACAAACATAAGTAGGGACGTAAATAACTCTCCATTTCCCGCTAAGCCGACGTCGAATGAATGAGTAAAGAAATAAAATGAACGAACGAACTAATTTGAAGTCGAATAAAAACTGAAAGTGCTTCAGAACTCTAAAGTTCGTACCTTTGAATGAGCATAGCATAAAAATTGCCCGAATCGAGTGGTTCAAAGGTCAGGAAAGCTAAAAAATAAACTGCGGGATGTCCTGTAAAAGGTATACTAGTTAAAAAATTTGTTTACAATCTAGTTTCCTTTTAAACTAATTTCAGTTTTTACCAACATTACGTGACACCAAAATGCAATTTAGGGTTTTTGGATTTTCAACTCTCGGCTGTGAGTCAAGCGTTGAAAATCCAACAGTGCACTTTAAATTAGGCAAGACTTTTAGATGTCGCGTAGTTTTAGTAAATACAAATATATAAGTGACAGTAGTAATGATGAAACATTTACCCGTGCACGTAAGTGGGTTGCTTATAATTACGTTATAAACTCAACTAATTAGTTTATAAGTAACACACCCGGCAGTTCTAGTTGCTGTGTGAGTAAGTCATTTAACGACTGTTAACTTCGCGAGTTTGGAACTTCTTAGTTGGTACTTAAATCAAGTTTTGGAAACGACACGAAACACCGGCACGTGCGCGCACAAATGTAATGGTTTTTGACAAATTGTGTTCGATGGCGAAAATACGGGAGTTTTCTGCAAAAGAAAGTCGTGTGATTGAGATTATATTCGTACTATTGTTTCTTGATACAGGTTAGCACTAGCCATATCAACAAACAACTGCTAACGTATTTTGACGGGGCCGAAAGGCTCTGGAGTGGCGACCGCGTACCGGAAGACGTAGCGTTGGAAGGCCTCCCGCAAGGTGGACCGACGACCTTGCGAAGGCCGCAGGAACCCGTTGGATGCGAGAAGCACAGAACCGGTCGAAGTGGAGGTGCTTGGGGGAGGCCTATATCCAGCAGTGGACGTCTTTCGGCTGAAATGATGATGAATGCCATCATGATTCTCGTGTGAGGGAGAGACGGAGCTATGCTTGGCCGATAGAACCATCCTTTTTTCGGATTGGAATCATGAGGGCATTAATACTTTGACCAATGTAACTTATGAGGATCATGGATGGTTCAAGAATTGAGCATCAATTTCCAATCACCACTTTCGCTAGAATAAGGTAACAGCTAACCATCCTAGCTGTCAGACATTATAAAGGTCCAAGTATTACAGCCACTTTTATGTAATGGGCTGTATAAACTTTTCGTATTAAAATTAAAATAGCAATTTGCTAGATAAGGTCTAGAAAAAAAAAAAAACTCGTAACAGTATCTGTCTGTGACCTTAATTATATGAAAAAGAGTTCTTATTGTAGTAGCCCTTGCGTTCAATGTTGTAATAATATTATCTCGGCCGCTAAAAAACAACTGCGCCTGATAAAATCTTAACCCATTGGCTTAATAGCCTGGATAATACTTTTTCTGTGGCGATAAAGGTCTGTGGCTTGAATATAAGCGTAATGTGTACCATCTGACGATAATGGGTCCTACACGATTATCTTCAATCGCTATAAAAACTGGGACTCCAAAAATCATAAAACTTAAAGCTTATAACACACTTGCTGCGCTCCGCGGTTACACCCGCATAAGTCTCGATCGCGTGGGAATATCGGGATTAAAACAACTACCCATGTGCCAAATTTCATCCAAATCCGTTCAGCCGCGTTAGCGTGAAAGCATAACAAACAAACAAACATGAAAAAAAATCTCTTTACGTTATTAGTTTAGATTAAAGAATGGCACAGAATAGCGCAATATGTAATAGACTGAATAAAAAAAGATAAATAAAGAGAATAGAGAGCATCATTACTGGTTATGAACGTGGACCATCACAAAAAAACAATCAACGGGGAAGGGGCAAAATTCCCACGTTTCCAAGGGTTGCAGAATATTTGCGATTGGAAGCCCTGCCACCAATTATAAAAGTCCTGGACAGCCTCGCTTATTCCTTGAAGTTATAATAGGTACTCGGCTAACTCAGTAAAGAGCAGTGGTGGTCAAGTGGTAACAGCCTTGACTTACGAGTTGCAGGTCGTAGGTTCGAATCCAGACAGGCGCCTTACTTTGAGTAAATTATTTCATCACCACTGCTCAAAAAACGGTGAAGGAAAACATCGTGAGGAAACCGGCATGTCCTAGAACCAAAAATTCGAAGACATGTGACATCTGCCAACCCGCACTGGGCCCGCGTGGTGGATTACGGCCCACTCCCTCTCACTGAGAGGAGGCCTGTGTCCCAGCAGTGGGAACATTATAGGCTGATTATGTATGTATGTATGTTATGTAATTCGGTAGTGCCAGTTTAGGCATACTTACACAGACATACACGCATCATCACACACGTCTACAGACACCCACACCGTGCAGATACACGCACATACTATAAATACACACTATAAATATTAATAGTTATGCCACTCTCCGCCACTGTGCCCCCATTCTTTATTTTCTATGTACTCGTCGTTATTGGCGTAATATTATGAATAATAATAATAATGTTAAAATCAAGTATCTTGACTTGGCTCGCGAGGTTGTTGACATGTGGGATGTGGACTCAGCGATCATTGTGCCGATAGACGTGACTGCCAATGGGTTAATAGCCAAGAGCCTCGACCAACACCTAAGGAGGCTCTCGTTGGGCAGCTGGATCAAAGGCTTGATTCCGAAAGCGGTACTTCTGGACACTGCCCGCATTGTTAGGAGGTTCCTCTCTCTGGAGCCCTGACCGCCGCGGGTAGCTTGGACTAGGGTCCACTATTTTTTATATTATTAAATGTTTTTATATCCTAATATTTAAAAATATAATTTATATGTAAATAATGAAATAAAGGAAATAATGTTATACTAACTGTCAGCTGTGAGGTTACCTTTAAATAATAAAGTACAGACATATATCCGCTCAACAACAAAAGCTTGATACATTCAAAGAATAATGAACACGACAAGTATATATTTCAGCCTCACTACGTTCTTAGTTTACCATCTCAAAGCATTGTTTCTCCGACTCCGATATTACTTGAATTAATTATGCTGGATAAAATGCATTTTTCACGCGGATAAAGCTGTACATACACATGCCTGTAGCTTGCACAAAAGTATGCAAGCAACTTGCATGCCAGTGTTACTTGTATTGTGAATTTATTTTATTTTTGAAGTGTAACTTCTTAGGCGACGATTCGATAATTGGACGAGAATAATTGAGAGTGAAATTGTAAAGACACGTCACGTTTAGGCATACACATGGGTTTACATGAGAGAAGAAGGATATAACTCTCTCTGTCTCTCACACTAAATCTCTCTTATTCTTTATTTTTTAATTAAGAAGTGTCGCTCCTATACGGTGTTGCACGCGGAGTAAGCTGGCGAACGCGTGACGTAAGCGTTACGAAAAGTGTGATCGGGCGAGGCGAACGGGAGTTGAGTGGGGGATATAAGCAAGAGACAGCAGTGCGCGCGCACATTTTCTTTCTCTTTTCCTCTCATAGCCAAATACGCTATACTGAAGTTTCACTTCAGTCGTGTGGTCAATCTCATTTTGTGCTGCAACGGTTGACGTCATCACGTCAACACCGGCTGTCACTGAAAACCAGCGCTTTGGCTTTATCTCGCGTAGGATCACAGCATTATGCTGAGCGATGGCCGTTTTGCGTGGATCTGACGCATATTTTTCGCCAACTTGTTCTTTTTTGTGTTTATGTTTTTTCTTTGCATCATGTTTTACCGTAAATAAACGTACTTTGTTTCTTTCTGTCAGTGTGCCTTAACCACTTCTGATTAATGAATGTTACAATGGCATGCAAGCTAATTGCATGCTCTTGTGCAAGTAACAGGCACGTGTATTATGAGCTGAAAGTCTGTCTTCTTAGTAAATATTTAAAGAGTTTGCAAAAAGTACTTGTGAACCGCCATCACGGTAAGTGAGTTGTATGTCTGTGTCAGTTATTGTGGTGAATATTTAATAGACTTGTTGCCTCCGCCTGGATATTTCTTTGCTAATTATATTCTTTGCGAGTTTGTTAATGAGCTTATGGCGTGTTTTAAGAGGGACGTTAACTTAAAATATTACTGTTTTAGCAAGACGCGATATTAGCGTTCGTATAAGTGCAGTAAGTAAGTCTTGGAACGTGACTGGCGATGGTTTTTTTTTATACGAGTTACTGTGCTTAGTACCTACTTTTTCTGCGTTAAACGTTGAAATTTCCAGTATTTTTTCCTAAATCAATGTTAAAACAATCAAATTAAGGGTTAACCGAATGAACATCTCGAATCTTGGGAAGGGTCAATTTTTCGCAACAATTTGACGCTCAAATAGACGAGTTGGTGGAGTACGAAATTAAACGTAGCTGAGTGGTAAGCCAATAATGATCGATTGGGTTTGCCGCTTGTAAACTTAACTGAAAACATGGAGCTAGCAAAAAAGAATATTAAGCGATTGTGACTGGGTCCCGTGCAAATAGAAACACATTTTTTTTGCATCAACCGTGCAAGTAACAGACTTGCACGGTTGATGCAAAAAAAATGTGTGTGACGATCCAAAAAAAAATGCCCTGTATACGATTTGCAACGGTTTTTAATTTTGCTTTCCTTTGCCGAGCGTAATTTTGATTTCAAATATTTGAAACGAAGTCGGTTGTTCTTATTTAAATAAGATTTTTTAAATCCGTGTAGAATAGTATTTCTTTATTTGTATATAGAGATAAAAAAGTTACCTACCAATATTTTACAGTGAATTTTAGGTAGTTACTTATAGCTATAATTTATAGCTCTATAATGTGCACGTGTTTTTACAACAAAAATCTTATCTTCTATTATAAAAATCATTTTATGAAGGCTTCTGTGTACATAAAAACCGACGCCGCTAAAGAGTACTTGAGTTTTTCAATGTCGTCTTTGAAAGTAACTTGGAATCATCTTAAAAGTATGAAAGAAACATAAAAAGAATGAGATCTGAAGGTGCGGGCTACATAAAGAACTTGCAAAGCTTTGCATTACCTCATTAGGAAAAGAAGAAAGTTTTATTAAGAAACGAGATGAGATTTTTTATAGCTAAATAGTTAGTATGTTAATTTAATAATGTTCTTGGTTCTAAGATTTGAATGCTGGGGACCTGGAAAATAGAGGTATGCGTAAACTACAAAGTCAGTTTTAATTAATTATCTATAATTTTAATACCCCTTTACCTAAAAGAGGTCCTGAACTTAGTAGTGCGATTCCAAAAATATCTCATTCCGGGCGAATCGATAGAAAACTATAGGTCAATGCAAACGGAATCCTAATTCTAACTAATAAATATTATTAATGTGTAGGTTTGATTATTTGTTACGCTTTCACGCTAAAACGGCTGAATTTGGATGAAATGTGGCACGTGGGTAGGCCATGACCTGGAGAAGCCCATAGGCTACTTTTTACCCTGGATCGTAGACGAATTCGCGGGCAACAGCTAGTTACCAATAAATTAGTAAACTAAAGCGTTACTCTAGAATTACCTTAGAATGAGACCGTGTAATAAACCTAGGTGGCAGGTGTAGATAACCTTTTTGATAGATGACAGCCAAAATTGATGCTTCTACCCGCACACGTCAAACTGTATAAACTGCTCATACATCAAAAAATAAATTCAAAATTCATACGAGTATGGTGGGTCTAGAGCAGTCAAATATTCAGAACTGTTCATAAGTCAGAAGAAACTTCCACGTTTTTTTTCCCAAAGAAATTACGTACTTTTTTGCAAAGAAATTGCATTTTTCTTTATGCTAAGAAGCTAAGTGTTCTAAAAAGTTCGCTTGATAAATTAAAGTTGAAATTAAAAATCTAGGAGATTTCTTGTGCTCGTAATTACTTGGTCGTTTACAGTAGGAAACTATTAAGTTGGTCAAGTTGTCACAGCAGTGAGAACATTGTACTGATAAAAAAAAATTGCTCAACCCGACAAATGTCGTATGGACCAGATGAGCGCTTACATGCAAACAGGTTCCAGAAGGCGATCATTTGACTGGTTAAGAAAATGTTTGATATCTATGATAATAATAAAAATTGCCTTCGGTAATTTCGGGGCGATGACGATCCTATAACTACAAAATTATATCGAAAACCAACCGCTAGTGCATTTATATTAGCATTGCAAACTTTTAACCTGTGTTGATGAACTGCCTTCACAAGCTTTTATTACCAATGAGACACATAAGCATAATCTATATATATAAAATTCAATGTCCTGACTGACTCTATGTATCAACGCACAGCCTAAACCGCTGGTCCTAGAGACATGAAATTTGGATGGTGTGTTCTTTGTGTAAGAGTAGGTATCCACTAAGAAAGGATTTTTCGAAATTCCACCCCTAAGAAGGTGAATGGGGGGAGGGTGAAAGTTCACGCGGACGAAGTCGCGGGTAGAAGCTAGTCAGCTTATATTATTCCAACTGCTGAGACAGCTGTGTCTCAGCAGTTGGAATAAATAAATATTTATTTATTTTTAGTTTTTATAAATAAATATTTATTGTATTAAATAGCAGAGGCTGTTTAATACAATAAATATTTATTTATAAAAACAGACGAATTAAGCTGACTGGTCAGTACAATTCCATGGAATACATTTCGATCGATGGAAATGTTTTATTTGACTTCGGAAAAAGAATTCCTTACATTACATAAGGCGGGTATTCTCTCCTTTTAATTTAGGAGAACAAAAGACGTTTTGCTTATGCTGCATTTTGCCCGACTGTTCATTGCTTTAATATGTGCTTCAAGCCTTGTTATGCTTTTCTCGTCAAAGGCAGCCGAAGCTCTGATTAGCTACGCTTGATTAGGTATCCTTTTGTGAGAATCCAATCACGTTTACTGTGCTCAGTGATAGATGTTTTGCCAAGATCTTTCGGGTTCAGCCTAGTTATTTGATAGCCTTGTTATTACCGAATATCTACTCTCCCAACTATTTTATTTTGCGGGGAAATCTAATAAAACTTGAATTATCCGAATTGATTTGTCTCTCCAAAATTGTGTTTCATATTTAGGGCAGCAAACAATAGATCATTAAAATATTATGGTTTTTTGTAATCCAATGATCCTCTGCGGGTTTTTAAATAGATGTTCCTTGACAAAATTGCAAAGCGGTTATACTGCAAGGAGGTTCTTCAAAGCAGGGAAGTTATTAAGAATTCTCTTAATACAATAAACCGGCCAAATTACCACACGACAAAAACTTCAAACGATGGATAAAATGCTCCCAACGCAAAGGCTTTATAGTAATAAACTTTTTATAGTAATAAGCTCTTTGACACTATTCCATTCACTGGCGACCGTTTTCAAAGGAAACTCTAGCCAAATAGTGGGCAAAAAATGACTGAATGATTTAGAAGTATAGGTTAAAACTTTTTACTGAGCGGACTCAGTAAAAAGTTTTAATCTATACTTCTAAATGTGAGCGCGTTCAAGGAGCTGATTAATTGTAACTAAGTAGTGATAAAAAAGAAATACATGTGTACTTACAAAGGTTTCAGTCCATTTAAGAAACAATAAAGCTGTAGCGGTATCTACAACGCCACATGCGAACAACGCGTCATACTGACGTCACAAAAAATCCTGCATCTCGCAAGCAGAGTTTACCGCGCAACTAGCATAGATACAACGGCCCGACATGAATCATCGGGCAGTTGCCCGCCAGACACGACACCCGTCTGGTCGGAGGATCCTCCCTTTTCTATGGGGGATGAGTGAACTTTACGCCCTGTTTCTCATACCTCTATAAAGCTAAGCAATATGTGTCTCTCTTTCTAGGGCACTGGTATATTTACCACTTTCATTTCTCAAGAAACGTTTCTTTTTAATTCTCACCAAGTTTGAAAAATCCATGTATCAATTCATACTCTAAAAGCTTTGATGTAGAGTCGTCCATCAAAACCGTATGAAAATAGTGTAATAATTTTCCTATTGAATCTGCTGGGTTTAACAATATTCACAGCTAACGGAGTTACGTCATGAATCATGTTCCAAGCTCGCAACGAAATAGTATGAATAACCGAATAACATAAAAAACATAATGCCTGTTAGTTTCGGACTGCGAACTTTGAGGCATAAACAAAACACCATCACAATATTATTGATTTCCTAAACAATAATTTGAAATATTCTACAGTCTTTTGTTTGAGTGAATTTCTATATTTTTGTTGAATTTGATATTTTCGCGTGGTTATTTAACTAACGGGAGACTGACCTAAAACCATCGCTCAGCAGATTGATTGATGTTGATCGCTCTTTTTGACAAATTCCTAGTCATAACGATATCCTCGGTACTTTTAAACTAGGGTCATCATCATCATTCTCCTGCCCTTGCCACAATTTATTTGTGGTCGACGCAACATGTATTTTTCTTCCATACTTCTCTGTTAGTCGTCATCTCGGTAGTCACCCCCTTTCTAACCATATCATCATTCACACACAGACACACACACTTTTAAACTAGAGTGTGGTCATAATTTTATACGTCCACGTTCTGGAAAATGTAGCCTTGTATAACTTTTAAAACACAGTCCAGATTCACGGCAAAAATTTCTTTAAAACAATATTGCATCGTGGTTAAAAGGGTTTATAAACTTCGTTGTGCGGACACAATAATGGACAACATCTGAGAGTGATTTAGTGGCTGCACTGAAGACGGGACTCTCGTCGCGAAACTAGATAGGACTATACGTGTCCACTGTCATCGTACTGACGGATGACCTTCGCTGCATAAAGCCAGTCATTAATTAATGTCTTATTGTCTTTCCTGACTACGAATGAGGCCATCCTGTCGTTCCCCAAAGGCGTCGTAAGCGGCTAAGGGTTTACGTGAAGGGAATTTGTGGCATTAATAATACGCTGCGATTCAGTTTTGCGGGATTTGTAAGCGGATTTGGATTTTTGCTGTCGATTTTTAGAGATTTGTTGAAACCCCCCAAGAGTAATCCGATATAATTGCTTTTGTTTGTTGAAACACTTGTACTTACATAAACGGATGGATTTATGTCGTATTTCACTTGGATTACTTTCAATTAAATTTTGAAACGCGATTACAAGGAATTCCGATTGCAAACAATAAAAATTAATTAATTAACATTGAATAAAGTGCGGTATTTCTTCCCAATTAACAGTGTGCACAAAATTGTTACGGAATATTGTTTTACAGAACGCTTACGTTTTAGTTACTGTGCTTCTAAACTTTAAAATGTTTAAAGTACCGAGTAATAAAATTCAGTTTCTGGTTCAGAAAGCTGGCCGGATGTGCGACTATTAAAGATAAGTATGGACACTTTTAGAGGAGTTTTCTCTTAAAAATCTATTCTGTGCGCCAGGGTGAAATATTATTATCCCCTTTTAATACTTGAACTATGCGACAGGACTAGTCCCATAAAATGGGATCGTGCGAGGTAACGAGGGTTTTATACTATTTAAATGAGCTACTTGAATAATGAATTATTCGTACAAATGCGTTACGACACTAAATATACGGCTGCGTAGCAAGCCTAAGATCGGTTGATGGATTAGCGCAGGAGTGATGCTGACAAAACGGCGTAGACAAAGGCCACTCCCTCATTTGTTGGCATTAACAGGACAAGGTTATTCTTTTATGTAAGCTCTCATATATATTTCAACGAATTTCTTTGTACCACATACAAAGTAAATCATTGAAAAGTATATAGGGTAACTGGTAATTAGTGACCGATACTTAAACACGTGATTGTACTCATGATAACAAACAACTTTTACTATGGGACCAAACCTGAAATCGCGAAAAAAAATCAGCTGTTCCCTACATTTTTTTTTTATTATTTTTTTTTTTGACGAGTTGTATGAACATAAATGTAGGGAACAGCTGATTTTTTTTTTCGCGATTTCAGGTTTGGTCCCATAGTAAAAGTTGTTTGTTATCATGAGTACAATCACGTGTTTAGGTATCGGTCACTAATTACCAGTCACCCTATATATACCTACCACAGTAGTCTCAACTGGCGTTACATCGTGGTGTGTCAAAATCAAACGTTGACACAACAGTACATAGGGATACAAAGTTTCTCGATAATACTTCGACGTGTACACCAAAAGGAAGTTTTGGTAAAGACAAATATCAATGGCACACTTGACAAACAGTTCAGGTTTCCACAACGACTTTCATTCGTGTGAAGACTACCGAATCGTGCAAACCACGCGATGGACCACGAAAATCTTTGGCGAAAAAAAACCTTATTTGATATATGGGAAGATTTTGGTTCTCATCGGGTACGAGGTCGGATTTATTCTGTCCCCAAGCTTTTGCGGCTTATTTATAAACGGTATCACGTTACATTGATGGATGAGTGCTTTTAATGGATAGCGTTAGTGCAGATACTAAAGGGCGGTGATTTACAAGTAAACAAACAGACGTGAGTCATCGATGTTTTGTGTTGTGTCACATAAGTTTTTTATCGATGGATGGCCACGAGTAATAGTGTCGTAGATATTAATATGTATTTATTTATGTTGGCACATGAAAATGAAAGGGTACTAGGGAAAACGATATATTTCTTTGAACAGAAAAATAAGAAATACTTCACTGACAAAAATAATGAAATAATGCAGAGAATATTATAATTTAAATTCAATGTTATTATGAAAACAATATTCTCTGTATTATTTAATGCTTTTCCAATTAACTGAACACAGTCACTTGGTATTTAAATTCATTGTACATAATTATGAATACATTATACAATGCTCTGTTTAAAATTTAATTTCAATAAAGAGATTAAAAGGTCTCAATTCACGATTCTGAGAACGTTATGCCAACCAGCAAAGATTAAACTACAGTCCAAAAGGCGCCAGGATCTAGTAGTAAGTGATATTTTGAATATCACATTGTGCTCTTTCGACATTCAAGCTTCCATATCGAGTGTCTGAGTTTCTCTTCGATACGATTCAGCCCCGTCACCACGTCGCGTCGTTCAATATTTTATGCAACGATCTATTATACAAATACGATAAAATCTGAATGGGAGTGTTCTGAACTCTGCAGTTGCAACACTTTTAACCAACCTCAACTACAGAAATCGACACGTATTTTGTCTTTGTTTCTCCCAATTTCCGTCTTCGTTTTCGAAATGATTTTGATAACACTGCCTAGTTGGTCCAATACACAAGGGAAGATCTGATGAGAGCTACAGAGATAGATAATATAATGTAAATGGATGCCCCGCGATTGTTGCAATCCCATTTCTATGGACTTATTGATTATGCCATTCATTCTGACTTCCCTTAAATCACTAGAGTAGAAATATGCTTTGTGTTTACGTCAATAGTACAGAATTTTGTTTACACTTATTCTATGACTGTTCTATGAAGATATGCCCGCTTAATTTCAACAAAACCTAGCAATGCACACTCAAGCGTTCAAACATTTATATCTACATCTGATTTACCTACCTCTTTAATGTGACACATTGTTGAACAATGGTTTCTGACGTGGGTGTCCTCTATAAATTGGCAAAATAACAAAAAGACGGACAGTTCTCTTCACTGTTCACTCAGTTTTTAAAACTGGGCAAGTAGGCTTTTCCTTAAAATTACGCTTTTTCTTCTTTTCATATATGCTCTCATACTGCGAGAACATCCCTTATGCGAAAAAGTGTCTTCTGTATGGCTCCTACCATATTTAATAAATTTCCTAAAAGTTGGAGAGAACTACCCTTGTCACTTTTCAAAAATAAGCTAAGAAATTTTTTAGTTGGTAAGGTGTATTACAATGTTATAGATTTTTTAAATGAAAAGGACTTTTCTATTCCGACTTCTAATACATAGTTTGAATAATGTATTTTGTAATGAAATTTAGAATTGATATAGTCAATTCTAAATTTGTAAAATGCAATTGAGTGTAATTTTTTTCTATTTTATACTTACAAAATTTGTACGCCGTTATTGGCAAAACATGGACGCACACAACATCTATTAATTCAATACCTTGCATGTCTGATTAGTCAGTTTATGTAAACGCATGTTTGACAAATAAATTATCTTTCTTTCTTCTTTCTTTCTTTCTTTCACATTTTATACGCATTCCTTTTGTTTCAGCATATTTTCGAGACTACTTTATTTCAAAAGCATTTTTATTAGACCCCATTTTGTTTTGAAAGCGTAAATTAAGTTATATTCGTCTTTTCCGGAAAATAAGGACCTCTGAGTAAAGACAACGTCGTCGTAGCAAAGGATTTTTTATTTAGCGGTAAAATTTTCCTTTTTACACTAAATTATGAGGATTCAAATATATTTACGTAGCATATTCCAAATGTAGCATTTACTCTTACATAGGTAAGTATGTGTCTACGTGTAGCATAACAGGCTCCACCTTTTTTTTTTGTTTTCGGAGGGAAACCTTCAAAAGGCGCCTGGGTCTTTGGGGATAATACCAGGGAGTGTGGGATTTTTACCTCACTAAAACCACCCCGGCGGTCACCATCTGCACTATGGAAGGGGCAGTTACCTCTCCTAAGACCAATCCGGAGCCCCCTCTGTGCAACGCCTGTGGCTCCAACTACTGAAATTCTACCTACAAGTTATGTCCTCCATTTACAGGATTGAACAATTAGTGCCAAATCTTGTGCCACTAAGGATACGTGGGAGAATGTGTGATGTTCCGCAAGCCAATTGAAAAACGTGCCGCAGAAAGTTTGCTATGTAGGCAAGCTATAAAGTTTAGGCACTAATTGGTTTAATGACGAGGGGGTTATATCCTAAATAGGTTTAAACTAAATTGCATAAGAGGCGACATTATATGTGCTACTACAAGTGTACAATGCTAATCTCGAGGACGAGGCTAAAGTACACACATCAAAATTGTCTAGGGATCAACATATATTTTTGCAATAACTTTTCTCCTGATTGATATTAATTAAAATTTTCTTTAAGGATTCATCAAATAAAGTGTTTTCGTTTGTCACAGTAACGATAAACCAAGTCACCTTTGCATTAATAAAGAAATTTGCCATTTTCCTAATAAAGGGATTTTTGACATTTGAACCACTAACACAAAAGTTCGAAAAAAAGACTGAAATAACAGTTTTCTTTAAAATTTTATTGGGTAACTTAAACAATTAATAATCCGTGTTTCTACCGCGAACACTAACAACACAAGAACATCGGTTTGGCATACTCAAAATGAGTTCATCCAAATCACGCTGTGGAATGGCAGCCCATGTTGGTTGCAACAACAAAAAAAGGTCTTCTTGCGACTGGATACCCTCCATATTCGGCAGAGCTCTTCTCTGTAGCATATCCCATGCATGCTCAATCGGGTTCAAGTCTGGCGACTGAGCAGGCCAGGGCAGGACATTGATGTTAGCTGCGGCGAGAGTCTGTCTTACAACTCTTGCGGTGTGCGGTCGTGCATTATCATGCATTAACTGAAATAAGGGACCGATTTGCACTTGTAGAGGAACGATGACGTCTGATACAATCGTCTCAGCATAAATTTGAGCGTTGAGGTTGCCTCTGATCCAAATCAACTCAGTTCTTCCGCCGATCCAAATACCCGCCCATACCATGATGGTTCCACCACTATAAGGATGGACTTCCTGGCAGGATTTTAATCGCTGTTGGCGTCCAGGGGTTCTCCAGTGTCGTATACGTCTTGTATCCGGTCTCATACCAAAACGAGACTCATCAGAAAAGCACACGAAACGCCATTGTTCTTCTGCCCAATTTCTGTGTTCAAGAGCCCATTGATATCGAATCCTACGATTGTGCATTGCTATAGGTGGTACCCGTAGCGGTCTTCGGGAATGAAGGTTCACTTCATGCAAGCGGTTTCTGACTGTTTGGTCGCTAATTAAGTTCCCTGAAGAGTGATGAAGCCTCACGGCTAACATCATGGCGGTTATTGTTGGAGCTCTTCGAGTTAAGATTTGAATGTATCGGTCTTGTCTCCGTGTGGTGCAGCGATACCGTCCTCCATGGCGCTCAGCCACGGTACCAGTGCTTCGGTAACGTGTCCAAAGTCGACTGATAACACTCTGACTTGTATTCAGAGCTAAAGCCACAGTACGTTGCCGGGAACCAGCTTCTATCATTCCCACGGCTCTGAGCATTTCTTCCCTGCTTAAATGACGTCGCCGCTCCATAATAACGTTGGTTTTAATCAGTAGTAGGGAAACAGTAGCACTAATAATGTCTTCAATGCGTTGTATGTTTTTATAGGGAAAATATTGACAGCTGATTTTCATCTTTTACTCGAATTTGATTCACAGTTCCTGATTCAAATTATGAAATGCACCAAAAAGGATCCATATAAATTTATAAAATCATAAATTTATTACAAAGCCACATCTCAATCTCAAGAAATCCGCATAAAAATGCTTGATCCCTAGACACTTTTGATGTGTGTATAATTGCCATAATCACTACGATTAACGAGCAGAGAATTTAGTCCCCTCGATCCTTGACCGAATTTCGGCCATGGCGACCAAGCTCAGCGGAGACCAGCCTTCTGCGCGGGAGATATTATTGTGCACAAGTGTGGGCGCAGACTCACTTGCACTTTCTCTTCTCTCACTCTCATAGTCCGATGGAACGGCAATCCAACACGACCGGAGAGAGATATCAGGTGCAGGGCCAACGGCATAACGTGCTTTTCGAGGCACGGGTGTATCACACCGCCAACATCCGAACTCCAGGCTGTATATAACACTTTGCCCGACCCGGGAAACGAACTCAGGACCACAGGCTCAGCTGTCGCGATTGCGGCTATAAGACCAACGGGGCAGTAATTTTAATGGGAACAATACGAAGTGTTGTTTTGTTTTGACATTACCAAAAGACTACTGATAAAGTAGATTTCAGTACAAGGCGAATAATAAAAGAGTGATAAGCCCAGTAATCTACCCTTTTATGGTACAAGCAAATATTCAGAAAATTTGGTCCACGTAACAAGGTCATCTCGCATTATACTCGACACGAAAATGCTCTTTGCTTGATTAAATAATTTGTATAATCGAATATTTTCCTTTTATTTGTTTTTCTGTGTTGTGTAATTATAATTTGATTAATTTCGTGTAGGTATGTGTTGTTTGATAATTTCGTTGTGTTCTTAATTCGAGTTTATTGTTAGTGCCCCTGTTACAGGACGGGTGAAAATGGGTTGATGTTTTTATTTTGTTACAGATAGGATCGACTCAATAAAATGATGAAAACCGATTTTCATATACGGTATTTAAAATTACCTATTTCCAATAACAGGTTTTGCATTCGATTGTTTGATGTTTTAATCGTATTTTACATACACTGATTTCCATAAAATCACAGTATTTCAAATACTGTGTATAAAGAAAATAATATTTTTTTGCTATTGTTAACAAAATAAAAGCCAAATAAAAATAGATATAACGTTGAATGTATTTAAAATGACTAAATATAGTTTTCAGTTCTTCAACATATTGCAACACGAGATAAAGTTACAGCAGCGTCAAAGGGAGAATCATTGAAATTAATCCATCGCAACGAGCAAACATAGCATATTTTACAGTACATCGTTAAAAGTTACCGCGTCCCGTCCGCACCACTTAAGCACGCCCCGCTATAACTCAACTCTAGTTTCGAATTTTAACACATTATCCTACAACCTTGTCATAAAGGAGAATGGGCAGAGCTGGCTGACTACGTGTACACAAACGACGTTGTGATGAGAAAAAGGTTGCAAGGACATTATCTTCATAATGTAAGTATCAAGACCGTAGGTGTTGCATATTGTTTGGGGCGAACCAGGATTTTTTGGAATGTGGGACGAAACTACGGGACGAAAGAAGAATAAATCCTCCGGCCACCTTATATTTTTGAAGTAAAAACTTCTTTTGGTGCACTTTGCGCTCATTCTGAACAGTGAACGAAACTGAATCGTCATGATTGAGTCGGTGACGTTGAATCGCGTATACTCGGCCCCAGTCGTAAGTTTTCCCTTTTATCATGTGTTCATAAGCACACACCCTCTTATATATTTATATTTTCACTACGTGTTATGAAATAGGATTACTATAACCGGATCAATTTTATTTGAGGGACGCGCCAACTTTCTTTCTTTTATATCTGTGACTTCTTTGTTTTCAGATAGAACGTTTTATTCTACCGGACGCCTTGAAACTTCTCTTACAATTTTTACTTTTTTAACTACTTTAACAGTTCAGTTCCGGTACCAGGAAGAAACGACGTATCAACGATTCTTTACCGGAACATTTCACGAAAGAGATGGGAATGTCAACTTCGTATTTTAATAGTGATATATTAGATCGAATTAACGGCTTATTAGTCGAATCGCACGAATTTACTTGCTCGAAACGTGCGTTTCGACACAAATAAATTAATTTCGTGCGAGTCGCCTATATTTTTTTTCTTTTATTAAGTGACGATTCGCACGTATCGGGCGAGTAAATTCGTGCGAATCGACTAATAAGCCGAATTAACTTTAACCTTTTCTTAGTAACTGTTTTATCGTGTACCGTTCATCGCCGATAAGAAAGACATTACTGTAATTTTTCAAAACCTTGAACAATGTTTAATAAAGGTAAGTATACATTGAAGTAAACATCTAATCCAATAAGAAAACTTCCGTTTTAAAAATATTGCTAGCTCTACAATGTAGTTTCACAACTAAACCGTAAACGATCAGCAATTTCCGTAGCGTTTCAAAAACGTTATTTGCTCTCATAAAATGATTGATTGTTCAGCAAAATAAACTAAAATTACAGTGTGCAGTTCGCAGGAGTTTCCGTTTCATTTTCCCCGTCATTTAATATTTTCTGAAAATGTTGTAGTTGGATGGGGGTTTTATAAACTTTTGTATGGAGCTAATAGTTTAATACAGAAACTTCCCGTTTGTATTTGTTGATACAATAAATAGCGAAACTTTGTAACTTTCTACAAATAAGTTACAATAAAAGTTTTAAGCACTAGTCCGTGTTCTTTGACGATGTTTGTACCTATAATTGTTTCAGTTATATTAATTTATCGCCTTTAGAAAATAAGCTGTAAGCAGTAACGATGTGATTATGTTGACAAACGTCTAATGTTGTTGCCAGCATTATAATCTAAAGTTAAGTACTTAATCTAGAACTTTCTTTTCGAACACACAGGCACTAGTAATAGAGGATAAAAATTAGTGACTCTTTCATAGACAAAAGTAGTATGTCGTTTATTTCGCCCGGAGGAAACATTTGCGTGCGGGTCATTAAGAAACGTTGGCACAATTCGAAACCATAAACATTGACAACAAATTGTATCAAGATTGCTGTACTGCAGCCTTTTAAAGCTGAAAACAAAATCAGATTTATGTTTTTCTTACATTCCCAAAAGACATCCAACTGACAGATATCAAAGTAAAAACATTTAAAATGATAATTCATGCAAATCTAATGCCCAAAACATTCAAGTTCCATTCTCACGAAGGATTTAAAATTACTTTGAAAAACTTTAATCATTAATTCTATCCGATAAGACTGCGAGACAACTGAAGAGTAATTTACTACACTAAAAAAACTTAATTAAAAGTAAGATCAAGGTTTTTTCTCGACGCCACAGGAGAATTTATGGAGTACTAGCCGTTGCCTGCGACTTCGTCTGCATGAGTTTAATATTCTCACTGCGAGGTAATCAACATAGCCCAAAGAATTTCCAAACTTAAGTGGCAGCAGGCAGAGCACATTGCTCGCAGAACAGATGGCTGATGGGGCCAAAAGGTTCTGAAGTGGCCACCACGTACCGGAAGACGAAGAGTTGGAAAGCCTCCCACAAGGTAGACCGATGACCTTGTGAAGGCCACATGAATCCCCTGGATGCCAGAAGCACAGAACCGGTTGAAGCGGCGGTGCTTGGGGGAGGGCTATGTCCAGCAGTGGACGTCTTTGGGCTGAAATGGTGACGATGATCGTGAATAAAAAGTAGCCTATGTCCCCCACGTCCCAGGCTACCTCCTTGTCAAATTTGATAACAATCGGTTCACTGGTTTAGTCATGATGAGGTAACAAACAGACAGATTTACTTGTCCATTTCAAATATTTGTGAAAGTTAAAGTATCAAGAAATTTTAAGCTGGTACAAGTCTCCTCAACTCTATTAAAATGAAGACTAGATTTTCCGGAGATCAAACTTTCAAATACATTGGACCTATAAAGATGGAAGATTTAGTTAACAATGAAGCAGTAACGCATAACATTTAGAATAATGGTAGTAAATGACTGTTTTCATAGAAACTCGCGAGCTTTGTTCGTCGAAAGCCTATTTCAGGCGTTTTGACGACTGTTACTAAGATTTGATGATTCAGAAATGGTGTGGTTTATTTAGGAAATGTTTATTATAATTCTTTATAAGCCTTTTTTTTGGGTGGGAAATTATCAAATAACTTCTCCCGCTCTGGGCGCAGGAGGAGGGCGTGTAAGACTTTTACTGACTAAAACCCACCCATGTTCCTTCAGTTGCCTGTGCCAGATCCGAGGCAACGGTATCTCTTTCGAACAACCTGCGACCCTTTTTTTTTAACGTGGAGAAATGCTCATGCATTCTGCAATACCACGGGGAGATAATGTAGTTATGTGGGACTTTAACCCACTAAAACTTCACGGTGTCCTCCTCTACCGCTTACGGCGGGAACACGGGCACGCGTTTGCACTCATCCGTGAACCCGCCGCGGCTGTCCGCCACCGGACCCTCTTCTGGGGAGTATTTCCCATCACAGGCGCACCAGAACACATAGCACCCCAGGATCACCCCAGGACCACCCCAGGGATCAAACCAGCACATGAGCGCCAGACGACCCTGTGTGTGGGCACCCTTGATCCCCCTGCGACGGGTCAGGTCATTATCCCCGCCACCTGCCAATTTTCGGCCGCAGAGGATAGGGAGAGCGGCTAACGTCATACCAACACTCCTTCTCCCCTGCGGCCCCACCGCGTCCTCCATCAGACGGTGGCGACCCCGTCAAAGCCATGGAAGGTGGCAGATCTTTATAACTTTTATAAGCCTCCGATTTAATTAGTGATGTTTTCAAGCTCTGAACGGTCAACCGTACGTATGGTAGCTATAAGGATGTTTTTCGTAGATCAAGTAACTGGCGAACAGCTTACTACTCGCAAGATACCACAATAGTAAAATAATAAGAATTTTTGAAGAACACTAATTTTATTTTTAATAGACAAAAAACATCGCGAAAAAAAAAGAGAAAAATAAAATTTAAGACACCGACGCAAGAAAATGAAAGACAGCGCAGTCCTGGACTTGACGAAAATAAAATACATCCGAGGTAAAGGCGGTGAAACCACGTCTATCGTGTCAATGACCCTTCATTATTTATATTCAGTCAACACTTGTATCGATACTCTTTACAACGACGATATCGGCATAATTTTGTTCTAAATTTCGTTCACCTCGAAGGTGAATCATCCACTTTCCAGATTCAGATCCGTTGGTTCAGTGGACAATGAGACACTGTTAGTGATCACCTCAAAGTTTACAGGAGTTTGTCTTTTTAGTGTCGCCTTTGCTTTGCCGCTGTGGCCGCGCTAAAGTACTAACGATGCCCAATTACTAGTTTCCTGCTTTGATATTTTGCTAAAGAAAACTTATAAGGATATAAGTATATCCGTATGCTTAACTGTGTATGCTTTTTGCCGGATGCTTTTTTACTTAAAAAAAAATGTCACATAACATAGTCTTTTTCACTGCAGAGAGTTTCTGCTATCTTCATCTGGAAAATGTCGTGGTGCTATGTAAGTATTACTCGAAGAAAAACAAAAAGATACAAGTTAAGTATTTCGTGATCTAATCTAATTTCGTGAGCTAGCTTTGTTTCGATATAAACATCGGCGTAGCACATACGTAGCAATGGAGTAGCACTACGCGTAGCAATGGCGTAGCGCTACGCGTAGCAACGGCGTAGCGCTCCACGTAGCGTCTGTAGCCAGCGCGTAGCATTATTCGTAGCATCAGCGTAGCAAATGCCACATGCTAACAAAATTGCAACTCAAATACGAGTAGGTACGCACTGCTTACTGAATTAACAATAGGTAATCACACCAAAAAAGGTAGACTGCATCATTCTAGTAACTAGTTTTCTTGTCTTTTAAGTGTCTAACTTTCAGTTGACAAAACTAGTCTCCAAAACGCAGATACGACTACATTTTTAAAGGTCACTCAGCCAACACCAATAAACTCTAATACGAAGTTCAAGCTTACCAACATCCGAAACTCTAAGCTTTTAATCAATGGGATTAAGCCTTAGTAAACTTGGTGGAATGCGAATCGGTTCGGATTGCTATAGCCATTTGTCAGTAGAGGCGAAAGCAGAATCCACAGCCCCTATTTACAGACCACTCGATCGTTACCTAGTGAGTGCTCGGCTTCCGAAGTAGCGACAACAATAAATCTAAAACCAGGGCCGGATCTGTACTGTAAATTAATTCGGGACAAGCACTAACTTCTGGCGCTCCAACTTCGCAAGCGCGAGGCGACAAGAATTATATGATTTATGTAGCTTAGGAAGTGACTAGCATACAACATTAGTGCTTAAAATCTAAATGCATCGTGTTTAGGGAAGTGCTAATGTTAGTTCGTGTTTGCGCTAATTTTAAGTTACTTAGACACGCTTGGATGGGATTTTCGCTACTCATTTATAGTTGGGGGTATTAAAGTTTATAGTAGCTGTATTTATTAGGGAAGTACAGGTGTATTTTTATGTAAACGAAACAACAAAAAATATAAGTATTATAATTATATGTATATTAACAATTTGTAAGTTCAAAAAACGGTTAAGGAAAAAACATCGTGAGAAAACCGGCATGTCCTAGAACCAAAAATTCGAAGACATGTGACATCCACCAACCCGCACTGGGCCCGCGTAGTGGATTACGGCCCATTCCCTCTCACAGAGAGGAGGCCTGTGTCCCAGCAGTGGGAACATTATAGAGGCTGATTATGTAAGTATTTCATTGAAAGGCATTATATTTTGAGTACAGGGTGGCAGAGTCGTCGACGCGAAAACTGTGACTATGAATTCAGCACATGATTCAGAAGAAAATTTTTCGTTGGTTATCAAAAAAGAAAAGTGCTGTTTCATAGAAAATTACAATACCTACGCGGTCAAAATGTATGAGCAGGAATATTTAAAGTGAAAACTTCATTAGGCGCGTTGGGCATTTTTCGAGATGGGAAAAAACCATTGAACTCGCGACACTGTTACCGAAACCGCGCTACATTCAGATGTGTTCGCCTGTCCTTGGGATGTAATCGGTTTTAATGTATTTCCGATATGTCAGTGAGTGATGGCAAAGTATTTTATTTGTGTTTTGTTTATATGAAGATTCAAAAAATACACACGTAATTGTTCAAATTTTCACTTCTGTCGGCACTCCCGGAGTGCTACTTTTTTTTTTTATTGCCTGCGAAAGATTTCGACGCAGGCGTTCAGAATCATGTACTGAATCCATGGCCGCGTGTCGATGCTACCCTTTCTATATTTTTTTTTGTATATTATTTTTGAACCTAATATTGAACCACTGTATTTAATTACAGGGTAAACAAAAATGGATTTAAGATTAGTTTATTTTAATGCTTTTTATTTATTCCTTGAATATTCAAAGATAATCCTGTCACAAATATCTCCAGTGTCTGTTGAACGAAGTTAACTCAACCAACCGTATGTAGTGTTACAGTTTCGCTTGTTCCATTAGTCAAAATGTATTTAGGTACACAACATACGAATGTCCTATTTTTTTTGCTTTGATCATTTTCTTATGCTACTACATATTCAAAGGTAGAGGCGAGGCAATAAACCGGCAGACGATTTTACTGTCTGGACAAAAACAGGGAATAAAAGGTGAACGGAGTAGCCTACAGCAGCTTTTTTTCTCAAAAAAAAAAAAAAAACTAATATTTCGACAAATTTTAATAGTATAAAAATTCAACTTAAAGGCATCCTTCTCTACGCGAGGCAATTATCAATGAATTCGTAGCGACATTCAATCTTTTATTTGAATGAAGCCATCGTTCGGCTTCAATCAAAGGACTGAAAGTCAAAAAAGAGATTGGTTATTTAATATAATTTTTTTTTAAACAAAAATAATCTGTGCAAGGCTTCTACTCGGTTCACCTTTTACACCGTGTTTTTGTCCAGACAGTCTGAAAAAAACAAACGGTGTATACCTCTCTATCCAGGGATCTAAGGCTGGCTTTATCGTCCAAAATCCGGGTCGTCAACATAAATACTACGGAGTATGTCATCTTATGAAAAGACGGGATATCCTTACGCTATCGAAATCTTTACTGGTTCATGAAGAGCTGTGATAAAATATCACTATTATATTTATGGATTATCTCCTGACGAGACTAAAATATTTCTATAAAACATTTTTATACTAGCGACAGATCTTGATACTGCGCAGAATTCCATTTTTGTTGAACATAAATTTTGGCGTGAACGGTCTAAATGTTGAAATAATATCAAATTCTGTTAAGTGTGCAGAAGTGCGTGATTCACGTGCAAAAAAATAGAGAAGCCTGCCAACGAATTTAATGTCGTGCAGTCTTTTGCACAATGTATAAATCAGCCTATAATGTTCCCAGCCTTCGCACTGCTGGGACACAGGCCTACTCTCGGTGAGAGGGAGTGGGCCGTAATCTACACACATCAAAAGTGTCTAGGGATCAAGCATTTTTATGCGGATTTCTTGAGATTGAGATGTGGCTTTGTAATAAATTTATGATTTTATAAATTTATATGGATCCTTTTTGGTGCATTTCATAATTTGAATCAGGAACTGTGAATCAAATTCGAGTAAAAGATGAAAATCAGCTGTCAATATTTTCCCTATAAAAACATACAACGCATTGAAGACATTATTAGTGCTACTGTTTCCCTACTACTGATTAAAACCAACGTTATTATGGAGCGGCGACGTCATTTAAGCAGGGAAGAAATGCTCAGAGCCGTGGGAATGATAGAAGCTGGTTCCCGGCAACGTACTGTGGCTTTAGCTCTGAATACAAGTCAGAGTGTTATCAGTCGACTTTGGACACGTTACCGAAGCACTGGTACCGTGGCTGAGCGCCATGGAGGACGGTATCGCTGCACCACACGGAGACAAGACCGATACATTCAAATCTTAACTCGAAGAGCTCCAACAATAACCGCCATGATGTTAGCCGTGAGGCTTCATCACTCTTCAGGGAACTTAATTAGCGACCAAACAGTCAGAAACCGCTTGCATGAAGTGAACCTTCATTCCCGAAGACCGCTACGGGTACCACCTATAGCAATGCACAATCGTAGGATTCGATATCAATGGGCTCTTGAACACAGAAATTGGGCAGAAGAACAATGGCGTTTCGTGTGCTTTTCTGATGAGTCTCGTTTTGGTATGAGACCGGATACAAGACGTATACGACACTGGAGAACCCCTGGACGCCAACAGCGATTAAAATCCTGCCAGGAAGTCCATCCTTATAGTGGTGGAACCATCATGGTATGGGCGGGTATTTGGATCGGCGGAAGAACTGAGTTGATTTGGATCAGAGGCAACCTCAACGCTCAAATTTATGCTGAGACGATTGTATCAGACGTCATCGTTCCTCTACAAGTGCAAATCGGTCCCTTATTTCAGTTAATGCATGATAATGCACGACCGCACACCGCAAGAGTTGTAAGACAGACTCTCGCCGCAGCTAACATCAATGTCCTGCCCTGGCCTGCTCAGTCGCCAGACTTGAACCCGATTGAGCATGCATGGGATATGCTACAGAGAAGAGCTCTGCCGAATATGGAGGGTATCCAGTCGCAAGAAGACCTTTTTTTGTTGTTGCAACGAACATGGGCTGCCATTCCACAGCGTGATTTGGATGAACTCATTTTGAGTATGCCAAACCGATGTTCTTGTGTTGTTAGTGTTCGCGGTAGAAACACGGATTATTAATTGTTTAAGTTACCCAATAAAATTTTAAAGAAAACTGTTATTTCAGTCTTTTTTTCGAACTTTTGTGTTAGTGGTTCAAATGTCAAAAATCCCTTTATTAGGAAAATGGCAAATTTCTTTATTAATGCAAAGGTGACTTGGTTTATCGTTACTGTGACAAACGAAAACACTTTATTTGATGAATCCTTAAAGAAAATTTTAATTAATATCAATCAGGAGAAAAGTTATTGCAAAAATATATGTTGATCCCTAGACACTTTTGATGTGTGTACAACGCGGGCCCAGTGCGGGTCGGTAGACATCACAATCATGTCTTCGAATTTTTGGTTCTAGAAAATGCCGGTTTCCTCACAATGTTTTCCTTCGCCGTTTTGAGAGCAGTGGTCGCTCGTAAGTCACGTCCAATACCCCTTGGCCTGCACTGGTACTGCTAATACAATAACATTCCATAAATACCTGTACCGATTCATTAATTATTTCCACAAATTCACGAGTTAATTTAAAACAGACAAAGCGAGGTCCTATATTAAAATCAACGTTATAATTATAATTATGTATACTTTAGTGCTGTCGAAAGATAATAAAACGAAAATGGAACTGCATTATTGAATTCTCATTAACTTCGTAGCATTGAAAAGTGAATTCATTAATATTAATAATATATGTATGACTAGTTTCTGCCCGCGATTTCGTCCGCGTGAAATTTCTAGATCCCTCGATCCACCCCGTCGCATCGCGTCGCCTACCCGCGATTTTAGCTTAGCGTTCTTTCCCATTTTTTTCCTTTATCTCGACCCCTAAGGTTCCTAGCGTGATGGTTTTTCAAATCCGACAGGTAGTTCCAGAGATTAGCGCGATCAAACAAACAAAAAAACTCTTCAGCTTTATTTTTAGTTTAGATAAGTACGGTAATATTTCGGAACAATGGTGAGACCTGAAATGGACTGGCTAGTTCAATCATCTATTCGTGGAATTGGCGCTAGTAGGTAATGAATTAGTGGTTGCCATAAATCGAATTTTGCCACTAATCGACGGTAGCCAGGAACTGACGTCATCATAATAACCGTTCATAAATTGCCATCTATTTAGTACCAAGAGGGACTCCAGTTTATGGTCTGTTTTGTTTCATAATAAGGTCGTAATTAAAAGTTTGATCAAATCAAATAATTTATGATTGCAGTTTTTTGTATTAATTTCTTTTATATAAGGTTGCAGGAAAGGGAAATCGATCGCCGAATTGAAAACGCCTGGAAAAGCTACTGGTCCATGAAGAAGCTAACGAAGGGTGATCTGCCGATTTCCCTGAAGCGCAAACTCGTCGACATGTGTATCCTGGCCATTCTAACCTATGGTGCTCAGACCTGATCGCTCTCCGGGTCGTAAAAGTTCCGCCTTGGCGTTTGCCAAAGAGCGATGGGGCGCAGCGTTCTGGGTGGTAAAAGACAGGACAAATTTCGAAACACCATGCTACGTTCCAAAACGGATATAATAAACGTAGGCAAGAAGGCTGCCAGGCTCAAATGGGATTGGTCAGGTCACATCAGCCGCATGCAGGATAACCGCTGGGCAAAAGTTTCCACACAATGGGTGCCTGAAGATGGACGGCGCCGCCGAGGTCGGCCCAGAAAGCGAGATGACCTTGCCGCGTACCGCGAGGGCCGGTTCGACGTGTTGCGGGAAAAGAGTTCCTGGAAGGACTTGGGGGAGACCTTTGCCCAGCAGTGGGACAATATAGGCTAAACAAAAAATAAAACGGAAATACACACATCAACACGGTCTAGGGATATTTTTAAAAAAGCGAATTACTATCAATGTGTTAATTATTTATATGACATGTATATATTTAAAAGATACGTTATTTAATATTCTACCATTTTTTAATAATGGTTAAGGTACTTAGATAAAATTTCAGGATTTTATGGAAAAAAATGAAGCATAGACGGAAATCGTATATGAATGAACTTTTAATTTGTGAGTAAAAGCTGAAAAAAATAGAAAAATCATTTAATTTGTGTTTATAAACTTGAAGTTAGTAGTCTGAGAAAGCGCCCATGATGTTCATAACACATCGGCAACGATTCGGCATGCTCAGAACAAGGTTGTCAATGTCTTGCTGCGGAATATTGTCCCATGTCCTTCTGAGGTGCGCAAAAAGTTGATCTTCTGTAGCCAGATTTTCAGGAACTTCCTTCAGAGCTCTTCTTTGCAGCATATCCCACGCATGCTCAATGGGATTTAGATCTGGCGATTGAGCAGGCCAGTCTAAGGCCCTAACATTATGTGTATGTAACCAAGCTGCTACCGTTCTCGCCGTGTGTGCCCGGGCATTGTCGTGCATGAGCAGGAAATCTTGCCCCATTTGTGTTCTGTGGGGCAAGATTACGGTCCCCAGCACCTGTTGGACGTATCGTTCTGCCGTCATATTGCCCCGCACCCAAACGAGATCCGTCCGTCCTCCAAGACGAATTCCTGCCCAAACCATAATTGTTCCTCCTTGGTATGGGTGAACTTCCTGAGGGTTCTGGAGACGGCTCCATCGTCCAGGAACTCGCCAAACACGCGTCCTTCGTGAATCTGGATGGAAGCCGAACCTGGATTCATCCGTGAACAGCACATTGGACCATTGCTCACGGCCCCAGTCCACGTGGTTCCGAACCCATTCTAATCGTCGTCCACGATTGCCTCTCCGTAAAGGTGGGACCCGGAGTGGTCTACGAGAGCGTAGATTGCTTTCATGCAGTCGCCTTCTTACAGTTTGGTCACTCACAAGCACTTGGTGTTCCACTCGCAGCCTTTGGACCAATTGAGTCGCCGTTGCATTTGGTTGTGCTCGCGCAGTAATTTGCAAAAATCGGTCTTGTCTGGGGGTAGTGATGCGACTTGGCCCCCGGTGCCTCTCCGCTACTTCACCTGTGGCACGATAGCGTGTCCACAATCTTGAAATTACATTTTGATGGGTCCCTATGGCCTCAGCAACATTACGCTGAACAGATCCAGCTTCCAGCATTCCCACAGCTCGTAACATCTCCGCCCTCGTCAAATGTCGGCGTTGCATGGCTACAATACCTCAATTTTAACTTTATCTTTCGTTTAAAAATGAAAAAAAAACTGTAACTAAACGTAATTCGTATTGTTTTCAAAATTTCGCACAAATGAAAATTCCCTCTCCTATACATCAAGACATTTTTTGCCACCGAAACAAAAGAATTTTCAAAAATTTAAATTTGGAATTAGTCTGAGATAAATTACAAACAAATCGGTGTATAAAAGATTCCAATGCGGCCAGTACTTTTCGAGTTATTTAATTGAGTATGAAATATCCCTAGACCGTGTTGATGTGTGTATATACGGTTGCTTCACAGCTGAAAGTACTTATAACATTATTATTATTATTGTAAACATTACGCCAATAACGAAGTCCGTAGAAAAATAGCAATATTTTCTTTCTTTCAAACAATGGAAGAGGGTAACTTAATTAATAATATTTGTGTGCGTGTGTGTATCTGTACTGTGTGTATGACTATGTACAGACGCCAGTTCATCAAGCTACTACAATCTGTCAAATTTATTTAATAGATTTTCAACTTTATCACTAAAGCTTAAGGTTCAAAGTTGATTGAGAAAATTTGACAGTTTCGGGTAGCTTGATGTGCTGGCGTCTGTACGTATGACTAAATTGGCACTACTGACTACCTACATTATAACCTGTACATTTAATATTATTGGTTATGTAAGTAGGTCCAGGGCTTGGGGTAATGGGTAACAAACAAAAATTGTGGTATATCTATCAAGTGTTATTTACATACAAAACCTCAACATTTCATTTCATATCCACCCATTAATGAAATTACGACCAAATGTTGTGTGCTATTTATTTATGCTTATAGTTTAATGTAATGAACACACCACAACACCTCATTATTACGTTACATCCGGACTGTTTAAATCGTTTTTGAGGTGAGTGGAATGCAGATGGATTATTGTTTTGTAATATTTCACATTTAACTGTTTTTATGCTCAGTCAGGCGTGGTACACAGTTGTTCGGCTCGGCATGAATCGGCACAGCCGGGCGGCATGCTGCTCATGAATCATGCCGACCCGAACAAGTAAGTAGCACTCTTCAACTGATCAATAAATAGAGCAAAACTGTTAGGTGGATAACTAATGCCGTTATAGACAACTACATAGTAAATTGGCACCCGCCTCTGATCGTACTTTATTTTATTTTATTTGGGACAAAAAACAGTTATACATTACAGCATTTACAAAAAGTAGTTATATTACAGTCGAAAAAACGTATAACCCACACTATTGTCCACGACGTGACATCTGAGTATGATAACGAACGCATGTTAAATAAATGAGAGAAAAAGAAGACTTTGGTATTTAGAAGAAAAACACTATTTACCGACGAATCGAAGGAACCGGATGACAAGAGTTTGGCAGTGAAGCATTTGGCTATCTACCTAATCCTAAAGTAGCTAGTTTGAACCTGTCCTAATAGCCTAGTGCCTTGTATTTAGTTAGTTAGACAAAACAATTATTTTTTACTAAATATAAATGAGTTCGGTAGCTACAGAACAGCTGCCGGTGACAGACGGCAAGAGAACGGACAAAAAATAAAAGTTTTTTTTTGTGTTAATGGTATCTCGCAGGACCACCTAGCCGGGATTGAAAAGGTTTAGCACTTCTAGGTCAATTTATACTTGCTCCGTGTATGGGACATTAGTATTCAGACTACGTACTGCCAACATTATGAACGTAAATTACAATTCGAATAGGTGACATGTGCTTGCTGTACGAACCACGAATACCATTAAAAAGTTACTCAACTTTTTCGTTCCTCGAAAATAAACGATTTTTAGTCATCTAGCAAATCCTTTGTACAACACCGAAGCCTTTGGCTTTTACTCTGTAGTGGGACAGCATAGTCTAAAAATAAAATAAATAAATAGCAAACCCGGCCCTGTAAATTCGTTGAACTAATCCGAGAAACGTCTTAGCCACGTTTAATATGTGGCTGTAAACAAAAGCAATAGACTCACGGTTAGAGATAAACAAAACGATTGTATTTTGTGGTTATAAGGATTATGAAGGTATTATTGAGAGCGAAATTGTAAGGAGAAAAGCAGTGAAGTGGCAATGAATAAGTGCGTACACAAAGAGGTAAGTACTTGTAGTAAATTAGACTTCGGTTCGAATTAAGGATAAATTCGTCTAATTCAAGATGATTACGACGTGTTGTTAGCTTAATACCATACAATAAATTATTAGAATCATCAATAGGTAGGTCCACATCAGTCTCTTTCCTATAAGTAGTACGGTCAAAGTTTTCATCAAAGTTCCCTTATTAATCTCCTATATTACAACCACTTGGTCGACAATAGCTAAACCATAAATTGTTGTTATTAGACAACGCTACTGCTTGTGTTCTTGGCGATGATTGAAAACTGTCTTCACACCCTACAAATTTTTTTCGTCATATAAAAATAAATAAAAGTAAGGATAAATACCGTCATGTTTTATCTCTGGATCACCCTAAGGTTGACTGGTAGAAAATGCTTCAGAGATTAATTCCGCCTTTGTACAGTGTTTTTTTTTTTTTTACTTGTGCATAAAGTTTCAATTAATAATTAATACGCAACGCAATAATTTCAAATCCACAGCCTTTACAATTGTATGTTCATGTTTCAGGAAAAATGTAGTTGGAGAGATTTTCTAAGACAATGATTTAGGGACAAGGATATTCTATTGAGCTTATTTGGTGTCAATAAAACGGAAAACTCTGTAGCATTATTATTTGAAACGGTGTGTTTGAAAGGAAAGTTATCCTTTTTTGTACTGTAGGTACTTATTTTTTCAAGAGTCGCTATAACTGACGACCTACAAAAGTTAGTTATGATAGGTAGGATGTGAATACGGAGCGGATATGTACAAGCACGATTTGAATGAAAAAGGCTTTTGTCTAACGTTTGGAATGCGGTTCGTTGAATAGATTCGCGTTGAATAGAACAGGCGAAAAATAGATTACTTTCCACTTTCAATGGCTCTATGACACGTCGAACTAAACAAACGAATCAATAACTTCAACTACAGTCCATTCACAGTTATTTTACCTCTGATTTTGCATCACTGTCAAAAGCACAATGGTCTTTACATTCCTTGTAATAAGTTTGCTGTTGGATTGCTGCCACTGACAAGTCTATCAAAATCACAATGATCTTTATGCTCGTTATAATAAGGTTGCTGTTGACTTGCTGGTGTAAGAGGTAAAAAAAACTCTGAAAGTACTGATGTATTTTACGTCTGATCTTGCATCACTGTCAAAACCACAATGATCTTTATGCTCGTTATAATAAGGTTGCTGTTGACTTGCTGGTGTAAGAGGTAAAAAAACTCTGAAATTACTGATGTATTTTACGTCTGATCTTGCATCACTGTCAAAATCACAATTATCTTTATTTTCATTACAATAAGGTTGCTGTTAGGCTCAGCGCAGACAGAACGGAGCGCAGCGGAGAGGATTTTATTAACACACTTGAAAAGAAACTTTATAGTTATTACAATAAAGTGCATAAATGCTTGAAGCTGAAAAAAATGCTCGCGCGTCCTCGCAAGCTCGAACATACGCGATCCGTAAAGAAAATGCCCGAGACCTGCCCAGACCCTTAGATTGCTGCCACTGACAAGTCAGTCAAAATCACATTGATCTTTATGCTCGTTATAATAAGCTTGCTGTTGGCTTGCTGCTGTCAGAGGTAAAATTGCTCTGAAAGGACTGTAGTCTATAACTACAGAATAGTATGAACAAACTACGCAATAGCTCTGCGAGTTAAAATATTTAACAAGTTTCGCACAGCAACTATTTGGCCGCGCTAGGTCCCGACCTGGTTTCATTGGGAAAACAACACACTTTGTTCTCGATTCCTGCTACATAACAGACATGTTTTTACAAAAAATCTACCTATAATAGAAGTTTAACAATGCATGACAGCTGAAAGAAGTTCGGGAGATGTAATAGCTACCTTGATGCGATTATAGATAAGGAAAATATGAATATATAGAGGTATGTGGAACATGGAGTAAAGTTCACTCATACTCCATAAAAAAGGGAGAATCCTCTTCGACCGGACGAGTGTTGTGTTTGGAGGACAGCTGCCTGGCGATTGATGTCGGGACGTCGTTTAGTGCGCGTTATATTGTTGCTAGTTGCGCGGCAAACTCTGCTTGCGCGATGTAGGAGTTTACATGACGTCAGTATGATGCTTAGTTCGCATTTAGCGATGTAGATAATTCGCGAGCAACTCCTTTGCTACAGGTGAAAAGATTATTCGAGAAACAAAATGTTTGGTTTCAGTCAGTAAAGCCTGTGGCCCACGACTCTCCTCAAAAGTAAATGAGTAGCCAGAATGTCACAGCACTAATATTTCAATGGTGGTCCGTACACGATGCGACTGACACGTACATAATCAGCCTATAATGTTGCCACTGCTGGGACACACGCCTCCTCTCGGTGAGAGGGACTGGGCCGTAATCCGGGTCAAGTGTGGGTTGGTAGATGTCGGATGTCTTCAAATTTTTTAGTTCTAGGACATGCCAGTTTCACCATTTTGGGAGCAGTGGTGATGAAATAATTTACACAAACTAAAGCGCCTGTTTGGGTTCCTAGTTAGGAACCTGGATTCGAACCTACGACCTGCAACTCGTGAATCGCAGCCCTTACCACTGGGCCACCACTACTGCGACGAAACTTACGAACGCCTTATTACATAGTTTGTGATTGGTTGCGTAAGACAGACCTTGCTTTTTAAACAATGTGGTTCAACACTGGTTCTTTCCAGTACAATCAACCTTACAAACAATCTAATCAGTTTCTACTGGTTAACCATGCTCTGACGTTCGTTATCTTCGACAAGGCTCAACTTGACGTATTAAACCTACTTGGTTTAATATGTCAACTACTCATAGAGCCTAGAGGCATTAGGAAGCCATCAAATTGGACGTACATTTATCGGTAGAGTGGAGACGTATCGTGTTACCATTATTCACCAAACTAACACCCGGTTAACAAATTACGACACTGTTACTACATGATGAGTTCAGAAAATATTACCGAAACTAAAATGTTACTAATAGAAGTCACAATCTAGTTTTTAAATTTTGTCAGTATCGATTTACAAATTTTATCATTTGTCCTATAGAACAATCTAAAACTGAAAAAAAAAGCTAATAAATAAATAAGTACAGCCATCCAAGAAATTATAGAAACGGATTAAAAAAAAAAAAAAAACAAAATCGCGTCTAATAACGTAAGATTGATGACTCGGATAAATTAATATTGGATAATTAAATTAAATCATTATGCTTAAAGACGGGCTCTGAGAGGACTTTACCGTATTACGAAGGCTTAGGCGTCCCAGATATAGAAACAGGTTGTCTCTAAGCTTTAATTTTATGATACCACTCCCATCAGCATCCATCAAAATGGAAACAAGGAAAAGTAGAAAAAAATTTACGGAAAAAATGATAATAAAAAATGAAATTGTTTCCTGTTCTTATAAAAAAATTACGTGATTTTCATTATATTTGACCTTTGTGCTTAATACTGGAAAAAAAATTGCTGGGCACCGCCGAAACTAGAAGTAATTGCTTTCCATTTGCATCTCAGTCCGTTGAAAGGTGATTTATTTTCCTTAGCGAAAATAACAGCGTAAGTACTTAGTATATCTAACTACGTATTATTAAAGCCTTTTAAAACTTTTCTATTGAAGCAGAAACCCTATTATAGAAGTCCTGTAAACTCATTATGAAAGGATCGGACTAAATTCAGCTATCACGCGCACTGTCATTTCATCTTTAACAATCTTTAAGGTCGTTAGTTATCTCAAGATTCTATTAGGTGGATCGATCAACGTCAATATAAATTTCGTTTTACGTAGTAGATGCCCAACAATAAAGTGCTTCTAAAGTCAGGGAAATGGTTTGTTTACCAAATTGACTACCAACTTAGATTGTCGATATATACAAATCACTGTCACTGTCATTCTTTGGCAGTTTACCCTAACTGTACAAATCTGGAATACCACTATATTTTAAACGTAAAAGTTTTTGAAGATGTTTTTTTCTCTATAACGCACAAACAGTTCACCATTGTTCTGAATTAGCATATAGGGTAGTTTTTGTCCAGGTACATGAAGAAGTTCCCCCTTATATGCGAGCGAAACCACAAGCAGCGGCAAGTGCTTCATAAAACTAAGAAGCTTGAATCTGAATTTCGTTCAAGCGTCGTAGCACACGGCAATTTAAAGGTGAAGCGGTTTCATAATAGCTAGAACGAACAAACTTAATTTAAGATGATTTATTATACGCAATATATGGCTTGAGTTGAACTACGGGTTGCTATGAACTTTTAATTTATTTTACGAAGATGAGATTTGTAAGTGGTCGGCTATCACAGAGAAAAATATTGAAATCATTAGTTAGAACTTGAACGGTTGCCAATTTGAAATATATGGCATTTTCGTACACAAGTTTCGATTACAAGTAGTTGATGTATGGGGAGAATCCACATACGATTAAAGCTTTTGGGAGGCACTAAAATATTTAACATAGATTTTAAAATTATTGAAGAAGTAGGTATGTATATACAGGGTTATTGGAAAAACACCAACAACCTCTTAAGAGGTCATTGTACTCATCATTACGAACAACTTTTACTATGCGACCAAACCTGAAATCGCGAAAAAAAAATCAGTTGTTCCCTACATTTTGACGAGTTATACGAACATTAATGTAGGGAACAGCAGATTTTTTTTCGCGATTTCAGGTTTGTCCCCATAATAAAAGTTGTTCATAATGATAAGTCCAATGACCCCTTAAGAGTTTATCCATTAATTACGGGACAGCCTGTATATAGTAGCTGCTACCGTACTTTATGTACTGATGAAAAGCACAGAAGGATAATGAGAAAAGGTTTAAATATATGGTTATCTCAATTTATTGCTATAAGAATGACAAGGACAGCTAGAGTTTATAAAAGATTTTTAAGTTTGTCTGAGCTAGAAGGTTACGTGTTGGTGTAGCTGGCTATAGATAAAATAAATTAAATCAAAAATTGAATCAAACTAGATAAAATAAAGTGAATTACGATGTTCAAGATCGGCTTAAATAAATTAGTACTAGCTAGCCATCCCTAACCTAATCATTGCCAAACGCCTGATAACTTATTTATACTTTGATTTATCTTATTTATTTTACCAAAGAGCTTTTCATACCTAATCTGTAAATATATTCTTACTTAGTCTACGGGGTAATTGCGTAACACACTATTGCAATGCCTTTCAATTTGACAATTCGATACTCATTGCGTTATTTACGTTGTCGAGCAGTCGACTTTTTCAAACATATTTTGAAGCAACGGAATAGGAATATCTTAAAAAATTATTTCGAAAAAACAATCGTAATGGCGGGTCGTGCTATTAACAACTAGCTGCGCTCAGAGGTTTCACCCGCATAAGTTTCGATTTCGTGGGAATATCGGGATAAAAAGTATCCTATATCAAATGTACTAATCCAGGTCATGGTCTACCCATAGGCCAAATTAAATCCAATTCCGTTCTGCCGTTTTAGCGTGAAAGCCTAACAAACAAACATACAAAAAACCTAATATTTTATCTGTTTTTACAATATTAATTACAGTTTAGACTAATTACTCTATAAATCACAAACTTCAGGTTTCTCTAATGACATTCCAAACGTATAAATACTCCTCATCAATTACTTACCCACTTCCGTTAACGAATAATTTTCAACTGAAATTCTCTAGGTCTACCTACCATGTGTAATAATTAAATTGTCATCAATTAAAGATTAATGGATATCAATGTCTGTTTCATCATAACGATATTAACGAAGAATTGAGTGTTGGATTCAATTGGGAATGTCAGGTAAATGTGATATTAATTTAAATCCATTGGAGGGGTGGGGGGGGGGGGGGGTTAGGTTCATATAGAAACAAAAGACGGTCAGGACATTTTGGTACTTCGCACTCACAGCTATCATTAACCTTTTAACCGCTTACGCCGGATTAATGCGACAGATATTTTCGTGTCCATTTCGCCCGGGTCGTATATTTACTACCAAATACCACTGCTCGTTTAATCTGCTTTTATATTTAATTACGCCGCGTTCTATAAGGTATTTATTTATTTTTTATTTTTTCGGGCGCTGGGGTCACGATAACTGATATTAAGTCAAGCGGTTAAAAGGTTAACTATCTTTAAAACGCAGTACGAGTATCACTCAGAACCAGGGCTTGCATTCGGTACCAAAAGTACAGCTTCCATGCCGATAATACTTAGCGGTTCCTGCCATTTTGGTACCTGAATACCAGTTTCAGACGGGTACCAGTACTCCTGCTACCAAGTAGGTACCGTTACCGAATTCCCGGTACCCGGCGCGTACCACAAATTTCATATTTGCACGAGGAACCTCATAGGTTGGCAACCTTGAAGTTATTTTTCTAATACCTAATAGCTATCCTTTTTACTTACTTTATCTGTTTTCTCACTTTAAGTAAAACCGCGTTTTTCTTCGTTATTCAGAGGCTATTAACTCAATAATTATGAGAAATAAACTACATCTGAAAGCACATTATTAATGTTCGATATCCTATCACCACATTGTACATTATTATTTGTTTTTATATGTTACTAAGAATTTAAAATCTCCTTTTAAAAAAGTGACTAAAATTATTGCTTGCATTCATCTTTTGCTAAAGTTGACGTTCTATTAATTTGAGGATTTCACCAATGGATAGATAATTTAAAAATCTAAATAATCCACGTTTTAATTTATTTAAAGGTCGCTATTCTTTTTTTATTAAAATAATTCCGAAATTGGGCGAGTTCTGTGGGGTGCGGCAAGGAGGGAACGAATGCTCAAGGTTATTTGGTCGGGGTACCCCGCCTATTACGTAAATATTTGTTTGGTACCGTTTTTGGTACCGGTATAGTACCGATACTGATTAAAAATACTAATAGTACCGGTACCGGTATCACACCAAGGTCAATGGTAAAAATACTGATATTTCAAGCCCTGCTTTGAACTGACAGATACCTAGCTTAGGATGAGACGTAATAGTAATAAATGTTATACTTGAAAAGGCTCTTATCATTAGCCTACTTACACACTCATACATTTTCTTTAGCTAAGCCTATAGATAAGGATAAGTCTGGCGCCTGTAGGGCTTAGGAGCTTCAAATTGAGGCAATCGTGGGTAGGAGTTAGGACATATAACTTTGAACAAGATAGATTCAACTAAACAACTTCAAAAATTGTCTAGTCTAATCTTATAACTGGGCTAGCTTCTATGTACGGATCCGATAGGTCCCTAAAGAGAAGATAAACATACATAGTAACGTGTTGTCTTTTTTAACCAACTAGCCGACCGGACAGACGTTGTCCTGTCAAAATTTAAATATGGTCTTGAGTTCATACAAAAATCCCATAGCAAAAAGCAACTTCAGGTTTTCACGAATTTTCCAAATTTCCGGAGCATCTTTTCTAATATTTATTTCCATGAAAACCTAATTCAGACTACTGCGAACATTTTAAAACACAAGATATCCAAATCGGTCCAGCCGCATTCATCATACGCTTACCAACGAACATCATTTCATTTTTATTTATATAGAAAATATATTTTGTGCTAACGACTGTTCGGAAATTTGAATATTTCAAGTGCTACCATCAATATATATGTAGTGTAGCCTAATTTTAGGATTAGTAATGGTTCTACATTATTTTCTTTACCAAAGGACTTAAGCATTAAAATACACAGAACATTGAAGTGTTAAGAAAACAGACCTTGTTAAAATCAGGCGAACTAAACAATTCAACGAGCCTTAAAAACATCAAGAGTGACTAGGTAAATACTTATGAAGTAAAGATTTTAAGCCTTAGAATTAGAAGCCTAACAGCAATCATAAACATATTATCAACAAACGCTCATTATTACATTTTTCGAAAGCAGCGCCGCAGAATTCAGTTGTAAAACGAAATTATAAATTTACCTTGACAATGAATTACGCTAAAGGCCTCGACAAACTTGTAACACCCGGTACAACCATGCGTGTTCATTGGTTAAATGACGAAGCTTCATGAGATGAAATGTGGCCAATGAACACGTTACGTTGAGGTCGCGTGGTGTGCCGTGTTATAAGTCTGTTTCTGCCCCAAGTCTGTCCTACAGTCAACAAGAGTTTGCATATTATTATTTTATCGAATGGGTTATGTCTTACTGAACAAAAGCCACAGTTGGACGAACTTATAAATGTCAAACATGTTACTACGCAGCACATGGGTTAAAAGGAATTATAGAGCAATCTCTGGTTATATTTTTTGTGGAAGTTTTTAAATGGCAATTGTAAGAAAGAAAGAAAGAAAATACGTTTATTTGCGGTGAACATGACGCAAAAATGAACATAAACACAAAAAATAAAATAAAAAAAGAAGGTAAGGGAAACATGAGTCACATCCACGCAAAACGGCTATCGCTCAGCATTATGCTGCGATCCTATGCAAGACACGAGCCCCAGCGCTGGTTTTCAGCGACAGCCGGCGCTGACGTAAGACAAGACAACAACAACATAATATGAAGTATTGTCACCCCGAACGGTTAGGCACAAGTGTATAAAACACTCACATTTCGCCAGTGATGTTGAAGTCTCATGTAAAAGGGAGCGAGACTATTGCCATAAACCGGGCACAAATCAACACTCCAGGCAGCTACTGCGAATAAACAAAACTAAAGTTGAAAAAAGGGATTATGTATAAAGTAATCTCTGGTTATAGTTAAAAAATAATCATGGAGTAATCTCTGGTTATAATTAGTAGCCCGCAACTTAAATTGTTTGAACATAAAATACCTTTGCATTTAAAGGAAGACGTTGGACTAATCTGGTCTAGACTGAAGAGCGGACACTGAGATTAACTTGCCGAAACTAATTAGGGATTATCAATTTTGCAAACTATAAAATAATTATGACAAGATGATATTTAAATATAATAGTACATTGATAGCGAATTTTAAATAAGCAATAAAAAATTTAATAGTTACCTATACAAAAACTTCGAATTTCCATGATTGTATTATACATTCCTTTATAAAATATTTTAGGTACTTCCCACGTTCAATATTATTACGATACTAAATTACAAAATGTAAGTATGCTTAACAACCAGTTTCAGATCTAAAGTACATAAATCTTTTATCGGGTACTGTATTAAATGTTACAACAAAATACTTTGTAATATATTTTGCATTTAAATGAAAGGTTTAAAACTCATATTAAAAATACACTTTGTACACCAGCATATTACAAACAACAGGATTATCTCCAAGATTAGAATGTTTGGAAACATGCTGGTCCTGCTCGATAGAACAATGTAGAGTATAATTTTTATTTAATTTATTTATTGGTCTATCTACAATAGTTACATTATTCATAGTGTTCAACCAAACACGACTACTGATTCTGTTGATTATTGTTAAAATTTTAGGAAAATTATCTAATTTTACAATATCTGTAAATATGTGAGCACCATGTATCTATCACATAATTCATTTACCTGTCATTGCTTTATTTTTAATTCTTTTTACCTATTGTGGTATAGTAATTTTCATCATCATCATCGTCAATTCAGCCGGAAGACGTCCACAGCTGGACATAGGCCTCTCCCAAGCACCTCCACTTCGACCGGTTCTGCGCTTCTCGCATCCAACGGGTTCCTGCGGCCTTCACAAGGTCGTCGGTCCACCTTGTGGGAGTCCTTCCAACGCTACATCTTCCGGTATAGTCATTTTATTCACATAATTATAATTCACATCTAAATATTTAATTAATCTAGGTACAGGTACAGAATATTGTAAACAGTTTAAAAGAGTAACGGTGGCGTTTCTTGTCCATTTTTCTCCATACGAAACTACCTTTTGGAAGGGGCAACTACAATCATTATAATTTTAACAAGCTTTTTTTGTATAATTTGACGTTCAAAAGTGCCTTTTATGTGCCTATCTATGTATATAAAATTCAAAGTCCCGACTGCCTGATATATCAACGCACAGCCTAAAACCGCTGGCCCTAGAGACATGAACTTTGGAGGGTGTTTTTTTTTGTGAAGAGTAAGTATCCATTAAGAAAGGGTTTTTCGAAATTCCACCCTAACAGGGTGAATGGGGGGAAGCTAGTTTGAAATAAATGATTTGACTTACCTACTTAGTGTTATTTTTCCGTTTCCCTACATGAACCCTTAAAATGAAAAATAAAATATAAAAATGGCACCATTCACACATAAACAAACAATTTAAATTGTAGTGTGTAAAAAAAGAAACATAAAAACCGTTAATAAAAACGCGCTTTTATTCTTAATGGGTTAAAATAAGTGCCAAAGTACCACTTCAAATATGTTTGGCATGTATGGCATGTTCAAAGCTGACTTAATTGCACTATTATGTGACAGATTGCAGCAAGTGTTGTTATCTACTGACATAAAACTTTCCTTTGGAGTTTTACGGCCTCTAAAAGATAATACATAGTTGATAAATCCTGGGTTTTCCTTTTTTCCGTATTGTGCTGGCACAAGAAGTGTATATGTAAATAACCGAGTACCTATGTATAACAATTTAACTACAACGAATGATAAAAGCCAGGAAAAAATGCACTTACATAGCAAAGCATTTCGAAATCATTTATTTCATTGCGTCAGAATCCATTTGTTTCACTTTATACAAAGTCCAACTTTTCTATAATCATCTCGTAATTATGATAAAAAAAAATCAACTGCATTTAACCCACGCGCGTTAAAATTATTCACATTAAAATTATTTTATTTTTGAATAAATTATTATTTAGCGAAACTATTTTGAATGAATAATTTCAATGTATTTATTAATTACAATTAAAATATACAAGCAAGTTTCACGATAATTAATTCTAATAAGTTATAACGTTTATCGTAAGTCATCGGCGCAACGCGCGACGCGGCCTCCCGGCTCGTCTCCAAACACGGACTGAATGTGGCATCAACATCCATCCCTCGGGAACACCGCTGCCCTATATTAGAAAGAAACTACTAAAGACTTTTTTATACTACAGCTTAAAAACTTCCGAATAGATTTTTTTAAGTAGCGTTTAAGCTGGACGAGTGTTTTAAAAGAGAAGAAAGTAAGGTGCAGCGACAATGTTTTTTTTATAGTCCTTATATTTTTGTTGTCCAGCAAGAATAGACAAAACGACAGATAGAATAGACACAATGACAGATTTCGTTAGAAATCTATCTACAATCTGTCTTTTCTTTTCTTCCTTCATTTTGTCTATTCTTCCGTCGACAAAACCCGTTTCTATGGTGGTCATGCCACGCGTGCTGGTGTAGTACCCATTGTTTAGAGTCCAGAAAAACCTCAGCTTTATAGTATTGATGTGTCATATAAACACGGTATTGTAAGTATACAATTCCTTACCAGTAAGTATACGATACCTTCGTAAAAACATCAATCATTTGCAACAAACGTTATGACGAGTATGTTTTATGCCAGATAAGCAAATATGTAGCGGAGGCTTCGAAAATGACAGAAAAATAAGGCATAAATTCTAAACGTACGCACGAAGCCGCACGATACGTCAACAAATGGCTTCTTCTGTCACATTGCAAATCAAAACCACATCAACACAACGGTAATTTATTCAATTTGCGTCACCTCACTTCAGATAACCGGCATTGCACTAACGAGTGATATACAAAAAACACTAGTACAACAACTGCAAGCAAACTGATTTCAACTGTAAAATTTTAACGAACGTGTAATGTAACCGATGCTTTGAAACAGCCCGCCTTAAGTCTGCACCTACCCTAATGGGGATAACATGAATATGTCTTCTGACAAAGCTATGACCAGTGCTAGCTAAAAAGACAGCCTATTCATGACACATCGTTCGCGTTGCTGCAATTCAGCGTATTTCGACCGTGAATAGGACGTTTTAGAACTAATTGCTATTCGAAAATTGGCTCTCGATGTAACTGGCAGCTACAAGAGTGTGACGTCAAATGAGTTTTTTTATGGAAACAGTGTTAAAAATAGAATGCGAACGTTTATTGGATGTTAGTTTTAACTTATTTTTCTGTGAGCGACATGAGACGGATGTGAAAAGATTACAAATGTGTGTTGTATTAAAGAATACAAAGTACTGTCGGAGTTCATATGTGTTTTCTCAGCAGGATGAAATATTTTTCCTTTATGAGATAAGAGGTAGTTGAAGGTCTTAGATAAAGTCTGGCACAGTAAAGATAAAATTGAATCTGAGCTTTGTTTCATTAACAGAGTGCGTAGTCATTCTTTTAATTGCCGGTAGAGTTTTCTTTGAACTATTTTTTTTTCTGAATGATTCCCAAGTTTCCTTTGTTTAATATTAATTCTCGGCACAGAAAATTTTGGAACAGCGTATTAGTGAAACGGACGGTAACAAAATAAATACAGGTTCATAATTCACGTCATGTTTGTTCAGAATTAAGTTCGACCACTGTGCTGGTGAAGCGTGACGTTGTTGGTACACCTCTCTACTTAATGCCCATATAACTCAATGGAGGTTTTATTTGTTAATAAATTAATGGATCCTAGCTAACGTTATCGGGAGATGTAAATGTGGCACGATATATTGCGCTGGTAAGCTTAATTTTTTGTTGCTGAAAATTTAAATAAAAATATCTGTGTTTACGACCTGATTCTTAACCCGATATCCTGTTGTGAGCGATTTTTTAACGTTGTGTTAAAAATATGTTGCAAAGCTTTTTTTTGTAAAATGCAAGTATGTAGGTATTGATTTTATAAGTCAAATACCCCTCGGTCATTTCTCAGGCAATCAGGAAAACAAGCAAACAATTAGTAACTTAGTTCTCCAAGTTTAGAACCCAGACAAATGGAGATACATGTAAAATACCTACAGTGAATTTAACTTCATTTAATTAATCCGATGTGGGTCGAATGACAAGTGGTAGGGCCAGGAAAGTTTCTGAAAGACCACAGAGATGCGTTCTACGAACAAAACGTATATTGAGTCAATATTCGGTACAAGAACATGGGTCGTGGCTAAGTAATTACAGCCACACGGATCGATAGATCAGGTTAACCTAAGCTTGCCGCGGTCAGTCCGTGAAAAGGTGACCATCTTTACATACCGAGACCCTTTGTGCTTAGGAAAGCACGTTAAACCGTTGGTTCCGGCTGTCATTCTTAGATCTTTGACAGTCGTTAGGGGCCGACGAAGCATGCGTAGTTCATACAAACGTAATACCAAAATAATTTGTAAATCAAACATATTCTTAACGTAGTGTGTATTTATTCCGATTGCATTACAGAATATCTAGGTTCCCAAATATATATTTTGAATGGACACTGATTTATAGACGAGTTATGAGAAAAATAAGTTTTCTATAGAAATTTTAAATTCCTCATATCTCGTCTTTATATCAGTCCTTTAAATATAAATATTTGGGAATATAGATATTCTATAATAAAATCGGAATAAATACACACTACCTTAAGAATATGTTTGATTTAGAAATTATTTTGGTATTACATTTGCATGAACTACGCACTAGCATACGTAGTTCGCCGGCCTCTTAAGGGTTGTCAGAAGCTCGAAAGTCTGAGAAACCCGATCTTACCAAGTGGTATCGTATTACCCAGTAACTGGGTTGTGGAGAACAGATAGGCAGTCGCTTCATGTAAAATAATGGTATTAAGATGCATCCGGTTAGACCGGAAGCCGACCCCTACATAGTTGGGAAAAGGTTATGCAGAAGATGATTCGGTACATGAAAATTTTTGGTACCGTCAGCAAGTACCTATAGCCGCTTACCACCTTATCGTGCCTGATCAGTAATGATCAAACTTACGGAAATAACTGATCTGAAGGTCGATTATTATGTTAATTAAATTGTGTTTCGAAGCTTTTGTTGCGAACTGTACCAATAAAGGGGGTGATTAAAACTTGTTTCATTGTTTTTGTTGTTGTAGATGCTGCTGAGCGGCCATGTTGGGCAAGCGAAAATGATTTGTGCTTTTATGGTATGTATTATAACAATAAATGTGTAAGTTTGTATGTGTGTTTGTTTGTGCATGTGTTCGTATTACCCAGTAACTGGGTTGTGGAGGTCAGATAGGCAGTCGCTTCATGTAAAATATTGGTATTTCAGCTGTATCCGGCGAGACTGGAAGCCGAGCCCAACATAGTAGGGAAAAGGCTAGGCAGATGATAACATGTGTAAGTTTGTATTCACCGTTATTGAAATAAATAAATAAAATCAGAAGGCCGATTCCCGTAATTAAAAACGTTCAAAATCTAGTCGCGATCTCATCTCAGCGACAATCAATGTCGAAAATGTAGGGGAATTAGAGGTATTTTTGACAGATTGAGACGATCAGACTGCGAACGTTCTTAAAATTACGAGAATTGCCCCTCTGGTCAGGTGCCTAGTACTCGCAAACGGCGCGGTGTTGTAACTAGATGTATGAACATAAACGAGGCAAAAGGAGGATAAGGAGTGGAGGAGAGCTCTGTAGTTTCTAGGGTTTCTACCTACCCCCATGGAAAGAAGGCGTGAGTTTATGTGCAAGAATTGTTCACAAACTAAACTAAATTTAAGTTCAGCGCATCTTTTTCTTTCTATTTCATTAAGAAAAGGACAGAAGATAAATTTTAGTTTAGTCCTGTTCAAATTAACCAGCGCCAGATACTACTCCATACAAGTTTAGGCGTGACTAAAAACTTGCCTACTAAAACTACGTCAATTTACGTCAGGCGCTGACTAATTTGACAGGACTAAACTAAAATTTATCTTCTGTCCTTTTCTTAATGAAATAGAAAGAAAAAGATGCACTGAACTTAAATTTAGTTTAGTTTGTGAAAAACATAATCGGCACCATTATGAATATATTATATATAAATAACATACATAATAACCTGCGAGAGTATTAATATTTTACAACTGATTTTGCTCTTTGTAAACTTACCTTTACAAAAAGGTGAAACTGATGAAGCTACAAACTTCAATGACGGCAATTTTCGTTTAAAAGTTGCAATATTGCAGAACTAGTGACAGCTCGGAGTGACCCGTTTTGCAGAGTTTGTTGAGTTTCAATAAGTGCCAAAAACCAGAAAGTTACACATAGGTAATTATATTGTTTTGTAGCAATTATTATTATTGTTGGTAGTAAAAGATAATTCATATTATTTTTAGGAAGTCGATTATACTGGGTGGCAGATACAGACGCCAGCACACCAAGCAAATCAAGAATCAATCTGTCAATTTTTTTTAATAAATTTTCAACTTTATCGCTACAGTATAAGATTCAAGGTAGATTGGGAAAATTTTACAGTTTCGGGTAGCTTGATGTGCTGGCGTCTGTACATCGGCGCACAACCTTTTACCATGGATTCATCACAAGTTTCTGATTTCTGAAAAATTTTCGTCGGTTATTAAATAAAAAATATCTAATAATAATGCCAACCTGTATAAATACTAGATATCTAATTTTAAAGCTAACAAATAAACCGGATGGCGGATATACGAAAAATATTGAAACAAGATAATATCAAAATATTGATGAATATTTTGATATATCTTGTTTATTTATGCATATACTTGTAGGAAGTAAATAAGGCATGTATCTATTAAACTAGACAGGCAATATATTAATTTCAGCATCTAACATTAATTTCCTGCCAACACAAGTATCACACGCCTAAGCGGATTACGTTCTGAAATATTCGCACTTTCCCGCAACTATCTATCAAAAGTGATCGAACAATTTGTAAAAGGTTTCATACATGAGAAAAAATTCTGCGTTTTCTCTACATACTCAATCAATCATTACCAAAATAGATCATGAGCAAAATTTCCACTAAAAAAATCTACAAAATAAAAACAGAAGACCAAGACCTAAAAAGTGTAAGCGAATTAATATAGCGTGTATATAAGAAATATATGTGTATATCATATTTATCTAAGCGTGTGCTACATACCATCACACTGAACAAGTGTCTCCATGGGACCAACATCGTAATCACGAAAAATATCAACTGTCCCATACAAAAATTCAATACCTACTTGACTCAAATTTATGGGGCAGCTGATAATTTTTTCGCGATTACGATATTGGTTCCATGGAGAAAGTGATACGAATTGATGGTCCGGACCACACCCTTAATATTATCACGCCTTTCTGATGCACGTTATAAAAATAAAAATAAATATTCTTAGAAGGTATGTTTTCATAGACTCAATTGCGCGGTCTTTCACAGTATGTTAAGTATTAAAGTTGCCGTTCTAATGCTACATTGTTGCAAGGTGAATACATGCGATATATTCTTCTTTCCAACCATGTCGTGTTCACTAAGCCGGAGAAATGGGATATTGCATTGTTTATACGCTATGGGCTTACTACCTAGCAGTGCACAGACATTACCTTTAAAGCTATTTGGCTCATAGCTTGTAGCCGTTCGAGTATGCTCTGTTTCTACATTAGTTATATTGTTCATGGATATGGAAATGACATGTAACAAACTAGTTCAGACATACTACAAAACACTTTCACTGTAATAAAAATGCGACCTATAAGGTAGGTAGGTACCTATGTGTTTTTACACCCCGAAAAATTTATCACCTGTCATAAAGATAATATTTAAAATAAATTTCAAAAATAATAGTTAGTTTTATGTTAACTCCCTCATAAAACAAGATAATAAACTTTTCGTGAATAATTTCGACGATACTCCCTCGCGTTGCAGTAAAACAATGCAGTAAAGACAAGAGAATGTCTCCAATAAAATCTCTATACGACTTCAGTAGTGCGAGTAGATAGCGAAACAACTAAGTATAGTAAATTGCAGCGTGGACTTGGTATTAACTTGGAGTAAACTTACAAACTTTAACACGACATAAGTTCTGTACTCGTTATTGGAGACACCAGATATTAATATGATTAAGACGATCTTCTGAAGAAGAGCAGAGGAGCACTTCACTATGATGATGGGGCTCCCTTTTCCGCACTTAGACTCCCATTTGGTCCGTTGTGCGTGGGTATTTTGGCTAACAGAGTCAGCCTAGCTCCGCCCAAAAGCACAGAAGCTTCCTGGGAGCTTCGCAGGCTTCACGGAGCGACCTAACTGTTCCGAGGATTTCTTCACGTTGAGAAGCCACGGCCTCGCATTCCAGGATGACGTGGGCGGCTGATTCCTCGGCGTCAAGACAGCCCCTGCAAAGGGGGCTGTCCGTGGCGCCTATGTTAAAAAGATGTCTGTTGAGGGGTTATGGCCCGTAATTGTACCTATTATTATCCTAAGGTTAGACTGGAAGCCGACCCCAACATAGTTGGGAAAAGGCTAGGCAGATGATGATTATCCTAAGGTTATTTCTACTTAAGCTGAGATTTTTTTTGGTTAGTCGCGGGTGTACCATTGCTAAAGCCAATTTTGACGCACTTGACTATGAAAAAAGAACCGAAAATTGATGACGGTATGAATTGAATATGTAAACAAGTAAACATTCCTGTAGTGTCGTGAAATACATTTTGAATAAATATTCCTACCTCATACGGTGAACAAGTAAAGCAAAATACATACTAAAGAAGTAATCACGGTTCTTCAGAAGTCAACACAAAATTTTGCTGATCACACTCATTAGAAAATGCTCGTCAGTCTATTCACTCAAATCGTCATTAACAGCCTCTGACATCTAATCTGCTGAGTACTGGTCCCTTTCAGCTAACATAACCTCGCTTTACCTTTACCGCATGAATGAAATGAATAGATAACCGCCACAAACAGGAATACCATTACTAGACAAAACAAGAACGTGTACCAGGTTAGGTAATCTATACTCTTAGACTAATGCATATTATAAAGAGGTAAAATTTGTTCGTATGTAGGGGGTAATCTCTGGAACTACCAGTCGGTATTGAAAAAATCTTATTGCATTTGATAGCCCAATTCTTGAGGAAGGCTATAGGCTATTTAACATCACGATAAGACCCGTAGGCGCCGAGCCAAAAGAAAAAAAGTCAGAAAGAACGCTGAAAACGAAGTTATAGGGCGGGCAGGTGATGCGATGCGACGGGGTAGGACGAGAGAACAAGAAATTTCACGCGGACAAAGTCGCGGCCAGAAGCTAGTTAGTAATATAGTGAGTTCAGTTTTATCATTTCGTTTGCCTTTAATGAATCAATATTGCCTACCAATCAGCTGAAAATTCTAACTAGAATATGCATAATCAGTATATAATTTTCTCACTGCTGAGACACAGGCCTCCTCTCTGTTGTGAGAGGGAGTGGGCCGTAATCCACCACGTGTGCAGGTCGGTAAATGTCACATGTCTTCGAATTTGTGGTGCCAGGACATGGCGGTTTCCTTCACCGTATTGTGACCAGTGGTGATGAAATGATTTGCACAAAGTAAAGCGCCTGTCTGGGTTCGAACCTATGACCTCTCGTAAGTAGCGGCCGTTACCACTGGGCCACTACTGCTCTTCTATGTACTAGAATATGAGCAAGTATAATCAACCCGGTCCAAAATTGCAGTAGCTAGTAAAAAATCATTCTTCACCACACTATGTAATATTCCCGTCCATGCACCGGCACTGCACTGTTTTCTTTGCATCGAAAAAGCGGGACACGTTTAATCTTCGCAGTCTGTTAACGTCAAACAAGCACGACGGGAACGAACCTGCAATTGGTTCAACGGGAATACTTTTCTGTAACAGATGCAAGACATGTTTCTAACATGTCTTGCATCTGTTAGAAGGATAGTGCTGTCGCGCATTCGTTAAAAGAATACTGTGACTGTTTATGTCTTTGTTGAGTTAACCTCTTTCCGGAAGACTAATTTAACTGTCATCTGCTTAGCGACAGAAGAGATATCTACTTAGAAAAGTTAGTAAACATTGTTTTTACGTCTAAGGAGCCGTCAACGTCCATGAAGAATAAGTAAATAATGTTGGAAGGATCCCACAATTTTTCACATCCGTGCAATAACGAGTTCTATCGAAACTTTAATCGAAAACCTCAGTGCTATATTCTTTCGCTTGACATTTTGAGTGTGTGTAAAATTCTTTAGGAGATATATACCTACTATGAAAGTTGTTGGGGCCTAGTATGTTCCCCTGAGGTACGCTTCAATTAACTGTGAACGTTAAGTTAATAGAAGTCGTCTGAAGTTTATTGTTTTTCCAAAGAACGTGAATGTAATTTAAGTATAATTAAGATATAACAAGACATTTTCATTTGTGGTTGGCAAACTTTTCTAGTTATGACGAGGGATGATAAAATGGGTCTTAAAGCCATCTTGTGAAAAGTACGAAAATGGAAGAATAATTTTGTTTGCTAGGCTTTCGTTATGCTTGAATCTTTTGGAACTCATGTAATGATGGCAGAATATATATTACGAATGAAGAATGACAAATGTACTACAATGCTCATACAATTTTAAATTGCTTAGAAGCAGCAATTCCAAGGATCTTCAATAGTAACAGTAGGTTCAAATTTAGAGCTTAAATGCGACGTTTATTTTTATACAGAGCACCACCTACAGACCAACACAACAGAAATGTCAGGAACTCTTAACGAGAGAGAACAATATTGCATTCCAACTGTAGCCGTGCCCACAAAGCAATATCATTTGTCATACGATGCACGGTTGCTACTAGTATATTGGCGTTATCGTGAACTAGGCAAGTATGGTTGCAAATACAAATAAAATACAAAACATAGTTTGTACGACCTATTAATTATACCTACAATGGCGACTCTTGAGAAATAAATAATCCAGCAAATTACATTAAAAAAGAAAGAAGTCCCAAAGGCAATGATTAATTAAGTGACCGTAATAACTCATTGTGTCAACTCAGAAAACTAATATAAAAAGACAGAAGAGGATCGCTTTAAAATGCTGAACGGCAGACAAAAGGCGTAACACAATGGCATCCGAGAATTTTGATTTAATATACGGAAACCTGAGTGTCTATAATTTTACAACCATTTCTGAAGTTTCAGTCGTTAGTTCTAGTAGTCACCGCAAGTTGGACAATACTACAGGACTTAATAACATCTCTGCTTGTGCACTAAAGCCAAAGTTCGGTAATTAATAATTCCGGGAAGCGAGAACTTGTGAATTAAATCCAACAATAGGTACGAGTTCTACACGTTAAATAAAACATGTGCGATATACTAAGTTATTGCCACGTAACGCATGCTCGTCGGCACGTGCCTTAAATATTTCATGCAACATCTAGCGGCTTACATCGTGTAGGCAAGTAAGCTATTAATAACCACGGCGAAATGACTTTTAAGGATGGTACATAAATCAAAATCTTCAAGTAGAAGTTAAACAAACAAACCGGAACAACTGAGACAAGAGGCGACATAATTAATTTAAGAGCAAAATTACTGAATATCTTGACTTTCTGTTAAATCAAAATTTTCTATATCAAATCAAAGGTTACTTTGGAAGGTCCTTAAGTTCTTCTTGCCTAGTCATTATTTTCTAATAATATTGTAAAGTGTCGCCTTTATGAACCTCTAGTGTTATAATGTATAAAGAATTATAAACACGTAGCTTAGTTTTAATAAAAACGGTGTATACTACCTTTCAACGTCGCTGAAATATTATGATTAACATAGACTTTGAGACTAGAACTTTAGTTAGAGGACTCATTACGAAAGCCACTGAAGTACTCCTAAACTAAGATTGAAGTAGTTTATTTTGAAATTTCATAAAGTTTGATTGGATTTCTCCACCTTATTTTTTCAAGCGCCTTCGCTTACATAAATGTTGTGTATTTTCAAAGGAAACTGCGTGGATAAACTTTAAACGGCACAAAATTAGGTTACGTACTTATCACTATTTTTCTGCAGTAATTGTCATTTTTGGTTTCAGGTCATCCAAACAACTTAAGATATTGTAAACATGACATGACATGATATTGTAGAATAGTAAATCTTTATTACATAAGAAAGTGGATACAAATGTGTTACACGAGCCAGTGCCCTCTCCCATTATAAAGTTATGCCATAACATTAACAAGGGAGATTTAAAAAGAAAAGACTAACTTCTGTAATGGTGATTGTGTAGTGTATGGTTGTGTGTAAATTGAATTGAATGTTCAAGAAAGGTTGATTAGGATCGCGAGTAAGGGGCGAGGTTGAATGCCTATCATAGGCTTGAATTGGTGTTACAAAAGACTTGTTTACGCTAACTAGTCCATTACATAAGTCTGGTCTTAGTTCATGAAACAGCATTGTTCAAAAACAATTTTCTGTTGTGAACAAATCAACACTAACGGTTGACCTTATTAAAATCCGTCTAACTAATTAAGAAAGTTTATCTCCTGACGCAGACTTCTCGAGACATTGAGAGTATTCAAGAGAGTAGGGAAGGACAGGGGATCGATATCGATTCTTTAAATAGTGAAGCGATCGTGGTAGCTGGGAACGTGCTTAAGAACCTGCGACAGACCACGTTGGAACGAGTTAAGCCAGTGTCAAGATTCATAGATGAAGTATGTGTTGATGATGTTAAGAGGTTAGGGACACGATAGTTCTATAACCCAAAGAATTTTTAAAAGTGCTTATAAAACACGTTGTCTTGAAGTTTTAATACATCTTGTGATACTTCAGCTGAATAATATCTAGTCCAGTAATAAATTGAAGAATGTATAGTGTTGTAGCTGACAAATTCGGCTTCGTTGCTTTTACGAGGAATGCATTAACAATTCTGTTTTTATTTTGTACTTTGTTAATAGCATCGGTACGCTTAATTGCAAATTACAACGAATCTCATCCAAAAAGTTACGAAAGTAATCCCTATAGCAATAGACAATTTGCAATTGTAATGAAGAACAAATAGATTCTGCAAAGATAACATGAAAAACAATAACCTAAAATCTAAATTCTCAAATAGTTCTGAAAACTACAAAGCTAAGTTCATAAGAAAGTGAATGAGTGAAGAGTGCTAAGTTAATAAGAACTGATGAAGACTTACCGCGACGCCTTGTTGCATTCAAATTACTTTTGAAACAGAAGAATTGGTAATCAGCGAATTTGCTGGCTTGGTAAATTGCTTTTGTTCCATCAGTGAAATAATGGTAAGTATATCTGATATTTTCTTCGATTTGCTTTCTTTGATAATGGCTTTTGGGTCACAATGAGTGTCTGTATTGGACTTCGTTTATGCGCCTTTTGAAATTATTCTTACTTTGATTTTCTTCATTTTTGTCGCAATCATTTACTTCAAGGTTTATACAGTTATATGCCGGTTTTATTATACCTGGTATTCGTATTTCACCAACATTTTATGTGACCTACTACCAAAGTTAGATAGGATAAGTTACTGGATCCTTGACGAGATTGTCTGCAAAGTACACGTAGAGATCTTTGAACATATAATTTTCTGAATATGTTCAAATAAACGTTGACATAAAACAAGGATACAAGCGTAAATCTCCCATGATAAAGTATTTTTCGGCATAACAAAGATATAAATTTGCCATAAATTCGTATCTTATTACACAGAGTGTCTCGACGAACTCTTTACACTTGATGAAACTTTGTTTCTCGCGCCAGCATCGACCTACCTTTCGTTGGCTTCGTCATAATATGGAGAAAATACGGCAGTTTAATGTTTTCTTTTCCTTCAAGAAAATTACTGCAGGTTAATATATTTTGGTACTTATCTTTGTGACATGTTTGAGGATCGATGAGAAGTCAAATTGGCACGATAGTGCTAATAAAAACAAATGTGAAATGGAGTTTAATTTTGATATTTCTAATATTTGTTTTTCATTTAGATGTTCTTATTGATTTCATATAAACTTCAGCAGTACGCAGTTTGACATTATTATCAAGATACGCGTGTTAGATCATAACATACAGGAATATACCGAATATATTCTTAAGTAACGATATGACAAGGTATAAATATTTTATGATGATGGCATATACTAATCGGGCTTACAAGGAGTCCGTATCATCTCATACCAAAATGTATAAAATAAAGGATGCATAAGTAAGCAAAGTTATTTACGACTGGGTCTGCGGGTGTTACTTCACTATTTTTTATTCTTGCCACGTAGAGATCTTGTGAGGGGTTGTGTTTTGTCAATTTACTATAATCTCGCAGAATGGAACCACGGATGATGGGATCAAGAATTGTAAAGTATTGTAACATTATGTGAGACAACATTCTCATTTCTTTTTTGAAAATCCAACGTAATGTTTGTACTTGAACTTCTATAACTTTTTTATTCACCAGCTAAGTCCGCAAGCCTTTGTACTCCAACAAAACGAATGCATGATATATGCGTAACATTGACAAGAAATAAAAGCAAGAGTAGAAACAAACCTATAAAACATGGTAAGGATAAAGTATCTGGCATCGACGTGGAAATGCGTTGTCATTTGCAAACGGCAGGTCAGCGGTTTTGTTATTCACAAGTACCTCCTATTGTTTTTGCATCGCAATACTTGATAAGTCTCGATGAGATGTATGTATGGGTAATTGTGTGTTTTGAACTTGGGAATTATATTAAACTTGGAAAGAATAAGAAGACTAATTTAATCTTAAGATGTCTGTTAAATTACATGAATAAGAGTTAATGGTTGCTAGATATACCTACATAAATAACCAGAAGCTTCTATCTACACTCGCTTTTCTCATACGAAGTACGAACGTCCCAATATACTTTTATTAAAAACTTGTAAGTTTGACTAGGACAAAAATTGGTGGAGGCACCGATAGATAATATAGGTAGTGCTATCCTAAATGCTAAAGTACATTCAGGCGCCATCTACAGGCTCTTCTAAATAATACTCGTTCAACCACCCCACCAGGCAGGGTAGGAGTAAACAACCCTCACACAACTGTTTGAATACACCCAAAAGATGTCGCTGTTGTTTCAATGCTGCTGTTTGCGAGTAAACCGTCTAGGTGGCGCTGTTATGCGAGGTGAAGATGTAACGTAAAATTCATAGATGGCGTTGTACTCCGGTTTTGGTTTCAGATTATTTTTCAGTCTATGTTAAAGTGGTTAGTGCATGATAATAAGTTAAAAGATGAAACACAATATTGGACCTTTCGGGCACAGGTTTCACAATATAAAAACATTGATCTGCTTACTGTTTTCACTGTATTTTTGGGTCATTTTACCTGAAACAAAAAGAAAATATGTTCTTTTTACATAAGACAATGGAAATCTTGCAGTAGCCATACGATACTATTATTATAATTTTCCTTAACTTAAAGCTTCAAGATGGGCAAAAATGTTTACCGCAACAGATTAACCTTTTGTATGCAAAGCCTCAATCCTTGAACTGTTTTAGTTAATTAAGAAATCATGTTGATTACCAGAAAAAGACGAGTAAAATACAAAGTAGAACAATTAATATAATATTATGTAGGAACATCAAAGCAACGTCTTAACCGCCATTTTCTCATGTCAACGGATTTACATAAATTATTATAAGGCAATTTCCCCCCTTATTTTTCAATTTAGCATTTTTCGCCGTTCCAAAAAGGGATCGCTGCAAACAGTTCTGTTAAATTCTTACATTTGACAATATAAACTAGGTTTACATACGAAGGGAGGAAGGGCAATCGCTGGAAGCTAATGAACGTAAATTAATAATGTGAGGATAATAAATTACCTTCCCGGGACTATGCAGGTTAAGACGGTACTAAATTAATGACTTCAGGATACCGTCAAACGATTATAAGCATTATGAAGCAAGAAATAATTTCAAGAAGTTCTAAGGAAAATCTTTATTGGTCGATCTAGCCAACAATATATGTAATCGTTAACATCCTCATGATTTCTTCTAAAATATGCAATACCTTACAATAATATCTGTTACCAAGTCCATGTTAGGGCACTACGAAATGTGAGGTGTAATCAATGGCTACCATTGTGTCCGTGGTGAGCATGTTTGTAATCGTATTATGACAATAATATCTTTATAGTTCTTGTATAGTAAAAATAGTATAACCTGGTTTTTGTAACTATTCTGGGGGCACGGTAGTGCCCCCACCAAGATGAGCCAAGGGAAGCGCAAGGGCACTACCTACCTTTTCTCAAAGCGCTTCATAATTTTTTTGAACCCTCATAACTTGGGTTTGGATTATACCAGATAAACAAAATTCTCGGGATTAATGTCAATATGCTTGGTCGTTTCGCTACCATCACATGGGCGTAACGTGAAAAATTTATTCACTGTTCATTGATTTTCTGTTATATACAATAGTTTTTGTAGTAACGAAACGGTCAAGCCTCATATTTTGACTAAGGTGTAGAGGTTGTGAAGTTTGGGCTTGTAGAGTTAGAAGCTTGGCTCCACATGATATCTGATAAGTTTTTGACAGTGCGAGCCATATGGTCTCGTCTCGGCAACATTTTACATGAAAATGTTTTTGGTGGGTTCTTTGTTATCCAGATTCGATATTGGAATTGTGACATTCGAGATTTCTAAAACGGTTCTTATTTCAATAACCATCGTTATCCAATTCGTATTTGAATTACATTTGAATAAAAATATATTATGACACCACTTTTTTTTCTAACAAAATACATTTCGATTAATAAATTCATCAGCAAGTATTTCTTAAAAATCCTTGGCAACAATTTACGAAGACTATTGGCACTTTCAGGCCGTTTCCTTTGCTTTCCGATTCACGATGATACGTAGACGCCCCCGCTCTCCTGGTACTCATTATAGGAACACAGAAGAATTTTCTCGAAGGTTTTAACGGAAATAAATCTCTCTTTTAATGGGTCTCCTTTCTTTGAAACATTTTGCTGTATCATTAAGTTGAAATACGCCGATAGGTTGCCGCTTCACAATACGAAGGAATTTACTAATGAATTCTTTTATGAAAAGGATTGCTTTGTTTTATTTGTTTCCGACTTGAGCGAGAAAGTATATAGTACTAGCTGCTATCCTAACTATATAATTTTATAAATACGAAAGTAAGTTTGTTTGTTACCTTTTCACACCTAAACCACTGGACCGATCGTCTTGAAATTTTGCATATACATTTTCAGTTGTACAGAAACGGACACAGGGTACCTTTCATTCCGATAAAAAAGTGCTGTTCCCGAGGAAAACAACAATAAGTTGTTTTCCTCGGGAACAGCACTTTTTTCGGGATGAAAGGTACACTATGTCCGTTTCAGTACACCTGACAACATACACTTGCGTGCAAAAAAAATGGCCCACCCCATGCTCTCCATTTGAGACACGATATCACAAAAATCGTCATGAATATAATTTATTATTTTATACTATGTGAAGGTAGGTAAGGTACAGTTTATTTGAACATACACTATATTTTGTTCAAAGCAATATTCTTGATAAGATCGACTCGATTCTTCAGATGTCCCCATTACTCACTTTTGCTCGGAAAAAGTGTGTGACTTTTTTTGTCAATGAACTTAACAAACTTTAAATTTTGTGTATTTCTGTTTGTTTAATCAAAATTGAACTTAATTTTTTTAACGGGCTTCAAAAAAAATGGAGCTTCTTTATTCAACCTCATATTTATAAGTTCGAGATTTTCTCAAAAACTAATGAATCTGTTTTGATAATTCTTTCACTAATGTAATCTACATACTTTCAGAAAGGTTTTAACATACAATATATTAGGTTATTGTTAGTAAAACTTCTTGAATTATATTGTTTCAAATCGAAGAGCATGGGGTGGGTCAGTTTTATTGCACGCAAGTGTATATGCAAAATTTCAGGATGATCGGTTCAGTGGTTTAGGCGTGAAAGGGTAACAAACTTACTTTCGCATTTATAATATTAGTTAGGATGTTGATTTACTAATTTTTGCGTTTTTCCTAGTTCGATCGAGTAAACCTTTTCAGTATCTACCTACAGTATTTGAAGTGTGGAAGGAACACCTAATACGAGGGGAGGTCCAAAAGTTCGTGGAATGAAAGGGTTTTAAATAAAATTAAACAATAAATCTATTTTTCCTTTTCAATATAATCACCCTTAAGCTGAATACATTTATTAGATCTATGAATTAATTTTGCTAAACCATCGTAAAAATATTTTGTATCTTTTGCCTCAAAATGAGCCAAAATTGCCTCCTTTACCTCATTGTCGTCGGAAAATTTCCTTCCCCTTAAGTCTTTTTTTAAATTGGGGAACAAATAAAAATCACTTGGGGCCAGATCTGGACTGTAGGGTGGGTGGACTAGTGATTCGAAGCCATGCGTGTGCATAGCAGCCATTGCAATTTTGCTCTTGTGAACTGACGCGTTGTCTTGCAAGAGCAACACACCCTTGGTCAATTTTCCTCGACGTTTTTCCTTGATGGCATCCTTTAATTTTTCTAATATCGTTGCGTAGTATTCTCCGGTTATGGTCTTCCCCTTTTCTTTGTAATCAATCAGTATTATCCCCTCACAATCCCAAAAAACAGTAGCCATCAACTTTCCAGCCGAATCCGACACTTTGAATTTCTTTGGCGGTGGTGTCCCCTTTTTATGCCATTGCATGGACTCTTGTTTGGACTCAGGCTCAAAGTGATGAACCCATGTTTCATCTCCGGTAACAATCCGCTCCAAAATCTGTGCAGGTTCGTCTCCACACAACTCCAAAAATTGTTTCGACGCATCGACGCGCTGCTGTTTCTGAAGCGGCGTGAGCATTCTCGGTACCCATCTTGCACTGACTTTTGTCATACCCAGGTGGTCATGTAGGATTCGCAAAATGGTGGTATCTGATACTCCAACTAATGCAGATAGCTGTTTTTTCTTCAAACGGGTGTCCTCCAGTACAATTTTTTCCACTTTTTCGACGATGTCTGATGTGGTGGCCTCAACTGGCCTTCCTGAGCGGGGGTCGTCTTCAATCGACTCCCGACCATGTTTAAAAAGACCATGCCACTTGTAAATCACTGATTTACTAGGGCACTGTTCCCCATAAACGGTTTCCATTTCATTAAAAATGGTCTGAGCGTTCTTTCCTTGCTTTGTAAGGAATTTTATCACAGCACGGTGTTCAATTTTCTCCATAGTTTCAGTTTTCTTCCAGATTGACTTGTTTAGCAGGCGAGTATTCGTAAACGAATGACGCAACAGGGCTGAAACTCAATTTATATACTAATGATGAGTACCCAATTAGTATGACACTAAGCGAGCGCCCCTATCCCCACTCCATCCCCTCCATTCCACGAACTTTTGGACCTCCCCTCGTAGAATCGGTTTAGTTACAGCGCAATGACTTACCTAAAAGGTGTTAACTTCATTCGGCTCATTGGTTTGGTGACAAGAAGCTGGTTGGCAGACTTAGGTGCGTTTTGAGGCTTGTACGAGTAAGTATACCTACATTATTAAGGCAATAGTAGATTTTTTGTTAGGAGATTAAAGTTAATAGTTTAGGATGGAACTTTACGCGAGACAACTGCTGCACTATAGGTTTCTTTGGGGCTAATAAGTCTCACGTGTTATTGGTCTTTTCTATCTGGAATTTTTCAGTAGCAGACCGGAGTCTGGATTTGTGGGACTTAAATACAACTGACGAAATGTGGGTGTATTATAGGTACAGCTCTGGCTGAACGTTCGGTGAAACAAGGCGTTTGTGTTATGTAAGTATCACGTGTGTCATATGGTACCTGCTAGTTCCAGGACTAGTACATGGAGACATTATAGCTATCCAGAGCAACTCCATTACCATATTCTCAATAAATATGTAAACGCAAGATGAGGCAATATCCACTGGACATGTTCGCATTGCCCAAAGCGTGGACGATATCGAATGGTTGATTGGAGCGTACCTTCAAAGCACAGAGAGCCTATTTGCGATTCTATCATAGCCCGTTTTCTGTTGTCTTGTTTAGGTTGATAACAGTGTTAGTTTCGAGAAGACGAGAATAAATTAGTTTATTAATGTTTTTGGGAATGAGGAGGTCGGTAAGATTACTATCAGTAGGCAGGTACTGGATTTTGCCAAATCACTTTAGAAACAAATACTAATCTAGTTAAAATTATGCATACCAGTTTTCGGAATACATATATCTAAACTAATATTATAAAGCGCAAGCATTTGATTTTTTGTATGTTTGTTTGTTGCGCTTTCATGCTAAAACGGCTGAACGGATTCCGATAAAATTTGGCACATGGGTAGACTATTACCTGGGTTAGGACAAAGGATACTTTTTATGCCGATATTCCCACGGGATCTAGACTTATGCTGGTGGAACCGCGGGGCGCAGCTACTTTTTAAATAAACTTCAAATTCAATAGGTATAATACATTTGTATACATATATACATTTGTGTCTAACCCGCGACATTGAAGCTCCATGCCTTTTTAAGCCCCATAGGTACAAAATTTGGCGGATGCTTATGTCCAGCAGTGGACGTCTTTCGGCTGAGGTACAAAGTTCCCGAGAAGGTCTGTATTCAACGGTCACTTTAACAGACGTCCAGTCCTCGTTTTAATGATCGTGTAACTTAAGACCCGAACACGAAAATTATGGAGGGTAGAGTTCTATTTATCGATATTAAATATCAGAATCGTAAGCATTATTGTTAACCCGTGCGCGACCCGTTGGGCGGGCCGCACTTAAATTGTATAGCCTCGTTTTCTGAGTCTTGTTACCAAGCCTCTTGAGACTCGAGGTTCGCACGCGAGTCTATTAAAGCTTACTTTGGAGTGCCTAATGGTACCACCGATTCTAGGAAAGTATGAACATTATTTACTTATAATATGTTTTTAAATACGATTGTAGTAGATATTCCAAATACTCTCTCTGACTTTATCAACAACAATACTAAAATAAAGCGCGGTTTCTACGCCGCGCCGTGTGTACGCACGGTTTCATTACAGGAGGCCTATAACAAGCTCTTAATGTGATCCATTTTAGGACCTAAGCTGAACTGTTCTTCTAATTCGTACCATGACGTCAGTTTAACGATTCAGTTTAGGCCGTGCCATCTGCAGACAGCGATTGTCCCAAACTGAGTCGCAAGTTTTGATTTCATTCATACTTGTTTGGTACCATGACGTCCATAGAGCAGCTCAAGCGATGCAGTTTAGGAACCTAAACCGAAATGTCTTGTTTTTGAATCGTTTTTAATTAGATCATAGTAGGCCACCAGTACGGTGAATAAAACGTGTCTGTCGACAAGCTTCCATAGTGATCCATACAACACTGACGTGTCCATCCATACACGGCGAATAAACCGTAGCTTTTGCGGCAAGAACCACAAAGGGCAAAGGGTTTTATCCAGTATCAAATCCCAATTAAGTAGAACAAGAATCAAATTAGCTAATAGCACTCAAATCAGATAACTGTTGCTTCGTATCAGCGATCTAAATGAATAATTTCCGAGTTGCAACAACACAAAGGCCGGACCACGGCTGGGTTTCCCTTTCCCCGGCAAAAGGTCTGGCTAACTAGATCGACGTTATTAATAGCAGGCAGAGTAACTCCAATAAATTGTAACACGCCTTTAATTGATGTTATTTATTAATTAATGGTGCTTGGATACTGAGGGTATATTGATTGTATTTGGGCGGTAATAGGCGGTATTGTTTTAAACGGGTTTTTAGAACAGTTCCGCGAACGTGAATGGGAGAAAAATATGGAGTGACGGGCGCCTATTATCGTGAAATGTAAATTAGATGGCGGGATTGGGTTGTTAAGGTGTTTATAGGTTAGATTCCAGTATACGTTTATGCACCGCCGTTATCAATAATTTAGTACTATACTATATTAAAAAGCTCTTAACTTTAATCTATTTTAAGGGTTTAATAATCATTTACAAGAAAGATATGATGAACTTTTCTGTCCTAAAAGGTAAAGTGAAATAGTTATTGTTCTAATTAGATTTAACACCATCGTGGTATCCCTTGCAACGTGTGAAATTGGAGTACCGACTACCTAATAGTCAACATAACGGGGTTTATTCATAAACGTTGCTTAAAGTTAAGTTATGATTAGCGACTGTTTAACCATACATTTTTGACGTTTAAACGTCACCTTACTTTATGAACAAAGGGGTATAAGTACAGTGAATGTGGTGGGTACATATGCCTATGTATACTCTAATACATACATACCTATATATAGTTCGCAATACTGTCCGTGATTGGCAGATTACGAAGCTATATTGGAAAGAGTTCCAAGAAAATAATCCGCCCGTATTATTTCTTGAATTCAATTAAGAATATCTTTATAGATCAAAGCTTTCGCTTTCAGCAAAATGTATTTCGCTCTCATTTTATTTAGTTACTCCGGCGTTTTCTAGACTTTTCTTCAGTGTTTTTTTTTTATAAAAGTCAGCCTTATTGAGAAGCTTATCTTATGAATCGATACAATCTTAAGCATTTTGAAATGCTGCGCGTTCACGTTGTGTTGTCACGTTTTTAAGATACTTATTTCTAATTTACATAGAATCAGCTTGACAATTTTTTTTTTTTTATTGCTAAATGGGCCTGCTTTTGACCTCGATCACGCCTGATGGAATGCGATGGATGAGGTCTATGATGAAAGGAGCGTGCCCAGAAGATGCCTGTACACTTTTGCTTTGAAGGCAAACGGGTTAAATGTGGGAGGGAACACAGATGGCCGGCAGAGAGTTCCACACTTTGGCTGTGCGTATAATAAACATATAAGTAAGTAGGTATATAATAATATCAATAATAGCATAGTATTTATTTACAAAGACGAAAAATATAAAAAGAGCTCCAAATCTACCTATTTATATTTACATAACTTAATATAACGCCTTGTATCCCCGAACGGTTAGGCAGAGGTGTGTCTATAGTACACCCACATTTCGCCAGTTATGTTTTGAGTCCCATGTAATACAAGCCTTTAGCCATCAACCGGGCACAAATCATGACTCGGACGGAGACTTTCTACGGAGGTTTACTACGGAAAAATTCCAGATAGAAAAACCCATTAACACTTTGCCCGAACCCGGAATCAAACCCAAGACCAAGACAAGAAGAAGGAAGAAGGGAACGGGCCCGCTAGGGCCGAAGCCTGCCGGGGTAGCGGGATTGTCCGAAAGGGTTACCGATGCCCCGGAACATAAAGGGCTAAGGAAGGAACACGGGTGGGTTTTAGTCAGTAAGAGTCTGACACTCCCTTCCGCTCCACCCAGAGCGGGAGGAGTCATTAGATGATTTCCCATCCATAAAAAAAAAGACCTCATGCTCAGCAGTAGCGCTCGCGACCACTAGACCAATGTGGCAGTAAATTTATATATTTAGTTTCCACTTTTATCAGAAAAGTAAATAACTTGCACGACATGTTTTCTCGACAATCTTCTAACAAGAATCTTGAAGTAAGTACCTTCCTATCTAAAAGAATAACTATGCAGAATAAGCATCGTTAGGGAGAAAAACATGTTCTCAAGTAGATGATGCAATCATATAGCCGTGAGAAGTTATGCTTTATGTTGCCTTGAAAGAATCGCGATCTCGTGTTGTGCCAAAAGTTTGCTTGTTGCAACTGAAAAGGGGACGTGTTAACATAAAAGATGTTTTATTTCTTGGCGTTTTAACTCGTGTTTATATTGCACAATGTCTCCCCGAATTTAAAGTTTATGCTTATGAGAGGTCTCTTTAACCGCCTAGTTGAAAATCTTGCAGGATTATGCACAGTTCTGTCGTGCATATTCGGAGATTGCACTACTGACTTCAAACTTGAACGAAGTGGTTTATTATTAGCTCTCGACACGTGCCCACGTGTACGGCCGTGTACCTACAGTACGGTACAGATAGGTATGATATAAACATTCGGTGTTGTGTTAATTATTCAAAATCATAGCCCATTCAAATGGAACGCTATTAATTTCCAAGAAGCAAAGGGAACATATCAAAAACCCATAAAACACAAACACCAAGAGAAACTCCGCACTTTGTTCCTCAAACAAGTCCGCCCCTATGAGGTAAATTGACTGCGTTTTTGTAAGAAATGTATATTCGATAGGTATAAGAATGTCAAATACGCCTTCCTCATTCCCTCCTTTATTACTTACATACTTATATATCGATCTCAGGAACCCCGCTGATCCCGATTGGACGAAAAAATAGCTTTTTGAAAAATGAAGGATCGTTCCAATAGTGACTGTAATGAAGGTTTTTCAATAAGGCTTTGATGTTGGGAGGTTTAGGGTTGCTTCATAAATTTGTATTAAGGATTTCTCATTCTGTATCAATTCATCTTAACTCTGACTATAATGAAGTTCAGTTTGTCAGTTGGAAGAGCATGTAAAATCGATTTAGACTCAGTATAAAGACAGCTTAGGTATTAGATACATGATTTAAATATTTTTCTTCTTCTTCTTTCAATTCAACTGTACATGCATGAATATTTACTATGCATACAATTCTATGCGCAATGAGTGTGTGTGTAGTTCCATGGCAAATCAAAATGCATTAACAGACGAAACTAGGTCGTTAAGCGTCCCATACTATAATGCAAATGAACCACAAAGCATATTTAACACTTTTATCGTAGGTATACCGAACACAAATGTTCCAAAACGTCGTTTATCAACTGCTAAAAAAAAGTATTAATGAAAGTTTCAAAGAACCTATACATTGTATTATGTTGCTGATTTCTTTTAAAAAGGCTTGTCAACATAGGTTTTCGATCGTGTAAATACAAGAAGATGAGCAACACAAGTAACACGTCATAATGTAATATGTGCATCATTCTCGGGAACAGTTCCATATTTAACGCTCAAGTTTCATGTTCAAATATTGTACGTAACTAAGTGTATGGACTATGGACGTATTCCAGACATTTGCACACGTTTGCATGTCCTCATTAATGTACGGTCGTGTCGGTCATCCTAGCAGGCTGCTTGCACCTCCAAGCATATAATTTTAAATAGCCGAGACAATTGTGTGGAGTACGCGTGAGTAATGTACTCATCTCTTTACCGCCATCAGTGTTTTGCGAAGAAGGCAAGAAAAGTCCACTGATGCAGCCCATCATGTCAAAAATATAAATCTTGATTGTGTTCAGTTTTTCTTTGTGGACTGTACTAAATGCTGGCAGGCTTGAATACACATAATCAGCCTATAATGTTCCCACTGCTGGGACACAGGCCTCCTCTCTGTCAGAGAGGATGGGCCATAATCCACCACGCGGGCCCAGTGCGGGTTAGTAGATGTCACACGTCTTCGAATTTTTGGTTCTAGGTCATGGCGGTTTCCTCACGATGTTTTCCTTCACCGTATTGAACGTACATTTCCTACAAATTCATTCCGTTCACGTATATAAAGTCACAATGTATTCCGGTACACATCAAATTACTATTCCAGGGAGACAATAGATGAGTACAGAGTCGCGGGCACAGCTATTATTTAACACACAATAGAAATAAACTAGAAAAATAATAATGCAACCAAGAATCTTTTATATATTTTTAATCACTCTCCTCTTAAGTTCATTGAAACGCTATCACTGCTGGTCTGATCACGCTCGCATCTATGTTCTGGGTAATGTTTAGTGCAGATTGCCTCTCATACAAGGAGCACAATGCAGGCTTCATCATTTTGTTCCTCTGTGCACGATGCCACAACAAATACAAGCTGAAAACGCAACGCCACAATGGCTGTCTGCTGTCTGTAATACGTGAAGTGCACGCTTTTGTATCAGCGCCGTAACGTTATTGGAAACGGATTTCGGATTTTCATAATCGGAATAAATTTGTGTAATTACAGTTTTTTTTAAGAAAACCAAGGTTTGTCAATTGGGTGTAATATTAAATTGAAGGAAAGACTGAGACCGTGATGACGACTAATAGAGAAGTATGGAAGAAAAAAACATGTTGCGCCAACCCCAAATAAATTGGGATAAGAGCAGGAGAATGATGATGAAATGCATCGAGATTTTAAAAACATTGAAGATTATTAATGTAACTCTGATCCTTGAGTAAAGTGAAATTAAAACATGACAAACGACAGCTTAATTACAAAATATTATTGGTCCAATTAACTTATGACTGGATCGTGTAATTTGCAGTTATCCATTTTCCCGAACGACATGTAGATATTACGAACACATTAATCTGTCAAAGTTAAAATTGGTTAAAACGTTGTTGATTATTTTGAATATCCAGAGAGTAAACAAAAGAATCGGTTTGTATTCGTCAACTATATCCGAAAGGCAAATTACCATCGCGTTTTAAAAGAAAAGAAAAAGATAAATTACTATTTTATCTCAAGGAGTCCTATTCCTTATCCTGCAAAAAAAAAAAAAAAGAAGGTCTCGCCTTATTTCTCTGTGGACATTCTATGCTAAACAAAAGTCATTTTCGACGGAATGATGGATGGAGGTACTTTGCTATTGTAACAGATCGAGTGCTATCAGTCAGCTTTTAGAAATATGTATCGATACTGGCAGCCTAAATAAAACATCGAGGCCCTATACCAAAAAACTGAAGCCACACAATTTCAACGGAAAAACCTTACAAATATATAAAGTGTAGTGACACGTGTACAATATTATAACTGATACATATTTGTAATTTCTGTGTTACGCAATTTTTTCTACAATTTAACAGTTTTGTAGAATTGTAGACTTGTAAAGTTTTCTGGTTTAATAAACAAAAATAAACAGGTTGGTACTTTAAGTTGAGACCAACCCAACAATTTTAATGAATTAAGCTTTAATTATCTCCAAGTTTCTTTTGTCTGTACCCACCAAGTAATAACATTAATAAATATTCACGTCTTATCCTAGATTACTGAGAAGTTCTAATGTTTATCCTTGAAAGGGTGAAACGACCTCGTGCCACGAAGACCTTTCAAGAGTCGTTTGTGGCTGTATTAGGGGTTAATTTGAAAACATTATCTTAAGGTTTTGGCAATTTATTAGAGACAGGCCTAGTACGATAAGACAAAGAACGCCTGCCTATATCCTCAAAATGGCATACCTATTTAAAAACCGACATTGTTTACAATGTGTATAATATTAATAAGCTTAGTTTTCCTTTTATTTTATGAGCTTTTTAGTATCAAGCATATTTCTCAAGTTCGAGCAAGTCGAGTCATAAAGTACTGCAATGAAACGGTTTAACAGATTTTCTCCTATTCTCCAAAAGCATAACTATCGCCAAATAACCATACATCAAGTTAAACTGCGGTTCACTAGAGATCCAAATCTAAATTGGGTCACAACCTACAGGTCGGGATTGACATTTTAGTACACAGTTATTTCCCGAAGGTAAATAAAAATGTAAAATTGACTAGGGTAAAGCGTGGCAAAATCGCTCTCGATTCGTTCCAAATTGCTCCATCGAGTCTTCTAGTAACGGAACAGGCTCTCGATCACGTACCCGCAATTTCTACCCATCGACGAGTTGTTGAGACTTGCTCCATTCGCCCGTTGATCTTGGATTCAATCAAGAGAACACGTTCACACATGTCCGTATCGAGACCTAATTTCAACCTTATTACCAACAGCTCCTCAACTTTGGACTTAAATTTTTGATAACGTTAGTAGAATTACGAAGTTTGGGAGAAAAGCAATTAATGTTTTAATTGTTTCACTTTTTTCTGCAAAAGGTTCTTTTTATGGTCTAACTTTACAAGGGTTGAGGGTGATGCAAAAATAAACCAAGTAAATATTGCAAGGCATAGCTGGGGATTAGACCCTGAATCCTTTTTAATAGTCGTAGAAGTTTGCATACTATTAAAAAGAAACATAAAATAAAAAAAGAAACGACCGTATCATAAAATATAAGAAGAATATTCCGTACTGTTAAATCCTAAACATATAGGATGAAATAAACGTTATGAAACTTATGAAAATGGGGCAATATAATATCCTTTTATATACCCATGGTAGTAAAACAACACGGATTTGTTGAAATTGATATGACTTTAGCGTTGAAAAGGTAAAGACTTGGGCACTAAGCAAATGGTCCACTTCAGTGTGGGTAGGTAATCCACTGTGGCGAACGTCCCGTGACATATTGCCCATAAATAGTATAAAAGGGGCGGTGAAATAACACAGGGTATAGTTGATAGAAACAAAGAAACAGCCAGCCCGCAAACTGCTTCTGTCCAACCCATGTAATTGATGAGGCAAGTGAGGAAGTTTCGGATGTTCTGAAACTATGCTAATTTTGTAGATTGTAAAACCTAACTACTTGCATAATAGATGAATGCTGGTTTTACATTGAAACTTTGTTCTGGAAGGCATGCCATTTAGTTTGCCAATTTATAATGCATTTTGTGATAAATGATATGTTTGTAGCTCGTACATTTTAATTTCATTGAAAGGCTTCCACAAATTTAACGCCTCGTCGTTTCCTAACCTTCAGATTTTTCAAGAACTTTGTTGGGCCAGTGCCAGTATGGGCATTGGGATGGAAAATAAGAATTTCAGAAGATCGAAGTTGGGTACTAGAAGAACGACATCAACTTAATTTTTAATGTGACCTTGGAACCTTTAGGCCGCTCTGGTTTTAACTAACCGTAAAACAGATTTGCTAACATGTTTAAATATTCTAAAAGGTGCGAGTGCGGTCATAGCGAAGTTTGACCAACTTGACGATTCAATGAATTCTACAAATCTCACACTAGTGGTGTAGGCGTACCTACTCATAAAAGTCAGTGCGAAGTTTTTTATTTATTATTTGTCGAGACAGGCCTCTTCCTAGAATACTGAACTGAGATGAGTTGTTTATTGAGGTCACATAACAACCAAGACCTTTGTGACAGCTGCGTAAAAATAGCTTTGTATTTGTGTCGATAACAAAATAGTTCTGTATATGTATAGAAATCTGTTTGGTTGACTGAACAACTAAAATAATACGCCTAACTTGTAACATCACAAATTGTGGAAGTCAAATACTTACTAATTTTCTGCCTATATCCAAAAAGTGAAAGTAACTAACATTGCTAGCTTGGCACTTCAACTTGGTCTCAATTTGGCGCCCCACAGATGGGGTGAGTTAGCGGAAAATTATGTTGGCAATAAAGGTAATAAGAAGGCTATTTATTGTTTGTTTTTCGTTCTGAACTGTGACGGAAATACAACATCTATGGAACACTTGAATACACGTGGTGCTTTGTTCGATATTTATTATCAAGTTGCGGGTCACCCACATTTGGCACCTCTGCCAAAAAAGCTCTACATATCGAATTTAATCCACCAAGGTCGTACATAAATTGTGGGAAAGAACGGAAAGAAAGGAATATCCGTGATATACAATATCTATGATAAAAGATGTCATGTCCCTGATAATGATTGGGGTTTTCATTGCACAATCTGGACACAAACACATTCGGGCCATTGTTTCTGCTTTATATTATTGACTGCCTGATTGGTCTAGTGGTTCTAAGCGCTACTGCTGAGCATGAGGTCCTTCCTGGGTTCGATTCCCATTTTCATTGGGTCGATTGTTATTAGGTTTTTCTATCTTCTTTTCTTCATTGCTGAATCTGAATCATTTTGAAGGATATTGCTAATCCATTGGTTCATATGTTCGAAAAATGTGTCTGCTCAACAACGTAAATAACGCAATGAATGTTGTTGAACTGTCAAAATAAAACCCATTGCTACTGATAGTGTGTTACGCAATTACGCCTCTGGAATTTCTCAGTAGCAGCTCGGAGTTTGGATTTGTGCCCGGATCATAAGATAACTGGTGAAATGTGGGTGTACTATAGGTGCACCTCTGCCTAACCCTTCAGGGATTACAGGCATGATGTTATGTTATTTATGATATGTATTATTGACTCATGAACACTACACAGCCATAATCCAAAAATATACGGAAGCAATACTTCGATTGGAGCAAAAATTCGATTGGGATGCATGACGAAGCCTCCTCGTGTAGCGCAGTTTGTTTCGTCAGTTACTCAACTGAACCGAGCGCTCGGCGCATCCTGGACAGTCACACCCAACACCTTATTTGACTGGCCAATTCTTCCCTTGCGGTAGTCGGCTACACCCGCCTGGTATGCGACGACGTTCCCACCGGAGTCCGGCGTCACGCAGCCTGCTGTGTTTCGTCGATGCGTGGGAGTTCCAGTGCCTTAGGCATCTTCTGGGCACGCTCGTCCCATCGTAGACCTCATCCATCGCTTTCCCCCAGGCGTATTCGAGGTCAAGAGCGGGCCCATTCAGCAATAAAAAAGTAAATATGTATCCTACAACAATATTTGTACTTTAATGTTTTAGCGTTTTAAAAAAACGCAAAATATTTCAGCGATTCCGAAATGGTATCAACATTATTAAATACCAAGACAATCGAATTGGAATTTGAAATTCCAACTCGACTGTGCGCTCTCGATATTTTTGTCTTTTTTTTGGATTAACATGGTTACGTTATACTAAACTTTATGACACACTATAATTATACAGGGTGATTGGAAGCTGGGTGCAAAGCTTTAAGGCGAAGATAGTACAGACAATTTAGAACCATTTAAGCCATGGTTGTCTTCAACGAAGTCTTACCAATTTTTTTTTACCTACTTTTTATGTTTTTTATGTCTAATGACACAGAGGCCTAAAACATGTTTTGTTAGATTTTTTACACCTTACTTTAATTAAATAAATTATAAATTAGTTCAGTTATCATTCAATTTGTCCATAAATAAGCAGTTTACTTAAAATTTTGGAAAAAAACAAAAATTTGGTAAAAAAAATTGGTAAGAATTCGTCTAAGACAACAGTGGCTAAAATGGTTCTAAATTGTCTGTACTATCTTCACTTTAAAGCTTTGCACTCATCTTCCAATCACCCTGTATACTAATAACATGAAACTGCTATTAACCGTCAGCCTATGAATGGTAGTGATTACCCCAACGTCGTCTTCAGGTCATTCGTTGTAGAATTTATAGGCTAGACTCAGCTGCAGACGTTATCGTACATTTAGCGCAAGATGTAGGTCATATTATCTTTGATAATACAAAGGGTCCCGAAAATGAATACATTTTGAGTATCCTAACGGCTTCGTCTAGTGGCGACCTTTATCCCGTTGTTCAAATATAGTTAAGGGCTCTTAGTACCAAACGCCACTAAAAATAAAGGTCAAGGGATTCCAATCGTAAACCAATCGTGTGTTTGTTTCAGGCGGTAGTCTCTTGGTGTTGCCAACGTAGAAATAAGTATTTATTGAGATATTTTATATTTTCATTAAAAGTTTAACGACTGTCCATGACAATGCAGAGGTTATCAAGGTACGGTTTCCTAAAAGACCGGTGGTCGACATGAAAATCTGTCATTTTAGCCGGTATTTGACATTAAGATGTCAAAAACGCACGGTATTTGGACAGCCATTATTGTGTGACCGTTCACCGCTTTCTAAGGAAACCAAAGCTTTAGGGAATAAAAAAGGTAGACTGCGAACCCTTTTAAACAACATGTTAAATGTCGTTTAATTAGCAAAAGTTAAAGCTTGAGGACAACTGTTGTGTGGGTAGGTAATTAGTGACGACAGCTGAGTAGCACTCGTGTTCTTTTATGAAACGTAATTTTTGATAGCATTTTTTATGCGAAAACCTATTTGTGACTTCAAACAGGAAAACTTTGCTTGCTTTTTTGGGTTTTAAGACACGCTGAAGTGAGTGCTAAGTGGAATGTGCTAAAAGCATACATGCACAAAAATAAGGAGTTTTTTTGGAACGAAATTCCTTAATGCGGCTAGGAGTTGACTGGTAGAAATCGTCATGTTAGGAAAAAGCGTTGTCTTCCATGCGACTTTCTCTCATTTATTTATTTAATACTTTAAGCACAAAAATGTACAGAGGCGGCCTTAATGCCATAGGCATTTTCTACCAGTCAACCTTTGGGTGATGCAGAGACAAACAGTGGTAGGTGCAATCATGAACATTGAGGAATACATATTTTAAATATAAAGATACGCATAAACTTATAAAAACTATGAATATAATATATACCTAATTACATATAAATATAAGCATAAATAAATATACATAAATACACGAATATACTTAAAAATAAACAAGACAAACAATGTGAAAATATTACCGTTGTGATGATACTGCCAGCTTCTTGCGAATGTGCTCACGAACCTTAACTTTAACTTTACTTTCTCATTCTCTGTTTCTTTCTTTTGTGTACGAGTACCTATATGTGTGCGTGCGAGTACTTATCGCGTATGGAACTTAGTCCGACCGCACACTTTTTTTTTCACCTTCAAATAGTACTACTAAGTCTGAAAGAAGAGTTGGTTGATATTATAGTCTGTTATTTGGCCAGAAGAAAATGACCAGTTCAAGGTAAATAGTTTTCAATACAGGCAACACATAACAGCTGTGTTAAACGGCCTGTGGTCAGTCCACTTCACAAATTCTACAAGACAGCATTAATTTATCGGCACCATACACAAAGACACTATCTATGAGATAAAAGTTTTCGCGTTACAAGTTTCTGAGTGAGCCGTTTAAGTTCGATTGTAATTTAGTTGTTTGTTCCGATTGCGGTACATAATTGTCTCTGTTAGAGATAGAATTGGGAATGAAACAGATGTATATACTTTGGCCATGGAAAGAAAAAGTAACAAAATCGGGTTATTTTTTGTTTTTGCTACTAGTGAGCACTTTTGTAGGGATCATTTGGATCATAATGGCGTGATTACCATAACTATTGTTGGGCAGTAGTAAGCTAATACAATTCTAACCCTGCTTACATAATTACCTACATACCTAATATGTCACTAGCTTATTCTTTTTAACACTGCGGGACACTTAACGCCCCTCGACGTTAAAACAATAAAACTTCTATTGTGTCTCGTTCAGTGTCCTTTCATGTGTTAATTTTTTTTAACCGACTTCAAAAAAAAGAGGAGGTTCTCAATTCGGTTGTTTTTTTATGTTTGTTACCTCATTTATAAACCGATTTGGAAAATACTTTTTTTTAAGGATATACTTACATACTTCCAGATTGGTCTCATTTTTATCATAATCCAGTTCTGATGATGGGATCCGTGAGCAATTGAGGGAACTTCTCGAATACTATAGGCATACATATAACAATTTTGGTATTTTCATCAACAATTCAAGCATTTGCATTCAGAAATTATAATTTGGTGAAGTGGAACTGACGAAGGAGACCACATCTCGACCATATCTCGATTAAGGTAGTTAAACGACCGAATTGGTGTGGGGTAGGTACCACAACTAAAAAGTGAAAAATAAAACTTTTTGACAAAAAAAAACAACAGACTTAAAACGTAAATACAATACCAAAGACACCGACTTCCGAAATTAAAGTTATTTTTCACTTTGTAGTGTTTTTTTTTTGGAAGTCGGTTGTTATTTTTGGCAAAAAGTTTTTATCATTGAGAATATTAGGTAAGACATGTAACGAGGCAGTTATGTGGTCAACACATAACTGCTTGCATATAGGCTAAGGTTTAATGAGGGGCCGAAACAAGTGGTCTTCGTTAAAAACCGAATAAATATTACGTATTTATTGTAATAAAATCTATACAAAGACAGTTAAGTCACACAAAATATTAAACGAAAAGATCGGCACTTGAAATAATCTAGCCACGCAGCAGGCACACTTAACAGTTAAAATGTTACTGTTCGTCGTTCAAAAGTCGCGTTGTAAAAAGACTCCCCACAGGGAAATCGGGTGCGTTCGGTGAAATCCACCTCGCTTTCCGCTGAAAATGAATTTAAACCGAGGCCTTAATCGCTGATTTTCAGGGCTATCAATTACAATCCCTCCCGTTCTTTGTAAAATGTAAATGGTCGAACCTTTCCCTAGAGAGAAAACAGTTGTTTTATCATTCTAGGTTCATCTAACTTTGAAACTATGTAGACTAGACAAAGCTTAGCATTTAAGTGTGTGATAAAATCTCCAAACTTTTATATTGAATTTGCGCGTCTTAGAAACTTTATTCCAAATAATGCTTTATTTCGCTGTCCTGTGAGTAAAGCTCAACTTGCAAGGAGTTTCGATCTGTATAAACTAAGAGATTTAGAGTCCCCAATCGCCAACTTTTCTCAACCAATGCGATCGTACTTTTTACAGCTTTTGATTTCAACGAAAACAAATGTTTTTTTTTTTAACTCTACTAGCACTTTTACAAGCTGTAGGTACTAAGTGCACAGTTCGTCTTTTTTTAATGCAGAAGATAGAGACTACCAAGTCAAAGTTTATTCGAAAAAACCTATTCTCTACAACTATCTACTTAAATATTCAAAGACTTGGGTTTACTTAACAAAATCAGGTAACCTAGATTCTTAAAGGAGGCTTCGTTTCACAGTTACTTAGACCTATCACTTCTAGATATTTTATCTTCCTAAACGCCTCATTTGTTTGCCGAAGGGTGGGGCTTTCGGCAACATCAGAATATGACGTGACTAATAGCGCTATGTCGGAGATTTATGACTTGGAACATTGCAATGAGGCGCGAATGAAGCTTATAAGAAAGAGGGACTTGAGAAATTGTTTTATTCAGTTATGTAGATAGGTACTAACTCAAATGATTGAATAGAGTGATTTGGTAGTGACCGCATATTTTGATGACAGAAAGAAACCGGTCAAGTGCAAGTCAGACTCGCGCACACAGGGTTCCGTATAAATTTGTAGGTATGTAACTACAAATTTACGGTTTCCGGATTTTTCCCTTTACTTGTGCTACATGACATTGCTTCTTGCCAAATTTCATGATACTAGGTCAACGGGAAGTACCCTATAAATTTTGATTCCCTTGAGAGTGTCAAAATCTATGTTTTATGCGGCATAACCGTATCTTTTTTTACGTTAACTTAGAAGTTTGATTTTTTCACAGCTTCAAGGGACTGTAGACCTGAGTATATGGTTTTAATTTCAACTCTATACCTCCACGCATTCCCGAGATAAAGGGTCTTGACAAACAGACAGACAGACGGACAACAAAGTGATCCTATAAGGGAAGGGTTCCGTTTTTTCCTTTTGAGGTACGGAACCCTAAAAAGGTAGGTAGATACTTATTCTGATCTTAATTGTGGCCAAAAAGGTCATGGGTAAACGTAAGCATATAAAAGAAGATTGATGATGCACGAAAGTGGCGAAATAAGTGCCTACCTGTAGAATCCTATTAATCCCGTATTTTAGCTGGTTATATCACTACACCAGTAAAAATGGCGGGAAATAATTGAAAGTGAAGCAGTGCCGGGGCGAGAGACTTGGTGTAGTGGCCATTATTTTTAAAATTACTAATGTGCATAAGATAGTGTTTAGGTACAGACGCCAGCACATCAAGCTACCCGAAACTTTCAAATTTTCCCAATCAACCTTAAACCTTATGCTTTAGCGATAAAGTTGAAAATCTATTAAAGAAATTTGACAGATTGTAGTAACATATTATATATTAAATTGATTCACTAGTAGACTACCCATTATAAGCATCGGAGCCACGTAGCATTTTGAAATTTTGTTCGACATACTTATTCTTAATGACATACCTAAATAGGTACGTATCTACGAACTAAGTAATACCTACTGATGGGATCGCTCGTTAACTTCTAAGTATCCTTCAGACTTATTTTGGCCAATATCTTCAGAGCCTTTGGTAAATCCGACACGGGATTCAACAATTTTATACTAAGGAATTTATTATCCACAATTTACCTATTCACGAACCTCTCCAAAGCAGAATATAATATTATTTTCTGTCCCTTATCTCAGCACCTTTAAAAAGCCGAAAATAATTAGGTCTGTTTACAAGTTTTCATAGGAAAAGAGGGCTCATACAGAAAGATCGCTAAAAAGATTTCTAAGACGAGAGATTCATAAGACGCTCCGGAATTTTAATTATGAAGTTTTGTTAAGTTTTAATAATTCGGCAGAAAATTAGTATTAAGGAAACTTTAATTAGGTCATGTACACAAAGTGCGGTGTTATTTACTTAGTTGGTGGGAAAAGTTAAGAGGGACGGCGAAGCCAAACTTTGCCATGGGTTTAAAAATTCACGGAACGAAACCGGCTTATGCGGGCTGGCGTAAAATGTGCCTACCTACTCGTACTTCTTTTCTAATTAACGAAGGTACACAATATGATTTTTTTTTTCGTAAAAGATTGACATTTATGAAGATTGGCATTGGAGTAAAAGACGAAGATTTTTGCATTTGCTAGACAATAATTACAAGTCCATTGTGTCGCGAAACTGTCGTAGAAAAAAACATATCACTTTCACCCCTTTCGGACACTATAAAACACCGTAACTTCATAAAGGAAACGTTACCGGTTTTAGGTGTCAAACAAAAACGTATAAAATGTCGGTAGTTTATTTCCCTGCTCCTCACGAGTTTCATAAACAAATTTAGTCACTTTATCTCTACCAAGTAACATGGATACATTAGAGGGTGGCGCTACGACGTATGTAATGTTCTGGAAACGTCTATAGTTACAACTGGACCTGTCAACAGGGATGAAATACAGGCTTGAGTTGCATAAGCGGAGTACATCAAGTGTTAATCCACTGTATTTGTAATAGACATTCGATTAGATATCTCGGTTTATCTCTCCAGCAAATGGATCATGAGATAATTGGCACGTGGTGATCGACTGTGGCGTTCTGTAACGGTAGTCTGGGCAAATACATATTTGTAGGCCTAACATGTATTTAAATAACAATGCATGTTTTAATTTATCCGAACAAAAAATAGGAGTTCTTCATGGCAAAGATAAAAAAGTCTGTGTCAATTTAATTGGTGTAAACAGCTTAAGTAGTTTCAATTGAAATTGGTTCACTTAAAATCTACTACTAGCTCTTTAGCCCCGATGACTATTACAAGGTTACTTTGTAATTGGGTTGTGGGAGTCAGGGATTCAGCTGTATCCGCTTAGACTGGAAGCGGACTCCAACAGTTGGGGAAAGGCTAAGCAGATGATGATAAGCCACTTGAAGGAAAAATTTCTATTATAAATTCCAGCATCAAAACACAAAGGGGTGTCAAAAACCAAACTCAAACAGAATAGACAGCCAGAGAAGTGCCACAAAATACACTTCAGTGAATACACATCAAACTAGCTAAACTGACCTACATACAGACAATGGCAGGAGAAATTGAATGGGACGCTCTTAAATTATTGTCCGTACGTACGAGGGACTCCTTTGACAGACCGCACAATACGTGAATGACTTCAGTTATCGGGGGTTTGGAGGGTACATCGAGATATTCAATAGATCCAATGATTTACGTGGAAAGAATAATATGTTGCTTTATAGAACATTTAGTTAAACTGACAGTCGTGTCTTAAAACTCAACTTGGCCAGTGATGACATTATACTGAAACGCGTTTACAAATACGTGTTGTTTTAAGAAACCAGCAGTCACTAGTTTGGGAATGATTTATTTTTATATTAGAACAGAAAATAAGCAATATTTTATGACAGGATTGTTCTAGAAGAACAAATGGTTTACCGTGTCTCAGTTATGGAATAAAATATTGACCCTATTTTTCTACACGTAGAAGGAAACCAACAGAAATGGGTCGTCAGTTTTACTTACTTTTGTAGTTAGGTCGAATTTTACTTAACTAAATATTAACAGTGGTCGCTCACAAATGGCCTTGGCTTGATGCTTGGAGTTTCTCTACGCGATCGAATCAGAATTTAAGTTATCCATAGGTAGACGTACCAAGTTAACCGACATAGCCCGAAGAATTGCCAAACTTAAGTGGCAGTGGGTAGGGCACATTGCCCGCAGAACAGATGGCCGATGGGGCCGAAAGGTTTTGTAGTGGCGAACGCGTACCTGAAGACGTAGCGTTAGAAGGCCTCCATAAGGTGCACCGATGATCCGTTGGATACGAGAAGTACGAAACCGGTTGAAGTGGCGGGTGCTTGGGGGAGACCTATGTCCAGCAGTGGACGTTTTTCGGCTGAAATGATGATGAAAAATTAACAAAGTCTTGGCTGTATCGGTCTCTGAACTGATAAGGACCTAAGGTCTGTTAAATCGTTAGCTCTCTCCTGGACTCTATTTTTATTGTAAACATTTAAATGTCCAACTTCATTAATATTTCGCTGCCAACAAAATAAATTAGTTTTCAGTCGAAAGTTTACATCTATAACGCCGAACTAACATCAATCATTCATTTCACAGAATTCAAAACTAATGTGTACCACTAAAACCCAGCAGCTGAACAAAAACTCGGAACATGGAAGTAAAAAAAAAAAGATTTATGAAGGCCTATCTATGGTCTATGTAGATATTTTACGAGAATTTATTCAAAACTATTCTGTTTTCATCAATTTTTTTTTTATATGCAACATTTCAGTAGGTACTGCAGTTGTGGCCCGGTAGTAACGGCCCCGGACTTACTAGTTCTAGGTCGTGGGTTCGAACCCAGGCAGGCGCTTTACTTCGTGTACATTTCATCACCACTGCTCTCAAAACGGTGAAAGAAAACATCGTGAGGAAACCGGCATAACCTAGAACCAAAATATCGAAGACATGTGACATCTACCAACCCGCACTAGGCCCGCGTGGTAGATTACCAGTCCACTCCTTCTCAAAGACAGGAGGCCTGTGTTCCAGCAATGGGAACATTATAGGCTGATTATGCTATATGCAACATTTCAGTCTTCTACCATTTTATGTATTCCTTTTTGTAATCTATTCGAACGAAACCATTACAAAGTGTACCTATCAGGGTCTTCCAGAAAATCGTTATATGGGTATTTGTAAATATCCATGTACAGACGCCAGCACATCAAGCTACTACAATCTGTCAAATTTCTTTAATAGATTTTCAACTTTATCGCTAAAGTATAAGGTTAAAAGTTGATTGGGAAAATTTGACAGTTTCGAGTAGCTTGATGTGCTCGCGTCTGTACCTACCTAACGATTTTCTGGAAGGCCCTGATAGGTAGGACCATGTTTAAAATTACAAGGCAACTTGCTACTACGAACAGAGTAAGATAAAATGGTCACGGTACAATAGAAAACGGACCGGTCCGGGAAACCATTCGCCTAGGAGAATTTGTAAATCGGAAGGTCGAATAGATCCCTTTCAATGCAATAAAATATCCGTAATAAGAGCAATATAAAATCGTTATCGACCTTGTTGAAAGCCTTTTGGAAGGGGAATGGTGGCAGTTTGATGTATTTTACAGTCCGTCAAATCTAAGAAGTACCGTTTGACAGGTGTAAATATGTGTTATTTTGCTTTGTTTGAAAGTTTTCAATTACATTTAGATATTAAGAATTGTACATTTTTAGATACAATAATGAAATCTTTCTAAATTCATGGTTTTATGAAAAAGGTTATCGAAACTGATTGAAAAATATGAAACGTCAAACGGTACTTCTTAGATTTGACGGACTGTAGTGACATATTTCTTTATGAATCATTTTCATATTCGAAGAATGTTATTTTAGCAATTCTATGCTTACCGTAGGTAATTGAACCAAATATTATAAGATGCCATATTTTTATTTATTTGAATGAGATTGCTGTGCTACCACACACTGCGCTTATCCAAGCTCATATGCAATCAAACCTAACCAGAGGACTAGATCTAAGTATGAATAAAATTAGAATTCACGGAAACCGGATACGTGGAGCAGTGACAGCAGTGGTGGCCAAGCGGTAACGGCCGCGACTTACGAGGTGTAGGTCGTAGGTTCGAACCCAGACAGGCGCTTTACTTTGTGTAAATTATTTCATCACCACTGCTCTCAAAACGGTGAAGGAAACATCGTGAGGAAACTGGCATGTCCTAAAACCAAAAATTCGAAGACATGTCACGTCTGCCAACCCGCATTGGGCCCGCGTGAATTACGGCCCCCTCCCTCTCACCGAGAGGAGGCTTGTGTCCCAGCAGTGGGAACACATAAATGGTAAAATAAATAAATAAACATTATAGGCTGATTATGTTATGGATACGTGGTTCTAGTTAAATCTCACACTGAAGAAATCACGGAAACCGGACACAAATCACACACTAACAGACAGACAGACAGACAGAAATACAAAGATAAGTTGCTTTTTATACTAGGTGCCTACTTCGGATTTTTTTTGTTTATAAATCTCTTTTCACTTTTTATTGCAAAAAAAGCCGTTGCAGTAGCCGTTGGTCCCGGCTGTCATTCGTGGATCTTTGAGTCAGTCGTTACGGGTAGTCCGAAGCCCGAAAGTCTGACAACTAGTCTTACCGAGTGGTATCGTATTACCCAGTAATTGGGTTGTGAAGGTCAGATAGACAGTCGCTCCATGTAAAATACTGGTATTCAGCTGCATCCGGTTGGACTGGAAGCCGACCCCTACATAGTTGGGAAAAGGCTAGGCAGATGATTGAAAAAAACACCTATTTAACCAATCATATTATAAGGCCTTGTAGAGGTTTTATATATACAAAATAAATGCCAAAGGCTTTTACGATATACAGGGTGGGCCATAAGGGTGTTGGCGGTTTGAATATAAAATTTAAAAAAAACGATGTAACACACAATTTTTTTTAATTAGTATTATAAAAAATAGTAATCTTGGAATTTTTACGTCTTAAAAATAATGTTGTTTAAATAACATCACTAGGTTGCTTGGCAGTCTTGAAATCGAAGTTTCAGATTTTAGAAAATTCGGTGAAACGTTATTATCGGTATATTGTTAATTTCCCGACTAATGTTCCTTTTGAAATCACAAAAAAAAAACACATGGAGTGAGATCGGGAATGCGTGGAGGCCATTCAATATCGCCCCTTTTCGAAATGAGTATTCCAGGGAAGATTTATTTCAGCAGGTCTATAGACACCCTAGCAGTCTGGCATGTGGCACCATCTTGTTGAAACCATATCCTCGAGGTATTGCCTTGAAATTTTTGCCGGCTCTCTGCGCCGCGCATTTCCGAGAAATTAAGGACGCAAATCGCCACCACACCCATATGGCCTATCCTGTACAAAATGTATAGACACTGTAAATTTTTTTTTGAGCATTACAAATCTATCAAATGGAGAGTATTTTCAATAACAATTGATATGGAACGTACTAAGCGTTGAAATGCAGCGTAAGTGTCGTTTGCTCTTATCTAAGTGCCATTTATGTTGCGGCCCACGCTTTTATAGCCCATCGGTGTGCGATATTTCGTGAGGTGAAAATATTGAGAAGATTTCAAATATAATGATAGGTACTCTGGTAGTATATTTCATTTCAATATAAAATTCTGTTAAATATTTAGACTACAAGATTTATTTTATTAAGCCAACTCGCAGTGTCTCGCGGTTTCACCCGCGGTGATTAGGAAAAAAAACCTACTAAAATATATTCCATTACTTTAAGAGTATTACTTTAAGAAAGCTATTTTAGGTACAGAGGCCAGCACATCAAGCTACCCCAATCTGTCAAATTTTCGCAATTGAATATGAACCTTATTCCTTTGTGGTAAAGTTGAAAATCCATCAAAGAAATGTGACAGATTGGGGTAGCTTGATGTGCTGGCCTCTGTACATTACGCTATGATCAGTAAGAGTGGAACTATAGTAAACCTCGCAGAGCTACCGGCAGCCGTGCGGATTTATTTTAAAACCATGATATCTCCTAAGATATTCTTTGAAATCAAAATACCTATGATGTCAAGGGCTATTTTGTTGAAAATTAAATACTTGTGATGAATAACGTATTTATTTGGATAAGGATTAATATCATGTTTATAAAAACACCTTCGCAAATAATGCATTATTTTAGGATTACCATAAAAAAGGTTATTGTGAGTCAACCATATATGCTGTCGCGGACTTTTTTTAGCACTTTTAAAGGGGAACAATTCCGTCATACATGATTTTTGTGTAACTTTAACCGTTTACGCAGCGGAAGCTCTCAAAAGGAATATTTTTTCCCGTTTTTGCAATATTTTTCAGTGATGCTTCGCTCCTGTTCGTCGTAGCGTGATGTTATATAGCCTATGGCCTTCCTTGATAAATGGACTATCCAACACAAAAATAATTTTCAGTCCAGTAGTTTCGGAGCCTATTCAATTCAAACAAACAAACAAATCTTTCCTCTTTATAATATTAGTGTAGATTTTCAAGAACTTTTACCCTCTAGACATGTCAGTTACATCGTGTGCTTATGACTTATGTATGTTTTACTTTATTTCAAGTCTAAAAACCATTTTTACTCTTCTTGCTCTAGGGATTGATTCTATCCCGTAAAACATTTGTTGTCAGAGATAAATATTTTCTCCACACAGTATACCGAAGAATAATTGTATATTCTACTTGAAATATAAACCATTTGAAACGGGCGTCGTTGAAAAATAGAAAGGTTTAGAACATCTTAATGCCGACGTTCCTGTATCGGAAAATGATCGATTCTGAGTATGAAACTGTTATCGAGTGTTGAAACGATTTCGTTGAGAAATATGGACTGTCTTTTTTCAAGATAAATGTGTTAAGAAATACGGTTCGTTATGTGAAGGTAATAACAATTTCTATAAAGTTTAGAAGGCCATTTTTCTTTCTTTGAAATTTAAGTAGAGCAATGATGTATTGTGATTTCTAGTTCTACAGTCATCTGTTCAATCTGAGAATAGTGTGGGTGGTATACGATGGTGAAGATGAGATGAGATTCAGAGCCATTTCAGACATGCGTGACCTTTGGCATAATGAAGTTGTAGTCAAGTCATGTGAACTTGTGACGTTACGAAGCCGTATTGAATGGAGTGCCTATTGGGCTGGTCAATTTTAGATCCTGAAGTGTAATCCATTTGTGAAGTGAATTGAGCCTGGCCAAACCTGTAAGAGTGATATGAGTAATTGCCTTCACTCGTATGCTCCTACAATATGTGTACGTTAAAGAAGCAGGGCAGTCTCCTAAGTATCAATCGTTCATCATTATCTGTCCTCCACAAATTGGCGTATAATAGCAATCCTTCGCAAAAGTCTTCGTCACGCTTACTATGAGAAGTTGAGAGTGGATTCCATATCATCCCATTTCATCCCGCAAGAGGTAAATGGTATCCACTGTCTCCAAGCAATATTTTATTGTGAAAAGTTCACATCGAAGTTTGTTATAAAAATTTGAGCGGCACAATTTTATAGGGTGCTTATATAAAAGAAGCGCCATAAAATGTACGATGAAATATACTTAGGGGAGGATATAGGTAACGCTTAATTGATTGCAGAGTTTAAGACTTGATATCTATTTATATTGTGATGCACGAATGAGATTGTTGATCGACCTTAACAATGGCATTTGAATAGCAGGGCAGCAAGGTTAAAAATTTATTTATAGTGTTCATTATAATAAGCAGACATAATGTAGGTGTAGGTATATGAGATCAAAAAATGTAGTTAGGAGACTTAACAAAATTAAATGAGGTTATACTTAGTAAGAAAATTAAAATGCTTTACAACATATACGTATTTAGAAAATACGAGTAGGCCAATGACTAATGCTATATAGTGTGTATAATAAAAACTCATGCGTGGAAAATAATTATGTTGAATTTATTACTTTTATAAAATTACGAAAGTATAATAGATATAATGGACTTGGCCAGTTGGAAGCATGAATGCAGAGAGAGAGAGTGGTGTGTTGCTAGACATAAAAAATGACAAGCTTAATCACAGTGTTGCAACTTAATAAATGACTTGGTAATCGATTACAATTTTAAACTTACTAAAATGACAAATAAAATTATGTTTATAATATTTATGTTAAATTTACTTTAAAATAGTGTGATAATTATTAGACAAATACCAAAGTAGAGTAGGAAAAGAGAAAAAAAAAAACGGATAAAACGGATAGATTGCATACAATATTCCGTACGGGGAAAAGAGGATGGATACTGATCTGACTGATAGAGATGAAGAAGACATGCTGCGTCAACGTTAATTTCAATTGATATAAAGGCAATAGGATAAAGATGAAATACCATTAGAATACTAATGCAAACAAAGAAACTAGACAGCTATGTTCGCGTCCACATAAAAGCGTATGCTCTATTTGTTCATCGATAAATAAAAAAATAAAAAATTAAGGCTAACTACGAATCGGATCGAAGAAGAAAGTTTGATGGGGATACATCTCTATAATCGATTTATAAACTCCCTAAAAGAAATTTAAACCAATATTATAGTTATTTGTAGTTTTAATATATACATTTTCTACTATTTAAATTACACCATATTGGTATTCAGCTGCATCCGGTACACTGGAAATCGACCCCAACAAAGTAGGGAAAAGGCTAGGCAGATGGTGATTTTCTACTATTTACACTAAGAATGAACTGGTAGAAACATTCATAATTACGTCGTAGTAACATTTTCGAGACCAATAATTACGAGCATTACAACATTTAACTTTAGTAGGTACCCAAGGAATAAAACATTTTAATAAATCTCATTTCAGTGCGGTGACAAAGAAAACTCCGTTTCATTTAACTTGGACTGAGCCAAAAAGTCCTTGACTAGGTAGGTACTAACATTACAATGAAAATGAATGGTTATAGAAAAAAACTGGCCTAAAATGTTGTATATAAATGGAATTCATTTCGGCTTTCAGGGTGTTGAAGAAATCTTTGATTAGCTTTATAGGACTGGTATAAGACGCATTCAATTTCGGTTTGATACGCGGTACGGCGCGGCGCGGCGCGTAGCTGCAAAGCTAGCCAAGCATCGGCCGCGCACCGCGCATGCGCGCTGCTCACGCGCCGCCGCCTGCGTCCCTCTCCCGCGCCGCGCTTCGAGTCAGTCGCGCGCCCGCTCCGACAAGCGCAAGTAACGATTTAAATACCGTCCACGGTTCTCGATCGCTCCCGCCAAAACTTGTTATTAGTTTTAAAAAGTTACGCCAATACGGTTACTGTGTTGTGTAAATAATAAACTGTATTTCGTGGCATATAAATCTACGTTGTTTCACTGGTATAACACCCACGCCTTTTAGAGTGGCGCCCAACGTGGACGGCGATCACGCCCGCGACCTCTGGCGGTAACTTTTCAAAGTGCACCGCGAGGTTTGACGGGCAGTCACGCGACACCGAGGTACTAGAGGCGTTCATCGATGCAGTGGAGGTCTACAAGGAGTGCGCCGGCGTGTCCGACGAGCACGCGCTACGCGGCCTCTCGATGTTGCTAAGCGGCGACGCGGCGGTATGGTGGCGCGGCGCCCGGGCCTGCGTCGGCTCGTGGCCGGACGCGCTCGCGCGCATGCGCGCTGCCTACGGCGTGCAAAAGCCCGCGTACAGGATACTACGCGAGGTATTTACGCGGGAACAAAGTGAGTGTGAACGCGCTGAAGTTTTCATATCAAAGGTACGATCGTTATTAGTTCAATTACCCTATGTTGTGCCAAGCGTGATGATAGTGGATATTGTGTACGGCTTACTACATCGTCGAATACGGAAACGTTTGTCGCGAGACACCATTAGCGATATTGACCATTTGTTAGAGAGAGCGAGAATCGTGGAAGATTCGATAACGGAATTAAAAAACTCGATCGTTTCCGCGAATAACCCGAATGTACCTACCGCTCCCGGCGGCGGTACTACGAGTCCGAGCGCAACCACCGGTTCCAAAATCACCTCTAACTCGAATGATAACTCGAAACGAAATCGTATCAGATGTTCGTTTTGCAAAGCGTTCGGTCACGCGGCTAACGAATGTCGTAAGGCTAATAAAGTCGATAGTGAGAATAAAGCTAATAAAGTAGGAACTAGTGATAAAAATATTAATCCGATACGTTGTTATGGATGCGGTCAGCCAGGGGTGGTGAAGTCGAAGTGTGAAAATTGTTCGATTAAACCCGCGCCCACTAAACCGTCCGACTTTAATGTCGTAAAAGGTGACTTCTTCGCGACAACGACGTCACATCCTTTGATATCAATAAGCGTGGTAGGTAAGGAAGGGGTAGCAATAGTCGATACCGGGGCTACGCACAGCGTTGCTAGCCCGTTATTGTATTCGTTGTTAGTGAATAACGGCGTTCAATTCAAAGAAACTGAGCGTTATATCGGGCTCGCCGATGGCTCGTGTCATAGGAAAATAGTAAAGATCGCTATTGTACCTGTCACCTTAGATAGTCGAAGAGTCGACACCGAGTTTATGGTATTTCCTGGTGATGACACCAGAACACTTTTAGGTCGTGATTTTATTGCTAACGCGGCTATTGTTCTAGACATAGCCCAGGAGTCATGGCATTTTGCAGATAGTCCAGGAGACCGGTTCCCGTTTTTGCAATCTTATGTATTGAACAGCGCGGCCGTGACGCAAGCAGAGGTCTGCGATGTATCACTGCGCCATGATGAAGGTACGAGTTTGCCCCTGGAGCACAGGGCCGCACTCAACGAGTTCTTACAAGACAGAGTCGCTCAGTTCGCTTCGGCGGGACCCCCTACGGACTTCGCTGTCCATAAGATAAAGATAAGCGAGACGCAGGAACCTTTGGCTTCTCCTCCCTTTAGGTTGTCGCCGCCTAAGAGAGAGGCACTCGAGAAAGAGCTACACAAACTGGTCAGCTCTGACGTCATTGAGGAATGCGAGTCGCCGTGGGCATCGAATGTCGTGCTTGTCAAGAAGAAGGATGGCAGCTTCAGACTGTGTGTCGACTACCGCAAGCTCAATGCTGTCACCGAGCCTGACCGGTACCCCCTCCCAAGGATTGAGGATATTCTTCACGACGCAAAAACCGCTAAGTACATGACTACCCTTGACCTCCGAGCTGGCTACTTTCAAGTGAACGTCGACCCTAATGATAGGGACAAGACAGCTTTCACGACACCTCTCGGCACTTATAGATTTAAACGCATGCCAATGGGTTTGCGCAACTCAGGCGCCACGTTCCAGAGGCTGATTGACAGATTCAAATCGAACTTGCCAGGTACTACTCTTCTAGCATATTTAGACGACTTGTTGATAATGTCCGATGAGACCTTCGAGAAGCACCTCGCCGACCTCACCTCCGTGTTTGATCGACTCGCCTTGTTCAACTTGCGGGTGAACCGCGAGAAGAGTCACTTCGCGAGGGAATCGGTAAAGTTCTTAGGGCACATTATCTTACCAGGTGGTATCCACGTCGATCCAGGGAAGACCGCAGCAATCGCGGACATGCCGACGCCTCGGAACATAAAACATTTGAAATGTTTCCTGCAGACCTCCAGCTGGTTCAGGCGCTTTGTCCCTGACTACGCAGAGGTCGCCAAACCGTTGACAACGCTGCTAAAAAAGGTAAGTATATGGAAATGGGGCCCGGACCAGCAGGCAGCTTTCGAGAAGATCAAGCAACTGCTAGTATCGGCGCCGATCCTGCGTCAGGCTGATGCGACGTTACCCTTCGTCCTCAGAACCGATAGCAGTGGGTATGCTCTCGGGGCGGTTCTCCTCCAGGGGGAGGGGACCGACGAGCGCCCAATAGAATACGCCAGTCGACTCTTGACCGCCGCTGAAAGGAACTACAGCACGACGGAGAGGGAGGCTCTAGCCGTCGTCTGGGCAGTCTCCAAGTTCAGGGGGTACATAGATGGCGCTGAAGTCGTAATCAAGTCGGACCATCAGCCACTTAGATGGCTGATGAGTATGAAGTCTCCGAGCGGTCGCCTAGCAAGGTGGGCCCTGAGCCTTCAGGAGTATAACCTGAAAGTAGAATACACACCAGGTAAAGCCAATGTTATAGCCGACACTCTGTCGCGTCCAGCATGCCCCGAAGACGCCGATTGTGACCTGTGCTGCGCTGTGGTCGACGTGCCCTCTCGCAGTCTGAGGGACCTGCGTGAGAACCAAATGCAGGACCCAGAGGTAAGTAAAATCGTCGAGGCCCTGGAATCCGACGATCCCTTTAGGGGGAGGGTATGGTCAAGCAAAGGGTACGTGCTCACCGAAGGTGTATTGTATAGATATTGCCCTGAGAACGAGGAGCATGACGACGCCAGTCTGGTGGTCCCAGAACAGGAACGCGCCAAAGTATTGGCCGAATACCATGATGCACCCACCGCTGGTCACATGGGCGCGGAACGTACGCTGCAACGCTTAGTCGGTAAGTACTACTGGCCGGGAATGCGTTCCTACGTTACGCAATACGTTAAAAATTGTGTACCTTGCCAACGCTATAAGGCAGACACTAGGAAACCGTCTGGGTTGCTGCAGACGCCCGCTTCTGCACGCCGGTTTGAGGTGTTAGCCGTAGACCTGTTCGGCCCTCTACCAGAAACGGCGAGAGGACACAAATGGATCCTGATAGTCGAGGACACTTGTACGCGCTGGGTGGAGCTGTTCGCCCTTACTTCAGCAACCAGTGAGGAATGCGCAAAGGTACTTGTATCAGAAGTATACTTACGGTTCGGAGTCCCCAGGCGCCTTGTTAGTGACAACGGTGTCCAATTTATAAGTGAAGTAATGCAGCAGACCTGCCACGCGATGGGGATTACACAATCACTTACCTCATTTTACCACCCCGAGGCGAACCCGGTGGAACGTAAGAACCGGGACCTCAAGCCGCAGCTGGCGATTCTGGTAGGTAAAGACCATGATACTTGGGATATCCACTTATCTGCAGTCCGCTTCGCTATGAACTCGGCAGTCACATCGGGAACTGGTTACTCACCCGCTTATTTGAACTTCGCGCGAGACATGCGCGCGCCAGCAGATGTCATGTCAGAGATGCGCACCATAATCGAGAACGATAATTATGTAGGTGACATCACTAATTTTCTTAAGAAGATTTCGTCAGTACTCTTAGACGCTCGTGACATTTATGAGAGTGCCCAGGCGGCACATAAGAAGTACACCGATGAACATCGTCGGCCAGCTCCGGATTATAAGGTTGGTGATCTAGTGCTATTGAAAACTCAAGGGGCTAATGACACCGGCAGAGGACAGACGTCAAAGTTTATCCCTCGACGTGACGGGCCATACAAGATCCGGGCTGTGGCCAGTCCCACTACATACATTCTAGAGCGCCTCAGCGACGGTACGGTACTGGGTAAGTACCATGCCTCTGTACTGACCCCCTTCGTTGGTCGCATCCAAGCCCCAGTACAGGAGAAACGCAAGAGAGGGAGGCCTCGTAGAAGCTAACCCAAACGCGAGGACGTTCGTTAGGGTTAGAGGGGGAGACTATAAGACGCATTCAATTTCGGTTTGATACGCGGTACGGCGCGGCGCGGCGCGTAGCTGCAAAGCTAGCCAAGCATCGGCCGCGCACCGCGCATGCGCGCTGCTCACGCGCCGCCGCCTGCGTCCCTCTCCCGCGCCGCGCTTCGAGTCAGTCGCGCGCCCGCTCCGACAAGCGCAAGTAACGATTTAAATACCGTCCACGGTTCTCGATCGCTCCCGCCAAAACTTGTTATTAGTTTTAAAAAGTTACGCCAATACGGTTACTGTGTTGTGTAAATAATAAACTGTATTTCGTGGCATATAAATCTACGTTGTTTCACTGGTATAACACCCACGCCTTTTAGACTGGTCATTAATAGAGAAGACTGATAAAGATGCTGCATCAACAATAGCGTAGCTCTTAAGTACTGAAGAATGGCAAAAAAGGTTAATGCATCAATAACGAATATTATAATCCTAACTTAATATAAAGTAAGTTTGTTTGTTACCTTTTCACGCCTAAACCACTGAACCGATCATCCTGAAATTTTGCATATACGTTTTCAGGTGTACAGAAACGGACATACGCCTTTCATCCCGAAAAAAGTGCTGTTCCCGAGGAAAACCACAATAACGTTATTATGATAATAGATGGCGCCACGTGTCTATTGAACTTTGTCACATTATTTAATTCTGAGGCGGTACGAAGTTCGCCGGGTCAGCTAGTATGAACTAAAAGTTCATTTAAACAGAGAGAAAGGGTTTACAGCCTACTACTGTGTGCAGACCACTTCCGTAATTTCATCAAAACTTTTAATACGGGAACATCCGTTGTACTGTAAAGGCCGCACCATTAATACCTGTTCATAAAGTTTTTGACGATGCTATAGCATGATGCTATACAAACCGAGTTTGGAAGCTAAATGTTTACAAAGTGTCAACGTTCACCCAGATAGTTGTTAACGACACCGCTTTGAGTCCTAATTTTTCGAGAAAATTAACTTACGCCCGCGATTTGTCATAATACTACTTAAATATTGAATTGCGTCTCACATAAAAAGAGGTTTTCATGTTACAACAAACGTAGATTCACCAAAATATCCCCAAAAATCACCTTCCCTTAAAATATCCCTAAACACCATTCAACCTTACGACTATAAATGAAAATACCTCACAATGCTTATTATTATTAATTTGTGGGTCACCCAGATAGGAAATCTAGGAAATCATTGTAAAGGTCGAAATTAACAGCAATATTGTTTTATTTCACGCCTAAATATTACGGACAAGTTTTTATAAATTCCTTAGAATTCGACCACGAACTGTTCCAGTGGGCAACCGATTTATGAAGGTCCAAACTTTAGTCGGCACTGTCCGACTTAATCGAATTCTGTCGAGGTCTTCGTCCGGCTAATCGAGTCTCTCCCAGCTCGCGACGAACTTTGGACATGCTAGAAGTGTTACGCGTCACTTAAGTTAATTACTAATATTGACATGATCGAGCCCCGGGAAACTTTTATTGAAACCAAGGGGATACTAAAAATGACTGATCAAAATTAATTATCGATACTGACTCAGGAATTAATTAATTTAAGAGTTCGATAATAAGTCTCGTTACCAGATAAGCAGAAGGGTGTCATCTTAAAGAATAAAACAATAGAGACTTAGATGAAAGTTGCGCAACAGTAAATACACGAGCGAAAAAATTTGAAAGCCCTCACCAAAACCTATATTTTGGCAAAAATGAACTAAACAAAAACATTTGAAAACGTAAACAAAGCATAAGCGAGCACAAAACTAAACGGAACAGAAGCGTCACATCCAACGCCGTGGCGCGTGTAAAAATTTCGCTCCCCTCCTGTCCTTAATTTTAACTAATTCCAGCTGCAAACGCCTGCCGTGTCCACGCCAAGCGGGCGAACTGTCCAAGTAATTACTTCCACGGTAATCCCGCAGAGCTTGTAATCCTGTGTAATATTATGTATAACGGTATGACAGTGTTCTTAGATGGTAATAATAATAAGCATTGTGAGGTATTTTTTTTTATAGTCGTAAAGTTGAATGGTGTATAAGGATATTTTAAGGGAAGGTGATTTTTGGGGATATTTTAATGAATCTACTAAACCTTTTTTTATGCGAGACGCAATTCAATATTTAGTTGGTGACAAACTTATGACAAAACGCGTGGGTAAGTTAATTTTCTCGAAACATTAGGACTCAAAGCGGTGTCGTTACATTTCTAAAAAAAATGACAGTTTTATCTACTGCTTCTTTCTCATCAAGATGAAAGATAAAAGTACTTTCATATAAAATCTAGTTTCTAGGCACTTGATCTTAGACACGGTTCCTCTCTCATTCTCCATTACCTTGAGAGCCTTAAAATGTCAACCTCGCGGCACAATTTTACTTTCTTAAATCACTTTAGTAGAAATGATAAGAACAGAGGCGCTACGAACTTAGTTTAGTGTATAAATTAAAAGAAAGTTGAGACAAAGAAACGGAAAGGAATCGCGATAAAATTTACGCTCATTTTGATAATTATAACCAGTGAACGAGAGTAGTAAAAAATTTTACTCGTTCTAATCGAACTCATTACAAATAGAACCCTGTGTAATTGAAGTTTATTCACTTTCCAAAACTATCCTTTAAAGGGGGCAGAGGGTGTGTTAAAGATTATATGGGTAAAGTACGATATCCACGCGGACGAAGTCGCGGGCGAAGTGCTTTCATAATACCTACTGGCTTTGCTCCTAATAAATTTCGAACATAATGATTTCGGCCAAATACCACACAAAATCATAATAACATTTTAATAGCGTCGTTGGATTCATCTCAAAACCTTTCTTTAAGCCACAAGCATGGAAAAAATTTGCTAATATAACGAGGCCTTTAAAGGCATGTTGGCAACAATGTAATTTGAGTGTTCGTCGCTACCTCGAGGGTGCTTCGACATTCCGCCTCCATGATATCACGTTTGTTCCCAACGTTCACTTAGATACAACGCGTTTAAAACATGTAACAAAGTTAGGTCTTTCGAGATGAAAAGTATTACGATCGAGCACCTAAGCTATTTTCATTTAACTATGGAGAAAGTATATTAAAAGTGCAATGAGCAAAAAAACCCAAGACTGAATCAAAATATTAAAACAGTGATAAAACATTATAGCAAATAGCTGGAAAGCGAAAAGAATCAACAATTCAAATTGAGAAATCCCTCAGTCAAAACGAAAAGCACAGATGCGGGCTGCAAAACGGTTAATATTGAAAGCGCTTTATCACTTTCACCGCTGTATTTTCTTTTCCACAAATTCGAAAGCGGCAACCGCATTGAAACTACAATTTTAATTTAAAACGATATAGATTAAATACCGTAGACGAAATTAATGTATGCTCTAGTACACAAAGAGTTGATTGTAAAAAAATACAAAAACGACACAGATTTTTTTGTCGTTGCTGTATTTCATAGCCGGCGGCATGAAGCTTCACTATGGGTTCATTAAATCCGTCGTTCCTGTGATACACAAATAAGTGTGAGCATTCATTTCATTGAACGGATATTGAATGTTCCATTTCACTCAAACGAACAAACTCTTCAATTTTAGGTTTTGTTGTCTTTTAAATGGAATTTTGCGGAGTACTACCCGTAAAGTACAAAAGTTGAAATAAAGTTCGTCATTACACTTGGGCGTGTTAATTGTAAAAGGTCCAGGGATAAATCTATTGAGCTCAAACTTGGACCTAAACGAGACCAAAGTACAAAAGGTCCGGCCTCGAATTGAGCAAGTTACATGATACTAGGTCGCAATGAATAATAATTCTATGGAAATCGCCAAACTAGATTTATTGACCAAGTTGTCTAAAGGCCTTCAAAGTCGTCTCAAGCTGAGATAATGAAGGGAGTTTCCGAAAGAGCGATCGATTGGCGATCCACAATATCGAAACACATAAATCACCATTGATTCCTTATCTTTAAGTCTAAAACAATTGGATGTTTACTTACATATATTTGCTACCTTAAGTTTGGTAATTTGGACTGCTGTAGGCTGATGATGAAGTTTGGTCATAAGTATGTGGAGAATTTTATGGGGACTGTTTTCATTTTAAATTTTTTCATAAAATTTCACCTCGTAGATTTCAAAACTAAACAGTAATAATGTACTTACAAAATTAGTTTAAACCTGCAACTCTCTAAGCTGATCATTATCTGAATTACCTGCAACAACAACATAATAAATTAATACAAATATTAATTAAGCCAAACGAGATCGATAAATAACTCGGAAGTCTCGTTTAATGTCGGTAATATATCGCCGGAGATGGTTTACGAGCGCTTAAATAAAAATAATTTATTATTGCAAATAATGGAGAGGAAAAGTGTTGAGGAAGACTAAGATTAACGTAAGACGATCAATTGTAACGTGGTGTACGTTACAATTAATTTTCCTCGGAAGAGTGTACAGTTTCTAAGATTATTGTGTTTAATGAAGACCAGTGAAGCTACATCAGGAACTACATTAATGAAGACCAGTGTAGCTACATCAGGAACTATATTAATGAAGACCAGTGCAGCTACATCATGAACTACATTAATGAAGACCAGTGTAGCTACATTAGGAACTAAGTACATTAATGAAGAACAGTGAAGCTACTTCAGGAACTACATTAGTGAAGACCTGTGTAGCTACATCAGGAACTACATTAATGAAGACCAGTGAAGCTACATCAGCAGCTACGGAAGGAAATATATAAAAAAACATAACATCATGCGTCTTTCCCCCAAGGGTTACGTAAAGGTGTACTTGTAGTACACACATTTCACCTGTTATGTTTAAGCCCCATGTAATAGGGATCGAGCCTATAGCCTTTAAGCTGGCACAAATTCTGACTTCGGGCTGTTACTCAGAAATTTCTAATGGAAAAACAAATTACAGTTTCATCACACCTCCGAAGATAAAGTCGAACGAAATAAAAATGGTTAACAACTTATGTCTACGGCATTTTCAGAGTTAAAGCTACCCCATTGAGTCCTGAAAAGTATTAAAATGTCAAACTTTAAACCAGTTTTATAGGTTCTTGTCAAAAGAAGGTGTATCGTTATATTACGGTTATTAATTGAATGAATAATTTATAACAAAAGTTTTAAGTCTAATGAGAAGCTAAAACGTCTTTTGAATGATTATTTTCTTCCCGGTATATAATTGTTATGCACTGGAAGAGATTTATTTCAAAAGTAACAACATTTTTAGTTATTCCTCATAATTATTTAACAAAATAAATCATTTGCAAAAGAGTAGGTAGATACAATAGACCCCTTTCCAATGGGCGCAAAATCACTCTAACCGCAATGTTTACGAAGAACCGAAAATTCGGGATTCTTTCCCCGAATTCACTTAAATATTGAGCCTCATCATGTCCTATGTCACCCACATGTCCGCCTATTATCTACTACTAAATGAAGGGTTGAATATTTATGATCATCCAATTTCCGTGCGTGTCATGCCCAGTTGCTCCCAGTCCCATATCAACAACAGCTGTCAAAAGTTACCGTCGCCGGAAATCGGCACGTTTCTTTTTCTTTATGAAAACCTTTACTCGCGCCATGAGCCTCTTCAATTTTTATGGATGTAACGTTTAGAGAGCGGGACTTGGTATTTTTAAGACGAATAAAGGACAAGGTTATTGGGGAGTCTTCAAGTATGAAGGTCTCGTGAGAGAGGTTTTCTTCTATATTTATACACGTATTTGGCGTTATACTTGATTGTGGGAAGTTTACTTTTCTTTTGTTATAATGAAGTAGGTTGACGAATTTTAGCACAATAACGATGGAAATACGCAACATATAGGTAGTCAAAAGCCTAAACTAGATTGGAAATATTTGAAGCAAAGGACATTTAAAACAACGACAACTCATGTTAAGAAAATTCCTGACAACATAACACAACTTATACAAGCCTATGTTGCGGCACAGTCCCGCACAGTGTTGTAATAAAATTGTGTGCTGCATCGTACGACGTCATCACGTCAGCGCCGGCTGTCGCTGAAAACCAGCGCTGGGGCTCTGTCTTGCATAGGGTCGCAGCAGAATGCTGAGCGATAGCCGTTTTGCGTGGATGTGACGCATGTTTCCCTTACCTTCTTTTTTTATTTTAGTTTTGTGTTTATGTTAATTTTTGCGTCATGTTCACCGGAAATAAACGTATTTTCTTTCTTTCTTCTTTAACTTGAATATGACTTGATATCGCAGAATCGCCTGAAGTCAATTGAGTTATTTGTGAACAAGTGCCTAATATTAGAGCTCCATGTTAAAAAATATTACAACCGAGATGTTCTGAAATGGCAGAAAGATGTAACATGTTTTCCATTCTCATACAATATTCTAGGCGCGCATATAACTTGTGGTACTGACATCGAGTTCGTGTTGCGCCGCTACACACGGCTTTTTGTATTCGGACCGTGAAATTAAAATAAATCAATGCATCTCTGATTCTAGTCTCGAACCACAATTCGGTAAAGTTAGAAATTGAAAACAACGCATTACTTCCATGTTTAATTTTGTTTTCCTAGTAAAATATTTGCTAACGGAGCGAGAATCTCTTCATTTCAAAATGTAACAAAGTTATTGTTGATCTCGTGTAAAGAGCCAGTAATTTCCATATAAACACATCTAATTATTTCTCCGATCAGGATTTGCGAATAATACAATCAAGTCCTTGGATTCGCAATTAGCATAATAGATGAATTGCAGCGCTCTTTAGAGCATAGCCGCAAGGATCTTTGTTGTGGTTACGTGCTAATTTGATGTTGGATGTTTTCCTAGAATGTGCAAACACTAACGTAATAATAGACTAGCTACAAGTCCTTCTCCAAAGTAGGTACTTGCTCTTGTCCAATCGTAGAATGAAACCAGAGCAATCATTTGACATCGGAAGTAATAAAGAGCATCAGAAAGAGAGCTTTCAACGAACTGGTGGGTCCGGACACAAAATCTATTTGCGTTGCCACGTAAATAGAGCAAAATGTTTGTGGGTGCTTTGTGAACATCGATTTGTTGGGAAAATGCCTTCATTTATTTTCATTAAAGCCCCAACCGAAACGTAGTTGGGAGCCAATTTTCGAACTGCGTCCGAATTTGAAGCAGAATTTCGTAAGAATGATTTGTTTAAAATAACAGCGGCCCATTTGGCTGCTGCAAGGTAAATGTAAACCTAAGTTGTAAGTATTCGCCTCTCTCAGAAAAATATTTGAACATAACAAAAGCTTTGTGAGGCGTATTTAGATATACTTACCTGCCGACAACAAACTTTGTACAAAATTGTTTCTTTATCATTAAAATGCGACGTCTTCTGTCTAACGCCACAATAAATGGAGGGTTTGGGGAGTGAAGAATCGCTGACCCAATATTTGTTTTTTCTTTTCACATTGTAGAATCAAAAATGAAGCTTCCTTTTGGTTATATCAACCATAGCAACACTTGCCTTTTTTGCTCGACTGAGGCTGTCATCCTCACATTTGTACTAAAGTAAAACTTAAGCACAACAAGAAATATTTTATAGTCAAAGCGGCTTTGAGACGGGGGGTGTCACGCCGCGGATGAAAGGAGTCCTCACATTTCTATTTGTCGCACGAACACCTCCGAAGAACTAAGAGCTGCCGTGAATATAATATGTCAAGATTTTTCGTGTATTCGGAAAACGAGTAATCGAATCGACATCGACTTTCAACGGTAAGCTTTGGCGTACCACGGTAACCTGAACGGAATACAAAATAGATATTAGAAAGTTATTTTATAAACTTGTTATACATAGTTTGAAACTGAATACACTGTAGTGTAGTTTCTTCTATTTTACATGGAAACTATAATATAACGTTAGGTCAGACGATGGTACAGTTTTGTTGAAACAATTTCGTAATTCAAGGCTTTTGATAATGAAACACAAAGTTGAGATGATGCAACATTCTACAAAATTTAAATAATTTTAAGGGGAGAAGTTAAAACAAAAGTTGGAAGCGAAACCAATTTGCAGATAAGAAAAATAAGAATTTGAATATTATGTACAGACGCCAGCACATCAAGCTACCTGAATCTGTCAAATTTTCCCAATCAACTTTGAACCTTATGCTTTAGTGATAAAGTTGAAAATCTATTAAAGAAATTTGTCAGATTGTAGTAGCTTGATGTGCTGGCGTCTGTACCTTAAGCCAGGCCCAGACGTGTGTAATGTAATGTATCGTGTAAAGTAATGCGCATAGTGTGGACGGCATACAAACTCAACGCAAATCCTGTAGGTATGTGTTCGACTGCAAAAGCTTTTGTGTCGGGCTAAAACCGACACCTGATGGATCAGCGCGAGCGCCATCCTGAGCGTTACATATAATGCTTGTAGTGTTCATACGCAGAATTCACATTACATTAATTACACACATCTAGACCCAGCTAAATGATTCAACTCAAGCGTACCATTAAGTTTAATGTCCAGTTTGTAAAATGACCTCGGGAACTTTGTAAATCCAAGAAACTAAAACTAAAGCACCAACAGCGTAAGACCTCTTTCTAAGCAAGAATGATGCTGGCTCAAATGTAGCTGTGTCGCATAAGATAAAATATTACCTTGTCCAAAAAATGATAAGTGTTTTACGTTTCATGAATTTTGCAACTTTTGTATGATGAATAGAACCGACGGTAGCCAAAAGGAGTTTCTGTTTAGATAACATTGCGACGTTTAGTCTTTTATGGACATTTTATGCATGGAAAGATTTTCTTGTTTCCAGAAAATTTCATCCTACCTTTTCCCATGTGAATGTAGTGGGTCCGTGGGGTATGTTATGAAACTTAATTCTGCTCCTAAAGAGAATTTAGAAATTATTTTCCTCCTCTTGGGTCGGCAAGTTTCGTTCAGAAAGCTTAAAAACAATTGAACACTGTCTGTGAATACCGAATTTCCCATTATTTTCAGTGAAAGAATGCAGTGAATTGAAAAAAAGAACAGTCCCAATCTGGCAGCCGCATTGCACCCAAAACTATCGACTTTATCGCTTCGCGCCAAAATGTGAATCGGTCCGTGTTTAACTTGGCCCACAGACGATTTGAAATACGTCAGATATACGGAGAGAACCGCAAAATATTGATGGAATATAACTGAATAATACAAGCAGATTTCGAGATTTTTTGTATGCATGATTTATGGCTTATAAAATAATAAGTATCGGTGTATTTCACTATTATCTGTCACGTCACGCAATTGTTTTTGATAAGCGACACATATGTAGGGTTTGTATAATTATATCAATAAAAGTATTTTGCATTTTATTTAGTTTAAAACAAAACGTTTCACATAAAACTCAGAGGTTTATTTTCTGTTGGACATGCAGCACGAATACTAAAACAAAATGCTCATACAAATTCTGGTCGACAACAGGAAGCGTTGCTACGGTAGCTTTGTTTCAGATTTTTTATTTTTCAAAGCTGTGCAAATTCAATTCGGTAGGTTCGTTACTTTGTTTAGCGAAGCCAATTAAACAAATTGGAGTTGAGTCTGATGGAGAAATGAGAATCTAAGGGAAGGGAAAACACTTATAACTCAATTTCATTAAGAATATTAAATTTTATCGACATTCGAGTGTTTGTACTTAAACCTGTGTAGCTCTTTATATAACTTTTAAAAGATTAAAGATACATTTAGAATAAACAATTAACTTTTATTCTTACCATACACAATTAACTTTAATTATTATCGTATAACATAAATTCAAGCGAGATAAAATATCTATTTACAGCGCTGTGCGTAAATACAGTATAACAAAACTTAATTACAATTTATGTAGGTTTCACCCAGCAAATCTGTTTTGCTTTCAATATGTTAGCATTAATGAAAGCGCTAAGCATTCTTGAAAATAAGACAAATGAGTTTAGTACGGGACATTTTCTTATTTAACGTAGATCTTTCGTGAGACAGCAGTCATTGTCAGTTTTAACATTCGAAGCTGTTGTCACGGAAGACCGACACCGTTCACCGTTTTGAGAGCAGTGGTGATGATATAATTTACACAAAGCAAAGCACCTGTCTGGGTTCGAACCAACGACCTACAACTCTGTAAGTCGCGGCCGTTACCACTAGGCCACCGCTGCTTTCGATTATTGTGACTTTCTTCAAATTGCAGCACGATCGTCACCTTTCAGCCTTATGCAAATACATCTGTCAGAGCAGTATAATTTTCTATTCATTTTCTTCCGTATAGTATCTTTATCAGTCCTCATCTCATTCATTACCTACACACACACCTTTTACCTTTACACATTTATAGCCATATCATCTTAAACAGATTCCATATATCTTTTCTTTGGCCTTCCTGCAAGGTAAACCTAAAGTACCTACTTATTTAAATTGAATACTGAACAACATCCTTTCAGTTTAGATTTAATTATAAAGGTCTTCTATTAACACACCAATAATGGGCTGTAAGCTGTAAAGCAAACAATTCTTCGGATTCAAAATACCTATTATACTTGTTTCAAACTAATAGAAATTATCGCTACGAGTTCTCGGTTCTGTGGTAAGTAACATTAAATAGTTCTCGCTATCAGAAGTACGTGACATTCAAGAGAATATTCAACGAAAATAGTATTGCGGTAATCATCATAATTATTTTAAATAAATACTTCTGTAAATAATTACGGTGGAAGGCTATAACACACCAATAATGGGCTGTAAGCTGTAAAGCAAACAATTCTTCGGATTCAAAATACCTATTATACTTGTTTCAAACTAATAGAAATTATCGCTACGAGTTCTCGGTTCTGTGGTAAGTAACATTAAATAGTTCTCGCTATCAGAAGTACGTGACATTCAAGAGAATATTCAACGAAAATAGTATTGCGGTAATCATCATAATTATTTTAAATAAATACTTCTGTAAATAATTACGGTGGAAGGCTATTCGACGAACCGCACCTGCGCTCTTATTGGCCCAGTATCCACCTCAATAAAGCAGCAACACTTCGAATTTTGTAGAACCGAATTACATTATTCAGGGTAATTTTACCAAAGTAGATATATACTCATCTTGCTGTCGTTAAACAACATTTTGTGGTTAAGTAAGCTCCTACTAGTAACAATTTAACAATGTAACAAGAGGAAGCAAATGGTTTAACATTTCCAATTAAAATGAGTTCATCACCCATGTGTTAAATTTAAATTACCCACTTCTTTGGGTTTTACTTTAAACTTTAAGATTCCTAGCAATAAAAGTTTGCGAATTCTCGTTACTTAATTTAGAGATCTCGTAAACTAGGTAACAAGCAAAAAGTATGCAAGATCATATCTTGTAACTTGGATCTAGTCCATCTTTTATTTTTACGGAAACCACTTGGCTATGCCGTCGACGCTTCAGCACTTGATACTATGTAGCAGACGCAATATATTTCTGACAAGTTAGTTTTTGCAGTTTAATTTCCTAGGGAACGGAGACTGGGCCAAAACTGACGGAATGGCACGGAGCCAAGCTGCCTAACAAAATGGGGCGCCTAGAGGAATTTCATTATTGAAAGTATTTCATTCAGTGAGCTATATGATTTGCAAGCTCGTAAAATCAGCTGACAGTATCAAAGAGAATTAGTACTTGTAATATTTGAGGTTTTAAACCACTAAAGCAAGCTGTTAAGACGCTTGGATAAGGCAAGTTATGAAAGAGATGCAGTATCGATATAATGGAATATATGAATACTGTATTATACTTTATCTATGTGGTCTGAAGCTTTTGATGGTGTCACATGAAAACTTTTTATAACTTTAAAGGTGACTGGAAGATAAATATCGGTGAGTGTTCAGCAATAACATGAGACTTTAATCTAGTTTCTTTAATGTGAGGATATATAAGCCATGATTGATAAACAAGATAACATGAATTTCATAAGTTGAAAATAACATAATGAACGAACGTCATGACAGTGATAGCAGACTTAATAAATGAAGCATCAAAATTACGCAGTGCTTCATCAAGTTTTATTAAAACTGTGTCTAGGTATTCCTTATTTAAATTACCAGAACTGAAATCGTGATGATTATTTTCCACTACTTAGATACAAACATTTCTAAATAAATATATGCTCGAAAACATTTTTGGACGAATAGATATTTTCGAAATTCCTATTCCGTCTGAAATGTATGTTGATTTTTTTAACAAAAGAGTCGAATGTTAATATCGGAATTTCACCAATTGGCAATTCGAATACATTTAATTAAAGACAGCAAAAATAGAAAGCAATATTGCGATACAAAACAAAACAAAGGAGACGAAACCAGCACGAGGAAAGTAGGTAACAGCTGTTGAAGCTTTATCATAATAAACATCTGCGAAGAAATTGGAAACCATATAGAGGGTACTTAAGAAATTAAGTTAAGCGAAATGTGCTATCGACCAACAAAGGAACAAAAGATTTAACTCAATGAGCGAGGCGTGGCGGACCAAAGTTTGTTCAAATTTTATAGTATTGGAAAACGATAGTTCTCTCTAGAGAAGCGGTTGATTCGTTAAATTTTTCATTCAATATCCACAAACAATAAATGATACGCTTTGGAAGAAATGGGATGTACTCAATTTTGAACTGTAGTTATTTTCTTTTGCAAATTGCTTCGATAGAATAAAGAAGAAGCGCCAACTGAACTAAAATTAAAACAATTTTTTGCACAATAATCCTCTAGTAATAAATTAAAATCGAATGGAAAAAGAGAAAACTTCATCGCAAAAAGGAAACGTAACGCAAGCGAAGAATTAAATATTCGCTCTGATGGCCTCCTGATGGGCCAAGTCATCCGATTCAGTGACTTTTCGATCTGTACTAAGGTACTTTATGGAGCTTAGTGGAAAAAGAAGGAAGTATACGATGAATACACATCAGGAATAATATTTAATTTCTCTATCTTTTGAACCTTTAAGAATGTAGAAAGACATCGTCTCTTCGTTATAAGCACAAGAGAAATTGTAAAAGCGATAAGGAAAAATACTAAAACTGTCTTGTTAATTTATGAAACACAAACCGAGTATACATTATGATGCTGTAAAGGTACAAAGTTTTTGAGCTGAAAAATAGAACAAAACAAGCTTACGTTCTACAACGCAAACAATGCAACATCTGCCTCATAAATTACCGGAATAAGTTCCTGGCAAATGAAATAATCATATCTATTCTTTGTTAACATTCCTTTGGTTCCGCGAATTGTAATCAGCATGTGTTATGAGTTTATGACAGAGCTGTGGTAATTACGCTAATTAGCTTCCTTTTTATACGTTGATGTCAAGAAGTTTTATAAGAGTAGATTTTTTCGAATTAACGCTGTACTGTCTCTCGGTGCATTTATCTGGGACAAAGCATATTTTGTGTAGGTTATCAAAAACTTCTTCGGATTTTCTTTAACCTTTGATCGAGTATTTTTTTTTATCCAAACAAGGTTTCCACAAGGGTTATCAATTTCCATTTACGTTGGACCCTAGACGCCGGAAGCAATATTTGAATAATTCATAAGCGGTCTATTTTTCTAAAGACCGTAGTTGTAACGCACTCCTCAATATGTCTGATCCTGCCGACATCGAGACCCAATATTTTCAGTCCCCAAAGAATTCTGAACCATATTTTATGTACAAATAGTGACAGCTTTCATTAGAAACCTTCATAAATCCAGGGTTGCTTAACATAGACGTCGAAAGAAATTCTTAGCTCCAGATTTATTTGACCTATATTTCCTTGAATTGAAAAAAGCTGAGAACTCCACAATTATACCTTAATATATGGTCCGTAAATCTTCACTGGGCCCGTGAGGTGGATTATGGCCCACTCCCTCTCACTGAGAGGAGGCCTGTGTCCCAGCGGTGGGAACATAATAGGCTGATTATGAAATCTTCACCACTGAACAAGGTCGTCTGGCAAATTTATTCATTTTAATTTTTACTAAAATTAAATAAGTTTTACCATGGTATTGATTCTAGCTAGAAGGACTAGAAGACGTAGTAAGCTAGTGACTACTTCAACGTAACTTCAGCATCGATAGATTCACAAGCCCCGTAGTTCTAGGAATTCCTAACTTCCTTTTTATTAGAAATTTTTTACACAGTAATAAATAATTCTTGAATGGAAAACGAATATGAGATAATTTTATTAAAACTTAATAATTCGTTACATTTTGTCATTACATCTGGTTGGATTGGAAGGTTTGCTTATGGTTTTATCACACAATGCACACAAAATAAAATTTCTTTAAAAAGTTTAATATTTAGTGTTCTAATTTTACTTCTAAAAATAAACACCAATTTATTTTCCCGGCCGCCATATTTCACGTTTGCTTTATGAAAAATTGTAGGTAACCTACTATAAACTCGCTTGGATTCTGTCACCGAGGGAGTAAACAGACATGTTTGCTTATTACACGAAATCCTAAACAAAGACACGTGAAACCATGTTTTAAATTAGATGACGCGAACAAAATTACTTGTAAGTAGTACATTTGTGTATAGTACGTACAAATCTTCTACCTAAAGTTATAGGGGTTACCAAAGGTCTGACAGGATTATAAGATCAAGGTATGAACCTATTGAGGGGACTACATGACCTAAAGCGCGGTCACTATCGGACTGCATAGAAAAGAAAGAGAAGCGCGATGACACAACGCTGGTAATTTATTGCAAAATATGAAACAATTATCTATTTACAAAAAATCTATTGATTGGACTAAAACGTATGTTGCTTGTAGAATAATCTGACAAAAAATCAGAATCGCTATGTATATTAGTATGGTTTTTATTGTGAAAAGAAAGCTTTTAGAGGTATCTTCATGATTTTTTTCTATCGTATCAAATTAGTTGTATTATGTTTTCAACATACTATCTAACTAGCATATATCCTGAAGAATATCATATATTTTTCAGATTTTGTTTACTGTAGTCGATCATATACTTTTAGGCATTATAAAACTTGCGTTTTTTGCGTTTAGGACCTGGAGTTCCCTTAAGGTAAAAGCTTGAATTGGGAAGACGTATTAAAACTTAAAAAGATTTAATGAGTAAAGTGGTTTAAAAGGTTAGATGATATTCTTTGCCTGGGCTTGATATTCAAAACGATCTGGACGATTACTGAAATACTTTTTGATCCAGAGAAACAAGTATGTTCAATAAACAGACATGACCCGACGGCAAGCCAAAAGCTAATCTGATGAGAACTATTCTACCAACAAAAGAAACGCCTGACAAGCCAAAATAGACGTCGGATTTACTCGCAATTAGGGAGGGAAAGATAAAATCGCACCACACAAGTTGGTAATCCATGAAGGCACACCCAGAAACGGCGTATATATAGCCGTAAATAGGAAACCATTAACATTCTTAGTGCGGGTGAAGCACGGGCTAATCCCCACGATTGTTCCTTAAAAGCCTCACCGACGGAAAGTCAATTGTTGGCGCTGGGCCCGACATTCGACTCTGAAATAGTTTTTGTCAATGTGTGTGTGCAGCAACTGATACAAAGTGTTTTTTTTATGTTTTAAGATAAATAAAAGTTAGTTGAAATTACATGAATAATTATGTGTACTGTTAAAAACAAACGTGTATTTCGTTTTTTTTTGGATAAGCCTCGATTGTTTTAAATGTAGTGAATACCTATAAAGACAAAAAGCTTATTGCAGCTTTAACAGTTTTGGAACATAAATTGGAATTGTATGCAAATAAAGTAATTACAAAACTAAATTGGAGAGAAACGACTAAACTTTATAGCAGGCAGGTGCTTTAAGTTACATGAATTTATTATTCTAAACTATGAATAAAATGGAAAATAAATCGCTGTCTCAACAAAATAGTTGATCAATTCTAACACATTTAAGTACCTACACTTGAATGGATTAGACTGAACGACGCGACCAAACGTCCCATTTTATTGAAATGAACGGACTATATTTGTTCAAATTCTTATTTGGAAGGTTGACCGTAAAAATCTGTTTTCACAAATGAAATCGGATTGCAGGACATACTTATTTTCAAACTTTTAACAACCAAAACAACAGGTTTGGGACCTGGTGTTTTTGTTTGGTATATATAAAACTTTGTAAGGTTTTATTTTATTTACAATGTCACAAATGGAAAACGGCACAGCGTCATTAACTGAGTTTGGGGTGAAGACAAGAAAGATGGCACTATGGACACTATTAACAACTGGAAAACATAGTATTAGAAGTGAGAAAATATATTATCTTGTTTGATTTGTTTTTCAAAGAAATCGCTCAGTTGAAAATTCACCAAACACGTATTAGGAACATGAACTCAGCAATAAATTGTAGCTATGAAGTTTTAGTATTGATTGGAAATAAACCGACAATAAAAAACGAAGTTAGTCAAAGCCCGCCAAGATAAAAGCTTGGCTTCACAAAATGAAAAACTTTATAACGTGAATAAATAATGATTAAACAATTTTTGCTTCGACATAATACGTTCACATTTAGTTCTTTGATAAGGGTACTCTCCTTTGAATTATGAGGGTAAAAGGTATTTTCACAGTAGAAATAAAAATCTATATCTGTGGAACACGAGCGTTTTCTAATAAACAACAAACATCCCTGTATGCGTACGTGTACAAAATATATTTTGCGACCAAAATATAATGGTTTCGTTCGAGACATATGGTACAAATATGAAAGTTCTATTCAATATGGCTACTCGAAATGTGGTATGTGTGTAACGAGATAGGAAATGAAGCTGGTCCCAAATATTTTCTTAATTTAGTTGCCGTCGTTAATATAACCGCTCATAAAATATAATCCTTCGACATTTTTCGATGGTATTTGCTTCATAATATTCTGGAATGTTTCAAAATGAAATACCAGGACACATACAATTAGAACTGAAAATGTTAAAAAGATAAAATAAGGTAAAACTCCGTGCAAATATGTAGTAAAAATTTACATAATAATGGTAGTCTGTCCTTTGTCGAGGGAAAGATATGGCGGTGAGGAGTCGCCGGGTAAATTTAATTAATGAAATCAGCTAGTGGAAAAAGGTCCCTAGTAGTTGTTATCAAAATATATACAATGCTTTGTAGATGCGGGCAAATAAAAAGAAGATGTTGCTTTGTTGTCGGAATTATTTAATTAGAGTGATCATAATACATATTATACCGAGTGAACATCTTTAACGATCATAGCTATGTAGACGTCTAGATGAACAACTGTTTTAGTTAGAAACTTAGTAAAACCACAGCATTAACGTAAGTCCAGCTAGGAAAGCGAAAAACTATTAAAAAGTACATCAGAGCACTATTTTTCAAGACCGCGACACGAAGTTCCTTAAATCAATTTCAAAAGTGAAGTGAATAAAACTCGTTTCGATGCTGATAGAAAAATGCACCAAGTTTCCTAATCGATTCGTCTGTCACATGGGCAAGTTGGAAAGACCCTAACGGTCCGCCCGTCGAACTATACGCCAAATTTATCACTCAACTCGATTTAAATGCAAAACAAGCGCAGATGGACCATGTCAACTTTGGTAAAATACAGAACTATACTGCAACGATAGTGCTTAAACTGATGAAAACGGCCTATGTTTAGAATCTGGTTTTTATAATGGGTGATACTGAAGCTGTTGTCAGTATCGAATAATTAATCGCAGGTTTATACAATGTTTTATGAGAACAAAGTATTATAGAACTCTGTTATTATAAAAAAAAAATCGGTAAATACGACAATTCACAAATAATGTAACACACCTCACTCTAGCCTTGTAATCGTTACAATTATTCGGAGCATATCTATCGCCGAAAGCGTGACTGATCCCAAACTGGCTGGTATTATTTATTCTGACACTTCAAAAGGTCCAGTAAACGAAAAGGTGTGTAAATATTAACAGGTGCGCTAACCTGACCACTGTTAAGATAAAAGAAATACCCGCAACCTTTTATACAAAAGAAAGTCAAAGAATAATAAGGCGTTAGGAAACTCAGGTTGCAAAAGTTGCAAAATATAACAGTAATAATGAAAAGGAGAAAAGCCTTGAAGAATGTGGCAGTACCCTTGAACACATATTTTATGCAATGAATCTATCCTCTACCCTGAATCCTAAGGGTCCTACACTTGAACATTTTAACAGAAAGTTAGAATTTGTTGAAGAAAGGCGAAGAAAAATTTGTGAATACGATTGGAATGCTGACGAATATTGGGGAATGAAAAACACGCGAGAGGAATTGACAATCGGAAAATTTGCATACTTTGAATTCCGTTCGACTCGCAGTCAGGTCCCAAGTGAAGTAGACGAATAGTCGTAACTAAAAGTTGGAACCGACAGTCGCGAGTGTCACTAGAGAGTGAATGAAATTAGTTCTATTGAAAAATGTTAGATTTTAAACGGGTTTGCCAACGAATGAATATTAGTTTATTCAAGCAACGTGTGGTGTCAGGTTTCTCTTTGGCATTCAGGAAATGCTCATTCGTCGTCTGTGGGCGATTTAATTAAAGCAACGATTTCTTTGGAATACATATGCCGAAGTTTTGGTTCCCCGTTAATATGTATATAGATATACATAGTTAACGGGTAACGACTGTATTATACCTTATTTAAGCCGAAGATAGAACTCTGTAGATACATTTTGAAACTTTGTAACAACAATTTTGCTGATGACAATGTAAAAGGCAAAATGAATGTATGTTACTAGACAATTTCTATTCATAGATTCAAATAGGAAGGATTGTTTTCCTGAACTTTCCAAACAACTTACGTACAGCTTAAAAGCAAGGGTAGTGTCAGAATGATAACCAGAGCCCATCTAAATAAATATGACGACAGCAACACAGTACACAACAGCTTCAGCAACGAAAATAACGTTACCTTAGCTAACAAACTATTTCCTACGTGTGAAACGATGATGGCACACGTAACTAGGGCCCAATTTCCGTCCAATTAGTATGCCAAAACAAACGTTCACCCGAGATAAACTATCGTATTAACCGAAGCGCGAAAACGCCAAGCAATTTACTGTATATACAAGCAAAACAACGGAATAATTAAAGTGGATCGAAGTTATACTGAGTGTTAGTGCAGACATATCTACTATTATTTGCTCCGCGTCTGCTTGTGATATTAAAAGTGAAATCGAGGCTTCCAACAGTTCAGTAAACTATGTACGGCGAGAATTTATTGGATTTCAAACACAGACACACACTGTGCAGTGACCGGTTAGTTGGCTTGTAGCTTAGGCGCCTGTAATATGATTTTTCATTTCGTATTCTTTACTAAAAAATGATTTTCAATTTTCATGATTTTATAATAGAAAATATTATTTGCTTGCTTCATTCTTTATAAAAACCGACATTTTCTTTTATGAGATTCTTATTTGCTTGACATTAATGTTATCTATGCGATAATATAAATCAACTGACACTTTCAAAAATCTACACATGCAAGGATTGCACAGTCTTTCTCCAAGTTGCAGAAACGGTAAGTTCAGGTCACAGCAAATAAAGTTCCTGACACCTTGAGTAATTGTCGGACACAAGTTGCGTCAGAACATTACCTTACCTTGCAGAAAGATGTCCTCTCTAGGACACTAGAACTCGTTTCTTTCCCTTGTGACGGGTGCGAGATTCAACGAAACGAGGTAATGTAGGACTGAGGACTTAGCCCGCATAATGTCTCCTAGTCTATGCGTGGGTTCAAATGTTTGGCGAATTCAGCTTTTTTTTTTAACATTTATTTCATGTTTGGTAGTCAGGTAGGAAGTGGAAGTAATCTCTTAAATGGAAATGAGCTCCTGCATTAATCACCTGTCAGCAGAAAGCTAGGAGAGTTTTCCTCGTTTCATATTTATGTTTTAACTGCCCAAAAAAGCCAGGCGGTGAACGACACAATGACATGATCAATATTCATGGGAAGCACGTTCCCTAACATGTTATAATGCTTAGTTAGTTACACACAGTAACAAAATATATTCTGAGCCTTCTACCATGCCCTTATTTGTATTTCATCGAACAGGGGAACAATTCCCGCGGCTGCGGCTGCCTCCAAGCTTAATGCGACATCATTCGTGTACCAGACTCATTCGTAATCACCATATGTACCGACGCTTGCGGTCTCATCTCGGATGCGAGGTTCGCACCAAACGCCTTTGTAATTTTGATTCCCGGGACGTTTCCCAAGGCCCTCTAATTATGGCCGCGCGTTTACTACAATTGTCTGCCATATGGCTGAAGTTTATCTCTAATGCCCCAAAATAAACTTACGCTAAACAGTATTAAATTTTAGTTTTAATGCCCTTTATGTTGTGGAGATTAATTTGAGCGTTCAGTTAAAGAGTTGATAATGAAGGTCTTCTAATTTATTTGGAATGACTGGAACTATTTTCTGTCTATAACTCATTGTATTAAGGCTTGTGGGTATAATGTTATTCTAAATAACTTGAATTTGATTAAATTAATGGTTTGGCAGTCGTTACCCGCACGTAGGTATGTTGTCCCAACATTCACCCAATATTTTTTTCTTATTTTGATTTACACAAACAAACATAAACCTAGTGATACTGTTGGGTTTGAATACGAGCGTTGATAAGTAACTCTGCAATTGATGGGATGTAGCAGCAGCGATGTGCAGTTATGGATATCGATAATTTATTGGTCGGATCGTTGCCCACTTGTTCAACTAATAACTGGTAGGTCCATATCATCGACAATTGAATCCTACTTATATTATAAAAATGCGAAAGTTTGTGAGGATGGATGGATGTTTGTTACTCTTTCACGTAAAAACTACAGAACGGATTTTGATGAAACTTTACAGTAATATAGCTTATACATCAGAATAACACATAGGATACTTTTATCCCGATATTCCCGCGGGATCGACACTTATGCAGGTGAAACCGCGGGGCGCTGCTAGTGATAAATAATTAAATTAAATATTAAATTAGCAATCACAAAAAATATGACTAATAAATACATACAGTGAATTAACGTGAAAGTGTTATTTTAGTGTCTCATAGGCTAAGGGCTCCCACACAAAACTGCGATGCGATGCGATGCGAATTTCTGCGATACGATTTAGTGCGGCAAACCGTTTGGTAGGGCGACCATTCCTTCAAGTGTAGTCAGCCGTACTGGACGTGTTTTTAGGAAGCGTAAGATGGATCGCAAAAAGACACTGCTGTTATTGTTAAATAGATATAAAAGAAAAAGAAGATTCTGGGTTCATCCATTTATTACGATTATGAACTCTGATGGGAACTATTTTACTCAAAAGTACTATGCGTTGAGAACTGCAGAAGATAATTTTTTTGATTATTTTAGAATGAGCATATCTTCATTTTCGCGTCTTTCTCTAAAGCTGTCTCAGAGCGGACTAAAATGGCGTCACCAAGGATGACGTAATATCGCAGGAATGTGCGATGCGAAGCAGATCTGAAATTCTTGCGGTGCGTTCGTGCGAATTCGCAGATATTTGCGATGCGATGCGAATTCGCGGTTTTGTGTGGGAGCCCTTAAACTCGGTGAGTCATCACAAGTTCAATAAAATCATTGCCAAATAATTAACTCGAGCACTTCGTGAAATTAAATGATTTATCATTCCCTTTTTGAAGCTTTAGATTAAATTTCATTTTCATATGTGGTTACTGCGAATACACTGTGCACGGGAGATCATTTACATTTAACAGTAATACGTAAACAGGACGAGTACTTTAGTTCTGTTAACTTAATTTGATACATTATAATATTTTTTAATGTAAACACGGAGTTATTAAAGTATGTACAAAGGTTTAATTAAAGGGTAAATTAACACGAGAATTTATATTAAAAGAATAGAGAAGAAATATTTTTAGAAAATAATTAACCACTGTGCATTTTATACCGTGACTTCTTCATCACGGAGTTTAATTAAGAGTTCGTTGCCATTATCAAACTGCAGTCCAAGCTAGGTGTACAAAAAGATAAACTTTTGTTGCCATCTCCAGACAGCATATTTTTGCGAAACATTAACTTGGAAATTTGGCAAGCATCTTGCCAATGGCGGTGTAATTAAGGTTAATTTAAGTTAAATGAACTCGCTCGTCAGTGACTTTGTTGTTAAGCCGGCGCCAGATACAGCTTCAAACATTTGAACACTTCTTTGAATGTTATGTGTGGCACGGGACTTTGAATATGTGCTCAAAGTTTGAAGAAAGATTTGCAATTTGCCATGCCGTATCGGTTTTTTAGCGCACATCAAACCGTTCAAATGTTTGTGTAGCCTACCACACTTGCGCAAAGTTCAAATGCGCGACTGTTGCTGTGACGAAAGGTCGTGCGCGGTAGTTTTTGTTTATGAGTGCGTGCGCGTACGTGCTTGAATAGTTCAAGATCGTACTTTTCAAGATGGACTGGAGCAACGAGTGCGTCCTTGAATTTGTGGAGTTGCTGCAAGGGGAGCCATCTATGCCATTTTCGTCCATCTTGTTTGTCGTCTACCAGCCTACTGTGGAGTAAAATGTTTGCAAAGTATGCCTGGCAGGCTGCGACAATATGTGTTTAAATGTGTTTTCAAAGTCTTCAAAGAAGTGTTCAAATGTTTGAAGCTGTGTCTGGCGCCGGCTTTACAGTTCTGGAAAGAGAATCGTCGGTAGAGCTCGGTGTATTTTGTTTAAGCATTTTGTAATTAGCGTCTAGAGTAGGCAAAGGGTATAATTAAATACGTTTTCTGTCTTTTTAAACGAAAGTTTTTCTTATTACCTACTGAAAATACTTCGTCATTAAAAAGTAACCAAAAGTTTTTTTTTATTATGTTTTGAAAAAAGAACATCGTCACATTTCCGTCGACATACTCCCATCACTACGCATGAATAATACGCAACGGCGACCGCACATATTTCTTGATATGCGAATGTACGCCGCACGGAACGCGAGGCTCGCCCCTCAACCTAACGTAGCGTTCATACGAGTGCGAAGTGCTGAGTATTCTAATAGGTGTCTTAGTTCACGGCTACCGTCTTTGTAAAGGCATTGTACTTACCCATTTTGGAGTATACGTACTATGTACGTAAGTTACCGACACACGAGTTAAATGATAGGTATTGTGTGTAACTATGAACGTGGTATTATTGTTGTCTTACTATCATAAGAGAACCTGCCAAGATAAGACATGTATAGCAGAAAATACATGCAAAGTTATCTGAAACTTTCTTTCGTTCATCCCGAAATTACCATTCACGTTATTTGGTGTAAAAATAAATTGAACACCTGACCTTCATAAAAGGATCCACATAACTTCTTAAGACGCTTTTAACTCCCGGGTTCAAGAGGGAGTAAATAATGAATAACCCAAAAAACCCTTACAAGATTGAAATTTTAATGGAACTTGAAATTGGTTCTCTTGTAATTAGGTGTGTGGATAAAATTACAAATAGTGTGATCACAGGTAAATGTTTATTGTGCGTTTAATTAAAATCGTTTCAACAGTTTTGGAGATACGCTTAATAATCCTAACTTCCTAATTTTAACATAATATTATAAATGCGAAAGTAAGTTTGTTTGTTACTTTTTCACGCTTAAACCGCTGAACCGATCATCCTGAAATTTTGCATATCCGTTGTCAGGTGTACAGAAACGGACATAGGGTACCTTTCATCCCGAAAAAAAAAGTGCTGTTCCCGAGGAAAACAACAATAACGATTTTATAATAATATATGGCGCCACGTGTCTTTCGAAACTTATGCGGGTGAAACCGCGGGGCGCTGCTAGTTCAGTAATAAAGCTGCTCGTGGCTTCAGTTAACCGTAGCATGATGTGAACTGAACTATGCAGATGAATCCGTAAGTTACATACTTAACCGGGATTATGTGTCAGAGTTCGGACTACTTTAATGTGTGAAAGTTTTAAGGTACCTATAAAATATATTCTTAACTAGCTTCTGCCCGCGACTTCGTTCGCATGGAATTCCTCGAGCCCGATTAATAGTCTCGCCGATCGCCCCCAATGGCATAGGGCTTATATCGTAACTGTCGATATGTGAGTGTCCTCACACCTAAACCTACCTCTTTGGGTAAATATCTATATCTGTGGGTAAAACAGATATGACGATACCAACACATCCATCATTTTTATAACATATCCAATATTTCATAACAAAAACTCACAACGTTCTAAGACTTATATTCTAACTTGAACTTGCAAGTTACTTAGTATGATCGATAACAGAGTTGCAAGATGTCGCGTTACTCTCACGACCTTATCCACAGTGATCACACCCTTGGGTATAGCAACTATGTATTGGAAATGCAAATGCTTAGCCTTAGGGACTAGTTCAAGATATCAGACGAGTACCTACTCTGAGTTTGTTTCGGTCTTCTTGTCAGAGTAGTCGGATAGAAAACGCCGATCTCATCTAGTTTGAAAATTAAGATTGTCTTGGAAAAGTGTTTCTACAAACATACTTAAGTATAGAAATAAAATCATTTATCACTATTTACTGCTACAAAACTTTCTCCTTTGAAAAAAAAAACTGACCCTTGATTAGTTTTAAAGTAGATTTATTAGCATTAATAATGTACACTTTAGTAAATTAGAGCATATTAGCTTTGATATGAATTACTTATTGGATGATTCGAACAGGTCATTCGTTTACACAATACAGTAACCGCAAAACCGCTTCCGATCACTTCATTACAATAAAAGTTATAATCCACTTTTCATATGAATGATTATACCATAGATACAAGTTTTCAAAACTGCATGGTAGGTACGTATCTAATATTTGACGTCAACGGCACGCTTGCATCTTCAGCTACCACTAACCCTTATCGGAAATATTTTAAATGTGACTTGAGCTTGCCTTGCGGTATTAAGTGCCACTTTGCGGTCTGCTTTTCTTATAAAAGCGGGACTGAAACTTCAGCAGCTGACGAAGTAAATAACCGACCATTAAATTTAGGTTCGATACAGTGAAAAAGTAAATATTAAAAAAAAGTCGCAAATCCAATAAGATAAGGATAACAAATAAAGATCTTTCAATCTTTTCTGTGTGTGGGTTGTAGGTACGATCGTAACTAAGTAGGTACCACGTTTGGATGTAGTATAATATGTAAATCCCATTGAAACAAAAAAGTAATTTATTTTGTTCGACTACAAGTCAAATAGAAAAAAAAAGTGATAGATCAGTAGCTACCATAATCTGATACGACGGATCTTCCAACAAGATTCTTGAAGCGAAAGGAGACAAAAGGTGATACACGACGAAAATAATAACACGTCACCTTCGTACCTGCTAAGTCGGGTAAGCCTTCGAAGATTCATGTCGCGGTTCCCGATCGATATACAAGTATGTGTAGGTACTGTTATAATGAAGCTTGAGAACGCTTGCTTCTAAATTAATTAATTGTAAAAGAGAGACAGAGATATAAATAAATAACTTTCTCCTCTTCCTTTATTTTTACGTTCAGAAAAATTCTTTCCAACGAAAATCACTTATAGTAAAAACTAAATTTTAATTGGGAGTAATACTTTTTGTTCCTAAAAATCCTTTCCAAATTAGAGATAGCGACAGAAACAAATAATTCTTCAGTTCATTCAATTCGTTCCTAGGGCGGGCGCTCGGAGTCCTCGGAATTTAACTGTAATATAAATAAAATACCGCAGGTAAGTCACAGACATTTTGCAGCCCGAAAATTCGTCCCGACGAACGACTGCGGTGAACCCAGTTAAATTGAAGTGGTTAATAATGCGCATAATTTTAAACACGGAATTATTTAATTGTGAAGCCTTCGTTAATTGGCAAATATTGTTACTATAATCTACTTTGTAGATAGTGTCAGTTCGGTTTCCTCGTGTTCACAAGGAAAACACGTCATGTCTAATATTTTATAAGACGAACAAATAACACGTTATCTTGAGGCAAACTCAGGTAATGTTTGTATTCTCGCATCGAGTCACGTCATTGGTAGATTTAATATCAGATACTTTCGATATATTATGTATATAGATATACGGCACTAGTGTGTTTACGGATACACCTACCTATATACGTCAACGTCGGAAAGATCAGAGATTTCATTTGTTGTATGTTTATATGAGTCGTGTTTTCATCCCTCAGTGGGAAAGGATAGAGACTCGAATGCAATATGACATGGTGTCCAATTAATTGCATTTCGGTTTCCGAAGTTGACAGAGTAGTAATAGTAATAATAGAAGTAGTAGTAATAGTTTTTGTTTTCCGTTTTTCTAGTCGATGTCGAATATTATGCCACCGTTGTTTGGTGACGGCAGTGCAGCAAGGTGAGCCGTCAAATGCACCTTGTGGTAGTTATAGTAGCTGAAACTAACTTTGTATATAGATACGTTGAAAACTATAAAACATACGCACACATATGGTTTTTGCAATATATGACTGAAAGAACAAAGCCTGCCTGTCAGTTATCCGCTTATCCTTATAAATAAGCATTGACGATGTTGCCAGTAAATCTATAAAAATGCGGGAAGACGTTCATCTCTTCGGGATAAATTCGAAAAGCATCGGATTTTAATGCGAGCTCCACCGACGACTTAGATTTTAAGTACAATTTTATAGAGAGCTCAGATTCGTATGGAGACAATTTAAGAACGAACGAATTGTTGAGCACATGGATTTACCTACCCCATTTTTTTATATCCACGCAATCACTGTCCATTCCAAGGTTGCCTGGAAGAGATCGCAGAAAGCGATAAGGCCGCCCATTGTATGTTTTATGTGAATAATCGTTTTTATTGTTATGTTTTTTCTGGTGTACAATAAAGTATATATAAATAAATAAATAAATTTATTTATTTTAGTTTGCAGAAAAACCACAGATAAAGTTTCAGTACTAACTAAATTAATATATACTCTCAGAAACACATTTGAAGACTTAGTAAGAATTTCTGGGCGAAAGTACCTAACTCGCGTATCAAGAATTCATGGAAAAATTAAGACGCGGAGTTTCCTCTGGCTGAACGAACTAGGTAGGTACGCCAGCCGCCTAGGAACCGTCCATGAATATTAAAGATGAGGACAGGAAAACTCGTTAACTAGAACTCAAGGAGAACGTGTCAGTTTAACGTCGCGGTCTTCTGAGGATGAGGTCTGCTAAAATGTTAATTTTTGAAACAGTATTTTAAATATACCTTCAACTGAATGGCGATGTCCTAAGAATGGTAAAAAGTATTTTAATGTGCTGAGCAAAAATCTCTTAGAATCCTTTTCAAAGCTGCTTCGCAATAAAACTACGTAGGTATTTGATTTCCTAAAACTACAGGTATTAAAAAAATCGGGTTTTCTACGTGCTAGTTCCGCAAAGCAAGCTAGCTAAAATACCGGAGAGTTTCCTACGTTGCAATTATACCGAAGACTATTAAAGTTACAGCGAAATCGCGGAATTAGGGACATACATAGTATGGTTCTTCAAACTCAAAATTTTGTACATTCATCTGGCATAACGTCAAGTTACGTACATAATATCTCGTTTGCAATGTGAATCAGAGCCTAGCTTTAAACTTCTAACCTTAAACTATTAATCATTTTATTATAACGTAACTTAAAATAACTTAAAAGGAACTGCTAAAGGAACTATCTAGTCTCAGTGAGTAGTTCCTTTAGATTTTACAAAGGAACTACTGATCCAAAAATTCCCTTAGTTCCTTCAAAGGAACTGCTAAAGGAACTAGTGAGCACAAAGGGTATTTTGCTCGTTGGTTGTTTAAATCGAAATAAAATTAGAATCACGTGAAGTGAATAGTGAATTCTTTTATTGACCCTTCTCACAAGCATTACACGATACTTGACAGCTACTTATCATACTATTGCAATCGTTATCAGCTTATACAGTCTTTTTATGTGTGCATACCTTTGTTTACTTTTCCCAAAACGGGCGAACGTGGGCTATGTATCATATCAGAGTATTGCTAACGGGGCGTGGGGGCTGTATGTCAGTTTACGTAGGTATTAAAATTTATTACAATATGCAAAAAATAAACTCCCTTCAACAAACACTCATGCGAGAATCGTGTTGAAAGATCAGCTTAGAATTAAATGCTTGAATCATTGTTATTTAAGGTAACAGGTGGGAAGTAGGTATGGGTCGTAGCATTTAGGCAAATGAGAGGGATTATAAGTACCCTTGGTTTTAATTATTTTAAACTCACGGCAACCAAGAGATAACATTTTTAAGTACGGGTAGCAAGCACAGTGAATTTCATAGTAAAGACGATAAAATAATATCATTAGGTACAAAATTACGAAGATTTTGCGCCGTGAAATTGCCGTATCTGCATAAGTCGATAATAAAACTCAACTAGACCAAATGTCCCAATTTGTGCTACGCCAAATATGGGTGCACTAGCGTTGCTACGTTTGTCTAAAACGGTTAATTGGTCCAAATGAAATTTCAGTGGCTGGTTGAACGCTTTCGTTTAATAAGTATTATAATTTCACTCTCGTATTTGACTATCATACTAAGTTCAGCTAGCTATTCCACTTTACTAGAGAGCAAAATGTTTGAAACTGTTTCAACGCTTTCAGTGTTCGATGGAGCGCGACTTCTACGTAATATAGTGAGTGGAGGACGCTGAAAACTTTACATTTATTTTCCTTTAAATTATTTTAAAAGTAATAGTTTTTGCTTCGTCTGAAAATGTGATCTTTTTTTTATTGCTGAAAACGTGAACAATTTCTAAGCTAAAATAAAATGAATACCAATTTTTATTCTTGTAATTTTCACGTAACATTGTTGTTGATTTAATATGGCAAGAAATCTTTGACAAATGACATAACTTCCCCAAAATTATTTATTACAATGGTCTGAGAAAATACTATTTTCAGCAGCATTTACAGACAAACTTTTATTTTTATATAAACCTGAAAACTATTCAGCTAAAACTAACGAATAAAAATAAAGTACTCTATTCGTAAGTAAGTTTTTACTGACCGCCTTACCCACAAATGCATGTTCACATTTCCCCTAAACTATTAGCCAAGTTAAACCCTTATAAAATATCTTTATATTTCAACTCTGACCCTTTGTTTCCCGGTCGGAACATAACACTCACTTTATATACTTGTTAATATTTTAATAATGCCTGCATTGTGTGGATTAGGGATGCTTGACATTCTGCTCGAGTGACCCCCGTTATTCATTGACGGTGCTGAAGAAAGATTGTAAAGTCAATTGAAATATTTAATTCTACATTCTGGGAGACGGCTTCATTATGATCCTGAATAGAAATGTCTTGATTATAATAAAGTTAATCCTGATATTGTAAAAAAAAATATACTAATCTGACAGGAGCATAGTTTTAAAGTGTTTAATTTGAAGGTTCATACTTTACTCCAAGGAAATAAATATAACCTCAAGCTTTTCGTCTCAAATATTTTACGAGGCACGCTCGGTTTAGAAAGATGCCTCCGTGACTACGTCTTCAGGCAGACACGAGTTAATATTGGTTCCTCTTTCCGTGAAACTGTAACATTTTCCCCGCTAAGTTACATATCTCTCTGTGCCTCATTTTATACATTTTTAGCGAGTCGACTGCAGCAAGCAAATATGAGTCGAGCGGGAAAACTCGTGGGGCATCACTAGTGCAAATATTTGCGCAGATATACGTAATATTTGCGGTCGCATCGTGTTTAGAATGCAATATGTAAATTCATTCGTAACCTCAACTGTTGTGTAGTTATGTGTGTTATGTAAACTAGATGCTGTGTATGTACTGGGGAAATATCACGATAATAGCCTTACGGAATAGTATATTAGTGGGTTCAAAGATGAACGCTTATTTGCACTGACATAAAATAGAGAGGGATTTGAAAAATATGCGGATATCTGAATAGCAGTGATGCTTGAGAGCGAAAATGTTGTAGAGGTAATTACTTTTTAATTTCGACCAATTTATTTGTTACAGCTACAATAATCTAGGTATTATATTTCTACTTCTTTTAAGATTGATACTAAGAACATCTATAAGTGTGCATACACACGAACAACACGCTTCGACGACAATGGCAACTGCAACCGTCGACGCGTGTCGGCGGCTGTCGCCGACACGCGTTGACAGCTGTCACAGACACGCGTCGACGGTTGCAGTTGCCTCTGTCGTCGACACGTGTCGCTGGTGTGTATGCACACTTATATATATTCTTAGTATCTTAACAGAAGTAGAAATATAATAGATTATTGTAGCTGATTTGATAACATCATACTAGGTATACATCCAGCCAGATTCGACATATAAAATTATGATAACACAATTATCAACTTTTTGTGCAAAAAGAAATGTCGGATTGTCGGAACATTACCAAGTTTTAAGAAGTACCCTGGGACACTTTTAAATCAGTTTCTATTGCATGTTTCCGCGAGAAAATAAACTTTTTATGAATTCTAATTTTCCTTTAATTCTTGTTCAGAGAAAATATAAGTCCCATCCCACGTTTCTAATTAAATAAGCGTTGTTTGCAGCAGAGTGTGGATGTGTAACTGTTATCCTGCCCTTTTTGCACCAAAAAATGCAGCCATAGTGACCTCTGCGCTGCCACAGACAATGCCGTGGAAGTGGCGAAGTTTTGGCCCGAAAAATCGTAATTTAATGTCGTACCATCGACACGACGAGGAAGAATAATAAAATAATGTGTTCGTTTTCTAGACTAACGCGAAACTGAAAGGCACTTGAGACAGATAAAGAGCTTAAAAAGAAATAAACCGTAACAGAAGCATTTGAACAACTAATTGATTGTATAGCACTCTTTTATCTTTTTACCTTGTCGGCTCGATCCGTACTTTGTAGTGGCATTTTGTGGTTAACGGTTAAATTGAGTTAGAACTATTTTTGTACCCTTGAAAGTCCTGAAACAGTGGATGGTCAATATGTTCCCAAGAAAAAGTACCTGAATACACGAAAAAGGGTTTTTATTTTGTAGGTTGGCAAATAAGTCAATCACCTCAGACGCGATTGGAAATTCTTAGTAGCTTAAGCAAGTTAATGACCTCAGCCGTGAATGTCTAGGGAAGCAATGCTCTCTTCTATGTAGAGAGATTAATATTGTACTCCACATAATTTACCCAACACAAACATTTCATCGAGAGACGTGTTATAATAATTAATTAACCAAAAGGAATGTGAAATTAACACTGTATTACGTGGTAACAGTTTTCATGAAAATTTAACTTAATAATTAACTAAAGTATGAATACAGAATACCTACGGCCGAATATAAAATGAAATGGAACAGGATTTCTAAGGGAATATTTGTGTCTGTGTTACTGTGTAACATTAAGGGGGTATACACATTGTAAACTCGGCCGGAACCGCGAGTGGTGCCGGCGGCGACTCGAGCCACTTTATTTGTCATTTGACACTTTTCATGCATTTTGTGTGCCCCCGCGGGTTATCTAGTAGCACGAGCCATAGTTATCGCATGCGAAGCGACAGTCAACTGCAAAACAGGTAGTTATAATTCTGTAGAGATCTTTACTGTGGCAGAATTACTAGCGCTTTGGGTAGTCAGTAAGCTAAATATAATAATCGTAAAGCTAAATGTTGGCATCAAACCCGACGGAATTAGCCCCCGTGAGCGAACCAGTACGTAAAGGCCATTAGACGTATGGAAGTGCTACGCCGTAGTCTATAACAATGCTACGCGGCTACGATGCTACGAAAAACAAGTGTGCTTCCTTTTTGGCTCGGCTCATTGTTCCACTTCACTGTTTACACACAGTAGAATTTTTAAGAACGAAGAAATGTTAAAATAATGTTGGATACGTTGGGCATGAAAGAACTATGTAAGTTTTGAACTTTTAAAGAACAGACAGAAAATTCTATTCTGTTCTTCGTCAACATAATACTTTATCTTTTCACATAATATTTATTTTTAATAAAAATAAGGGAAAATAACTACATTTTCTTCTAAGTAGTCTAATATAAAATTTTCGCGAATTGTTGGTCTATTAGTATACGATGTAAGTAATATTTTTCTCGGTGAATATTAAGTTGCAGTGACCAAGAGCGTTAATAGGTTTGTTTGCTGTCAATACCAGAGTTCAAGGTAACTAGTTGTCGTGTAAAACGTTACTTTCTTTTTATTTGCTAAAGGTAAGCATAGACTAGTGTTATCTTAGTTGTGAGACTGATCCTAGAAGTAAAGAAAAGTTTACAGTTTCACTGAAAAAAAATACCTATTTGTATGAGAAAATTGAGTCATTGACAGTTTTAAATTAGTCTTGATCGCATTTAATGCTTTACACAAAAGCCTACTAAATATCAGTCTCATAATTCGAAAATTACCAAATGAGCAGATTAATTTTATCTTCTTCGAATACAATAATTTGAGTGACACGTTTCGTAAGTGTATGCCCAACCTTAGCAGCGAAAGTTTCCAACCAGCGTGTGAGTACCTGTAACAATGAAAATACACACATAAATATCAGAGATTCTTTATGAAAATCGTTCAACAAAATGCAGATAAAAACAGGTAGGTACGTTTCGTCCATTCATTTCCGAAGAGCACTGATTTATGAAATATCGTGAGGAATTTTGGATTTAAAGGACATTCTTATGTCAAAAATACGGAGAATATAACAAAAATCACCAATAACCAAACGCAAAATACGCGCATTGACATGGGACACCAGCCCGTATTACCTATATACCAAAAAACACATTCCAATACAACTTTTATCCTTGCCAATATTGGAATTATACAGCTGTTCGATTGCATTCATTTTCTATAGGTTTCCAACAATTGGTGCTATGGTATAACCCGATTTCCATTCGATTCTGATGCATGACAGACGGATTTGGGCGCTGGAAACATCGGTGAGCGCTTCGGTCTAAATTCATTGTCATATATTACCGAGTAATTGATTGAATGATATAAGGTGAATAGAAAGAGGAAGTACAAATTGTTGGTATTGTGGACTTGTATTCCAATCCGCACTGGAGGTGTATTACGGCCTACTCCCTTTCACAGAGAGGAGGCCTGTGGGCCAGCAGTGAGTCCCAACGTTATATGCTGTTTATGATTATTGTATGAACTTGTATTCGACTAAAATAATTACCATCGACGACCCTTTTACTAAGATAAATATAAATAGCTTTTGATGTGCTAGTAAGTTAAGTAAGCCTTAAGACTGCTAGGCATTGTGTTCATTCAAATTGGTTTAGGCATGATATCAGACGTTAATTAAAGTAACATGCTTACATAGACCTGAATATGTTACCCAGAGAGTTTCACTGCATAGACGTCTGTCTTCTTTTCCTCTACTCTTCTAAATCGTGCTTAACTTATTAAGGATAAAACGACTCATAATTGCAGCCTTATGGCAATTTTTAACCGGCATAGAGCAACGTTAAGTAGCTGCAGATATACATAGTTATTCTGTTATTTCCCCGGACGAGCGACGTCACAGAGTCCTGTTACAACAAAAATATATCAGCGGGGTTTCCAATAATAGAAACCTAATATAGTATTGGCACTTCCTCTCTCCTTAAACATCATCATTATATTTTCTTTGCTCCTGTTCATGTTTACTATTATATAATATATATATATATATGTGTATATATTTATTTTGATAAGTATTATATACTTTATGTATGTATTTATTGTATTGTGTAAATGGTACACCACAGACTACCTACAGTATTTGTCTGTCCTTCCTCGTAATCCATCCAAAGGTTGTCTTTAAAAGATCGCTTTTAGCGATAAGACCGCCCATTGTGTCACCCATTGTAAAGTTTCCATATTTATGTCGGTAATTTATATGGTGTACATAATAAAGAGTATTCTATTCTATTCCATATTCCAATTAACTGTGTGAACTGTGTCATATACACTCGAGTCAATTATGTTGAAACAATATAAGATCTCCTTGTACCACCATTTTGTTCTAAGCGAAAGTTCAAGAATAAATCTAAAACAAGGATTGCTTTTCTTAGAAAAATTGCGAAAGTGAACTAACGGAAATGTGATAACTTTACTTGTAGCCTAGGATGTTCTTTATTATTATGTAGTGTAGTAGATATAAGTACTATATATGCATGTACTCCATAGTTGTAAGCAATATATATTCAGCTACATCCGAATAAACAATCAGTACTATTCTGGCAGTCCTGCGTTTCATTGATCTCATCCCTACATGGCGACCCTGCCTATAGCGCGAGAGACGAGCGTCGAATTTCGTGCGTGGCTGTAGATAACTTTTAAAAATGAAATACGTGATTAAATAATTTCACCGTAATTTGATAAAATTAAATAATTCGTGATGTGTCAATCATACCAAACCAAGGAGGAGGTTTTCCTGGCCCAGAACGCTGCAGGTGCTGGCAATAACGCGAATTTACAAGAAATTGGCGCGCATATGAACGCTCAGACCATTATATCAATAGTTATAATATGCATGGTCGCAGCTATATTGCTGTTTTTCGGATATAAGGCGTATAAGAAATGCCATACACGGTGGATGCGTCAGGAGATAAACCAGCAGGCCTTTAGGGGCTTGAGATGGTCCGGACGTCGTCGGAGCTTTGTCCAACAGAGGTCGGCTGATTGCGCGTGCCAAACTGCATCAATGAATAAGTAATAGACATGATCCCTATCATATTTCTTACGAAGTGTTGTGAAGTGAATAAAAATCAAAGTGTTTAAGTGCGAAACTCGTAAAAAAAAAAAAAGTGCGCGTTATGTACCGGTATGTGTAACAGTGTTTGCGGTACGATTAAAAGAACATAGGTGTTTATGGCTAAAGAACTAAATAATATATATAGTGATTTGTATAAGATTAGACAATATTTGGTAAAGGTAGGTCCCAAACGCAGGCGCGAATCTAATGTTTGTAGTAAGAAATTAATTGAAGCAAGTTCTTTACATTTATCATTTGAAAAGTTATGGATAAGTATTAGAAGTAACATTAAATATCATAAAAGTGAAGAATTAAGTGTAATACAAGGTTATCGCCTAAAAATAAATGAATTGTACACTAATATAAAAGAGTTATGTGACTCAATGACTAGTAACTGTAGCTCTGATTCTGAAAGCGTCAGTGAAGAGGAAAGAAAATCATTACCAATAATGGGGAAATTTGACTTAAAAGTAGCACTAAACTTGGTGCCTGTTATGATAAATGATGAGGAGCATACTGTTAGACAGGTCATTGATAGTATAGATTATTATAGTTCAATATTGGACATAGAATCCCAAAAGGAATTGATTGTGTTTGTATTAAAGAGTCGGTTGTCTCAAGCAGCAAAATTGAAACTTAGTACTAGCTATGACTCAGTAGACAGCTTATTAAAAGATATGAGTATTCAACTACTGCCGAAAAAGTCCCATACAGCATTACAAAGCAAATTACATTCTTTTCGTCAAAATGATTTAACAATTAATGATTATGGCAAAACTATAACCGAAATATTTGTTGATCTGACTGTTTCGCAATCAGACGGTAAGCCCGAAAATTACAACTTCTTAAGGCAATTAAATGAAAAACAGGCAATTAAGCGATTTGCCGACGGATTGCGAAACCGTCGCCTAGGCACAATTATTACTGCACGGAACTTCGATTCCTTAAAGGATGCCATTCAAGCAGCTGTGGAGGAGGACACTACGGCGGCAACTTCTTCCCCAGGTGAAATTAGAACATTTCATAAAAACAATTACCATTACAGGCGAGGGACAAATAATTATTTTAGAGGTCAATCTGGACGATACTTTAGAGGTCAGCCAAGCAGAGGTCAGGTGCGAGGTGGACATTACGCGAGCAACCAGGGATCCAGCCGAGGCCATGCGTCGCGAGGTTCGTGGCAGAACGGACCTAGAAATAGACCTTATCGAGGTAAGACTTCCTTTTACAGTCGAAATAAGGGGACACAAAATAATGAGACGATGCGTGTTATGACGGAAAATGAAAAGAAAACAGATGGATCAGGCAATCCAAACCAGTTTTTTCGTGAATAATAGTGTACCTAATATTTTATCATGTAACAGTAGCATAACGATATCACTCTCCGTAAATGGTTGCCCATTTCAATGGTTATTAGATACGGGTGCGTCAATTTCGGCCATCAAACATAAACATCTTGTTGAACTAAACATTACCTTTTATAACAAAGCTACAGAGATCAATGGACTAGGGGGCAAGGTACAATCAATAGGCTATGTGTATTTGAACTTAGTAGCGAATGACGCCACCTTTAACCATATATTTTATGTATTTAAAACATTGCCATGTTCGGTGAGTGGCATAATTGGTGATGACTTTTTACGCAAGTATAAATCAATATTAGATTACAATAACAACAATGTAATTATGCGTAATCAGGTTGGAAACATTATTACGTTACCTATTAAGGCGAGTGACAATTATGATAAATGTTTTGTTATACCTCCTAGATCAGAATCGATACATTTTATACGAACGCAAAAATTAGGTGAATCTGTTGTTTGCGCAAGTGAATTGAGTGAGGGTGTGTTCATAGCTAGCTCGTTAGTAAGACCAGTTGATGGTAAAATACCGATACGGGTTTTGAATACAACGGAAGCCGAATTAACTATAGGTAAACTACAACCTGTTATACATAGCGCTTCGGATTATAATATTTGCAGTTTTAACAAATGCGACAGAAACACAAATCGAGTTAAAACCATACTTTCGATGTTAAATCTTAAGCATTTAAACAAAGAGGAACAAATGTCGATTGAAAGTATATGTGCTAAATATCCTGATATTTTCTTCGTACCCGGGGATACATTAACGACTACGCGCATATACCAACATTCCATTAGATTAAAACCGAATGCCGAACCAATATTTGTTAAGCCCTACAGGTTACCTCACTCACAGAAGGTTGAGGTAAAGAGACAACTCGATAATATGATAGCTGAAGGGATAATAGAACCGTGCACAAGCGAATGGTCGAGTCCGGTTCTTCTAGTACCTAAAAAATCAGACGCTAGCGGTGAGAAAAAGTGGAGGCTAGTTATAGATTACAGGAAGCTCAATAATGTCATCGAAAACGATAAATTTCCACTGCCAAATATAACCGAGATTTTAGATTCGTTATCCGGTTGTATCTATTTTAGTCACCTCGACCTACATCAAGCATTTTACAATGTGAACTTGGAACCAGAGAGTAGAAAGTACACATCATTTTGCTCTGGACAATACCAAATGACTAGGATGCCCATGGGTCTAAAGACTAGTCCTAGTTCATTTTCCAGAATGATGACTATAGCAATGGCGGGCCTTAACTATGAAAAATGCCTTGTTTATCAGGACGATTTGGTTGTTTACGGGAATTCGCTTAGTCAGCATAACAAAAATTTGATAGATATCTTTGAACGGCTGCGGAAAGTTAATTTAAAGCTGAACGCTGCTAAATGTGTATTTTTAAGAAAGGATATGTTATATTTAGGTCACATAATTACAGATAGGGGCATTCTCCCAGACCCAGAAAAAATAAATGTAATAAAAAATTATCCAATACCGCAAACAGTAGACGAGGTAAGACGTTTTGTCGCGTTTGCTAATTATTACAGAAAATTTATCAAAAATTTTGGACATATTGCTCATCCATTAAATAATTTAAGTAAAAAGAATGTCACCTTCGTATGGGATAAGGAATGTCAAGATAGCTTCGAAACGTTAAAACAATGTTTAATTTCGGCACCAGTATTACAATATCCCGATTTTTCCGACAGCAATACGTTCACTTTACAAACTGATGCATCGGGATACGCGTTAGGCGCCGTGTTGTCTAACAAAGACGGCCGACCAGTAGCTTATGCTAGCCGAAGTCTAAATAAGGCTGAAAAAAATTACCCGACTATAGAAAAAGAGCTACTTGCTATAGTATGGGGAGTAAAACATTTTCGACCTTATTTATACGGGCGTAGATTTAAGATTTATACGGACCACAAGCCGTTAGTGTATCTGTTTAATTTAAAAGACCCATCTAGTAGACTATTAAAATTTAGGCTGATTCTGGACGAATATGATTACGACATTAGTTATGTGCCAGGGAAAGTTAATGCGGCTGCAGACGCGTTATCTCGAGTGTGTTTGTCGTCAGAAGAATTAAAACAGATGCATGAATGTGTCATAAATGTTATGACTAGAGGACAGAAAAAGCAATTATTAGGAGACAGCTCTTCGGATGCTATGGCAACCAATGACGATTGGCCTGATCAACCAAAAGTTGTGGAAACACATAGTAAGCCGAAAGAATCTGTTGAGTTAAGATTCATTAATAAATATGAATGGAATAGATTGCAATTAAATAATACTGATAACACACAAGTCAGTAGCACGGGCACACTATATTATTTACCGTCTCAAATGACTATGTTTATAAAACCGGCAACCCGATCGCAATTGACGCCAGCCGCATTTGCGAGGGAGCTCGGAGATTATTGTCTTTCATACAATATTGAGGAGATATATTTAATTAAAAATAACACAAATAATATTTTCATAGAAAAGTTAGTGAAAGAAATAAAAGATAATACAACGTGGTCCGGACCGCGAATATGTGTTTTAAAGGATGTACAAAGAATTATTGACAAAGACGATAAAAGAGTTATTATTAACGACTTTCACTTATTACCCACAAGTGGCCACGCGGGTATTAGGCGAATGTTAAATAATATAAAAAAATATTATTTTTGGCCCAATATGGAAAGAGATATCTATGACTTTGTTAAAAAGTGTCATAAGTGCCAGACACAAAAGTATTCTAGATACACGAAAGAGCCAATGGTGGTGACCACCACAGCCCACACGGCATTTGAGAAAATATATCTAGATATTGTAGGACCATTAGATAAAGATATTTATAATAACTCATATATTTTAAGTATTCAATGTGAGCTTTCAAAATTTGTAATAGCGTGTCCACTCGTTTCGAAACACTCCAACGAGATTGCAAAGATATTCGTGGAGAATTTTATTCTTAAATATGGTGTTCCTACTAGCATCGCAACTGACAGAGGAGCGGAATTCATCAGCACAACAATGTCAGAAGTTTGTAAACTTTTACAAATTAACAAGTTACAGTCTACTGCTTATCACCATGAGAGTATCGGTGCATTGGAGAACGCACACAAACACTTAGGCGCATATCTAAGGATACAGTGCGATAATCATCCCCAGACTTGGAGCACATGGTTACCTTATTGGTGCTTCTCATACAACACATCAGTGCACAGCGCTACTAATTATACTCCATTTGAATTGGTATACGGAAAGAAATGTAATTTGCCTAGTAATCTATTATCATCTGTTGAACCATTGTATAATCATGACGATTATCCTTTAGAATTAAAATTCAGGTTACAAAGTTCGCAGAATGAAGCTCGTAAAAATATTATTAAACAAAAAATTATAAGAAAACAAAAGTTTGATGCTAGTATTAAGCCTATTACTTATAAGCCAAATGATCAGATTTTATTAAAAGAGGAAACCGGCAATAAGTTAAGTCCTATATTTTCTGGACCGTATGTAGTTGTAAGAGACTTGTCACCCAATGTAGAAATTATTAAAAAAGGAAAGCTCGATACAGTTCATAAGAACCGAACTAAATTATATTATAGTTACAAATAACAATTATATTATTAACATTTTTGTATACTAGTTATAATCATGTACTAAATAAAATTATAATACTCTATAGCAAGGTACTCTGTATAAGCTTTTATGTTATTGTAAAAAAAAAAAAAAAAAAAAAAAAAAAAAAAAAAAAAAAAAAAAAAACTTGTCAATTTTTTTTTTGTCTTGTTAAGGGGGAGGTGTAGTGTAGTAGATATAAGTACTATATATGCATGTACTCCATAGTTGTAAGCAATATATATTCAGCTACATCCGAATAAACAATCAGTACTATTCTGGCAGTCCTGCGTTTCATTGATCTCATCCCTACAATTATAATAACGGGTGTAGCAGCTGTATGAGGTTTAAAGTTTCTTTAATATGCCTGAAATTACTGTATTTAATGTTACTAGGTACATATTGCATGACAGTAAAGGAAAACATCGTGAAAAGACTAGAACCATAAATTCGAAGACAAGTGACATATACCAACCGGCACTGGGCCCGCGTGTTGGTTTACCGCCCACTCCCTCTCAGGAGGCCTTTGTCCCAGCAGTGGGAACATTATAGGCTGATTATGCTACATATTGCATGTATAAAAATATTCATCCGTAAATACTAATCAAGTTTAACATTAGGATTGTTTAATAACACGATAATCAACCCGCCCCATATTCTCGCTGCATTTAAACTCGCAATACCAAAGGGGCAATTCTCGTAATTTTAAGAACATTCACAGTCTTATCTGTCTCAATCTGTCAAAAATACCTCTAATTTCCCTACATTTTTGACAAGTTTTGACATTGATTGTCGCTGAGATTGCGACTAGATTTAGAACGTTTTTAATTACGGGAATTGGCCACCAGAAATCGGAGTAGGTGGCTAGAAATCGTGACTAGACTAGCTATACATCAGCCCCTAGACAAGAAACTACATGAGGACCACGACCGCTCCGACAAGAGTGGTACGAAGAAGAAGAAACTCGCAATGATATATAATGTTACAGCAATTTCATCCCCCACAACGAAAGCACATTAATCAAAACAGATTTTCACACCAAAATGCGTTACCAATCGTAATCATAATAAAAATAAATATTGTGACCGTCATTTACGACGCTGGAGCCAACATTAGATGCACTGAATGATAAGCTGAACACAAGCCTGTCATAAAAAAGCCCCATTTAATGTGATTGTTGACTACCAAGTGGCAATCGCTAACAGGAAATAGATGTTCGACGTTGGAGCGACCAAAGCGTACAAAAGTGTAGAGGAGACAATTGGTTTAACTACTAACTGTTAGGTAATTAAAGCCAGTTAGAAGCGTCTGTTGTTAGAGACGAAGCCGTAATGTCTTATTTTTAACTTATTCGCCGAGGTGTTTATAATTGGTGGAGTGCTAGCAATTGGGTGATACACACTACGATATATAGAAACAAAACATTCTCAATGAAAAAACCATCTGCCTAGCCTTTTCTCAAGTATATTGGGGACGGCTTCCAGTCTAACCGAAAGCAGCTGAATACCAGTATTTTACATGGAGCGACTGCCTATCTGACCTCCATAACCCAGTTACTGGGTAATGCGATACCCCTTACAACTGGTTGTTAGACTTTCGGGCTTCTGACGACCCGTAACGACTATCAAATATCCACGAATGACAGCCGTGACAAACTGCTTATTGTGTTATCCGAGGCACGGACTGGTCTTTGCATGTAAAGATCGTCAACCACAGACCAACCGCAGGAAGCGTAGCTTAACCTGATCGATGGACCCGTGAGGCTGTTATTACTTAGCCCCAAAGACCCTCGATCATGATTAGAATATTTTTAATCAAAACTTACACTCGCATATTATACTATATATTATGCTTATTTTTGCGTTATGTTCACCGCAAATAAACGTTTTTTCTTTCTTTCTTCTTTCTGCATAAAGATGCACACAACAGAAAGAAAAGAAAAAAGTAGACGTATCAATAGGTACTATCAGAAGCAAAATGTTATACATTTTCATTTACGAGCGAATAGTGATTACTAAACGATTTCTGACAAATGCTTGCACTGACTGGACAGGTCCACTGGTCCACTCAATCAGTGTGGTTCTGTCCTCAAAAGACCATCTCAGACATCGATCTACACGGTCTTCATATAACCTGACCAAGATTATGTCTGAACTTTAAAAGAGACTGTGACCTCTGAGTTTGTTTCGGCCTTTCTTCTCAGAGTAGTCAGATAGTAAACGCAGACCTCATCTAGTTTTTAAAAATATGATTGACATGTAAAAGTGTTTGTGCAAAACTACTTACAAAAATAAAATCATTTATCATTTAGTGTGAAAGCGTTCGTTATTTCCTTTGGGATACGCAGATGGATATTTAAATTAGTCAGCGAGAAGTTAGCAGTGTACATAGCTAAATACCGTATTCCATTTTATGTAAAATATTTTCTTTGTTCGTAAATACATATTATACCGAAGTTTCTTAATGCTTGGGGTTTGGAGTAAGCGCGCTTTCGGGGATTAGAGTCGTGGCAGTACCTAATGTCTGTGCGATACTGACAAGATGAAACTTTTCGAATCTATGATAATAATATTTTGTATTTAATTTATTTGAGTGTAATTTCAATTTCGATACATTTTAGACCCTATTTTTGTGTCACTACGACTGGTTTTAAATCGTATTACCTTCCAATATTAAAGCAAAATCAGCTTTCCTTAGCTCAACCGGATCATCTGCCTGCTCAGGTGAATACAGCTTATGAATTATATAAACTCGGAAATTAAATCACAGAACTAATGATGTCAGCACATTTATAGATATTAGAAGCTACGAAACTTCGTTTGCTGGGGTACGACCCAAGGGATTTAAACGAAAATCTCATTAGTTCAGAACTAAAGCAGTAACTCTCAAGTATTGCGGTGAGTAACATGTAATATACTGTCGGGCGCGAAATCTAATTTAATACAAGTTCCAAATACTATGTTTCTTCTACAAATCAAGTTAAGAGAAAGTGCTTTGTCATCTTCTATTGATCAATAAGTACGCCGTTTAACTTTTTGTTTCTCCGGAATATTGCGTGTTCAATATTCAACGATGCACGATGCTGCGTAACCGTTCAATCATCTTGTTTGTTCCCATTACTGTCGTAGCGTGTCGTAGGCTCGTAGCACGTCGTAGCAACTGCGCTACAAATGGTGACAAAATGTCGAAACGTACCTGCGTGGTATGCGAATGATTCCTTGAGTCACAAATATCATCATCTGCCTAGCCTTTTCCCAACTATGTTGGGGTCTGCTTCGAGTCTAACCGGATGCAGTTGAATACCAGTATTTTACATGGAGCGACTGCCTATCCGAGGTCCACAACCCTGCAGTTACTGGGTAATACGATACCATTGGAGAGACTGGTTGTCACACTTTCGGGCTTCTGATTACCCGTAACGACTGTCACAGATCCACAAATAACAGTCGGGGCCGACGGTTTAACCTGCTTTCCGAGGCACGGAGTAGTCTTGGCATGTAAAGATGGTCACCCATCCACGGACCAACCGCGGGAAGCGTAGCTTAATCTGATCGATGAACTCGTGAGGCTGATATTACTTAGCCCTAAGTCCCTCGATTATGATTAGAATAATTGTAATCAAAACTTACACTCGCATAAAGGTGCAAAATGAAAGAAAGAGAAAAAGAGTCACAAATAACATAGAATAATAATAGGAATTTATTAACAAAATGTGTATTTTTTAATTATTCAATAATTGAGAAGACGAAATCAGAGGGGCGATTCTCGTAGTTTTAATAACGTTTACAGTTTCATCTCAGTCGCAATCTGTCAAAAATACCTTTAAAATCCCTACAATTTTGACATTGACTGTCGCTGAGATGAGATTGCGACCAGATTTTGCACGTTTTTTATTACGCGAATTGGCAAATTGGAAAATTGTAGTGAATTCGAACAATGTCTGAACGTTTCTTTGTAAAACGTCAAAATAAAAACAGTAGAATGAAATGCAGAACCGTAAATTTCGGAAGCCATGAAAGTCTAAAACAACAAACAATGTGGTCTGATTGAAAGTTACTTTCCGATTTCGCTCACATTGTATGTTCAGTAAACACGAACCTCGAAACAAGTGAAACGTGGATCACGTAAAGCTTCAAGCGTATAAAATGCGACACGTACAGCGCTTTGCTGCATTTTAATAAGCGAATTTAAGCGTTAACCTTCACTGGGGATAAAACTACACATCTAACATTGTATCCACACATAATATGGGATTTGCGGCGATTTGAATTTCAACATGTTTTTATAACGAATCCAGTATTTTCACAAGGAAAAGAAGTGCATGTATATTCAGAAACGGCTTCCCAAGTGATTTTACGAAACTTTGTTAATTTAGAAAACTTAAGGAGGAAGAGTTTAATTTGAACTGAAGTTAGTTTTGTGTTAAGACGTGACCAAAGTGTTGGGGAAACATGCAAGTAACAAGATGAGGTTCAAAAGTTAAGTGAAATGTGATGATAATGTTGAAAAGGGCGTGAATCCTGTTTGTTTGTGTATGTGATTAGGCAAGTTAAACTGTTGAACTTCGATTCAGAAATACTGATTACACCTACATAGAAGATCAGACTAAACTGAACAAAAGTCGATTCTAACAAGCAAGGTTAAGAAAACAACCACCCAAATGTTGGCATTATGCAAAGTGTCTTTGCTAAATCTATATCTGATGCAACAAGATCACTTTTCGATTTTGCCAAACTACCTAGATCCGAGAAAATGTTGCTGACGTTAAGATTTTGAAATAGACAAGACAAATAACTAGCAGTAAGGTACTAAAGAACATATACATTTAAGAAGCGTAAAGAAAATAGTCCAACCAATGATACTTTAAAACAGACCAGGCCATGAATAAACACTATCTGAAAGCCCCGGAAGCGCATTATCGCAGTGGTGTAAAAGGAGAAACAATAATCCCAAAGGAGACCCAAGTTGTTTGAGAAGGGTCCCCCATTATTGCATCTCGTGATCTTGCTTACATCTTCTTCCGACTTTATATTTACTGCTAACGGGTTCGTATGGACCTCGAATGTCGTTACAGTCCGTCCCTATGTCAGGAACTTGCATATTATCAAAATATATCACGTCAACTATACATATTTTGTCTTGGGAATACAGATATGTTGTAACTTGTACATACTGTATAGTATAATAATTATATCAATATTAACAACCACAAAAAGAAACTCACCGAGGCGATGAAAACGGAATTCCACGATAAAATATGTTTTCACTTTTACATTTCGATCTTCACCGTGCAAAAGAACACCGTGAAAAAAAAACACCTCAGCTTTTTTAAAGCAGTCCTCGTTTGCCATCACAAAGATCATTTCCTTCGTGTACCTACTTCAAAGGAATTGCTCTGATACGCGATTTAAAGCACTTGATATCCTTGAACGCGATATGAGCTGCTACAAGGTTGGCAATAGATCAGAGAGAGATCTAGCGATTTTTTTTGTAAGGTTGCCTTCGTTACCAGGGTATAAAGTTGCAGCATGTCTTATTTTACTCCATTGGAAATTGTAATATCGGCTGCGCGTTGTAAGCAAATACTGAAATGCAAAAATGACAAAGAAAATAGAATGTAAAGAGCAAATCAATCAAAATCTAAATATTTTAATTCACATAAACCTACACGGGCACTTATGAAACGCCAGTAGCTAGGTGCACGGTTCCAATTGGTCGTTTCCAATGGAGAAGAACCGGCAAGAAACTCCACGGTTACTCTTTTAAAAATAATTGGCTTTTACAATGTTTTCAAATTACAGTAGGTATGGGAGGACAGCGTAGGCCTGTCAACAAGTACTTGATAAAATAAAAAATGGTCTACAGATCTAAAGTCTACAAGGCCTACAAAGTCCTCACATTTACAAAATAAGAATCTATCAAAAGGATAAACAAAAAATAAAATATAAAAATCTACTAAAACCAAGTGATATGATTGCCATTACAACCACTAATAAAGAGGTGAATAAAAACTTTTTTACAAAAAAAACAACCGACTTCAAAAAAAACTACAAAGTGATAAATAACTTTAATTTCGGAAGTCGGTGTCGTTGGTTCCGCATTTTCGTTTTTTGTTTGACACCGACTTCCGAAATTAAAGTTATTTATCACTTTGTAGTTTTTTTTGAAGTCTGTTGTTTTTTTGTAAAAAAGTTTTTATTTTTCACTTTTTAGTTGTACCTACTCCACACAAATTCAAATAACACTAGTGCATTGAGGAATTGAAGACACCGACTAGAAGAATCATCAAAATTCGCATAGAAATGCCGGAGATGCAGTACATTTATGCATATAACATCGTACATAAGAATAATTATATAATGTATTATATACTAAAACCTTTCTGAAAGTATGTAGATCACATTAGTGAAAGAATTATCAAAATCGGTTCATTAGTTTTTGAGAAAATCGCGGACAAACAAATATACATACATACATACATACATACATACATACATACATACGGGTCGAATACAGAACCTCCTTTTTTGAAGTCGGTTAAAAATTAGAAGTTTCCGTATAGGTATAATGTCAAATAAAATATGTATATTGATACAGAATATTACACGAGAATATTCTTAGAGCTACCGTTGAAGGAAAATGGTGCACTTCGTTCTAACAGTGTTTTCACCGACTTCAAAAAAAAGGAGGTTATTTTTGGTTAATAAATGACCTAACAAAAGAACATAAACGCTACAATAAAACTAAATTCTTCCTTTACGTACTTTTAGGCAACTTCCGACACATCCATTTTGGCTTTTAATAGTCTTTACATAACAGCGTGCTCCATCTTTTTGGAGAAAAAATAAAACTATTCACGTCCTCGTTTCTTTTCCCGCAAAAACGTGGAAAAAGTCTATTTTCAAGTATGAAGGTCGCCTTGACAGGTGTCACCGCTATCGGCCTTCGATCACTTTTTATTAATGTTGGCACACTGACCAAAATGTCAGGATTTTTCTACGCCTATTACATAATGATAAATAGGCTCTAAGTGTATGTAGTTCCATAGGTTCGCTGATGGAAATGGATCATTTTCCCAACCAAGTTTATTGGCTCTTAAATGAAAATATTGAGCAACGGTCATTGGAGACTTGAGGATAAACTCATAATTTTCAAGTTTAGATGTGTAGCCGTGTGAAGGCGATTGGTCCCAAGTGGATGGACTGTAACTGCTAGGTATATAGAAAGCTACTATTCATCGCAAGACTCTTGTAGCTTTATATCTTCATTAAATCTATACTACTGTTATTTATTTATTTATATATACTTTATTGTACACCACAAAAATACACAACAAAAAGAATTATCGATAACTAAAAATATACAATGGGCGGCCTTATCGCTTTCTGCGATCTCTTCCAGGCAACCTTGTTTTAGTATTTTTTTAAATAGCTCAGTAACAAACAAAATAACAAGAAACATGGAATAGAAAAGAAGGTAAGGAAATGTTTATGTATGCAGAAATCCCTTAGAGCAGTCTAACAATGCGTTTCTTTCATCAAAAGAAATAAGGAAAACACGTCCGCTCGTCAATCGCATATTTTGCCATTGAAATTATCAAACAATTTGTTCTTCTGAAGCTCAAATTCGACAGCAAAAACATTCTGTATGTGCGTACGATAATAAAATTCAACAGTATCAATATAATCACGCTCCCTGAACAGTAAAGGCTCAAAAGATAATAATACCGCGCCGTACATTACGTATTAGGTACCCACAATTATCGTTAGTCGACCGCGAGGGGTACCTAATTGTTAGAGACCCACATACGTGCGAGGGTTTAATGTGACCATTAATCATTACCTTGGAAGAGATGTATAGATCAACATGGAAGGAAGAACTTTAATTCTAATTTTTATACCCTAATTAGGTGGAAACGAGTAATTTTTATCGGGGATATACCTAAGCAAAGAGGGATTTGACAGATATCAGAGGGGCGATTCTCGTAATTTTAAGAACGTTCACTGTCTGATCTCAGTCTCGATCTGTCAAAAATACTTCTAATATCCATACATTTTGACAAGTTTTTGACATTTGCTTGTCGCCGAGATGAGACTACGAATAGATTTTCAACGTTTTAAATTACGAGAATTGGCCTTCGGCTTTAGCAGGTGGGTTGATTCTGTTTCGGGACAGTGGTAACTTTAAGTTTGATAAGATTTCATCGTTGCGGTATTAAAGCTTCTACCAACGTCGGCTAATATCATGAATTCAAACTAACATGCTTCTTCTTATTTTCATGTCGATGGTACCTACTCTTCCTCGTTGTTTTTTTTTTTGTTTTATAAATATAGTTTGAGAGTTTTGTTTTTTAAATATAGTTTAGACTCATTCCTAGCCGACTGGACGGAGAAGGCACAGCTCAATGAAATGTGGAAGAAAATGGGGGAGGCCTTTGCCCAGCAGTGGGACAGTACAAGCTAACGAAAAAAAAATTGTTTGAACCCAGTAAGTGGCCACGTTGATTGCGGCATCAGTGCCATTCTAACATGCTTAAAAAGAAATATGTTATTTTTATGACATTTCCCTCAGATTCTTTCTCTGTCACACAGCAGCCAATCAAGCTTCACTTAAATATAAATGTTTGTTGATTTCCCGTGGAATATCCCGACCTTTAACCAATCCGCCATGAAACTGTTGCATTCAGATATTCCTTCTAATTTGATGTTCTCACTTCGGTTTGTGACTCCCAATTTGCGGTACAATTTCGTCGTGCAACAATCGACACTTCAGATTGAGCGGTTCGGTACCAGACTGTCAGATATTGCCTTGGATGCTATTTGGAGTGGGCTGGTAATTTTGTCCGTATCGGCAAAGCCTGTTCTATTTTGGTAATGAAGTCGTAAGGAGGAGACGTGTGAGTACTTATTTATTTAACAGCGCTAGATAGACAAGATTATAGGCCAAAGACCAGAAGGATGATGCAGTATAGACTAAACAAGTTCGCTTTGACAAAGGAACAATGTCTAAAAATAATAACACAAAATGCAAACAACGACAGCGAAGATACAAAGCAGAACACAGAAGAGGTAAAAGACAAAATAAACACAAAAGCACAACACAGAAAGCAGAACACAGAAGAGGTAAAAGACAAAATTCTTGATGACATAAATTTTCATATTTCTCAGTCAGCAAAACCAGCAGTGAAACATACAATCTTTGTACATCAGCAAAAAAGCGTAACATTTGGAAAAAGGCTTTACTTATTTGCACAGCCCGGGAGCTTCTGCGCCGTGATATAATTTGTCATGCACCTTGACCCAGTTTCCCTCGGCCAGAGAATAAAAAGGAAGGAATAATTCATTGAATGCCTTCACCTGTTTGCGTTGAGATTTTAGAATTAGGCGAATTGAGTTGAAGGGTAGATTGAGAACGGTGTCGTAATACGTTCATTTTTGGGAGAGATAGCTCTGTAATGAGCTCATTGCCGAATAAAATTATCACTCTTTGAAGTGATTTCGTCAATATTACTCTGGAAGGATGGAGTTTTATAATGAAGCTGGTAAGGGAAGCTTTACCGGTGCGATGATTGCGCTAGGGTCGGTTTGAAGCGTAATGGTTGAAAGCGGCTAAAGTACGGGGCGTAGTACTATTAGTCTAAACCGGCACCGTTCATCAAGAATCAATTTGGTGTAGAATCGATTAGAACGGTCAAGTCGCAGTGAGTCGAAGTATTACTGGAATGAATATTGCCAGTATAATGATATTTGAACAGTGTAATAAGATAGACACTAAAACACTGATTTGAATATGGCTAACAATAGCGCAGAACACAACGGCAGAGCATTTATATCAATTTAGTCTATCGGAGAACATAATGCTCAAACAGTTGAAACAATGCCTAACATCGTATTTGTGCATGTTCTAGTTTCCAAATACAGCGTAAATTGCATATATTGTGTACATATGCAAATTTAGGTTAATCTTTGAATGTTTGTAGGTATGTATTTAGATTATCCAAAGATACCTACTTGTTTTGTCTAACCTTATGAAAAGGATTTTATATTCAAGGTATCTGCCAACCAAGACACAACAGACAAACATTTGTTCGGGCAACATGAAAGCAGTTATCACTTTACTCCTGCTTATTTTAAAAGAGAAAACAATTGTGCATTTTTTTTTTTTTATTGTTAGTACAGAAATCAGGTGTGGCGCAAGAACCCAGCACTGTGCCATGTCGAGTACTTGTGGGTTAGTAAAAATGTGCAATATGCGGGCATTTTAAAACGTTTGCTATTTTATAAAATGTCTTTCGTTTTGCTTGGGAGGAAAACGAGCTAAGCCTATAATGTTGAACTGAAATTCTCGGCATTAAATTTAGAATCTTGCCATTACTTATTTCAGCGTTGGAATATCAAAGGCGAGTATAGAAAGCATTATTCAGATTCAAATCTAAACCAATTTTCCATTTTAAAAGAGTTTTTTCCGCTTTCAAATAATGACTAATAGAATAATTTATGTTCAAAGATGAAACGTATTCAATTTGTTTCGTTCTTCATTTACATAGCAAACCCATTTACCAAAGCTGAATATTACATCGCTCTGAATAAACCAACAGGTTTCCATTAAAAACGTGTTGACTGTTCGATGTCCGAGTATTTATCTTTGTGGCTAGTGCCAGTGGAGATTTGTAATTTTTTTGTACAAAATACCGAATGCAGCGGGACTAGAATTGGGTAACGAGGACAGTACCAAACAAAAAACCGAAAAGTATTAGTCGTTCTTTGAATTTGGTGTACTTCTATTGTTCTATTTTGTTTGTTCAGTGTATTTACTAGTCGCCTTGGTTCATTTCGTTTTGCTACTCCTCCATTTGTAATCCTCTTAATATTTGTGAGCATTTCCAATGGAAACCGGCTGTCAATGTCGACAATGGCATCCGGAAGTTTTCGCGAAATGCAAAAGTTGTTGTCGCTGGAATAAGTTCAGGTAGTTCGTCTATTCGTTTGCCAAAACCTCATTCGAAGTCCGTACCTTACAATGTATATAACAGAATAAGCGAAGACTTCGAACGTCGACTAGCGCGAAACTTTTCGAATCAGTTCAAACAGTTTAAGTTGGCGCTAGTTCAGGATAGATTTCAATTTAAAGACCTGCATTACTTAGTAGTTGGGAGTTGTGGATCATGCACCATGTGCAGTCGGGGCGAACTGCAGATTAACCGATTACGCTCAGACTAATGCAGTTTACTGTAGTTTGGATATCGGTCTATGTTATTGAATTAACTGCTTGGAAATTATGCAGCTGTATACAACATTAAACTTTTGAGAAGTGTTCAACTGAAACTGATATGTTACCTATTCGCAAATACCTACTGAAAGATAGAGTGCCTCTCAAGAACATCATCCAAGCTAATTTACATCTACCTAGACGTAAAATAAACATAGCTACCAAGTTGAAAGTGCAAATATTTACCAATGCTACGGTAGCACTCAAAGGTAACATAGCTGTTGCCTTTAAGATGTAGCGGTTGAAATAGAGATGCCTTCAAGGAGCCTTGGGTTTGCTGTCTGCAATATTTTACTCGGCATTGCACATTGGTTACCAGGTCTTCTGGCAGAACTTGGAGTTAGTCCAAATCAGCGAAAACGTAACAAATTGTGTAATGTATTTTATCACGTATTTTTGGCTCCACACGTTTTGGCCTAAAAATTATGAGTGAAACCTTCATTAGCCTTATTAATTTTACGACGACCTTTCATGGAGGTAGTTCATCTCTGTAATTATGAACCTCGTAAAATCACGAGCGCGCAATTATGAAACTACTTGTTTTAGGGCCTATAAAATAAGATTGACGAGGTGAAAATCCTCTGTAAAGATGTAATAATGTTCAAACTTTCTTGATGAAGAGGGAAAATGTTTGGTGCGGAGTCTTTAGGGACGTGAGATTTTACGTCACCTTCTCAATCTCTTAAAAACATGTCCCAACACCAACAATGGCGCTTAGTGACCATAAAGTCATAACACAAAGGAATGAGTGTCGGAACAGTGAAGGGACAGGGGAACATTTTGACGCCCCCCGAGCGACGGTCATTAATCAACCCTCACTCAGTTATTACTCACTGGGGGATTCTTCAAATACTTCGCTGATTTCTCTCCGGTTTGAACACGAAATTTCAATATCTGAATATGAAGTATTTCTTCCATAAGGCGAGAAGGAATATTCGTTATTTCTAAACATTTAAAATCGAGTCTCATGTATTTTAAAGGTTAACACGATTTTGATTCTTATATTAAAGACTTGAAACGCGTAAGTCGTCTGTCTGTCGAATTCCATATGCTTAAGATCGTCTTTTTAAGTCACTTTTATTACAAAGAGGCGATATGCTTTTTACATCTTTACCCTTAAATATGTTATGTTGACAAAGGTATTGCAACGGGGTTGGCAAGGATCTTAATGGCCCTATAAATTCTATATACAATGATGTCATTTGGCACAATGTTCCTACTGTTACTCAAGGCCGAAGATCTCATAATAAGCAACGATTACCGGACTACTAAGACGCTGATTAGCGATAGAGTTCGAGAGACTACCTAGTGAGACAGACATTTGCGGTGACCAAATCATACCTACAGCAATTGTATTTACCTTCTATGACATTGTTACCTAGCAAGTAGGTAGGGGTTACTTACAGACAAGCTTTTGGAGCTCATACATATATTCTGCGTATCATTAATAATTTTACTATTTACTATGACTAAAATATTACTTAAACTATAACCTTGATACTTGCGTAGCGTGTAAAATACCAACGCGTTTTCAAATCTCTTGTAATTCCCTTTCCTTAAGAGTTAATTTAGAGAACAGTGGTGGCCAAGTGGTAACAGCCGCGACTTACGAGTTGTAGGTCGTAGGTTCGAATCCAAACAGGCGATTTACTTCGTGTAAATTATTTCATCACCACTGCTCTCAAACGGTGAAGGAAAACATCGTGAGGAAACCGGCATGTCCTAGAACCAAAAATTCGAAGACATGTGACATCTGCCAACCCGCACTGGGCCCGCGTGGTGGATTACGGCCCACTCCCTCTCACTGAGAGGAGGCCTGTGTCCCAGCAGTGGGAACATTATAGGCTGATTATGTTGATTATGTAAGAGTTAATTCCCAGAGAATGAGTAATTAACTATCTAGCATTATCAAGCAATCCCTTTGGATTGACCTCTCTCGACGAGAGTAAATAAAAGGTTCACCAGTAGAAAAATTCTCGTGTTCTTACGAAGACGAGCCGAGTAAATGCTGCGTTTTGCGAATCCCTTTTACCTGACTAACGAATTGGAAGAGACACGCCCTGATTCGAATAAATATTCAATCATTATCTATACTATACTAGTTATAAAGCTGAAGAGTGTGTTTGAACGCGCTAATCTCTGGAACTTTCAGTCGGATTAAAAATGTCTTTCGCATTTGAGACATCACGCTAAGACCCTTAGGAAAATGAACGCTAAGCGAAAACGAAGTAATAGCGCGGACGGGCGATGCGATGCGACGGATTGGTTCGGGGCGATGCGATGCGACGGATTGGTTCGGGGGAACATTTCACGCGGACGAAGTCGCAGGCAGAAGCCATTTTCAATTAAGGTAAAAATAGACAGAGTACAGAATAGCAACATACAATTAAAACGATTGCTAGAGCAAAGCTCGTAAAGCACCCTCGAGAGGTTTAAGAGGCTTTCACTCATGAATGTAATAAAGCATGCGAATGCATTGCAGCAGCGGAATATCGGCATAATTAATTCTCCCTACTACATTTTTATTATTTCACAAAAGTATGGCGGTTTTTATTTTACAGAATCCTTACATAGTATAAAACAGTCGCCGAAATGCATGTACGCGCATAACTTCCGAATGACTGCACCAAATTGGATAATTCTTTCGTTGTGTTCGGTATTGTCAGGACAAGGTTTTTATGGAAATTGCACCCGTGCGAAGCTGGGGCGGGCCACTAGTAAGGAATATAACGGACATAAATAACGAACATAATTCATTTTATCCAAATACCTTTTTCTTGGACTAAAAGATAAACCGAGAGTACAACCGTAATCGAAACTCTGGAAAACTTTTAATGATGTTAAACTTTGAACAAGAACAATATGAAACGGAAATAAAAATTAGGTACATTTAGAGAGTTAAGGTACTTTCCCTCTTTTCCTTCAATCTCAAAAAAAGAGGTTCTTAATTTGGAAATAATACTTAGGTATATTTTAATGAGTTACCTACCCTTCGGAGTTACCGTACCTTATTCATTTTATCAACATATTTCTTTCTCCGACTTTACCTCTCTAGTTCTACTATTCTACCTAAATCATTATTTCATATTTTGTTCTTTATTTTGATATTTTTCATATTCGAACAACATTCTTAAGACATCCGACGATTTCCGACCAAGAATCGGCCTTGTAGACACGAACTGCAAAACATTTATCAAATCCATTGTAACAAAAGGACTCCTATTATTATCAGTACATTTCAGGTTTGGAAATTGCGAGGATATACAAATTGCAGGTTCATCGGGCACCTGCCCATTATTATCTGTTAAAATGACGTCGGGAACGTGCCATTTCACAGATTCCATTAAGGCCTAAAGCCGGAGAGGCTTTGTTTACCACTACGTTTGTCTAATTAGCGGTATCAAGGAGGCTGGTAGTCTCTTTTGTACAGACGCGACCTCGGAAGACAAAATTATTCATTTAATTACTAGCTAGACACAAACCTTTGTGTCTGATGGAGATTTTAACGATACCATTGGCAGAACTTGAGACTTAAATAAGCTGATACGAAATTCAAATGGGCAAGATAAAAAGCAGGACTCCGACTTCGGAATCACGTCTTAAGATAAGAATTTTAGAAGGTAATGATAATAGGTAATGTGGAAATGTATACTTACAAAAAGTTCTTACTCTGAGTTTATTGCTAGTGAATATTAATGGAATCAGTGAACAAATCTCATTTGCACCGTGCTTTACTATTTGGATTTAATAAAATGTAGTGTAATGGGTAATCTATAATGAAATTTTTGTTGTATATTGTTTTAACAAGTATACATAACAACTTGTGAGTGGAGCCTCATTTTTAGCAGATAAGCCTGTGTTAGGAGACCCCGCTCTTCCATAACTTAATAACATAATTAGACTCTCTACCTTGCAGTTTCAAATTCGTTTTATGTCCGAAACTATTCAGGAGATTCCAAAACATGAACATGAGTTAAACCGTAAAAATCGAGACATTATGACGCGAATTTCGATCTAGACTGCAATGCCTGCCTACATGTTACTAAGATTCATTTTCAATCACAATCTTCTACGGAAACGGAAAGCAATCTATTGCTGCGTGCTTGCAATCTTCGAGGCATTCCTCGTTATGGGAGCGTCGTATTACATCTTGTTCAGCCAATAGCAGATCGAAATGGTAAAGACGGAATATTTCTATAAGAAATAACTTTACACGTCTAATATGTATAATAACTTGATGGGTCTGTTTACAACTTCCCAAGATTCTCATGAAATCTTCTGCATACATGTAGGAATGGAACGTTGATGAATACATGGCTTGTGTGTGTGTGTGTGTGATTTGTGTTTTGTGTCCGCCTTTGTACCTTTTATGTGTGCGAGAAGTTTAAATAAATAAATAAAGAGCTGAATACTAAAGTGTAATTGAGACAGATGACGTATGCTTGGGATGACGTGGAAGGTATTTAAAAAGGTAGAATGACAGTTGGCTTTTTGAATGACAGAGTAAAGACGATAAGACGTGTTTTTTAACTAAGACAAACAAGCTTTACGTGCTTTCCGAAGCCGTTGGTCCTCAATAGTTATCAATCCCCCACTCATCATAGTGTAACGTCCAGCATTGTCTGGCTGTAGCTAAAGGAGCCCGCAGGTACTAGGTAATAACGATGTATTTTTATGTGTTTATATTTATAAGAATAAATAAGAGGGGACCGTGGCTAAATAATTACAGCCGCACAGGTCGATCGATCAGGTTAAGCTACGCTTGCCGCGGTTGGTCTGTGGATGGGTGACCATCTTTACATACTGAGACCCCTCCGTGCCTCGGAAAGCACGTTAAGCCGTTGGTCCCGGCTGTCATTCGTGGATCTTTGACAATCGTTACGGGTAGTCAGAAGCCCGAAAGTCTGACAACCAGTCTTACCAAGGGGTATCGTATTACCCAGTAACTGGGTTGTGGAGGTCAGATAGGCAGTCGCTCCATGTAAAATACTGGTATTCAGCTGCATCCGGTTAGACTGGAAGCCGACCCCAACATAGTTGGGAAAAGGCTAGGCAGATGATGATATTTATAAGAATAAACCAGTTGAACATATAATTTTTTTTCCTTTTTATTCCCACATACATACCTAAAACCTTATAAAATACATTTAACTAACATGCAGAGGCACTTGACTGGTAGGCACAGTTACTTTTTGAACAGTCAGTAAATAAGTAGATAGTTACCTACCTTTATTTGGTATGTAGTTAGGCGGGTACTTGACAACGTTCCAATTCAAGATATACCTACCTACAGGAATGAAGGAGAGAATCTATTGTGTGGAATGCTTGGGTCCCTGAGTATTTTGTAAAGAGGTCACTACGTTCTTCGATAGACTTACAAGTACAAAGTGAACTGCTACTTATGTTGGAAAGCTTTCTGTTACCGAACTTAATGTTTTATTACGTAAGGTTCAAATTGCATTGTTGGAAATTGCAAGAAGGATTTTAGGTGGTTTTATCACACTTACGTGGTGTTCCCTAGAGGAAAAAGCTTGTAGTTGTGGCCCATATAAGTATTCCAAAATATTATTGTTTAAAAGAGTCACACCGTTCTCGTGCCCTGAGAACGTTGGCTGTTGGTCCCGTCCATATGGCGTTATTTTTTATTAGTTTCCTTCCAATACCGCGCGCGTTGGGCGTACGGTTACCGTCATTTGGGATTCGACCGTCGCGTTGCACATGGTGATATTAAAGTATTTTATTTGATGTTGCTGCCTTTTCTGGCGAAATGTATGGGAGTTATATGTTGAACATTCCGGAATGAATCATTGGGTACAATTTCATTATTCAAACAGGGTTAATTTGAATATCATGTGTTTTTGGACAAGTGAATAATGTAATATCCAAAACAACGTTTCAGTTTATACAATCGATAGTTTTAGTAGGTAGAAGAACAATATCAAAAGCAAAATACATTAAAATTGAGGACACAATAAAATTACATTATTTCTGGGGCAGAAATTGTGACATTGACATAAAAGCTCTACTGAAATTATATTATTCGAGTTCTAAGAAGCAGTAATTAGAATCGAACCAATTATATTTTGTAAAGAACCTTCATTATCCTGAATTCTATAGACCCGTGAAAATTGTGAAGCAAGTATAACCTACTTAAATAAAGGTGCGAAACAATTTAAACACAAAGTAAACACGAAAAAGGCTGAGAACTATAAAACAAAGAAAAACAGTCGTCCCACAAACGGGGAAAGGACTGCAAAGTTATTAATTAACGTTCGTTTACAAGGCAAGTTAACTGTTCCACTTGTTATAATTCAGTTTGCATCTATGTTAAGCGAGCGATGTCGTTTGTGGATGATGCTGCCGGCCATCTGTTTCAGATCTCTCGTTTAATTTTTCAGTGATATAACGTAGTATAAAATATGAGCAATTGCTCGGGATTAATGACGTTTGGCGTGTAGCAGCAGATGGACCGAAAAAAGGCATTTTTTGTTACGAAAAGCCAGTTTCAAGTAACGATCTTAATTAATATTGCTGTCGGACTTTTTGCTAATGGCCTTTATTAAGTCATTAAACTGAAGGCTAAATTTATACAAACTAGCTTTTGCGGCTACGCCCACGTGGAGGTCGGAAAAAGAAACCTATGTCCTAACCTAGGTCATCGTCTATCCGTTTGCCAAATTTAATTCAAATCCGTTTTTCCGTGATTGAGTAACAAGCGACACGCGTCAACGGCAAAAGGAACTGCAGCCGTCGACAATGTGCCGCTCGTGTATTTGACTACGGTGCACGTTGCTCAAATACACGAGCGGCATTGTCGACGACAGCCGGCCGACGCGTCGACAGCAGCCGCCGACACGCGTTGAAAGCAGCCGCCGACGCGGCGACTGCAGTTGCCTCAGCCGCCGACGCGTGTCACTCGTGTGTATGGGCACTAACAAAGATCCAAACTTTCGCATTTATAACATTAGTGGGACAATCGATATATTCACAAGTGAGCGTTGCCAGCTTACTCTGTCACCGGCGCCTCCACCAGTGTTACATTTTCCAATATAAATTCATCGTCGTGAACATAAAACAGGATCGTAAAGCAGGTAGACACATTTTCGTCAGCCGGCTAACTGTAGCAGAGCGGTTGTTACCATCGGAACCGTAACCGTTTAGAGACCGGATTATTGTTAATATTTGTCAGGTTGTACTAGCAAATTGTACTAGAGAAATTAGGGCGTTGCAAGTTTGAATCTGTGTACTAGAATTCGAATTTCGATTTTGCAAGCGACGACGTTTCAACATATTGTAGATGCATTGAAACTTTACTAAGGTTGAAACTATGTAGCTGTCACATAGGCATGTAGACCGTGTCGCTATACGAGGTGCAAGTGACATTTAACCATGAGTGGTACAGTAATTTTGAGGTCGATTATATAATGTGTTGATCTGAAATATAATTACCCACCCGCAACTAACAGCATCAAAGCTACAATAATTGACTTATCCTTTCAGGAAAATCAAGTGAATGTAAGTAATTTATGTGTATCTACTCTGTACAGGAAACATAGCTACTTCCTTATCCTATGGACTTAAAACAAAGTGACATACTTATTGGGTTACCAAAAAATTGAGGTGACATAAGTAATGCACCTATTTAAAAATACATAAGTATTTATTTCTAAAAGAACGGTATGTGATAAACTTTTTAAGTGTGTTTAAGAAATTAAACATTTCAAAACATTTTCTGATTCTCGACACGAAAGCCTCCAAAGTTGACATAAAAACGATAAAAACGCTTGAATCACAATCGTGTTGCAATAAAGCCGATCTGAAGGATAGATTTCAACCAGATATTATAATATCAAGAAACTCATTACCCTTAGCGATAAGACCGCCCATTGTGTCACCTTATGTAAAATTTCTACATTTATATCTGTAATTTGTATGATTTATTTTCGTTGGATCCCAGTTTGGAATCCCAGTTTTTAGGTATTAACGATGGGTCCCATTTACTATTTCCGTTGAATCGCATGTTATAACAACATGTTACGGTTAATAGCTGAAGTGCGGCTGCACCTAGTTTTAGCCGGAACGTCGACGGAGCCCCGCGAACTGTGTAAAGGGTTTATAGTAACCTAACCTCGGGGTGCCCTTCGCTCGCTCTTGCATAGGATGAAGCGTCGCCTATCGACCGACCGCAACCATGCAACTGATGTCAACCGAAGTACACACGAACCGCATGTGGCCGGCTGCACCTAGTTGTACCCGGCTAAAACTAGGTGTAGCCGCACTTCGGCTATTAGCCGTGACATATACAGGGTCCCATTAAAATATATAGATAAATTTTAACACAGCGCTCAGTACGTCTAACCAAAGATATCTAAGCAAAAAAAAATACACTGATTAAAGTGATTTCATTTTGACCTAAAATAATAAATTGTCGGCACATGAGTGTATTTTCACTAGCTGATTATTTTTCTTGTAAGTATCTAATGCGTTTTTCTTATATATTTTTTACCATCGTCCTTATTTTGGTGGTCTGAATGATTTCTAAAAGTTTGTCCATCTATTTTAATGGGACCTTATATAATAAAGAGTATTCTATTCTATAGTTAAACGTCACATTTAAAGCATTGGCCACTTTCTGAGGCTGTGAATGTATTTTGCAACACAATATAATTTTACGAGTAATAAGAGCCGGTTGAGAGTAATAAAGGATATGTCCTTTATTACTTTCAAAACTCGTAAAAAATTATAAAAAAAAATTATATTGTATTAAGATGCTTGTATATTCGGAAATTATGGGGAGTAACTAATATTAAGGGAAAAGTTATTTATGTCGAATTCTAGGCACATCCATGTTAATATTCAATTATTTGAAAGTATCCAGGAACAATTGACTTCATATAATATATTCGTAGAACTTCCAGCTTGCTCCGTACTTATGCACTGTTGTTGGTTCTAGTTTGAATGCAAGCCAGTGCAGTGGAGTTACTTATAGTCGAAACCAAAGGAAATGACACGATCCGTAAATATTTGAGGCGAGAACAGACAAATAAATACTTTTGTAAATTAATAAAACCAGCACATACATACACAGTCTACCAGGAGAACAGTTCTGTATAGTAGTACACATTTAAGGCACGATGAGTGTTTACAACGGTTTTCGAAATAAATTGCTTGGAACGGCCACTTTTACTGTTACACCACTGCATCCTTGAGAACTAGTTTATTTGTTACCGCGAGAGTGGACTTTTCCCCGGCGACCATTCTTCTGCAGTAGCGGTTGTAAAAGAAACACGTATAATGTTAACTGTTAATAACTTCAAGCAGTCAGAAGTCAAACAAAAAAATTTTATTTAAGCAAAACTGTACTAATTATCATACCTTATAATTTTTGAATAAACATATTATTATTATTATTATTAAACCGGTCGGTGGTGGAAAGAGTTTTCGTACAATAATACAAACGCGGCACATAACTTGCGGCAATTTTAATTAATCGCGTTTTTAATGAAGACCCAGTCCTAAGGGGGTCGAGCCTAAATAATAACAGCCGCACGGGTCTATCAAAGGTTAAGCTACGCTTGCCGCGGTCGGCTCGTGGGTGGGTGACCATCCATTACATACCAAGACCCTTCCGTGTCTGCACAAGCACGTTAAGCATTTGGTCCCGGCTTACATTCGTAGATCTTTGACTGTCGTTACGGGTAGTCAGAAGCCCGAAAGTCTGACAACCAGTCTTAACTTGGGGTACCTAAGTATCGTGTTACCCGGTAAGTGGGTTATGGAGGTCGAATAGGCAGTCGCTCCATGTTATGCTGGGGCCGCACATTGGACATAATTTGACCCAAGATGTAGCCTTGGAGCATTGGCTGCAATGTGTGTATCGGGCCGGGACAGATATTGGACAGGATTTTACTGATTTTGCTCAAAATTGGATGTGGTGTCAAGTCTGAACCAATGGACAAGGCCAATGTGTAGCGCTGGCATAAAATACTGGTATTCAGCTGCATCTAGTTAAGGCTAGGCAGATTGATTAGTTTTGGACACGAATTTAAATAACGTTGCCCAATTTGAATATAATTCAATTTTCCATGTTCGCCGTCAATCTTAAAAAAAGGTATACAATGAACAGGTAACATTATAACAAATCCAACCACGACTAGGTACTGACAGAAGAAAGAACAACTAATCCGCAAGATTACTTCAGTCTAAAGCGCAATATCTCTAATGAAATGCTCTGCAGCAGCTAAGTGCAAAACGAATTCAAAGCGATTGTAATCTCAGCTCACGATATCATAAACATTGCAAACGAGATACTAAGTACAATAAAATTCAGTAGTGTTCACGAAGAAAATACTTGTAAGGCCTGGACGCAACAGTTTTATTTGGAGAGGAGAAAAAATCAGGTCGCGTAAACAATGGAAGCCACAACAATTCTCTCTCCTTCGGTTGGCTTTAAACATAATTTATTCGATGTTTAACGCTTTGCCTTTACGTGAATTGAATTCGGGTTCGGAATTTAGCCTCACGACTAGTTTGTAATTGTTACCTACGCATTTTTCTTATTGATTGAAATGCAATGGTGGGAATTATTTGGATCGCCTTTAGGCCATCATTTGTAGGTCCATATGTAAGTCTGGATACCCATCATAATAAGTCGAACACATGTAATTGGTAGGTAATTTTCCCCGACAAAGTCAAGGCCAATTATTTTTAATTTTATCTAATAAAAACATTGCAGCAGAGCAGTGGTGGCCCAGTGGTAACAGCCGCGACTTACGAGTTGCAGATCGTAGGTTCGAACCCAGACAGGCTCTTTACTTGTGTAAATTATTTCATCACCACTGCTCTCAAAACGGTGAAGGAAACATCGTGAGGAAACTTGCATGTCCTAGAACCAAAAATTGGAAGACATTCGTGACATCTACCAACCCGCACTGGGCGCGCGTGGTAGATTATAGCCCACTCCCTCTAGAAGAGAGGAGGCCTGTGTCCCAGCAGTGGGAACAATATAGGCTGATTATGAAATTATGAATAAAAACATTTGCATTACGAATAAAAATGCCCCGTTGTGAGTAGGTAGCTGTATCTACATTGTAGAAATCACAAAGAATCACAAAGGGTTAAATGACTACAATGAAAAGCGGCGAACAGCGTTGCGCTTGAGTTTTCCTTTCAAACGACAATCTGAATTGTCTCAAACAAATTACATTTTAAAGAGAAAAGACGACTACAATGTTTCGGGTTACTTCATAAATTTTAATTTTAAACGCCGAGATAAGGGCCGGCCAAAATTTTAGCTCCGTTGGGGTTTGTTTTGCGTCCAGATAATATCACCGTATCTGAATGTCAAATAAACTTTGAAATACAGAAAAGGCTAGGGTTAATTTAAATTGTAGACCTAATGGTCAGAATATTATTAATAATAATAATAATATAATAATATTCCACAACTATCACACAACGCCATCTAGTCCCAAGCTAAGCAGAGCTTGTGTTATGGGTACTAGACAACTGATAAACATACTTATATATTTCTAAATACATACATATTATAGATAAATTACAACCATTATTAGCAACATACTCTCAAAAATATATTGTATTTACTAACGCCCTTACTAATAAATGTTGTATGTTGTCTGTAAATGTCGTATAGAGTCTGTATAAATACACAACGCTTTGTCTTCTTCTTTCGAAAGTCAATTTACTGACGACTGAAAGAGAGAAATCGGTGTGTAACTATTCATCTGATGTATACGTTTGTTAGTAAGGGGGTTACTGTAAAAGACTGTAGTACTAAGTACCAAATAATAGCAGATAAAGAGGAAATTAATAAATGGAGAAACGACTACCAGGTCACTTCTCCATAGAAACGCTCTCGCCTGTTTCCTTTCTGGTTGATGACCAGAAAGCAATGATTTTTTTATAGAATAATAAATATTAACTACTTGTATGCCCCATGTTTTCCTTTTGGATGAGACATTATTTTTATAAGCACTAGAATCGTCAAAATACGCCGATTTAAACTGCTGTCAACAGAGGCCTAGTGTACAAATTTTAAAACTATTAATGAAAACAGAAAAACATAGGGACACAGTATATATCCTTCTTATTCAGTTTATGAAATATCTTTTAAATTGGTCCAATATTGGAGGAGGAAATAGGCGAGAGCCAAACTTTTTACTTAGGCTTTTTCAAACGTCTCTCCGACCGCATTTCCTCTTAAGTGAACCGTTTGTCCATAACGATGACTGAAAAGCGTCTTTAGAAAACAAAAAATCGTTTACTTCTTCCGTTTCGATTTACGTATTTAATTTTCTTACTGTTAAAGGAAATTTGACGTTTACTGTTGCTGAAAAGTGGAACGTAACAGAACCGAAGGCGCTGGATCCGAATTATTAATGAGGGCGGCGCGTCTGCACAAGACTTGCTTATTAAACGTTGCAGTAAGAAACATTAGTTTGTTAAGAGAACATGTGAACGGAAATCCAATTTTGAATGTGCTTTGCATTTTATAGTTCTGACTTCGATTTAAACTTGGCTATTTTCGTTGCATTCGATTCCCAATAAGCTTGGATTATTAGATCAAGACTAAAGTTTTCGTCGTACACGGTTTAATTCAGAGGATAGTTTACTTTGAGCAGAATTATTTTATAAAATTTTCTTCTTTTCAAAGGTTTTTCTCCGCAATGAAAACTTCCTAAAAGCATGTTTCTACCTCCAGACTTCGTAACTTGGCAAATCGATAAATCGAACACACTCCCTACTTAGCATAACCATTCACTTTGAAATACAGTTATTGTGCGCGTAAGACCCAAAAACTTTTCTACCTTAAGTTAATTTGTTTTCCCACTTTTACAACTTACTTGGAACTTTCTGGAAGCCTGATTAAGTGGGACAAGTTTAACAAATACCTAGCATTACCCAATCGATGGGCCGGATCTTAAACGAGTTCTTTTAAATTTATTCCGATTGTGTCATTTGATAGCAAACAGTCTCAATTCAGTGATATAATTTTAGGATAAAAATAAGAACTTTCGGTGTATTCGAATTGATTCGATAATACACATGGAAAAAAGTATAATTTTAATTACTGCAGTTGATCATAATGAAGTTTCATATATTTTGTGAAATGAAAACAATACAGATAATGGCCGGCGGCAGTGACATTGATGTTAGTATTAATTTCAATGAACAAATAGAGAACCAAGCCAAACTCGGTTAACATGCACTTCCACGAAATCGGTACATTGCAAATTAGTCCGATTTAGCTGTATCTAATAAGTCCTATCTCATTATGTCAATCCGATCAACGAATAAAAGCTCGCAATGTAGCTCAACAGTAATTTTGTGTACCGAGAGTCAAAGGGCTTGAACAAACTAAATTCGCTGAGTTAATCTTTTAGTCCTTCAGTTTTGGGCTATCTATGATTTATAGAATCAATATACATCAGCAGTCGGCTTTCTACAAATTGATTTCTATTTATAATTGAATGTGCTTAAAAGGTAGGTCGTGAAATAGATTAATTTAAGTTCGATCCATGAGTCAAATTATTTCTGCGAATTTTATTGTGATGTTATTGAAACCTAAACGTTTAGATTTGAAAGGAGTTCCTAAAGTATTATGAAAAGGAATGAAGAAGCTTTTCGATGTTTGTGCGATTTTTAAGGTTTCTCGTTTTCTTGTTAGCCTTTACAACTTTACATATCTAGTAGGTACTGTACTGTGTACAGCAGGTTTAGTCTGCGTGGCATTACGATGCAACCTTCCCGAATATTTTTATAAGTTGATGGAATGTATAATGAGAAAAAGATATTTTGAAAGATAGAAAGAAGGGTTATAATCAGAAAGCCAATTCTCGTAATTTAAAGCGTTCAAAATCTAGTCGCAATCTCATCTCGGCGACAAACAAATGTCAAAACTTGTCAAAAATGTAGGGGAATTGGAGGTATTTTTGGCAGACTGAGATCAGACTGTGAACGTTCTTAAAATTACGAGAATTGCCCCTCAGATCGAAGAGCTGACAGCGGACACCTGGATATAAAATCAGAAGATGCAATTTTATTATGGAAATAATTAGGTATGATAGATTAATATATATAGGTACGCCTTTTATTGATAATCTCGATTCTGTACTGTAAGTGCGCGTAGCGCTTATAGTACCTACCTAAATAAGTAGGACCGACACTTATGAGCGTAAGTACATTTAGTTATAGTAAGTATTCAACTAGTGCCTCTCCAACTACTTATCTCTGAAGGTGAAGGATAATAACTTTCACATAATAATGAGACCACCGAACTTAGACAAACACAAACAAAACTTCGAGGAGAACAACATAAGTCTCAAAACAAATGAAGGCCGACTCATCATGGCAAGGCGGCGCCAACATCTTCCATGATATTTGAGTTCAGACCAAACACTGACATTTTAATAAATTTTATTGATATTGATTTAAGGAGGAACCGTCAACAAATACTAATCAGAGGGGCAATTCTCGTACTTAATTTTAAGAACATTCAGTCTGATCTGTCTCAATCTGCCAAAAATACCTCTAATTTCCCTTCATTTTGACAAGTTTTTGTAATTTTTTTGTCGCCGAGATCAGACTGCGACTAGATTTTGAACGTTGTAAATTACGAGAATTGGCCTTCAGGTTATAGTAGGTACGCGGCCGTTAATAATGCACTAATGAGTTTTAGAAAAAGTTCTGATTTGATGACCGTTGTATGCCACTACAAAAGTGAGCCTCTTTCTTAAATTCGATGTGCCATATCTACACCTGGTACTGAATTTAAGGATGCAATCCAAACTATACTAATATTATAAATGCGAAAGTAACTCTGTCTCTTTATCTTTAACCTTTTGACGACTGGACGACTGAACGGATTTGGCACACGGAAACACACATGAAATTTGGCATACGGATATACCATGACCTGGATTGGAACTTTTTATCCCGCTAACACGTTCCTGTCGGATAATTTTCGACCCAAATGTGGGCGAAGCCGCGGACATAAGCTAGCATAACATATTTTCTCCAATGATTTAATAATAGTATCTAGCTAGAGCTACCTTATACCAACTTACAGAAATGCTATGGTTCCCATGTCATTAAACAAATACATAAGATACTTACCCGGAAAGTAAATATGTGTGGGCGCAGTCACAAAATAAGCCTGTGTAACATAAGAGCCAAGTTTATAAGTACGGATAACGTGTTATGGCGACGTCATGAATAAGATATTTGTTGTTTTACTGCTACTAATATACATATAAACAGAGATTGTCTTTGACATAATGGAGGATAGTTAAAGGTTTATTGTTGAGGGTTATATGAACATTTTAAGGAATTCAGTAGGAGTATCTACATATTATTTCTAGGGATCAGGACCCAAGGAAGTTCCTGGGGCAAACTGAATGAGAAAGGCAAAGACTCGGGAGTTCAGTAACTGTGAGGTCCTACTTGTGAATTTGCAATATTTTTCTTCTATGCCCGCTTCGAGATTTGGGGCATCGTGTTTGAAAATAAATAGCAACACGTTCGCCCTTATTTATATGGAACTGAAAGGTACTGTCATCGACAATGTGTACCCCTTCCGGGAATACAGACGTAACACGTATATATTACATCTATTTTATTCACAAAAGCGGCCATGGGCGAGTCGGACTCGCAAAGGGTTACGTGCCACCGTACAATATTTCACACTAAACATTAAATAAAAAACACGCTTCTGTTATGGGGATTATTGTCCCCCTTTAATTTTTAACTTTATCTTATTTTTATTACTTGATGCGAAAATTTCAAGTTTGTTGTGTGTGTATATGTTTCTAATACTGCTTTAAGTCTTTTTTTGTTTTGTTTTATGTGAATATTGTGTGCCTTACTTAACCTGGGTCAAATAAACATAATTTCTTTCTATCTACCTACTACGGTTCAAAAGGTACAACCCTGTGTTTTAGTAATGTGGTCCCGTTGGCACCCTTTGAGTACGAAGCCCTAAAAAGTATTATAAAGGCAAAAACAAAAGTATTATTTATACAGCTGGTTTCCTAGCAGGAAATGAAGCAACCAATACGTACATAAATAACAGCAAGTGAGACTTTACACGCGTCATTACCTGAAACAAACAATAAAATATTATGTTACATTTTTCTCCTTTTATGTACTGGGAACAATGTGTTGTTTTCATAGATAAATGTGCGTAATTTTGGAAGATGCAAACGTTAGACAGGAAAAGATAATATAACGGATGATTTTTTTTTCCGTCTCGAAATTTTTACAGGGTGTTTCTACCCATGAATATGAACAACTTTCACTATGGGACCAACTCTGAAATCACGAAAAATAATCTGTTTCATACATTTTGGTCAAGTAGGTTATTGAACTTTTGTATTAAACAGCAGATTTTTTTTTCGTGATTTCAGTGTTGGTTCAATAGTGAAAGTTGTTCATATTTATGGGTAGAACAGCCTGTAAAAATTTGGATGGTGATAAAAACATCTTCTGTATAATAATTTTAAAAACGAAGATGTAGGGACGAGCTTGACTCCTACAGAAATGACTACCCCACTTTAGTAGAGAACTATTTAAAGAGAGCAGTGGTCGCCCAGTGGTAACGGCCCCGACTTACGTGTTGTTGGTAGAGGGTTCGAACCCAGGCAGGCACATTGTGTGATTTATTTCATCACCACTGCTCGCAAAACGGTGAAGGAAAACATCGTGAGGAAACCGGCATGTTCTAGAACCAAAAAATCGAAGACATGTGGCATCTGTCATCTACCAACCCGCACTGGACCCGCGTGGTAGATTATAGCCCAATCCTTCTCGAAGAGAGGAGGCCTGTGTTCCAGCAGTGGGAACATTAAAGGCTAATTATACTTTGCTATGCTATGAAGTGTGTGAAAAAAGGCTAGATAGATAAATAGAAGTGTTTGGTAGTATCACATCGCAGTGGTTTTTGCTTCAAGTCTTTTCAATAATTTTAATTTTGAAAGGTACTTAGTTATTTTTCAAAAAGGTCTTATATTTCCAATCCCTGCAACACAGCGCAGCATAGTGCAAATAAAATTCACATTCTTCTTGACCTAATGCCCTAGTTCCGAACACAAAATAAAGTATCTATATACCATTTTCATAAAGTACCATGTAGATACAAAATGCTCGATGAGAATTACCCATAAGATCTTATTGGCTAGAGAGCTTTTCTGTATCATATATCAGGCGTCTTCATCGAGTGTATTTCCGCGAATACAGACACTAAACGTTCAGTCTAGAGCGGTGTAATTTATTTGAGGATTAGTGGTGTACCAAGTTAGTTGAGTGGAGATTACGGTGGAGAACACGACCAACCTAGTTGTTTTTGTGGTGATGATTTTTAACCCCCGACGCAAAAACGACGGGGTGTTATAAGTTTGACGTGTCTGTGTGTGTGTGTGTGAGGGTGTGTGTGTGTGTGTGTGTCTGTCTGTGGCATCGTAGCTCCCAAACGGATGAACCGATTTTTATTTTGTTTTTGTTTTGTCGCGTCACTTACTTAATAAAGAATATTAAGCAAGTGACGCGTAGTTTGGTTGAATTTATTCATTCATATTCATATCTTTATTTGCATTCCATAATGTTTAAAGATCTTACAATGGCTAAACGCTAAGGCACAATAACGGACCCTCTAGGGCACAGCAAAAAGAATAAAATTAATATTTAACATAAAACTAAAATTGGGAAAGATGTAGGTACCTACTTAAAAACTTATTTTAGTACAGGGTATGATTCTAGACCACCTACCTAGGGTAGAATTATTCGACGGTTAATGTTTATAATAAAAAAAAACTGCTGTTTCATAGAACAGTGCAATACCAAAGCTATTTTTTTAATAACATTTTTAGTACATAGTTCAGAATCATGTACCTACTAAATCCATGGTTACAGTTTGCGCGTCGTAGTCCCTGCCGCCCCGTAAGTATATTATATCATCATCATCTGCCTAGCCTTTTTCCAACTATGTTGGGGTCGGCTTCCAGTCTAACCGAAGCAGCTGAATACAAGTATTTTACATGGAGCGACTGGCTATCTAACCCAGTTAGGGTACTAGGTAAGACTGGTTGTCAGGTTTTAGGGCTTTTGACGACCCGTAACGACTGTCAAAGATCCACGAATGACAACCGGGACCAACGGCTTCACGTGCTTTTCGAAGCACGGAGGGTCCTGGTATGTAAAGATGTTCACCCATCCACGGACCAACCGCGGCAAGCGTAGCTTAACCTGATCGATCGACCCGTGCGGCTGATATTACTTTGCCACAAGCCTCTGTGTTGCCTAATAATGATTTAAAATAAAAAAGTAATCAGGTACTCCTAAGGGATTACTTGATATTTTTAAAAACAGAAGACGAACTAGCAGGCGCTCGAAGAGGGAGGAGGGGGGGGGGGGTTGAGGGGGTTCTGGGGATCAGACCGGAATAACTCGTTGAATTAGCCAATAAAAACGTTATAGCAGTTCAAACATTTGGATCGCTACAATTTTAAATCATAATGAGGTGTGTCACAGATAAGGTGGAAAAATGTCAAATAACTTTTGGGGCCACTGTTTTTAAAATAAAAAGCTTTGTTTCAATTCGTAAACAAAAGTCAAGTTCATAAAGCTGTAAAGTGGTCTAGAAGACTGTTAAAGACACCCACTTTGATGTTTGTCTCCAGACTACAAAATCACTTTAAGAGGCGTATTACAAAAAAACGCGAAATTTGAAGTTTTCGACGTTGAAATTGTATGTTTTACGTTCGTTGTATGAAATAACAATTACTTGGTAAAAATAGTTCGTTTTCTCTACTACAATAACCTCAGAACCGATTTTAGATAAGTTATTTAATTATTTAGTAATAAGCTTTCTCCCGATGAATGTTTAGGCAAAAACTCACGGAGACATGATTTCGGAGCTCTAATTTGGAGATTCTACTGAATATCTACCATCAAAAAAAATATAATTAGCTTTCAAATATCCTATACTTCAATAATAATAGAATATATTTTCGTTATATGCCTTTTATGTAAAGAAAAAATAATCTACGTAATTCAATTATCGACCGAAAAGGCTTCGAAACAAGCCCCGATATCTCTAAAGTCCTACATTATTTAGGCGTAAAATTTATACCAAAATAATCATCAACATTTGCTTAGAATATAGTATTATTTTTATTTTTTAAATCGCTACCATTATTTTTTAATTAAATAAATAAAAATACTATATATTTCACTGCGCCGGCCAGCTGCGATTAGTATCGCGCGAGCGCTTGTCGAGGTTGGACCTATGTCAGTTTATTTCCCGCGCGCCTTCTTTCCGATACTACCGTCGTGTGCGCCGATTGTCGCATCTAGACGCTGCCGCATTGCTTTTGTGTGCGTGTGAACTACGGCCGCAGTTTTTGATCTTTGTAAGTATTTATTTTCGAACGGTATATTTAAATTAGTATAAAGTTCACACTTTATTAGTATACCAGATAGTCAACTTATTAAACTTATTTTGATTGCAGCTGATTTGAGTTTTCTTACCAATCGAAATGGGGAAAAATAAATACAAATATAATTGCGTTGCAAAACACAATAAAAAAAAGGAAATAAAAATAAATAAAAGAGGGTAAACGGAGCCGGTCGAAACCCAGCAAGGTTTTGAAAAGGCAGGATCCAGAGAAGGACACGTGTGACAAGGATGGTTTCATCAAAGTGGAGAAGAAGAAGAAGAAGCATCCTTGTCGGAACCAGTGCGGCACCGCGCTGGCAGGACCCAACATGCTGCTGCGTCCAGCAATCCCGACGACGCAGCTGTACGTGTCCAGACTGCACCACTTCACGAAGGTTGAGGAGATCGTGGAGTACATGCGTGTGGAGACCAACTGGACTTGGTTGCAACCATACTACTATATACAATTTATACAACTATGCTATCAACCGTAGATATTATAATCAATTACTGCATAACAATTAAAATATTTGTGAAATATTTCAACAGTAAAATTCATAAATAATGAAAAATATAACAAAATAATTCATAATAAAATTGAAATAACACGTAAAAAATTTTCCGCACACTAAACTCCATCCTAAAAAACCTTCAGTTACGGAAGATCAAGATCGTTTAGTCGCCATATTCACAGTATCATAGTCATAGTGCGAGCGAGAAGCATGAAAGAAAGTATCGCTCGCGTAGTTTGCCGCGCTCGGTGCGTAAAATACCTAAATTTGCGAAACGCCGAAATGTGAGAGGGCTCTTAAGTAATCCTTGTCTTACCACAGAGATTAATCACACAGTTTATCTGGGACTTGACTATTTGTTCGCTGCGGCGTCTGGTTTGCTGAAGAGAATTTTGTATTATGTAGACAGAGCTGGCAAGCTCGCAATATACAAGGCAGTTTTTCGCATTCCCACAAATCTGTCATTTTCCCAAAAGCTGAACGTTGTATTCGAATCCGATATGAAAAATTCGTGTCTGACTGCAGTCGCTTCCATGGAATGTTGCGCTTTGCATCGAAAAAACCCTCCGTGCGCTGAATAAGTAAACCATTGCATTGTGGTGTCCGGTGCAACGTGGCCACACGTTAATGAGCACAGAATTGGGTCACAGAGTCACGGCGGAGTCAGCGCCCCTTCGCGGATTCATTAAACTACCAGCTAAATCGCTGCACGGGAACGGTTATATTTTAGACGTTTATGGATTAATTTACAAAGTTCCGTGTGATAAATTTTAATGCGGTGCGGTACGGGACATCGTGATCAAACAATGAAAGTATTAAATGAAAACCGACACTAAGTATACTTAGCTAAAATAAAAAGTCTGTGGAAGTTGGGTTTGGATTGTGTGTTACGTTTTTAGTATTTATGCGAACAGTCTTTACTGCAATTTACCTAGACAGATTAGAAGACTATAAAGGCTGAAGTATCAGTAAAGTTTATTGCATGACGCAGCACAATTGAGGACAAAGTGATACCCATAAAACACAAGATCCCTAATTTTCAGTCTCAGTTTTATTTCTAAATAAAAACTTAGGGATTACCTAGGATTACATCCCCGATCAAACATATAAAATACCAGTCGTTACTGGCAAACATGCCAAAGATTTGTATAAAAGATAAAGATGGTTCTTGGCTCAGTGCTCTTTGCTTATACCAAAGAATACAAACACAAATATCTTGCTGATATAAGTGCGGAGACCCCGAACAGACTATCCGTACTAGAAAAATAAAGGAAATTGCTTCTAAGATTTACATTCAACGAACCCGAACTAGAAATCTTTAGACTCTTAAATGTAGGTATCCCGATAGTAACAAATACTCAAAGTAAGATGTCGCGTTCGACAAAGAATTAATGTTGTCAATACCAACAAATACATCGAAGACAAAACTCTCAATAGATGGACTCCTAAAATAGGATACCGCAATAAATCCACCAATGGTTACGATAAAGTGAAATTTATCTCAACATTAGACGGAATCCGTCGTCGAATGGTGCTGATAGATCCGATTCCATTAGATTCCAATATTTGAACATCCTCTTGCACTTCCGAAGTGTGAGCAGGAAATTGTATAGTAATAAATCTTTGAAAATCTTTGAGCGGGAGGGAGAGTGTGACATTCTGTACGAAGCGAAGGTGTCTACTAAATGGTAGTGCGGAAGCAGTGATTCTAGGGAATTTGCCTCGGAGATAAATCGAGTGGTACGGAAGTGAATGCTACGTGTATTTGCCGGGGGACTTAACAAACGATTAGTCGTTATTTATTGCCCTGATATTTTCGGGTAGGCATTCGTATTGGGGTGTTTGTGGGATTGATAAAAAGGTAAACGTGTTATATTTCTGTTGATTGATTTGTTATTATTTAAACGAAAAAAAAATATGTTGTCACTCATGTGACAGATGGAAATTCAGGCGATGTTTTAATATAACAATACGACGAATAGGTAGGATAAATATATACGATAATCTCTAACTCTTATGCATAGTAAAAGTTATTCAATTGGAAGCCATATCGTCCAATTACCTACATACTCGAGCTGGAAAATGTATGAAAATAAATTAACCCTAGAAGCCCACAACACGCGCGGCGCGTCTGTCGCAGGAAACAACGTTAACGATACGTAGGACATGGTTTATTAAATTTTAACTACACCGCGGCAGCGATTTACAATATAACCTGGGCGTAATTAAACGCAAGAAATTAATTAATATTTTGTTTATTGGATAAAATGTGGCTGTTATTTTAACTTTAACGATAAGGATATCTCGAATAACATAGTAGTAGAATGGGAGATGACCGACGACCTAACTACCCACGCAGTAGGGGTAGAATGAATAGGGAATGCGGGGTTGCACCGAAGAATTCATGATTCCAATTGTACAGATTCCTATTATGTAGCTACCTACTCATAGGCTCATAATACTGGCTCGTGTTCATCCATACTATGCATACTAATATTATCGATGCGAAAGAAACTGTCCGTCAGTTACCTTTTCACGGCTTAAAGGAATAATTTCCGACATCCACGCGGGCGAACCACGGGCAAAAGCAAGTGTTTTATAATTTACGAAAACATTTTTTTTTATTCTTTCTTCTCGAGGCATTCGGCGGAAACAGATGGTCAGACGCGATTACGTAGGCTTTTGAAGGCAGCATAAACCAAGCAGTCTACACTACGGAAGACCGCTTAACTTGGCGACGTGTGGTCACGGTCACCAGCAGTGGGGACACGTCGAAGAAAAGCAACCAATTTTTTATGCAACGAATATATTTTAAGTAGCAACTTAAGTCCATGCAGCCAACGAGTAGCAAGCCTTCCGTTGGAAACCACAACGGATGACCACGAGGAAAACATGGCCGGTATAATCAGTCCAATCCATGTTACTTAGAGATCTGTTTGCTTGCTCTCTGAAGGTAAAGCATCACAACTCAAGGACGCAAATAGATTTTATTTGCAGACAGTATAATAGAGACGGCATGTTCATTAGTTCTTATAAACACAAATGTTGGACATTTCTACAGACAACGGTCCTGTATTTAACTTTAGCAAAACTGCAAGTCCCTTGAGCGCTGTCTCTCTGTTTGGACGAAGTTTTTCTGCAAAAAGCTTCAAGCGGATCATTCAGTTAAGTACATCTTGGAGTTGTTATTAACACAGTATTTTTTGTAATAACGCTCGAGAGACATGTTCATGTATTATTTACTTATGTATTTGGTGTTTGTCTGACCAGTTTCAAACTCGACCGGAGCTCTTTAAACTCATGTTCTCATCACGTGGCGAAGCCCGGAGTGCTACAGCTTTTCTATTATTTTTGTTTTAACTATACGTTCATTGATGAAAGGGTGAACACAGTACATTTAAGTATGTATTTTAAAATTCTTGAAGGCCTAATGCCTTAGGCATTTTCTACCAGTCAATCAAGGGTGGTGAGGAGATAAAATGGCAGGTCCTCTATTAGAGGGAAACATAAGAATAAAAAAAATACGTGTGGCACTCGGGGACTGCCGCGGTAAAGCTATTGCATAGCATACGTCTAGTCGCACGCACACAAACACCGTGCCGAAGTCTGCCGAACTGATACGACGTTAGACGATGCACGGCTTTCAACGCTGCACCGCTGTGCCGGTCGGAGTGGGGGGTGTTAGGTTTATTTTCGTTACGGAATTTCTTCATTCGGTCGCCGCGCTCAAAGCCCATGATAAAAGCTATGCAATAGCTTAAAAATGAACATTTTGTAATTGTAAAGGATTGTCAGCAGCTTCGATATGTGAATTTCTGTATGACTTTTTTCTGATTGTTGAACATGAATTGTTCAACGCATTACGCAATTGGAACTCACGTAGTATTTCACATTACGTACCAATTTATGCATCGCAAGTGGCGCATAAAAATGCTCATGTGAATCGGTTTATTTTTGACGATATGAACATGAAATTATCCAGATACGTTAATTTTGTAGGATAAATAATATTAATCTAGTGGGCATGTAAACGTGTAATTTTTGGAACGTCATTTTGGGGCACATTTACTTAAGATTGACTGTCCCAGTTATTTTTTTTAATCGTACTTACCCGTTCATGTCAATTTTGCAAGCTAAAATGCTCTATTTTAGTCTTCGAGCAAAACGTGTCTGTTTTGAATAACACCGTGTTGAAGGAGAGAAGTACTGAATAAGTAGGTGCTGTAGAACTATTGACGTCTGGCTCCAGATATTTTATGTAAGCAGGTCATCGTCGAGGAGACTAACAACTAGTAACTTTACACCCTATTTAGATATAAGCAAAATTAGGGTTGACAGGAATAGTCTACACTGTGTAGATAAGTGAGTTAGAACTAAACAAGTTAGTTATCGAAACGAAGTTCTTCAAAGGAGTTTGCGGTAGGAGTAAAATGGGAGAAATCGTCACGTAGGTAACGAAAAAGCTTTATGCCAGTGTTTATTATAAGAGAGAGTCAGAGACGTCTAGTTTTTATGGTTTTCGAGGGTGCTGAAACCGATATTGACGACGAAATGATAATTTTAAAATATTCGCAGACGCCATCTTGGATTTTCATTTTGAACTTCGTTCCTGCCGGGAGTCGTTCCCCCGACCCAGGTTTTTTTTGTGTCAAGGCATATAATTTAGGCCTGAATTTCTAATAATTTAGGGTGATGCCTAAAAGTTCAAATAATTTAGGGTTTTGTTAAGCCTAAGATCTATAGGTAAGTAGGTATATAATCACACATTAACACCTTCCCTTTCAAACCCCGACCACAAACGCCACATTTGCCAAAATACACCCTAAAGTGTTTTGTAGTGTACCTTAGTTAAATACTAACAATATATCACCATATTCTCAGTTCCCTTTTCGTTGAAACACAAACCACTAACAAAAAGCTACAACAAACCGAGTTTCGCCACTTTAATTCTTAATTAATCTGCACCAACATTTTATCGTTGCAACACAAATTTTATACTCTGAAAATCTAGACGAAATTCGTTATGAGCGTCTCTAAGATAATGTTTACGATGTTGCATGTCCCATGTTGTACTCGGAACTGAATCAAATTACTTTCGTGTTGACATTGCTCGCAACTCTGCTAGGTTTTTTAAGGGGGTTATTTACTTTATAGAATACGTGATATAATTAGTGTGCTTCGTGAAATGTGTTTTGTTCGTGTGAATGGATTTTCTATTGTATTTAGGCACTAGCTGTCCGGACATTCGTTGTTTTGTCCTTTCAATAAGTTTGTTAGAGGTCAACTTTTTCCGAATTCTCATATGTTCCGAGCAATTCCAATTTTTCTTTCCCTAAAAACCTTGTTCGGACTATTAACCACATCAAAAAAATGGCAATCAGCAACCATATCGGCCCAGCATTTAATTTTAATTTATATTGAAAATTGTCTTTTATTTAAATTTTAATGGGAACAAAATTTCCCTACCATAACTTTATGCGATTAGTCCTTTTACCTTTAGGTAGACAACAATTTATATCCCACTAGGTGTTCGGTAGTAAAATATGGCAGAAATTTTAACCTCCCCTGTGCCGAGGCACGCGTTAGGCGTTACATCCGCATGAAAACTGGTGTCCGCAGTTGAGCTAGTTTTTGAGCCGGTCGAACTTTATCGTACTCTACCCTCGCGTGGGTGAGCTACGAGGAATATGGCGAATTCTCAAATAATTATTCAACAATGTAGGAATTCGATTTCCGAGAATATTAAAAGGGCAAAAGTCAATGACTTTTTTAAATGTCGTGGTACTCACTTCACATACGCCGAGATTTCAATAGGTATATATAATCCACAAAACCACACATACCTGATAATGTTTGTTGAATTACTTAAAAACACACATTGTGTTACCTACAACGTAACATTACAAAGTTTGCAACATGTACAAGCTTACTGCGTGTAACTTCCGACTTTACAGACTGATGGCAACAAGGATAATCTTGAGTGGAAAGTTGTAAAGTCGATAGGATCGGGAACGGCGTACGATTCAGTTCATACATTTACTTAAATATCGAGTTGGTGTTTGGAGTTCAATATTCTGCGTGTTCTTAGAGGCAACTTGATGAAAGGGTTGATTGAAGTTTAATTAATATTTCAAAGGATTTATTTGATTTCATAATATCGTCTTTAGATCTCGAATTTAGAATTTGGATTTGAAATTAATAAAAGAAATTGTTCACAATTCGTTGAATAATAAAACCAAAATGGGAGGAAAAGAAACTCAAAATACAGTGCTATCAGTAAATAAGACCAGATGGAAAATGACGCTTAATAAATCAATCCAATCGTCTAAACGCTGAACGCGAACGTAAAAAAAAGCAGAAAATGCCCACTCGTTTTTCGTCCGCCTTTCGTTACTTCGAAAGAAATGTGAAGGTGCCATTCCTTCATCAAAAATAACACTGTTGCTTCAAATATGTTATCCATTATAATACCGAGTTATCAGCCCGTATCCGGGATATAATTTAATTAATTCAATCTGTAGCACTCTTATTCGTCCAACATTTGACACTGTCAATTTACTCTCCTTGGAAATAACACCATCAACTTGGTGTCAGTTTTGGAAGTGACGAAAAGGATTTCAATATGGAAAAATCCATCAATCTGATACATCCATGTTTCAATCTTCGCATATTCGATCAGCCGATCAATTCTTTTAAAATCTCACCGTGAAAACTTAGGTGAACATCCTTTTCGTACGAGGAAGTCATGTCGCTCTCGGTCTCTGTCGCAAGGAGGGAACGAATGCTCAAGGTTATTTGGTCGGGGTACCGCCTTAATGGTCAGAGTGCGGTCGCCGACACTAATCCAACAGATGGAACAAAGGCAATAGCGTGAATCTAGCAGTCAGTACCTTTCGTACTGATGCAGTCATTAAAACGATCCCACTGGCGCAGTAAACGCATGCAAGCGCAACTAAAAGGATACAATGTTAGCAAATGTATTTACTTATTCTGTTGCTTTAGGAGAGTGCTATAACGTTAGGGTTTGTTTGGGTAGAGTAAATGGAGGGAGACAGGAAACAAACTTTTGACAATTCACTTTCGATAATTGACTTTGCCGATGAGATTACACGGTTTACTTTTCATCCGTTCAATTCGTATAGTAACCAAATTTAAACATGTGAACATAAACGTAAAACTCTAAATGTCAGTAAGACCATTATAAATACTAGGCGCATTTAAAAAAAAAAGAATTAGTTTGGTTGTATGTTGCCTTTACAATTAACACCGCATTTTTTCTGCCTAAATACTTGGACTCAGATTTCACCTAGCCTAAGCTGTCTTAGGCTACAACGCGTCACGCAACGGGGCGCGGTACACATAGCCAAAAGCCTCGCGCGGAAACGCGATCTTATTCAATGTGTGTGTACAAATGTCGCGCGGGGGCGCGTGTCCCGCGCACCGGAGTGCGGCGCGTTGTAGTGTGAGATCCGCCTAAACATTCAAAGAATTAACATTCATCAGGATTGATTAATATTTCCGTTGCTATTGCTATAGCTCAAACTATCATTATTTATTATTGAAACAGCAGGGCAATTGCGTAACACACCATCAGTAGCAATGGGTTTCATTTTGACAGTTTAACAACATTCATTGCGTTATTTACGTTGCTAAGCAAACACATTTTTCGAACATTTGAAGCAATGGATTAGCAATAAACTTCAAAATGATTCAAATTGACAGTAATAGTGTGTTACGCAATTAGGGTGCAGAGTTGTTATACACTAACAAGCACGTTTGTGTGGCACCCCTATCTGTACAGGTACAAAATATATTCCCTTGAAGCCTCATTTGTTAAAAGGAAATAATATATTTTCGTCAAGTCATTGTTTTGTACGGATAGCTTCCTGAATTGTTAGCTAATGTAATGACTCCGTATTTTTATACCGAACCAAATTACGCGTTGGTAACCTCGAAATGAAGCAGAATATTGAAATTGAATTGAATATTACTTATGTAGGTAGGTGTACTAAGTACTTCTTCCTAACCCATGGGCATGATGTTGTGTGTTGACATTTGTTTACCTTAATAAACGTTTGAATTTTAGATGTATTTTCTTCAATTTAGATGCGGAACCTACCGTATGTAAATCGCATTAATATGATGATACCGAATTATATACCCTTTTAAGTAGGTATGTGATTCTATTCAAACAATTTTTTTTTCTACCTATATGTATTTGCAAAGACGCTAATTGTATTTGAAAACATAATTACTTACTACTAAATACTGTTTATCCTTATGTATTTAGCAATATTGTGTAGGGACATTACATTTCAACACTAGACTTGCCTAGCTACCATTCTTTTAGGAAAACTTTCAAAGCTCTAAGGTCCGCAAAGTTGAAATTTTACATATGAATGTACTAAGCCTATCTGTAGCTCTGGTCAGCACCTGTACCTACGTAAGTAACTGATTCAACATATTACATAACATAATCAGCCTATAATGTTCCGGGGCACAGGCCTCCTCTCGGTGAGAGGGAGTGGGCCGTAATCCACCACGCGGGCCCAGTGCGGGTTGGCAGATGTCACATGTCTTCGAATTATTGGTTCTAGGACATACCGGTTTCCTCGCGATGTTTGCCTTCACCGTTTTGAGAGCAGTGGTGATGAAATAATTTATACAAAAACATATTACTTTCAAAATATTATAGGTAGGTATTATAAGGACCTTAAGTAAAAGTAACTAAAACTTAATCTAAAAATATTAGAATATAAACATTTTGAGAAATTTAATTTAGTCCGCTTTTAGTCTTCAGACAGTTCAAAGTAAAAAATTACCTTTTTCACATCACTTACTTTGTTATGTCTGTTCCTTATAAAATATTGATATTTTTAATCTTGGTTGCTAATAATCGTCTACCAAACGGGCCGCGACAGTAATTTTTTTTTTAAAACGAAGCTCCAATGAGACTAATTAGTGATCCCTGGTAGAGACCGTCACAGTACCTGCTTATAAGATTAAAATCATATAAAGAAGCATATTGCAAATAAAACTATAGGAAAACAGCGAACACTTCCATAAATGGTCGTCGCGTCGGTCTATATTTTGAATCGGTTACGAATAGGTAAATACAAGACTTGTGTAATTAGACACATTATTTGCTTTCATTAATTAATAATTGCTCCAATATTTGCAGCCTAATAGAAAGTTCTACCATCGATACGTTCACTTCCATAGAAATTAATTGGAATAATTTGGCAAGGAGAGGTATTAATTGGGACGGGTTGGGTAGTAACCGCTTCTGAGCTGAGATGGGTACTAAATGGTGAGAAAAATTTATTGGCATTGATTTAATTGGTTATGTCAGAGAACATTGGGTAGGGAGGTAAGTATTTACGCTTCAAAAGTCTCTTTTGATGTAACAACAGTTTGATCTTTGTAAATTATATTTGTTGCTCATTTAACTAAGGCACCTGTCCTACCGCCGACGATTAAAGGGAAGCGAGTAGAGCTAGCAACTAAAAACGCGTTGGCGAGCAACGAGTGCGCGATGGCGAAGGGCGATTACTCGCTGGTATGCGTATGTACCAAGCGTGAGTTTCAAAGCGACTGTTCTGCCCGCCAAGCGAGTGTCGTTGAGCGAGTAGTCTGTTTAAAAGCTCTTGTAGCTGCGACGTACTATAGTCCGCGCGGAACTAGTTGGCCGCGCCTTAGGTATGTGAGCGGTGAGACGGAGGGGCGGGGGCGCATTACTCAGTACGTGTGTTGCGAACCACCGCCACACCCCTTTTTTTTTTTTTGTTTTCGGGGGAAACCTTCAAAAGGCACTCGACCTCCGGGGAGGGAGGTCGGGGAGTGTGGGATTTTTACCTCACTAAAACCACCCCGGTGATCACCATCAGCACATAGGAGCGGTCCCGGTTCCTCTTAAAAGACCAATTCCGGAACCCCCCCGTGCAACGCCTGTAAGGCACATCCCTGGGGAGACTGTAATGGGGCCTCCTCTGAGCCTCGATATGCATGGCAGCACGTGACCACTGTGCCACCGTCTTCCCTGTCCCCACCTCAGCGGCCAACTAGTTCCGCGCGGACTATAATAGTGGAGCGTGTGTTCTCGCCGGCAATGTCACGTTTCTTGATCTAGAAAATGGTTAATAGCTAGTCGTTTATTCGTCGGCGGTGGGAGAGGTGTCTTAGTTCACTAACTTTCCTCAGGCGTAAATAAAAGAAAGGCGTGTTATCTAATAGGCACATATTTATTATGACGTCGATAAAACCCAACAGAGTCGGAAAATCATAAAGTATGCTTATATTCGATTACCATAAATGGTCATAAAATATATTTTTTGAGAGTTAATGCTTCCCGTATCACAATATAAAAAGCCATACCATAAAAGTGTCTCGTTTTTTTCGCGAGGACTATTTTACGACGGTTTGACTTTTAAATATTTATCACATTAGCGTCAGGCACACTTTCGAAAATTCACCTACGAAATCAATTTTGGCATATTTTAAGTACAGGAATTCTTTTTCCTTTCCGAATTCTTCATTCTCTAAAGTCGAAAAAAAAAAAACTACCCAAATAAATGAGCCAGAGGGTTGTTCGGAATATTGAAATATAAAATAAGCACTGTAACTGACATTATGTAGGCGTCAATTGCTGTACTCTTAAGTAATTGGGCGTTCTTATAAATTCCAACGTGACGATTATTATCGTGGACGTCTACGGCATCACGATAACACAGGGAAGTAAAAGGTATGGAAATATAATGTAAATACGCGTACGTATTTCCATACATCTTATGGAGGTGGACGTCCGCGATAATATCATCACGTTAAAAAATGTAAAAGCGCATATTGTAATAAGACACTTTCCCCTATAGCCGTCTATTTGTTTTACAAGTCAACTGGCAAGACCGTTCAGAGGCAAATTTGTTTTCGTTGCCTCCACAACCTGAGAAAAACATCCTCACACATTTTCTTCTGACGATATCGAAGAACCAGACCATTTCCTTGTAATTGCATGGTCCTTTGAGAGGCACTTGGTAGCACATGTATGGCATATTCTTTAGACTTGACGGGAAAGGTCCGTCTACAGGACCTGAAAATAACAATAAAATTGAGTGATTCTTAAGTACCAAACAATAAAACATGAATCTATAAGTACATAGTATAAAACAAAGTCGTTATAGTGTCAGTTTATGTAACCACTTAGATCTTTCTAAAGTGTACTGTTATATATTAAATAACATTAACAAGAATATAATAATAAACAGCTGACGCTGCAATACATGTATCCCACGTTTTTCCATTGACTCAGCATATTGCGATAACTTAGAAATATACCTCATTATTGTTAGTGTGGACTTGAACGTCGTCGTGGACAATAGGCTTTCTTTGTAAACCTTTTTAATTCATTAAAAGTTCTTCTAGTTCTATTAAAAGTTTTTTTTTAAAAAGCCTATTTTGACCCACCCCGTAACAGTGGTGTCAGAAGTGGGATACCAGTAGCGATTGTGCTGGTATTCCATTGCGTGTTACGCGAGTGATAATTTGAACTCTGTGTCTACAAACTCTGTATCTCTGTGTCTACAAACTCTTTTGTGTGAAGTGATTATATTGACATCGAGAAGTCCCTAAACTCTCACTGTCCCTGATCACTGTGCCGGGATCTCACCTGAAAGTGCCTGAACTCTGACTCGAACAGTGTCGTGACTCCTTCACATCGAACTCTAGTGTCTTGAACTTACCCGACCTGGAAGTTGAGTCTCGTCAGCTCATCATTGCTGATCTACCGCGTCGCCGACGCCTCTGCTGCTCTCTCTGGCGTGCAGCGGCGTGTCCTGTCTCGGAGATACTCACCAGACGACCTGACTTCCAACGCTATCTGGTGGTGCTGCCGTCAGTGGTTGGTCCGGTGCCTGGCGTGTTCAACTTACCTGGTCATCTCTACGAAGTCTGCGATGTACGCCACACTCCTACTCGCCGTGCTGCTGTGAGTAGAATATCTTATCGCTTGTTATTGCTAAACCTATTTCTATTTCAGATAATTCCAAACCCTACGATTCCAGTCTTTATTTTAATTCAAATCTGTAAAACAAACCTACCAAATCTTATTCTTTTAGAGATCGATATATTACAACTCCTATTGTGATTTAATTTTTATCTAAGCCTAAATCTAACTATCTTCCAAAATGTCCAAGACCGAAGTGTCTCTCAGTGAACAATATCCTCTTAAAATTTTATGTGATTTTATCGATATATACCGAGGAGACCGTGAAACCCTACCGGCATTCTTAACAAACTGCCAAAATGCGCTAAATCTTGCTTCAGAGAGCCAAAAAAGGTTAATCTTAAAATACATTTTTTCTAAATTACGAGACAAAGCTCAAATAGCTTGTTCAAATAAAATCTTTGAAGATTTCGAATCATTGCAATCATTCCTGCGTCAGAATTTTGGAGAAAGGAAACATTACAGTCACCTATTCTTTGAGCTGCAGTCTTGTAAACAGCAGCCCAACGAATCGGTAACGCAATTCGCGTTACGTTTAGAAACATGCTTAACAGATATGCAAACAGAGATACATAACTCTGTTACTACTAAGAAAGATTTACCAGGAAGGATTGCTATGACAGAGGATCTGGCCCTTTACACTTTCAACTTTGGTCTAAATCCGGGCCTTAGCAACATGGTGAGGTGTCGTAACCCTAAAAATCTTAACGAGGCTATAAATATAGCCATCGAGGAAGAAAAGATACGAAACTTTACTCTTAACGTTCCTGCGAAAATGAATAAACATTGCAAATTCTGTAAAAAATCAGGCCACTTAGAGAGTGAATGTCTAAATAAAAAGCGTGTTTCACAACCTCAATCTCAATCTCCAAAAAATGAACCCCACCAAGTTAGTAAGCCACCGGACGTTATAATATGCAGATATTGCAAAAACCCGGGGCATGATATTTCACAATGTTACAAACGAAAGCATAACAATTTAAGGAAACAATCCTATTCCAATAGCCCTGCAACTCAGCATAACGTTGCAATGTTACCCGATTCCGTTGAATCGTGGGACGAAACGGAAAATGCTGATTTAAACTAAGAAGTCGGGTGTCGTTTTCGTGTCGCACTACGCCCGACCGTGAGAAAGGCACATTACAATTTCGCAATACAAAATCATTAATTACTAACTCTACAAATTCCTTTACCAAATCTACTAATTCTTTTACTAAATCTGCAAAATCAAATTTACATCCGATCATGCAACAGGGTAACCAGCCCCGAACCGAAGGTCGGTCATTTCAATTTCCACTGATCATGCAACAGGGTAACCAGCCCCAAACTGAAGGTCGGTCATTTCAATTTCCACTGGTCATGCAACAGGGTAACCAGCCCCAAATAGAAGGCCACTCAAAACCTCGTGTTGTCATGCAACAGGGTAATCAGTCCCAAACTGAAGGCACACACATCTCAAATAAAATTCAACATATTCCGTCGGGAATCTCTGTCTCGTTGAGTGCTAATGTCCCACAAAACCAGGAGTCCGTCATTCCAATTCACGAAATTAAATTTCGCAAAGTCTGTCTGCCCCACGTATTTCTCGATACTGTTTATTCAGATAAACCTCTATGCTTCCTTATCGACACGGGAGCTAGTGTTAGTATTGTCAAACTTCAAAATTTTTGTTCTGCACCATCCTTATCTAGCGATAAAATCAAACTCAAAGGTTTGAGTGAAGACGACTCCTGTTACGAAACTTTAGGGTCGTTCACCATAGACTTCAAATATACTAGCCCTCAAAATTCTAAACTCTGTTTTAGTCACACTTTCCACGCCGTCAGTGATAAAGTACGGCTTGATTATGATGGTATTTTAGGTAATGATTTCCTACAAAAACTCGAGTGTGATGTTAAGTATTCTCAAAACGCGCTGTTCATTAGAGGTCATCTCATACCGCTAAATTTTAGACGAATTGTCTACACCATTCCGCCTCGCTCCGAGGCAATCATCGAATGTCCTATTTCAAATTCCTTAGAGGAGCTAAAGCACATGAAAGATGCGCTAGTCCTTGATCATATATACTCAGAGGGAGTCTACTTAGCAAACTGTATTGTTACAGTTAAACCTAACCACTGTATCAATATTTCGGTGCTCAATACTACCGAGTCAGAAATCGTATTTAAAGATTACTACGTTCATTTACTCCCATATGAGCAAGAAGTTATTTCATCCGCGTCTCTTAGTAATAACGATTACCAAAACATAAATAATCTTTTCAATATTTCAAATGATAAATCGCGACAAGTCCTAGACCTCATTCGTACTGAACACCTCAACCCTGAAGAGACAAAAATGCTCTTAGAGTGTTGTTCAGATTATACCGATATTTTCTATCTCGAGGGCGAGCCTTTGACACATACCAATGCTATTGAACATTCAATAAACACCGGTAACGCTGCTCCGATTCATGTAAAATCCTATCGTTTTCCCGAGTGCCACAAAGGTGAAGTCGAATCCCAAATCAAAAGTATGCTAGATCAAAATATCATCCGTCCTTCCAAGTCACCCTGGAGCGCCCCAATTTGGGTAGTGCCCAAGAAAGTAGACTCAACGGGTAAACCGAAGTGGAGGTTAGTCATTGACTATAGGAAATTAAATGACGTGACAGTCACCGAAGTTTATCCCATACCTTTGATCACAGATATCCTAGACCAGCTGGGCCACTCAAAATATTTTAGCACTTTGGACCTCGTAAGTGGCTTCCATCAAATAAAATTAAATCCCAAGGACGCATCCAAAACCGGCTTCACCGTGGTAGGTAACGAAATATCCGGGCATTATGAATTCACAAGAATGCCTTTCGGATTAAAAAATGGTCCAGCTACGTTCCAAAAACTGATGAATACTGTGCTCTCTGGCCTTCAGGGCCTTCACTGTTATATCTATTTAGATGACTGCATTATCTATAGCCAAAATCTCCAATCCCATATCGATAAGCTCAAACTAATCTTCGACAGATTTCGTGAATACAATCTCAAATTACAGCCCGCAAAATGCGAGTTCTTACGACGCGAAGTAGCCTATCTAGGTCACATAATTACCGATAAAGGTGTTTATCCCAATCCAGATAAAATCAAGGCCGTCACTCAATTTCCAACTCCTAAAAATCCGAAAGATATAAAATCTTTCCTAGGCCTAGTCGGTTATTATAGGCGATTCATTGAAAACTTTTCCAAGATCACAAAACCCCTAACTTCCCTTTTAAAAAAGGACGTTTCTTTTATATGGTCAGCAGAGCAGGAAAATGCTTTTAATATACTGAAACATAAATTAACAACGGCGCCCCTATTACAGTATCCAGATTTTTCTCAGCCGTTTCTACTGACTACCGATGCTTCTAACTACGCCGTAGGCGCTATACTATCTCAAGGCGAAATAGGCAAGGATAAGCCTATCGCATACGCATCGCGAACATTAAACAAAGCTGAGGGCAACTACTCAACAACTGAGAAGGAGCTCTTGGCTATCCTTTTCGGCGTTAAAACGTTTCGCCCCTATTTGTTCGGCTATAGGTTCAAAATCGTCACTGATCACAAGCCCTTAGTTTGGCTATTCAACGTCAAAGACCCTGGTTCTAGAC